>CM059583.1:104557500-106957500 GCA_030407085.1 Trichopria drosophilae | reverse complement strand
ATCGTGTATGAAATTGAAAGAGTAAATTTTGAATAATAGACTATTTGAATAATAGGAAATAAAATTCCTTTTCGAGGTTTCGACGAGTGAATAGTGATCACTGGAGTGAACTTCAATATTTGGAGTGAAGTTCACTACGATTAAGTCATATTCAAAATATAGGGCGATAGTAACAGCGTTTCGAGACTGTTCGAGTGAATCTCGACCATAAAAGTGAACTTCACTAATTATCAAGACCAATTAGCATTTTTTAGGATTTTTGGGAGTGAATCCTAAGTACTGAAGTGAAGTTCACTAGAATTAAGTTAAAAGTAAATAAGAGTTAGAATTGAATTAGGACTAGGAATAGACAATAGTAGTACGAGTAAATTTTGCATATTAGGGTGACCTTCACTTTTTAGGAAGACAAGTGATTAGTCACTACAGATTTTGCGAGTGAATCCTAATTGTCAAGGTCGAGTGTCGAGCTTATGGAATAAAGTCAATATTCTTGTCTTGAGTTTCGAGAGTGAACTATACCTCCATTATATATCGAGACGAGATTAGAAGTAAAGTCCACGTTTAACAAGACAGTTAAGTAGTCGAGAAATAATAAAATTAATTCGAGAATTCTTACGAGTGAATCTCGACAGTTAGAGTGACCTTCACAAGTCGGAGAAAATTCGGGTGCCTTTTTGGAGATTCGGTTCGCGATTTTTTTTCTTAATATCCTTAGATTAAGTATCCTTAGATTAAGTATCCTTAGATTAAGAAAACCAGTAGAGTTAAGTTAGGTTAAGAATATTAGAATAAGACTTAAGATTAAGTATACATAGCTTGCAAGATAGTCAAGCCGGGACTATCTGCGCGATCGAGGTGCGAGGGTCCGATAATTGACAATGTCCCACTGTGGGGTTATCGCGAAAATTTGAGCCGTGAACTACGGGTGAGGCGACGCCTTTGGATAGCTAGTTCGTGGACCAGCCGTCGAGGTCATCCTACCGCTAAGGGAAATAGGGGTACGGCTGTAGAGAATTGGATGCATGTGAGTTGTGAGTGCAGGAGAGTTACAATCAATAAGAGAGTGATTTAAGAGTGGGAAGTCAGTGCATCAAGTCGAGACGTGTGAGGGAGATTTTTAAGTACAGCCGTACTATAGTAAAGCCGCGACATCCGTAAAGATGATGGACGGAAGCGATCCAAACGTTTGGGACGTAAGACGGGAAGTAAATCAGATCGTCGAGGAAATATCCAACTTATCGTTATCCGAGGTTCAGGAAAACCTGATTAAAGAAGAGGCATTTCAAGACCTAAAGAGGGCTCTCACCGAAGCACCCGTGTTAGGACGGCCTGACTTTGAAAAACCGTTCGTCGTACAGACCGACGCGAGCGATTATGCTCTAGGCGTGGTCTTGACCAATGACGGGGAGCACCCCATCGTCTACTTAAGCCACACCCTCACTGACGCCGAGCGTAATTATGCGACAACGGAGAAAGAGTGTCTCGCGGTAGTGTGGGGCGTGAGGAAACTGCGGGCGTATCTAGAGGGGTACAAGATCCAAGTAATTACGGACCACAGCAGTCTACAGTGGCTCCGTAATTTAAAAGACCCCAGCGGCCGACTGGCCCGGTGGGCCTTGGAACTGCAAGGATGGACGTTCAAGGTCACGCATCGGAAGGGTGCCTTGCACCACGTACCTGACGCCCTATCACGACGAGTGGAAGACGAGATAGGAGCCGTGAAAGTGTCAACGGAGTCAGACAATTGGTACCAGCGACGAAGGAAGTTGGTGGCCCAAGGAGCCACCTCAAGAAGACGCCTCAAGGAGCGCCCACAGGACTCATGAATGAGCGCATAGTTGAAAAGCCGTGGATAGTGGTATCCGCAGATATTATGGGACCCTTCCCACCAAGCCGTAGCCAGAACCGCTACGAGTTGGTGTTCAAGGACCTATTTACTAGGTGGGTGGAACTCAAGCCATTGAGGAAAGCCGACGGCAAGAATATAGCCAAGGCCTTCGAAGACCTCATATTATTCAGATGGGAGACGCCTGAATACTTCTTGAGCAATAATGGGCCAGAGTTCCGTAACTCCCATTTAGACCGCGTACTGGAGGAATACGGAGTGAGACGGTCAACAACGCCCTCGTATCATCCGCAAGCGAATCCGGTCGAAAGGACGAACCGGACTCTGAAGACGATGATACGAACATTCGTAGGCGCCGATCACCGGATCTTCATCTCCCAGAGTTCCGGAGCGCGATAAACACGGCCGTGCACGCTAGCACTTAAGTGTCCCCGGCGTTTCTAAACTTTGGCCGGCAACCAACACCCGCGAAGAGCCTGCGAAGGCAGTTGGAGGGGGAAGCCCCTATTCTACGGATGGACCCCGTAGACTGGCAAGATCGCCTGAAGAGACTCAGCGCCCTTCCAGATCTTGTGTGTAGGACTGTAGATAAGGCGAGCGAGCGACAGCGTAGGTACTACAATCGAGGTAGGCGCGATATGCGGTTTTTCGGTCGACGACCTAGTTTTGCGACGAACCCATGTGTTGTCATCGGGAGCGGATCGTTTTGCCGCGAAACTCGCGCCGCGGTATGAAGGGCCATTCCGAATCGCGCGCGTTATCTCTCCCGTAGTTTACGAGCTCGAGTTGGACGGGACGAGACCAGGACGGACGGTGGCTAAAGCCCACGTATCCGACCTGAAACGTTACCTCGCACCTCGCAAGCGGCCCGAGACCCAATAATGAATATTTTTGTTGTTTGTTGTGCAGATGTCCGATCACCAAGGACGAAGAGGAGGGCGTCGGGTGCGACGCACCTAGTAGGGTGAGTGGGTTTCCCTGGTACACGGGCCATGGAGGAAACCCCCTAACACGACTACGTCGAGACGGCGATGGCGCAGCTAGCGCTGGCGGAGAGCGGCGACAGCGAGGAGGAATGCGCGGTGTTGGAGGAGAGCGGGGAGAGCAGCGAGGACATAGCTGCCGGGCCAAGAGACGCCAGATGCGGGCCCCGAGCCCTGAACGCTAAACCCAGCGACCAGGCGGGCGATTACGCCCGGATGCCTGATTTTCCGGATGGCCGGCGGGCCGACTGCCGACGCTCACGTCGGGCGTCCTGTTTGCGGGGCTGCAAAATATCCGTAACGATCCGACTAAGGATTCCCCATACACGCCAGTGTTTCATCTGTTGCCGCGGGTACCACGGATGCGCCGCGTATCCGCTACCCAAGCGGCATGTCCCCCGGTGCGGCGAGGCCTATCGCCGATGGGTCCAGCAACCACGGGGTCGGTCCCGGAGGAGACGATCCCCCGAACCGGTTCCCGAGGCAGGGGGATCGGTGAAGAAACCCAGGCGGATTCCTCGACCGGCCGAAACGACGACCCGGCGAGAGGAACCCCGACAGGCCGAAGAGACTGCCCAGGAACCTGATCAAGAAGGTCGGGGAGAAGAAAGTCGGAGGACCGCTCCCTCCTGCATCGAGACCCTCCATGTCCACCGATCCTGTGGAGACGACGCGGGTGTTGGCGGAGGCGTTAGATCGACTGAGTCCACAGGCGGCCCTTTTTGTGGCTGCGCGCAGTCGCCACGGAGACGACGCTGGGTGGGCCGGTAGACTGGCGGTTCTGCCACATCCGCTGCAGGATCTGGTGGTCGAGGAGGCAAACCGAGACCCGAACCGGAAGTAATAAGTAAGAGAAAGAGGGTTCCGGGGGGGGGGGGGGTTAACGAGCCCGGAGGTACCATGGGAGTTACGGATGGGCGCGAGAGTACTGGGTACGACGGACTCACGGGTGAGTTTCGGCTAAGGAGGGGGGGGGGGGGGTGTTGTAACACGCCGGTTACAATACTCCACCTGGAACCTCGGCGCTCGTAACTCAGATGGTAAAACACCGACAGAGCGGTCGGTAATCCGAGGCGACGTGGTTTCAGAAAGGCCCACGAGACGACACGGCGCGACGGTCGTGGAGCGAGGGTACGAGACGACCAGTATTCAGTCTGGTCTCGGACGTCATTGCCGAGACACTGAATCCGCGAGCGGGAGTACGCCCGTTTGATTTTTCAGCGTAACGAGTTCTCCGAGTGTCGAGAGTTGTGAAGGATTTCAGTTGGCGTGAGATCGAGAGGGTCGAGATTAAGACGACCCCCCAGGGCCTGCAGAAGCCCCCATAATCTTGTCGACGAGAGCTAATTGTAAGTGGCCTCGAGCCGAGGATGATTAATAATAAGAATTTGGTTGATTAAATGAAGAGATTAATTTTTGTGCATCCACCCCCCCCCCCCCCCCCCCATGCATGCATCCGGTCCCTTCGTCGAAAAACAAAAGACGGATTGCAGTGCGTTGCAATCCCCGCGAGTTTCGAGCACCTTTTCAGACGCGGAAGGAGGCGAGACATCGTCCCCCTCTGGGACGAGATCTCTTGTTCTCGTGAGTGCGAGTGCGGGTCGCGAAAAGACCCCGAGTCAGCCGGGCTCGGGCATTTAATTGTCCGGACGGGCGAACGACGTCGTCGGGCCTCTACCTGGCGCAACGTCCCCGAAGACGTTAAAGTCTCACCTGAGACGGTAGCCGGCCCCGAGACGGCGGCGGTAAAATGTTGCTTTCCGGCGGCTCATTTATACGTCAAATTTGAAAAAGCGTAATAGTATTTTCATATGGAGTGCTTTCACACAAAGGTGACAATTTCACAGGACCGAGAATGCTTTTTTGATGATCGTATTGATTGGTTTCAATAATAAAAGCACAAAATCGCAAGAGATATAGGCCTAGTTTATTTTTATATCAATCTAATTTTTCCCAACTGTTTGTCCACCGGATCTGTGATAATTATATTTTCAAGACACGTACGCAAAGTACGCACTTTGCGCACGCAAATGCGTGCGGGAATATAGCAAATCAACGTTTGCGCACTCAGTTAGGAAAAATATTGTTCGATGCATGTGCGAAAATGTTTTTTAGGGCGAATGTGATTACGACCCTCGCCTTCGGCTCGAGCCGCAACCCTCCCAAAAAAGTTTTGCGCACATGTATCGAAAATAGCTATTATTTTGTACTTTTATATTTGTAGTTTTTCTTTGTACTAGTGATGATTTTAATCGTCACCATGCAACTTTGTATCTGTCAAATTCTTGATATCGTATAAAGGTACCTCGTTTGGAAAGGTGGCTACGTCTTTTCAAATGTTGCATATTACGTTGGTACGCATTAAAACACAGTATAGCTGTCACGATCATTTGCTTTCGTTTAGCAATAACAATGAATTTAATCATCACCATGCAACTTCGTACCTATCAAATTATAAACATTTCGTAAGGACTCTTGTCATGAACAAACTTGAACGCTTTTTCAAAATTTATATAAGAAAAGCACACACAAGTTGAATCAGAGTAAATCTTTGTTTAGTACCTCAAAATTTTGAATAAAAATAATTATTTTTAGTTAACCTGTCTAATAAGAATTAAATACAAATTTGCGTTCACATTTGATATATATTTTTATTTTTAATTTTAGTTTATTTAAAATAAAGCCTTTACCGCCCAAATACAAAAAATACATTCTATTTATAGAAGAGAAGAATATTTTTATTATAAACTGAAACTAGCAGCCGATTCGAAATGCGAGTTTTGTTTCATATTATCTTGCAAAATACATATTTAATCATAAATATAACACAAAATATGAATGTAAATGCCTATACTGGAATTATTAAAATAATGAAAGAAACTTCTTTTATTCGAATCGGCTGAATATACTTCATAAATGAATATCATATGTTACCACAACAATAGTTATGAAATTGGCGAAACCGATGAGAACAGTCTTTATGGTAATGTTCAATGCAAGTTTCGCACCTGTAACTGCCCGTAACTACATATGTACGTTCATAAGAAAAGATGTTGTAAATAACCAGTTTCTTTTTACTCACCTGATCGACCTAGACGTTAAGTTTTTATCATCTTTATTTCAGAATTGATCGAGCAAAAGAATATTGGAATACAACTATTAGTAAAATATACTCTTTTTATTTGATCGCTTCACAATTTTCAACCTAACCTCTTTCCTTGAGAGATCAGGGTTCTTTATGACATACGATCGTTCTGATTCTATTTATCGCATATATCATACACATTAAATTATCGGAATACATGAAAAAAACAATCCTCACGCCTATCGCACATACATACCCGAATCGCAAATTAACAGGATCGCAATTATTTCAAAAAAAAAAACACGCTCACAAAATTGAAACCGAGTTTAAGGGGAATTAGCACTTGTCATTAAATATTCGGTTCAAATTTCCATTTAATATTTCTTACAGAACAGACTAGTCGAATACCCAGATCGGTGATGACTTTGAAATCGAATAGATACGGCGTGATGAAAATCACGGTACAAATAATATGCACTACTCGCACCACTCTCGGAAAGCAATACCAATCATGAACTATTGCACGATACACGAATGGAAACTCAATTCGGCACGAGGTGATTTTATCGCGAATTGCTATCTGATCGTGATTAAAAATAGCAGATACTGAAGGGATTGCTATCATCGCGAATTCAAAATTTCATCACTTCATACCTCGTCGACACCAGCTATATCTTTGGAGTACCTCGAGTGAGTTCTAAGTCGGATTCTGGATAGATGGTCTTCGTGGACCTCACCGCACCGTCGTCCTGAGCACCTCGTGGCTTGACGTGATCTGTTGAATGGCTTTGAAATCGACTGGGCCTCCCTCAACATTCCTCCCCACAGAAGGAGTCGTCTAAACTTCTCCAGTGGCACAAAATGTCGACAGCAACGACCTTGGCACACCGGCCCCAACAGCAACAATTGCGCACACCAGCAAACGCAACTTCGGCAACGGTTGCCACCAAGATTCCACGCCGTAAGCAACAACGACACTGGGAACCGAGAGTTTCAAGTCAAAAATCTATTTCCAGATCTGCACTAATTAAATTACGGCCAATTCACGGGCTTACCCCTATCGGGATCGTGTTGCTTCTGCTCCGATTTTCCACCCGGCGAACGCGTGCGGAACTTTGCCGAATCGTTTTTCTCGGAGACGACGTCTGGCTTCGCTGTCAGATCCGCTGGAAAAGAGACCCGAAAGGGGAAAAGCGTCCCTTTTATAACGGCGTCCCTCATGTTTTCGCGAACACACACGCGATACAGATTTTCGCGAAAATCGGCAAAAACTGACGAACGCGAACCATCGATTTTTGTAATTGTCCGCGACTGGCGGGGAATCGCCCTATTGGCCGGTCTACTTCAGCGCCACATCACGATACACTTTCGAAGCAGGCACCGATACAACTAAACGCACGGGTCAGACGAGATTCGGAGCGAGATTCTCTCGATCTTCAAGCGCGCGCGATTCATAACGCGACAACTTTGTTGTACCGTTACAGCTATCCCCCTTATCGATGGGATGGTTTCGCAAATCAACACATATTCACAAAACAGCCATATATAAAATTCTTATTCTAACACATAAGTATCATACTACGGATCTCGCGAATCGTCATTTTTTAAAGTCCAGCCTTTTCAACATATTAGATGAGTTAAACCATAATCTATTCCGATGGGGTAGGATCCCCCTGGTCACTGTAATGCTTCCGCAAACTTACCCGATTATAGGTACCCTTCACGGTACAATCATCTGTAACAGACGCGAGTCTAAAAGCGTATTCCCCCACAGTATCGATTATCTTAAACAGGCCCTCATATAAGTGGAAGAATGTAAAGATCTGCCTACCTTCCTTATCTGAAAGTTGCGGGACCCTAATAAGGACAAGGTCGTTTATACTCGAAGGAATATACTGACTTACTGACTTTTGAGTTTTTCGTCGTCCCTCAGCTGCCCTGTGCAAATTTTCCCTAGCCAGATGACACATCACTTCCGCCGATTGAGGATCGACTTTCAACAATGGGAAAATGTCCTCCAATCGATCCTTGACGGTTACCCCATAATGCAGAGTATACGGAATGTATGTAACCCGTACTGCTATGCACAGTCAGATTCAAGCAATCTTGAACATGTGGACCACGATAGCCCATTTCGTATGTGACGTCACGCAAAACGTCCGAAAAAGTTGCCCGATTTCCCTCATTGACCTTTAGACCGGGTTCGATTGGGGATGACGGATGGATGAGAGCATGACACGCACGCCCTCTGCCTTTAACTGACTAGTCCACGCGGGAGACGTGAACTGCGTCCCATGATCGCAAAGTAATCTTTTCGGCTTCCCGACATCGTTAAAATATCGTTCCCTTAATTTAGAAAGACAAATTTGGGTGGTCGCTCTTCGGATTGGGTATAGGGTTATCAGTTTCGTAAATAAATCCTGAAGGACAAATATATATTTGGTACCTCCCGTTGATGTCGGTAAGGGACCGTAGAAATCTACCGATACAATATCATTAGGATATTCCGATATAATGTTAGCAAAGGCCCCCTCCATACGCTGGTTGATAGGTTTTACCCTTTGACATAAATCGCAGCACCGAATGTTGTTTGACATCCCGTCTTAACTTATGCCAGAAAAAATACCTCGAAACAAAATGATGCGTCTTATACGCCCCCGCATGACCCAACTTATCATGATTTGACTTGATCACCTTTGAAATCAACGCACGCGGTAACAAAAATTTCCAATTCCCTTCTTTTACGTTTTTATAAAAAATTATTCCATTCTCCGACCGCAACTCAAAATTAACGTTTGGGGACTCGCGCATCTTACGGATATCATCATCATTTCCTTGCATCGATTTCAAGTCATGTAAGTCGTCCATCAACCCCAAACGAGTCGCGTTAATCCCACTTATCCCGGCGTCGCTTGCATCCGTCTGCACGTAGAATGGCGCATCGGGAATGTAATGTGCGAGGGTAGCGGTGGTTAAAAAATTTTGCTTAAGTTTATCAAAAGCTACGGAGAGGTCATTGGTCCATCTCCACGGATTCTTTGAGCTAAGCACGTCGCGGAAAGGGTTTAAATATTCTGCATGCCTCACACTGAACCGACGATAGTAACCACAGAGAAAACCTTGCAGTTGTTTCCGATCCCGAGGGACGGGAAACTCCGCAATATTTCTCAGTTTCTCAGGATCCGCTTCTATCCCCCTATTCGAAAGGATATACCCCAGAAACGGAACCGAAGTCTGAAAAAATTTAGATTTTTCCTAGCTTAATTTTAAACCCCTTTCGCGTAGCCGCTCAAAAAGCCTATCTAAATGGTTAGTATGACCTTCAAAAGTCCCCGATGCCAATAATAAATCATCTACGTAGCTTCTGGCGAATTCCATCATCTCGGTACCCAATGCCTCACGCAATGCCCGCATGAATCCGCTACCGGCGGTTTTTATTCCGAATGGAATACGCGTAAATTGGTAGAGCTGACCTTCATGAAGAAAAGCGGTATACTGCCGTGATTGGACATCAAGGGGAATTTGCCAATAACCGCGTACCAGATCGGTCGTCGAAAAAAATCGAGCTCCTTCAAATTTTTGTAAGATTTCCTCTGGCCGAGGCGGCCACTCATTGTCCGCAATGATGATCACACTTACACATCTTGCGTCCAAACACAACCGTATTTCTCCACTCTTCTTTGCTACTACCCTCAGGGGATTGCAATAGGGACTGCGTGACTTTTCGATTATTCCCTGGTCTAATATAACGCGAATTTGTTCACTCACAGCGGCTCGTTGGTGTATGGGCACGGGGTAAGAGCGTCTGACAAATGGTTTGTCTTTGGCGACATCAATAGTATACTCAAAATCGCGGAGGCATCCCGGCTCTGTCGAAAAATATCTTGGTTTTTTACTATCAAATCACAAACGGTGATTTGTTCACCATCTGATAACAGTTCCATGTCCTTAACGACATTTTCTACATTATGTACAAAATTATCACCTCCAGGACTCGCGTCCAGATCTGATCTGTGTCAGACTCTCCTTCCCCTTCAAACGCCCCGATCCGACAAACTCCTACAGGAACCGTATTTTCTGTGGCCCTTTTCTGTGTCACATTTCGGAAACTCGCGTGACGCACCAAATTCGCCGACGGATCCCATTTACCCGAGCCCGGTCGAAAGGTCACTACCTCACGAGGCAGACACTCATTCCATAAATGGATGCGTTCTTTTTTTACATCCACCCCCCTTTATGCTTCTTAAGCCAATCGATTCCAACCAGGAAATCATTTGCGAGTCCGGGTACTATCAAAATCGGATCTACTACCGTAACGTTATTAAGCGTAATGGCCAATTGCACCTGCTTCTTTATTGTGGTTGCTTTACGTCCAACCGCGGTAAGTATCGAAAAATTGCTAACTGCTCACACTGATGCTTAAAAAAACGCGGTTTAGTCGAGTTTTACAGGTCGGGTTGCAGGAAATAAATTTTTTTATATGTGGGATACTTCGGTTTCCGTTTTTTACGGCATTATCGTTGACTTTACGAAGAAATGAATACCTTTTTTGTAGAGATTTCGATGTTCTATATTTTTTGTTGGAAACATTTTTTTATACGATTTGTATTTTTTGTTAAAAAATGGAAAAAACCTGTTTTTTGAGCGTTTTTTTGTTAAACCTCCCTATAATCTAGTATGCATTGTCTCCAAAAACTAATCAGATCTAAGTTTGGCCAAGAGAAACCCAAATCCGTTTGTACTTTTTAAATTTGTCCTGCCAGTCGCGAGATATCGAAAATCTGTCTGTCTGCTGTTCGGGCGCCATTTTATAAATAACCAGTTTCTTTTTACTCACCTGATCGACCAAGACGTTAAGTTTTTGTCATCTTTATTTCAGAATTGATCGAGCAAAAGAATATTGGAATACAACTATTAGTAAAATGTACTCTTTTTATTTGATCGCTTCACAATTTTCAACCTAACCTCTTTCTTGAGAGATCAGGGTTCTTTATGACATTCGATCGTTCTGATTCTGTTTATCGCATATATCATACACATTAAATTATCGGAATACACGAAAAAAACAATCCTCACACCTATCGCACATACATACTCGAATCGCAAATTAACAGGATCACCAGACGCAATTATTAAAAAAAAAAAACGCCCACAAAATTGAAACCGAATTCAAGGGGAATTAGCACTTGTCATTAAATATTCGGCTCAAATTTCCATTTAATATTTCATACGGAGCAGACTAGACGAATACTCGTCCCTTTTATAACGGCGTCCCTCATGTTTTCGCGAACACACACGCGATACAGATTTTCGCGAAAATCGGCGAAAACTGACGAACGCGAACCATCGATTTTTGTAATTGTCCGCGACTGGCGGGGAATCACCCTATTGGCCGGTCTACTTCAGCGCCACATCACGATACACTTTCGAAGCACGCACCGATACAACTCGCTTCGAGTCGACAGTTGCCGAATATTCACGAAGATACCCGGATCGGCAATGTGTCTTCGATTTACACGGAAATGTCTTAAATTAGCTAAAATGACTTAAATGTAGACACTTTTACCGTCTTCTTTATATGTCTTGGATTATAAGACACAAAAATGTCTTATTTACGATCGATAGACGCAAATAATGTCTCAAAATTTGAGACACTTTGCATCGAAGACACATATATTAAGACGTTTATTCTGAAAAGACATTTTTGAAGTGTCTAATGTCTTCAAATAAGACATTTAGAAGACTCGAGTTTTTGCAGTGAATCATCGTTCTTTATTTGCTTCATTACGCCATACAAGAAGCCGTTCCGTTCTACGAATGGGCTTGGTAATATTGGCTAGAAATCGCCTGCCATCAGTTGTCGTTCGAACCTGTCTTCCCTGGAATTTTGAATTTGATTTTCAACTGTCAACAAATCCCGCGAACGAACTAAAACAGAGCACAAAGGCCGGTCGTACTTTGTCTCAATTGTTTCGCTGAGGCAATCTCCCCGAAATAAATACGTTTTTAACGTTCAATTAAAAAAACCCTACATTCCAGAATATTTTTTCCAGCGCCATTCGATTCTGAAAAAAAACTTACCTCCGGATGTAGGTCGATTCCGGTATTTTAGATACATATCTGCTGTATATATATATATATACAGGGTGGACCTCGGCTAACGGGTCATAGGGCATCCCATGTTAATGAAGTAGCCAATGGCGATCGATTATTTCGGTCAGTCAACCAATCACGCGTCAGTCTGGCCTTACTACGAGTTAGTCCGGATGTGTTCCGAAATGCATTCGCTTGGGTCAGGACTGACTCGTAGTAAGGCCAGACTGACGCTTGATTGGTTGACTGGCCGAAATACTCGATCACCATTGGCTACTTCATTAACATGGGATGCCCTATGACCCGTTAGCCGAGGTCCACCCTGTATATGAAATAAATAGAAGAATTAAGAGTAGGTTTGATACGATTGGAAAACAATGCGCGTCTCAAAATCTCATGCTCCATGGATAACTGACACAATTAGAATTATAAAAGTGAAAAGAAATGCGGCCTAAACAAAAAAGCGTAGGTCTAATATTGGTTACTATAAAAGCCTTCGAAATTATACCACTTCTGCGATTAGGCGTGAACGCACAGCATACTTGCAAATGATTAGCAAACTTCCGCAAAAGAATTTCCAGTCAACCATTAAACCTTTTGGTATTTCAAAACCGATCTTACCTCAACTTCCCTCCTCCCTAATGGATCCAGATTGTATAAATGAATACTTTACTAGCATTCCTCAAACTCTTCCTAATGCAAATCTAATTACCCACTATTTTACTTCCCGTTCGTCCAGAGTCCCTTGAGTACCTCGTTTTCGACGTCTATCAAGCTGGCAAAGCAAGGTCGCCCAAAACGAAAACAAAAAATAGTACTATAATGATGCGCTTTATATGTGCTAATTAAAAATTTTGTGCACCTAACGTTTGACTAAGAATAGAGATTTTATAATGTACTGCTGACATGACACAAGATATCAGAACAAACTCATAAAATTGATGAAGGACTAATCAGGTACAATCCGGGGAAGGTGCATAATTATGTGCTTTTGAAGTATGCAAACCGCTAAATCCGTATACCAACCCTTATCGTAAAAACCACCCTTAGCAAAGAATCAAACCCACCAAAATGCTTAAAAAGTTAAGTAAATGGGATGCCCTATGACCCGTTAGCCGAGGTCCACCCTGTATATGAAATAAATAGAAGAATTAAGAGTAGGTTTGATACGATTGGAAAACAATGCGCGTCTCAAAATCTCATGCTCCATGGATAACTGACACAATTAGAATTATAAAAGTGAAAAGAAATGCGGCCTAAACAAAAAAGCGTAGGTCTAATATTGGTTACTATAAAAGCCTTCGAAATTATACCACTTCTGCGATTAGGCGTGAACGCACAGCATACTTGCAAATGATTAGCAAACTTCCGCAAAAGAATTTCCAGTCAACCATTAAACCTTTTGGTATTTCAAAACCGATCTTACCTCAGCTTCCCTCCTCCCTAATGGATCCAGATTGTATAAATGAATACTTTACTAGCATTCCTCAAACTCTTCCTAATGCAAATCTAATTACCCACTATTTTACTTCCCGTTCGTCCAGAGTCCCTTGAGTACCTCGTTTTCGACGTCTATCAAGCTGGCAAAGCAAGGTCACCCAAAACGAAAACAAAAAATAGTACTATAATGATGCGCTTTATATGTGCTAATTAAAAATTTTGTGCACCTAACGTTTGACTAAGAATAGAGATTTTATAATGTACTGCTGACATGACACAAGATATCAGAACAAACTCATAAAATTGATGAAGGACTAATCAGGTACAATCCGGGGAAGGTGCATAATTATGTGCTTTTGAAGTATGCAAACCGCTAAATCCGTATACCAACCCTTATCGTAAAAACCACCCTTAGCAAAGAATCAAACCCACCAAAATGCTTAAAAAGTTAAGTAAATGGGATGCCCTATGACCCGTTAGCCGAGGTCCACCCTGTATATGAAATAAATAGAAGAATTAAGAGTAGGTTTGATACGATTGGAAAACAATGCGCGTCTCAAAATCTCATGCTCCATGGATAACTGACACAATTAGAATTATAAAAGTGAAAAGAAATGCGGCCTAAACAAAAAAGCGTAGGTCTAATATTGGTTACTATAAAAGCCTTCGAAATTATACCACTTCTGCGATTAGGCGTGAACGCACAGCATACTTGCAAATGATTAGCAAACTTCCGCAAAAGAATTTCCAGTCAACCATTAAACCTTTTGGTATTTCAAAACCGATCTTACCTCAGCTTCCCTCCTCCCTAATGGATCCAGATTGTATAAATGAATACTTTACTAGCATTCCTCAAACTCTTCCTAATGCAAATCTAATTACCCACTATTTTACTTCCCGTTCGTCCAGAGTCCCTTGAGTACCTCGTTTTCGACGTCTATCAAGCTGGCAAAGCAAGGTCGCCCAAAACGAAAACAAAAAATAGTACTATAATGATGCGCTTTATATGTGCTAATTAAAAATTTTGTGCACCTAACGTTTGACTAACAATAGAGATTTTATAATGTACTGCTGACATGACACAAGATATCAGAACAAACTCATAAAATTGATGAAGGACTAATCAGGTACAATCCGGGGAAGGTGCATAATTATGTGCTTTTGAAGTATGCAAACCGCTAAATCCGTATACCAACCCTTATCGTAAAAACCACCCTTAGCAAAGAATCAAACCCACCAAAATGCTTAAAAAGTTAAGTAAATGTGCCAACAAAGCAGATAAATAATATTTTCTATGTCAGAGAGACTTTCCGATCTTTATACTAACGGATACAACAAATATCTAATTTCGCGTTCCAACGCTCATTTGAAAAAGCTCACCCATTAGAGAAAAAATGCATTATTTAAAAAATGAAAGTAGCATAAAATTATTTTATAGTAGAACACGTAACCTTGACTCATTTATTAACCAATAAGACTAATACAAAATTTTGTGCTCCAACCTTTATTGGAAACAACCCAAAATTAAGGGGAAAAAATGCTTTATTTAAGAAGGGAAAGTAGCACAAAAAAATACAAAATTATGCTATAGTTGAAAATGTATCCATGAATGGTTAATTAACCAATAAGAGTAATACCGAATTTTGAAAAAATTCCCGGCGGAATAATTGTTTAAATAATCATTCTGTATAACGATTTCTTCTAACTTGGGTAGGATATTCTTCTTAAAGTTGAAAGTTTGCATACGCTTCAAAAATAGTGTTTGAAATAAGGAAAATATAGTTTTAAAACAATTCGCGGCGGAATAATTGTTTAAATAATCATTGTTAATAACGATTACTGATAACTTGTGCAGAATATTCTTTATAAAGTTCCAATTTTCCAAACACTGCAAAAACACTGCTTGAAATATCGAAAATATCGTTTTGAAACAATTCAAGACAGGATCATTGTTCAAATAATTATTGTTTATAAAGATGCTGTAAAATTTGTATTTGTATTTATTTCAAATTAAGCCTTGATGGCGATACATAATCGCGTTATCTTATGGCTATAATACAGAGAAATGTATATATAATAAAATTAATTAAATAAAATAATAATAAAATAAATATATAAATATGTATGTTACAGTATATGATTCTATGACGCGGAGACAATTTTTAAAAGAATGTACATAAAGTGAATAAGATACATATACAGCTGTGTAGAAACTATTTGTCAGACGGATGTTCAGTTGTGATCCCGAAGTGAGTAATGAGAAGTGAAATTTGAATATAAAGACTTGAGAATAATAAATGAGTGTAGGTATATAAGCATAAAAAAAGGTATTGAAAGCTCGGAGTGGGATGATGAAAATTTATGAATTATTGTAGGGTGATGAGCTGATTAAATGGAAATTTATAGAATTGATCTATCAGGTGAGGATTGATCATATGACAAAAGAAATGCGAAGAGTTGTGATTTAAAAACTTCTGAGGAGTGAGATGAACGTATGGAGGGCGATAGCATGTTCCAGAATCTAAAAGCCACCGTAATAAAGGATTTGGAATAGGCACGAGTCCTCGCAAAGGAAACAAAAAGATCACCCTGGGTTACTCTTGAGGTGCGTCGTGTTGCCGATTCATGCAGAGAAAAGAGAGAGTACAAATACTGCGGTTCACCGCAACTTAGGATGTTGTACGTAAGACTACCAATGAAGTATAGATGTCTGTATTTCATAGGGAGCCAACCAAGTTTACGACGATATGGTGTAACGTGGCAGTCTCTCTTTAGGTTAATTATGAACCGCACACACTGCTTTAGTAACCGTTGGCATTTATCCCTGCGTGTTCGGGATATATCGCAGTAGGTTACACAGCAATAATCAAGACTGGGAAAGATTAGAGAGACGACAAGATGTTTCCTAAGATTCGTAGATAGAACGTTTTTATTATATTTCAAGTGATATAGGGTAGAGTTGACACATCTTGAGATACGGTTTATTTGTTTACTCCAGGAAAGTGATGAGTCTAAACGAAGCCCCAAGTTTATGACGTCATTTACTATGGGAACTGCGTGTCCCCCTACTTCTATGTTAGGAAGTTCGAACTTTTCTACGCTACGAAGGTTTACTGATGATCCTACACGATGCGTCGGAACCAAATTTAATTAAAAGGTTCTGGCATATTCAATTTTCTTATTGATTATCATTTGTTGAACCCCAAACAACATTATTTTACTAGAAATGAAATCTTCGCCTGGGCGATTTTCGAAAAAAGTAGATTTTTGTGAAAAAAAAATTGAAAAAAATAAAAAAAATAAAATTTTTCTAATAAATTGTCATGCATATGAAATTTTCTTATTGATTATCATTTCTTGACTCCCAAAAAATATTTTTGGACCAAAAATGAAATCATTGCGTGGGTGATTTTTGAAAAAAAAAACAATTTTTTGCGAAAAAAAATGAAAAAAATGTAATTTTTCAAATAAATTGTTATACACATGAAATATTCTTATTATGTATTATTTGTTGACTCCCAAAAAAACGTTTTCAGACCAAAAATTAAATCATTGCGTGAGAAATTTTGGA
This sequence comes from Trichopria drosophilae, assembly GCA_030407085.1. Taxonomy (NCBI): domain Eukaryota; kingdom Metazoa; phylum Arthropoda; class Insecta; order Hymenoptera; family Diapriidae; genus Trichopria; species Trichopria drosophilae. Next base: position 106,940,482 of record CM059583.1, on the reverse strand, counting down.
AAAAAGTCGCATTTTAAGAAAAAAATAAAAAATATATACATTTTCTGACCCTAATAAGTTAATATAGCGCGAAAACATTTAAAAATTGTTTAAAAAGATTATTTTTAATCTAATTTATATTTAATGAAATAAACTATGTAAAAAGGAAACCTGTATTACCGATTTTTCACATTTTTGTTCAGCGATGCTCATTTATTAATTTTAATGCTTTCCTATTAAATCATAACCTTTGCAAAACAAAGTATAATATGTAGAATTTGACGTAAATCGTAAACAACAAAATGAATAAGATGGGGCAGCACAGTGAAAATCGCGAGAAAATTTGTTTATTTTGTTTAAAAAAGAAAACACGGAGTGCTATTAGTAAATTTGTGAAGATCAACGAAAATGGAAAAGTGGAAACAATGATACAAAAGCATTTTGATTATAATGCTGCTGACAAATGTTATTTATGGTGGATGCTTGAGACAATTATATAAGATACAGGATGGTTCTTCGAAAACCATGAATCTTTCAAACATTTCACAGTTTAAAGCAATGAAACTGGGAAATAGATCGTCGAGTCAAGAGTGTATGTGCAAAATTTGTAAAATTGCAAGAGAACCGTTATTTATACAAATGAAGAAAGGAAATCGTTCATATCTGTAAAAAAATCTAAATCATAACATCATGAAATCATCTAAAAGTAAGTGTAGTAGTTATTATATATATATGATAAAGCACGTTTCTTTATCGTCGCTTAAAAAGCCATATATATATATATATATATAGCAATATATATGTAAGTCTAATGGTTATTTCAATGACATGACATATTTCATTAAATACTGGTTATGTCGATAGCAAATGGTCTTTTGATGACAGTCATCAAAGTTTTTGTAGGTTAGGTACATTGGCTTTACCAGAAGATGCTCGTGAAAAGTAGGACAAAAAGAGAAGCAAATAGGAAACACAATTAATTGTGAAGAAAAAGACAGTAGACCCGAAAAAGAGGACGTCTGGTAACCCTACATCGGCTATTTCCGTAACGTTTCTGGAAGGTTCTGCGGGCGCCAGGGTACCCCAAAAGTGACCCTGTGGCCCGGGAAACCCGTAAAGTTATCAAAATAACCGTTAGACATATATATATATATATATATATATATATATATATATATATATATATATATATATATATATATATATATATATATTATACAGTACGATATACGAAAAAAATGTTCCACAGAAATATAATATTAGTTTATGCCACAATTATAAGAATATAAATAATAAATAAACTATAAATAAATAGATAAATAAAATACATAACAATAACAATAAATCTAGAGTTAATATATATAAATAAAATTAATTTCAGAAGAGAATCATATGATGCCACACGGACACAGTGAAAAATCGAAGACTGGGAAACTATGTAATGATTGTTTATCGTTAATAGCAAAAGGTAAAGTACACAAGTGTAATTCGTCCAGTCGTTTTGCAAATCTTCAGGCGATGGTACAGGCAGCAGTTCCAAAGAATAGAGACCAGATAATATCATCTGTATTAAAAGAACAAGTAAGAGATTCATGTAACGACGAAAAAAAAGGTACACTAAAACTTTCTCAACGAGTTGGAAAGCCTTTAACTATATCCTTGAAACCATCACAGAATAAAGAAAGTACGAAGAAACCGTTGATATCTACAAATGTCATGCAGAAGATTCAAACTAGATTCAATCTCAGCCAAAATAAGACTCTTGGAATTGCTTCTATTATTCGTGCAGCAACTAATAGCAGACAAGTAGTGAAACCCAATTTGAAGGAAAATCTTTCAGCTACTATTCATTGTTTGGATCCTTTTTTTAAAGTGAAATCTTTTGATTTTAAGAACATTAAGGCGCATAAAGCATCAAACGCTGCACAACATGTTGTTTATTGCAAAAACTTGGATGGTCTAATTCAGTACGTGAAAGAAAAGCGCCTTGTATCTCAAGTACACCTCAAGTTTGGTATTGACGGTGTAGGAGGCTTTTTGAAAGTTTGTTTATCTATCCAATCGACTGACGGGAACTCAGATTTGGACAATAATGTACGGAACAAACATAAAAAAGAAAGTATCATGTCAAAACAGTTTGAAGACTCAGGCGTAAAGAAACTGTTTATTCGCGGCGTTGCGCAGACAACTCAAGAAAACTACGAAAATGTTCGTATGCTATGGTCTGCAATTGACTTAAACAAGTTTGAGAGTACGTTAGCCACCGATTTAAAGCTTGCAAACATTATGACCGGGATTATGAGCCATAGCAGCATGTTTCCCTGCACGTGGTGCGAGATTACAAAAAACAACATTAGCGAGCGTGCTGATTTTCGAATAATTGGTAACATCTCACGCAATTTTTCTAATTGGTTTGCTGCTGGTGGAGATAAAAATACTGCTAAAGACTTCAAGAACTGCATACATGCACCAATCTTTACAGCCGACTCTAACAAACTAATGTTGGCTATTATTCCACCTCCTGAGCTGCATTTAATGCTGGGCGTAGTAAATACGATTTTCAACCACATGCGTGCTGAATTTGAAGAACAGGTTTTGGCTTGGACAAAAGTGTCGAACGTAGAACGTGAAAACATATATGGTGGCAGTACAGGGTTTAATGGAAATTCTTGTAAAAAGTTGATGGAAAAACTCGATTATTTACGTTCAAACTGTCCCATTGGTTGTTTAAAGTTCGTTCAAGTTTTAGCTGATTTTCATATGGTCGTAAAATCGTGCTTCGGTAAACGCTTAGATCCAGATTATAAAAAGTACATCGCAGATTTAAAAAAAGTTGTTTAGACCTCGGAGTATCAGTAACTCCTAAATTTCACGCTGTCTTTTATCACATCGACGATTTTTTGACGAAACATCCCAGTAGAGGATTAGGATTCTACAGCGAACAAGCTGTAGAATCCGTACACTTCGATTTCAAAGGTGTGTGGAATAAGTACAAAGTCAAGAATGATCATCCGCAATATGCACAGCACTTGTTAAGGGCCGTTTGTGAATTTAACGGTCTTCGCGTTTAAGGGATTTCAGTGATGTTTTAATGTACTTAAAAATGTTGGTAATTAAAGTTTTATTGTGTGTTAATTATATAACCTGAATTTATTGTCTTATTTTACTAATATATACTCATCATATAATAGTGCACAAATAATTTTTAAATGTTTTCACGCTATATTAACTTATTAGGGTCAGAAAATGTATATATTTTTTATTTTTTTCATAAAAAGCGACTTTTTTCTAAAATTTCACACGCAATGATTTAATTTTTGGTCTGAAAATGTTTTTTTGGGAGTCAACAAATAATACATAATAAGCATATTTCATGTGTATAACAATTTATTTGAAAAATTACATTTTTTTTCATTTTTTTTCGCAAACAATTTTTTTTTTTTTTCAGAAATCACCCACGCAATGATTTCATTTTTGGTCCAAACATATTTTTTGGGAGTCAAGAAATGGCAATCAATAAGAAAATTTCATATGCCAGAACCTTTCAATTAAATTTGGTTCCGACGCACCGTGCCTAACAATAGGGCCTTGGTCTTTGAGAAATTCAGAGAAAGGCCTGTCTCGACAGCATACAGCAACATCGAATCTATGTCAGCATTTATTCGACGGATGGCGGTAGACAAATCTGATGGCTTAGATTGAAGCATTATTTGGAGGTCATCCGCATAAAGCATATGACTGGTGTATGAGAGGGTTCTAGACATGTCATTAATTAGGATGGAGAAAAGGAGGGGACCCAGAATAGATCCCTGAGGAACTACTGCAACCACTTCCGCCCATTCTGAGAGCTCTCCATCCACTCCCGCTACTGCTTGCTCGCGCCCTGTCAAGTAAGAAGCAAATCATCTTAGAGCAGTTGATGAGACATTTAGGTCTCTAAGTCTATTGAGGAGAGTGATAATGTCAACTGTATCAAATGCCTTAGAAAAATCAAATAGGATTAGGACTGTTACCAAACCATGCTCAATACCTTCCCGCACGTAATCAGTAACCAGAGTGAGAGCTGTCTGGGTGCTGTTTCCTTTGCGAAATCCGGATTGCCTGGGGTCTAGGAAGTTATTACGTTTGAGGTAAATAATAAATGCGTCACTAACAAGCCGCTCGAGCATCTTTGCTAAGATGCAAAGAATGGCAATAGGTCTATAATCGGATAGGGATGCAGGAGATGGTATCTTATTTATAGGCTTTATAATAACTTTTTTCCATTCCTTAGGAAAGATACCAGACTGCAAACTGGTATTCAACAAATCGAGAAGAGAGCTTGCAATCTTGGACCAGGCAGCGTTAATACAATGAAAATTTATTCCATCATACCCCGCTGATTTCGACTTTATGGAGTGGAAGGCTAAATTAAGTGACAATGGTGTGACTGTGGGCAAAAAAAACATGTCTGTAGTATCTGTATAATTAAGAAGGTGAAATGGAAGATCAAGAGAGAAGCGAGACTGATTATTGTTAGAAATAGAGCAGAAATATTTGTTAAGGTCATCAAGAGAGCAGATTAGTTTAGGGAGTGGGGGTTTAGGCTTGACCGAACGCAAGCGTCTCAATTCCGACCAGATTGCCTTGGAGTCAGTGACAGATTGAAGTCGACGAGTACAATAGTGCGTATGGGCCTTAGACATTTGACGTCGTGCAGTATTGCGTGCCACCTTATAATCAATAAATGACGTGATATCTCGCTTACGTTTGTATATAGAGTAAAGTTTATTTCTTTGCTTAATGAGCAATACGATGTCTTTATTTACCCACGGATTTCGAGGTTTTATTGGAGTTACTTTCGAGAAAGGTGCATGGAGATAGTAGGTATCACGTAAAGCGAAAGTGATAAATTGCTGTTTATCATCCGTTGATTGTATGGGCAGATGGGATTCCCAGTCAATTTTTGCAAGATCAGCAGTAAACTGTTCTGCCGAAAAGCGTTTTAAACTACGATGCGTAAAAGACAATGAAGGTGGGGGGACTATTTTTAAATTATAAGTGATAGAGATAAGATCATGGTTTGAGGTAGAGGGGTCATTTGATTGATTGAAGGATTTGAGCTTAGACTTATCATCAATAAGACAGTCGTCTATCCATGACGCTGATGTTGATGTAAAAAGAGTTTCAGAAAAGGGAACTATGTAAAAATAAAAAGATGATGAAAAGTTTCGTAGGAAGTTAGAGGCATAGTTCTCTTTGCAAAGATTAATGTTTAAATCCCCCATATTATTATATTCGTGTATTGATGGATTAGTTTAGAGAGCTCTGAAGCCAGCTCTTTAAACATCGGAGAATTTGGTGATCGGTAAACAGAAATTAATAGTAGAGGAGAGGAAGTTTGAAAGGAGAGCTCGATAAATAGGAAGTCTGTTTGAGAATGACGATTTCTGTGTAGCAGATCGGATGATGAAAGAATGTGACGTGACTGGATGGAATCGTGAAGATATACAGCAACACCTCCGTCTCTTTTACGATATCTATCGGATCTATAAATAACAAAGTTTTGTAGTCCAACCATTTCATTCAGGGTAACTTCGTTTAGCCAAGATTCGGAGATGCAGATGGCTTGATATATATGTGAAGAAAAATAGTGATTGAGGCTGGTCATACGACCTTGAGCAAGCAGAGATTGAGCATTTAGGTGGCATAAACGGAGGTATCCCGAAGTCGGTTTAGAGGGCAAATAGGATGAAAATTCGACTTTATCATGTTGTACATTCGAGTTTACATTTTTAAAAATTACATCCGGCTGTGATTGACTACTAGAAAGTGAAGAGCGCAGATGATCCGGTAGCGAAGGAGTTACAGACGTCGACACAGATTTTCTCCATTTTAGGCGTTGACTTAGAGTTTGATGAGTTAATTGTTTCCCTTACGATAGTCAGGACTCAGATAGACGGAGAAGATCGTCAATATTGAGAATACATGTTGATTTCGTGGCTGGGTTATCATCACGTTTTACAAAGATATCTCCGTTTTTATGCCATACATATTTTATTCCCGTCTCTCTAGTTTTTGCCCGCACAAGTTTCAATAGAGCATAAGAATCAGATGGAAGCCACTCATTTAGATGGAGAAAACGTTCTTCTCTATCCTGAAAAATTGATATCGACGAGATTCGACCTTTTTGTCGAAAAGCTCCAAATAACCCATTACGCTGAGATAATCTCTCAAAAACAAGTCTGACCGTTCTAAGCTTTGTAGCACCATTTTGGCCGGTCGGACGTATACGTATGGCCTCCGACAAATCAGCTGGAGAAAGGTCAACTTCTAAAAATTTGGCTACTTTTGTTGTATCTTCTTTTAGATGTTCATTTTCAGATTCTCGCAGACCTGAGAGAAACACTGTATACTGCTCTTGTCGGCATTCAACTTTGCGAAGCTTGCCACTTAGTTGTTGCAGATCACTTTTTAATGTGGCATTTTCTTTTTCTGAAGTGATACACCGTTCCACAAGTTCATTTTGGCCGGTCTTGACATCTTGAATGCTATTCTGGACATCAGACGAGAGTTTTGCAAACTGTTCCACCATGGACTGGTTATGAGACGCTTGTTGTTGTGTTGATATGATAAAATTTGCGTTGAGATTTTGAATAGCTTCTAGAAGTGTACCCAGATCTGGTTGGAATTTCTCACTCTGCAGTTGTGACATAGTAGCAATGGCCGATGAAGTGGACGATGTGGATGATGCACGGGAGCGAGGAACCATAGGCGAGTTAGAGTTTGCCTTCTCTATGCAAAAACTACATACCGAGATTGATTTTTCGTTGTATCTGACCTTACTAAATTTGGTGCACTTTGGACGGAAAGGCAATTTGCACTTATCACATGTGACTGAGGTTGATTTTATGTCACGATTGCATCCTGCACAACTGGGTAATGCAAGAGACATATTAAAGGTATTCCCGTTAACAGCAACAAATTATAAGTACGAAGTAAATGTAAGGAAGCTCGAAAACGCAGTATTGATTATTATATGTGAGCCGAATATAATCTTTGATTGACGCAATGTAAACAAAACCCGCACAACCAAAACTTTAATACTCAATTATTATGATTGTTTACGTTTAATATGCCCACAGATTTATATGAAATTGCTGCGATTTAAACCGAAACATTTAAAACTGTCAACACTTTTTCAGGTATAAATGATTATTCAAAGCAACGCTCCGCCAAAAAAAAAATACTTCAAAAATAAAACGAAGTGAAGATTGAGCGAATAGCTAAAGTACGCAATTTAGTTTCTTTAATACTTGCGATTAAAATAGGTAGTGTTTACACAGGTGTTGTCAATTTCGTTCTTGATTGATGACGTCACAACGGTGTGTGGAGACAGCTTTGAATTCTTAACGATTTTTCTCGAAAATTTTCGTTTGTGAAGAAATGCAATTCCACGGCTCAATTTAACAGATAACACCACACTCATATGCAGAATGAAGAGCCGCAACGGGGGTGCACCTCGAGAAAGTTTTGATAAAAGAAATACGTCACAAAATATTAGAATATATTTAATAATATGCAGAGCAGATTTAAGTAGGTGTTGCGCTACTCACCGTCAAACGGTGAATCTAAAATGCGTATGAAAAATACTCTTTGAAATAAGGAACATATCGTTTTGAAAATATTCACGACGGAATCATTATTTAAATAAACATTGTTTATATGGATTTCTGTAAAATTCGTATAATTTCTCCAGGGAATTCTTTATAAAGTTAAAATTTTGCATGCTCTTTAAAAAGTCTATTTGAAATAAGGAAAATATCGTTTTCAAACCATTCGCGACGGAATCATTATTTAAATAATAATTCCTTATAACTATTTCTGGTAACTGGTGCAGGAAATTCTTTACAAAATTTTTCATGCTCTTTAAAAATATTGTTTGAATTAAGGAAAAAATTGGTTTGAAACAATTCGCGGTGGAATAATTGTTCAATATTTCATTATTGTTTGTTAACTAGCATTATTTAAAAAAGGAAAGTAGCATAAAATTATTTTATAGTAAACACGTAACCTTGACTCATTTATTAACCAATAAGACTAATACAAAATTTTGTGCTCCAACCCTTATTGAAAACAAACCAAAATTAAGGGGAAAAAATGCTTTATTTAAAAAGGGAAAGTAGCACAAAAAAATACAAAATTATACTATAGTTGAAAATGTATCCATGAATGGTTAATTAACCAATAAGAGTAATACCGAATTTTGAAAAAATTCGCTACGGAATCATTGTTTAAATAATCATTTTTATAACGATCTCCGGTAACTCGTGCAGGAAATTATTTATAATGTTCAAATTTTCGAAACACTTCAAAAATAGTGTTTGAAATAAGAAAAATATAGTTTTGAAACAATTCGCGATGGAATTAATTTTTAAATAATCATTCCTTATAACGATTACTGATAACTTGAGCAGAGAATTCTTTATAAAGTTCCAATTTTCCAAACACTTCAAAAACACTGCTTGAAATTTCGAAAATATCGTTTTGAAACAATTCGAGACAGATTCATTATTTAAACAATTATTGTTTATAACGATTACTGATAACTTGTGTAGAAAATTCTTTAAAAAGTTACAATTTGGCATGCTCTTGAAAAATACTGTTTGAAATAAGGAAAATGTAGTTTTGAAACAATTCGCGATGGATTCATTGTTTAAATAATTATTATTTATAACGATTGCTGTAATATGCGTATAGCTTGTGCAGAAATTACTCTTCATGAGGTTAAAATTTTGCATGCTCTTTAAAAATACTGTTTGAAATAAGGAAAATATCGTTTTGTAACCATTCGCGACGGAATCATTGTTTAAATAATCATTGTTTATAACGATTACTGATAACTTGTGCAGAAAATTCTTTATAAAGTTAAAATTGTGCATGTTCTTTAAAAATAATGTTAGAAATAAGGAAAATATAGTTTTGAAACAATTAGCGGTGGAATCATTGTTTAAATAAACTTTCTTTATAACGATTACTGATAACTTGAGGACAATATTCTTTATAAAGTTCAAATTTTCGAAACACTGCAAAAATTCTGTTTGAAATAAGAAAAATGTAGTTCTGAAACAATTCGAGATGGAATCATTGTTTAAATAATCATTATTTATAACGATTGCTGATAACTTGTGGAGAATATTCTTTATAAAGTTTCAATTTTCCAAACACTTCAAAAAACCAGCTTGAAATATCGAAAATATCGTTTTGAAACAATCGGCGACGGATTCATTGCTTGAATAATTATTGTTTATAACGATTGCTGTAATATGCGTATAGCTTGTGCAAAAATTACGTTATAAAGTTAAACTTTTGCATGCTCTTTGAAAATACTGTTTGAAATAAGGAAAATATCGTTTTGTAACCATTCGCGACGGAATCATTTTTTAAATAATCATTGTTTATAACGATTACTGATAACTTGTGCAGAATATTCTTTATAAATCGGCTTTGTGGCTCAGGCGGTTAACGCACTGGACTACGAAGTCGTAGGTAGTGAGTTCGATCCCTGTCTGGTGAACAATTTTTCGATTTCGTTTTCAAGCAGCAGCTCGCTGTTAGTAAGCCGAGCCACGTTGTTTGTGTTTACGTTTCGAAAGTATTGTTTATCTGGCGGAAATCGACTCAAGACCGCTGCTGTACTTGGTGTAGGTTTCTGCAGTCCTACATTTCATACACAAATGTGAAGTATGGCGCCATCTTTCTAAGTCGATCTGCAGCTCTCGCTAAATCTTACGATTTAATACGGCAACAATTTGGTAAAAAAGGGCGATTCCGCCCGGTAATTAATAAATAAAAAAAAAAAAAAAAAAAAAAAAATTAATAAAGTTAAAATTTTGCATGCTCTTTAAAAATACTGTTAGAAATAAGGAAAATTTAGTTTTGAAACAATTCGAGACAGAATCATTGCCTAAATAATTATTGTTTATAACGATTGCTGTAAAATGCGTATAACTTGTGCAGAAAATTCTTTATAAAGTTACAATTTGGCATGCTCTTGAAAAATACTGTTTGAAATAAGGAAAATATCGTTTTGAAAATATTCGCTACGGGATCATTGTTTAAATAATCATTGTTTATAACGATCACTGATAACTTGTGCACAATATTCTTTATAAAGTTTCAATTTTTCAAATACTTCAAAAACACTGCTTGAAATTTCGAAAATATCGTTTTGAAACAATTCGAGACAGATTCATTGTTTAACCCCATATTTTTGAAAAGACATTGAATTTCTCCGAGTAACAAATTTCATGCAAATTCAATGTCTTTTCAAAAATATGTCAGCCATATTGGATCCGCCATTTTTAATTTTTGAAAATCTGACATCAGATTTATATTCGGCGACCCCAAAAACCCGCGAGTACCAAATTTCATGCAAATTCAATGTCTTTTCAAAAATATGTCAGACGTATTGGATCCGCCATTTTTAATTTTTGAAAATATGACATCAGATTTATATTCGGCGACCCCAAAAACCCCCGAGTACCAAATTTCATGCAAATTCAATGTCTTTTCAAAAATATGTCAGCCATATTGGATCCGCCATTTTGAATTTTGAAAATCTGATATCAGATTTATATCCGGCAACCCCAATAACCCCCGAGTAACAAATTTCATGCAAATTCAAAGTCTTTTCAAAAATATGTCAGCCATATTGGATCCGCCATTTTGAATTTTTGAAAATCTGACATCACATTTGTATTCGGCGCCCTCAAAAACCTAAGGAAACGAAGTTTCATATAAATCCATCAGCCTATTTGTCATACTACCAATTGAGAAATTTGGTCACTCTCCAGGAAGACGAAGTAAAATGCGTATAACTTGTGCAGAAAATTCTTTATAAAGTTACAATTTGGCATGCTCTTGAAAAATACTGTTTGAAATAAGAAAAATGTAGTTTTGAAACAATTCGCGACGGAATCATTGTTTATAACGATTACTGATAACTTGTGGAGAATATTCTTTAAAATGTTCCAATTTTCCAAACACTTCAAAAACACAGCTTGAAATATGAAAAGTATCGTTTTGAAACAATTCGCGACGGAATCATTGTTTAAATAATCATTGTTTATAACGATTACTGATAACTTGTGCAGAAAATTCTTTAAAAAGTTCAAATTGTGCATGATCTTTAAAAATACTGTTAGAAATAAGGAAAATATAGTTTTGAAACAATTCGCGGTGGAATCATTGTTTAAATAAACATTCTTTATAACGATTACTGATAGCTTGAGCAGGAAATTCTTTATAAAGTTCAAATTTTCGAAACACTGCAAAAACACTGCTTGATATATCGAAAATATCGTCTTGAAACAATTGGAGAGAGAATCATTGTTTAAACAATTATTGTTTATAACGGTTGCTGTAAAATGCGTATAACTTATGCAGAAAATTCTTTATAAAGTTACAATATTGCATGCTTTTGAAAAATACTGTTTGAAATAAGGAAAATATCGTTTTAAAAACATTCACGACGGAATCATTGTTTAAATAAACTGTAACGGAAAAGCTGTGTTTTACTCCTTAAAGCCTAAAATAAGAGCATTCCGTTATGCCCTAAGCTCCGGCAAGGGTAGTCCTGATTAGAATAACATATAGTTATATATCTAGGGAGTTTTCAGGACTAGCGGGCTGGAGAGGCTCGGAGAGCCGGCAACGTCGCGACCCTACAGGTGTGGCATGGAGAAACCGGCGAGAAAGATCAGACCTCGACAACTTGCGGCGATAACCGGCTGATCTAAACGCGGAGAATTCTTTTTTTATTTGTTGTATCCGGTTTTACGGAATTCGGTGTGTGTGTGTGTGGGTGACGGACGGACGTCCATAATCTCGAGGCGTCCAAATTATATTAGGTGGACAGCCTATTTCGGTGAACTATACGCGGACCCAACAAATAGTCAGGCCCCAAGGACTGTATTGGTGTGTTGGAGCGATTCGTCACCTGTTTTTTTGTATGTACCAGTTTACTCTGGTCCCTTGTCTCAGGTTGTAATAAAATTAAATTAACGCGATTGTTTCCGATCCTTTTATTCAATTTTACATTCCCTCCGTCTTCCTTCTCGCGTTTGTCCAAATTGTGCTCCCTTCCAAGTCAGCACTTTGTAACTGTCGGCGCGAGACCGATTTCTTTTGGAGTTTGACGCATAGACGTCTCATTAAAATTAATAAAAACATCTAAAAGACAGTTACAAATTGGCGCCCGAATTGAAATTACCCTACTAAACTAATTTTAATTTTGGAGTAAAATTGTGTATCGTTAAATGGGTTCGGTGTAAACAAAGGTTGACACCTGAGAAACATTGACTCATCTAGTCAATGTTAAAATTGAAATTAGTTTCACCTTTCTATGTGTGTTAAAGTAAAGTTGACTCGTGGGTCAATTGGTGAAACTAGGTAGAAAAATAAAAATAAAAGAAATACATTGTCTGTCTAAAGTGACTGAGGAAAATGATATATTGATAAATTATTCGACTATTTTTATTTAATTAATAAAGTCGACAGATAACCTGTAAGGTCGATTACGGTTTGAGAAAATTAAATAGAGTCGACAATTAGTTGTGAATAAACGTTTAAAAGTGGAAAAGTGACATTGTTTGGTAATTGTGGCTTGACGTTTAAAGAAAATTTATATAATTATTAACGTTATTAGTTCTAGAGTAGTAAAATAATATAATAAGGATATTCAAAATAAAATTAGGAATATTTGTAATAACGGAAAAAGTTTGATTAGTGAAAGTAACGGTTACATTTTTTTTTTTAAAGGTAGAGCTTGCTATAGAAAGTAAACAATGACAGGCTTTACTTTGAAAATATGATAATAGATAGTGAAACAACAACACAGAAAAATTTGATATTGATATACGTTATATGGTTAGTAAGTGAACAAGAACAAAGGACCCCGCACACTTTAGCTTGATTTGCGGGCCCGGTTAAATTTCCTGAAACTTCGGTAAGTTGTAGTCCAGAACAGGCCGAACAAAAGTTCTATATGGTAAAAGCCCCAAAAATCAATAGTTTTCGAGATAAAGTACTATACGATATAGTCCGGGCGTACGATATAGGCCCCCGGATCCGAGACTTTCGCATTTATATTTTATATGCGACAACAATATTCATAGGTTTTTTTGGTCGCTGATTACGAATGTGATATCAGATTTTAAAAATTCAAAATGGCGGATCCAATATGGCGGACAATTTTTGAAAAATTAAACGAAATCGCTTGAAACTCATTATTCTGGGGTTTTTGGGGTCGCTGATCACGAATCTGATATCAGATTTTGAAAATTGAAAATGGCGTATCCAATATGGCGAACGAGTTTTGAAAAATTAAACGAAATAGCTTGAAACTCATTATTCTGGGGTTTTTGGGGTCGCCGATCACGAATCTGATATCAGGCTTTGAAAATCTAAAATGGCGGATTCAATATGGCGAACGTGTTTTAAAAAATTAACGAAATCGCTCGAAACTCGTTCTTCTAGGGTTTTTGGGGCCCGCGATGATGAATTTGATATCAGATTTGAAAATTCAAAATGGCAGATCCAATATTGTTGACAAGTTTTGAAAAATTAAACGGAATCGCTTGAAACTCATCATTCTAGGGTTTTTGGGATCCCTGATAACGAATCTGATGAGATTTTGAACATTCAAAATGGCGGATCCAATATGGCTGACCAGTTTTGAAAAATTGAACGAAAGCGCTCGAAACTCGTTACTCGGGTTTTTTTTTTGGTCACTGATTACGAATCTGATATCAGGTTTTGAAAATTCAAAATGACGGATCCCATATGGCCGACAATTTCTGAAAAATAAAACGGATTACCTTAAATAAAAATCACCTATCGTAGACCATTGTGATGATAACAGCAGAGTCTCAGGTCCTTAAAAGAATTGCTCTTTGAGTTTTTTTGTAAGCTTGTACCAAATACTTGCAGTGCTTGCAAATAATTTTCAAATGCTGATGACAGCAACAAGCTGATTGTGGTATGTATATATTTTTTATGACAAGAACTTATCAATAGATAAGTATCTTATTTAATACTCCTTTTCTTTGTTTCTGTATTTTATAAGTTTACGTTATTTATTTCTTACATTTTTTGTTTGAGCTACCCGGCAAGAATGTTTTATATAGAGTTGTATACGTATACATTTATATATTATGTATATACTCATGTGCATTCGTATACAATTATATACAAACATATATATATGGATACAGTGCTATAGAGACAAAATTCATATATACTTGTATATAATATCATCATTTATGATATATATATATACATATATAATTGAAAATAATTCTCATGTAGAGAATAATTAATGTTATTTCTTCGCCGCTCGTATTTAATACAATTTAGAAATAAAATTCTTGGTTTGACGGCACATATATAGATTGTATTGAATTTCTATGTAATTATATATAGTTATATAATTATATAGTTATATAATTATATCTCATTTCTTTATAGTTTAATACAATTGTATATAACACGTTTTTATCTGGGTAAAGTAGATTCTCTGCAAATTCCTGGTTGTTTTAGGCTTTGACATTGAATAAGTACACCATATGTTCAATTGTTTCGGCATCATATATATATTGATACTACGCTCTACATTTCATTAGTTTTGACATCTGATTCGTATTTGCATTCGTTTCGTCAGTATTTTGTATATGTTATCCTAACGTTCCATGTGATATGTGATGCGTTATATCTTTTTGCAATCATACTGGATTCTCTGTTATTTCTCATTTGATCTGTAAGGGAAAATAAGTGTATTGAAGAGTAAAGACTGACAATATATTATTAGAATGTATAACAATGGCAGCTCGAAATAGAATAAATTGTTATGTATGTGACGCAAGATTTCACCGCCGAGTAATGGTCCGTATTTTTGGCAATGAAAACAACCAAAAATGCCAAATCGCGATTCTGCGTCGAGAATATCTTCATCATCCTCCCCAAGATGTTCAGGAGGATAGCCGTTTATGTTTTAATTGTAATGTAAGTATTAATACAGAGATACGTGAACTGGAAGAAGATCCAAACTGTTTGAGATTAAACGTAATGACATTGAAAAGAAATAATAATTGTATGTTTTGCGATAATTGCGGAAATTTTGTGAGGTTATCTGTCAATTGTAGGATTAACGTTTTTGTCATAAAAAATATATACATACCACAATCAGTTCGATGCTATCCTCAGCATTTAGATGCTAATGGATTTATACCGCTGCCTCTAATGGATACAATAGAATTTATCAATAGACCTTATCGTATATGCGGTCCACAGTTGCAAGCTTTCTTACAGGGTTTACGGGTCTCAAGTAAAATAAACGAGGTTGATTACGATGACGAAGAAAGTTTCTCAGAAGATGAGTTCAAAAGCTTAAGCCCAATATCTCGTGAGCAATTTAGAGATTTGTTTTCACGTTTGGTCCCTGTACCGGAACCTAATAGAAATGTAACTCGACATAAAACATCTACTTACATTTTTATGTAAAATGCGCCAAAACTTATCTGATGATTTTTTAAAAGTAATATTTAAATACACAAGCCGGCAAGCTGTTTCATTAGTTATCGCTAATGTGCGAAAGTCACTAATGTTGAGGTTTGTACCAGAAAATATTGGATTAAATGCAATTACTCGAGAACAATACATTGAAAGACATGTCACTGATTTTGCTAATCGGCTTTACAATCCGAACCCTAATGACCCTCGCGCAATTGCAATTATCGATGGAACATACATGTATACACATAAATCAAGTAACTTTCAAACACTCCGACAGTCCTACTCGGTCCATAAAGGTCGACATTTAATTAAACCAGCCCTTATTGTGGCTCCGAATGGTTACATTTTAGATATTCATGGGCCATATTTCTCAGACTCTAAAAATAATGACGCCGCTATGCTTGAAAACGAAATGCAATCAGATCCTGCAGCTCTTCGAATGTGGTTTGCAGAAGGCGACATAATCATTGTCGATCGGGGCTATAGAGATGCTATACCACTACTTGAATTTTTAGGCATCAATCATAAAATGCCTGCACTACTACTTCGTGGTGAACGTCAACTTGACACCTTTGCAGCAAATGATTCCAGGCTAATTACAAAATCAAGATGGGTAGTAGAGGCGCGAAATGGTCATATTAAATCTGTTTTTAAATTCTTAGACGGACCTGTGACTATTACCCATGCCATTAACATCGGGGATTTTTATCGTATTGCTGGTGCTATTCTCAATAAATATAGAGAACCAATCAACATGGCTGCAGTAACTCCAGAACTAGCAGAACGAATGATAGAAATGTCTCGTCATCCTAATGTTGTTCAAAATAGAGTCGAGAACGATCATTTAGAGAGACGAAATGCACAGTGGGTTCGGTTGAATGAACACTATGTGCCTCACTTCCCAAGACTGTCCCTAGATTATTTACATGATTTAACATTTGGCGTTTATCAAGTGAATCTTGCGCCTGCTTACATTCAGGATAAACTCCAACGTGAACAAACTGAAGAATTTAACATTGACACATTGTTGAATGAACCGGGGCTTATTAGAGTTCGAATATATTCAAGATTTAGAAATGCAACTAAGTACCAAATATTTATAGCGTTTGTCACTGACAACAGATATGAAGAGCATAACATAAATGATGAAGATATCGATACCCCTATTTCGGGTTATTACTGTACGTGTAAGACAGGAGCTAGAACAGTCGGTTCATGTGCACACGTTGGTTCTATCTTATGGTTTTTGGGGTATGCTCGTCATCAACCACAAGTGAAATATCCTTCACTAGCCATGCTTGAAAATATTACCGATGCAGGCCACAGGCAATGAATGTTAAGGTTTCACTCACGACGCGCCGACACACACAGTAAAGTAAAAACGCGGTAAAAACGCAGTACGTCTACAAAAAAAATGTATAAATATGTTATTATTTGTAAATAATAAATATTGCATTTATATGCTATACGTGTATTTATTATTTCTTAATTATTGGAAATATTATTCTAATTTTATTATTTCAAATCTGATATCAAATTCATCATCGGGGACCCCCAAAAACCCTAGAAGAACGAGTTTCGAGCGATTTCGTTCAATTTTTTAAAACACGTCCGCCATATTGAATCCGCCATTTTAGATTTTCAAAGCCTGATATCAGATTCGTAACCAGCGACCCACAAAACCCCCGAGTAACGAGTTTCTTGCAATTTCGTTCAATTTTTCAAAACTCGTCCGCCATATTGGATACGCCATTTTGAATTTTCAAAATCTGATATCAGATTCGTGATCAGCGACCCCAAAAACCCCAGAATAATGAGTTTCAAGCGATTTCGTTTAATTTTTCAAAACTCGTCCGCCTTATTGGATCCGCCATTTTGAATTTTTAAAATCTGTTATCACATTCGTAATCAGCGACCAAAAAAACCTATGCATATTGTTGTTGCATATAAAAAATAAATGCGAAAGTCTCGGATCCGGGGGCCTATATCGTACGCCCGTACTATATCGTATAGTACTTTATCTCGAAAACTATTGATTTTTGGGGCTTTTACCATTTAATAACTTTTGTTCGGGCTATTCTGGACTACAACTTAGCGAAGTTTCAGGAAATTTAACCGGGCCCGCAAATCAAGCTAAAGTGTGCGGGGTCCTTTAAATTTGAAAATAGTATGTGAATAGGTAATAATAAAAGAAATAAAGATTGACGTTATGTGTTATTAACATCTGACCAACAATATGATTGGATTAGTCGATTATTATTATATTACTAAAATAAATTAACGTCTTGGTAAAGTATAATAGTCTTCTATATGTATAGATAAAAGAAGACTTAGTAAAATTAAAGTATAATAGACGTCTAACGTAAAATTGACAGTTGACGTCTAATTAGGTTATGAGAGTGTAGATGGGAACTATTAAATGAACAGGCGATATTAAAGTCGTCTATTAATTATTAATTCTAGACAGACAATGGTATTTTAAATTTAGTTGATATGAAATTATGTTAAGTATTATTAATTATTGTTAAATATTATTTATCGACTGAATTTTAAGTTAATGAAATGATGGATTATTTAAGGTGAATGCGGTGTATTATTTATAATTTTGTTTGTATTGTCGACATTTCTGTCAAGCCCGGTACATTTAAGAATTATTGGTCGGTCATTGTACAGGTTAAGTAAGTAATTAATATTAAATTAAAGCGGTACTACGGGGGTACTTAGTCATTGTAGACAACCATTTTACTTAAAGCGGATGGATGTATACAGGTATGGATTTACGGTATTGTCTCGATGGGGCTGATTAATATTTATTAAAGCAAAATAAAAGCAAAAATTAAGTCGATCAAATTAAAAGTTAATTGTAGGTTAGGTCGTCTATAGTTTAGTAAATGGTTGACAGGTGTGTTGGTCTTAGGATATAATGCCATTGTTGGAGTAGATCCATGTAAGACCGAAAAAATTAAATTATTAAAACTTGAAATTTTAAATTAATAAAGTGATTTTAACGAACGTATTACAGTCTTTAAACACAAGAAGTGAGGTTTAAGTCATCCATTTATTAGACGTTTGAGTCATCCATTTACTAGTTTAAAAGATGCTTGAGAGCGTATTAGCAAATTTGAAGGATAAGACGTGAAATTAATTAATCAAAATTGTGACTTTTAAATTATTTTATGGATTAAGACGTAAATATTTTTAAAGACTTTTATTTTATTTTAAGTTAATAAAGGCGTTAATTAGCCTAAAATGTGTATTTGTGGATATGTCTTAATAATTTATTTAAATGTAAAGTGCAATTGTGTATTTTTATTACACCTGACGTCAAGTCAATATTAATTAAATTGAAATTTTTTTAAAAGTTAATTGGACGTCTAATAACTTAATTTTTAATTTTTTTTAAATTAAAGTTTTAATTTTAATTTTATTCACTGACGTGAAATGAATAAATGGAAGAATTCATCATATTCACGATAGGCGTGTGTGTTGGTGTAATCGTAATTTATTTATTTACTGAATTAAGTGACAATACAATTCAGAAAAGAAAAATGAGCCAAGACGATTATCGCGAGTTAGATGAATGGGTTTTCCATTTGTCGACCCAAGAATTGGACGAGGCATTAGAGCGTCTCGAGTTAAATAGATCTGGTCGACCATTTATTCGGGTCAGTCGTCTTTTAGATCGACTTGAGGGTAATTATACTGCGGCAGACTTTATACAAACTAATGTAGAGGAAAGTGAAGTAGAGTCTAGGTCGCGTCGCGATGCCTCATTAGAATCTTTTGTAGGGTTTATTGAAGAGCCCCAAAATAGGGATATAATTAGAGTTCAGGCTCAAGTACATCGAGAACAGGATTTGTCGTCGATTAATAATATTGGAGAAAATATAAATAACCCAACAAGAGGACAAGATGGAAACCAATCAGATCAGAGCTCCGTACAAGAGACTAATCTAAGTCAGAATGAAGCCGATCTGAATGAATTAGTACAACGAGTCAGCCAAGTAGTCGTCCAACAATTGAAAAATGGATGGTCAGATAGGGCGCATAGTACCACATTGGGCCAGGAGGCCAGGACAGAAAAAGTTACTTTTCGGGATACGTTTGACATTAACTATCCTTCACCCCCGGATGACATACAAGCAATGGAAGAAGGTCAACATGTGCCACAGCAAAGTCGACCACGTCATGGAGATCGGTCGGGGGAGCCGCTATATCCAGAGGGTCAGACTTTAGATTTACCCTGTCAGGGTGCCCCTAAGGAGGGGGGAAATCGTTCAGGTTTGGTGAACGAAATTGTTAGCCGACTCAATAGCCAACGGGAAAATGATAGTCGGCTAAATCGAACCCTCCGGAGCAGAGATCTGTGCGAAGTGGTCAGAAGATGGAACGTGACGTTTGCAGGACGCGAAGACCAGAGTATCAATGACTTCTTGACCCGAGTCCGGGAATGTAGCAGGATGACAGAAATCTCGGAAGAAGAGCTGCTATATGCTTTACCATACCTGCTAACAGGAGTCGCCCTGCAATGGTATAGGTTTTCCTATCACCACTGGCATACCTGGACACAGTTCTGTGAGGAAGCCCGCGCCACGTCTGGAGGTGATCGGAATTTGCAGTGCCAGCTTGAGATGGAGGTTCACACTAGGACTCAAGGTCCCGATGAATCAGTCCGGGAATACTTAATATGCCTGCAATCATTATTGCATAGGCTAGTCCCGGAGCCGTCAGTCGAGGCGCAGCTGGACCGGCTACATCGAAATCTTCGGCCAGACATACAGATGGCGGTACGGCGAGACAGAGTCAGATCGTTTGGAGAACTCTTGCACCATGCAACGGAGGCCGAACGAATTATGAAATGTGGGCAGGCCTATAGACCTCCACCAGCACCAGAACAGTCATTCTGTCCGGAAGTAGCCTATCGTGGGAAACCAAAGAAGAAAATAGGTTTCGCCGCAGTAGAGGTACCGAAGACCAAATCGTCTTCAATAGCGGCCTTATCCGAGTCGGACGTACAGGAAATGGTGAAGGACACCTGTGCAAAACTCATCGGGTCAATGGAAGATAGATTGGCGACTACGGTGAGGGACATAAAGGAGGCAGAAACGTCACTTCAACGAGAGAGGTCGGCAACCAGGGTGGGCGAGGACAGACGTCCATATTATGGGAATGCCGGCCAATGGACATCCCCGCCGAGCCAAAAAGTTCCTAAATGGAGGAAGAAACCAGGGCAGGCATTTCGGGGTGCCCCAACTGCTGATCCAGGAAAATTCCAAGGCTCAGCAAATAAAACTCCGCCAGGAGCCAAGAAGATGGATAATCTAAACGCCGGAGTTTCCGGATTAAAATGTTTTCGGTGTGGTCTCTTGGGATACAAGAGCTATAATTACCCTCGATGCCGGGAAAACGAGATCAGGGATGCGTAGGAGAGGTCGCACCTATTCCTGGTTCTCGAATACAGACCTCCTCACCATTAGACCGAGCAGCCGCTCAATACCCGTCAGAAGTGCACATGGCGACGGAAGAAGGCAGTACTCGATGGTGGGTAACTGGGACTGTCCATGGTCACAGACTGAAAGCTCTGTTTGATCCAGGAGCGGCTCTTACGGTAATCGGGCGTATCGCACATCGACTCGCCCATAATGTTGGTCTCCACATAGAACCATATCGAGGTAGTAACGCTAAAGTCGCTGATGGAAGAACTATGTCGATCACCGGCCAAATTCGACTACCATTTAGGATTGGCAACCAGGAGAAATGGCTGACTGCCTTACTAATACCAGATTTGGAGCCTGAATGTTTGCTAGGCGCCGACTTCATCAGGGAATTCAACGCAATCCTTCATCCTCGGAAGAATTACATTACGCTGAATGGAGATGTACAAAGAATTCCAGTAGAGGTCGCTATGGTTTCCCTTCCTCTTGAAGAGAACCACGAGACATCGGGTCTACGGAAGTTGACGAACGAACAACAAAGACGTCTCCAGAGAGTAGTTCAATCGGTTATTCCTACGGATACGCCTCACATAGGATGTACTCACTTAGTCGAGCACGTGATAGATGTAGGTTGTGCCCGACCAATTAAACAACGGTATTATCCGGTCTCGAAGAAAATTGAGGAAGACATGCACCAACAGGTTCAACATATGTTAGATGAGGGCATTATTGAACCATCTTCAAGTCCATGGTCAAGTCCTGTCGTCATGGTGAAGAAGTCGGACGGTAGTTGGCGATTCTGCGTTGACTATCGTAAGGTAAATGCCGTCTCGAGACCAGACGCCTACCCTCTACCCTACATGGATTCCATTTTGCGGAAATTACAGGGCGCTAAGTATATTACAACCCTGGATTTAGGGAGCGCCTATCATCAAATTCCGATGGATAGGCGATCCAAACCAATCACGGCATTCACAGTGCCCGGAAAAGGATTATTCCAGTTCCGTAGGATGCCCTTTGGATTGAATGGAACCCCCGCTACTTTTCAGCGGATGATTGATTCTGTGATTGGACCCGAGTTGGAGCCCTACGCCTTCTCATATTTAGACGACATTATAATTGTCACTGAGTCGTTTGAGGAGCACCTTAAGTGGGTAGAGTATGTCCTAAACAAAATTAAAGACGCAGGACTAACTACAAATTTGAAAAAGAGCGTCTTTGGTAAGGAAGAAGTTAGATATTTAGGCGTCTTAGTCAATAAAGATGGTTTCCGACGTGATCCTGAGAAGATCAGACCGATTGTGGAGTATCCAGCGCCGAAGAACTTAAAGCAATTAAGAAGATTCATCGGTATGACGTCATGGTACCGGAAGTTTATGGGTGACTTTGCCACTATTGCGGAGCCACTCACTCAATTAACACGGAAGGACCAGCCCTACATCTGGGGAGAGGCGCAACAAGAAGCTTTTGAACGACTCAAATATTTGTTGAGTACAGCACCTATTCTTCACCGGCCTGACTTCTCAAAAGAATATATTTTGGAGACAGACGCTAGTGATACGGGTCTCGGAGTTGTGTTGACTCAACAGTTCGACGAACACAGACGGGTTCTCGCGTTTGCAAGTCGAACATTAACCCCGGCCGAGCGAAACTAATCAGTTTCAGAACGAGAGTGTTTGGCTGCTCTATGGGCCATACGTAAATTCCGAGAGTACGTTGAGGGCTATCATTTTATGATAATCATAGACCATAAGAGTCTCGAATGACTCGGTGATTTACGAACCCCCAATGGTACACTAGCTCGATGGTCCCTAGAATTGCAGGGTTATCAATATAGCCTGAAACACCGGAAGGGTTCCCTGCATCACTTACCCGACGCGCTGTCGCGCATGTATGAGACGGACGATGGAGTCCAAATTAGTTCAATGCAAGAGACTCCCAAGGTCTTGGACGAATGGTATCTGGAGAAACGTCGACAACTCGAAGAGGATCCATACAAATTTCCCTACTGGAAACTCGTTGGTGGTCAACTATATGTCTACCGTCCAGATCCCATATTAGATACGTTGATGGACGACGAGAATGCGTGGAAGTTAGTCGTCCCAGAAGAAAATAGGCAGGCGATTTTACAGGAGAGTCACGACGTACCTACTGCTGGTCACCTCGGCAACCGTAAAACTTATGACCGGGTTGCTCGGTATTATTTCTGGCCGACTATGAGGAAAGATGTTGTAAAATACGCACGGAGATGTTCTGTGTGTCAGCGAATGAAAATTCCTCCGGTCGCTCCAGCGGGGTTAATGGGTCGTCGACCAATTCCGGGACCATGGAAAATTGTTACCGCGGATGCTATGGGTCCGTTCCCTAAAAGCTCTCAAGGTCGAGAATTTTTATTAGTCTTCCAAGATGTCTTTACACGCTGGATAGAATGCGTGCCTGTTAGAAAAGTGAACGCGGTCTCTGTAATTAAGGCGTTTAATGAAAGAATCGTTTTTCGCTTCGGAACGCCAGAGGTCATCCACACAGATAATGGAAAAGCCTTCCAGAATAACTTACTCGATAGGTACTGTTCGCTGTTGTAGCACACTCAGCAATATTGGGTGGCTGCAGTTGAGCTGCGGGTCCAGGATCGGGTGAGTAATACGTGCGGGTTTTGACACTATATTATTTAATGCACGATGCGATACAATGCGATTCGCGATAACTCGCGATGGTTGCGTCAACCCACACAAAGCGAAAGACCCGACGAAATAGTGAAAAGGCGATTTTCACTATCACCGCGAATTGTGAGGCGACTCGCAATCCTCGCGATTAACAACAAACAAATACAAAGTTGAGGCGACTCACTTTAGTTGGGCAACAACTGAATTTCTGCTGCGAATTTATGCATTCGAGTCTTTCGGCTGAGCGACCTTTTAGCGCGAGACGCACGTGGCTTTTCGAAGAACGCGAATAGAACGGAAGTCTTCGCGGATCCTTCCAGAAACTTGAAAAAGATTGACGCCACACGTGGTCGAAATTGGAAACTAACTTCTGGAAAAATCCGCGAGGTATGAATTTACTTATCGCTCCCGATCGAGGTCGATAAGAGCGCGATTGATGAAGCACATGGATAGTGCTAGCGCTCGCAATTGGTGGCGCGACATTGTCCGGTCAGGCAATATACCGATTTGCCAATTTTAATAGCGCAACAGGTACTTAAGAGAGCGAGGAATTAAGCCCTCGACGAGTCCTCCTTATCACCCTCAGGCCAATCCAGTCGAAAGGACTAATAGGACTTTAAAAGGGATGATTATATCCTTTGTCGAGGAGAATCATCGTCAATGGGACAAATATATTTTGGAATTTGCCTTTGCCTACAACTCAGCGATTCACGACTCTATGCAAGAGAGTCCGGCGATGATGAATTATGGACGTCAATTGGTTCCGCCGGATCATTCAAAACGTCATTTGGATCAAGCGGCTGAGCGAGCCCAAGAAGAGCAGGCTGTTCAAGATTGGATGGCACGATTGAAAGCCTTGAGGTCCCTACATCAAGAGGTAACTCGTAATGTGGAAGCTGCTCAAGAACGTCAAGCGCACTATTATGATGCGAGAAGACGAGACGTCCAATTTAATACAGGGGACGCTGTCCTTAAAAGAAACTATGTTTTATCATCGGCAGCCCAAGGATTTGCTGCAAAATTGGCTCCTAAATTTGTAGGACCGTATACAATTGCCAAACGATTAGGATCCAATGTTTATGAATTAAGAGATGGATCCGGGAAAAGTATCGGTAAATGCCATGTAAATCAACTGGAGCCGTACCATGAAGAAGAAGATCCATCATTAGAAGATTCAACGCTTATTGAAAAAGATTCGATGAATCTAGCAGAAGAAGAAGACATCGATCAACAATCAACATTGCTTGAACCTGAACAAGAAGTGGTAGATAAGTCCCAACTGATTGTACACGCGGACGTGCATAGGAACGACGAGGTCGAGCGTCGACCACGGGGTCGGCCTAGAAAAGCGAAGATAGGCGACACGAATGGCGACAGTGTCGGTAGGTTAGGTAGACGGCCGGCGCACTCAGGTACGGTTAGCGGAGCAAACGTGGAAGTCTCTGTTAGTCCGTCCAGTCGAGTCAATACGCCTAATCCCGCGAAAAAGCGCCCTCGTGGGCGTCCGGGAAAGAATGAACGACCAATAGTTCCTATTCGCGTTCCCTTCCATAAATATGGCACTCGTAGCCGACGTTAGCCTGAATGCATGTTCCTCGTGAAGTTCGAATCGGTCCTAAATAATTATAATTCAAATACTCATATTTTGCATGTAAAAGGAATCATCTTTCATTGGCACGCTCATTTCATTAATATAGGTCATGGCAGACAATCTACGGTCCTGGAAGAGGAGCTTAGGGGAATGAAGCGGGCGCTCATAGAGCAGAGCCGCGCCACAAAGATGGAGGAACTCATGGAGCAGCTCCAAATCTTCGAGGAGTTCCCTGTTTGGGGAGCCACCAAAGAAGAGTTGGAGGGGGCTGTCCAAGAGGCTACTGCAGCCAAGGCAGTACCAATGACCCCCGCAGAAGACTGGAGAGCGCTAGAAGAGGAAATGCGGGAGGTCTGCCTCTAACGGATCGCTCTGGAGAAAGAGGAGGAAAAGTTATTTCGCCGGATGGATGGCCTCTTCCGGAAAGCTCCACCGCCGACGACTATGGAGCGCCTCCAAAAGTCCATCGCGGACTACTGCCAGGAATTGGTGGTACGCGACTAATTTAGGACCCAACGCCATTTCAAACGGACCGAGGCCATTAGCTGAGTGGAGGAGTTGCGAGCCAGGGAGCAACCGAAGCTCATAGACCTGGAGATGGCAGTCGCCGACGCCGAGCGAGACTTGGACCTCCAGACACAGGCGAACGTGACGGAGAGGGCCTTAAAATCCGCAAGAGGAAAGGTGGAGTGGGCTAAGTCTCGTTTTGGGTATGCGGAAATGGAGCTGCGCGTACAGATCGCACGCGCCCAGGCTCAACTCCAGCGCATCCGGGAAGAATGCGCCCTGTGTGGGCACCAGCGGCGATAAAGAAGGGTTAGACGACCCAACAATCAGGCGGACGCCTATCGTTTTAATAGTCGTCCTATGATATGGACAGTCGTCCTCAAATTCTAATAATAAGTGGGCGGCATGCGGGGACCGCATCTGTAATGTCCGATGACAAAATAAAAGGCTCACCTAGTAAATCTTAATAAATACATTGGTGTGGTTCATTTCACCTCTTACTCATTGCATGAAATAAATCCCGATAACCTTCCCGGTGGATTGAACTGTTCACTTTCCTTTTCAAAATTGCCTAGACGACGCAAGGAAAAGATAACTAATTTTAAATATAATTTTTCTTTTATACCTGAGCTTAGAGGCCTAGTAACAGAGCTGGTACCCGGATCGGATAGTCAGCGTCTGGGCGGGGGGTGTAACGGAAAAGCTGAGTTTTACTCCTTAAAGCCTAAAATAAGAGCATTCCGTTATGCCCTAAGCTCCGGCAACGGTAGTCCTGATTAGAATAACACATAGTTATATATCTAGGGAGTTTTCAGGACTAGCGGGCTGGAGAGGCTCGGAGAGCCGGCAACGTCGCGACCCTACAGGTGTGGCATGGAAAAACCGGCGAGAAAGATCAGACCTCGACAACTTGCGGCGATAACCGGCTGATCTAAACGCGGAGAATTCTTTTTTTATTTGTTGTATCCGGTTTTACGGAATTCGGTGTGTGTGTGTGTGGGTGACGGACGGACGTCCATAATCTCGAGGCGTCCAAATTATATTAGGTGGACAGCCTATTTCGGTGAACTATACGCGGACCCAACAAATAGTCAGGCCCCAAGGACTGTATTGGTGTGTTGGAGCGATTCGTCACCTGTTTTTTTGTAAGTACCAGTTTACTCTGGTCCCTTGTCTCAGGTTGTAATAAAATTTAAGTTAACGCGATTCTTTCCGATCCTTTTATTCAATTTTACATTCCCTCCGTCTTCCTTCTCGCGTTTGTCCAAATTGCGCTCCCTTCCAGGTCAGCACTTTGTAACTGTCGGCGCGAGACCGACTTCTTTTGGAGTTTGACGCATAGACGTCTCATTAAAATTAATAAAAAAATCTAAAAGACAGTTACAAAACATTGCAGATAACGATTTTTTTTAAATTCGTATAATATCTGCAAGGAATTCTTTAAGAAGTAAAAATTTTGCATACACTTCAAAAATACTGTTTGAAATAAGGAAAGTATCGTTTTGAAAATATTCACAGCAGAATAATTTGTTTAAATAATCATTCTGTATAAAGATTTCTTCTAACTTGTGTAGGATATTCTTTTTAAAGTTAAAAGTTTGCATACACTGCAAAAATACTGTTTGAAATAAGGAAAAAGTAGTTTTGAAACAATTAGCGATGGAATCATTGTTTAAATAATTATTGTTTATAACGATTACAGATAACTTGTGCAGAATATTCTTTATATAGTTCCAATTTTCCAAACAGTTCAAAAACACTGTTTGAAATAACGTTTTGACACTATTCGAGACAGAATCATTGTTAAAATAATTATTGTTTATAACGATTACTGGGAACTTGTGCAGAAAATTCTTTATAAAGTTGAAATTTTGCATGCTCTTTAAAAATACTGTTAGAAATAAGGAAAATATCGGTTTGAAACAATTCGCCGTGAAATAATTGTTTAAATAATAATTCTGTATAAGGATTACATCTAACGTGGGTAGGATATTCTTCATAAAGTTAAAATTTTGCATACACTTTAAAAATACTTTTTGAAATAAGAAAAATATAGTTTTGAAGCAATTTGCGGCGGAATCATTATTTAAATATTCATGTTTATAGCGATCTTTGATAACTTGTGCAGGAAATTCGTTATATAGTTCAAATTTTCGAAACACTGCAAATATACTGCTTGAAATATCGAAAATATCGTTTTGAAACAATTCGAGACAGAATCATTGCTTAAATAATTATTGTTTATAACGATTGCTGTAAAATACGTATAACTTGTGCAGAAAATTCTTCATAATGTTATAATTCGGCATGCGCTTCAAAAATACTCTTTGAAATACGGAAAATATCGTTTTGAAAATATTCGCTACGGAATCATTGTTTAAATAATCATTATTTATAACTATTACTGATAAATTGGGTAGGATATTCTTCATGAAGTTAAAATTTAGCATGCTCTTTAAAAGTACTGTTTGAATTAAGGAAAATATTCTTTTGAAACAATTCGCAGCGGAATAATTGTTTAAATAATAATTCTTTATAACGATTTTATCTAACTTGGGTAGGATATTCTTCTTAAACTTAAAATTTTGCATACACTTTAAAAATAGTGTTTGAAATAAGAAAAATATAGTTTTGAAACAATTCGCGATGGAATTAATTTTTAAATAATCATTTTTTATAACGATTACTGATAACTTGTGCAGGGAATTCTTTATAAAGTTCCAATTTTCCAAACACTTGAAAAACACTGCATGAAATATGGAAAATATCGTTTTGAAACAATTGGCGACGGAATCATTGCTTAAATAATTATTGTTTATAACGATAGCTGTAATATGCGTATAGCTTGTGCTGAAATTACTTTATAAAGTTAAAATTTTGCATCTTCTTTAAAAATACTGTTTGAAATAAGGAAAATATCGTTTTCAAACATTTGCGACGGAATCATTGTTTAAATAATCATTGTTTATAACGATTACTGATAACTTGTGCAGAATATTCTTTATAAAGTTCCAATTTCCCAAACACTGCAAAAACACTGCTTGAAATATCGAAAATATCGTTTTGAAACAATTCGAGACAGAATCATTGTTTAAATAATCGTTCTGTATATCGATTACTAATAACATGTGCAGGATATTCTTTATAAAGTTCCAATTTTCCAAACACTTGAAAAACACTGCTTGAAATATTGAAAGTATCGTTCTGACGCAATTCGAGACAGAATCTTTGTTTAAATAATTATTGTTTATAACGATTACTGATAACTTGTGCAGAATATTCTTTATAAAGTTCCAATTTTCCAAACACTTCAAAAACACTGTTTGAAACAATTCGAGACAGAATCATTGTTTAAATAATTATTGTTTATATCTATCTAGATAGATAGATTGATAGATAAACTTTATTTCTCATGTATAGGGATACAATTGTCCGGTGGAGAAAGGGTTCCGGTTCGAAAGATTATTGTTTATATCTATCTAGATAGATAGATTGATAGATAAACTTTATTTCTCATGTATAGGGATACAATTGTCCGGTGGAGAAAGGGTTCCGGTTCGAAAGATTATAATAAATTTTTGTGAACAAACGAAAAATCTTAAACTATGTACAATAATTTTGTATACTTGACTATTAATAGCCTTGAAGAAAATTCCGACGAATAAAGCACGCTTTGACATATAAAAAAAGGCGTTTCGCAGTTGCAACGTCCTTGGCACAGATAATTTCTATTAGCGCGGCTTCAGAAAAGTCTTGAGGTGAAGTGCCTCTTCCAAAAAATTCGTTGCGCAGATTAATTAAAAGAGGACATTCAAATAAAATGTGTCGTAAATTCTCAAGAGCACGCTGGTTACAAATTGAGCAAATCGCTGATGGATCATATCGATATGTGTACCCGCTAATTATTAATGATCTTGAATATACTGTCGACAATCTAATCTGCATTTTCATTCTTAGAAAGTCCAGAGACAGACGAGATGGGTAAAAATTTGAGTAGTTATCGGAGTACTGTCTAAAAATGGGCAATTGTGGAGAGTCTGAATTTAGGTACGATGACAAATCCTTTTTTCTATTTTGTTCTGCAAAACCACTTACTAAGGCATAACTATTTTGTTCCCAATAATCCGGAGTGAAATTTTCCCAAATATCGTCTGCCCCTAGGCTGTCCAGAATGTCCTTCAGTTGAAGCAGCCAATTTAAGGATGTCACAGATTCATCGTTATTTGCTAGTTCTCTTAACCTGGAGAGAAGAATTTTGGGCAGTCTGGAATCCGACATTCGTAACACTTTGATAACCCATTTAATCGCTCGACTAAAAATTTCCACAGATATAGGATATAGTCCCAGTTCAAGTCTGACCAAATAAGATGGAGCATTTTTGGGTAAATTAAAAATTCTTTTAAAGAAAGACAATTGCGCAGACTCCAGACTGCTTAGATAACTAAGCCCCCATATGGGAGATGCGTACAATAAAGTAGCAACTATAATTGCACCATATAATTTCCAAATTGCCGCCCATGCATCAATCTTTGCAGACGCTATTATCGCCAAAACCGAGGTATTCGCAGCATGCGTTTTGCAGATCGCATCTTCACTCGCCAGCAGACCTTTCGCCGAGGAGGAAAAAATTATCCCCAAATATCGATATTTATTAACCACTTCAACTGGATTTCCCTGGTAATAAAAGTGTCTAGAATACGAGTCAAGAGGCCCGCCCCTGCTGAAACAGATGATTTGGGTTTTTTCTGTGTTGACTGAAAGCCCATTTAATTCACAGTATTCTGTCAGAATTGATAACTTCCTCTGCAAGTCTGCTGGCGTGCGAGCAAACACCGCCAAATCATCTGCGTACAATAACATATGAAGGTCGTAGGTATTTGAGATATCCAGACCATACAACTCCCTTTCTCTAAAAAATAATATGATATCGGATAAATACAAGATAAATAGCAAGGGGCTCAAAATCTCTCCCTGTAGTACCCCCCACTGTTACAGCGTAATCAGTGGAGGGAATTCCGATGATTGCAAAATAAACGAGGCTGTATGGTACATAGCACGTAAAATTCTTATAAACTTGCCACTTACGCCCAAACTGTACAGTTTCCTCCATAAGAGTGTCTGAGGAACAGAATCGAATGCTTTCTTGAAATCTACGAATAAGCAATACATTTTTGATTTTTTATGTCGGAGAGCAATCTGGACTGTAGCAAATAGAGTGAAGATGTTATCTTCTGTTCCACGTCCAGCTCTAAAGCCCGACTATTCCTCAGGTAGAACATTATTTCGGAGTGCCCAGTCTGAAAGACGCTTACATAAAATTTGTGAGAGAATTTTTGCCAACGCATTTGTGAGCGCTATTATTCTATAATTGGCAGGGTCCTGTCGTGAGCCCTTCTTGAATAAAGTAAAGGCATAAGCTCGTGCCCAATCAGTAGGAAATATCTCGGTTTCAAGAATGGAATTGAATATAGCTAGTAGTTTTAATAGCCATGAGTAGTCCAATAGTTTGAAAATTTCCGCGGGGATGCCGTCAGGACCTAAAGCCTTACCTAGTTTAAGGGAATTAATGCTACATGTAAGCTCTGTTAAAGAGATCTGTCCATCCAACGTTGAATCACAGGTTTCAGATTAAGTCTTAAAGGGTCATCTATTCGAGGAAACATATTCGTGAAGTACTCACGCCAGGACTCAGCCGAGACCAACGAACCGACCATTGGTTTTTTGCTATAAAAGCGCACTGCACCCCACAAAGTTGCAGAATTTTTGACTTCCGCGAATTTATTAGTAATGTTCGATAAGTAATTACGCTTTTTTTCCGCAATGGTACGCAGATAAACCTTTTTTCTGCCGTAAACACGTGCACAGAATTAGAGACATAAGCGTTTCTTTTCATGGCTAATAGAGTGCGCTTAAGATTTTTTTTGGCTTCCATGCAATCGCCATCGAACCAAACCTTGCGTGACGTGTACTTAGTACGCGAATATTTTACATTAGTTACAGAAAATAAATTAGCTTCAAAAGCCAGGTTTCTAAGATTATTACAAAAATCCTCATAAATAATTTCATTAGAGTGCTCATATTGACGGTTCGCATCAAAAGAAAATTGTCTTAAAGCATTACGAAAAATTTGGTACCCGTCATTCGACCGCGTAAACCTTGTTCTTGGTCCAGGTCTCGCTACAGTAGTTAATTCCCGTTCTACTTGCGTTGAATGCAGGTACAAAGTAAATTGCACTGGCAGGTGATCTGAACCGTGGAGGTCGTCTCCCACCTTCAAGTCATGAATGAATGGAAGGTGAGAAGACGACACCCACACAAGATCACCCACACTAAAACCTCTAGACCCAAGAAAAGTATAGTGCGCAGGGCTATCGCTTAATGAACGACCTTTTATTAATATAAAATTATTGGTACTCATAAAATCATATAATACGGAACCGCGTCTGTTTGACCGGCTATCGTGAGATCCCCTGAGAACAGCAACACTGGCATTTTCTGTAAAGTTCTGCATATCTAGACTGTCGTCCAATGTTCCTGTCCTCGAATTGAAATCACCACCCAGAACCAGTATACAATCAAGAAACTGTGCTTTTATTGAGTCTAGTACATTTTGCAAGTTTATGAGCACATTAGACAAATCAGAATTCGGCGATATATAAAACGATCCGACAATCAGATTAATAGGCAGTCTTGGCATGGTAAATTATCCAAAACGGCGAGATGTCTAAAGTCGTTATTTCATATACTTGGTCAGCCATTGTAAAGAGACCCCCACAATAACGTCCACGATCAGATGTACGAATGGCTGGAGAGAAGACGAACGAGGAATCTACAGCTAGATCCCTCAATCGGTTATCATTATAACACCATGTCTCCGATATATTTACCATGTCATGAGCTGAAGCAAACGAATTATTTAAAACATTTAGTGAACCACGGGCATTCCAAAATACAATACTTAAAATATTACGCGTCGGAGCGTTGTGAAGCGCATTTTTCTCAGTGGAGGATGTGTTCGGCGAGTTGGTCTTAGTTGAAGAGAAGCTATGACAATTACAGTGAAGACTGCTCTTAATTAAAATTGTGAGTCATTAACTATTTCCGCATTGGATAGTGACTCGGTTTCGTCCATCAGAATTACTGCGCTGGAGGAAAGCTTGGACTTGTTTGAAGGGAGCCGCGATGCTGAAGATATAAATTGGTCCATTTCATCTGACCAGGTCCACAAAACTCCGTTAATCAAAAGTTTTTGGTAGCTTCTTTTTATCGTTTTATTCTCTTTTTTTGCATTCCTTATTAGTTGACGGGCATTAAACTCTATTTTTCTCACTCCATCAGTAAGATTGTTATCTATATAAATATTTCTGTTTGCCACAATAATTATAGGCGGTTCCTTTTTTATTTCGTATGCATTTTCCACCTGAAAATTTGTTTTCAGAAATTCTTCCACTCCTACCGTAACATCGCCATTGACTTTAAGGCCTCTAATCCTTATACTTTTTTTACGCAGAATTTTGCTTTGTTGCTCCAACTTGGCGGTAACGTATTTTATTTCTTTGTCCTTTTGATCTAATTTGGACTTAAGCTCTTTTATTTCGGACGAAACTTCGGCTTTAAAAGAGTTCAAAGCTTGGCATGTCTTTTCGTTTGTTGCGTGGATTTTAGCCGAAAGGATTGAAATAATCGACTCTTGCATCTGGGCGAGCAAAGTCTCAGTAGCGGGTTTGTCCTGATTGGGCATGTTAGCTAAATTTTTAACCATGATCTTGGATGGCTTTTTCTTTTTGTCCACGCACAATTCAGCACCTGACAAGTAAGATTCCTCGGGAGAGCGTTGCCGTTTGGAATATTCGAAGTAATCGGTTAATGACGTAGTTGAGGTGTCTCTATAAGTAAGCCACCGATTAGCTTTCGAAGGACGGCCCACGGCTGAACTGATTGGTTTGAGCGTCGACAGTAATTCCTCTTCTTTCTCTCCAAATGTGAGAGCGGGTGAAATTTCGGAGTGGGAAACTACGGGACTTATTTCGTTATCCAACATGTATGCAGATCTTGTACAAAGCCCTGCGCGATAAAGAAACAACACAAACAAACGAGGACAACATATGAATCATGCGCATATGTGACCGGAGCAAACAAGAGGCACCAATGTAGCGAGAGTGTGGTAGGTCGCACACAATCATAGAGCAAACTCACCGATACGGGCGAGTCTCGACCAAAAGGTAACGGCAGCCCGATGAAAATATTAACAGCTGAGCTGTTGAGAGATGCAAAAATTATGATGCAGAATGACGGCGGCGAACAATTCTTGAATCCCAGTGTCAGCCAACATATAACTACCTAGGATGCGAGAAGCCAGCCGATACAATTTTGGAAAAAACGTTTGGCATTCAATCTCGGAATTCTTGAGTTTCTTGAGGCAACGGTTCCAATGATTGGCTCTCCAAAATGGAATTCAAGCGCGTGCCGTCACCAGATGACCGCGAAACGAAGCCGCCTTGCAAACTGACACTTCGGCGATTGAAAAATAAAAACTTGATGGAAATCCGGAATGATGACTCGGACACTCACTGGCTCATACAGAACACAATCCTAGCCGCTCCGGAGCGAAAAACTCGCAAAAAAAGACGAATTTCAGTACAAAATTCAATATATAGAGCGGAGCGATATGACACGTGACTGCTCTACTTACCAATCGGACCGGAACTCATTATTGTTTATAACGATTACTGATAACTTGTGCAGAAAATTCTTTATAAAGTTAAAATTTTGCAAGCTCATTAAAAATAATGTTATAAATAAGGAAAATATCGTTTTGAAACAATTCGAGACAGAATCATTGCTTAAATAATTATTGTTTATAACGATTGCTGTAAAATGCGTATAACTTGTGCAGAAAATTCTTTATAATGTTACAATTCGGCATGCTCTTGAAAAATACTGTTTGAAATAAGGAATATATCGTTTTGAAAACATTCACGACGGAATCATTGTTTAAATAAACATTCTTTATAACGATTACTGATAACTTGAGCAGGAAATTCTTTATGAAGTTCAAATTTTCGAAACACTGCAAAAATACGGTTTGAAATAAGGAAAATGTAGTTTTGAAACAATTCGTGATGGAATCATTGTTTAAATAATCACTGTTTATAACGATTACTGATAACTTGTGCACAAAAGATCCAATTTTCCAAATACTTAAAAAACACAGCTTGAAATATCAAAAATATCGTTTTGAAACAATTGGCGACGGAATAATTGCTTAAATAATTATTGTTTATAACGATTGCTGTAAAATGCGTACAACTTGTGCAGAAATTACTTTATAAAGTTAAAATTTTGCTTGCTCTTTAAATAATCATTATTTATAACGGCTACTGATAACTTGTGCAGAATATTCTTTATAAAGTTCCAATTTTCCAAACACTTCAAAAACACTGCTTGAAATAACGAAAATAACGTTTTGAAACAATTGGAGACAGAATCATTGTTTTAATAATTATTGTGTATAACGATTACTGTAAAATGCGTATAATCTCTGCAGGGAATTCTTTATAAAGTAAAAATTTTGCATGCTCTTTTAAAATACTGCTTGAAATATCGAAAATATCGTTTTGAACAATTCGCTACAAGTTATCAGGAAACGTTATAAACAATGATTATTTAAGCAATGATTCTGTCGCCAATTGTTTCAAAACGATATTTTCGATATTTCATGCAGTGTTTTTTAAGTGTTTGGAAAATTGGCACTTTATAAAGAATTCCCTGCACAAGTTATCAGTAATCGTTATAAAGAATGATTATTTAAAAATTAATTCCATCGCGAATTGTTTCAAAACTATATTTTTCTTATTTCAAACACTATTTTTGAAGTGTATGCAAAATTTTAACTTTAAGAAGAATATCCTACCCAAGTTAGATGTAATCGTTATAAACAATAATTATTTAAACAATGATTCCATCGTTAATTGTTTCAAAACTACATTTTCCTTATTTCAAACAGTATTTTTGCAGTGTATGCAAAATTTTAACTTTAAAAAGAATATCCTACACAAGTTAGAAAAAATCTTTATACAGAATGATTATTTAAACAAGTTATTCTGCTGTGAATATTTTCAAAACGATACTTTCCTTATTTCAAACAGTATTTTTAAAGTGTATGCAAAATTTTTACTTCTTAAAGAATTCCCTGCAGATATACCAATTTTAAAGAAATCGTTATGTACAATGATTATTTGAACAATGGTTCCGTCGTGAATTGTTTCAAAACTATATTTTCCTTATTTCAAACAGTATTTTTAAAGACCATGTAAAATTTTAACTTTATAAAGTATTTTCTGCATAAGTTATATGCATTTTACTGCAATCGTTGTAAACAATATTATTTAAGCAATGATTCCGTCGCCAATAGTTTTAGAACGATATTTTCCTTATTTCAATCAGTATTTTTAAAGAGCATGCAAAATTTTAACTTTATAAAGAATTTTCTGCATATGTTATACGCATTTTATAGCAATCGTTATAAACAATGATTATTTGAGCAATGATTCCATCGCAAATTCTTTCAAGACTATTTTATTTCAGTTAATTTAAATAGTTGTATTCCTGCACATTCATCATATCTTGCTTTCTAAATAATCTATCCTGCATATTAAAATATGCATTTCATATCAGGTATGCGTTTTTAATTTTTTTTTGTCGAAAGCGAAATGCAGGTTAGGGGTTTGGACTCCGATCAATATTTTTGACAGCCGTGCCTCGATGCACACGTCGCTCGCTCGAAAACCAAAAAGGGCTGCTCATCGCCGATGCGCATTTTTATTTGCAATTTCGATGTTCGCTGACAATGCAATCGTCGCGACAATCAAGCAACTCCTGTTCCTATTGGCTGACTTTAATGCTAAATAATTTGAAAACTATACATCGCACAAATTTTTTTCATTTGGAAAACAGTCTTAGAATTGATCAAGGAATCTACTATTTCCCGGAAGTCATTCAATGGAGAATCACCCTGTATATAGCCTGAAAAATTCATTTCACTATTGGGAAAATGGAAACAAAACCGGACCAAATATGTGAAGCTGTAAAAAACAAGCGTTTCGCACCAGGTTGCCACTTTGTGCTCTTCAGCAGGGCTATGGCAACCTTGCCCTGGACGCTATTAATTAAATAATTTGTTATATGATAATAATCTTAACAACCGTTCCAATATTTCGGGTTAAAAACTGAAACGGTATGTTGTGTTTTTAAGTGATCATTGAGAGCATAATGAATTCTCTGTAATCATTTTAAGAGACCAATAACATTCAAATTAAATTATAAATTCATGTGATTTTTTGACGTTTACTCTACAGTCTATTCTTGATGAACATGCGCCGCTACACTCTTTTCGGCCTAATTCGGCTTTTGCCCCATGGCTTACACCGGAATTGCACAGCATGCGCGCTCAGTATAAATTGCTGATTTCAGCTGCTAGACGCACGCGAGATCTCCAGATTAAATCGCGACTAACTGTACTTAGGAAAAATTTCAAGCAAATATGGTCGCCCACCAGAGACAGCTATTATGCCTCCAGGCTCGCTGGGATAAAAGATTCAAAGGTGTTCTGGAGGGAACTACGAGGAATGGGTCTGGTGAAGTGTAAAATTCACGATTCACCACTATGCTGTTCTGTTGACGAAATTAATATCTTCTCGGCCTCGTTATCACAAAACTTTATGGTCATATCAACAATAGATCTTACTCCGCTTATTTATCATACCAATTTCTCACAGGATCGCTTATTTTTTACGTATATTACAGCTGAAGTTCTTTGTAGGCATATGAAGAGTATAACATGTGAAGCTAAAGGAGTGCATGGACTTACACGCTCGTTTCTGTTGAAATGCCTACCTGCAATTTTCCCATATTTGTTGCACTTAATCAAACAGACTTTACAGACATCATCATTTCCATCACTATGGAAGCAGGCCCTTTCACCTTTGGGTCCCACAGACTACAGACATATTTCGATTCTGTGCATGCCCTCTAAACTGTTAGAGCGTATTTTATATGAGCAGGTTACTTCATTTTTCAACAGCGAAACTGGTTTGACCAATACCAATCGGGCTTCCGTAAACACGTTCCGTAATAGTGTGAATGTCGCGTTCCTGAGAACTATATTTTGTGTATTTATGTATGTTTATATTTTTTTTCTCTCTATATTCTGTACAATTTACTGATTTATAGGTCAGTCTGCAAAACAGCTGCTGATGTGACTCGCCATTTGTCCATGATGGAGTTTTTATGTATCCTCCATCTTTTCAATAAAGTCGTATAATAATTATATGCATCAGGCGAGGATCAATTACATCGATCTCTGAACATCGCTCTCTGAACATCGCTCTCACATACTGGAGAGATATACATAGGCATGGAGTTCGGATTGGAGAAGTGTGCAGTCGTTCATTTGCACAGAGGAAGGTCAGACTCCATTAACAACGATATGGAGCTCGTCATCCGCCACCTTAGCGAAGAGGAAGACTACACATACCTGGGAGTGCCTCAGAGGCATGTCCAGGATGTGCAGACTGCTAAAACGAACATCGTTAAGAAATACCGATGCCTTCTCCGTCAGATCTGGTCATCGGAATTGACTGGGAAAAATGAGGTGGCAGCCAGGAATATTTTGGCCGTTTCACCAGTGCTCTATACATTTGGAGCACTTAAGTGGAACGTTGACGAGCTAAGAGATTTTGACCGATGCACACGGAAGATGATTTGTATGCAACTCAGTTTGCATCTAAGATCTTCCGTACAACGACTGTATTTGCCCCGAAAATTGAAAGGTCGTGGCCTTTTGAACCTGGAGTTTATGCATGACAGATTAGTCCTCGAAACGGCTTGCGACGTGATTAATCGAACGAAGGATCCTCTGATGACGCTAGTTCATCAGCATGAAATTCAGAGGAAGGAGGCACGTTTGTACAACGCACGTACACGTGCACAGGAAGCTGTGTATTGAATTTTGTCGATGACAAATCCATCTTCGTCAACGAGTTCTCTGCATCAACAAAGACAAACATAGTCACCAAGGAGGACAAAAAACAGATGAAATATCAGGAACTTCTGTTCGAGATTCTCAATATGTATCGAGGATTCAAAAGCAAGCGCGTCGTGGTAATAATTGGACAGCTTGAAGGAATGAGACCAACTTTCCTCGATAACATCAAAAGTATTCCAGCCTGCCAACAACATGCAAATTCCATCGCAGGCCGAGTGCAGAAAGCAGTGCTGCTGGGATCTCTCCGTCTGCTGAGATCAAATGAGATCCTGCAACCTCTAACCCGATGGTAGATGGAGTGGTTGCAGTTACCATCGACATGGCCCGGTGCAGTATGCAGCGGAAGAGATGGATATCGGAGTCACTTTTCTGCTGCAGACTGCATAAGTGGATTATGGAGGGCCAAGGGAGGTTAGAGTTTTAGTCGGTAAACCTTGCGCTGAACACCATGGGTAAGGGACTCCGACACACAGGGGGTTAACCAACATCTTCAGCCCCCTATGGTGCCTAACGCATTTCCACCTCCGTCAAAAGAAAAAATAATAATGCTAAATCAACAAATAGTAGATTGTATTTACAATTAACTAAGATTAATATTATAATACAAGACAAGAGAATACAATGTTAATTAATGACAAACGGGCACACACTACATTTAACTATTAATGATGAATTACAGTATCGAGGGATAACAGCATAAACGATTATTAAAATTAGTCTGCGGTAATGCCGAAATAGAATTGGTGAAATTCATTCGCAGGACGTGACATCTATTGGAATCTGTATTCTGCTTGTCCATTCGGTCGATAACGAAGGAATCTCGGAAAACCCGTATGTGATTTGTCGATTTACTTTGGAACCCCTTTATGGCGTTAAATTCCCGCAAGCGGAATATCTTTAAGATGTTTGTGACAATTCAGGAAACAATTTTCAAGAACTATTATGGTTATTTTGAAGAAATATTTATCGTTATGATCAAGTGCACGACACGGGGTTACGTATCTATCAGATTAACATCTTTTCAACTTCACGAAATACATCAAATTTTGAAAATTACAATAAACTATGAATTTGAATAATACAAGCTCAAGTTATTTAGAATGGATATCTTAAAATGAAACGGTTATGCGAATATAACAAAGGTCAACAGTTGTAAACAGTCCAACAATAGACAAATCGCTGGAGTTCGTCCGATACCATTTATTTATTCAAGCTTAGGTGTCCTCAATGTTTAAAACTAACATTCGATAATATGATCTATTATATACAAAATCTAAATTCAATTTAAAGGTCGAGTAAAATAAATATATTACTATTCACGTATTTTCTTCAAGAATAATGCATTTAAATTGAAAAAACTTCTTTTTCGATGTTTTCCTAAGTGAAAAAATCTTCTTTTTGTTTCTAATGACTAATTAATTAAAAAATATTAATAAAATTTAACTTTTAGCCACCTAAGTTTGGCCCCTCTTCAGAATTTATTCTGTGTGAAAAAGAACAACAATTTTTTAAAGATATTACAAAATCATTACAAAATGGAATATCGCTAATCGCTGCCTATATATACAGTTCAAATTATTAGTGCTCTGATACTACATTTAGTTTTTGATTAATTTATGGTGTGGATGCAACGCTGGTGTGCTACAATTGTAGAATTGTTCATTATTCTGTGCAACAATAATTGAGACTTTGCAAAAAAATCAATTATTCGACGGTAAATCGGAGCTAAAATTTCGGAGCAAACTAACCTCAAATTCAACACGTGGTTCCCTTGGTGTTAAGAAAAATTAGAAGAGCTTGATTACCACTGTGACTGAAATCATGGAAATAACATCAGATGCTTGCAGTTTGTGCCATTCGGATAAAATCACGAAGGAAACAGGCCATTTAGTGAAGTGCGATGCCTGCCATACAAAGTGTCACTCTGCATGTACAGGACTCACAGCATCAGAGGGAAGTTTTGGAATTGAAAACCGGTAGACAGCTTATGTTTTACTGCCAAAAATGTATGACTGGAGTACAAGCGGTGCCTAGTCTAATCCAATAAATAGACAAGTTGTACAAAACCGTAGAGGCATTGTCGAAAGAAGTTACTGTTATTAAACAGCAAAAACAGACCGAAGGTGCCTCTCCCGATAAAATTTTGTTAGAAATGTACGAAAGGGAAGAGAGATCTAGAAACTTAATAATGTTTAATTGTGAGGAAAGAAAAGATCTATCTGACCAAGAGAAGCAAAAATTTTATAAACAAGCAGCATCTGATTTATTAAGTAAAATTCATCACGGTATTAAGTTGGATGGAGTAAAATTCTTCCGTTTGGGTGCAATAAAGGCAGACAGGTGTAGGCCATTGTGCGTAAGTCAGCTTGATAGAAATGATGTAATCGAAGTTTTACACAAGAAAAAGCAATTAAACATAGGTAAGATACAGATTAGAGCTGACTACACTAAGACTCAATTAGTACCTACGAAACATTATTGGCGAACTAGAAAAACTACGAGCAAAGGGTCAGAAGATGAGACTAGTGTTTAGACACAATATACCAATTATTGTTAATGTTTACTCTAAAATCTTTAAACCTGTTGATCAAGAAATAGTTCAACCTCACCTGCAATTTCAGACATCGATGTCAAAAAACTAAATGATATATACGTAAATGTTAAGAAATTTAGAGTTTATTATCAAAATGTTCGCGGCCTTCGGACCAAATTAAAGGATGCAGTAATCTCGTTTAGTTGTGCAGCAGAGGAATTCGATGTGATAATATTGTCAGAGACGTGGTTACATGAAGGTATCTTGAGTGCGGAACTCGGCCTTAACAAATACAATATTTGCAGAAGGGATCGTCCCAGTGAGATTAGCCAACGCGGAGGAGGAGTAATAATTGCAGTGCACAAGAGAATAAACAGTCATATCGAGGAGATTCCGGACTCACATGTTGAACATCTGCTTGTGTCAATTACGGATAAATCAAACAAATGCATTTTTGGAACTGTATATATTCGACCAAACTCTCCTACGAATATTTATCTAGAGCACGCAACCCTAGTCGAGAACATGAGACTGAGATATCCCAATATGGAAATTAGAGTAGTAGGAGATTTCAACTTACCGAAGGTACAATGGAACAATTCAGATCAAGATTTATTTTGCAAAGTGGATAAACTATCGAATAGACTAGTGCGGGAAGGTGCTGCAATAATTGCTGAGTCATATTCATCGTTGGAAATGTACCAATTAAATAGTGTTGTGAATAAGGATTCGAATGTTTTAGATTTATACTTTTCGACTGTTAATACAGATAGTGTGAATTTTAATTTTGATCCGTTCTTTATATGTGATGAATACCCTCCAGCTA
Source organism: Trichopria drosophilae (assembly GCA_030407085.1). Lineage (NCBI taxonomy): Eukaryota > Metazoa > Arthropoda > Insecta > Hymenoptera > Diapriidae > Trichopria > Trichopria drosophilae. The sequence continues at coordinate 106,898,351 of CM059583.1, read as the reverse complement.
TAAATATTGTGATTAATCATGAAGTACGTTCAGATATAATGTTAGATTTTGATTTTTATACATATAATTTTAATAATGTTAATTATGGAAATATAGTAAATTATTTAAAGAATGTGGATTGGCTAGAAATTTTTCAAAAAACGAAAGACATTGATGAAATTGTTAATTATTATTATACAGTATTATATAAGTGTATGAAAATGTTTATACCAAAGAAAAGGCTCAGAACTTGAAAGTACCCAAAATGGTTTTCCAAGGACCTTATTAAATTGATTAAACTTAAGAAAATTGCACACAAGAATTACAAACGCATCAAAACTACTAGTCAATATAGGGAATTTAGTCTACTAAGATCCAAATGCAAAGAACTAGCATTAGAATGCTACAACAGGTATCTTCAACAAATTGAAGAATCCATACCGATAGACATTAAACGTTTCTGGGGTTTCGTACATGAGAAACAGAGGGACAGAGGTATTCCTGGAAATATATACTTTGGTGACAGGAGAGAGTCTACAGGTACAGGTATAGCTAATCTCTTTGCTGACTTTTTCAAAACGGTTTACGAGAATACTGAATTAGAAGGTTATAGCTTTAGATCCCCTTTATTCTCGATTAACGACATTCAATTGTCCAGTAATGCCATCACTAATAAAATTCAGAAATTGAAAGTCGATCAAGGTCCAGGACCCGATGGAATACCGCCGTCATTTCTGAAATTATGTGGGGAAGCTTTAAAGGAACCATTATTACAAATATTTAATCTTTCTTTACAAACAGGATGTTTTCCAAAGGTGTGGAAGGATTCGTATATTACACCAATAGCTGGTGATAGAACTAAAGTGGAAAATTACCGACCTGTAGCTATTCAAAACGCTATCCCAAAACTTCTAGATTCCTTGGTAGCCGATGAACTATCGAGAATTATATATCCAGTTATATCAAGCTCACAGCACGGATTTGTACCGAAGAAGTCAACCGTAACTAACTTAACAACGTTTACACAATTCGTACTGGAAGCAATGGATGGAAGGGGGCAGGTAGATGCGATATATACAGACTTTTCGAAAGCATTTGACAAAATTAACCATAAAAGGCTTCGCACGAAATTAGAATCTATAGGCATCAAAAGTAAATTATTACAATGGCTTGGCGATTACTTAACGAACAGACATCATATAGTAAGATACAAGAACTTTCACTCAACCAAAATTGATGTCTTATCAGGGGTGCCACAAGGATCGCATATCGGCCCTCTTCTATTCACTTTGTTTATTAATGATGTAACTGATATACTGCAGAATTGTGAATTTCTTTTATTCGCTGACGATTTGAAATTGTATGCTAATATCTCGAGCTTGAATGATTGCAATATACTACAGGAGGATCTGGATCGCTTATTTGACTGGTGCACCCGTAATGGGATGCATTTAAATATACAGAAATGCCATGTCATATCTTTTCGAAGATCGCATACGCTGCACTACTTTGAGTATACTTTAGGGGAAACTTAATACCTTACGCAGAATTTCTCATATTAAAGATTTAGGAGTGATTTTTGATGAAAAATTGAAATTTAAAGAGCATGTTGATTTTGAGACAAGTAAGGCATCGAAAACAATGGGATTCTTGAGAAGAAATACAGCTAATTCTATAAACGTTACAACTATAAAGATTTTGTATTTTTCATTAATACGATCAGTATTATTGTATGCATCAACAGTCTGGGCACCGTATTATGATGTACATATAAAGAATTTAGAAAATATTCAGCATAAATTCTTAAGATACGCTGCTCATACATCTCAACATCCCTACGATTCAATCTGTCATTGAGGTCAGTTATATGGTATTTCTCTATAAACTTCTGAATAGAGATATAGACTGTGAATATTTGGACAATAAGATTACTCCACATTCTCCGATTCAAAATCTCAGAAATCCTAATATTTTTGCTCTACCTAACTTTCGTACAAATTACATCGTAAATGCCCCGATATATAGAATATGCAACTTAGCCAACAACCATTCATCAGAAATACAGCTGTTTAGTACTCAAAGAAATATAGTCATGAACTCTATGCAAAGAGTTCTACACAAATTCTAACATACATCATGATTATACTATTATCACTGTTATTATAACTTTACTTATAAGTATATTTAAGCAGCCTAATACTGTATAATATATATTTCTTGTAATTAAAGGGAAAATCCGTCAAAAAAATAAATAAATAAAATAAAATAATGATCAGCGATGATGGAAGAACACAAACAATAAAATTGAAAATATTTTTTATAGAAAAAAATAACTCCTTTCCAAGAAGTCTAAGGAAAAAACTTCTCATTAATAAAAAGAAAAGGCAAACATTGAAAAATTAGGCAAAAAGTAAATGTTAAAAAGTTATGAATAATTCATTTCCTTAAAAAAATCACAACAGGATATTTGTATTTACAATTTTCAGTAAAAAGGCTATATTTTTTTATAAGAAAATTTGATTTTTCATTCACCATATTGTATCCGTCATAAAAATATTGGTTATATATTATACAATGACCAATGATGAGCAGACTAAATCGTAAAAGGAATTTTTACAGTTCTTACAAAGTATATTTTTTTAAAGTTTTCTTGTTTTCAAAGATGTATTGCGACCTCTACTTCAGTTTTTTAAAGCTTCACATGCCTTTAAAAAGTAATTGCCTCAACAAACATTCTGATCCTTTACAAAGTATTTTTCTGCATCTGATGTTGAACTGACCTAGACCGAAACCTTAACTGGTCAAAAGATCGTCAGATTTGAATTCAGCGACCCCTAAGCATATATATATATATATACCGATTTAACTTCATATCAAATTAATTCTCCATAATTTACCTTTAACTGACCCTGACCAATACTTGGTCGGGTAAAATGTACATTATATTCAAATTCAGCTGTTCTAAGAAAGTATAGATATGCTTGACTACTTCGATAGCAAATTGCTTCCATACATTTAACTTTTGACTGACTATAACACCGGCTTCATCAAGAAAAACAGTCACTGGATGCGGATCCAGCGACCCCAAAAATTGTATAAATGTATTAGTTATCTTTTAGATAAAATTGATTTTATTCATTTGACCTTCAACTGACCTTGACCTACATCTTACGTGGTCAAACCTATGCTGGTTTCGGCTTCAGTAACCCGAAAAATAAATGAACACCGGGACCTTGTCTTTCGGATGGTCTCCATTTCTATCTATTGTTTTTTATTATACAATCGATATAAACATCTCGACAAACATTTTGAGTCCTAATACAATATTTTATCTTAGTAATTAAGGTGGCATTTGGGTATTGACAAGATTTCGGTAAAGATCAATCAATTAGTAGTGTTCAAAATGAGAGTTTAATCCTAAATTACAATTTGAAATAACTGAAAATAGAGGCATATTCACGGATATCTACAAATATGACTCAAACCCACAAAACTGAAAACTTTTGAACAATTCTGAATCATTCTTCATTTACTGGGATCATATTGTGTTAAAAGAAGCGTTCTGATTTTATCAATAATGTTTATTTTAAGTTCAAACGGCCAGATAGCAATGTTATAACCATAAGGAAGCGTAATTCCTAAATATTAATGATTCGGTTCATGACTAATACGTTACCTTTTTTTTTCTTGGTGGGAGTGTTATGTAATTATCAGTCGCGGACGCATAAAGGATAACATCTCAATTTAATTTGTTGAAAAAATATTGAAAAGTGCTTGGAAATAATGTAACATTATTAAATAGACTTTAAAAATACATATTCTATGTTTCGAATTGCCTAAAGTTGCGTTATTTAACTTTTCATGTTACATAAAGGTATACGTTTAGACGTTTCTTAGTATTTGGGTATTTAGTGATGAATCACCATAGTTTCAGATTATGTGGAAATAACTCAACATGTTGTGCAACTAATTTACGTACGACACATAACATGACTAGCAAGAAGTGATCGCCTGATTTAAAAATGTCTTTATAGTCTACTTGACTCACGTAACAAACGGTTCATTGTATTCTCTTCATATCACCGAAACTTCTAGAGAGTTATTGAACCTGTTAACAACGATTTTCGGCTTCTATACTATAATTGTCACATTTAGCACTTAACAATATTAGTGAAACTCTAGGGTTTTCACTAATGTTATAATAAACTGTGGTAAACGTAACTACAATAATTACGATTTTGTGGAACAGAAAAAAGTTCGTAGGTAAGCAGAATATCATGCATAGGGAATGAAATTAAATTAAAAATCTGTTCATTATTAAACAAAATAAGCACATTTATTTATTTATTTAATGCCTTTTCTGCCATTTATAATATACATTTTTGCATAAATTGAAGGTCAGTATCCTACATGATACGTGTTACACCACTCAGCATACGTTTACATTTTATATTTTAACAATAGGGCTTTAACATAATTTCCAGATTCTAATAATTTTAATATATATTAAAATTTATGATCAATAAAGCATAATGATATAAATATTTTGTTATTTTGTTGTATATTTACATCACAATAATTAATTAAAAACAATGAGATTTGAATTATTTTCGTCTGTTCCGAAAACGGCTGTGATTGGTCCATCCGCTTGTGACGTCACAATACTACTGATTTTAAATTTATGTATTGCTATAACGTTATAAATTGGTTTAAACGTTAATTATCAAGTGATTGTGAACGAAATGGAGCCTGGATTTGTCAAAGCAGATTCTACAAATCTACCAAAAGCAGATGTATTTATGGTTCTCGATTTTTTAAAAGGAGACGACCGATTTAATGTGGGAGAAAGTAGAGGTGTAAAAACATCAGTGTAAGTACCTATATATATTCATACATATGACTTAAATTAGCTCACATTGATCAGTTTTTATTTTGAACAGAACATTTAATTTAAATTAATATTGTGTTTTAGCTCTGCACGTGAAAGCTATGGATATGCAGCCATAGGTTATGTTTGCCTCTGGAGAGAAGGAAAAGTGTGCACCGTCAAAGGCAAAGTCCGTCCGGAGCATCGAGTTCGCAGTAAGAGCTATGATGTATCTGTCATAGTAAACGACGAAGATAATGTTGTCCAAGATGTACAGTGCCATGAATGTGCAGCATCATCAGGTATTTTTTTATATTACTCATTATGCTAGAATATAAGAAATGTTAAAAAAATTTATACGGTATGTCATACAGGAAAATATATGGTGAATACGATGAAATTATAGGTGAAATTTATTATACGTAATAACAAATTCCATCTATATAAAGGGTAGACAAACCTTATGAAAACTTATATAGCCTCAGAGGTATTGTCGATATCTTTTTTAAACCATATAAGTTGTACTCACAATCGACAAATTTTGTAATTTTGAAACAATATTATTGATAACTTTTAATAAAGTCTAATTAAATTTTGTATAATGAAAAAGGTTTATATGTAATTCGATTAAAATTATAAATGTAAATTTATATGTGGAATTTATATTACAGGTGGATGTAAGCATTCTGTGGCTTTCCTGATGTGGATTCATCGGAAGACAGAAAGTCCTTCTCCAACCGAGGTACAATGTTATTGGAAACGATCAGCATTGTCTACCGTAGGTACGGTGAAGAAAGCTATCTCCACCAATGAACTATGCGGCACAAGTAGTGTTAATGCACCAAGTCATCTTCCGGATAACTTCCTTTTCCTAAGGACAGTTCTGGAGACAGCGAAGGAAAAAAAACTAGTTAGTGCTTTAACAGGGCATAATTATATCCTACCAGATGATTTGGGCTCGTTAAGTAGTCATCAGTTATTGATTTCCTTCATTAAGCACGGAGGACTGATAGCAGCAGATGATTTTTTAACATTTGCTTCTACGAGGATGGAAAATAATTTTGAACAAGTCGAACTGCGTACTCAAGATCAAAAAGACAACTTACTGTGGCACGAATTGAGATATGGCAGAATAACAGCTTCGAAGATCTACGAGGCTGCACACTGTCGAACTGATAGTGGGTCTTTGGTTCGACATTGCATCGGTACGACCAAAATTTTTGATTCACTTCCAATGCAACGAGGGCCACGGTTGGAAAAAGAAGTCCTTTCAGTTCTTCAGAAGAAGGTCAATAAAAAATTTAAGAAGTGTGGCCTTATGTTGTCTCCGAAATTTCCAGTTCTGGGTGCTTCGCCGGATGCAATTTCAGATGAATTTGTAGTCGAAGTAAAGTGTCCGAGTAGCACTAAAACTGAAAAAAATTACTTACCTGATGGAAAGATACGTTCAAAATGTATGGCTCAAATACAATTACAAATGTTCATGGCCAATAAAAAAAAAGGTTTGTTTTGTGTGGCCGATCCAAAATTTGAAGAAAATAAAAATATCAAATATTTTTGGATCGAATATAATGAAAATTATACGAGTGACTTAATTAATTTAGCCATGAATTTTTGGAAAAAAAAATATGTATCCTTTATTATTGAATTCTATAAATAAATAAATAAATAAATAAATATATTACACTGAACATAAACACTGTAATTATAAGGATTATTAGACACTTAATAACTTCACAAAAACACATTTTCACATTTTAATTAAAGGACTCTGAATATTTATTAATGCGGCAGCTATCATTACACTGTCATCAATAGTTCGTAATAAACTATGATGCAAACAGGAGTGCGGAATAAGTAATTGGAATTCCCTTAATCTTCCAATCACTCGTTCAATGTGAATCCTCAAACTTGCTACTCGTTTGGTTTCTAGCACTTCATTTTTGCTGGGTTTCGCGTTTGCTGAAACACTTGGTGGTCAAATCAAAACACATTTTTTTTTGGAAATACTGATTGGATTTATTACACGGTGTTTTTATGTAGAAGTTATATATAATAAAAATATTAGTAAGGGTTCGGCTTTGTCCTACAAAGTTGGTTGCTGTTGATTTTCCTCGACGTTTCGAACGACTTGCGTTCATTTTCAAGAGGTTACTGATTGGATTTGTTTAAATCCACGGTCTGCCATCACTGCACATTTTTCTGGTAAAACATCCATTATGCCACTTTCTTCGAATAAATTTATATCGCTGATTCTGCCACTAAGTCCATGAGATACAAAATTAATCCATCGGGCGAACAGGATATTAAATATTTCAGTGTGTTACACTTTTTATATTGCGACCAAGTCAGAGATTGATGCAAAGGGTTTGATGGTTTTTCAATCTGAATCTCAAATGCATCAATGATAGATTGAACATTGCTGTAGTTTGCTCTAAATGGTATCGGTAACAATTTTTTCACAGAACTTGGATCTGGAAAATAATTAAAGCTTTTGAGCATATGAGACATTGTATGTAACAGCGATTGCCATCAGACCAGTGCCGATCGGCCTTTCCGTTGTTCTGGGAATAGATGGCCGACGACTTTGTCAGGGAGGGATGGACACGATGGTGCGTTGGGTCCCTGGGCTTGATCTTGTTCATGACCGTTTTATACGGTCGACCCCAGGGGTCACCGTCCACCTGTTCACAAAAGTCCTGCCAGCACTTTCTTTTTGCGGCCTTGATGGCAATCTTGAGCCTCTCCCTCTTATTTTCATAGGCCGCGGCGAGTTGGTAGTATCGGGGCTTATGAATTGCTCTCTGGTGCAGCCTTCGGGCCCGAAGGCACTCTCGACGTATAGCTGCGATGTCCTCATTCCACCAGTAAACCGACGGTCGGCCGCGTGGATTTGATTTCACGGCCATAAAGGCATCGCAGGCCGCTGTTAAGGTTCGGGTGAGGCATTTGGCTATCTAGTCCGCTGTTCCCTCGACCTCCAACTGTTCCAAGATGTAAAGGAACATCTCTCGATCGAAGGTGGCCGGTGCCCATCTCTCTGTTCTCAAGCTTTGAACCCTTCATGCTGCTCTACCAGTCAGTTGGAGCTCGTACAGCAAGGCCTGATGGTCACTGCCCGTGTATCGGTCGCTAACTTTCCAACCCAACCCTTCCCCCATCAATTTTGGGTCGACGAAGGTCAGGTCGACTACAGAGGACTTGCCGGCCTTGGAGTAGGTCGGCTTTCCCCCGTGTTAGCGATCTCTAACTCCAGTAGCGAGAAGGCCTCAATGAGGGCATATCCTCGATGGTTGGTCTTTGCGCTACCCCATTCCGTCGCCCATGCATTGAAGTCCCCCCGATCACTAATGGTAGTCGGGAGGTTCTTGCACTGGCGGCGATGGCCTCCAGGGATTCTTGGAACTCGTTGATGGTAAGACTGGGAGGGAGGTAACAACTGTATAGTCTTATACCAGCCATCTCCACCCAGATGAAGCTGGGCAGGGGGTCCTGCCCATCTTATTGGATATATGGAGATTCCCGCACACCCAAATCGCCGCCTTGCTGGTGGAATCCTTCACCCAACTCGGTTCACAAAGATCCCGGTAAGCCTCGCTGATGATAGCGATATCGGCCTTTCTCCCCTCTTTACCAGTTGGAACAGCAGGTCCTGGGCCACCGCACAGTGATTGAGGTTTATTTGAATCACCTTAGCCATTGTTAGTCGGTGCTCCAACCTCTTGCGTTGCCCGATGTTTGGCTACGCAGTCCTCTTGTGGCCCTCTTGACCACACCGGAAGCACTGCGCCGAGCGATCGATCGCGCTCTTACAATCCCTTGCCAGGTGTCCGCCCTCGTGGCACCTGTAGCAGCGCGGGGATCTTTCACGCAGTCGAACCCGGCATTTAACCCAGCCAATTTTAAGCTTCCCCTTTTTCAGCAGTATGTTCGCCACTGCGACGGGAAGCAAGATATTGGCCGCCTGGGTTCCACTGTATGCTCCCCTGGGCTTGATATTCTCAGGGGTCACTGCTCCCGGTGAAGTCACCTCAATGATGGCCTGTGCCACCTTCTTCCTATTAGTGGCCTCGTCCATGTCTTTGATAATGATGACTTCCTTGTGGGACAGTGTCTGTACGACAGCTGTCCCTTTTAGGATGGACGTGCCCACTGCTTGGAGGTCTTGGGTGCACACGGCAGGCGTCGCAAGCTCTGGGAGCAGTTTGCCTGCTTTCGTCCGCCTGATGGCGGTCACCCTTTCTCCTAAAATTCGCATTTCTGGTGCTGCTTTTATTGTTTTCAGGATGTCGACATATGACCCACCTTCTGCTGCCTTAATCATGATGGCATCAGGGCGGAGGGGTCGGAGGCCGGATGTTGATTCCGGCTTCCCCCTGTGTTGTTTGCCGACATCCTTTCCTAGCTGCTGCGGCCGTTGTTGTTGCTGCTGCTGCCATTGTTGTTGCTGCTGATCCGCCTTCTTCTTTACGCCTTTCTTGACCACCGTAACCTAGTCCTGGTCTTTGGACTGAGCTTGCCGCCGTTGTTCTGCAGCTGATGGTGATGATATGGATGGGGCGTTCTTCTTCTTCTCTCCTGACCCTTTTTGTCGCTGGCAACTTCAGCGGCGAGGGTCCTTTACGCTCGGGAAGTTCTGGAGGCTTGCGGAATAGGGGCGACGTTTGGCTCGCCCCATCTTTGCATGTGATGCACGCCTGCGAAGCCCCCGAGCTTTCTCGTGCCTTGGCGTAATGGCTAAAGGCACGCCGTGTGCCTTTGGCCATATTCTTGAGCTCCTTGTGGAGATTTTTCTTTTCTTGGAAACTTACAGACTCGTGCGCCTTTCCTGACAGAGTGTCACTTGTAACATTTAATGCTGTTGGGGCCGAGTGATCAACCCCAACAACACTGCGGTTGCCTGATAACGACGCCGGAGAGCCCGCTTGCTCACTCGTACCCGACGCCAGTACTGGGGATCCGACCCCTGCACCGTAAGATTTTATCTGCATCTGATTTTCCATAGTTGGTTTATTGTTCGGGGTTCCTTCCCCTACCTAGTTCTTTGGTCCGCGTAGGGTATTTTATTTCTCCGATACCTTTTACCAGCATTCCCCGATCCGCCACCTGGGGACGCGCCCGTTAGAAGGATCCAGCAAGACTCCGGCGGGTGCGTGCATGCGTACGTGCGTGCGTGAGGGCGGGCGGGTGTTTGGGCGGGCGTGCGTGTGCATGTACGTGTGCGTACGCGTGTGTGTGTGTGCGTGTGCATGTACGTGTGTGAGTGCATGTGCTAGTGCGTGCGTGTGTGGGTTTTTTTTTCTCCCGACGCGGAGATGGAAAGCTTTACTAGCCTTCTCTGCCGGCCGGTGCCAGCAGAAGTGCGGAGCTCTCATCCGCTAAAACCACCGTCGCATTAGGCTGTTTTGTCCTTCCCTGGAAACCGCCTTAAGGCATTACTTGGAGGAAGGCAGCCTAGGCCCCGAGAGGCTCCTCGCCGATATCATGGCACATGACGGATAGGTGATGGTATTTCTATCCGTCCCTCCTCGTTTTTGCGGATAGCACTCAGCTGCTCCACGATGGACCTGGCGAGTTGCACCACTGCGTCCCATCCTTCCTGTGAGAGGAGCAGGAGCCTATCCAATCGCTAGGTTGTTATTGGGCCTTCTCCAAATTTCTGCAGCGGTTTCCTCTACTCTGCGATGCGTGGACAGTGGAAGATGGCGTATTCCACGTCCTCGTCCACGCCAGGGCACACCGGACACTCCGTGTTTTTGTAAACGCGGATTCGATGGAGGTAGCTGCGGTAGCAGCTGTGCCCAGTGCGTACCTGGTAGTCCAGGAAAATTAGCGTCTTCACAATGCTTTGCTTGGAAAAAATATATCATGCAATTTCATTGTTTCATCCTTTAGGGGGTATATCGAAGAGCTTAAATTTAGGTTTTCGTGAAAAAAACCTCCTGCTTCGTCCGCCATCTTGAAAATACTAAAAAAATCATTTTTTGCAATAACTCGGCTTCTAGTGACTCTAAATTAATTCATGATAGCTCATTTTATAGGTTTTTTCATGCTCTGCAACTTTCTCCTTAACTTTATTTTCTCTGCGATGCATATTTTTCGAGTTATTTAGGAAATAAGAAAAAAAAACGAGAAATCGAGATTAAATCGCGTATATCTCATTCCCTTTGATATATATCAGAAAATAATGTAAAGGAAACTTGTAGCATTTTCAAAGGCCTTTAATTTAAGCCGTTAGTCATTGCATCACGATTAATAGAACGCTCTATGGAACGACAAAAAGCCTGGAGGTCGGCGCTGCCTGCAGTTCCGTTGTCACGTTTTTATTATATTAGCGGTATTTTTTATAGGAAAAGTAAATAAACGTGATTTAAGATTATATAAAAATAATAATTATTATTATTATCAATACTATTATTATTTGCCAATTGTGAATAAAATAATTGTAAACGAAATATTAATAGAAGATTACAAAATTACAAAAATAATTTACAATTGTTATATATAATGTAAATTGCAATGTATTTTTAATTTATTACTTTCCATTTGAATTATAAATTAAACAATTGTAAATTATAAAGTAGAACTTATATTTTTAATTGTATGAATTAAGTGTAAATTATCATTTATATTCTATAATTACAATTTAAATTATTATTTACAATTAAAATTATAAGACGAGGGAAAACGCACATATTCTTATGCTGCGTGGTCGATCGATTCTAGGGATATCTTGACATTTTCGAGATATCGAATCTAACTTACACTCGTTTGGTTCGATACACTCGCAGATATAATCTGTTCATTCTCGGTTGATCGTTTACAATGTTGTAACGTATTTCTTACCTTCAAAACTAATTCCGGTATACGAAATAAACCGTCCGTTATAGAAGCATGTTGCCGGGAATTCCGAAGGGTCCGCCCAAGGCTAAACAGCAGCCTTTGTGTTCGTGCGCGTGTCTCGACTAATTCAGTCGCAGTGTCGTGCAGTAGGCAACGGTTCGATATTTCTATCGGGTGTGATTTGAAGACTGTGACATTTTGTAAGTGATAATGGAAAAGTGCTTCGTGTGCATTGAAAATTTGCACACTGACATTCATTGCGTGTAAGCAAGAGGAATAAAAAGTCTTCTAACTGCAAGCAGAATAAGAGGAGACGTTGAAAATGAAAGATTATTAGAATCGGCCACAGAAATTCGGATGCATTTAGCGTGCTACAAGAGTTACTCAGATGTAAGAGTGTCTGCTCTTGTTTCTCGACGACGTAGCTCTGCGACAAGTGAAGCAGAAGAACCACCAGCAGCTGCAGTTTCAGTGCCTGATTTTAACATTGCAAATCATTGCTTATTCTGTGATAAAGAAATCATCAGTGACGTGCGGAAACTAGCAGCACACGAGCGATTAAAAATTCATTCTGTACGTAGGCAGACGACGAAAGATGAGATTAAGAATCTTCTTGGCAACCGCGATGATGAATTTGCGCGTAGAATCAAAGCTAAAATCGAGGCCGTTCCCGATCTCGTCGCAGCGGGAGCCCGATATCACAATTGCAGTAGCAACCCTTTACGCTTCCCACCACCTCAACGAGTTTCACGTGGACGACCAACTGATGATGTAGACAATGCCATGGAAAATATTTATTCATTTTTGCTTCAATCTGACGAATGTAAGTTTACCTTGGCCGATTTGATGACCAAAATTGAAGGGGATTATAAAGCTCACATGAGAACAGTAAAGACAAAGTTGCAGCAGAAATTCGGGGATGACATTTTTATAATCGATCAATCTAACCGTAAATGTATCATTTGTTTCCGAAATGTCGGTTACCAATTACTTGCTGACAAGTGGTGCGAGGAAAAAGAAATCGATCCAGCAGATGAGAAACTGCGAGTCATTCGAGAAGCGGCTGCAATAATTCGCGGGGATACAAGAACAATAGTATACGACACCGAGAGTTATCCCCCATCGGATGATTTCATGAAAAATATTCAGAATGACGTGCCCGCATCTTTACAATTCTTGCTCTCCGAAATCATCATGAAAGGTAAGCATGGCAATAAAGAAATGTGGCATCGAAAGTGCTTTTCCATAGCTCATGCTATAATAACGGCTGTGCGTCCACGCTCTTTTTTGTCTTCGCAGCAACTTGGAGTAGGAGCGTATGTATATAAAAAATTTGCATCGAGGACTCTCATAGACATTTTATCATCTATTGGATTTTTTACTTCGTATTTCGAAATAAAAAACTTTGAACGTTTTTGTATAAGCCGATCCCGTAAAGGCCGTTTCGCGTACTTTTGAACGTGTATCAGCACCAGAAATTACTCAATTAGGAAGAATAGATGCACTCAGTTACTCACAACAAAAATCTGCAGGCTAGCAGGCAATCAATGTTGCAGACATTGAAGCTCTTGGTCAACTAACATCGGATGTCAGACCAACTGTGTGTGATTTAATCTGGCTGTACGGAAAATGGTCATGCCGTCCAGACATTCCGGGGTGGAACGGGTTAATAGAACAAGTGACCGCCAACGAGAAATATGATCGCTCACGAATAATCTGCCTTCAATTTATTAATGCACCACCATCAGATTATGAGACAATTTACATTTATACTAAACGATAAAAAATTACACCTTCTCAAGAGTGTACCTTTTTAGGTTTTATTTTTGATTCCAGAAATATGTCCTTATCCTTACCACAAAACAAAATACAAAATATATTACAAAAAATAAATCATAACTTTCAAAAAAGCCATTCAAAATTCGAACTTTTGCTGAAATTTTAGGATCGTTAACAGCATCTTGTCCAGCAGTTAATTACAGTTGGAAATTAATAAACTTTTTAGTTTTGGTATTTTTCGGTCCAATAAAACATTAACAAAAAATTTTTAACTAGAATCAGAATTAAATTTAAGGGAGGGAATAAACTATTTAATTTTGGGAAAAATTGTTGAAAAAGTGTTTTAAAAGTAAATCATTATAATGAAAACAAATTTGGTTTATAAAAAACTTGTAACGAATTTATACGTTTCGACCCGGGTATAGGTCCTCTTCAGTATTGAATGTGAAAAAGTTATGCCAAACTGTTTATATTTATACTAAATGCCGGAGAATACATGAATTTAACGATGGTTTATATGTTTGTGTTACCGAGAATAAATGAAAGTAGTTAATATGGACAGAAGGGTATTTAAATTAATGTAACTGAAATTTTGTTTTAAGTAAAGACATTGTAGACTTCGGGTAGATTAGACTTTTCGAATCTTATATTGACGTTGTTTTTTTCCTTTTTGATAAAAAAGTTTTCAACGTGGGTTTTCCTCCAGTTTTTTTCCCTGGCTAGAATTATTGGATTGGCGTAATTGAAATCATGTCCCGTTTTTTGTCTATGATCTGTTAGACCTGTAAAATTCTCTTCTTTAGAGGCGTAAATGTTCTTATTGTGCTCTTTCAAACGAACCTCCAGAGGTCTTCTCGTTTGTCCAATGTAAGAGTTATTGCAGTGTAGACATGGGATTTTATAGATTACTCCTCTTTGTTTTCCTGGTGGTAATTTATCCTTTCCGGTTTTTATGTTGGCAATGTTAGTTTTAAGGGGTGTAAAAACGATTCGGATATCTTTATTTTTTGACTACGCTAATCAGGCGGAATCTTCAGCTCGACGTATCTGCTCCTCTTGCCACGTTCTCCTTCCACTATATTTCACCAGGCGACAGCACTTTCCAGCCGTGCAGTCTACCTTACATGTCGGAGAAAGGTTCGCCTCCCAGCTGTAGCGGCCAGTCAGTCACTCCCCCCAGTCAATCTTCGGGGAAGAAGGAGGTGCGACTCGCACCGCTCATTCGACCATCCCTTCTCTCAGGTCGGCCGCCCACTGCCGCCCGGTGGAAAGACTTACGCTCGAACAGATGTGGCACGCTCGACTCCTACGTTATTAATAAGCGAAAAAGGAACACCTTATCGCCGGAATCGAACACTAGCAAAAGTGACGACAATAGGAGTACAAAAAAAATAAATCAACTTGACAAATCTGATCCAGAAATATTAACAGACTTAAACGATATGGCTTCCGAAGCAGCACTTAGTAAAATGCAAGCAGCGCTGCAAGCATCGATTTCAGCTGTCGCCGTTTCCGTAAATGCAAATGGCTTGACACAAATAGTTCTCGACCAGAGGAATGAGTTCTCAGCGCGCATTACCGCCCTCGAAAAGAAAACGCGAGTACAAATGATCAACTCAAAGCGAAAAATGAATCCCTGGAAAGACAACTTAAGCGGAAAAATATTATTATTACCGGCCTTCGAAATAATAATAAGGATTCTTCGAAACAGGATGTTGATTCTTTTCTTGCGGATAAGTTTTCGCTTAAGAATGCTGTGGCCACAGTCACAACATTAAAAGCCAATCCACCGACTTTATTAGCGGAATTAACATCGGCTGACCAGAAATCCAAAATCTTGTCAGAAAAAAGAAAAGTGCTGCGAAATACCAACATCTTTATTTCGAACGACCTTACAGACAAAGAACGTCTATTCGAATATAAGGTTTGTGAGGCACGCCGCAAAGCAACGGCAGACAACATCTCGCTCTCTAGACGAGGTAGAAGCGTTTTTTTGGGCAACAAACGATTATCCTGGTCCGACGAACTCCAAGAATGTCTTCTGCTTCTGGAGAAGCTCTAACGGGTCCTATGGAAGGCACTTTACCCAAATCTACGTCTCAAGATCAACAAAATTTTTAAAGGCTACCCATCTCTCTTGCGCAAAAATGCAAAAAAAAATGTAAAGTAACCCGCAAAAATGCAAAAAAAATGTAAAGTAACCCGTATTGTTTTTTGGAACGCCCGCGGTTTTTTAAATATTAAAAATAATTATTTTTCATCAACGCAAAGTATTGTTAATTTTTCAGAAACTTGGTGCAACGTCGAAGTAAGATTCGCGAACTAAAGTCTAACTCGGGTACGATTTTTTCTGCAGCCACTCGCGCAGCCTCCATTGGACGTTTCAGTGGGGGGCTCTTATCTATGATAAATCCTGATTTTGCTCACGAAATTCTCGACGTTTCACAAAATGGGATTTTTTACTCAGTCAACATTACCTATTAAAGTTATTATCGGCTCTTTTTATATTCCTCCAAACGCAGATCTGTCTGCAATTTTTTTAAATTTAAATAATGTTCTCGATGCTCTTAAAACCCAGGTTTTGGACTGTATGTTTGTACTCGGTGGCGATTTTAATTGCAGGATTGGGACATTGAACGACAATTACGACATTGATCAAATATTTGAAAACTCTAATGTCTAACAATTTCGTTTTAATCAATGGCAGGTCACTTAGTGACACTCCGGCCCACTTTACTTTTCTTAGCAGCAATGGCTTCAGTATAGTCGATCTTGTGTGGGTTTCCGACATCATTTACCTTTTGTGCACGATCTCAAATTAGGCGACGATCTCCACGGGTCCGATCATTTACCGGTATTTTTATCCCTATTTTTACGTTCTGAACGCGCAATTCAGGCAGATTCTCACGCTCTTTCAGCTAGTGTACCCGGAGTGAGAGTTGTGAGGTCGAAAGATGGGTAAGATAATTTTGTAGCAGCCTTAAAAAAATCGAGAACTTAGGAAGAACCCGCAAGTGCAGATCCTACCGCGAATTACGTAAGTTTTTGCAGGAAGCTTGAAGAACTCGCTTTAGAATCTAACATATTAGTGGCGACCTATCATCGTAGTTTTAGTTTTACCAATTTTGAGCGTAACTTGTGGTTTGATCGAGACTGTGCTGACGCGAGAAAACAAACAAAGCGCTGTTTACATGTAATGCGGCGAAATGATTATAGCGAGCTCACAGTTCAGGAATATAAAATAGCTAAAAAATCATACAGGAAATTAATTGCAAATAAGAAGCTAGTTCATATTTCCAAATTAACCGATACCTTTGCTGCGACTAAGAATGCCTGCTACTTTTGGAAAGCGGTCCGTCTTTTCTCTAAGAAACCATCTGTTGGATCATTAATTTCGGAGGAAGCGTGGAGAAACTTTATTTCTACAGTTTTTCCCCAAACTACCGATCATTTACTTCTGCTTCCTAATATCCACAATCCTGCACTCGATTCTCCGTTAACCCATAATGAATTATTGGCGAGCATTAACTCACTCAAGGCCGGTAAGGCAGTTGGCCCGGATAGTCTACCCGCAGAAATTTTCAAACTACTTGACAACTCTTCAACTTTTCGTTTATTAGATATTAGGGCGACTGTTTTTACCATCTTTAAGAAAGGCTTAAGAGATGATCCTTTTAGCCACAGATTAATTGCGATAACGAATGCCATATCTAAAATATTCTCACAGATTTTGAATAAACGACTTATAGACTGGACAACACGTAGGAATATTATACAAGAAGAACAAGCAGGATTTCGTTGCGGAAGAGGTATGGAGGAGAACATCTTTTGCCTCCTCGCCGCTATACAGATAGCCCTCCGGCGGAAGAAATCCAAAATCTATAGCATATTTGTAGATTTCAAAAGAGCATTCGACACAGTTCCACACGCACTGCTCTGGAAGAAACTGGCTGGTTTAGGTGTCAGCGCCAAATTCATAAGGATTTTAAGAGCCTTCTATGAAACGGCATCCTTATCAGTCAAAATGGCGAACGGACACTTGATAGAATCGGACGTGACCATAGGGGTGCTACAAGGTGAAATTTTGAGCCCTCATCTTTTCCTGCTCTATTTATCTGACTTGACAGACTTCAGGGGAAGGGGGGTCAGAGGTGTTAACGTAACAACTACATTTGATCTGCTCATGCTAATCTACGTCGACGATCTTACGATTTTCGCCTATTCACCGGCGGACTTACGCGAGAAGTTGCGGCTACTTTCGGAGTACTCGGAGTGTAACGGCCTTATGGTTAATGTCGAAAAAACCAAAATTATGTGTTTCAGAAGGGGCGGACATTTAGACTCTTACTCGAGACATTTTGAATTTAACGGTAGTCCGGTTGAGGTTGTCAATAGTTATCGGTACTTGGGAGTTATCTTTTCCTCCTCCGCGCAGGGTAGATTAGCCTGTAAGGAAACCACCATAAAAACCAAAGCAGCGTCTGCCGCAATCGCATCAATTATAGCCAACGCTAAAATAGATTCTTGGGAGGCAATTTGGAAACTATATGGAGCGAGCATTACTTCCATCCTGCTTTATGCCGCTCAACTGTGGGGTCTTAGATATACCTCTTACCTAGAGTCTGCTCAGATCACTTTTTTCAAACGCATCTTCAACCTCCCGGTAAATACACCATCATATTTAATTCGGCTGGAGTTCGGCCTTCATTCTATAGCTGTAGAGGTACTCAACCGTGCTATGAAATGCGTTGTTAAAGTCTTACGGCTACCCGACTCTGGGATTCCAAAAATACTTCTGACGCGTTTAAGGGACTTACTTCAGGCCAATACAAGTGACTTTTTTAACTGGCTGTCACAAGTTAAATCTTTTACCGACAAATTGGGGGACAACGAACTATGGGCGAATTTTGATGCAGATTTCTGGGAGCGGAAAAGGCTAAGAATAGTAGATCAGTTTGCCAAACTAAGCAGGAAAGGTGATTTCGAACATTACTGCAACGCCAACTCTCCGCAATTACCCATATACCGAAATTATAATGACTCATATTCCACGCATTATCCGATCCGTCTTCCTCCTGATCATTTGAAACTAAGAACCCAACTTAGAGTATCCACGATTCACTCTAGATCTTTGCTAATATCTGGACAGCGTTTCGCATACGATCCGACGGCTCTCTGCTCGCTATGTAATCTCCGCATTAATGAAAATCTGATGCATATCCTTTTTGATTATCCTCTTTATCATGTTCTACGGGAAAATCTTTCCCTCGCTAAAAATGTCTTGTCCACGTCTCCGGAAAATATTATCATAAGTCTTATCTGCGCCAACGACGTTACTTCAGCGAAAACTCTATACTTTTTTGTAAAAGCGTGTTTCAGGCGCCGGGCTTTTTATGTTAGGTGATTAGCTTAGTTTAGATTAGTTTAGCTTAAGAAATACTTTGTAAATATCTTTGTAACACTATGTAATGCCCGATTACGGGACATCTATCCCTTTACAAGAGTAATAAATATCTATCTATCTATCTATCTATCTATCTTTATTTTTGAAAATTTTTGCGATTTTCTCAGACAGTCCTTTTATGTAAGGACAGCTGATTGTTTTGATAATATGCGAGTTCTGTTTATTAGTATTATTGTTGTCTATGTTATTGAGGAAATATAATCTTTTATTAATAAAGTTTTTTCGTTCAAGCATCATACAATAGTTATAATTCCGGATACAAAAAGAAATTACTTAATCTAGAAACTAAAGATATTCATTATGCTATCAAAGAAATTAAGAATATGAGATATGATTTAATGTCATCAATTACCTCCCAATTACCATGGCAAATTTATGAAAAATTTTTCTACTATGAAAATCGAAAATTTCAGAGGATTTTCGCACGAACACGTAGTAGATTAATAAAGAAATTTGACCATTTATCCGTTAAGTATAACCACTCAGAAAATAATAAACATATGCCGACAACACAAAATAAATGGTTTTTAAATTTGTCAAATGTGGTAATTCCGAATGACATAAAAAACATAGTCTCCTTAGGCGACAAATTTGCATTCAATATCAACAACAAACATGAAGTACCAATACACAAGATTATCTCTAGTATTGAAACGGGCGTGTCGTGTATTGTGAATGAAGAGGAAAGAAGTCTGATTCGGCAAAAATGCACCCAAGCCATCTGTCAATATAATTCCTCACATTTCAACAAGAATTCAAATTACAAAGACCAGTACAATTACAAAAAAATAGTCAGCCAATTCAGTAAAGATAATCCTGATGTCTTTTTTACGAAAGCGGATAAAGGCAATACCACCGTAGCCTTAAATAAATTGGACTATTATTCAAAAATGAATAATATTCTTTCCGACACCACTACTTATAAACGATCCAATTTCGAATATACCGCTACGATCACAAAAAACATAAATCAAATGATAAAAAGTTGGAATACAAGAAAACTCGTCAATGATATTACTGTGAAAATGTTGACAGTTCGCAATGCTATTATACCTAGAGCATACGGACTTCCCAAGGTCCACAAGATAGGACATCCCTTACGAATTATTGTTTCGACAATAGATGGTCCTACATACACCTTAGCGAAATTTCTGTCAAATATAGTCGCAAAAGTACTAGAAAAAAATAGTACTAATAACATCAAAGATTCTTGGTCCTTTGTGAAAAAACATACGAAATGTCACAATGTTTACGAATATCTGTAATGAATTAGTAAATTATAGCATCGAAAATAAATGGAAGGATATTAAAAAATTTACAACTTTAGATAAATACGATTTTTTAATTGCAATAATTATGTGTTTAGATTCTACGTACTTCGAATTTCAAGATGTTTACAAACAGACTTTCGGCATGCCGATGGGTTCTCCCCTCTCCCCTGTTCTCGCGAATTTAGTTCTGGAATATGTAACTGAAAGCGTTTTGAAAGAAATGAACTTCAAACCGCCGTTCTTTTACAGATATGTGGACGACATCCTCACATCCATTCCAGATGGATTCGAAAATGATTTTGTATCTGAATTTAACAGTTTCGATGAACAAAACCGGTTACAATTCACGTACGAAACCGAAATGAATCGTGTAATAAACTACCTCGATGTCAGTATTTTTGTACAGGCAGATGGTAGGCTAAAATTAGATTGGTTTCATAAAGAAACATGGACCGGTAGATATCTCCATTTTGATTCCATACATCCTTTCTCATACAAGATCGGTATGATTTACGGGTTAATTGACCGAGCGACTAAATTATCATCTGTTGATTTTAAACAAAAAAATTTTTAAATTATTAAAAACACTGTACTAGATAACGGCTATCCCATAAAATTAATAGATCAATGTATTAATAAAAGATTATATCTCCTCAATAACATAGACAACAATAATACTAATAAACCGAACTCGCATATTATCAAAACAATCAGCTGTCCTTACATAAAAGGACTGTCTGAGAAAATCGCAAAAATATGATATCAGGATCGTTTTAAAACTAACATTGCCAACATAAAAATCGGAAAGGATAAATTACCACCAGGTAAACAAAGAGGAGTAATCTATAAAATCCCATGTCTACACTGCAAAAAGAACATTTACGCCTCTAAAGAAGAGAATTTTACAGGTCTCACAGATCATAGACAAAAAAACGGGACATGATTTCAATTACGTCAATACAATAATTCTAGCCAGGGAAAAAAACTGGAGGAAAAGGACCCACGTTGAAAACTTTTTTATCAAAAAGGAAAAAAATAACGTGAATATAAGATTCGAAAAGTCTAATCTACCCGAAGTCTACAATGTCTTTACTTAAAACAAAATTTCAGTTACATTAATTTAAATACCCTTCTATCCATATTAACTACTTTCATTTATTCTCGGTAACACAAACACATAAACCATCGATAAATTCATGTATTCTCCGGCATTTAGTATAAATATAAACAGTTTGGCTTAACTTTTTCACATGCAATACTGAAGAGGACCTATACAGTTTTTTATAAACAAAATTTGTTTTCATTATAATGATTTACTTTTAGAACACTTTTTCAAACATTTTTCCCTAAATTAAATAGTTTATTCCTTCCCTAAAATTTAATTCTGATTCTAGTTAAAAATTTTTTGTTAATTTTTTATTATACCGAAAAATACCAAAACTAAAAAGTTTATTAATTTATATTTCGAACGGTCGATCATTATTATCATACATTATACAGTTGGAAATATACTAAAATATTAGAAAAATGGAAGCTTAAAGCTTTACAAAGAAATCAATTTAATTACAATAAGAAAATGTTTATTAACGGGGAAATTAAATCTGATCTCACATGCTGGTTATTAAGTATTAACAGAAGAAATCCTATTAAACAACAAAATTTTATTTTAGAAACTTTTTCGGATGCATGCCTCACCGGAGGAGGTGTTTTTTTAAAGGGAAAAAATGCTCATAGAAATTGGAAAGACTCCGAAATTGCATGGTACATAAATTGCCTAGAACTCAGAGCAACTCTGTTAGGCGTAAAAATGTTTTGCTTCCAATTTACGTAATTTCGAAATTTTATTACGCATAGACAAATCAACCGCTGTTGCTTATAATAATAGGATGGGAAGTATGAAATCAAAACTAAATGTATGAAGTAGAGAACTATGGGCTTGGTGCGAAAAGCGAAATATTTATGTGTTTGCATCATATATAAGTTCAAAAGAAAATTTTCACGCAGATAAAGAATCAAGAAAAATTGAACTGGAATGTGAATTGTGTAATTCAGCATACAAAAGAATTGTAAACACCTTTGGACAACCCGAGATTGATCATTTTGCTAGCAGATATAATACCAAATGTCATACCTATATTGCATGGCACACAGATCAGGAAGCATTTGCAATCGATGCGTTCTTTGATTTTGAGAGTTTTAAAGAAAATTCAATTGCGAGAACTTGAAGAGAAGAGTCCAACTGGAAAGTTATGAATTCAATACCTTCACATGGTTACGATGGTAAAGCAATTTCTGGATGCAGAACGATCAGGCAGTTGGAATTTATATCTAGATACTATTAAAAAAATGTTGCCTTATTTCCACGCCGCTGGTCATTTTAATTACGCAAAATCGGCGCACCTGTACCTGCAAGATATGCAGACGTCTTAGTGAAAAAATGCCTCCTGAAGAGTACAAGAAATTCACGGAAGGATATTTTACTATACGTCGTACCATAAAATTTTGGTCTGGCCTCATGTCAGACCAAACAATTGAACAGTTCCTGATGCGTGCGATGAAGACGTACGGGGGGATCACAGGACGGAGCTACACGGAAAGCACAACAGTCTCCTGGATAGTAGGAGTGATCCAGCTGCAAAATGTATGTCTGAAAGTCGAAAATTTCGCTGGAGTTTTACGCGCAACGACAGAGCAGAATGTCGATATGCGAGTTACGCGAGTTTCGAGAGACAATAGTGACGTAGAGAAACTAGATTTTTGGCTGGCTCAGCACAATCCTTTCCCCGATGGCAAAGATATTGTTTCAATCGGCACAGGTGTCGGAAGTAACGACATAAATTGCCATAATGCTCTAGAAATTGGAACTGAAATGTTGAATAACATAATAGGTAAAAATGTTGAATCCTTGACTTTTAAACGAAAACAGACGGTGCTTTCATTATCTTCAATTAGTAGTAGTATTAAAATAGATGCATCACCGGTATCAATCAACCCATTACTACTATTCCAACGAATTTGCATTTTAAAAAAATCAGAAGAAGAAATGAAGCACTACTTGCGTTACGAGCTAGCCCCATTTCCATTCTCCTTATTCTCTGAAGAAGGGAATGCGTAAAGGAACGAAGTCCTCTCTATACAACGTCTTTAAACAGGTAGAAGAACCGCAATTTGGAGACAAGCATGTGCGAATCATATACGGCGGATTTTTACTCCATAAAGTTGTCTGGGGCCGTCTAATAACGTTCAACGCTATTTGTAAAAAGTATGTAAGCTATGTGCAGCAGTATTATGGCAACAACGTCATTATAATCTTTGACGGCTACCTGACGACGTGAACGCAAGTACGAAGAACTCAGAACGTACAAGACGTTATAGACGGTTCCAGGCAACGGAATTCCTTTTCGACAAGAATACTATTCTATCATGCGGGCAAGAGAGATTTTTTGCCAATGATAAAAATAAAGACAAGTTCATCCGTATGCTCATTCTTTACTTTCAAGATGCGTCTATTGGCGTAGAACAGGCATTAGATGATGCCGATGTCACTATTGTTACTATGGCCATTAAGCAGGCACCTTTATTTAACACTGTAGAGATCGTAGGCGAAGATATTGACCTGCTAGTTATACTTCTTGGGTTGGCACCGCAAACAGAAAATATATTTTTTCTGAAACCAGCTAAAGGGAAAACGACGCAATTGCTGTATTCTCCGACTTCTGTGGGGTGCAGCGAAGTTATTATCAGCAACGTCCTTTTCTTGCATGCCATCAGCGGTTGCGATACAACGTCAGCGTTTATTAATGTTGGAAAATTGAAATTTGCCTCTACTCTCGATAAACACGTAGAACTGCAGGAAACATTTCAACTTTTTAAGGCAAGACACGTCGAACCAGAAGTGTTGACCACGGTTGTAGAAAGATTCGTCGTTTCTTTATACGACGGCGATAAACACGAAACATCCGTTGATTCTCTTCGTTACAAACGCTTCAGTAAATGTGTGTTGAAAAATAAGTTCGATTTTTCCACGCTCCCCCTACGAAGAATGCTGTTCGACAGCATACGCTACGAACTTACCTTCAGGTGCAGAATTGGCTTGGTGTTTATCCAGACCCGGAAGAATGGGGTTGGCGAAAATCTTTTTACGGATTGCAGCCAATACCCAACACTGCGGAACCTGCACCATCCGAACTATTAAAATTAATATCGTGCAAATGCAAGACAACATGTGGCAAAGCCTGCGGAAGTAGGAAAGCGTGGTTGAAATGCTCTACCATTTGCCAGAACTGCAGTGGCCAAGATTGCTAGAATATTTTTCGAATTGACGAAATTAACGAAGATGTCGACGATATTGATGATGAAGATATGAGAAATGACAACCCTCACATTAATGAGACAGAAATGCAGCAACACATAAATGACGAAAGAGTCCCAGTAAAAAGGAGAAAACTCTGATTTTTGTTTCTTATTCATTCATTCATAATTAAAAATTTGAATTTATCATTTACATTTCTTTTGTAAATTAAAAATAAATGTTTTCATGTACAAATCTTTGTGTATATTACGTTTCCTTAATTTATGATCTACCTTTTCCTACAGAAAACATCGTTAAAATAATAAAACATAACGAGAAAGAGAGAGAGAGAGAGAGAGAGAGAGAGAGAGAGGGGAGAGAGAGAGATAGAGAGAGAAAAATTAAATGATAATTTACACTTAATCCATACAATTCAAAATATAAGTTCTACTTTATCATTTACAATTGTTTAATTTATAATTCAAATGGAAAGTAATAAATTAAAAATATACGTTATACATTGCAATTTACATTATATATAAAAATTATAAATTATTTTTGTATTTTTGTAATCTTCTATTAATGTTTCGTTTACAATTATTTTATTCACAATTGACAAATAATAATAATATTGATAATAATAATAATAATTATTATTATTACATAATTTTAAGTTACGTTTATTTACTTTTCCTATACAAAATACCGCTAATATAATAAAAACGTGACAACGGAACAGAGAGTGGAAGAAAGAGAGAGAGCGCGGGAACTCACGACCATGCGATACGGTCGGGCGCCGACCTCCCGGCCTTTTGTCGTTCTACAGGGCGTTCTATTAATCGTAATGCAATGACTACCGGCTCAAATTAAAGGTCTTTGAAAATGCTACAAGTTTCCTTGACATTATTTTTCGATATATATCAAAGGAAATGAGATATACGCGATTTAATCTCGATTTCCTGTTTTTTTTTCTTATTTCCTAAATAACTCGAAAAATATGTATAGCAAAGAAAAAAAAAGTAAAGGAGGAAGTTGTAGAGCATGAAAAACCTATAAAATGAGCTATTATGAATTAATTTAGAGTCACTAGAAGCCGAGTTAAAGCAAAAAAAAAACGATTTTTTTAGTATTTTCAAGATGGCGGACGAAGCAGGAGGTTTTTTTTTACGAAAACCTAGATTTAAGCTCTTCGATATACCCCCTAAAGGATGAAAAAAAAATTGCATTATATATTTTTCCAGGTAAAAGTACAATTTTCCTGGACTATGGGTCAGATATCATGACGAATCCGTGGTCTCTGCATGTCCACTTCGCCACATTCGGGTTTGTGTGTGTGTGTGTGTCTGTTTTTTTTTTTTCCGAAGCGACGATGGAAAGCTCTACCAGCCATCCCTGCCAGGGAGGCACCAGCAGGAGTGCGAGGCTCTCACCCGCTAAAACCACCTCCTCTCAGACTGTGATTACCCCCTCGGAAACCGCCGCAAGGCATTAGATTCATTTCGAGGGGGGCAGTCTTTGCCTCAGTAGGCCCTCCGCCGATGTTTTGGCTCTTCAAGTCTGGGCGATGTTGTTGCCTCTTCCGTCTTCTTCTCTTCTGATGGCATTCAGCCTATCGATGATGGAGGTGGCGATGATGACCACCGCGTCCCATCCCTCCTGTGAGGCGAGCAGGCATTCCCCAATGCCCTCAGGTGTTAGTGGTCCTCCTACCGAGATCCGGAACTGTTCCCGTTCCGCTGCAAATCTCGGGCAGTGGAAGAGGACATGGGCTACGTCTTCGTCGACACCAGGGCATGCCCGGCACTCCGCACTTTGATAAATGCGGAAACGATGTAAGTAGCTGCGAAAGCAGCCGTGCCCGGTGAGCACCTGGGTGAGATGAAAGGTGGTGTATCCGTGTTGTCTGCCCGTCCACTTTGCTACATCTGGGATGACGCAGTGGGTCCACCGCCCCGAATCCGCTGAATCCCATCTTTTTTGCCACTCTTCTATGGTCCTCATGGACCATTTGTCGTGGTTCGGCTCCTGGTCGGCGATGTCCTGCCTTATACACCTGCCTTCGCGGTGTACTGCTGCCCTCTCCATAGCAAGAAGGTCTATGGGAGGGAGTCCCGCGACCACCGAGAGAGCGATGTCCGATACAGAACGGTAGGCACGGGCCACTCTTAGGGCGGCTGTTCTATAATCCCGCCGGCAGGTGGCTCCGTAGCTCTTCTGGAAGTTCATGGCATCAGCCCATATCGGTGCCCCGTAAAGAATAACGGAGCTTACTACCGATGAAAGCAGGGACCGTCGCGGCTGTTTCGGCCTCCCCATATTGGGCATGATGCTAGAGAGCGTACGAGCCACTTTGAAAGCCTTTACGCCTGCGTTCATAAGGTGTTGTTTGAACGACAGCCGCGCATCTAGAGTGACTCCAAGATATGTAATAGTGTCCACCGTCCTGATCTGCGTATCTTTCACCGTGAAGGTGGCGTATACCCTTTTCTTCGTTCGAGAGATGAGCACCGCCTCCGTCTTCTCAGCCGCCAGATCTAACCCATGGTTGCTCAACCACCAAGCTACTACCTCGATAGCTTCATCTCCGCTAAATTGCACCTCGTCGATGGTCTTCGAGACGACGATTAGTGCAAGGTCGTCTGCGAAAGCTACCATGGACACCCCGTCTGGGAGGGATTGCCTGAGCAGTCCGTCATATAAGACGTTCCAGAGCAAGGGTCCCAGAACCGAACCCTGTGGCACGCCTCCCGTGATGTTGTAGGAGTTCCTGCCGTCATCGGTGTCATAATACAGGGTTTGTTCTGTTAGGTAGCTTGAGATGGCTTCTCTTAGGTAGAGAGGCACCTTCAGATTTTCGAGTGCCTGCCTGATGCAATCCCACCTGGCCGAATTGAATGCGTTCCGGATATCCAGGCAATGATGGCACACATGCACCTGGTGTTTCGGCTGCCACTGATGGCATCCGTGGCTATTGCTTTCACTCGGCCGATTGCATCGATGGTTGAGCGCCCCTTTCTAAATCCGAACTGGTTTTCGGAAAGACCTCCGGCATTTTCGATGGCTGCTTCCAGTCTGGCATAGATAACCCTCTCATATAGCTTCCCGGAGATGTCAAGCATGCAGAGCGGTCGGAATGAGGATGGGTCGTCCGGGGGTTTGTTTCCCTTAGACAGCAGCACCAACCTCTGTTCCTTCCACTGCGCCGGGAAGCATCCTTCCTTCAGGCAAGCACTGAATGTCAATGTGAAGATGGTTGGTACATTCAGCGCTGCGATCTTCACTGCCATTCCAGGTACCCCATCCATTCCTGGGGCCTTACGGGTGGAGATCTTCTTAGCAGCCATCATTACTTCGGCTTCGGTAACATCTGGCGGCTCGGCTGCACCAACAATTGCCATCAGGCCAGTGCCAATCGGCCGTTCCCGCTGTTCTGGGAATAAATGGCCGACGACTTTGCCAAGGAAGGATGGACAAGATGGTGCGTTGGGTCCCCTGGGCTTGATCTTGTTCATGACCGTTTTATACGGTCGCCCCCAGGGATCGCGATCCACCTCCTCACAAAAGTCCTGCAAGCACTTTCTTTTCGCGGCTTTGATGGCAATCTTGAGCCTCTTTCTCTTTCTTTCATAGTCCGCGGCCAGTTGGTAGTACCGGGGCTTATGGATTGCTCTCTGGTGCAGCCTTCGAGCCCGAAGGCACTCTCGACGGATATCTGCGATTTCCTCATTCCAGCAGTAAACTGGGGGTCGGCCGCGAGGATTTGACTTCACGGCTTTAGAGGCATCGCAAGCCGCTGTTATCGCTCGGGAGAGGCATCGGGCTCTCTCCTCTGCTGTTCCCTCCACCTCCGTCTGTTCCAAGCTGTAGAGGAACATTTCCCGATCGAAGGTGGCCGGTGCCCATCTCTCTTTGCTTGCGCTCTGCACCTTTCCTACTGCTCTGCCGGTCAGTTGGAGCTGGTACACCAAGGCTTGATGGTCACTGCCCGTGTATCGGTCGCTAGCTTTCCAGCCCAACCCTTCCCCCATCAATTTTGGGTCGACGAAGGTCAGGTCGACTACGGAGGACTTGCCGGCCTTGGAGTAGGTCGGATTTCCCCCCGTGTTAGCAATCTCCAACTCCAGTAACGAGAAGGCTTCAATGAGGGCATATCCTCGATGGTTGGTCTTCGCGCTACCCCATTCCGTCGCCCATGCATTGAAGTCCCCCCCGATCACTAATGGGAGTCGGGAGGTTCTTGCACTGGCGACGATGGCCTCCAGGGATCCTTGGAACTCGTCGATGGTAAGACTGGGAGGAAGGTAGCAACTCTATAGTCTTATACCAGCCACCTCCACCCACGTGAAGCTGGGCAGGGGATCGGACATCTTATTGGATATATGGAGATTCCCACACACCCAGATGGCCGCCTGGAGGAATCCTTCACCCAGCTCGGTTTACAAAGTGTGTGTGTGTGTGTGTGTGTGTGTGTGTGTGTGTGTGTGTGTGTGTGTGTGTGTGTGTGTGTGTGCGTGCGTGCGTGCGTGCGTGCGTGCGTGCGTACGTGCGTGTAATGCTTTCACTATCATTAGAATACCTCTTTAAAATTATTGTAGCCCACTTCAAAAGCTATTCATGCGTAAGAATTGCATCTTTCGCATTCGCATCGCGGTTGACCATCTTGGATCCGCCATTTTGAATTTTCAAAGTCTGAGTTCATATTCGAAATCTGCGACCTAGAGAACATATGAATTTTGGACAGTGGGGGGGGGGGTGGTCCGGTTGACAGAGAATGATCCGTATATATTACGGTGCTTTGAACAATGGCGAATGTCGAAATTAATTACGGACATGGCCATTGGATGCAGAAAAAAAAGTTTTTCTCTCTCCCAAAAATTTGCTAAAATTGAAATTAGGGGGCGTGCAAGGCGCTTGAAGTTTTCCATTTGATTAACACAGGGAAATCGTGAACAATCAGTTTTCATTTTTTATCGAAGAATCAGGCCGCCGAAAACATCCGATCGCAATATATTTCAAAAGTACACATGTTTCGGCGTCCACATCAATTTTGTCAAAATTTTGTATTGCGTTTTTACAAAGATACAGACGGTACGGATCGACCAAATATAAGAATTTTTCAAGAAGCAGGGTCTCTACATTATCTCATGTAATGATTATCGCATACGTATTGATATATTATGGGGTCAATTCATACATCCTGTCTTTAAAAAAATTGTGAAAATCCTTCTTTTAAATAACAAGTTTTTTATATATATATATAAATTCTCATATAGAGAACAATAGAAAATTTCTTTGCCGCTACGTTTTGAATAAATAAACAAGTAAAATTTCTTGGTATCGACGGCACTTGTACAAAATGTAAACAAAGGAATAAAAGAAAATAAATATGCGTCGTTCTAATATGAACCCAACGCGAAAGATTACATTTACAACGGGAGCATATATTGCCAGAAAAGTTTATTATACTATTAAATAAGATATTATACTATTGAAAACAATTTTTTTTTCTCTTATCCAATAGTATAATAAGCTTTTCTGACAATATGCTCCCGTTGTAAATGTAATCTTTTGCGTTGCGTTCATATTAGAACGGCGCATATATATTTTCTATTATTCCTTTGTTTACATTTTGTACAAGTGCCGCCGATACCAAGAAATTTTACTTGTTTATTTATTTAACAACGAGCATTATAAATGGTCAAAATATACACCGATGACAGCGGATGGAATGACGAGTTCTAATAGCAGTAGTTCTCTCAAATGTCAAAACGGATCGCGGATGCGGGGGGCGTGGGGGGGGGGGGGTGGATTTTTTAAAATTCATGTTTTACCTCAAATTACATTCAAGCAGACTGTAAATCTGTATAAACTTGAGGTGATGGAGCGGGGGGGGGGGGGGGCAAATATGACTATGCCGACACTAATATAAATGTCAAGTTTTATTAATACGTCGGCTAGCCTGCTGTCGGGGTCGAAGTTTTGAAAATGTTCATTTTCAATTTTATTTAAGAAATACAATATTATTATAATATAGCCGTTGAAGCTCTTTTCTCGAAGGAACTGCAACATGTACTCCACTAATTGTAGGCACCCGGGTCGGAGGCATCTAATTGTAACTTGGAATCAAATATGAAAATTTTTTGTATTAATTTGACGCTACCTAAAATAATCTAAAATAACCAAATCTAATTTTGCCGGATTTAATACACTGCCATTTCGAATAAAACATTTTTTAATGTTAAGATATTGAACTCAATGCTGAGACAAAATATAAGTTTTAAACTAAAAAAAATTCAATTTTTACGACCGCCAAAAGGAATCTGAAGCTATTTTTTATCAATCAAGTATTAAAGAAATCAATGAATCACTCTACGCTACCTACTTAGAGGTTTTCGTAACTTCAGATGGCCATTCCAAATTTTGACTTCATAAGTGAGCTCGACTGTAGGAGTACTGTCGGCCTACTGACTGTTCTTACTTGGAAGTTGGAGTCTCGCAGAAATTAAGAAAATTATTCAGTGTGTCGACTATAATTTCCGTTAATTTCCGAAGAGGTAGCTTAGTAATACTCAGCAGTAATTCCACCACTTGTGTTTTAACATTATCTGGTATTTACCGATTAAAAATATGAAGTGTGAAGCACGAAGCACTTTCTTGCACTATGTATTATTTGTGTATTTGTGTTTATTGCTCTCATATGGGATACAACCTGTTGGGAGGTGAGTTCCGGAATAGACCGGGAGGGAGTTCGCAGATACATGTGGGGAATTTATAGAAAAAAAGAGAAAAAAAAGCGAAAGACGCCGAAAAGAAAAAACATTAGAAAGGACAGAAAAAGACAATATCAAGACTAAAAAATACGCTGGATTTAAAATTAAAACTAGAACTAATCTAAGACTAAAACTAATCGCCTGGCAAGAATTGTCTTCTCACGAGAGTTGCCCTCACGAATCGAAGTAAAGTCTTCGCTGTAAGCGCTTATGACTTCGATTGGAGTGTTATCGAATTGAAAGCCTCTCGAGAACTGATCGAGCTGACCAGCCCTTCTAAAACAAACTATCTTTGTTTTCACGACATTTACAGTGAGCTGGTTAATCGAGCAGTAATCAGAGAGGATTCTTACGGCGAAGGTCTGAGGAAGAAAAAGCGAGAATAGTGAGATCATCGGCATTAGCATATCCGTAGATCTGGTAACATCTCCGCGTACGTTATTGTCCCGAAAGAAAGTGACTATGTCTGAAAGATATAAAATAAATAATAGGGGACTCAGAATTTCGCCTTGAAGTACACCTACGGTTACATTGTAGCGCGACGTTTCTCCATTTTTATTATTGTACAACACTGACGCGGAACGATAAAGCGCGCTAAGCACCCTGACGAATTTAGCGCTGACGCCTAGTCCAAGTAGCTTTCGCCATAGAAGAGCATGAGGGACGGAATTAAAAGCCTTCTTAAAATCTACGAAGAGGCTAAAGAGTTTCGCGCTCCGACGCCTCAAAATGACCTGCGCGGATGCGAGGAGGCAGAAGATATTATCCTCGGTCCCCCTCCCAGCACGAAAGCCGAATTGTTCTTCCGGTAAAATGTCTCTTTGCGTTACCCACTTGGACAGGCGTGTACATAGGATCTGCGAAAAAATTTTCGCCAGGGCGTTAGTTATTGCTATTAGACGATAGTAAGAAGGATCGTTACGCGCACCCTTCTTGTACAACGTAAAGATCGTCCAATCGGCCCATCCTGAGGGGAAGGCCTCCCCTGTAAAAATTCTATTAAAAAGCGACAGAAGGAGAGAAAGCCATTGGTCATCCATAAGTTTAAAAAGTTCAGCCGGAATCTTATCTGGACCAATGGCTTTACCTACCTTTAAGGTTCTCAAACTGTTCCTAAGTTCTGACATAGAAAGAGGTGAGTCCAGCGCGGGGTCGAAAGTACCAAAATACTGCTCGGGCAGCAGTTCTATTTGCGGAAAGATCATAAAGAAGAACGCATTCCAGTCTTCATCTGATACTTGATGACGAAGTGTAGGTTTCGAGCGAAATTGTCGAACTGCTGAATTGCGAATCGCCGCAAATCTGCCGACAATATTAGTTTCATAAGAGAGCTTTTTGGTTGATAATAGTTTCGAGTAAGACCGGCGAGATTCTCTAAATTCTTCCGATGCAGCCGCGCTGTATCCAGACCCTCTCATATGTCTCAGAGCACGCGCAAGAGCTCTCTTAGCGGACAGACATTCCTTGTCGAACCATTGTTTATCGAAACCTACGGGCATAGTGTTGTCGCGGATAAGAAAGTCTTTTAAAAGGCCGGATGAAAGCGCCGAATCACGTATTGTATCTCTTAATATCATATAATGCTCGTCGAGTTCGTTACGGTCAGTAGAAACAGCGCTTTGAAACGAGGTCTCGAGAAACGCGTGAAATGACGCAGACGTATTGTTTGCCCCATCCGAGAGGTTCTGATAACGAGTCACTCGACGGATTACAGGATCTTGAACGAGTGCCCGTAAGGATGAGTTATCCTCAGAGAGATAAAGTTCTACAGCCACTGGCAGATGGTCATAGCCACTCGGCAATTGAAATCGCCTCCTAAAATAACAATACAGTCTGGAAACTGGTCATTCAGAGAATCTAGAACAGTTTGTAAGGAGGAGAGTAGGGGTTCTAAATCGGAGATAGGAGAAAAATAAAAAGAGCCTACAATTAGATTGAGCGAATGCATATTTAATTTATAAAAAAGCCAATAAGGTGACGAGTTTAAATAAGTGAAATTAAAGTTGGGACTTTTTAAAGACAAAAGGCCTCCGCTACAGCGGTCAAGACTACTGGCGCGGATGGCTGGTGAATTAATCACTGAATGACCAGTAGGCAGGTCCTCTGTACGAATTTCGTGGTCCCGCCAGTTTTCCGAAAAATTTATAATTTTGAGCGCAGAATAAAAACAATTCTTTTTGATATTAAAAAAACCGCGAGCGTTCCAGAAAACAATTTTTAAGATGTTGTGACGAATGGGCGACTTAAAACGAGTGGCGAAGAAGCTGTAGCTGAAAACGACGACGATGAAACATTAACAGAAGACGGAGGACGGGGACAAATTAAAAACCCGCTTCGCCGGGTGACGAGAGTACTTCGATGTCCATAGTTGACGGTCATACGCGGGCATCCGAGATTTTCTGCCTGGAGTTAGCTTGCACTCGACTGGCAGACGTTAAGCGGGCCGAGCCCGGATTTCTCCCTCCTACAGATTCGGAGCATGGGATGTTAAATTCATGGTCCGCTTCCGACCATTTCATTCAAACGTCATTAGTGGCTATGGCATCTCTCTTCTTTTTGAAGTACGCGCCACTAGAAGCGGCGGCACGGCGAGCTACTCTGACCTTATAGGCTTTGAGGCGTTCTCTATCGGTATAGTCCGGGTTAATAAAAATATTCATGGACTGGTGCGCCGTTTTCTTAAATGATAATATTAGAAATTTATCATCTTCTAACATTAATTCTGCGAGATAAGCCGGAGGATTTATGCGGATTTGCCTAGCGGCGGCAACCCAAGACTCAAGCGGAAATTTTGCAGAAAGGAATTTCGCAATCTCCTTCCTTAGCGAACCCGGTCCAGGAACAAACCCTGTAAGGATGATGTTCTTCCTCTTAAGAGTTTTTTCTTGTGTTTCGAGCTTGGCCGTGAGCGTTTTGATGATTGAGTCCTGGTTGTCGATCCGTCCTTCTAAAAAATCCAGGTGCGACGTTAGATCGGTGTTGATCTGGTCCACCGTAGACTTTACCGCCACGATTTCAGAGGTACAATTTGTAATACCCAACTGAAGCTGTAGTGTCTCTAATTTGTTAACAAAAGTTTCCTTTGCTTATTTGGTTGCAGATCGATCGGATCGTCCGTGTCGGGCGGGCTGTCTCGTTTTCGTGTTGCAAACCCGAAATCTTCTAAAGCGCTGCAACTGTTTGTGCGAAGCGTTTTCCACCTAGACGCTGTAGTGGGGCGGCCGCTGAAAACAGCCGGGCGCAAGGTAGACGGCGTACGATCCGCCTCTCTACCACTGGAAGAGGCCGTAGGCGGGACAATCACTTGTGGTTCGCTGCGAGCAGGGCTGGGTGCTGACATGAGACGCACGCGCCCGAGAGCTGCTGACCTCTACTGGCCAAGAAATGTAAGCAGCAGTGAGAGTTGAAATAAACACGGCTCGAAATCGCTGTGCATGTAGTGGGCCGCATACATGTATCAAACGAACTCATCGATGTGCGGACGAGTCGCAGTTAGAAACAGCCGAGTCCTTATGAAAATTTAAAATTGAAGTTGACATCTGCGGGATCTGCAGCACGATGAGTGTGACAGGTGGGCCGGAGATGCTGTGCACCATTTGTAGAGAGCGGCGTGTCGACTTCAGATGCCAATGAAGTAGAGATCCAAAAAAAAGAAGCAGCGAAAGTCGGTTGAAACTCCGATAGTGCGGTGAATTGTTCGGTGTTTTGATGACAGCTACGTGACGTCACGACTGGCAGTACTTCGGGCGAAATCTTTCAACCGTCACCACATCAAAGTAGAAAAGTTGGCAGTAAAAAATTCCGGGTCAGAGGCTCGGCAATTCAGTGGCTCTTAACAAACACAGTCCGAGACGATTCGGAGGCTCTTCTCTAGGTCAAAAAAACTCCCAAAAAAGGATGATAAATAAGCTGGTACGGAGTTAAATACGGAGCACACAAACACACGTCTGCTCTACTTACCGCCTATAACGGAACCGTCTTGCGCTATGTGATATACTCGTTTCCAGATAGGAAAAGCTTGAAAATATCCAAGAAACTTTAATGTAGGAGTAGCATATGACGGATTATAATTCCTTGCCGTAAACATTTTTACTGCAGCTTGCGGTGAATTTATATTTTTACTCAAAATTTACATAAAATGGAGGCATTGAATGAGATTAGGTTTATATATTACTTTACTTTCAATAAAAAATTCACTGAATGTTGCAATGATTCCGTTGTACTAAAAGCTAACGGTTAAAATTCACTGCAAGTACGAGTTTACAATTCCACTTTTAGCTGCGGTGATGATATCACTGTAATACAGTGCAATCTCATTTCAAGGGATTTAGATTGTATTTTCACTCAGTTTTCACTAAACCCTTTGAGGCACGAATTTTTCCTGTCATCCAAATGGCTTGAAGTTTGTTACTCCGGGGTTTCGGAGTCGCCGATTACGAATCCCTTGTCATATTTTCACAATTAAAAATAACGGAATTTTGTATTGATTTACAATAAAAAGATTTTTAAATCGATTCTTACTATAATTTACTAATCAACATAGAATGTACTAATTGTTATCAATACACTGATTTTTACCAATTTATTGATTTTTCAAATTTCCCGGAAGAAAATGATTTAGATCTGAATCAGATCAAATCACTATCTGAACAGATATGGATTGGATCTGAATGTATCTCATCAGATATGAATTGGATCAGATCGGGTCTAATCGGGTAAACATATTTTTAGACTTATTTCTTTTTTCAATATTTTTTCAGAGTTTCAAACCGATTTAATGTTTTACAATTTACTCATTTTTAAAATAGACTTTATTAAATTTTTAATACATTTTTCAATGATTTACTGAGTTTTCTAATCTTTACAAATTTATCAATTTGTGTATCAATGTAATGATTTTTATTGATTTTTAAAATAGATTGTAATATTATAATGTTACGAGAAATTTTAAAATAGATTCACTGGATTTTAAATCGAATTCTGTTTATAATTAATTTAATTTAATTTGAAATTTAAACAAATTATTAATTTATTAATTTTTTTATCGTTTTACTAATTTTTTATGGATTTACTAACGCTATAAATAGATTTGAAAAATGTTATAATTTTTTTAAACGATTTAGTGATTTAATTGATTTACTAAAATCTTTTATGAATTTACTAATTTTGTATAAAAAATTATATTTAAAATTAGTACAAAAAATATGTATAATAAAATCTAATTACATCACATTATTTATTAAAATACGACGCATGTTTAATGTCTATATTTTCTTTTAATTCATTATCATTTAATTTGTTTTGAAACTTCACAAGCACGTTGTGACTAAATATTTATAGTACAAATATCAATGTCATTGACTTTCACCGTTTGTACGTTTTATTGTTGTACGCGAGGCTGTTACTTTTCCATTATTGTTCGGTAACCAATGATTCATTATCTCACAGTATACTTCTATTTTGTTAAATTGCAGTAAAGTTTATTGAATAATATAATAGTTACAGTTAGACTTTCATTTTTTAATAAGGTAGTCGAATTTTTTTCCTTCAGTGTGCATTTAATTGCATATTCAAATTAATCAGGCTTCGTGTTTATTTATATCGGAGTTTTAGGAGTAAGGAGTAAAAAATGCCTGTTACTCG
Source organism: Trichopria drosophilae (assembly GCA_030407085.1). NCBI lineage: Eukaryota > Metazoa > Arthropoda > Insecta > Hymenoptera > Diapriidae > Trichopria > Trichopria drosophilae. The sequence goes on along the minus strand of CM059583.1, from coordinate 106,861,444 downwards.
AAAAAAAGACGAAATTTATCTCGTTGGACACGAGATATGCGAAGTTCTGAGATATAAAATACCGACGAATAGGTTTTAGCTCTATTTTTTTACAATTTGCGCCATAAATAGGTAGTACTCGTGATAGTGCATCATTAACCATTAATCATAACTCCAAAGCACTGGACGACATGGGAATTCATCAAATTCTTAAAGCACATGCTGTTAAACAGCTACTGTCACTGTACGATAAATATCAAAATATTAAAAAATACATAAATGGACATAGCTTAAAGATAGAAGAAAAACGAAAAAATGTTATTGCAGAACTCGGCCTCGAATTTAAAATGCAAAAACAAATGCCGTTTGTTAATCGCCCGAAGCTGTTGAAAAATCCGAAAAAAAGGTACCACAACGATCAAAGATCTAACTATTACCGGAGGTAAGTGAATAACGATATCTTTACATATCGAAATATTTCAAATTTATTAAACTTATGAAGAATTACAACTCTGTGAAATACTAAGAGTTGATTTAATGTGGTACTAATAAAAAATATTTTAGACTTTTTCCTTCTTTTTTTTTGTTACGTCGTCGATGAAATTGTATACAAAATAAATAAAAAAATTACATTTTTATTTCATTTTTTGCTCAGAATTTTACTGGAAAGTATACGTTTTTGAACTCCAATACTGGAAAAATACAGAAAACTGAATGCGAAAGAATTAGAATTACATGAGATGTAGCGCAAATCGTTAATTCTTTAAATATTCAAATATATTCAAATTCGCGCTAGACTTCCTACCTGTGTGGACGCAGAGACCAGAGAGGCAAGAGGGGAAATGGCACGTGTCTTGCGGAACACGAGATTTGAAAAATATCGAGAGAATCGTCCTGACCACCCTCTGCGTACGATCGGTGTATAAATTTACCTCGCTTAATTTGCGTGCGTCAATTGTGTTCCGCTATTTTCCTTTTTTTGTGCCTTTTCCCTCGTATCCAATATAAGTGGATCACACCGCAACGAGTGTTTAGGGCATATTACAAAAATTCGTAAAAGTTTCGGGCAATCTTTCCGAGTGCCATAAGGCGGATCTGCGTGTCAGAAGCGATATATTAGCGCATAAAGTAAGTGACACATTCGGACAATTCCCCTTTATTTAATGTTTCCTTACGATGTAGACAACGGAGAGTCAATGATCATATTATATTGTGTAATTTAATTAAAATTCATTTGGAAACATTTGACTTACTATTGTCACATTATTGTATTGTGGTCGACCGCCTAATATTTTGGTGGAGCGCCCAGGTTATTTTGCACACCGGCTTTCGCTCCATTTTTCCGCGAGTGTTTCGATTCTCTTTCTCTCTCTTCCGTTATTGGGAATATTAACCCACGCCGCCTCCACGGGTCGGACCTTCTGTACGACATAGCTGAGTTGCTGATTTGGCGTATTCCCTAATTAATTATTGATTTTTATTATCACGTCCTCTGCCCTTTCCCAAGGTCGGATGACGGCAGGTAACGACGTAGTTCCCCATTCTTATATTTAAACAATAGTCGTTACAAAATGGCGCCCTTAAACGTGGTGAGGCTTATAAAATAAGCCATTGTTATTTGTAATTAGAGTTATTGGCATTATTACAAAATTTCGTCCTAAAACATAAAGTTCTAAACCTAATTATTTATTGTTTTGAAACATAATTATGGTTGAAAGAAATTAAGAGAAAAGGAGAATCTTTTTATTAAAATAATTGCATATTATTTATTATTATCAATATAGAAACTTACATTTTGTTAAGTGAACTTAATAATTGAATAATATATTATATATGTATGTATAAAATAAGTGCGTCGTGTTTGAGCGTTCGAAATGTAAACATAAACAAGGCGAATTCTCAGAATTTACAAATAATGATCGGGAAAGTTAGGCATGAAAAATAAATTTGAATATTATATTAATAAAACAGGGAAACAGAAAATTTAAATTAAAATATTATTACTATTTATTATTAATGAAATTATTAATTTTTTGTTTTGTTTGTAGATAATACATATTTCTGTACATAATTATTTATTTATTTTGTTTCTGTGTTGTTAATTGGACGTAAAATTTGTGTATGTCGTTTTGAATATTGAATAGTAGTTTTGTCTGGTGACGTGTTTTAAATTTATTAATTTTACAAATACTCTCCTAATACAGACTTAATAATTTTCATTTTTATCCAATTAGTTAGTTATTTATTTTTGAATTATTCCCTTTTACAAGATACATAAGTTTATTATTTGGTAATTTTTATTTATGGTTTGAGAGTAGATGTGCGTTTGTATTAATATATTATATAATGTTTGTATTATATAATGTTCGTCCTAATTTATTATTATTATATAATTAATTATTGTGTACTTATAGTCTGATTTATATATAAATTTTACATTTTATTTAATTTGTACGATTTGAATTTTATTTTATTGACTATTTCCCTATACAAGATTAAAGAATTTTATTCATTATTATATTATTATATTATGTTTACAGCTTTGCATAATTTTAACTAAAGTAGTTATTTATTTATTGTTTAAAAAATTGACCGATGATATTAAGTAATAGATTGTATCTGTATTAGTCTCTAAGTTGAAAGTAAATAAATTCGATTGCAAATTATATTATAATATATTAAAAGAAGATAATGACACTTAATTATTAAAATCTTTGTTTGTTGTTAAAAGCTCATTTTAGAAATTATTGTGATGTATTTAATTCATTTATTTTGTGATTTGTAATTATAATTCAGTGATTTTGAACAAAAACGTTATTTATTTAGTATTTCTTTATAAATATATCTAGTCATTTTTCTGGTCATACATATTTTGTCTACGTCCTGCACGATTCTTGATTATTATTATTTATCGACAATTTTAAAATTATTGTGTATTGATATTTCTGTTTTTCTGGTTTTCATACTAAATTTGAAAATTATTATTGACACTGTTTAGCTGGATTAGGTCCTATTTCCAGAATATAAGCTTGAGTTATATAATTATTTTAAAATTATTTAATTAATTTCAATTATTTCAATGTGGAATTGGTTATTCCCAATAATTTATTTAATTAATTTCTGGATAAGAAACCTATACTCCAAAATGGATAGTTTTAATGGAAATGAGCCTAATCCAAATATTGATAATTGGGTGTTTGGTCTATCCGAAAATCAAATAGATGGCGTATTAGACGAATTACAATTAGACACGTCCGGATGCGTATTAGCACGTATAAATCGTCTTAGGAATCGTGTTAATAGAAACTATACGGCTACCGACTTTGTTGCGGAAAATACGGGAATAGACCAAATACAAACTAGAGATCATCGAGACAATTTATTAGAGTCATTCCTCGAACGCGAATTAGATGGTATAGGGCCAAATGTATTTGAGGTCACGGCTCAGGTGCATCAAGACGAGGGTGCACGAGAAGAAAGAAGACAGAATGAAATAGGAGAAATGAGGCCTTATACCCTACAAAATGGTACAATAGTACAAATTCCCGTAAAGGTAGGAAATATTTTGGATTATGCAGAAGCGGTTATCCAAAATGCAGGACAGGATAAGACACAGAACAGAATAGCAAGTAGTACCCGATTGGATGAAGAACGCCGAGGATTAAATGGACAATGAGTCACTTTCCAAGACACTGTTGGTGTAAATTACCCATCGGATAATAACTCCAGAAGCGCAACCCCCCATGATGTTCCTAGGGAGGGGGGAGAACAGGATTACCAGACCATCCTGGAAGAGTTGAACCAGATAAGAGATCGGTTAACAGGACAATTAATATGCCTGTAAAACACCAGATCTCGGTGAAATTGTCCGAAAATGGGGAATTCAATTTTCCGGAAACTAGCTGGATTGGCCAATCACCAAGTATTAATGGCACTCCCTAATTTATTAAATGGAGTAGCCTTACAATGGTACCGGTTGGTACATCAAGAGTGGCATAATTCGGAAGATTTTTGTCAAGCTGCACGCCAGTGCTATAGGATTGACCGGAATTTTTATCAGCGACTGGAAGCAGAAGCATAAACACGTACACAAGTTCCAGAGGAGTCACTCCGAGATTTTATTGTATGTCTGCGGACAATCTTGAATAGGTATATGCCCATACCTTCAATGGAGAGACAGTTGGATAGGTTACACCAAAATTTAAGACCGGAAATCAAAATGGCGATTCGTCGAGAAGTTCATAATTTCGACGAATTACTCCAAAGAACTATGGAAGTGGAAAGGGTGCAACGTTGTTTGAAATTGTACAAACCACCTCCTGAACTGGGAATGTCACTTTTACCAGAGGTCGCCTACCACGGAAAATCGGAGCGATCACGGAAGTCATGTCCGAAATTATCCGCCATGGATACATCGAAGGAACCGGAAGTCGCTGCATTATTTATACCAAAACCGAACCAGAAGACGGAAGACGTCGAGACCACGAGAATGTTGGAGAAAGTTGTTAGTAAGCTGAATAATTTTGAACAGCAGTTGAAAGAACTTCAACGAAGGCAATCCTCAATTGAACGAGAAACGCTTGTTCGGCAATATTCGCCAAAGAGGACTCCGGACAACCCAAGAAGGAAGTCATCAGGAAGAAATACCCTGGTGGTATCCAATTCAACTCGATAAGAGACGGTAACTCCACCCAGAAGCTTGGAGGTCAATCAATCTCCAAGGAGATCCCCAAGGATGGTTAAGTGCTACGGGTAAGTTACTACTGTTCCCGGTCGGGGACTCTTCCAGTATCGGAGGATGTCATTCGGCTTATCTGGAGCCCCTGCCACATTCCAGAGACTTCTCGATCAATCGATAGGTCCAGAATTGGAACCACATGCTTTCGCTTACTTGGACGATATTATTATCGTTACAGAAACGTTCCAAGAGCACTTGCAGTGGTCAGAATTTGTATTGAGAAGAATTATGGAAGCTGGACTTAGTATTAACCGGGAGAAAAGTTTATTTTGTCGGGAGGAAGTCCAATATCTCGGTGTACTGATTAATGGTGAAGGATTTCGTCCTGATCCCGAAAAGATCCAGCCTATTGTGGATTACCCGGCGCCGAAAAACCTTCGTCAACTTCGACGATTTCTTGGAATGGCGTCCTGGAATAGGAAGTTTATGCCCGAATTTGCAATCATTGCGGAGCCCTTGATTATGAGCCCTCAGCTAACCAGAAAAAGTCAGCGTTATATTTGGACGCAAGAACAGGAGGAAGCTTTCGGGCAAATCAAATCCTTGTTGGCATCTGCGCCAATTCTTTATCTGCCTGATTTCACCCAGGAATTCGTCATCGAAACAGATGCTAGTGGAACAGGTTTAGGAGCTGTTCTAGGCCAGAAAATCGATTGTGAGGATAGAGTATTAGCATTCGCGAGTCGTACTATGAATGCGGCTGAATGAAATTATTCGGCTTCGGAACGCGAATGTTTGGCTGTGATCTGGGCTATACGGAAATTTAGGGCCTATATCGAAGGTTACCACTTTAAGGTCATAACCGACCATAGCAGTTTACAATGGTTATGTAACCTTCGTCATCCAGTCGGTCGATTGGCTCGTTGGGCCTTAGAACTCCGAGGATACGATTAGGATACGATTAGGATACGATCGAACACCGAAAAGGAGCATTGCACCACGTACCGGATGCGTTGTCACGCATGTATGACATGGATGAAGAACCGGACGTGGATGCCATCGAAGTGGTTCCTGACACCTCAGATAAATGGTAACTGGAAAAACTGAAGGTAGTGCAGGAAGAACCACTTAAATATCATTTTTGGAAAGTTAAGGATGGCCAACTCTATGTGTATCGGCAGGATGAACGATTGGAAGACATAATTGGAGATGACGACGCTTGGAAGATGGTTATTTTTAAAGAGATGCGTCGGGAAATTCTCCAAGAAAATCATGATATCCCCACGGCAGGTCATTTAGGCCGTAAGAAGACGTTCGAATGAATTTTCCGATATTACTTCTGGCCTACTCTTCGACAGGATGTAACTAAGTATGTTCGTAGATGCAGCGTCTGCCAACAATGTAAAATTCCCCCCGTTGCTCCTAGCGGCTTGATGGGAAAACGCATCGTGACGGAACCTTGAAAAGTTGTGTCTAGCGATCTTATGGGTCCATTTCCAAGAAGTAAACACGGATACGAATATCTCATCGTCCTTCAGGATATTTTTACACGATGGATAGAGTGTGTGCCTCTGAGAAAAGCAACCGGAAAAGCTGTAATTAAGGCTTTAACCGAGAGAGTTTTACTACGCTTTGGTACACCTGAAGTATTCCATTCAGACAATGTCCCAGAATTCTGGAATAAGGAATTAAAAACCTTCTCGGCTGAACGTGGCATAGAGTTTTCAAGAAACCCGGCGTATCATCCTCAGGATAATCCAATGGAACGGACGAATCGTACCCTCAAGACGATGATTGTCGCTTTTATCGAAGAAAGTCATCGTGAATGGGACGAACACATTGACGAATTCGCGTTAGCTTGTAATACGGCTATTCAAGAGTCAACTGGAGTTAGTCCTGCTCTCTTAACTTTGGTAGACAACCGAAACCTCCGACATTACGTCGCCGAATTCAAGAGCGTGAAGCGGAAAGTCAATGTTAGGAGAGAGCTATAGTGAACTGGAATGCCAGGATGAGTAGCTTGAGTGAGTTGCGCCAGGAAGCGAGCTAGAAGGCTCAGGAGGCCCAAAACCGACAAGCTGTATATTATGACGCACGACGGCGTAATGTCGAATACCAAGTTGGCGACAAGGTTTGGAAGAAAAACCGAATTCTTTCCTCAGCAGCACAGGGCGTGTCGGCTAAGTTAGCCCCTAAATATGTTGGTCCGTACACAATCTTAAAGAGGTTAGGATCGAATGTTTATGACCTAGTCGACCAAAATGGCCTATCTCAGGGATCTACACATGTGGTGCACCTCAATCCATTCTATGAAGGAGTTGACTTCGATCAAGTGGATAAAGAGGCGGCTAAAGAAGTGGAGGTGAGTGTCCCTCGCGAAGAACCTGGGTCGCATACCATAGCTACTAGGGAGTCGTCGAAGATTGAAAGTGCTCCTCGACCGCGAGGACGCCCGCGTAAAACGCAGCGAAACGTTGTTAGGGGTGTAGGAAATTGCGATAGAGTAGGGTATGCGCAGCGAGAGTTGATGGCCGACGAATCTCAATTACCTCAGGAAGATCGCGATGAAACTAACGCTCAAACACGATGACCACGCGGTCGGCCTAAAAAGTCTAGCTTTATTTCTACTCCGGTGCAAATCCCATCACCACTTCTGTCGTGGTCTCCGCGCCGAACTCGGTTGCAGAGAGCTCGACGAATCTGAATGATGTATGGATACACTAATAGCACGTCGTTTTGTTTTGGTTTTGTCGTGGCTTTTTCAGAGTTTGCGTTGTTATGGCGTCTAAGCCAGAAGGCCAGGAGTGGGAAGAGGTCCGACGATTGGCCCTTATAGAGGCTACAGTTAAGGAGGTGACAACCTCATGGAAGAGTTAGGCCTGTATGACGAATGGCAACCATGGGGACTACTCGAATTACCAATGGACCCAGAGACTGCCGGAAGACAGCAGCCTGTAATGGAGGAGGGCGTGTCGGCCCCCTTGCACTAGGAATTATCGATAGCCGATGAGTGGGAGGCATTCCACAATACCGTACGAGACAGCCAAAAACGGCGTAAGGAAGCGATGGAGGAGGAGAATCGAGCCTTTGCCTGGTTGGACCGATTCCTCCAAAAACATGGGAAGGCTGGTGAAACACACGCCAAAGCTATCCTTCCGCATATCCAAGATTACAGGCAGGAGCAGAAACTTGCTCATGAACTCCGGAAGAAACAAAAGGAGGAGCGAAGAGAGGCTCAAGAGCGTCAGCGCCAGGTCTTAGAATGGACGACGGTGGACCTGGCTCGCAAACGGGCCGAAGCGGAGGAAGCGAACCAGATGGTTCAACAATTCCTGCGAGAGGGATCACCCAATTATTACCTGGCCCTAAAAGAGTCGAGGGCCAAGGAGACGCGCGCCCGCGTTAATGTGGAATTTGCCAAGCGAGAACGCGAGAGGCTACTGAAGAAGGCCTCGTCCCCGAAAGGAGAGTACGGCAGAAAAGGGTTGAAGCCCCGGCCACAACCGCGTTGTGCTGCTTGTGGTTGGCCCGGCATTTGGCACCCAGGTGTATGCCCAACAAGCCAAATCACCCTTCGGAAAACTAATTTATATTTTTCTTTTTATACAATTTCATATCAGGAATAAAATACCTAAAATCCAAATGTTGGTGTTTTGTATGCATTGCGAGGAATTAACTTCATTATGTGGCATGAGGGAAAGAAAGTTTGCATGTGGTACGGGGGGAAGATACTAAATAATCCTTGTTTACCTCTCCTTATTACTAACCTGTTAGGAAGTCCGAATGTCGAGCTGGTAGTCTAGCACGGTACTCAGCGTCTGGGAGGGGGGTGTAGCGCAAATCGTTCATTCTGTAAATATTCAAATATATTCAAATTCGCGCTAGACTTCCTACCTGTATGGACGCAGAAACCGGAGAGGCAAGAGGGGGAATGGCACGTGTCTTGCGGAACACGAGATTTGGAAAATATCGAGAGAATCGTCCTGACCACCCGCTGTGTACGATCGGTGTATAAATTTACTTCGCTTAATTTGCGTGCGTCAATTGTGTTCCGCTATTTTCATTTTTTTGTGCTTTTTCCCTCGTATCCAATATAAGTGGATCACACCGCCAACGAGTGTTTAGGGCATATTCCAAAAATTCGTAAAAAGTGTCGGGCAAACTTTCCGAGTGCCTTAAGGCGGATCTGCGTGTCAGAAGCGATATATTGGCCCATAAAGTAAGTGACACATTCGGACAATTCCTCTTTATTTAATGTTTCCTTACATGAGTCAATGATCATATTATATTGTGTAATTTAATAAAAATTCATTTGGAAACATTTGACTTACTATTGTCACATTATTGTATTGTGGTCGACCGTCTAATATTTTGGTGGAGCGCCCCGGTTATTTTGCACACCGGCTTTCGCTCCATTTTTCCGCGAGTGGTTCGATTCTCTTTCTCTCTCTTCCGTTATTGGGAATATTAATCCACGCCGCCTCCGCAGGTCGGACCTTCTGTCCGACATAGCTGAGTTGCTGATTTGGCGTATTCCCTAATTAATTATTAATTTTTATTGTCACGTCCTCTGCCCTTTCCCAAGGTCGGATGACGGCAGGTAAGGACGTAGTTCCCCATTCTTATATTTAATTAATAGTCGTTACAGAGAAAATGTATGGATACATTTAAAAATAGTAACGGAGCAATTATTTTCTCTACTTATTGTATTTTTACATCAATTTCTTTGAAGTTATAATAAAATTAATGATATCATAATAACAATTTAATAAATGATCCAAATTAAAATCTCTAGAATTTGTATAAAATTACTGTTTGTAACGGACCGATACCAAGAGAGAGAGAGAGAGAGAGAGAGAGAGAGAGAGAGAGAGAGAAAGAGAGTGAGGGCGATGCGTTCTGCGTAACGCGGCTCGAGAAGGAAGTATAGTGGGTGTTGTGCGCGCGCGTGCTAATAGTTATTAGTGTTGTTTTATTACACCTCTTAATTCCAACCTCCTCGTTCAAAAGTATGCAAGAAACTTTATTCACGAACACACACATACAAACCTCCGTCAGCATACCCAAAACAACAGCACACTCAGTACATTCACTCGTGATTGAGCTCGAATTAACTAAAATTACACAAGAAACACAATTATCACGAAAATCCATAAAAAGGTGTTGTTAATGGGGACCGCCACGGTCGTTGCACTGGCAATAATTGCACGATACACTTCCTTCGGGCTCCCAAATTGGAGGAACTGATGTCATGTTCCTTTCAACGTTGAGTCGTAGCAACGTGGAGACGTTGGCCAGAATGATTCGAACCGCTGCCACATGTTTAAATCGCCGATTCACCAAGGATGACGTTTGCGGACACAAACGCAGGATACGGACACCACCGAAGCAGCCGTTTTGTATCTCTCCGATATTTTTATGGATCCCGAGATACTGGTGTGTGGTTTACGCAGAAACACAGTAGCATGATGGTTCCTAATGGCGTCCATCAAACTTATCGCACTCCACGTTTGAAACTTACCCAATCGGGACAAACTCGATCACCTGCTTGGACTCCGTCGAATTGCTTTCTGGAAGAGGATTACGAAGTGCTAAATCGAACCTTTTATAGATTTCCTCCGTCTCAAGACTTCCACACAATCGACCGACTATTTGCAATGCGACATCCACACGGCATACGTTAACGCTACCTACACTAGGAGCGAAATTTAAATTCATTAAAAGCCCGGGAGGTTCAAATGTGTAATCTTTACATACTTAATGTAAGCATAGAGTGCCAATTGGGATTTCGTAGGCTAAGTTGACATTTGTAAGTAAATAATAATAATTAATAAATTCTTTCTAATATTATATGTTGTTTTTTACTGCGGCCCTAGTCCCGTTACATGTTTTATTTATTTATTTATTTATTTATTTATTTATTTATCTATATACGGACCTTACAAATTGGCCCTTAAAAATACATATTACATATAATAATGATCAAACATAAATATCACATTAAAATCTTAAACACCAATTTTGTACAATAAAAACATTATGAATAAAAAGGACATAACTCAACAGATGCACGCCGACGAAACTCTACAAAAGAAACGCAAGACCGTGTAACCGCATCTAAGTCATTTCAAATACGCTTTAGGCGAGGGACAGGGTGACGAAAAATAAAGTTATTTTTACATGCAGATTCAAAAACAGTTCTTTGATTACGAATAGAGTAGGGAGAAGGTCTGATAGGGAACAATGATGATAAAGCTGAGCCTGCTGGAAATTTCAAAATGCGGAAAGCTATTACGGCATCATAATAACGACGAAGGGAGGAAATGGATGGAAAATTAAATTTAGATGAAATATAATTATAATTATGATCTAAAAATTACATTGGTTGACCGGATCTATAAGCTAAAAATCTGAGTCCCCTACGCTGGACTCCCTCGAACAAATTGATATCAATTTCCGTATAAGGCGACCAAATAGGAGAAGCATATAGAAAATGTGGAAAGACTAAAGTAGGTAATAGGGATGAAATCGTGGATGGGTTCTTAAAGTCTTTGGTTGCTCTCTGAACAAATCCAAGCATTCTTTTCTACTCTCGATAGCAGTATATTATTAAGTTTATATATAAACTTTTCGGCACGACGACTGAAGGACATTACACTACATTTAGAAATATTTACACTAAGACCACTCAAGGACTGAATCGAGATCTCTCTGAAGCCTCGAAGCGTCCAAAGGAGATAAAATTCTGGTAAAAAGTTTTAAATCATCAGCATATAATAAGAATTTGGAGAACTGGACACGGGCACCGAGGTCTTGTATAAAAAAGTTAAAAAGCATTGTACCCAGATGAGAGCCATGTGGTACACCAGAACGTATCGCACGATGATCAGATCTGGCGCCCTTAATTCTAACTTGATATGTTCTCCCTTTTAAATAAGAGTCAAGCCATCTCATAAATGAGCCCGGGAAACCGAACTGGCTAAATTTGCTAAGGAGCACGTCACGATTCACGATAGCGAAGGCTTTAGAGAAATCAAGATACATTGTATCAACTTGATAATTTGACGCAAATGACTCAGACACGTAATCGGAAAATAACAATAAATTAGTTACTGTAGATTTATATTTACAGAAACCATGTTGTTTGTCAACGATGACATTTAATAATATCGCATTTAATTTATTGGCTAGCAATTGATCAAAAAGTTTCGGTATACAACTGATTACCGGAACTGACCGGTAATTTTCAACATTCCCTTTATCGCCATTTTTAAAAATCGGACATACGAACGTTTTTTTTCCATTTCGACAGAAAGAAGCCAAGTTCCAAAGATTTGTTAAAAAAGTATAGAATTGGGTTCAAGATAGACGACATACAATTTTTTCTTACACAAGAAGGTATACCATCCGGACCTACAGAGCACGAGTACTTAAGATTAACTATTGCATTTTTTAACTTATTCGCTGTAATAGTAAAGTTTACAATAGTATCCGAAGATACAGAATGCATACGTACAGGTCTGAAACTGGAAGCTTTATCATAGTCCGATGCAAAATAGTCCTTAAATGCATTAGCAATCTCACGATTATTTGACACAGATATATCACCATAACGCAAACTCGACGGTAGTGAGTTTGAGTTACGAGTGCTATTAATATATGTTCAAAAAGCGCGTATATTAGAACTTGATCTCTTTTCGATCTCAGAGATATATTTCTTATAGGATTCCCTAGATTCCTTTATATATAGTGCTCGAAGACACTTAAATTCACTAAAGTCATTTTGTGACCTAAAACGTTTTCATTGCTATGTGCCAATTTCTTTTTAAAAACAATATTTTTTAGTTCTGCACTGTACCAAGGCGGAAAATGAGTAGAAGTCAAGCGCATCAATGGAAGATACTTTGAAATTAAGTCGTGAAAGATATCTTAAAAAACATCTATTGACCTGTTCAAATCATTCGAACCACCCCCGACGCAAGTCCAGTCAATCGACGTCAGCTCCCCATTCAAGCCAGCAAAGTCTGTTTTGTTAAAATTATAAGATATGAAATTGAAATCAGATGATGAGGCATATTATATGAAGGCATACTATATGAAAAATAGAAATATGCAATTTGATGATAAGAATCAGTCGGAATAAGAAAATCCGGGCTATTGTGATACTGAATGTCAGGAATGGACGAAAAAAGCAAATCTAAAGAATATCCTTTGCACGGATGAATAGGGAAATGCTGAACAAGTTCCATATATGAAAATACGTGATTACATAAATTTGCAGCAGCTCGCACATCAGGTGGAACATAACCAACTGATTTAAAACTCGACATCACAATTCCACACAAAATTCGGCAAATTAAAGTCACCGCAATGGAGATAAGACAGACACACACACACATGTTCCGAGTTAACAAAAACCGACGAAGATATTAATTTACGATTCAAATTTGACTTTACAGCAATTAAAACCCCACCACCCCTCTGAAGCGATGAAGATGATCGATCGGTCCTAAAAACTTGGTAGCCATTGAAGCCGAGTTCAGAATCCATGATGTTATTATGGAGCCAGGTCTCAGATAAAATGATTACATCCGGCGAAGGTTGAATATACGCAACACTGTTTCGAATATCCGAGAGTTTAGTGCGTATACCTCTGGCATTTTGATAATAAACATTAAAATTCCCTTTAGAACAATGCCGGTCAAAAACTCTTTTTTGATACATCTTCAAAGTCTTGTAGAGAATTTATCACATACAAAGAGTTATCAGCACCGCGAAGATGAATCGTTGATCCCCGACGAAAAATCTTCATTCCATTGCGTTTTGCAAATTCTCGGACTCTCTTGAAGAGTTTATACTGCTCTTGAGGCATATAATCATTTAAAAATATATCCGAATTTGATGATCTTTCAGGAAAAATCGTTTTAGAATGTAATGTTTTCAGTGCACGGTGCGCCTGTAACAGTGTTTCTCTCTTCCCACGTGACATGAACCGCACAAAATTATTTGGTGGGCGCAATGGTTGAATTACTGCAGTTTCACTCGCCGTTGAAGCAACGAGCGTTGAGTTACCACGATTAGATTGAGGAAGAGGCATACGGTTCGCACGTTCCACCTCAGATGACAGAAGGGTAACATTAAGAGCAATCGCACAGATAAGTTTTGTTTTCACTAAAGATGGCCTCTCGCAGCAACAAAACTCTCCAGATTCTTTTCGAAATTCAGGTAATATGCAAGCAGAATGAGCAGCAGTGTGACCGACACAACAAAATTCTGAGGCTGGTGGCTCATCCAACGAGCAATAAATGCATACCTTCGAGAGAATTGGTATATCATCATGATTTTCGTTTTGAGACAGACACGGTTTAAAATCGTTTCACAACGTTGACACAACAGTCATACAGTCCGCATGCGCAAATTTTCAAATCGTGACGGTTGAAAGATCGAAGTCGTTGAAGATATTCATTTACGTGTCAAGTGATAAAATTCCAAATTGATACAATCACTCCAATGGAATCGTCGACAACTGATGCCACTTAAAAGAAATTTTTTAAGATGTCACGTACGCATGTGAATAAAAACACGCACACGAATGACTAGTGCATATAAATGAGATCCGGTAAACTTAAACAGTCAAGTCTGCACATTTATCACATAAATTAACATTAAAATTAACGTGATCTATTAGAAATTAGCAAGTAATTTTCAGTAGAAAGTGAAAATTATTTTCGAAATAGCCGATAAGCATTAACGTGTAACGAATACAGTATCGGTCGAAAAACAATTTTGCGTACTCGGAGCGTAAATATAAACACAACCGCTCACGACGAGTGCTTGACTGTAACTGATATGATATGATGTTATATGCATAATAATTGTAGTTACTGGACACATTTCTTTGTAATTTGGAAGCACCAAATCACGACTTACGGTTTTTAAAATCACTAATTCAATACAAGAACATATGCCAAAAAGTATCAAAAGCGGCATTAAAAAAAATGTTTCGACATTTATGGTACTTGGATCAAGAATTAGTTGGATTCTCGTTCTTTGACGAGAATGTATCAATTGATATAAAAAAAAGAATGGTTGCAGCATTGCGAAAAAAGGAAACGAAAGATATATTGAAATAAAAAGAGGTTCAAAACGATCTTGAAAATTGGGTTGCAAATAAGGAAATCGATACGTTCGTTACTTCAAGAACGTTGACCTTCTTTGAAAGATTAAAAATTGATATACAATTCCTAAATACAGACCCGATAAACTGGAATTCTAAAAGTGATTTAAAAAAAACCCGTGACATGCATTTGAAAGTCACGAATGACATCACCGAACGCGGCGTAGCTTTAACACAGTCATACAATGGCTTACTTGTCAAGAAGAACGAATCACAGAAACAAGATTTATTGCAAGTGGTTAGCGATCATCGACAAAAAGTATCTTATTGTAACAAACGTACGTTAAAAAAAAATTAAAAAGAAACGTTAAAGAAATAAATGCATCAAATGTGCCAAATTTAGTTACAATTTTGTTAAACCTTTGTTATAAATTAGTAGAATATAGGGGAGGGTCGCCATCATTGTACCACTTTTGACTTTTTCAATTTCAATATCTTTATTTTCGTTCAAATAAATTTGGTAAATTATGATTATAATCTATTATTGGTTTGAAATCAGTACAAAAATTCTTAACATTTAATATTGTTGTAAAAGAGAGATATAATTTTGTCTTTTTCAATGGTCCAATTAACCCGACTGGCAAATTGGTCGGGTAAATTGGACAACCCACAAATATCATAGTAAGACAAAAAAATTGTTCAAAATTCAAATTTACACAGTCTTTGATCCTCTAAAAGTATACAAATTGGAGATAAAAATTAAAACTGCCGTAATGTTATAGAAATTGGATTTGTTCAAATTTAACTGAATTTTAACATGCTTCAAATAGGTGGTTAAATTTACCCGACTAGGTATATTTTTCAAAAAAAAATTTGAAAATTAACGTACAGAAACAATTAAAAAAATTACATCAGAAGCTACTAAAACAGACAATTGTTTCTATCTTCAAGAAAACTTTATTTACACGGAATTTCGAAAAGTACGTAATGCTTCAAGTTTCTATTCTTGGATAATAAGTATTCGTAATAGTCTTTGAGATATTGAAGTGGTCCACTATACCAGCTGGTCCAACGATGGCTACTTTCCCGTACGGGCCGTTCGCTAAAATACGACTAAAATAGTTTTTAGAGATTGGATTTCTTTTTTTTTTGGATTTCCCATATTTTCAACAAGTATACCAAGTTTCATCAGTTTTAATGCATATTTTAAAACTATTTTCGCGTGGTTGATCGTTTCACAACGCACACCAGGGTCATTTCATTGAACATTCATTGATTTCTTTATATAACCCTTGATTAATAAAAAATAACTTCGGATTCACTTTGGCGGTCGTAAAAATTACATTTTTTTTTATTTTGAAACTTATATTTTGTCTCAGCATTGAGTTCAATATTTTAACATTAAAAAATGTTTTATTCGAAATGGCAGTGTATTAAATCCAGCAAAGTGTCACAATTTTGACAACTGCCGGGAAAACGACTTAAGTCTTATTTTAAATAATTATGGATTAAAACAAGAATATTAACTAATATATTTTTTGTGTGGCATTAATATTGCCAGATATATACTTTTGAATAAAATTGAAATAAGCTAAGTGGTGTATGTTTTACGAATTGAATTATGCACTGAATTGTCTATTGCATCTTCTATTTAAGTCGACTTAAGTTGTTTTGTTAGTGAATGGTTCATATTGACTTGATGCAATCTAAAGTAACCTAAATTACTGTTACTAAAGACGAATTAGTAGGTTTGTTCCGTGCTTCACGACTTTGCGTTGTGCTACATTCAGTTAGGTACGTTAAGTTATTTTAGGTTTTATCAGTTTATATACTCAGATAAACATAACTTAAAACTTGGTTGAAGCTGATTTTTGTCAGGTTAAACTAGGTTATATATACGTCCTTCGCTGTATTATTTCTTATTGAATCGTTATTCTGCACTTCCTTGACACAAATCAGATTTGTTATTTTAGATTATTTTAGGTAACGTCAAATTAATACAAAAAATGTTCATATTTAATTCCAAGTTACAACTAGATGCCTCCGACCCTGGTGCCTACAATTAGTGGAGTACATGTTGCAGTTCCTTCGAGAAAAGAGCTTCGACGGATATATTATAATAATATTGTATTTCATAAATAAAATTGAAAATGAGCATTTTCAAAACTTCGATCTCGACAGCAGGCTAGCCGACTTATTAATAATAATTAACATTGATTTTAGTATCGGCATAGTCGTATTTGCACCCCCCCCCCCCCGATTACCTCAAGTTTACACAGTCTACTTGAATCTAATTTGAGGTAAAACATGAATTTTAAAAAATCCCCGCGATCCGTTCTGACATTTGAGAGATCTACTGCGCATTTGCTTTTAACACTGCGCAGTTTTTAAACTCTTAGAACTTGTCATTCCATCCGCTGCCATCGGAGTATATTTTGACCATTTATAATGCTCGTGTGCATGCGTTATCCTCTCTCCGGGTCCTTCATCAGCTGTTAATCTTAGAAATCCTATGATTGTAGGTACCCACCATATTCTCCTCAGTATTTCGACCATTTTACTCACTGTCCTTGACAAAAAAATCATTAATCATTGTCGTCGTTATAATATTATATATCTATATATATCTCGTGTTCTCAATGCACTGTAAATGAATTATTAAATCATACATTTGTTTATAAGTGTCTAATAATGTCAAAGCTCAGGTGGTTCGGATCCCACCTGCATAAACTGTAGGTCCCGTTGCGATTTAGTCGCATATGGGATCAAAAAAGTCGACGTAAAATAATATTAAACATATATATATATATATATATATATATATATATATATATATATATATATATATATATATATATATATGTAGCCTTCACCGACGCGGGATTTGGTTCTCGCGGTAAATACTGTAAAACGCGTGTCCGAGTTCGACGCGCGCCGGAAGGTACACTGGTGTAAATGAATTTACAGACAAATTCTGAGGCAGCAGCAAGTACTGTAACGTGGCAAAACACGTTACAGGGCTATCTGCCACGAGACTCACAACGGGGATAACTTAAGGGGGGGACTGGTCTTCAAGAACCGCTAATATTTCGTATGGGTGCAATTTCCGAAATGATCTCATCACCTTATAGGGGGGACTCCTCCGAAGAAGCGGTAGTATTTATTTTGGTGATGACGTCATTCGGCTCTTTTTGAATGATATTTGTTATGAATCTGCCGGGAGGCTTTTATCCAAGGGGAAATGTTGCCATTATAGGGGGGACTGCTCCGAAGAAGCGCTAATTTTTTATATGGCAACACATTAGGATTCATATTTGTTATGAATCTGCCGGGAGGCTTTTATCCAAGGGGAAATGTTGCCATTATAGGGGGGACTGCTCCGAAGAAGCGCTAATTTTTAATATGGCAACACATTAGGATCCATATTTGTTATGAATCCGCCGGGAGGCTTTTATCCACGGGGAAATGTTGTCATTATAGGGGGGACTGCTCCGAAGAAGCGCTAATTTTTAATATGACAACAATTGAGACATAGAATTCGTGGTTTAGGAATTAATATTTGGTAATAATAAAGGTAGCTATAATTCGGGGTATTATTCAGTATTTAATTTTATTGCATGCGATCAATATTTCAGGCATAAACATGACTTTTCTATTTGCTTTGTTTGGAAGTCGGCTCAAGGACGGCCTTGTTGTCGATTTCGAGAGGTACGAGACCTGAACATCCAGGGTATATCGTCAAGCACGCTGCTTATTGCGGCGTGCAGGGGGGAACGACGCGTGGAGATTCTGGAATGTTCGCGAAGGAGAGGGTACGCGAGGGCGAGGTGCCGAAACTTCGCGAACATTCGAGAAGGATGAGAAGAGAGTACCGGGAGGGGACGGCCAGTCGCGTGTGTCCGTAAGGGCCGCGGGGCTCTCCCTACCATCACGATCGCGGTAGAGAGGTGGAAAAACGGCGGCCGGCGCGGCGCGAGCGTCGCGATTCCAACCGACGCGTCGGATCGCCAGTCCGTAGCAGTCTGTAGGAGTCTGCAGCAGTGTGGAAGTTGAACAGTCCGCTGGTAGCAGCCCTGGATCCGAGAGGCACGCCTGGTCATCAAAAGGTACCAACAGCCCTGAGCGCAAATAGTTCGGCTACGAAGTCTTTCCGTACGCCAATAGTTTGATTCTTTGTGCTCACGGCTGTTTAAATAAAATGCGCTTTTCCGATTGCCCGTTACCGCTTCGCGAGTGAAAGTGGAAGTGAAAGTGAAAAACGCGAATCGCCTTCGGTTATCTGAGTCGGGTTTTCGGTTCGTATCGTGCTTCGGTTAACTTCTGCTTTGGTCGCGAATTTCTCTAGGGTTATCTTCCGGGAATCTTTCTTTCGCGGAGAATATCTTGATTAGATCCTTTAACGCGACTGTGGTTATCTCTCGTTGTTTTATTCGGCATACTCGGGAAAAATATGGTTATCTTACGCTTTTGTTTGTTCTCGTTACTTTCGGAAAGACGAAGCCCAAAAGCCACGCGCGTCGGTATGGTTAACTATCGGAAACGTGATCGAAGACCGTTCTCTTAAAATTCTGTGAGATGCTTCGGAAAGAGGATAACTTCGTCCTTTCGAGGACTTCAGGAAAAAGCCGTCATTTGGTTATCTTGGGTGATCGTTCGGTATCCGGGAGAAATAACTAGCGGTTCGGGCGAACGTAAGATCGAATCAAGTGTGGTTACCTTTATCGTCTCGAAAGTCCGTGTCCGGTGATCGGAAATAAAGACGGTAACGAAAACGGGAATACGACGCGTGAAAAGCAAACTCCGCCGAACGTGATGCTTTGTGACGTCACACCGCGACGCCGACAAGATGGCCGCCGGTTCCGATCCGCGGTCCGCGACGCGATCTCCAGTTGGCTTGGCGAGCTGTTAACTAGCATGGTCGACGTTCTAAATTTATAGAGTGGCTTCTTATGATCGGAAACGCAAGCTCATTAATTTTACCTTGGTTCGCTGGATCGCTCTTGTGAGCGATCGTACCTCGAACTTCCTGGTTATCTTTTCACTCTGTTAGAGTGAACACTGTGGTTATCTGTTATCTTGCCCCTCTTGTGAGGTGGCGCTATCTTATGAATTAACGAGCGGACTTTTTGTGCAATAAGAAGGTTTTTCTCGGGTAATACTCCTGCCGATCTGTCGGTAAGGAAAGGACCATGCGTGCGATGCTAACTGGACCGGGCCCTCCGCGCGGTTAAGTTACCTGGATTGCCGATTCACGAGCAATCTGGTGGGGCCAAGGCTATGTCGCACTGTCGGGAGGTAGTGCCGTGTTTTTGTTATGTTTTTGTACGTGAGGATAACTGTCTCTACGGAGACACTAAAATTGTTGCGTATAAGTGTGAGTGCGTTAATTTGAATAGCAGTGTCCGCGGTAAACAATAGCGCCCGGGTAATCCGTTTTAATTTAGTAACGAAAGTGTAGATAGTTAGATTAGGGAATTCGGGAAGTAATCGGTCCGGTAATTCGCGCGGTCAGTTTGAGTGGGTTTCGGGTGAAGTAATTTCGGTTATTTGTCCGGGTTTAGCAGATTTCAGAAAAGGGGTAGAATCAGTCAATTTGGTCGGTTTCGGTAAAGTTCGTGTGGGTCGTATAACGTCGTTCATTGTAGTTTCGGTATGAGATTCGTATAAGTTCGGGTAGGTATTGTAGTGTCGTTTTGGGGAGGGCGCGTGCGTATCGGGCGAGCACGGTTCCTCGACGGGATCGTCACAGGGCGCCGCGACCGCGTGCGAAAGTCCCGACCGAGTCCGTCGCAAGGCAGCGCGCTTCAAAATCCTTGTCGAGTTCGTCGGCGGGCACCCCGTATTTAGAAAGTCCTGGTAGAGATCGTCGCCAGGCATCGCGTGCGACAAGTCCCTGTCGAGTTCGTCGCAGGGCACCGTATTTAGAAAGTCCTGGTAGAGTTCGTCGCCAGGCACCGCGTGCGCAAAGTCCCTGTCGAGTTCGTCGCAGGGCATCGTATTAGGAAGTCCCTGTCGAGCTCTCCGTCGGGGAATCGCGTGTCGTCGCGTATCGGGGAATCGGGTGTCGTCGCGTAGTTGGGAATCGCAAATAGAAGATGACGTCCGTGATTTGGGGCGCTAGAGAGGGCGCGATGAACGTGGTGAACCATCCTCGTCGGCCGTGGTCGCGTAATCTTTAGTCTGCGCCAGAGAATACCGCCCTCTCCCTTGCCGAGCCGGGAACTCGGGGCTGAGCTAGCGGGCACACCAGCGCGTGCGGCGCGCCCATAAATTTGTCGAGGTTCGGCTCGGCTGGCGCCCTCTCTTACCATCCGGCGCGCCGTGCGGATTTTGTGGCCCCCCGGAAAGTTCGGTTTTTTGCAGGCGGCCACGAGCCACGACGACGGACGGGTGGAGGCGTAGATGAAGCGAGAGGGGGGTGGGGGTCACAGTACTAACAGAAAAGTGCAACAGGAGAAGGAAGAGCATAAGCGAGCAGAACGAAAAGGGCCAAGGCCGGCGAACTCACCTGTTTGCGCTCTCGGTGGCGACCGATTCGCAGAATGGCGTCTCCGGGCTAATTGTCTTGAACGGCGCTTTCGTCCAGGGGCAGATGAGTGCGGCGCGAGGAAAAAAAAATCCGAGTAATCGCTTTTCAAAACACTTTATTGCGCGTTCGGTGACGCGCCGGTGCAAGTCACTAGATAATCGTGTACAAAATGCTGAAAGCGCAGCGCGGATACTATTTTCGACGAGGAAGTATGGCGTTTAAAGGATGCGCTTGTTCGCGGTCGCTCGCTGTCGACTATCTCACGATATATATCCTAGGACCGCTGTCTTTGGCTTTCGCAAGCTATCTGGCGCGCAGTCGCGCCGTTGGCCGGCAGCGCGCCTTTTTCGCGGCCCTCTTGCGGGCTTGCGCAGAACCCCGGCGGTCGGGGACTGCAAGGTTCACAGGCGCACTCTGCACGGCAAACGTGCGTAGCTGCTACGATGGCGGCGCGATGGTTCGGAGAGGGCAGCGGCGAAAACTGGACGTGACGAATATTACAATATATATATATGTTTGATTCAATAATTTATTTACAGTGCATAGAGAGCACGAAGCGAAACAGCGTGATTTGCGTAAGGGGAGAGCCAACCAGCGTGTCCTAATAGACGCGAAATTACGTATCCTAAAAGGCGCAATTTCCGAATTTTCCGTTAGACTAGCTTGGACCACGAAGACGATTGCGTCCCTTAATCGACAGCGGGCGAATATACGCATTTTGTCAGGTCGCATTGGCGTTTCCGCGTGTGAAGTGTCTAAATTTGTGCTTATGTACTGCCAAAAACCTCTAAGGATTAGGTGTACGAGCGAAACTGCATCATTGTAAGTACCGGTTTTTCCCTGCGGAAATTCGCCTCGTAGCTCCATTGACCGGCACGGGCCGTATGGTATTGATAATTTTCCTGCCGACTCGGGATGCCCCATTTATTCTATTATTTTACCTCTTGTTAAAATGTTACTATCTTTCATCTAAGGAAATTCTTTTATTTAAATTAATCATTCCCTGTTGTAATTGACTGGTGGCTTTCGTTGTCGAATCTCTCCCCTCTGCGGTCGCGAGTGTTCTATCGCGTAACTGACGCTAGACGTCGTACGGGTTATTTTATTTTATATGTTTATTCGCATTAATTGCTAAATTGCCACGGTTGGCAGTGTACTGCTTTTGAGCGACCACATTTTGTTAACGTCGCGTTACAAATACGTGATATGATTTATTACCCGAACAAGTTGGTCTACCGTATTGTAGCCTTTTCTAAAGCTAAATCGTTCTTGTACAATAATATTGTTTGATGCCAGAAATTTATCAATCCGTCTTTTTATTACTTTTCCGAAATTTTACTGAGTATAGGCAGTAGGCTAATCGGTCTGTAGCTTGACAGAAGAGAATTATTTTTTCCCGGCTTATGAATAGTAATAGGTGTACAAGCGAAATTTACCTATTTTCCATGACGCACAGTAGATCGAAGCTTAGGGAAGACGAGACATTGAGGATTTATAAGTGATCGCAAGACATTTCATAACCAACATACGGTATTTATAGGTTTTCATGGTCGCTGAACACGAATCTGCTGTCAAATTGACATTCCGACAATTGACAGCTGCCAATTTCGCTGCCAAGTTCTAAAAACATTCTTCTATGGCGGTAAAAGTATACAAATCCAATGTCTTTTCCGTTTTTGGATCATTAATCTGTCATTGAGTTATAAATTTTATAATTGACAGCTGTCAATTTCGCTGTCAAGTTCTAAAGATATTCTACTATGTCGGTAAAACTATAAGAATGTATTATATATAAATAGGTAGATCTGTGATGTGACCTAACGACCCCGGAGTGCACTACGAGGAGGTTTTTCAAGGATTTCGTACCCCCCCTTTTTTTTTTTTTTTTATATCTTTTCTATGTTTTTTATATTTTATCAAATTTTTTTTCATGTTTTTTCGTATTCATTATCAAGTATACGTCTTCAAAGTAGATTGATAGATTGGATTCGGCGAACTGTAGAGGTTCTTCAGCGTGAAACCATTTTATCACCACTGTATTTAACAACATTTTTTTTAACTTTTTATTTTTTTTATATTTTTAAACAATGAATACTGTGCACTTAACTTGTTTGTAATAAATCTGTGACCTCCGGCCATAAATCTTTTTTGTATGATTGAGATAGTTTTGGTCATAATGTTGATTTAAGCGGATCAGATCTAATTAATAAATACTTAAAAACATCTTCATTGCAGACTTTTCGATTCATTTTCAGTGCATGTTTGTCTCTTGCTGTACGGAATTCTTTATTTTGGGCTTCGCCAGTCTCTTCCGACAGTTTTGCTATTAGTAGGATTGCTGCTTTAATAATATCTGCTCCATGCAGAAGTATTTTATGAATTGATGCAGGCATATAATACCAGCCATAACATTCAACGTACATTTTTGCCGTTTCTTTTGCGAAGTTGTCAAAAGCTTTGATGTTAATTTCTTCACCACATGCAAAATAGTTTGCAAAATAATTGCAAATCTTCGTAAAAGTGAACCATCAAAGCCTAAAATAGCTGCAGATTTTTCGGGATCGGAAAATAATTTCGTTGCTATATTTCCGTTGATTGTAGTTCCCGAACCTTACTTAACGACATCTGCTAAAATGCCCAATTCATCTTTCAATTTTTGTTGTACGAGCTTCTTTCGTTGTTCGTTCAGTATTTTATGTTCTGTTGATCTGCTAGACCATTTTTGATAATCAATTTTATAGGACAAATGTAGCCAAATCTCGAAACACCTAATCCAACAATATAACGGTGATAACCCAAATTTATAATGGTCTTCATTTGCAATTTTCTTCTCAACACATTGTAAATTATTCATCTCTTTAGGCTTTGCACCACATATGTAATAGCAAGCCAAAGAAACCTCTGACAGTGTGGAATAAATTTTTCCATCTATCATAGTAAATACCAGTTCATGACGAACAAGACAGTTTTCACGGATTTTGGTTGTTAATAAATTATTAATTTCATCATCTATTCTTTGCTTCTCCTGCTTAATAATATCTTTAGACTCTTTAGTGAACTGGAATTTTGTAGGCCGACGAAATCTAGTTGATAACGGTTGTACATTTTCCCAAATAACTTCATTTGAATCGCTTACTAATTTTAGTGGCACGAAACTTGAAATAAAAATGTTCGAATCAGTGGCATTCGTATCAGATTCGAAATTTTGCTTGTACAAACTTTGTCCTGCTGCACCGTTAAATCCCCACTTCGATATTAACATTAGGTTATTAACCACTTCAATGGTAATGGATCATATATGTACAAAAAAAATTATTGACAAACGTGGTAATGGATCATATGTGTACATTTTGCAATAACTTTTACAATTCTTAATGAATTTGCATGAAACTTCTTATACCAAGATATTTTGGATCACTGAATCTGTCGTCAAAATGGGAAAATTCAAAATGGCGGATCCAAGATGGCGGCTGTAAATTTGCTACATTTATTAAAATGTACGGCGCACATTTTTCTTCATACGGAAAACAGCTGAAAATTGTTACTCGGGGGTTTTCGGTGTCGCTGATTACGAATCTGAAATCAGATTTGAAAATTCAAAATGTCGGTTCCAAGATGGCCGACATAAGTGTAAAAAATTTACTTGATTTTGATGAAAGTTGGTACTCGGGAATTTTTTGGGTCGCAGATTATGAATTTGAAGTCAGATTTTGTAAATTCAAAATGGTGGATCCAAGATGGCCGACATAAATGTGAAATATTACTTGATTTTTTAAATGATTAATTAAATGTTAAATTATATATTTTAGGAAAAAATGGAACCCGTGTTTCACCGTTTTTCGATATCTTAAGTACAGAGCTGTACCACTTCTGGCACATTTTTTTTAAACAGCTTCGTTGTCGTTCCGTTGTCGGTGAGAAAAATGTATGGCGTTCCCCAACGGTTAATTAGCGCGTTCAGGCATTTTGCAATTTTCGGTCCGTCCGCTTTTGACAGCGCAAAGCACTCAATGTATCGAGTGTACGTGTCGACGCATACTAAAACGTAGCACTTGCCTGATTACGAGCGCGGAAGGGGACCCATTATGTCTAGGGATACCGTATGCCACGGTTCCGTAAATTTGCGCGGTAACGTTAATCCTTTGGGTGGAGAATTATCAGGTTTGCACTTTAGGCAGGTTTCACAATTATTTATATATCGCCTGATATCTTCGCGCATACCGGGCCAGTAGTGATTTTTAAGGATGGCACGATAAGTTTTATCAATGCCTTGATGGGCGGACTGAGGCGTGTTATGGTAATTTTCAATCATCGGTACGATTTCGGTTTCTTTCAGGACTTTTTTCCAGGCGTCGTTATCGCCAATAGTCTATTTAATTAGATTTGGTTTATAAAAATATAATTCACCATTCGACTCGAATTTATACCGTTCGTTATCTTTCGGATTAGCGTGCATCCGTTCTACCATTGCCTCGTACCATGACACGTTTCTGGCCATGTTTACCGACGCGCGATCGTGGGCGTTTTCTTAAAGTCGCGAGAGTGTATCCGGCGCTTCATTAGTCGAGCCTTTTCGATGCTCGATCGTTACTTTGTTCGCGGATAACTCCATTGCCCAGCGCGCGAGTTTGCCACGAGGGTCTTTGATATCTTGCAACCAGGCCAGACTTGAGTGATCGATATAAACCGTAAACTCAGTGCCTTCGAGGTAGCAACGAAGCTTGTGCACGGCGAATATCACGGCTAAACACTCCTTTTCAGTGGTAGTGTAGTTTAACTCAGCACCTCTCAGGGGTCTGCTTAAGCATGTGATAAAATATTCGCGAGTTTCATCTTTTTGCGTTAAGATGGCGCCGAGACCGGTATCGCTAGCGTCCGTGTAAAGAAGGAACGGCAGATCAGGTCGGGGCGCGACGAGATTCAAAGCGTCTTTTAGCGCTTCTTTGACTTCGTTAAACGCAGTTTCGTGTTCTTCGGTCCAATTCCACGGCACTTTAGGACTGGCTAACTTATTGAGCGGTCCTTGTACTCTCGCAATGTTGCGTAAGTGCCTATGGTACCAATTAACAACCATTAAACTGGCGCAACTCTTTTCGGTTGCGCGGTCTTGAGCGCTCTAGAATCGGTTCGAGTCGCTTGGAATTCGGTTTAGAACCGTCCTTATCTATAAGGAAACCTAGATATTCGACACTTTGTTTCCCAAATTCTCGCGTTTTTCTTTATACGGAAAACAGCAGAAAATTGTTACTCGGGGGTTTTCGGTGTCGCTGATTACGAATCTGAAATCAGATTTGAAAATTCAAAATGTCGGTTCCAAGATGGCCGACATAAGTGTAAAAAATTTACTTGATTTTGATGAAAGTTGGTACTCGGGAATTTTTTGGGTCGCTGATTACGAATTTGAAGTCAGATTTTGTAAATTCAAAATGGTGGATCCAAGATGGCCGACATAAATGTGAAATATTACTTGATTTTTTAAATGATTAATTAAATGTTAAATGATATATTTTAGGAAAAAATGGAACCCATGTTTCACCGTTTTTCGATATCTTAAGTACAGGGCTGTACCACTTCTGGCACATTTTTTTTTAAACAGCTACCACTGAGTGGTTAAATTCATTGAAATCACGCTCGTCACACACGTTTACTAATCTTCGAGTCGTAAGATCTAAGATGGCCTGCAAATTTTTTTTTTATTATTAATTAACGGGCGGAATCGCCCGTTTTATTCAATTGTTGCCTTATTACTTACTATGATTTTGCGAGAGCTGCAGATCGACTTAGACAGATGGCGCCATACTTCACATTTGTGTATGAAATGTAGGACTGCAGAAACCTACACCAAGTACAGAAGCAATCATGAGTCGATTTCCGGCAGATAAACAATACTTTCGAAACGTAAACACAAACAACGTGGCTCGTCTTACCAACAGCAAGCTGCTGCTTGAAAACGAAATCGAAAAATTGTTCACCAGGCGGGGATCGAACTCACGACCTACGATATGATTATATTTTCTTGTAAAGGATAGCAAACGTATTTTGCACACTGAATCTGATAGTAAGATGGAAAAGCATTTATTCCCTGATCGCTTAATGTCTTACGAACATATTGATATTCCGCTTTTGTTTGTACTTTGTTGTTTGGCTAAATTTAGGGCCACAAAAGTTAAAAGGGCTTTTTCTCTTGATATTTCGTTTTGTGGCATTGAAAAATCTTGATCGACATAATTCTTAAGTTTTGTTAGAATTTGTGAATTATCTTTAAAATATTGGAAAATATAGACTGCAGAATTTTCTTCGCTACTTTTCGCTTTAGACAGTATAGCAAAAGATAAATCATCAGCCACTCCTCATACATGTTCAGAAAGAAATCTATGTAGCGGGCCCTTTTTCCACCTATCTGTCAAGTGTCCACAAAATTTTTGTAAGCCACTTAAAATATCTTTTTTACATTGTTCCGTTAGGTTACAATCAAGCATATTTTTTTATATTAAAATATCAAATAACTTTCTGTGATCATTTAAGTTCTCTTTGGAATCTCTTACAAATAGAAATAATGTTCAATTACTTATGCTCATAATTACTGCTTCATTTCTTAACAGTATTAGCTGCAGTGTAAATAATTCAAGAAAAACAGGCAGTAATAAGTCATCATTAATGATTCGCAACTTGTAGTAACAGCAATTCAATTTCTTTAACGCGTTTGCTGAGCACCCTACGGCACCACGACCAAGACCAACCTTAGTCGTTACACGTGAAGGGTTCTTTGGCGGAGAGCGTTTTGAAAGCGTTGACGTAAAATAGCTTTTAGTGATGTTTACATAACTCACGGGTTTCGCATAGTTTTTGGATATAGTTTGAACCGAGAAGTACGTCATAGTTACAACTATTTACATTTACTAAATTAAAAAAAAATTACATAGGGGGATATTTTTTTTATATCCAAAGGGGCTCATTATGTTAATTCTAATTTGAACCTCCAAGAAACGTTATGAAGAGAGATTTCATTTTACACGCTATATACGACTTATAAAATTCATTATAAATTTATCTAGAATTAATTATAAATTTTCCAAATTAATGACCTGGACTGATGTTTTGCATTTTCATGTATGAAGGAACTGATTATGTGGATAGTCTGTTTTTCATTCATTGTTGGGAAGATAATTTTAATCTTCTACGCTCGGGACTGCTTCTAAAATTCGTCACATTTTCAAATAAACGACCTGGAGTAGTGTTTTGCATTTTTATGCAAGAAGGAACGCATTATGCGGATATTCTGATTATCAGTCATTATTGTAATGAGCGATGTAATGTTTTACGCTCAGGGATTTTATCATACACTTCAAAAATACTGTTTGAAATAAGGAAAATATTGTTACGTTTTTGGAGTTACAATTGTTTTTACTGATTCCCGGTAGCGAAAGGAATCGGGTTGCGGGATACGCGTTCAGGGAATCGACACCCCAAGTGAAAGGCGAGAATTGCTTTAAAATATGTATATTTATTCTCTATATCGCCAACTGAGCTTTTACAAAAGTCCCACAAAGTTGTTTAATTCGCGGAGAGTCGCCGATGACCGGCGAATCTTTCGGAGGTCTTAACCTGATCATGAACGGTGGGACTCTGCACCGACCGATGTTCTTAGTTCGATGTACGAGGCGACACTGCCTTCGGACATTGCAATTGCCCTTTTTATGCCCTATCAGCGTTCCTTCGGGACGGGCACCTACAACTTGTTGTTGACCACGTGTCGTCTTTCACGAATCGCTCACCCCTTTGACCTATTCGAGACCTTGGCGATTCGAGGCACGTGTACTACACTATTCTGTGCGCGTGTGATGATCTTATGGATCGTCTTACTTCGATCTTCGGCGTGGCGCATTTCTTTCTTTACCGTTTGGGCTTGCAACTAGAGGAACGCGTGGTTCCCCGTGTATATTGCAGCACGTGCGCAATCTATGTGCGACGCCGAATCAGGTCCATGCGTCGATGTGTTTCTTGTCGATCTTACAAAGGCAAGTATTGTCTATGTTACGAGTGCTATTATGTGCGTAGCCAGCATCCGTAACAATATCGTTTTGAAACAATTCTCGACAAAATCATTGTATCTAACGGTTTCTGACTTGTGCAGGAAATTCTTTAGAAAGTGAAAATTTTGCATACACTTTTCAAAAATACTGTTTGAAATAAGGAAAGTATCGTCTTGAAACAATTAGCGACGGAATCATTGTTTAAATACTCATTGTTTATAACGATTTCTGTAAAATACGTATAACTTCGTTTCGAATTGACAGTTTGTAAATTATTTCCTGCATGACCCATCTCAAACTAACATTATTCCCTCACTAACTCACATCCATAATGGTAACGGTATTTAATTCATCAGTATCTAGTTCTGTAGTTGTCTTGCTGAACATTTTGAATTGTTATTATCATTTTTAGTATTATGATTATCGCGTACGAATACATATTATAAATATGTATAATTATCAATTAATATACCAGACTAAATTTTCTATTCACTAAGGGCACGGGTTTTTTATTAACTAATTTCCTTTGCATAATAATCAAGATGAGTCAGCATAGATATTGTTTTCCTTTCCTAATTATTCATCCCTTCAATCACTTTGGAATCTTTTCTTACCTGGGTTCTCCATAAATATCATGCATGTGGGTATCAGAATTCAGTATCAATTTGTAGTTAGGGCGTCTGAGGCTGATTCCTTCCGCCAAAGCCTCATTGAAGAGTTCAGATGCGGAGGGAATTGAACGAAACGCCACGCATGTATCTTTTTAATTTTTTAATTTTTATTTGTTTGTATATTTATTGCATGTCTATATGGGCAATTCTACAGAACTTTTCATTTTAGTGTCGCTATCGTTTTTCTCGAACTGAAACAATTTTTCATTATGTAAAAGGCTACAATCAGATAAAAACGTACTCGAACAACACATTTAAATATATTTTCATGCTGAAATGTCTGCATTTCATAATAAATTTTAAAAAATTATGTGGAAAAATTAAGAAAACATTTAAAATTTACGTGTCGCCGACTATTTTTGAAAAAGACTTTTTATTCTCCTGATCTATGTAGTGCGTGAAAACAAATGAACCGAATATTTTTAGTATCAAAAAACAATACTCTATTTGATATTACAAGTTCTAGATCCATACCAAAGGTTTGCACGGTGTGCCTCCGTTTGGAAATTATGTCGCCTATTTATTGTCAAACACTATTTTATTACTTTTTTCACTTTTTTGGCCTCGAACAATCCTCTTAACGTCAAACCGCTTATAGTATTAGAAAGTATTTATAAAAACAAAGAAAATCAGCCGTCAGAAAAGTGTGTGCCCTAAAAAATGTTGAAAAGGCAGTATCTGCAAAATGAAGAAAATTCGCGTAATTCGTAAAAAAAATGTTATATTTTTAGCGGCACAGTTCCACAGTTATTTATCATGTTTTAAGACAGATTGTAAATGGTTTTTAACACGACATCTGATCACAAAAATGATTGTTCATGTGGGTAGCATATGTAATACTTACTACAAAACAGTCAAAAATAACGAGAGAAATGTATTGTTAAAATTAGTAGTTCTAAAATTATTAAAAATAACCATGTATTGTGTTTTTTTGGACGCTGACCATAAATAGCAGTTTATCATTAATGTATGATCATCTCATTAAAGTTTTTTCCCTCTGGAATGTGATATTTAGCAGAAGGAAAATATTTTGAGCATTTCGACATTAGGAAATTTTTCAATATGATTTTGAATTAATAATAAATGTCAGAAACATTTGTTAAATATCAATGCACGTAAAACAATATATTTGAGAATTGACAAATATATGTAACAAAATATAATATGAATTACAGTTATTAATTTATTTATATCTGCATATTTCTATTCTGTAGATTTATTTGGAATAAGAATAATTAGAAAAGTAACGGTACAATACGCGGAAAAACTACAAGCGGAGCTATTTATAGAAATTAGTGCTCGAAAAAATATTGATCAATATTTAGGATCTTTTTGCTGTGCCTTCAAAAAAAATTTTTCGTTTTTTTTTTTACTCGAAAATGAAAAGTTTGGTGAATGGCCTATATGCCAATTTTTTATTTTTATGGTATCCCTAAGACACCCCTAAAAAAATTTAAAGCTGTGCCTTGAAAAAAAAATTTACGTTTCATTTCACTCGAAAGTGAAAAGTTGTGTAGAATTGCCCATATATTTTTTTGCATGTCTATATATATTTCTTTTGCATGTTTATATATATATATTTTTTTGCATGGCTATATATTTTTTTGTATGTCTTTATATATTTTTTACATATCATATATTGTTATATTAATTGCCTTTCTTTATTTTGATTTATTGTAATGCATGCTAACAAATCATATTCACATACCTCTCTATTCCTAGTAACTGTCAAATCGAAATTGTGTATGTAAAGTGTACGCTAACGAACGATTTATATCTGCATTTTAAACTGCTGTAAAGAACGATATTTTCTGCTCTTCAATCTGCTGTAAAATAACTCATATACGATGGCTACCAACGAAAAACCAAATTTCAAAGAATGGAACGTAGTAAACCACAAAAAGCGCACTAGAAACAGCCCAGAACCTGATAAAACAAGCAAAAAACGTCAAACTTATATCCAAGACTACTGGCGAAACAATCCAACTGTCACCCAAAACTCCTTTGAACATCTGCGAACAGAAGAGGTCTCATCGGAAAACATGGACAACACCAAAGAAAATGGAAACAAACAGAAATCCCCGCCAATCTTTGTCAGTGGAGTGGAGGATATAACTCCCCTAAAAACGCTGCTAGACAACATAGCGCAAAACGATTATACGTTAAAAATTCTATACAATAACGAGGTAAAAATACAACCTAATACATCAGAAAAATATTTAACGATAATCGAAGAACTAAAGAAGAAAAACACGCAATTTTTTACATATCAAAGGAAAGAAGACAAAAGCTACAAGACGGTACTAAGACACATCCACCCTTCAGTTGACTCAGAAGATATAAAAAATGCCATCGAGGAATATGAACACAAGGTACTGAGTGTTACAAATATTCGAGATAGGAATACACAAAAACCACTACCACTGTTCTTCATTGAAATCCAATCTAACGAAAATAACAAGGCAATCTACAATATAAACAGACTACTTAATGCAATAGTGAAATTCGACCCACCATATAAAAAAAGAGACATCCCGCAATGCATGAAATGCCAAGGATTCGGCCATACTAAAAATTACTGCTATAGAAGCCCAGTTTGTGTCAAATGTGCCGAAAAACACCTAACTAAGGATTGCCAGATAAAAGTCAAAACTCAAAATGTCATATGTGCAAATTGTGAAGGTAACCATCCAGCTAGCTACAAAGGCTGCCCGGTACGTAAACAATTACAGCAAAGATTATTTCTTAAACTCAGGGAAAAAACCCTAGATAAAAACACACTAAACTTAAACGCAAATCAAAAAAACTTCACAAAGCCAAATTATTCGTTTGCTCAAGCTACTCGCAGTCAACCGCAACATTTCGAACTAAACTGTTTACAAACACAAGCAGAAAATCTAACCACAACAAAAACATCTGAAACCTCAAATTTAAATAAGCTAGAAGAAATGCTTTTTCAATTAATGTCGAGAATGGATACAATATTAAATCTCCTTACAAGTTTGGTAAATAAAATTCAATAAAAATATTAAAATGGCAGTCTGGAATGCTAATGGCCTAGCACAGAGAAGTCTAGAATTAAAAAAGTTTTTGATTGAACACAAAATTGACATCATATTAATATCTGAAACACACTTCTCGAATAAAACGTATTTAAACATACCAAATTATAATGTATATGATACCAAACACCCAGACGGAAAAGCCCACGGTGGAACAGCAGTAATCATCAAATCTGATATAAAGCACTATGAAAACGACAAAAACTCAGACGACTATTTGCAGGCAACGAGTGTAACATTGGAAGACTCTACAGGCCCTATTGTATTGTCAGCTATTTATTGTCCACCTAAGCACAGCATAAAGCAAGAAACGTACTCCAAATTTTTTAAAACTCTTGGACATCGCTTCATCGCTGCCGGTGATTATAATGCAAAACACCCATGGTGGGGGTCGAGATCTACGACTCCAACTCCACGTGGACGCCAACTGTATGCAGCTATGCTGGCAGATAATTTTGTCCGCAATTTCAACCGGAGAGCCAACCTACTGGCCGGCAGACAAAAACAAAATACCAGATCTCCTCGACTTTGCTGTTGTGAAAGGTATAAATGCTGACTGCTTTAATACTGTCTCAAGTCTTGACCTTTCATCCGATCACTCTCCAATTATTATCTATTTAGATAAACAATGTAAAATGCAACAAAAAACGTCTTTTCTCTACAATAAAAATATTAACTGGGAGAAATACAAAGAATATCTCAATGCTAATCTTACTTGTAATATTACTCTAAAATCTTCTGTAGAATTTGAAAATGCAATAGAAGAGTTAAATCTACAAATCCACAATGCGGTCAATGCAGCTAATTCGCCGATCAACTACCCGAAGAAAACCGGAAACATCTCCTCGCATATTATTTATTTATTTATTTATTTATTTATTTATTTATTTTCAGTTTGAGACGGGCGAAAACGCCCAAGTACAAAAATATAATTACATAATAAACGTAGAATTGTAGAATTGCCGCCAGGAATAACAAAGTAAATAAACATATATATTAAGAACAAAAATTCAACTATCGTAGAAGCAAAGGACATCATCTTTGCATTTAATAAAAAAAGAATTATTTTGTAAAGACTCTCTACATTGTGATGACAGAGTATTCCAAGTTCTTCTTAAACGATTCACAACCGAGAAGAAAGATGTATTGCTCTTAGCAGCTCCTTCGTACAGTGGACGAAAACTCCTGGTATCGTACCCTTGGTGTCTATGAGAGAACAGTGACACGATCTCAGGAGACTTGATATTACCAGTTAAAACACTTCTTGTAAATGCACAATCATTGTAAGTGTGCAAAGAGGCAATAGTTGGTAACTTAAATTCCTCAGAGAGAGATGAAAAGTTGTGATCGAAATACTGCATTGGGTGGTCTGTTTTAAATGATAGGAAACGTATAAACTTTTTTTGTATAGATTCCAAATAATTGATACCTAACTGCGTATAAGGTGATCAAATTTGTGAGCTAAACAATAAAACAGATCTTACTAAGGTTTTGTACAAGTAAATTATTGTAGAAGTGTCATTAAATGATCTGGTAGTTCTAATGAGGAATCCAAGTGACCTATATGCCTTATTTACAACCTCACTTAGATGTTCATTGAAGGTTAAGGAACTATTGAAAGTTATCCCCAGGTCTCGTATAACTGAGACTTTTTCCAAAGTAGTGTTATCGATGCTATATCTGTTTTCAGTTTCACGAGTTTTCCTGGTAAAAGTTAAGTGCTTACACTTAGTTAGATTGAGAGATAAACTATTGCGAATACACCAGTCTGACAAATTGTCTAAGTCATCTTGAAACCTAAGTGAATCAAAAGGAGATTTAATAACCGCAAATAGTTTTAAGTCATCGGCATATAGTAAGGGATTAACAAAATTGAAAATGTTACATATATCATTAATAAATATATTGAACAACAGAGGCCCCAAATGCGATCCTTGAGGGACCCCAGACGGGACAGCCATCTCTTTAGAAATATGCCCTTTGATTCGGACAGCCTGGGTTCGATCATATAAATATGACGTAAGCCATTGTACTAAGGAGCCGCCAATACCTAATTCGCTTAGGTTATATATTAATAAATCATGATTTACTGAGTCAAATGCCTTGGAAAAATCTAAATATACGGAATCTACACTCAAATCAGCATCCAAAGCTTTCCTTACATAGTCGGTATAGACCAAAAGGTTTGTAGTGGTAGATCTGCCATTAACAAAACCATGTTGTTTATTGCTAATTTTTAATAGAAGATAATCTGTAAGCTTTGTGGCGATAATAGCATTAAATATTTTTGCAAAAGTGTTTAAAATGGAAATCGGTCTGTAATTAACGATGTTTTGTTTATCACCTGACTTGAAAATTGGAGTAATAAGTGATTTTTTCCAGATGTTTGGAAAGTAAGTGATTTATTGAAAAGAATTAGTAATGGCTTTGTTAACGATAATGCACAATTAATCACAAAGTTAGCTGGAATACCATCTGAGCCACAAGTAGATTTCCTTTGAAGTTGCTTAATAACTCGCTCTACATCGTCATGAGAAATATCCAGAGTGGTTAAGCCGGCACTATACAAAGACTGATGTGAGAGTGTAAAGTTTCGATTTGAGTAAACACTACTGAAATGTATTGAAAACAGATCAGCAATGTTCACTCCCGAATCAGCACGTAAGTCACCAAGATACATAGAACCAGGAAGTTCATTTGTATGCTTCAGGCTATTAATATAAGACCAAAAAGATTTAATGTTCGTTTTTACTTTGACTTGAACTCTGTTGATATAGTCCATGTAACATCGCCTTGATAATTTTATACATTTGGCTCTCAAATATTTAAACCGAATGTAATCTAAATTATTTCTGGATACTTTCCACGACCTGTGAGCTAATCTTTTTGATTCAATAAGATTACGTAAATCATTATTAAACCATCTGGGATACAACGAATTAGTAGTTACTCTTTTAGAGACATAATTATTAATATTTTCATATAGGACATCATAAAATTTCGAAACATTAGAATTGATATCACGATCCTCAAAATAAGTTGACCAATTACAACTAGACAATTTTTCATTTATTTTAATGTAATCGGCATTGCTGTAGTCGTATCCGTCATCACAATGTAAAAGATGAGAAGACATTGAATCAGTTGAAATAGAGAAGAATGTTGCTTCATGATGAGAGTCCGGTGGAACAAGTTTGTCTGGAGCAATCGTTGGTACTTGCACAAGATTAGAAGCAAATAATAAATCTAGCGAGTAACCCTTAGATGTAAGTGGAGGCATAATTTGCAATAGCTCCAGAAATGATGTTGACTGCGACAATATGTTTGCAGACTCCAAGATAAGGGGTTCGGCATAACTCAATTGAGTGAATAACCGATCGGAGTGAGTTTTCCAGTCTAAGTTTGGTAGATTATAATCTCCGATGAGTAACCACTCATGGTCCATAAATTTAATCCGCATCTGATCAATTTGATTTGCGAGTTCGGTAAATGCAGAAACAGGTGAACGTGGCGAGAAATAAGAGACAACGATAATATAATTTTTTGAATTTATCACTGTTTTCACAAAAAGATTCTCCGAAGTAGGTAAGCAGTAATGGTGTAACAGTGTAGTACATCTGAGACTCTTATCAACGGCCAAAAGGACCCCTCCACCACGTTTAGTATTAGATAGATCATAAGATCTATCGCATCTAAAAACATTGTAGTTTCGTAGTCCTAATTCAGCATCTGTTATCCCGACATGTAGCCATGTTTCTGTTAAAACGATGATATTGTAGTTTAAAGATGTTGTAGCTGTATTGATTCTAAAGGTGTCCAGTTTACCTTTGGATCGTAAGCCTCTGACATTTTGATAGTATATAGTTGTGAGGTTATGTGGCGGCACTATTAGTTTAAAGTACTATCTTTATTATTTATATTTGGCACAGGTAAAACTATAGTCGGAATTCCATTTATGTAACGAATAGTTTTTGGATTTTCAGGATTAGATATATTATATTTATTAAGTTCATCTCTTAGTGCGAGTAGATATTTCCTCTGAGATACCGTAGAGTCAGACGAAGCAAAAATATTGTTAGGTAGATATTTCTTATTTTTTAAGAAGATTAGAGCATCATACCTGTTATTGAATTTAATAATTAATGGTCTTGCCTTACCAGGTACTTCTCTACCAACACGAAAGAATTTCTCAGCTATGAGGTTAGGAATCTTCACAGATTTGATGATAGATTTTACTAACTCATCATCTTGCTCCGAGGAGGTATCTAAACCACTACCGGATAGAAAGACATTACGGGCTTTAGCTTCCCTTTCATGCATTTCACGCAATATTTCCTCCTTTGACGACATGTCATTGAGTTGTAGGTTACCAGAAGTTGTTTTCGGAGTATTTTGTTCTAGCAAGTCGACTTTCTCTTCAAGAATGGTTAATTTTTCTTCATTATTTATTGTTTTTTGTTTTAATGATTCCAGAGTTGACTTTATATTTCTGTTGGATTTCCGAAGACCTTCCATTTTCTCTGAAACCGTCGCAAGTTTGGAGTTTAAATCTACGGATAGATCAGAGATCATCTTCGCAAGTTGACCATTCGAAACTTCCTTAATACTATCACAGCATCGTGGAGGTCCTCTTTTTCTTAAACGCCTTGGGAAACATTTCTTATGAAAGTACGAACCGCAGTCGTCACAACACAAAGCATCATCCATATTAATTACCGATTTTTTCGGACACTAAAAACATTTTACTTCCTCTTCGACCTCCTCTTCGATCTCATCTTCGAACTCCTCTTCGGTTTCCACCGAATCTCTATTTGATTCCCTGCCACTCATATTTCCGAACTTTTTCTTTTTGGAGTATACACTTGGACACGTGTGAATGTGAGGTTATAATATGATGAAATAGAGAAAAGTGTGAATAATCCAATGCACTAATCGGGATTTTTGCACAGTAAATGAGGTAAAAGAAGAAATCCTCAATCAATCAGTTGTATCGATAAATTACAAGATTAAAACCAATAAAATGATAAAACTATCCGAGTAGAAAAATACGGAGCTTTTACTCTTACGGCCACCTGGTGGCAATGCAAAATTATGGATAAAATACGTAAAAAAAGACAGTTGAGAAAAATTTGGCAAAATACCAGATCCAAACATATCAAAACCAAACTGAATAAAGCAGTCAAGGAACTAAAAACTTTACTAATCGAAGAGAAAAACACTAATATTCAATATTATCTCAAAACCTTAACCGCAACAGAAGTAACTGAATATTCACTATGTAAAGCCACAAAAAAACTAAAACATCCTAAACATCATATACCACCCATTAGAAAGGCTAATGACAGCTGGGCCAGAACAGATTTGGAAAAAGCAAACACATTCGCAGAACACCTTTGTGAAGTATTTAAGCCAATAAACCGGGAAATCTCTGAGACAGAAGAAAGAGAACTACTTACTCCCGAAGAAAATCCTACTCAAGATAATCCCCCAATACAAAAAGTAACATTCAACGAATTACAACAATTACTCAAAACTCTCAGGAACAAAAAATCTCCAGGATATGACAAAATAAATGGCAAACTATTAAAAGAACTACCACTTAAAGCTGTTAGATACCTCACTATATTAATGAATGCAGTATTTCGCTTATGTCACTTCCCCAAACAGTGGAAAGTCGCTCAAATTATCCTTATTCCTAAGCCAGGAAAAAACTCTAACCTTGTTACTTCTTACCGACCAATAAGTCTACTACCAGTTATGGCAAAAATTTGCGAAAGACTATTTCTAAATCGAATTAATCCGGTAATTGACTCTAAGAAGTTAATTCCAGATCATCAATTCGGATTCCGCAACAAGCATGCTACAATCGAACAAGTAAACAGGTTAACTACAAAAATAAAAGAAGTTTTTGAAAACAAACAATACGGCGCTGGAGTATTTCTAGATCAGGCTCAAGCTTTCGACAAAGTTTGGCATAAGGGCCTACTTTTTAAACTTAAAAAAATGTTCTCTAAAAATATATATAAAATACTAGAATCATATCTAATAGATAGAACCTTCCAAGTCAAAATCAATGAGACAATTACAAATCTGCATACTATCCTAGCTGGAGTACCTCAAGGCAGTGTGATGGGGCCTATACTTTTTATTCTGTACACTGCAGACCTACCCACAAAGAGAGGGATCACCTTGGCTACATACGCAGACGATACGGGGATCTTTGCTAGCCACAGCAGCCCACAAATGGTTACCGAAAAAATCCAACAATACCTGAACATCGCAAACAAGTGGATCAAACAATGGAGAATAAAAATTAACGAAAACAAATCCTCACAAGTGACGTTTACACTTCGGAACGAAACATGCCCACCGGTTTCCCTCAACGATAATAATATACCTCAAAGTAACGAAGTTAAATATCTTGGAATGCGACTTGACCGTCGCTTGACATGGAGGCCTCACATTTGGTCAAAACGGAAGCAACTAGACCTAAAATTAAGAAAAATGTATTGGTTACTAGGACATAAATCGAAGCTATCCCTAGAAAACAAATTACTAATATACAAAACTATCTTCAAACCGGTGTGGACCTACGGTATCCAACTGTGGGGATCTGCGTCAGCTTCCAACATCGAAATACTGGAAAGATTTCAAGCGAAAACACTACGAAAAATTGTTAATGCTCCATGGTATGTTCCAAATGACCTAATTCGAGAAGACTTAAAAATTCAAACGGTAAAGGAAGAAAGTAAAACCCACTATAGAAGATATAAGGATAGACTTAAAGGACACCCTAATCAACTAGCAACAAAGTTAAGTGTTGACACACGAACCACCTCTAGACTACGCAAATATAAAGACATTGTCATCTAACAACTTCACTACCCAGTTCGTCCTCCAATGAGCATCGAACACGTACATAAATGCAATGTAGCTAATCATGTAAAGTATTATAAACCATCGGGTCTTATAATATCAAGTTATTGAAATCGATATCAAATTTACTTATTGTCAACGACAGATTGTAAATAACCTTGGAGAAAATTAAAAAAAAAAAAAAAAAAATTGCTGAAAAACTTCTTCAAATTGTAGCTTAAGCGATTTATGAGGTGGCCTGTAGATGGCGCCAAGTAGAATTGGGGGTGAACCCAAGCAAACAATTTCACAAAAAATATATTCCGCAGATGAATTTAGGTTGTCTGAAACCTCTACTATTTTGGATGCGAGGTTAGCAACCACGTAAATAGCAATACCTCCTCCTCTACCCTGACCTCTGTCATGCCGGATAAGTCTATAATTTTTAATTTGAAAGAAAGAGTCATCTATTTGATTATGAAACCACGTTTCCGTAAAAATAATAATGTGATAAAAGTGACTATCAAAATATGTGCGAAGTTCGTTCATTTTATTTCTGGCTGATAACGATTGTACATTTATATGGCAGATTACAAAATTGTTTTTATCGTAACTGGTAGATGAATTGTGTTTTGGAGCAACTGAGTTTGAAGAAGCAGTAGTAAATCTTGATGATAATGATAAAGTCCTAGTGTTGAGCGTTGCTGGAGTTCGCAGATTTTCTGGAAGATTATTTAGTTTTGGATGTGTGGATAGTCAGGACGACTCAGGAATATGGAGTAGATCGCTAATATTTGATATTCGGGTTGGTTTCGAGGTCGGGCTGTCATCGCGTTTTACGAATATATCGCCATTTTTATGCCAAACATATTTAAATCCAATCTCTCTTGCCTTTGACCGTACTTGTTTGAGCAGAGCGTATGTATCAGAAGGTAACCATTCATTGAGGTAGAGAATATGTTCCTCTTTATCTGGAAATATTGATATGGACAAGATTTTCCTTTTCTGGCGAAACATTTGAAAGAACGTGTTACGCTGGGAAAGTCTTTCAAACACGAGTCGAATAGTCCTGGGTTTCGTTGTATCATTTTGTAATGTAAAGCGAATGCGAGTGGAGTCAATAAGATCGTCGAATTCAACTTCAAGAAATGCAGCAATTTTTGCGACGTCTTCACCCAGTTTTTCACCTTCCGATTCAGAAACTCCCGAGAGAAGCAAGGTGTTCTGCTCCTGACGAAATTCAATTTTCCTGAGCTTGGCACTGAGAGTATTTACATCATTCTTAAGTGCTGTATTTTCATTTTCAAGAAAGGTGCAACGTTCAACTAGAGAATTATGACCGTCCTTAAGATCATAAAGGCTACTTTGAATGTCAGATGAAAGTTGAGTAAACTGTTGCGTTATTGATTGGTTATGGGCTTCCTGCTTTTCTGTCAATTCTTTAAAATTTTTGTTGAGATATTGTATAGCCTCAAAAAGGATGCCAAATTCAGTTTGCGGTTTGTCATCTTGTGCTGGTAATGTGTTTTGTGTAGAAGATGAGGTGGACGAGGTTGACGATAAACGTGAACGAGGTATTAACGGTGAGTC
Source organism: Trichopria drosophilae (assembly GCA_030407085.1). Taxonomy (NCBI): domain Eukaryota; kingdom Metazoa; phylum Arthropoda; class Insecta; order Hymenoptera; family Diapriidae; genus Trichopria; species Trichopria drosophilae. The sequence goes on along the minus strand of CM059583.1, from coordinate 106,819,930 downwards.
AGGATTTGCCTTTTCCAGGCAAATACTACACACAGAGATTAATTTGTTATCTTTACCCAGTACCTTCGTAAATTTCGTACATTTTGGGTGGTAAGGCAGTTTACATTTATCACACGAGACAGATGTTGACTTGATTTCCTTCTCACATCCATTACAGCATCTAGACTTAGAGGCCATATTCCAAATATTTTGTATCCGTAAAAAGTAATCACCCGTCCGTAAGAAACGATATCTTTTTCTGAAATTTGCAGCAACAGTCCAATGATACTTATATGTGTATACGATAAGAAATAGGGCAAGTTATAAGTTTCTCACTCTGGAATAAACAACTGTCTCTATCTAGCTACTATGGCAACAAAAGTTCCGATCTGCGTGAAAATACCCGGTGAGAACGAACCACGCATAATGTCAACACAAGACAAAAAGAGTACATGTGTAAGCGAGAATGACTCCGCAGCGAAAAACAAACAAAGAAACACATTAATTAATACATTCGAGAAATATAATATATTGGGCTTATGATTTCAATTTTTCATTTTCTTTTTGCCGAACACTTTTCAAACTGCAAGCCAGTGAATTTATTAGCCGAATATCAGCATTTTGTTTCACTGGCATTCTAGTCGCGAATTCCAGTTCACTATTTGGCGGACATACCTTTTCGTAAGGACCGACGTGCGATGCTAGATGTTGGTTTCAGTTGACAGGTGATTCGATTGTAGAGGTTCTGTTCATGTGTGTCGAGCCTGCGCAGTCAACTATCCCGCCGGTAACTGCCGTTTGCTGGTATATGGTGAAAAATTATTTAGCAAAATGAATATGAAAGTAAACGTGAAAACGAATCTCGTAATGAAATTAAAAATATAAATGAAATTAAAAGGATCAACGAAATTGAAATCGAAATCATAAATCTAAGGCCAGAGCACTGTCCAAAAAAAAAGTGACTCTTCATGGATGCCAGCAGATGGAGGTTCGTACACTAAAAATGCTGACAAGTTTCATTATCAGAACAATAAAACTAAAAACCGTAATGAATATATAAATAAATTTGAAGGATTCGAGCAATTAATTGTGAATGAGAACCAACAACTTTTCCCATATGACAGATGAAAAAGATAAAATTAAAAATACTCATAAATAACAAAAACGTACATAAAAATAAGTTAGAATATTAATAATAATAATAATCTTCGTGTACATAAGTGAAGGTAACAATATATATCTCATCTTCCTATGTCATTTTCGAATAATAAATACTAATGACGAAATTTAAAGTATTTAAAGCCATGTTAAAAAGAAGAAAACTAACTTAAATACGTAATTTACAAATGTGTTCAAAATGATTATAAAATTATAAATATTCATGAATTATATCTAACATAATTCTGAATTTTAAAAAAAGGTTCAGAAGAAAGGAGAACAAATAGTAGTGAAATGATGACGAAATATGCAATAAAAAGGCTTCATCATACTTTGCCATGAAATGAAAGCAAAAATTATTATACTGCTCCGGGTGAATCTAAAAATGAAGAAAATAATAAATGAAACCATACAGACTAAAAACTACATTTAAATTAAATAATAAAGTAATTTCTTCGTTAATAAAATATGTATATATTTCATATAATAATTATATATTTTTCATTAAACAAAGAATTCAAAATTACAAAAAAAAAGGGAAGATATTCGGGGAAATGTGGATATATAAATAACATGACGAATTACCTATACTTTTATTCATCTAAATAATGTAATTTTTATCAGCGAAAATATTATTATACTAATGATTCTTCACGTATTCATATACATATATGCATAAAATTTGTACGCAAAAAAAAGAAGGAACCCATCCAGATAAAATATGCATACAGTACAACCTCTCTTGTTCGACATGATCGGTGCCAGACGCTCTCTCTCTGACCTCGCTAGTTTGACATTTTTTTAACCACGCCCACTATGACGTCACGCAATCGTGATTGGCTCATTTGTTTTTATGAACATAAGGGTACTGCGCGGCGGAGACAAACATACTGAAAGTACGTATATTTTACTCGAAAGCGATTTTGTAAAATCAAGTGATTATATTTAAATTAAATATTGGAAGATAATAAAAGATGAGCTCTCGGGAAAACGTCGATCCAAATAAATCAGGTAATTCAACAGACCAACATAACCTAGACTATTTGGTTACAAAAAAGTGAATTTTCTTTTTACAGGAATAATCGAATTGCATTATTTTGAAGTAAAAATAAATATTTTTTATCAAAACTTAGATTTTATATAAAAGTTCGATTTTTATGTGTAACCTGATGCTTAAGCTTCCTGATGTGTAACCCATATTCCTCAAATCATAAGAACCGACTGTAAATTCTGAACATTACCTTTTGTAACTGCGATAAGATACAACTGTTAACTTGTGAAAATATAGTTCTTCCTCTTCAGCTAACCCTTTAACCTTCTGTTTTCCTAGCATTAATTTCTAGCCTCCTTGCCATACATATAGAAGTCAAGTAGAAGACTAAAACTTAAAAACAAATGCGGAGGTTATGTCGTTCGATTTGACGGGTGAGGTGCAATCGTCCGAGTCCGGCATGGGTGCGTTCGTGTTCGTCGGTAATATAATGGGCGGGGCGGGGGAGGGAAGAAGTCTCCGCCCACTGTCGAACTAAGGAGGTCCGGCACTGTCGAACCAGGGAGGTTGTCGAACAAGCGAAGTGTCGAACAAGAGAGGTTATACAGTATATGTAAATGAACTTTTATCTGTTTCAGATCTCAATCACAGGACAATATGCGAATAATGAAATCCAAAACCTAATTAATCACAAAATAAGGACATTATTCCCGATCCATTTCATCCCTATAGCATACCTTCAGTGCAATGTGTACCCAGAAATGGAGAGTTGCCCGATACGTAGAGGCAAAACAATTTAATAGAAAGACGTATGAAATACAAAAGGTGCGAAACGTTATTAACCTCCGATCTATAACAATAATTGTAACAACTAATCTAATAGTACCGCCCATCGATATTTCGTCCATTTTTGTTGTTAATATAGTTTAGAGTTAAGGCAAGTAATTATCTGTTAGAAAATTGCGATTTTTGATCTATCTCGTCGCGGCACCATATGTAAACGATAAACATCAATAGAATGTTTTATATTGTATATATCTTCCCCGCAGCTTGTACTCGATATGAATCAACTATGAAGATGAACCTGACGAAAAAATTTCTTCCTTTTAACAACTCAATTGGTCGGTGGAATATTGGGATTGATAGGTTAATATTTCGGAACAAGCAACACAAATATCACCACTGTCTTGTTATATTAAATAGGATATTGTGATATGCATGAACTCCCAGTGAATATCGCAACTTACATTCAAGAACTGCAAATACTACATCATCACTGAATTATACATCGCGGAACGCATTCGTATTCTTCTATAGTGGGTGGTTGTAACGGACAATAAATTCAAAGGGAACAGTGTGATGAATGCCTGTCGTATGGAAGAACATGCTTTCATTGAGGCAAGGAAACAACCCGATTCAGAATCAAGCAGGAAAAGTAACGAGGAAATCGAAAATCGCAATCGATTCTTCGCAAAACTTAAATTACTTGTAACTTGTACAGTATAAAGGATAGTATCACTCAAGGCCTCTCTTTCGCTCTAACAATAGCAAGTGACAAATCATTATGCGATGGACTTCGCTAAAAACCGCACACTCCAAATTATTTATTCTTGAAAAAGGGAAAAATTCTTTTCAGCCAGCTTCAAAAGAAACCAGATCATCAATCTTCATTGGTGATCGGTGGCATCCCAGCTACTTAATCTTTGGCTACCATCAACCCAGAATAACTAGTGTATACCTTCAAATAGGCCTAGTTACACCGATATTGTTATTAGAGAAGTCGTCACACTAATAAGGTGCATTTCTGTTCAAGTGAAAGATCACTCATTCAGAAATTTATATAAAATTGCTGGATTTCTGAGGTCTTTGGTGTATAAGATTTGATGTATAAAACAATATGATACGATATTACCTGCAACATAATTATGCCACAAATATACAAATTTCAAGAACCTCGGTACGGAACTTTTGGATAAAAGAAATCGTACGAATGGGGACATACGAAAAGGATAACCCCCGAAGACTTTCTATAAAAGGTCTCTTGAATCCCAAGAGTATTATAAAATATGCCGCGATTAACTTAAAATGAACTGTGTAGTGGTTTAGTGACTTTTGACTAGCTAGTGCGGGATAAGGAATGTCGTGAAATTAATTAAAATTAGCATGGGTATGGCAGTGCATTTTTTGTATAACGAACGGACTCTATCGCGAATGTATAACTTCACCTATACGGCCGAATAATATTAATGGAAAACCTTCATCCTAATAGACCACGCCAGGACTTCAAATTGATGATTTCGTCTACGAAACACAGAATATAGATAAGTCCAATTGAGCAGTTAAAAGAGATAGAACCAATTACAACGCTACCACATAGATTAACACATAACTAGAATGTACCGATAAATTAAAATGTAACAGTAATTGCGAACGTGAGATGAAATTTTGAAGAAATTTCATCTTAAAAGGGGGGAGGTGTAACGTGCCGCACAGAAACGGACAAAGAAAAAATTTGTGGCCTTCGCCGACGCGGGATTTGATTCTCGAGGTGAATACTGTGAATCGCGTGTCCAGGTTCGACCCGCGCCGGAAGGTACACTGGTGTAAATGAATTTACAGACAAATTCTGAGGCAGCAGCAAGTATATTGAAAAAAGTGCGATAGGAGAAGGAAGAGCATAAGAGAGCGAAGCGAAAAGGGCCAAGGCCAGCGAACTCACCTGTTTGCGCTCTCGTTGGCGACTGATTCGTAGGAGGGCGTCTCCGGGCTAATTGCCTTGAGCGGCGCTTTCGTCCAGGGGCAGATGAGTGCGGCGCGAGGAAAATAATCCCAGTAGTCGCTTTAAAACACTTTATTGCGCGTTCGGTGACGCGCCGGTACAAGTCACCAGGTTACAATATATATAATGCTGGAAGCGCAGCGCGGATATTATTTCCGACGAGGAAATGTGGCGTCTGAAGGACGCGCTTGTTCGCGGTCGCTCGCCGTCGACTGTATCGCGCTATATAACCTAGGACCGCTGTCTTTGGTTTTCGCAGGCTATCTGGCGAGCAGTCGCGCCGTTGGCCGGCAGCGCGCCTTTTTCGCGGCCCTCTTGCGGGCTTGCGCAGAACCCCGGCGGTCGGGGACTGCAAGGTTCCCAGGCGCGCTCTGCACGGCAAACGTGCGTAGCTGCCACGATAGTGGCGCGACGGTTCGGAGAGGGCAGCGGCGAAAACGGGACGTGACGAATGTTACAAATTATACACTCTCGCAAGTTCAACAACCGTATGTCTTAATCTGAAATTTCAAACCGACGCGACGTGGACACTTTGGCGTCCAATGAAATTGTATCGTCTGTTTCATTTCTTCTATAAGCTAAGAATTTGATAATTAATAATAACGAGATATTCCACACTTCAATGCATCGGTAAAACGATCCTGGCTTTATTTCTTGAGACAAGATTCCCCAGTCCCCAACGAGGGCTGAGAGCTCTGATTGGTCAAAAACCAAGAGCTTCTCAATTTCTGTTTAAAATTGTTTAACTGTAAGGCGGGAGTTTCCAATATAAAAACGCGCGAAAAGACATACAGGCTCTCTTTCGATTCCATCAGCGAACGAAGAACATTAGAACAAGAAAAGTGAGTATCTCTATTCTTCAATATATTAAAAAAACCCGGTTCGTAACCGAGAAATAAAAACTGATTCCTTTTTCCAGTTAATTCAGTTCTGTAGAGAACTGGTTAACTGAGAATTATCCCCTTTTACAGTTAAATCAGTACTCTCTGTAGAGATAATTAACTGAGACCTTAAGAATAATATTTCTTAAATAGTATTTCGTCAGGGGTTGTAGATATAAAATTAATTAGAGGTTAACGTATTATATTTTTATCAAATATATTAATTTGTGTAACAAGAATAATTAAAATTATTTAATTGATCCTTCTCTCGCATTTCGACCGCCCTTCCTGGTTCTAAAAAACCAAATTGGGCAACTTAAATTAAGGGTCTAAGAAGGTTCTTGAGCCTTCTTGGGTCCTGTCCCTAGATAATTCCTCCGAATTATCTAGACATGACATTGTTTATAACGATTTTTATAAAATACGTATAACTTGTGCAGAAAATCCTTTAGAACATGAAAATTTTGCATACACTTCAAAAATACTGTTTGAAATAAGGAAAATATCGTTTTGAAAGAATTCTCGGCAGAATCATTGTTTAAATAATCATTGTTTATTACCATTTCTGTAAAATACGAATAATTACAGCAGAAAATTCTTTTTAAAGTTAAAGTTTTGCATACGTTTCAAAAATACTGTTTGAAATAAGGAAGATATCGTTTTGAAACAATTCGCGACGGAATCATTGTTTAAACAATCGTTGTTTATAACGATTTCTGATAACTTGTACAGGAAATTCATTAGAAAGTAAAAATTTTGCATACATTTCAAAAATACTATTTGAAATAAGGAAAATAACGTTTTGAAACAATTCGCGACGGAATCATTATTTTGATTTAAATAATCATTGTCTATATCGATTTTTTTTAGACCGATCAAAAGCGTCGTTGAAGGTAGACGTGTTTACATTTGGTCTATACTACATTTGCAATTATATTGCAAATATATTGCATGCGCGCGAGTGTCATTCTGTCAAGTGTGCATGAAAATCGGGCAATTTAATTGACATGGATGTTACTGCAGGAGAGAATTTTCCTAGTACACCTTGGAATGTAGTTAAAACAAAAAAAAACGAGGGAGAGGTAGCCCCGAGGATGACAATCACAAGAAACGACAGACGCTAATACACGATTACTAGCCAGGAGCTTTCGTAAAAAATTCCTACAATGCTTTGGAACAGCAAAAGGAAGATGCTGACGATGTAACAAGGCCTGAGAATCAAGAAGCTCCTGTTAAATCACCGCCAATTTTTGTAAGTGGAGTGGAAAATCTAAACCCTTTAAAAGACCTACTTCGATCAATCACAGAAAATGCCTATACAATTAAATTAATGTCAAATAAAGACAATATATATGTTGAATATATAATGTCAGATAAAGAAATTCAGCCTTAAATCCAGAAAAATATCTTCCGATTTTAGAGGTACTAAAAAATAAGAACACACAATTCTACACCTACCAAAGAAAACAAGATAGAACATTTAAAGTAGATCTAAATAATATGCATTCAACAATTGATACTCGGGACCTTAAGGCAGAAATAAAGACTAGACAAAAAATTTGGACATAAAGTTGTCCGAATTACCAACATACGACAACTATTAATCCATAAACCGATGCCGTTATTTCTCGTCGAAATTGAAGCCAATAACAACAAAGAAATATATGAAATAAAATCTTTACTTAATCATACAGTGAGCTTCGAACCACCGCATAAAAAAAGAGATATTCCACAGTGCATGAAATGTCAGGAATACGGACACACAAAAAATTATTGTTAGTATGTGTCAAATGTGCAGGGTAGCATGCTACTCAAGATTATTCCATCAAACATAAAATAAAAGAAGTTGTATGTGCCAACTGTCAGGGTAATCATTCAGCTAGTTATAAAGGCTGTTTTGTACGAAAACAATTACAGCAAACATTATATCCAGCACTACGAGAAAAGAAAATTCAAAACGTTCAAGTAGGCCAACCTTTGAATAAAGTTTTAAATTCGAACATGACATATGCTAACGTTGCTGCAGGATCTAGAACGAAACCAAATACCAATGTTGTACTTGACTCGCATAATGTAAATAACACCAAACTGGAGTCAATGATATCACAGCTAATGACGAAAATACACTTCACAGATAAAAATTATTTGAAAATTAATAATTATCATTTTTATTTTACAAATCATCCTGACGGCAAAGCCCATAGAGGGACAGCTGTATTGATTAAAGCAGATATAATTCATTACGAAAATCAACGATTCAGTACGGAATATTTACAATCACAAACCATAACAATAAAAAATAATAACGAGCTTATTACTATTGCTGCTGTTCATTGCCCACTTAAATATGTAATAAATCAAGATAAATTTACAGAATTTTTCAATAACCTAGGAAATCGATTTATAGCAGGTGGTGACTATAATGCTAAGCATCCATGGTGGGGATCAAGATCATTGACACCAAACCCCAAAGGTAAACAGCTGTATGCGACCATGATAGCGAATAATCTTTCTTTTGTGTCAACCGGAGAACCTACTTATTGGCCCTCAGATGTAAACAAACAACCTGATCTGATTGATTTTGCAATAATCAAAGGAATTAGCACTAAACGATTCAAGGCGAAATCTTGCTTAGATTTATCTTCTGACCATTCACCAGTTGTTATAAAACTATCATCTGTCGTGGTAAATACTAAAATTACTAGTGTGATCTGTGACAAAAATATCAATTGGAATAAATATAAACAATACCTGAATAAAAACATCACGTGTGATATACCTTTAAGATCTGGTGGAGAAGATATCGAAATTGCAATTTAAAATCTTAATTTACAAATTCACAAAGCCTGTGATATTGCAAAATTAAAAATTATCCAGTCTACTAAAAAAGATGTGGTATCACCCTCAATATTAGATAAAAGTCAACAAAAAAGGAAACTACGAAAGATCTGGCAGAAAAGTAAATTACTAGTCGATAAAAATAAATTGAACAATGCTATTAAGGAACTAAAACGCTGCTTAAAAGAAGAACAAAATCATCAAATCAAAAATTACAAAACGAATACTTCATCCTCAGCAGTAAATACCACCAATAAGAAAAATAAATGGTCTATGGGTAAGAGAAGATGTTGATATAGCGAATACTTTTGCGGCACATCTCAAAAACGTTTTCAAACCTGCAACGCGAACATTAATCAAAGCAGAAGAAAATGCAGCATTGAATAAATTTCCTGCCAAATTAATAGCTCACTCTATAAAATATGCAAAAGTAAAATAAGTGCGAAACATTATAAGATTCATAAAAACCAAAAAAGCTCCAGGATATGATGGAATCAACGGGAAAGAGGTTAAAGAACTTCCACTTAAAGCAATAAGATTGATAACTATCATAATAAATGCAGTAAAAAAAGGATAAAGGAAAGGAATTATCCCCCGCTTTAATGACATTTTTTAGCCTATTCGCGGGTCGGCTCTCGGGTGGATTGGTCGGACAGACTTTCAAAGACATTACAAGACAATAATACTTTTAGACAAACACAAGGATCACCTACCCAGAGCCAGTCCCCCCATTACTGCGCCCCGTAGAGCGACTTGACCCCTCTGTATCGCATTTGCACGGGGTCTGGAAAACTCAGGAAAACCCAGACAGATACAGTCGACGAACTACTTTATCATCATGGTAAAGCAGCTGTGTCTCCCACTCAGCAATCGGCCTGCTATCTTTGCCGTAGCGGGAGCAACGCTCGTTTTTTTTTTAACAGTCACCCTTCCAAGTCGCGATCCCCAATCAGGATGCTTTACTTGAAAGAGCGACTGCGCGTCGCGCCGACCACAGGGAAATTGCTGTTGGTTCTAATAAATGCAGTAGCCTTTTTAAGCGATAATGTATGAAAACATCTGTTCTATAAACGATTCAATATCAATAATAATAATAATAATATGAATAAAAATAATAATAAGGGTTCGGCTTTGTCGAACTTCAGTGTAACTTCAGTAACTTCAGTTACTGTAGTAACCTCTTGAAAATGAACGCAAGTCGTTCGAAATGTCGAGGAAAATCAACAGCAACCAACTTTGTAGGACAAAGCCGAACCCTTATTATTATTTTTATTATATATACTTCTACATAAAAACACCGTGTAATTGTAATAATAATAATAATATGAAATTTTAGTGCATGATGTGAAAACATAAGTTTTTAAAGGTTAATTTATTACTATGAAAATTATTTATTGATATAATGACTTGTGCCTTTTTCTATTACACTAGGTGTGATGGATAGAAGTAAAGTCTCCTTATGCCAATACATTTAACAAAATCGCTATAACAATAGTATTTGTACGTGAATGACTTAGTTAACTAATTAGGATTACAATCCTTCTGTTGCGTTATGTAGTGTAAAATCGACATCGTCGCGCCATCTCTTGGCGTCCGCGCATACGACGACGCAGCTCGCAGTTACCGACTCACCGCGCGCGATATGGGTCATTTGAATAATCAAATCTCGCGCTCGCTGACCTTTAAATTTAATTGAAGGTGATACCGCACTTTATATCTAGTTCCGCCGCTGCCTCCTTTTGCAAGGAGGACTTCCGAAAGAGACTAGATTCCACGTGGGCCTCGTCGCCATCGCCACGAGCAACGCACGCATCGGGTTAAAATCGCCTTGATCCGCAAATATTTTCGCAGCATCCGCGCTGCACGCAATTAAATTTAGTAGTCGCGCATAAGTCTTAATTAGTTTTATAAGTAGTTTTAAAATTAGTGTTAATTTGAACATTTTCTTCCACGTGAATTGAATTGTCTTCACATCGCGACACGAAGAAGTACCGGTCGCGAAGTTTGGTGTAAAACTTAAAATAAAACCATTTTTTTATAGACAAAATCACATTTCTTCCTTTTATAAGCACCATCCTGAACCACGCACAGATTAAATCGACGCGAAATATTGCTGCTCGTGCGACCAAAATCGAACAATTGGCGATCCTGCCAGGATGGTGCACGCGAGTGATTAAAAAAAAAATCTAATAAGTTTTTTCGGACTTCGGACTTCAGTGACCTCAAGTACAAGTACCGGATTAAGTGCAGTGACTTAAGCGCAGATCGCATCTGCAAGTACATTTGGGATTAAGTGATTGTGTGGTTTTAGTGAAACCTTTGAAAAAAACATTTATTTCGCGAAAAGACATTTAGTTCGCATAAAGTTGAATTCATTAGCGCAGCCCGCGCTAATGATATTAAGTAAGTGTGCTCACGCAAACCTAACTTCGGCAACTTTCGCCACGCACGAAGTCTTCCGACTTCATTTTTCTCCGCGACGCGTTCATGACGTCACGGCGAGTCGCCTCATCAAGGCCACTCTCCCCGTAATCTTCCCGGGACGCTTCGGCCTTATTCGGTCCACTCGCAGTGACTAATATCCGCATTAATCACGACGTTGTTTGAGTGAACACGGCAATCATCGCGCTTCGTACGAGTTTCACACTCGCACCCGTTAATCACATGTTCTGCGTCTCACGCGAGAACGTGCATGTGTTAATATTCTCCGCGCACTCTTACGAGCATCCGAGAGTGCCACGTTACGGGGAACGGCCGGTTCCCACTCACGCGTTGCCAAGCAACTATCACGCCTACCGAACTGATTGCGCGCGCTAGCGCCAATCATCGATAACCGCGCCTTCGATCCCACCTCGGCACGTAAGACGAGTGCATTCTCAAGGCAGCTCGCAGCCGTCATATATCCGCATAAGACTGTCGCTGTGAATTGCACATATAGAGCGACGCATCACAGCTGACGCGCGATTAAGGAGCGAAGCTCCAAATTTCAACTTTAAAGTCAAACTTTAATTTCATAATGAGCAAGGGTGAAGATGATTATCACACCTGCGTGAAAATTATTGCAGCTCAAACGCAAGACTTTAAATCGGTCAAAAGAGCCGCGGAGTTGGCAAACCGACCTGACACCACAGCTGATCAGGCGAGCACTCGGTTAAAACACATCGAGAAGCAATGGTCTCGTATTGTCGATCGAAACGAGACGCTGTACGCCTACTTGGACAATCCGCATTGCACGTCCTTGGATTATTATGCCAATGACGTTTTCGGGACGTCAGAGGAAATCTACCTAGAAACTGTCACCAGGTTGAGCATAATTGTCGCCAAAGGAGTTGCCGCCTCAATGTCAACTACATCAGCCGATCCAGTCATCGCAGATCAACGCACCCGGCCGAAAGTTCCTGCCATCAAATTACCAGGTTTTTCCGGGAAATATACCGAATGGGCCGAATTCCGCGATCATTTCACCGCGTTAATTATAAATGATAACTTTGACTCGTTTCAACGGTTATACTACCTAAAGTCATGCCTCACCGGTGAGGCCGCGAACGTTTTAAAAAATCTCTCTATTACCGCGGAAAATTTTGAAATAGCCTGGCAACTATTAAAAGATCGCTACGAAAATCGACGTAGACTTTTAAATTTGTATTTAGCCAACTTATTTTCCTTAAAGCATGTTATGAAAGAGAATTCGGCAATAGAATTACGAAAGCTATTAGATTCGGCCCATGAATCAATAGACGCGTTAAAAAAATTAGACCGACCGGTGTCCGATGATATCGTTGTTTTTTTAATCACGCAAAGACTTGATCATGCGACGCGCGAGGCATGGGACTTCTCGCTAGAGGGAGACGACTATGCCACGAGTAAACAGCTGACGACGTTTCTGACAGCGAAAATACGATCCTTAGAAGCCGGTTCGGAGTTTGGCCAGTCGGTTAAGATCGGGAAATCGACCGCGCATGAAAAACCTGCATCCGCCTCCCGCGCTCAAGTCTTACACATTAGCTCTAAGACATCTAATTTTAAGTGTAATTTATGCTCGCAATCGCATTTACTTTTTAAATGTCCGCAATTCAACGACATGTCAGTGTCCCAACGCTGGGACTTCGTAAAATTACGCACAATTTGCACGAATTGCTTGTCTGCAATGCATACTGCAAAATTATGCAAGAGCGAAAAAACATGTAGGCATTGTGCAAAACGCCATCATTCGCTTTTACACAACCCGTCGCAAAATTCAAATACGCCTGTGGCGAATATATCCACAGCAGGTGCCAGTACACAAACGCATGATTTAGTTCAGACGCATTTAAGTACACCAAGTACATCCGCGCATATTATACTGGCCACTGCTTGGGTACTCGTGACAGCCGCGTCGCAGCAGACCGTAAAATTGCGCGCGCTTCTCGACCCAGGCTCGACCCGCACATTCATCACGCGAGAAGGTGCGGACTTGCTGAATACGAAGGAATACGCCACGAATATACAAGTCTCGGGACTTGGCACATCCGGTGCGGAATTTATTAAGCGCACGATTCCGATATCGGTGATGCCCGTGTCGAACGATAACCTTAAATTCTCGTCTAACGCGCTTGTCATCGATGACTTGACTACATATACGCCGCATTTCAAATATCCACTTACGCATTGGCCACATATAAAAGATCTTGGTTTCGCCGATGGTAACCCCACCGACGACACCAAGATACATGCACTTATCGGTGCCGATATCTACCCATACGTGCTTAGGGACGGGATTAGGCGTGGGAGGACTGACGAGCCGGTCGCTGTAAATACCGCTTTTGGGTGGATTCTGTCCGGTGTCAGCGCGAGCGATCACGACGATCGACTTACCCGACCGGTAGTGCAGACGCATCATTCTCATCACGTTCGAGAGATTTCCAATATAAACGCTTCCATAACGCGATTTTGGGAAATCGAAAATGTCGCGAGCGAGAAAGTGTTGTCCGATGATGACCAATATTGTGAACGGCATTTCTTAAAAACTCATTCCCGAACCTCATCGGGTCAATATCGGGTACGAATTCCATTAAAAGATCCCGATAACATTGCGATTGGCAACACGCATGCCCAAGCAATGCACTGTCTCCAACGCATGGAACAAAAATTATCGCATCATCCCGTGGAACGAAACGCGTACACGGAATTTATGGACGAATACGCAAGTCTGGGGCACATGCGTCCTGCCCCAATTAACGCAACGCTCTCGACGGTCATTTATTTGCCACATCACGCGGTAATTAAACCTTCGAGCGAAACGACAAAGACGCGCGTAGTTTTCAACGCGTCCGCGAAGTCCTCGAATGGAAGGTCACTAAATTCACTACAGCACATCGGTCCGAAACTGCAAGCGGATTTACCATCGTTGCATATGCAATGGCGTACTCATCGGTTCGTGTATGCTGCGGATGTCGCCAAAATGTATCGGCAGATCCTCGTCGACGAGCGAGATGTCGATCTGCAGCGCATTTTGTGGCGTCGGACACCCGAACAAGCAGTGGAGGAGTACCAATTGCTGACCGTGACCTACGGTACAGCTAGCGCACCCTATCTGGCGCTTAGAGTACTTCGGCAACTCGCCGAGGACGAAGGGTCTCAATTCCCGCTAGGAAAAAACGCATTACTGCACAATTTCTTTGTGGACGATGCCCTTATCGGCGCTGACACCGAAGACGCATTAAAAACAATCCGTGATCAGCTGATTGGTTTACTTGCCACTTCACACTTCAGACTGAGGAAGTGGGTGAGTAATTCCACCAACCTGCTGATCGACATTGACGCTGACGATCACGGAGTCATCTGCAACAAGACGTTACAAGACGATGACAACGTTAAAATACTGGGGATCGCATGGCACCCAGCCTCCGATACCTACAGTTACTACGTAAATCTATCTCCACGTCCGATATGTACCAAACGCATGGTCCTATCGGAAATCGCACGAATTTTCGACCCAGTGGGTTGGATCGCGCCGGTCGTGATTAACGCCAAAGCGTTTATGCAAAGCTTATGGCAATCAGATGTCGATTGGGACTCCCCATTGCCCGAGAACCAAACGAAACCATGGCTGAAATTTTATAGTAATCTGCCTGCATTATCCCGCATTTCAATCCCGCGATGGTTGGGAACGCTAACTTCGATGAAGTGTTCGCTCGTCGGATTTTCAGATGCTTCGGAAAAGGCATATGCGGCAACCGTGTATGTACACTATACCGATTCAAACGGTCTCAGCCAATCATCCCTCCTCGTATCTAAAACACGAGTCGCTCCGCTTAAAACGCTCTCGATCCCGCGATTGGAATTTAGCGGCGCCGTGTTGTTAGCTCGCTTAATCACGCAGGTCAGTCAGATTCCGACGTTTCGTGATTGGCCCACCCACTGCTGGACAGACGCGACGATAGTTCTCGCTTGGCTGAGAGGTTCTCCATCGCAGTGGAAAACCTTTGTAGATGAGCTCAGAGCTCGAATCGCTGATGAGGGTGTTGAATGGCACTTCATCCCTCCTGCTGCGCCTCACTTCGGCGGGTTGTGGGAGGCAGGGGTGAAGTCGATGAAACATCATCTACGGCGAGTGCTCGGGTCTCACACTCCTACGTATGAGGAATTGTGCACACTCCTATGCCGCATCGAAGCATGCTTAAATTCCCGGCCTCTCGCTCCGTTACACGACGATGCTGAGAGTTTGGATGTCTTAACACCTGCGCACTTCCTTGTCGGCGGCCCGTTGTTAGCTGCGCCAGCCCCGCTTTCAGCCGATTACGCAATTGGTTTGTTAACGCGTTGGAGGATGGTACGACAGATCTTGGAGCAATTCTGGAAAAGTTGGTCAAAGGACTACGTCATGTCTTGCCAGCATCGCTCCAAGTGGCTGCGTACCAGTCCCAATATTAAACTGGGCCAAATGGTGCTAGTTCGCAATGATCAACTTCCTCCGTCGAAATGGGAGTTGGCACGAGTGACAGAATGTTATCCGGGACATGATGGCTACGTGCGTGTAGTTACAGTGCGTACTGCAACAAATACGTTCACACGTCCGATCGTAAAACTTGCGCTGCTTCCTATAGACATCGAACCAGACCTAGCATAAGTTAGTTTGTAACCGTTGTATTTAGTATTAAGTTAAATTGTATTTAGTGTTGAGTTTTGCGAGACGATTATCGCAAGGCGGGCGGTAATGTTGCGTTATGTAGTGTAAAATCGACATCGTCGCGCCATCTCTTGGCGTCCGCGCATACGACGACGCAGCTCGCAGTTACCGACTCACCGCGCGCGATATGGGTCATTTGAATAATCAAATCTCGCGCTCGCTGACCTTTAAATTTAATTGAAGGTGATACCGCACTTTATATCTAGTTCCGCCGCTGCCTCCTTTTGCAAGGAGGACTTCCGAAAGAGACTAGATTCCACGTGGGCCTCGTCGCCATCGCCACGAGCAACGCACGCATCGGGTTAAAATCGCCTTGATCCGCAAATATTTTTGCAGCATCCGCGCTGCACGCAATTAAATTTAGTAGTCGCGCATAAGTCTTAATTAGTTTTATAAGTAGTTTTAAAATTAGTGTTAATTTGAACATTTTCTTCCACGTGAATTGAATTGTCTTCACGTCGCGACACGAAGAAGTACCGGTCGCGAAGTTTGGTGTAAAACTTAAAATAAAACCATTTTTTTTATAGACAAAATCACATTTCTTCCTTTTATAAGCACCATCCTGAACCACGCACAGATTAAATCGACGCGAAATATTGCTGCTCGTGCGACCAAAATCGAACACCTTCCTATAATGTGGAAGTAACAAAAATCTGTCAAATATAACAACGTTTCGTGCAGTGTGATTATCCAAATCATTATTGTAAACAAAATTAAGTAGTCATGTCCGTTAGGCTACATACAATTTCGAATCAAGAGGTATACCGTTAGTTAGTACTAAAATACATTTGCGCTTGTACTTGTTGGGTTTTCAGAATGTATTTCATTCCATAGACGTGTGAATGTTACATCACAAGAATGTGCACACGACTCGATTTTATGCACGGGTATTCGTATAGATGTAACACATGGGTAGCTAATGAGAGAGAGGGAGAGAGAACGGTCGACAATTAAAGAAGACAGTTCAAAAGTCACATTTGCTATGAATAAGGCCAACTTATGTGGGCTATTACACACGGTTCTAATGTGAACAAATTTGTTATTATCATAATGATAAATATTTTGTCGACTTTCGTTTTGTTTTTACATTGACAGAAAGAAAGATGTAGTGTAGATAAGATGACTAAGACCATGTAAGATTTATGCCTGGACTGACTTTAAGATGTGATGATTTCAGAGTGCAGTTTTTAGAGTGCAGTACATCGCGATTCAATAGACATACAAAAATTAAATGTTTAAGCGATGTCGACGTAATGATTGATCATTTTTTATTTAAAATTTAGAGATCTCTGGCACGCTCAATTGTATTATAAATGGATCGAAACTTGTATTCATACGTCTATGTACATTTCAATGAGATCGAATATCGTAGAAAAGATTTCTTCAATTGTAAAAGTGTGGTGACCATCATACTGGTGCTAGTACTTGAAACGGTTTAATATTACGTTTAACTTCTTCATTATCATCTGAGTATCGTAACTCGCAAACTATCGACAATGGACACGTATGGGACCGTTTATCCTAATCTCAAGAGGAACATCGAATGATACCGAGAGGGATCTAGTGACCGTGAAAACTATCTGTTTTTGTTACACTCTGATTTGATTTCCGATTCATAGGATTTTACGAAGAGATACTACGATCTAGAGAGAAAGGTACGTCGTACCCATAAGTTAGAGGTACCACGCCATATGTGGAAGTGGCAAAGAGTGTGTGAGAAGGAGAGGCATAGATATAGAGAGAGAGAGGGAGAATGAAGCGTAAATTAATGAAGGGGACTAGCAAATCAGTATTAGGTACTAGAGATGTAGTATATTGCCGACGTGCAAGGACTCCCCGGATCTGGTAATCAGTTTATATCGAAGGAAATCATGCATTATGGATATTTCCGACAATGATGTAGTAAAGTACGTTTTGAACGTAAAACAATTGGTTAATGCACAATGATCATGGTCTACGATTGGAATCGGGCGATATACCCTTTGATGCAATCAACGAAACGTTGGAAGACATCGTTACATGTGCTCACAAGATATACATAAAAGGCGCATACAAAAAAAAAAGATATAGGTTGCAGGAAATATTAGATGCTGGCAATGCTGCTGACCTAGATAAATTGGCCCGTCCATATCTACCAAAACTCAGGATAAAATGCTTAAAACTTGGATACTGGAAAATCTTCAAGACCATCCTGCATCTCTTCAAAGGTCAATGAGAATTTTCTATGGAGTGAAACGTCTTGCATTAATGGAAATAAAGTACATCGAGTGTCTACCTATAGATTTCATCTCAACGTTTGCAGAACGTGAAATTGAAGAAGCATGATCATGTCTATCTCTCACAATGCAAATGCATTCAGATTTACGTGAATGTCGTCGATAAACATTTTGAAACGAGTGATGATACCGTAGATAGACAGCCGCCGATGATTAAAGACTATGCAAAGTGTTAATTTCAAAGGGATGTCTAGTAATGACAATATAGGTATTTTAAAAATAGCGAGATTGCTTTCGCTTTGCAGTAAATGCGCGGTAATATTTAACAATTTCACTTTCATATTCTTTTGCATGGCGATAATAAGTTTAATTGTCAACTAGATTTAATTTTCAAGAACCTCATATTTAATTGTAATCGCTCCATAGCCACTCATATCAGCAAGTGTATGATAGCAGCCTACTATGAATCTATGCATTTCAGATGCACCCGTGTAACGAGCCGTTTAACTCGACCGCGCGGAAGAGAAAGAGCGGCGGAGAGAAAGAGGGCCGTTACGATATTTGTATATCGACATGTGTAATCAAGAAATTACAAAGGACGCGATGCGCGCTTGTTACGTACCGGTGGTACGTAGCGTCCGTCCCACCCTATTATATCATTTTTATAATAATAAATCAACCTATTATCATTTATCCAACCTGAAAATATGCACGAGGTGTATCCTCGCACGGTGAAGCCGAGCGAAGAAAGTGCACCCTCAGCATAATCCCACGGTTGGAAAGTAATGCGACGACGAGCTCCGCTGCGCTCTCGATTCGAGACCACATCGGAGAAGTCAGTTGGTGAACGGCGTACACACAATAAACGTCGCGGATAAAAATTTCCTTTCTTTTTGAAATTTTCGCGAGTGTGTAGAGATGAAGTGTTATGAGTGCTATGGGCTCATGTTGAGCATATACCAGGGCCGACTATATACAACACGTGGCCGAGATTTACACAGAGGGGATGACAACTGCAACGGAGTTGGAAGAATTCAGTACGGAATTTATGGACGACTTCATGCGGTCCTTTGAGCGTACCACACTGGAAAATTTTGTGGCGGGGTTGCGTGATCAAGAAATGGAAATTTGAGTACTACGAGTCAATCCACAGACCGTGACCGATGCCATGACTACTACAGACAACTTCGCTCGGATGGATGCGAAGAAAGTTGACATTGCAAGAAACTCGCGACCACGGTCACAGGTTCCATTGCGAAGAAATAAACAGGATAGAGTCGAACTTAATTCTGACATGCTAAAGGCTCCCCAGATGGACACTGAACCCAGGAGCAAGTGGTCATACAAATGTTACAAGAAGACACTTCCTGAAATCTTGCCGATTTCAAATAAAATCAAGTCAACTGCGGAGAAAACCGCCAGATCCCATCCATCTATATCCATTACGTCACACAAATATCACGCATACTCCAGCGTAATTAAAGACGCCGATTTCTCAACCGACCGTAAGTCCAAAATTCGGGTAAATCAGAACCAGAATTATCAAGAAACAAAATCACCTTTAAAACAGGTATATCTGATACCAACCAACAATTTTACGGACGAAGAGACCGTGCATGAAGAAGTCCGAAATGTCAAAATGGAAACTTTCTGAGATTGCACATGCACGGTTGAGGATGTTGAAGAATCAAGACTCATTCCAGATATATATCAAGTTTTAGTGCCCAAAATTTCGGAGGAAATTATTGAGGAGATAAAAGAAACCATCGGAGACATGAAAATACTCACCTCTGGAAAAGACATCGAGAACATCAATTCTGAGGAAATAGCAGTCTCGTTGGAGCACATGAATGCACCATCGTCAAGAAAACCGCGACAACTGTCTAACATCACCGAAAAAAGAGAAAAGGTTGATGTTGAAGCCGACGCGCCGTCAGCTCCGCAAACGGTCACAGATACCAGGAGAGCGCGATCTCCAGAAACCTTGCCGATTCTACACGAAATTCGGCCAAGCACGAAGAAACTCGCAAGTTCGCACCCGTCGACGCAGTCAGATAAGACATACAAGTTTCGCATAGATTTCGCTGCAAGTGTTGATATATCGCACGGCAATCAGATGCTATTACGACGAAGAGTTGAAGACTCTCATGTCTAAGAGGTTGACAATCCAGAAAACAACTCTCAACGGACCAATCCGAAACTTATCTCAGAAGCACTATCGGAAAATCAGGATTCGAACTCCAAGATGATTTTAGACACTGAATCAACGACCGACATCATCGACCCCGACGAAAAGTTGCTGACCACGTCCGAAACTCTGCATCAAAATTCAATTCCAAGGGGAAGTTCTACAATAGATAAACGTTTATCAAAAAACAACCCGAGCTCTTTAGACAGTCCGCACTGTGAAAATAATGACGAATCTAAGCACGTCAAACGAGTGAAATTGACGGTGAAGAAAGTTCCAGTCAACGTTCTTCCTAAGTGCGAGAATTCAAATCTCGCGTCCTCCAAACTAGAAGCAAAGCCGTTTCTACTATTATCAAAAATCACGCTGAAAGATGCAGCGAATGTTAAAGCTAAGATGAACGAGAAACGAAAAGAGAATAAGGCGCCTGAAAAAGTGCAAAAAGTGGAAAATCTAAATCAAAGGAATCAAAAAGTGACACTTGTCTGTGCATTTTCGCGGCCTCCGCCCGAACCACCGCCGGGTGAGAGAAGCGAAGAGAGGACGAGGGAATAATCCGTCTCCTCTTTGTGCGGCTATTCGCAATCGCGCGAGTAACCGCGAAATAAATAATACTACGAAATAAATAAATAATACTGCCGATATTAAAAGTGGTTTACTATGGTTTTACGCAGATAGACAGTATTTCAGAGACAGTAAGTTTTTAAATACTTGTGTTGCTGAAATGTAGAATGTATCAAGCTTTGTAAAATTGTTTGTACATCGGCGAGGACGCCGATTTTTTATGGTGGGGAGGTGTTATGTACCGGTGGTACGTAGCGTCCGGCCCACCCATATTATATCATTTATATTATAATAAATCAACCTATTATCATTTATCCAACCTGAGAATATGCACGAGGTGTATCCTCGCACGGTGAAGCCGAGCGAAGGAAGTGCACGCTCAGCATAATCCCACGGTTGAAAAGTAATGCGACGACGAGCTCCGCTGCGCTCTCGATTCGAGACCGCATCGGAGAAGTCAGTTGGTGAACGGCGTACACACAATAAACGTCGCGGATAATAATTTTATATCCTACCTCACCGCTCACAACCATAACACGCTTTTTCCGGCCGGTCGGCCATTTTGGATCCCAAGCCCACGTGGGATCCGAGCGCGCATCAGAAGACATGCGCGCGCAATGACAAGGCGTTGGCGCTGGTGCGCCTCTACATGCGCAGATGAGGTGCAACGGCGCCCTGGCCGCGCACCATCAAGAGTGGGCAACAAACGGGCCGAGTTCCAAGCTCGGAGCGCATGTGTCTCCGCAATGTGGCGCATGCGCTCCAAATTCAAATGAGGGGCGGGCTGTCAAACTCAAATTAAGCAAATTACATTCAAATGTTTGACAGTTCCCGTCCCGATTCTCAGGAAAAGAGGAACTCGGCGACATGAATGGACATAGGGATACTTACCGAGGTATTATAAGACCTGGTAAGTATCCCTCAAACTCTCTCTTCCATTTTGACTTCTCTTTTACACGGACTCCTGGTGGCAACCCGACATCTCGCTGCCTCAGCAACAATCCGGAGAACCTGGCTGCTCCGAAACCAAAGGTGGGCCCACTCGCATGCACAGCCAACAATAATAAGAACCAAAATTATAATGGAGGCGGCGAGGATACAAAATTGAACAAGAAGGACACCAGGGACCAACGACGGAACTCCATTCGTCAACGCTCCATAAGGCTGCTGGTCCTCTCCCTCGTGGTCGCGAGGGAGTGCGACATCACTACTGATTCACGAGGTGACAGCAGCCGAAGCCAAGAAATACTTAGCCGGATGCAGGACCCGAACATTAAACAAGAGGAACGACGCTGGAACAAGAATGAAGAATTTTTACGTAAGCCTCTTTCTCTTCCGTCCGTTATAAAATGAGATTATGAATATGTATATGTGATTGTTGTTATGTAATATTGCCAAATATTTATGTGTATTAATGTATGTATGTATGTATACGTGAGTGTGTGCATTGAATGTGTGTCCGCGTTAATTAATTTAATTTTACCGCGTAACTTATTCCGTCGTTGACGACATGACAAATTTTATATTGACATTGACTCCACAGACTTACCAACGACTCGATAATCCCTTTTTATTGTGATGACTCTTATTTTATTTATATTTGCGAGTAGACTTCGAGTATGTTGTGTATGTGTGTGGAAATAATTTATTTTCATGACGAGTTCAATTATGTAAAGTTCAAAGTGTTTTAAATATATGTTTAATTGAATAATGACGATAAATAATTATGACTTTATTTATTTCAGCACCAGCGATTCCTTTCTATTATTTTAATAATGATTGACTATAATTGACATTATTTTTATATGTTTGGACGAGTCTGTAATGACTTGGTTCATACCAGACTCCGAATCGTTTCACCCGCATATTTCATTCTGCGACACACAGATTCTTCAATCTCTTTAAACATACAAAAAGATGGCAGCATTCTCATTTCCTTTAACTTTTTACTTAAAAGACACAAAACTGTGCGTAAAGATACTATGCATTTCGATCTTCTTATTCTCAGAAATTTTAAAAGTGGGAAATATTAAATGAAGGTTAATTAATTATATTAGAAGCAAGTCGATACTCGTATGTGTTCGTCACTTGTGGGAAGTCAGATTCATTGTTACCGTATAGTAAAGTCTACGGATAATTAACAGGTCGAAACTTGTATGGCGATGTTTAAGATGTGGTAAATTGTACACATATTAAAAAACGGCCAGGAGCATGATTAATTACATTACCCACGGGTCCAAACTCGTATAGCTATGGTTCGAACGGCATGAAAACACGTAAATACCGTGAAAAGATAAATGCATAGGAAATAAGCGTGTCATCCTCTCTTTCTAATTACTGCTACCTTTTTCCATCATTTCTATATTATACATTTTAATACACGCTATTCGGATTATGAGAGATTTATTACTATTTCAATATTATTATTATAAATTATTTATTTATTTATTAATGCTACTTTTGTTAACGAAGGGGTGAGTTGGCCTACAGGTGGCCCGCCAGGTTATTCCTAGATAAAATACGGAACTGAGATTATCTCCTTTCTATTATGGCGGAGGTTGTCTAAATTTGGGAAAGAGAAAATGTGTCACTTGGTATATGTTTTGATGAAATTGCGCAATGACTTTAAACGCGTCTGAACCTGTGTACATGGAAAAATATATGGTGAAATATAACAAAGAGTATGCGAGAGCAAGAGAGATGGTAGTAGAACACAGGAGGAAAAGGTCATTATTAGAATTTTACATTCATTT
Organism: Trichopria drosophilae; assembly: GCA_030407085.1. Classification (NCBI taxonomy): domain Eukaryota; kingdom Metazoa; phylum Arthropoda; class Insecta; order Hymenoptera; family Diapriidae; genus Trichopria; species Trichopria drosophilae. The sequence goes on along the minus strand of CM059583.1, from coordinate 106,796,415 downwards.
TTACAATACGATTCCTGGCCTACGATGTATTTTCAGACGGGCACCGAGAAGCGACTATGATGTAGCAATAGCTGACCTTTATGGTGAATAAGTGATCGATGGATAATCAACGACCGTAAAAACGGTATACTGCTAATGTTAATGGAACTAACAAAGAGTATGCGTGAGCGAGAGAAATGGTAGTAAGACGCACGAGGAAAAGGTCATTTTACTTTCACTCTCAATACGGTTCCTAGCTTACGATGTATTTCCATAAGCGACTATAATGTAGCAATATCTGACCTTTAATGAAGGCGACTTTTGAAATTTGATTTTCGACACATGGCAATACAAAAGTGTAACGACCAACACTTTTCAATCTCTCTGATTGAATTTTGTAAGATCACGCATTAGAAAGACGTCATTTTCAACGATAATGTAAAAACATTTTATTAATAACAATATCTAATGAATTAATAAATATTGGTTGACCTTTTTGTGTTTTTCGACCTTCACAGCTTTCGAAATTTATAATAACAATACATGAAATTGTTTATAATAACCTCCTTTCACTCCTGACCTTCTTACGGCCCACTTGCGCAATTCTTCCATCATACTATCATTGATGGGATGTAGGGTGGGGGCGGCACACTCCCCCTCGCCCCTCTACTCTGGACGTAACAGAGGACATAATTTTTGGCGCAGTCGGTAGGACCGGGACAGAGAGATTGTGAGATAATATATTTATTGTACTAATGAAATTTTTCTTTTAGCAAAACGAATATAAAATCAACAAAAAGTGTTTTAAAAATCCCACAATGTGACAGTGTAGTTATAACCAAAAAGAAAAAAAAAAGTAAAATATAAAAACCAGAGGAACAAAGTCAAATATCTTCCTAATAAATATAAACTACATTATTCAATAAAAATGTCTCATGTTTTAACAAAGAAAAAAAAAACGAAAAGTCGCGAATAACCTAAAATAAATAAAAAAACGGTAAAAATAAAAGTGATATAAATTTTAAATAAAATTCGTAAATTTAACACTCGGTGAAGTTTTCAAATTAGAAAAATTGGCTAGATCGATTATCCGAGTCAAATGAATGATAAAAAAATGAACACTTGGTCTTGTTTTGTTCAAGTAGTCGACGTTCTTCGCATAATTATAAAACTGCGACAATGTAAAATATTAATTTTTGCAAATTATATATAGATAGTCTTGAAAATGACAGTGACGCTGTCGAAACGTCGACTACTTGAACAAAACAAGACCAAGTGTTCATTTCTTTATCATTCATTTGACTCGGATAATCGATCTAGCCAATTTTTCTAATTTGAAAACTTCACCGAGTGTAAGTAAATTTTGATATCGTTTACGTGTTTCCAGTACCGCGGGCATAAGTCCTTTCCGAATTCCGTTTTCGCCGACGCGGACCATAAGTTTTTTTAAGTTTTAAGACAAAGTCGCTATGTTCTCTTTTAATTTCTAAAAATGTATGTAATTAACAATGTTGAGCAACACTGTTGAGCACAAATCTATTTTCATCGCCTAAAATGAAGTGTTTTTACTGCGTAAAACAATAAACGCGAAGCTGCCAGAGCGAAGCCGCCTAAAGGAAGCGTATAAACAAGGGTCAAACACAAATTTAACAGACGAGCAAATTAAAGAACTGGAAGTTGCCTATTGTAAGGCTTTTGTATTAGGATTACACCCCGAAATTAATAGTTGAATGACGGAACGACTAGATTTAAATTTAGCCGGACCGGAAGCAATTAAAATCGAAATACAGTTGGAGAATCGTAAACGATTAATCATACAACAGAATTCTCAACTTAAGAATTGCGATATTTGCAAAAGCACCGTACAGGCAACGTTAGAGTGTCCTTTATTAGCTAAAGCACCAAAACGATGTCAATTATGTGATGAGTCGCGACTAAACCACGGTCGTGATCAGTTGCGTCTGTCGCACAGCTGCGTTATTCCTTCGGGGAGCAAGTAACGGAAAGTTCTTAATACTGAAGTGTTGAGTTTCATTAGCTGATGTACATCTATGTAATGGTGGACAAAATTAGCCACCTTTAATAATATGTTGGAACCAATACAACCAACACCTCCCGAGGAAAAATGGAAGACGTTCAAAACAAAAAGGAAAAGAAATAGTCCTGACAAATGCGAAAACAAAAAACGACAAACGAATCTAAAGGATTATTGGTTAACATCAATAGAAACCGAAATTTCCTACGAAGCTTTGGAAGATGAAGAAACATTGAACATAAATAGCCACGACAATGTCGAAACTAAAAAACGTAATGAAAATAAATCTCCGCCAATTTTTGTGAGTGGCGTTGGTAATATAAAGCCGCTCTTAGAGTTACTGGATAAAACTGCTGAAAAAGAATAAACAATTAAGGTACTCCAAAACGACCAAGTCAGAATCCAACCTCTGTCTACAGATAAATTCCGTAAACAGGATAAATCTTATAAAGTAGTGTTGCGAAATATGCATGCTTCAGTCAATATCGATGACCTGAAAGATGAAATCGAAAAGCATGGACATAAAGTGATAAGAATTTCAAATATTCAACAACAAGTAACTAGAAAACCATTGTCTCGCTTCTTCGTGGAAATTGAGACAAATGTAAACAACAACAAAATTTTCGAAATAAACAAATTGCTACATCTTGTAGTAAAATTTGAACAACCACGTAACAAACGTGATATTCCGCAATGCTTGAAATGCCAGGAACACGGTCATACAAAAAACTATTGTAACAAAAGACCAGTGTGTGTTAAATGTGCTGAAAATCACCTGTCAATAGACTGTCCCATCAAGGAAAAGATCAAGGATGTGAAATGTGCTAACTGCGAAGGGAATCATCCTGCTAGTTGTAAAGGATGTCCAGTGAGAAAACAGTTGCAACAAAAATTATTCCCGGCCCTTAGAGAAAAAAGAGACAACCGTAATACGAATCTCAGCAAGAAAATTTGTGATAAAACAGTCAAAGATAATATCTCATATGCACATAGTTACTAGCAAGGAAAATACACCTACGGGAAGCAATCAATATAAACATAATTAAAACAATACAGGTTCAACAAGTGTAAACAATCTCGAAGAAATGATTGCACAGATAATGACGAGGATCCATACTATGTTAAATTTGATTACAAGTTTAATAAACAAACTATTAGGAATTTAAATTCAACATAGCGATATGGAATTGTAATGGTTTAAACCAGAGAAGTTTAGAATTACAGACTTTTCTGAAAATGAATGTCATTGATATCATATTAGTCTCAGAAACACATTTCACCGCTAAAAATTATTTGAAAATTCCTAATTATACATTCTAGAACGCAAACCATCCCGATGGCAAAGCACATGGAGGTATAGCAATACTAGTCAAAGCAAAAATAAAACCATTCGAAATAGAACCTTATCAAGAAGACTATTTGCTAGCAACAAACGTTGTAGTGGAAATTGAATATGAAAAAATCACTTTTTCCGCTGTATACTGTCCCCCCAAGTTTTCAATTAGTCAAGAAACATTCACTAATTTCTTCTCTAAATTAGGCCATCGTTTTCTAACTGGAGGCGATTACAATGCTAAGCATTCTTGGTGGCGATTTTTTTGACATTTTTTTGACACAAGAACATTTCCCAATCCTAAAGGTAAACAATTATATTTAACAATGCAAGCTGAAAATCTTATACGAGTATCCACAGGTGAGCCAACGTATTGGCCGTCTGATGTTAAAAAATTACCTGATCTAATCGATTTTGCAGTAGTCAAGGGAATAAATGCAGTGCGCACGAAAGCAAAATCTCATTTTGATTTGTCATCAGATCACTCGCCAATAACTATACACATAAACGCCGCTATCACAAATAAAAACAATAAGCAATTTTTATACAATAAAAAAACCGACTGATATAAGTACAGAAACATACTCGATAATAAACTCACTTGTAATATAGCACTAAAAACAACTGAGGACATAGAGAAGGCGATTGCAAAGTTAAACAAAAGCATACAGGAGGCAGCTACGGAATCTTCTCCATCATGCGAATTAAATGGGAAAAGTGACAGTATTCCTAAAAATATCTACGACAAAATTAAAAACAAAAGAAGATTAAGAAGAATCTGGCAAATAACGAGATCAGAAGTTATTAAAACAAAACTAAATAAAGCTACAAGAGATCTCAAGGGAGACCGTTAGCCGAGTGGCATATGCTATCGACTAGCGATCTTCTAGGTTAAGCAGCATTCGCCCCGTTTAGAACGAAGATAGGTGACCATTTGAGTCCGCCCTACGGGATAACATGTCGGGTTTTTTTCAAATGTAGTCTTGTTCTATACGTGTCGAATGCAAGCCTTGACCCCCTGTGGACTTGTCGTCCGAAGGGTTGCGTGGAGGGGATGATGTGAAAGCTTGCGAGGATTTGGGACACAAATCGTGTTCAATCGGGCTTATATACCTCTGAGGTGCAAGCAGGTAAAGCTGACCATTTTTTTTTTGTTACAAGAGATCTCAAAAAGTGTCTTACTGAGAAGAAAAACTGCGGTATTCAAAGTTACCTCGAAAATTTATCTGCCACAGATAAGACGGATTATTCCCTGTGGAAAGCAACTCGAAAGATTAAACGTCCTAAAATCTTCGAAAGAAACAGTTATTGTATGCCGTATTTGTAGATGTAGCGCAAACTTTCGATAAAGTTTGGAATGATGGACTTATTTATAAACTGAAAAAAAGTTTACCCAGTAAATTATGCAGCTTACTTATTTCTTATATAAGTGATAGGACATTTCAAGTAAAAATTAGGGAAGAAATAACAAAACCATATCCTATTAAAGCAGGTGTCCCACAAGGAAGTGTATTGGGCCCTGTCCTATTTTTATTGTATACTGCAGATATTCCAACATCAAATGACGTGACAACTGCAACTTTTGCTGACGACACGGCTTTTATGGCGACACATCAAAACCATAATATTGCTGCCGAAATTATGCAAGTACATGTACTAAAAATCCAATCATGGTATAATGCCTGGAGAATCAAGGTAAATTAGCTAGGAGAGAAGCTAAATCGGTAAATACAACCTTTATATTACGTAAAGATACTTGTCCTAGAGTATACTTAAATAATATAGCGGTTATACAGTGTGATAAAGTAAAATACCTGGGTATCCATTTCGATCCTCGACTCACATGGAGAGAACACATTTGGACCAAAAGAAAACAACTTGACCCCTGTGAGCCCCCCCCCCCCCAAAAAAAAACCCGGACCCCAAAATTTCGAAACCAACTAAATCCGAACCTACCCAGAAAATGCCCAAACCGTCGTCGTCGCTCGCAACCGCCCGCAACCGCAACGCCCACCAATAAAACCTCAACCAACCACATCCCGGGGGTCACAAGACCTTACGACGCGCACGATGTTATTAAGGGCGCCAGGCATGTCGAAGCATGCCGAATTTATAGGCGCGCCGCAAGGCGATGGTGTGCCCGCCATGCTCAGCCCCGAGATCCACTCGGCACGGGAGAGGGCGGTATTCGTGCGCAGTCAAAACCGAAACCCAAACTCGGCGATATAAGATAGCGGTCACGACCAACGAGGACGGGGTTCAAAACGACGACTACGTAAATCGAGGTCCCAGACGTTGTCCCTCGGCAGGGGTACGGCCGGGACTTCCTAATCGCGGTGCCTTGCGACGGACTCAACCAGGACTTTTCGGACGCGGCGCCTGGCGACGAACTCGACAAGGACTTTTCGCAAATACGGTGCCCGGGGACGACCTCCCCGGGACTTTCTAAGAGGCCTTGCCCGTCGACGAACTCAGCGAGGACTTCCAAGACGCACTGCCTCGTGACGGACTCGAGCGGGACTTTATACGCGGGCCCCGCGAAAACCCTGCCAAGAGACGACTGGTCCACCGTCCCGCTAAACTCAATATTCAAAACCCCACGATTCCACGGTAATAACGCGCAAAAAAAAACCAAACGGAACTGAACCACCCATAAACCCTACGGATATCTTGAATACTGCGGAGCGATATTAACCCTAGAAAACGCGCCCTATTCTGACGAAGCATTAAGCAAAATGTGGGTTGCCCCTTAAGGGCCGAGAGCCTTCGAATCAAAAGAATACAAAAAAAAAAAACACGGGACGCACCTCCACAGCGGATGCCCGTAGCACACGCCAAATACTGGCCGAGAATACCTTTATGAAAAAGAAATAAGATTCACGAGTTTTACGCGTTTGCACCAAGGAGACGCCCGTAACCACAGTTATCACATACGGGTAAATGTGCGACGTAACCGAAACTGGCAGACGAAAAAGAGACGATGAAACGACAAAATTTTGGGTTGCCCCGTAGGGGCCGAGAGCCGCCGAAATAAAAGATACAAAAAGCGCGCCACACCTCCACCCTGGGTGTTCTTAGCCGCCATGGCCGATAACCCAAACATAAGAAAATAATATTCAATAGTTCGGTGCACCCTCACGGGTGTCGGTAACCCAGATTCCTACCCGATCCTATTATACCGGAACAACTGCGGAAGAGACGTAACGCGTCCTCTCGGTACCGACTAGTCGACCCGACGCTCCCCGTCTGTCCTTTTATGTACGTCTCGGGCCATCTCGATTAGATTTTCGAACGCGCTGCTTGGACATGCCTCTGCGGAAACCGCGCTCGCCCGCACATAAACACTTAGCCGTGGGTGATCCTTTGTCTCACAAATTTCAGCGCCACCTTCCGAAATGTTATTATTTAGCTTATTCCTTTTAATTAAGTAACATTATTCCCTCTGAGCGAATCAAAGGCGATAGCAATATTACTTTTGTTTAAATTATTTATTATTCTCCTTGAAGAAAGTTCAAGGCCGTAAACCATTAAGTTTATATTTAATTAAGTAACATTATTCCCTCTGAGCGAATCAAAGGCGATAGCGATGTTACTTTTGTTTAAATTATTTATTATTTTCCTTGAATAAGTTTCAAGGACGTGAACCGTTAAATTTATATTTAATTAAGTAACATTATTCCCTCTGAGCGAATCAAAGGCGATAGCAATGTTACTTTTGTTTAAATTATTTATTATTTTCCTTGAATAAGTTTCAAGGACGTGAACCGTTAAATTTATATTTAATTAAGTAACATTATTCCCTCTGAGCGAATCAAAGGCGATAGGAATGTTACTTTTGTTTAAATTATTTATTATTTTCCTTGAATAAGTTTCAAGGACGTGAACCGTTAAGTTTATATTTAATTAAGTAACATTATTCCCTCTGAGCGAATCAAAGGCGATAGCAATGTTACTTTTGTTTAAATTATTTATTAATCTCCTTGAAGGATTATCAAAGACGAGAGCAGTTAAATTCAATTTGATTAATTAACAATTTTAGTTTGCTGTAATAAGTCACGGACGGTAGCAATGTTATCTTTAAAGTGATTAAGGCGTATTTTGTTCGACAAAGAACCTCTACCACGAGAAAAGTCCGAAAACCCGAATCTTTTATTAATATTTATCGATTCATTTGATGACGATACACGCACTTCGTCCACAGAAAGTTACACTCGCGAAAGAACAATGATGCTATTCAATTTACGAAGAATCTACGAATTACAAAAAAAAACTATTTATTACGTCGCGATCACGTTGTATTACGAACCCGGAACCATTTTAAGGAGCACTTCAGCCGACCACGCGAGCGAGAACTATATACGAATTCCGGAAGGCTGTTATCGAGAAAAAAGAACGCGAAGCCTTCCGAAATTCGTCGTACCTGTACCTTCCGATGCCCACCTGCCAAGGCCCAGAGATCCTGCCGCTGCTGCAGACCGCACGAGAATGGCCCGGGGCTCGTCGCCGCCGTGCCGGAACGCGATCCTCGCCGCCCGCCGGCGCCAGAGACGGAGCGCGCTGATTAGCTCCCGCGGTACCGCGTGACTACCGCGGCTTTCCCCGCGGTGTCTCTTCCCCTTTTCTCTCGATTCCCCTCACGCGTTCTGGAACCTTCTAGAGACTTCCAGAAGCGGTAAGCCGTAAACATCCATTGTCTCGATACCTCTCCCCGCAGGGGACTTGTGGAAGAGAGCGGAGCGGGTTATCTCCGTCCACAATTTAATTGTGGAAGAGTGAGGGGTCGAAGTGCCCGAGCTCGAAGAGGAGCAATGCTTTTGAAATATCCGCTTCTCTTAGCAAGTTTTGAGAATTGACGACCTCACGGACCCAATCGTTCGGCTGGTCTGTGCCGACGAATGCCTGATCGTGAAACGACTCGAGAGACCCACCGTACTGGGGAGCTAGGGTGCGGTGTCAAGCCCCTGCCGGCGGGTTCCACACGGGGGAGCGCTACGGCGTGCCGTGTCCGTGCAGGCAGTAACCGCAGAAAGGGTTGGCCTCTAGCGGGCCGTGGCAACGTTAGAAAGGTTCTCTGAACCAACAGAAGCATCAAGGCAGGCAGCTTGTTGCTAATAAATGTGGTAGCTGACTTGTTGTATATCTTTTTTAAGTGTGCACAACCAGCGGTGCTGGCGCATCACTAAAATTTGGCCCCATTCCCCCATGGGGGGGGGGGGGTGTTTTAAACCCGAACGGGAGGCAAGACACCTTAAATAACTACACTCAGGTGTCTCGATACCTCTATCAAAACAACAGATGCCCTTGTTTATCCCGTAACCATCATAACAAAGCGACGAGATCCTTCCTAATCGGGCTCTTTATGTTCAAATATTGACGAGAATTTCAACACAATAAACGATATAATATTATCGGCGATGTAAAATATAATCTGTTTACGAAATCACCAAAATACCGAGAACCTTCTAACGAAATTAATATTCTAAAATGATGTGAAAAATGCCCAAGTATGCGTACTAATTTTTATAATGACTCACCAGCTACTACACGATATCCAAAAATCTTAAACAATGCAAAAGAAACGAATTCAAACGATAAAATTTTCTTTTCAGTTTCGGATGAAAACCAAGACGAACCTGTACGATGTATGATGTAATCTCCCCCCATTTTCCTAAGGATGTTTACCTAATTTAACGTACTTTAACTTACCATAACTTAATTTAACTTACTCTAATTTATCCTAACTTCCTGTAACTTAATTTAAGTTACTCTAATTTATCCTAACTTAATGTAACTTAATTTAACGTACTCTAAATTATCCTAACTTAATTTAGCTTAATTTTACTTAATTTAATTTACTTTTTGCGACCTCCGGAATCTCAAGATTCACAACGCGATGTAGGATATCTAAAAAATTAGCGCCTTCACAGCAGTCCCCCCTTTATATCAAAGAATATCCTTATTCCCCGGATAAAGCCTCCCGGCAAGACAAAGTCCGTCTCGGTACGGGGCGGTGATCCCTTGCCACGGGTCAGTGAAGTCCCTTACAAAAATTAGCGCCACGAACGACAGTCCCCCCTATGATGGAACTACACCAACCCATGGTTTGGAGCCATATCCAAAAAACCAGCGCCACTACAGCAGTCCCCCCATTTACCCCTTGATATGACCCCCGCGAGCAACAGTGCCAAGAAAAGATTAGCGCCACGATCGACAGTCCCCCCAATATAGGCACTGCAGCACCCCTTCGGATTGATTCTCGCGCAGATCTACAGCTGTAACGTGTTGCCACGTTACACCTCATAGTAAGAAAAATCTATTGGATGCTAGGAAGAAAATCTAAGCTTTCAATCTACAATAAAATTCTCATTTATAAATGTATCCTTAAACCAGTGTGGACTTACGGAATAACGTTGTGGGGTACAGCATCTAAATCGAACACCGACATTCTTGAACGGTACCAAAATAAAGTACTACGAAAATTAGTAAATGCACCATGGTTTGTACCAAATGAACTAATACGCAAGGATCTCGGCCTGACATCGGTAGCGGAAGAAGTGCATTACATCAAAGCTAAATATGTCAATAGACTTAACGAACACCCAAACCAACTCGCAAGGAACATGCTTTAAACTGCATTTAGAAATTCAAGATTGAAACGTTACAAACCACTTTTATAATCAAATTTTCTGTGCTAAAAGTTGTTTAAATTTATTTTTAATTTAATTTTAATTAAAAAGGTGCTGAACAGTGGCGACGCACCTTCATTATCATCATTATAGTATCCGCTACAAAATTTACTTATTGTTATTGTTAGATATGTGACAGATTGTAAATAAAATGGAGAAAACAAAAATTATGTGATAGTACCCAACACAATGCAAAAACGTGTAAAAAACGAGAAAATACGGAAAATCGTTCAAGATGCCAATTATGCGATCGAACCGGATACCTTGCACGAGATTGTCGCCCGAAAGGACAAGGGTGTCAATATTGTAACAAATCTGGGCATACAACCAGGAAATGTCGCAACAGATCGGGAACCCAAATATGCTATCTTTGTCGTATAACGATGCACGTGGCACGAGATTGTCAGTACAGAACTCCCGTCCGGGTAGTCCAACCGAATTGTCAAGGATGCAGTAAAACAGGACACACTGCAAGATTGTCGAAATAATATGCCCTGTCAATATTGTGCCCAGCGAGGTCATACCGCTAGAGATTGCCTGCGAATAAAGGTACAACAGGCCCCATGCTGTCAATATTGCAATCGAACTAGGCATACTGCAGCCCGATGCTTCCAAATTCCCAAATAGCAAGAGTCGACAAGAGAAATTTGCAGTTTCTGTAAAAAGGCAGGTCATACTGTTCAGTTCTGTTTCGTACGAAATCGTCAAGCTTCCAATAATATTCAGCAAAAATCGGGAAACTTCCGGAGCCTTCCACATCGGGAGGCAGTTCCAATTTCAAACAATAAATCGTGCTCCAATACGAGCGGTGCAATATGCCATACAAGAGGAACCATACGATCAGTAAAATTAACTATAGAACGCGAATCGCCCTCCGTTCAATTAAATTGTCCTGATCCTACATTGTTTTTTATAGATTCCGGAGCTGGACCTTGTATAATTAAACAAAGATTCATAGATAATGAAACAATCGACCAAACCCAAATACTCCAGTTTTTGTTATATCTCCGCATTCCCAACAAATTGTATATGCTCACGTCAAAAATACTAAAATCACATGTGGATATATGCCACTTTTAAAACTATCCGAAGGAATATTCATGGGAAATGGGTTAACAGAAAACCGCGATGGCAAAGCTTATGTGCCGATAGTTAACACAATAGACAAACCATATCCATATTCACCTACCAAAGTAGAATTACAAGAAGTTCATGAAACTCAACCAACACAAACAGAATTGGTTGAACAAAAACATATCACTCGTCGCAGGAAATTGTCCAAATTGAAAATACACCTAAGATATGCAGCATCAAGATTCAAGATATAAGAAAATCAAGGAATTATTGCGTTTAGATCATTTGAATGTTGAAGAACGGAAAGAAGTAGATCTGTTATTGAAAGTGCAGACAGATTCTACATCCCGGGAGAAGAACTACAATCCACGCACGTCACACAGCATGAAATCCGTACTACTGATGAAGAACCCATCTATAAACGTCAGTATCGTTTCCCAAGAAATTTTCGAGGAAAAATAAATCGACAAGTAGAAGAATTACTAACTAACAATATTATTCAACCGTCACAATCACAGTATAACACGCCTATTTGGATTGTCCTTAAGAAAGAAGACAGTCAAAGAAATAAACGCTGGAGATTGATACTGGACTTCAGGGAACTAAACGAGAAAACGATTGGAAATGCATACCCGTTGCCAAACATTTCCGAAATACTGGATATTGGGAGGAGCACAATACTTCTCCATTTTTGACCTTGCCTCAGGATTTCATCAAATTCCTATGAGTAAAAAGGACCACCACAAAACCGCATTCTCCACTGATCATGGTCACTGGGAATTCGCCAGAATGCCATTTGGACTCAAGAATGCTCCTGCTACCTTTATGAACTTAATGAATATAGTATTATCCAGATTACAAGGAATAGAGCTGTTCGTATACTTGGACGAGGTAGTGATATACGCAAAAACTTTGACAGAACATCACAAGAAATTTCTTAATTCAATACATCGGTTACGTGAAGCAAACCTTCAACTACAAGCTGACAAGTGCGAGTTTTTGAGGTACGAAGTCACCTATCTCGGACATCTTATTACACAAGACGGATTGAAACCAGATCCTAAAAAACTCGAAGCAGTCGACTATTCCCACAACCTAAGAACGTCAAGGGAATACGAGAATTCTTAGGTTTAACTGGATACTATCGTAGATTCATCGATAAATACGCTAAAATATCAAAAACCACTAACTAAATTGTTAGAAAAAGATCGAGAATTCGAATGTACCAAATTGCAACAATCCGCGTTCGACACTCTCCGTCGAAAACTATGCGAAGAACCGGTATTACAATACCCGGATTTTGAAAAACCTTTCATAGTCACTACAGATGCAAGTGGCTATGCAATCAGCGGAAGTTTAAGTCAAGGGCCAATGGGATCAGATCGACCATGTGCCTATGTATCAAGAATATTGAATGCAGCCGAAAGAAATTATTCAACTTATGAGAAAGAAGCGTTAGCTATTATATTTTGTGTCCAACACTTTAGACCGTACTTGTACGAACAAAAATTCACTATCGTCACAGATCATCAACCACTAGTATGGATGAGGACTTCGAAGGACCTTACGTCGAGACTTACATGATGGCGTTTGAAATTGGAAGAATATGATTTTGATATCGTTTATAAAGTAGGAAAGAGGAATGCGAATGCTGATGCCCTATCACGTAACCCTCTGATTACAAATACCTTCGAGAATTTCACCAATTTACCAATTGAAGTCAATACAGATTCAAAACAATTCCTTGTTGCAGAAGACAATTATTTTGGGAATGGCATCATTCACAAGCTAACCCATGAACCACCAACTAGACGTTCGCAACGAATTTCAAAACCTACCATTGAAGGACAGCAATATCGGAAGCAACTAATACGGAAAGAACAGAAGAAAACGAAAAAGCTCGAAAGGAACACATCACAACCAACAGTAGATTTACCTCCTGAAACTCCAACCTTATCAGACGATATAGTAACTAATGAAAATCCGTTTTTCGAATCACCTATGTCTCAAACCTTTGAGGCTGAATCTATCGAAGCATCGTCCAATATCCAAGATGATGCTCTCTCAGAATCATCATCTAAAGAAGAAAACACTCTCTCTGACTATAACACCGATCAAGTTGATTGTCCAGACGATGATGTTAGTGACGAAATTAAATGCCACTCCGAGTCAGTGAGTGATGAAGAAGATGAACGAAATCCCATCGAGAAACTACTATCGGGAAGAAATATTTTTGAAACTCGTGACAATTTAATAATGCGAAAGGATAATTGTGTATTTTTCGTCGATGAAAATGGAAAACCTATTGGAACTGATACAGAAGAATATGGAAAGAAACGGCATTTAACAGATTTTGGTCCCAACACAGTTGGTACAGTTAAATCAATGAAAATTGAAAGTAAGCGCTATTTCGGGATTTATTTACCGCCAATCTCGACCGGAATTAATATAAATAAAGTCTTTGGAATATTAAATTCATGCAGTAAACAGCTAAAAGAATTGTATATTAAATTCAAAGTATTCCGCGTATCGATTTCTCAGACCCTACCCTTTGGAAAAAGATGCAAGAGATATTGATAAATCGATTGCGCTCCAACGACACTAAGATATGTATATATATATATTAGGGTGGTCCAAAATATCAAAAATTTAATTACTGGCAAACGTAAGAAACGCCGCGAAAGCAGACAAGGGTGATATCAAATGAAAAAATACAACAAATACTTTGACCCATCATAGAGGTCAAAAGGTTGAAATTTAGAGGTCGCACAGAGGTCATGAACATTTTAATTTCGCAATGTGCGTAACGCAATACGTATATCCAGGGGTTTTTGAGGTCGCTAAATACGAATCCGATGTCAGAATTTTGAAATTCAAAATGGCGGCTCCAATATGGCGGTCAAAAATTCATGTTTTTAATGAATATGCGCATAACTCTGTATCCGGAGGTATTTGAGGTCGCTGAATACGAATCCGATGTCAGAATTTTGAAGTTCAGATGAGAACGATTGTCACATGATTAGTTTACTGTGGGCACTATGGGACGTCGCAAACGTGACTCATGGGGGCTCCAAGAGGTAAGTGGCCTCGACGAGTCACGTTTGTTATGACGGCCCATAGTGCCCACATTACTACTTACAAGCAACATTTATTATGCGCTGTTTGCGAATTTAATGGTCTCCAATTTTTAATATTTATTGTGACTGATATGTAAAAAAATGTTAATAAATATCGAAATAAAAACGACTAATGATTTATTATTTTCAATGATTTCACATAAACGTGTTTTATTCGTCTCAGTTAAACAAAACTTTATCCTCGGGTGTACACTAGATTCCAGGGTTCTTGTGTATAAAACATTAAAAGAAATCTATGCAATTTATATTGTTTTATTCATAACCTATCATTAAAAACAAAATAATTTATGTTTAAAATATTTAAGCATACGTAATACTTCGTCATTTTATCAATTTTCTAATTTTCCTACAGAAAATCAAGTTTCCTATAAAAAAACGACCCGACTGTTTTTTTTTTAATTTTTTGATGAAAATACTCAGAAAGGTCACCAGTACCAGAATCAACAAGAAAATCCCATTTCTGAATATTTAAGCATACGTTATACTTCGTAATTTTATTCATTTTCCTATTTTACTAAAAAAAGTCATTTTTGTTTTAAAAGTGCCAGACCGATTTTTTTAATTTTTTGATGAAAATACTCAGGAAGGTCATCAGTGCCAGAATCAACAAGAAAATCCCATTTCGGAAGACTTTTTATTTAAAATTAGTTCAAGCCCACGCAAAAACAAAGTTTAAAAAATATTATCCTCAAAGTGGTACGCTTGGCGTGGAATGCCCCTTTTATCGAAAACTATTATTTTCTATCAATTAGTACATCTGCAACCACAAATGTTTTCATTTTAAGGTCAATAACATACAGAAATTTTGTATGACGATATATACCTAAACGGAAGCCGACAACTTATGCAAACAATATGAAGATTTTTGTTATGAATTGTTTATTCTTGTGGTTAATGCGTAAAAGATCACACAAAAGATCACATCATATAGTTTAATCTTTTATTTGTGCTCAATTAAAAGTAATCTATTTCAAATTATTATTGAATAATTTTATTTCTTAAAATAAATTATTTTACATTAAAATATTAAAATATACGTTTTGTAATGGAAGAAGCAAATGCTTCAGAAATTGTTTTAGTTCGATTCCAAGAAAAAGAAATTACAGGCAGTACCTTGCCTACAGTTAGGCAGGTTTTAGCCTGATTGTTTTATAAGCATAGGACGTTAAAATTAACCGTCAAGGAAAGTGCTAAGCAAGTCGTAAAAATTGTTAACGAGTTTTGGAATAATGAAAACATTCCGGTTAAACCTGTCGAATGCTCAGAAAGAATTCTGAAGTCCATTTTTAATAAATGGTTAGATTTAAAAAAGTTAATAAACAGACACAATGCGAAGGAAATTGAAAAAGGGGAAAAGTTTAAGTGCGTTCTGGACATAGTTTTCGATATCGGACGAAAAAAGGATGTTGGTGGTGCTACAAAGCGCAAGTGCCCTGAAGGTAAGATTTCTTATTAAAATTAAATATATATTATATTTTTGTAAAAAATTAAACTGTTATAAGTAAAATTTAAAAATTAACCCATTGTAGCCGGAAAAGTGGAACGAAATTTTTTATAAAGTGCAGAAGCGTTTTTTACATGTTTTTAGCGTCGCTCTAAAAGATTCCATGCTTACATTTTTTTTACACAAGGAAATACAATATAGCGGTGTTTTTGAGGGGAAAAAAAACAACAAATCGAAAATGGCGATTAGTGCATACAAATTTTGTTGACCGACGAAAAATATTCTATATTTTTCTAAAAACGTACAAATTGGATATTTGGGATTTTTTAAATCGCCTATCAAATCCTTTTGCGGCTTTTCAAAAATCCACGATGATGCATCCAACATGGCGGACAAACGTTCAACATTTGTAGAGTTCAAAAGTTCAAAATATACGAAACTCGGTATGTGGGTTTTGTGGGCCGTGGATTGCACATCCTTTCTCTATTTTTCAAAATTGAAGATGGCGGATCCAATATGGCAAAGAAAAATTAAAAACTTTTTAAAAAATGTGCGGTACTCGATATTAGGGGGGTTCTAATTTAGCGAAGTTTCAAATTTCTTCCGTGTCCGTCCGGAATTTCTTCATTTAGGTGAAAAAATGAATCTGTGAAAATTTCAGCCCGATCAGTTAAAATTTAGATGTCGCTCAAGAGCCTTCAATTTTAACATTGTTTTTAAATGAGGCAAAAATATTTTTTACCTTTTTTTTCAATAGATTTGAAGAAAATGTGTTTTCGTATATTAATTGAAAATACCTTTCTTGAATGATTCAGACATGTAACGAGCCCCATCTGAGCTAAAAAAATTTTTCATAGCTCTGCTAAATTACATGCAAAAATTACGAGTAAAGGTGTTTCGAATTCCTTATGATTTCATAAATAAAATAAGCCCCCGCTGCCCGTGTGGAAATCATCACGCTAGTTCTAGTAAGGCCCCGACGAGGAAAACTAGTCGGCCTGTCTAAAATCATCAGGCGACCAAGAGACTAAATAAAAGTAAAGTTACATTTTTTATGGTATGTAGAAGTACAATTTTAGTCATTACTAATAAACTGAAATCTGTAAAGTCTTCAATTATATTATAATATTGTTTTCAAGACTTCAGTTTATTGGTCAATTTTTTGTAATTACTAAAATTTTACTTATTCTACATACAGTAAAAAAATGTAACTTTACTTTTATTTTAGCTTTCTCTCTGGTCGCATTATGATTTTAGACAGGCCAACTAGTTTCAGAGTATTCATTGACTCATTCTAAAACATACTTGTTCTTATAAAATTTTCTCTGAAGTCTATACCCTATCAAATGTGCCGATTTCTTACAGTCGGTTTTCGACATAATTCCGACTGTTAACACTCGGATTCTGGTCGGAAACTGGCTTTAGAGTCGGAATTGTGTCGAAAACCGACTGTAAAGAGTCGGCAAAGGTTGCTAGGATAGTTTTCAATACAAAAATTTGTTAAGTTTTAAAAAGAAATTTGTCATCGCGGTCGCCATTTTGTGATCACCATCTTAGTTTTCACATCTTTACAAAATATATCTTAATACTACAACTATCGGGTCCACGTTTAATCAACGAAATTTGGGACGGCAAATATTCTTTCGATGAGAAAAAATGTTTTATAAAAAAGCACAGCCAATTTTTCGCAGTTTTTTGAGATGTAATCGTCATGTTTAATTTTGTAATAAAGGTGATTCAATTTTGACAACGCCATCAAAAAGAGAGACCTCGAAAATAGTAAAACACATACCTTTCAATTTTTTGAACTTCGATTTTTATACGAAATACTTGATTGAAATGGAAAAAGAATTTCAGAACTTGTCTGCGTTAAAGGGTTAAGTTTGTTGTGCACTTCAGTCTGGACCTTAAAGAATCAAAAATTGATAACTCGGTATAAACAAATTTTTTTACAAATCGATAAAATACGAGTCACTTTATTTTCGTTGTTCGTAATAAAATACTTTATCGGCAATCAATTCCATGACATGAGTTAACAGTTAGAATTCTAACTCTTTGCATGATTTGATATGGATCTAATAATATAATCTACGCTACAATAATGTAAAACAGTGCATACTCGTTTTTGATGAAATGTTTTACATTACACGGTATGACAAAAAAAAAAAGAACGGCGTGCACTTTTATGCGGACATAGCAGAAGTTGTAGGTCTGGTGAAACTGAAAAAATTGGTATGATGAAAGTCACCAATACACCCCGAAAATCTAAACTTATGGCCGAAAAACCGTTTTTGGGTAAGTTCATGTGAAAAATCACTCATAAGTACGCTAATTTTTATCCGATTTACAACTTTTTTTTCATTTTAAAGCTGAAACCCTGACCTTTTCTACTACATATGCTTTATTTTATTAAAACTAAAACTGACGAGACTACAGTTAAAAGTATTTGCGATTTTTCATTTTTTTTTCATTTTTTCTAACTTTAACGATCATTTTTCGATATTATTCGATCTTGGAGATTGTTTGAAGTTGAATATTTTGAAAGTACATTTAATTGCGCGTCGAATAAGCTATTGTTGAACGAAAAAGGTTAAAAAATGACAAGGTTATACGAGTTTTAAAATTTTATGATTCTTACGCCAAATTTTGATAAACATATGGGCAAATCCACAAAACTTTTGACTTTGTAAAAATAAAATAAAAATGAAAAAAAATGAGAGCACACTTACCAGCTTTGGTGAACACTTCTAGTTACCATATAAGATGATCATTTAATGTTCGTTAATCGTTTTAAGGTTGGGGCGCAGAATTTATGACGTCATCAACGTAAAAAAAAATGTTCTTTTATTTCAAAATTATTGGTAACAAGCTTCAGTCATGGAAACAAATGAAAAATAACAATAACGGTGAACAAATTTATTTAATACACATAAAAATGATAAACACATAATAATGGTAACAAATATATTGTTTAAACAAATAAATAATCAAATGTTTTCTTATATAATATTATAATTTTTTTTTCTCTAATTCTGGCACTTCTTCTACTCACCGGGTCTTTACTCGACAAGGAAGTATTGCTAGAATTTTCGGTTTTTCTCTTTTTTGCACATTTCTTCACTACCTTCTCGTCTGAAGTTGTATTATTAACACTGAAATAGCTTTCTGGTTTAAGAGCGAAATGCGAACAAGGAGGATGTAACACACAAGAAGAACATGTAAGGTAATTTAAAAACAAAGTTTCTTTTTTTTCAGAACTCCAAACAACTTGGTGAATTTTGCTAGAATTTGGTGCCGGTTTTAAATCGTTTATCAGTAACTTATCCATGTCAATTATATTCTTCTCTTCTATCAAAAATATGTGCACTTTTGAATGTGTCGAGACAACATCGATCATGTCTTGCGCTGAAATGATATCTTTACCACCAGACACGGCTCTATCGCATAGCCCTTTGACTGTGCCACCAGTACCATCAGCAATACCTTTGCCATGGCCAGCTGTTGTAAAATTCCAAGTTGCATTTGTTAAGTTCAGCAGTTGGCAATGCAAAGTAAATAAAAAAAATTGGTTTTATTTTTGTATTGCGTGGATGGACCATCGCTTTGAAAGTGAATCACTTTAACTTCTGGAACGAAAGTCTTAAATTGAAAGATTGGCTGCATGTTAGCCCACACTGCGGAAGCATCATGCCGGAGGCATTCTGATACTGTGCAAAACGAAACACAGTCTATTTTATTCGATTTACAGTTTCTGTAAAAAAAAGCTCCTGTCTGAAGGGAAACTTGTTTTTTTGATGCGCCAAAATGCGCACTCTGTATTTCAGATGAACTTTTGCAAGTCCACTACGCATAACACTTCGTTGTCTTTTAAATTATTTTTTATTTCATCAATCGATTTATATTGGTGCCCCGTATCATAAACATGTCTCAAATATCCTGGTGTCTGAGAATTCAATTTATTAACGATATCAGAAACCAAACATTCAATTTTTTGTTTTTGAGCGATTTTCACGCGATAGTCTAATTTTTTAGCACCTTTTCTTTCCACAGTTTCTGTGTGCCATTGGTAATAGAAATTTGCTTCATCCTTACTCGGCAATGGAATGATTTTAGTTTTATAAAGATCGCATGCCCTATACGTACAAGTTTTTGAAGAGGAGTCGCAAGTGACCAATGCAGTGTACCCTGAGGTGCTTGATGAAGACAATATGTTGCATTGAGCCAACTTTTTAAGTATAAGATTGAAGTTTTCATGCGTTTTACATAAAGTTGTGTCGCGCTCAGTAATTTTGCGGTTGACGATCCAAAAAGGCTTTAATTTATAGAATAACGATCGTGATATTTTGATTGACGTCTCTAAGCTGAACTTTCGGTGCAAATTATCAACGGTGCCTTGCAAGTATCTTTTCCTTTGTGTGACTCCACATTTCTTGATCGTATCTTTAACCCCTGGTGCCATAATGGAGTTTTCATCTTTTTCAAGAAATTTCTGTATTTCATTGGTGAAAAATGATTTTGTTTTCTTGCATTTCTCGTCTTTTCTACATAAATTTAACTCAGTTTTTTCCAAGTGCTTCCTTTGCATGTAGGTATTGACCAGTCCAGACGTTTTTTTCATGAATTTATATTTTTTAATAATTTTTCCTGACAATATCTGACCAAACATTGATTTTCCTTTCTCACCACTCAGCTTATTTTTATTTTGTCTCAGTTGTTCACATAAAACTTCTGAATACAATAATCCATTTTGTACTGCTTTAGTTCCTTTTTTCATAATTTCTTGTACATTTTTTTTTAAATTAGATACAACTCCATTTTCCTTTTGCAATTTTTTGTTTCGCCTGTAACATTTCTGTTTCAAACACAAAATAATTTTATTCTTCTGTTTTAGTTCATCTTGCAATTTTTTGTTTTTTCGCCTCAATGCGGCTTCTCTTCGCAATGCACTTTGTAACATTGCTTTTAATCGAATAGTTTGTCTTTCGGGGAAAAGTACATCCTGACTAGATAAAGAAGGAGAAGATGAAGAAGGATCTGATGAAGATGTAATTTTGGGATTTGTTAAAGATTCTGAAACTTGTAAAACTTCATCACTTTGAAATAATTCCGTATTTTCAAATGCTGTATCAATACTTGTTTCGCGCGACGTATTTTGTGAAACTGATGTTGTCCGATTTCTTCGCCGTACCGTTAAATCATACGAAATTTTTGTTTGGGACCGCAACCGTAATGTCGGTGAGTTTTGTGAAGTAAGTGTCTGCACATTTTTTTTTCTTACACTGCTAGGGTGTAGTTTATGCGCATCACGACGCCGATTATTTTTATGTTCGCGTCGATTAAGTTAAACTCTGAAATTTTTTAATCCTCAATTTAGCCTTTCTACTACTGGCAATGTAATTATATGTAAATTGTAAAAAGAAATACTTAAATCCAGACAAAAATACAATTGAAATATGAAATTATGTAAGAAAATTGACTGAATGTAAGATGTAATGTAAATAAGACTTCTTAGACAAGGATAGATTTATGTACTACACATTGGCTAACTTTAAGATGTAATCATTTTAAGTATTTGCTTTACAGTGATAAAGTCGGAAAATTATAATCTACTCACAGAAACACGGTTTCTAACACTCCTTGTAACGCAGCACTGATTATGAGTTCACATGTTTATCGACCACAACAAAGCAACTGAGTTTCGTTCAAACGTTTTGTTTACATATTTTATTGACGACTCTCCTCACACTAATGACCAAGGATGAAATGTATTTATTTTAGCGTGAGAAATTTTTGAAAACATTATAAATAGTTTCGGAATGTTTACATTATATTTGGATATTACAAATTTCTATGACAATTTTATTTAGTAAATATTTCGACCCAGACCGTAGGTCGGATGAAGTATCGAATTTGGTCATATGTACCAAAAAATTATACTATAAATTTTCATTACATGTTAATACGAAAGATCATAAAAAAACAAAACTTTTGTCCGTGATCTTGTACGTACATCCGTCCATCCGTTCATTTGTCCATATGTGTGCAGTTTTTTTTGTGCACTTGTATCTCATGAATAGATAGGCGTATAAACAAATGTCTTTTTAAAATGTGCGTCTTGGCTCAACTTAGATTTGATTAGATTTGGGGTCAGATCCACAAAAAACGAACTCAACCAAAGGCCGCAGGATCGAAGCGACCGCTTTCACATTAAAATACCCTTAATTTAGGCCTGATGAGGTCATATGAACCACAGATTTAAATTCAACGGGCGCCAAAGCGTATACGTATAGTGTTTTATTTCTTGCAAACAAGTTTTATTTCTTTTTTCAGAACTAACAAAAATTGAAAATATCCTTAAGGTATTTCCTTCTTATGTATGCACGGAATTTTAACGCGCCCAAGTAAATCTTATAACACTGCTGAGAAATGAAAAAAAGAAATAAATTGGTACGGTCTGGTATGTTTGAGGTCTAGTAACTTTTCAATAAACATAGGCACATATATGAGCTACTACGAATAGTTATACTATACGTATGACTATCTGAAAAACTGAAGAGTATAACGAAATTCGAAGGGGCGTCCAAAAAATATCATTAAGAGCTGAGAATTTTTCGAAAACACGCAGCCATTTTCACAATTTTTCATTCTTTCTTTATTTTTTATAACTTTATTAAAGCCATTTTGATACACCTAATTAAACGAGATGTTTGTTATATAGTTCTAGAAAGTGGAAAAAAATAATGCGGGTGTATGGCAATATTAGATGTAGTATTATTTGATAATTTGTAATGCCACGCTGAAAGTTAAAAGTTCTGTGGATTTGCCCATATATTAATAACAAGTTTTTACTTGATCAATGCATGTGACCTCAGAACATTCTTTAGTTCAAAATATCAATATTTGGGCATTGTATTTATAACTAAATCATTAGTACGGTGTCAGAAACGAAAGTTGTTTCTGGATACGCGGTATTATTGAAAATTTTAATACTTATTGTCAGTTAAAAGTTCAATAAAAATGTGTGATAATCGCAATAAGTCTTGCTTTATATGTGGTTTATTTGTGGATAAACAGCATTGCTTAAAGCTAGAAAATAATAAAGCTGTGGTTGATGGCTACAACAAATTTTTTAATATCGAATATAACCCTTCTAAGAATCGCTGGTATGAACCAGAATTCGCGTGTGTCGAGTGTTCATCGAAGTTAAAGAAATGGAATTCAAAAAATTGTCATAAGGTTCGAATTTCATTACCTTCTCCGGTGAAATGGCATCATCAGCCTTATCACAAACCTGACGACTGCTATTTCTGTAAAACAGACGTACATGGTCATCATTACAAGACACGAAGAAAAATCAAATATGCTAATGTTTTGTCTGTAACGAAACCTGAAGTCCTGAATAATATCGTTGACTCCACCGCCGTTCGTGAAACGAAAAAGGTAGAAGTGGTTAATCGTTGTGAAGATGATAGTCATGAAACGGATATTGATGAAACTGATGAAGAGTGTATGACACGTGTATCGACTTCTGAAAAACATTTCATTACAAATGAAGACTTTCGCGATCTTACACGTGATTTAGGGCTATCGAGAATAAAATCTGAGTTGCTTGGTTCTCGATTGAAAAATTGGAATTTGGTTGAGAAAGACTTTAAGATCACGTTGGCTCGGAATGACGATCGAATTTTTTTCAGAAAAATTTTCAAAGTTGACGTTGAGAATTCCAAGCTTATTTATTGTTCAGACGTATCTGAATTATTCAGCCTCTTCGGCCACGATCACTTATCAAATGAATGGCGTCTCTTCATTGATGGGTCATGCATAAGTAAGTTCATAGTGCGAATTTTATTCATTCTTCCATGAATATTAAAATTAAAATTTGTACAATTATAGTAACAATAATAATAACATTATTATTCTTATTTATTATCATTATCATTATCATAGTCATTGTCATTGTCATTGTCATTGTCACTGTCATGTTCATTGTCATTGTCATCGTCCTTGTCATTGTCATTGTCATTGTTATTGTCATTATTATTAATATTATAGGTTTGAAAGCTGTGTTATTACACAATGAAAATAAATTGCCATCAGTTCCATTAGCATATGCAACTGACATGAAGGAAACGTACGAAAATTTGGAGAAAATACTTCATGTTATCAATTACGCTGCATATAAATGGAAATAATTGCCGACTTGAAAGTGTTGACGATTTTATTCGGAATGCAAGGAGGGTACACCAAGTATCCTTGTTACCTCTGTGAATGGGATAGTCGAGCCTCAAATAGGTATAAAAGACCTGAATGGCCGTCACGGAAATTTTTCAAAATAGGTCAAAAAAATGTTTTAAATCCTCCACTAGTCAGGGCGGAAAATTTCATTTTACCTCCACTGCATTTGAAACTTGGATACGCGAAGCAGTTTTTAAAAAAATTGAAAGTCGATGGTGAACCGTTTCGCTATCTGAAAGAGGTTTCATTTCCCAAATTGAGTAAAGCAAAGCTAAAAGGAGGTACTATATGCTTGTCATTTGTTTATAGTTGATAGTTCATTACTTTTCTATACTTTTTTTAAAGAACTATTGTTAATTTCAGGAATTCTTGTTGGGCCTCAGATTCGGAAATTAATGAAAGATGAGGAATTTGCGAGCAAGTTGAGTTCAGTTGAAAGACGAGCATGGGAGAGTTTTATTGCGTTATGTGAAAAGTTCCTTGGAAATACTAAGTCCTGACTATGTTGCAGTCGTGCGCGAATTTTTGAGTGCGTATGAGAAAATGGACTGCAGCATGTCAATAAAAATTCACTTCCTGCACTCACATTTGGATTTCTTCCCGGAAAATCTGGGCCAAATGAGTGACGAACAAGGTGAACGATTTCACCAGGAAATAAAAACCGTCGAAGAACGTTTCCAAGGGAAGAGCTCTATCAACATGCTTACTGAGTACTGTTGGTCGTTGATACGCGTAACAAATGATGACTTCTATAAACGGAAGCGGTCAAGCAAATATTTTTAACTCGTACAGACATTTTATTTTTCGTTTTATTACATTTGTTTCGATTTGTACTGTTCTGAAGTTCTGGACTATACTGAATTATATTTTGCAGACACAAAATAATGATATATTTTGTAAGTTATGATTTATTTTAACGCCGGGCGTTATCATTTTCGCTCCTCGCGATGATCTGTGATGCAAATTTGGCGAATTGCAGATATTATTAATGTATGATGTAAATTTGGCGAAAAATTCTTAAATTTTAAAACTTACATAACTTCGTCATTTTTATCCTATTTCGTTCAACAATAGCTCATTCGACGCGGAATTAAGTGTACTTTCAAAATATTCAACCACAAAAAATCTCCACGATCGAATAATATCGAAAAATGATCGTTAAAGTTAGAAAAAAATGAAAAAAAATGATAAATCGCAAATACGTTTAACTGTAGTCTCGTCAGTTTTAGTTTTAATAAAATAAAGCTTATGTAGTCGAAAAGGTTAGGTTTTCAGCTTTAAAATGAAAAAAAAACTTGTAAATCGGATACAAATTAGCGTACTTATGAGTGATTTTTCACATGAACTTACCCAAAAACGGTTTTTCGGCCATAAGTTTAGATTTTCGGGGTGAATTGGTGACTTTCATCATACCAATTTTTTCAGTTTCAGCAGACCTACAACTTCTGCTATGTCCGCATAAAAGTGCATGCCGTTCTTTTTTTTTGTCACACCGTGTTATTGTAATTTGTGTCTTTATTTTATTTTATTATATATTTTATTGTGTCTTTATTGTAATTTATTTTTTCAGTATCGTATAATGAAACCGAAAAACCACCGCAAAGCGATATGTCCGTCTCTGCAGTAGAAAATGCAAAAACTCGTGTTATAGAGGAAATTGTACCTAAAAAAAAAGAAAATTAAGATTTTTACCACAAATGTAGCTGCGACACTAGACCGATGCAATATAAGTGATCGAAAAGGAATGTATATTTTGTCAGCCTGTGCAACGGCGCTTGGATATAGTTTAGACGACATAAGCATTAGTCGATCGACAATTAAGCGTCAACGGGAAGCAGCTCGAACAGAAAGTTCCAGAAGGATAAAAGAAAATTTTAAGCCAGGTGAATGGTTGGTGATCCATTGGGACGGGAAGATGCTACCAGATATATCAAGTGTAACACCGACCCATGTACAGAAACTGGCAGTAAGCGTTTCAGGAGTGAATGAGGAGAAGCTCCTGGGCATACTTTCTTCAAACAGAAGTACAGGCGTAGCACAAGCCGACGCTGTAATTGGACAGTTGAAGGAATTGAACTTAGAGTCACGAATAATCGCAATGTCGTTCGATACTACTCCAGCAAATACAGGTAAATTAAACCACTGACGAAAGAAATAGTAGTTTTCGATTCAAGGCTATAAAATACCTATTTTCGATTCAAAGCCGTA
The DNA here is from genome assembly GCA_030407085.1 of Trichopria drosophilae. NCBI lineage: Eukaryota > Metazoa > Arthropoda > Insecta > Hymenoptera > Diapriidae > Trichopria > Trichopria drosophilae. The sequence continues at coordinate 106,770,284 of CM059583.1, read as the reverse complement.
AAAATGTACGGTCGAGAACCGAACAAGATTTTTCGTCATACGTGTGGAGTAAAGTCTGTAAAGTACGGACTTCAAGGACACGTATGACGAATAGTATTATTTCGTCATAATGCGCGTATAAGCGCATTTTACTCCTTCCAAAATTACATGAGTAAGATAGGAGTTTCCCACTCTTCTAGTTTAAATATTAAGGCATAAACTTGAATTTTGTGCCCACTATAAGGAAAATTTTGTTCGTAACATGGACGTAATCTGCGCTCTAAATTTTCTTTCAGTGACTACCACTTTATAGAAGTGATTTTCACTTCAATTTGGTTAGAATTGAGTCATCCTCAACTAGAAGGTGACTCAATTCTCACTGTATTGAAGTGAAAATCACTTTTATAAGGTTGTTTTCACTGCAACACATTTAGAGTGTACTTTTGCATCCCAGGCGATCCCCCGATACCAAAATCATTGTCTCACAATTACATAATTATTACACATATAATCTTATTTACATGTAGAAATGAGACATTGACGAATACACGGAAAGATACAGACACGACTGAGCGTTCGCTGGAGAGCATTGGTTACTGTCCCGCCGAATCGGAACGAAGAGGCAGCACTGATTCCTGTCCGCACACAAGTCACTATTTTCCAGAGAGTAACCAGTGCTCTCCACACATTAACCAGTCGTTTCTTAGGCAGGACTCGCGCAGAGAGTACTCAGTGCTCTCTGGACAGAAATGACTACTCTCCAGACAGAAATGGTTATTGCGCGTACAGTACTGTTAACTGTCTAGGCAATAACGATTCTCGCGCATGTTATTAAATGTGTTTACATTCAGTTCTCTCGAAACAGTAATGAATTCTAGTGATTGAACTGTATTAGTTGCTTCGTTGATTAATAAAAATAGACACTTAAAAAAATAATGTTGGGTTAGGTTTGAAATAAATTATCGATAACTAAGTACATATTGGAAAAATTTATTCAAGTCGAAATGAGTTTAAAGCTTCGCTCAAAATATTTTTATCAGAATTTCACTGTCAGTGATTAAAATGTATACGATAAGTCTAAAATTCATTATTGGTGATTAAAATACATTAGTTCATTCAGTAATGAATGTTAAATTACTGACAATTAAAAAAAGGAGCTTGGTCTGAAATACATTATCGACAAGAAAACATGAGACATGACTGATCTTTACGAAGCACTAAACCTTCGAACAGAAAAATTATATCTAAATTTCACTGTCGCTGTTTGAAATGTGTACGTTATTGGTGATTAAATTGTATTAGTTGTTTAATTCATAAGTTACATTACAGATACTAAAAATAATGAAGTTTTTGTTTTAAAATAAATCATCAATAACTAATTACATATTACAGATAGTTATTCAAGTAGTAATGAGTTTAAACCTTCGCTCAAAATATTTTTATCAGAATTTCACTGTTGGTGTTTAAAATGTATACAATAAGTATAAAATTCGTTATTGGTTATTAAAATACATTATACTTCTTTCGGTAATGAGTGTTAAATTACTGACAATTAAAAAATGGAGCTTGGTCTGAAATACATTATCGACAAGAAAACATGAGACATGACTGATCTTTACGAAGCACTAAACCTTCGAACAGAAAAATTATATCTAAATTTCACTGGCGCTGTTTGAAATGTGTACGTTATTGGTGATTAAATTGTATTAGTTGTTTAATTCATAAGTTACATTACTGATACTAAAAATAATTATGTTTTTGTTATAAAATAAATCATCGATAACTAATTACGTATTACAGGTATTTATTCAAGTAGTGATGAGTTTAAACCCTCGCTCAAATTATTTTTATCACAATTTCACTGTTGCAGATTAAAATGTATACATAAGTCTAAAATTGATTATTGGTTATTAAAATACATAGTTCTTCCGGTAATGAGTGTTAAATTATACAGATAATTAATAAAATGGAGCTTGGTCTGAAATAGATTATCGACAAGAAAACATGAGACATGACTGATCTTTATCGAAGCATTATACCTTTGAATAGAAAAATTATATATAAATATCACTGTTGCTGATCGAAATGTGTATGTTATTGGTGATTAAACTGTATTAGTTGTTTAATTAATAAGTTACATTACTGACACTAAAAAAAAATAATGTTTGGTCTCAAGTAGATCATCGATTAATGTACATTAATGTGACGGATCTTTTTTGAAGCATATAGGTGCATTAAAAACATTAAATAAAACAATTATATGTGCTGCTGGAAGTTTAATAGCTGTTGTTGTAAAAATGTTTTCATGTCTCAAAGAAATTACCCATGAAGGATATGGACAAATATTGGTTATTCTATAAAGTTAGAAATACAGTAAAACATTTCGCTGAAGTAAACAATTTATACTGAAATTCATTTAGAGATGCGTTTCGTTCATGATGATGTTTATTGATGTTTTGTTCGTGTAACCGTTCAAGCCATTACGGGAGTTGTTTTCAACCCAAGCGAAATTTGAAAGTATTACTGTAAATTTTGAAAATTATCTCCATATTATATTAAAATATATAAAAGTAATTTTTCCGAAATACATTTTGTAATTAGGACTTGTAAGTTGAAAGAAGTTACATGCATTTTTGTTTAAATTTTTTAAAGCGTTTTTTAAAAATCGCCAGGACGTAAGTGTCCTTCGTACTCGGTTGAAAGGTGCTGAAAAAAGGTTGTGGGGCAAAGGCTTAATCAAATAAAATTTAAATGCTATTGGAGTAAGTAATAAATTTATTTAATAAATAATCTGGTAAAATATTATTACCTGTTGCAGAACACTAACATTTTCATTTCTTTTCTTTTCTTAATTGCATAACTAACTTAACAGATTATTTACCTTACTTATAGTTACTTTAAATAAATATAATGGTATAATTTAAAGCCATCGTTTGGGTATAAACCGCATTCCATCCTTCATGTTCACAATTCTCGATACATGACAGAATTGTAGTTCAGCATTATTTAAGCATCTCCAAGATGTGGAATCAAAAGAAGCGTTTTCGTGCAATTTATATGATTGAAAATGCTCAAAATAGCATACATATTCGGATATGTCCTTTACAATTAAATTAACGTTTTGAGAACTATCCTGAATAATAGTGTCGACAATGAAAAAATTATCTTCTATTTGTTGAGAAATTCGAAGTATGGTGTGTTTCTGAACCGTGTGATTTTTAAGTATTATATTTGAAAGTAGAGAAACTTCTTCGTTTGATGGAAACGGCAGAAGTGAAGAATAGAACATAAAATCGGAAAGTTCAGAAATTATTCTTGGTTTTGAATTTTCGCAACTGAATAGCTTTTCAGTTACAGGTTCGTTCATTAAAAATCTATGACTACATCTTAATTGATTTTTAATTGCAAGAGTTTTGCATATATTGCGTCGATTGAGTGATATATGGGATGTAATTTTCAAATCCCTATTCTTGCTTTCGCATCGCATACAATTTAAGTCCCATAATGGACCTTTTCTTATCATAATTAATGGATAATGAAGTAAATAGTGATGCTTTGGTTTCATATGTTCCGGTGAAAGTTCATTTAGAAGTTTTAGATATTCAGTGATCACATTTTCTAAGTGTTCTGAGAGATTTTCATGTACCACAGGTGACATGACAATATCTACTATTTCCTTTAAACGTATAATTATTTTCCAGTAACGATTGTTTTCAGGAATCAAATCGCCAATTAAGAGACCTATATTTTGTAGAAAACACAGTGATTCGCTTGCAGACATTTTTATATGTTGTGCCCTGACGTGCTCTTTAGAAAATCCACGCGGCTTATTATTAATTTCATCGGGTCCATAATCAAAATTTTTAATTCTCTCATTCAAATCGTCGAATGTGAATAATTTTTCTTTTATGACAAAATTATGTAAAACAAGCCCATAATCATATAAACAAATTCCTTCTAAAACATCATGCATGATGTCAACTGTCATCATATCTAAAATTGAAATTGAAGGGAAATCATTAAAAATAGATTCGCTTACAATACCACTTCTGGACGTTTCATTTGTCGCGACGTTTGAAATGTACGTTTCTTCTGTTCTCATTGTACAAGAAGATGGTTCAAGGAATTTGTTTAATTCTTTACTATTTATTGTGCAAAACTTGCATGGGTGATTAGCTTTGAAACATCTCGTGAAACCAAGCATCGAGTGTACAGCAAGATTGTCACCAATCACTCCAGCTAATACGAAATATATTTGCCTCAAACCAGTTGATGTTTTTACTGTAATGCCTTCGTTTTCTAATAATTTTAATTCTTTAACTGACATTTTTAAAATATCTTTAATAGAAACAATTTTCTCATCCAATGATTTGTAAAGCGATATTAACAGAATGTTCTCAGTTTGTGATCGCAAATATGGAGGTAAAAAAGGTAAAACAACATACACAGCACCAACTTTTCCCAGTCCTTTGTGACTGCCCAAGGGATTATTTGTTTCAAAATCATCCTGATATAATAGTATTGGCAGAACAGTTTTGTCTCCAAATTTTTCTCTTTTGGCCTTCCAGTCACTTCCGTGCATGATGTTGCTCATTAATATTTTATCTTTTTCCAAACTATTTACGTAACTCATCGTTACCTCCATCATATTTGGCAGTTCCAAGAGTTTCGTCAAAACAGGTGTCATCGGAATAATCTGTGTATTTATTTTCTTATTTTCAATGACGATGTCGTTTCTGCTTTCTGAATCTTGGTTTTCGTCGACTTCTATTTCAACTGGTGGAATGTAAGTTCCAATACTTTCAAAGTACGTCAAACACTTTTGCTCAGTTTCAAAATCATGAAACGATTGTTGAAATGAACAAAACATTGTCTTGTACGCAGATATATTATAGGGATGTTCTTTTAGTTCGGTTAGCCGATACAATAACTGGTTAAATAATGTGGTGATTTCATCATTTTGCAGGAATTGGTTCACAATCTGAACAATCTCAAAAACATGGCTTCGAGGTAAATCGCGATAATTTAAAAGATTTGAAACGAATCGCAATGAAAAATTTTTCATAGATTTTGAAAAATTGGTAGGATCCATTGCAACTATAATTTTACCGGTCTACCAAATAAAATGTACTGTTCCAACTGTTAAATAAACTTTTATATACACTAATGTACAATGTGTTCTAGTCTACTCTACAGTTACTTTCAGTATTTTTTCAAAAAACGTAATGGCCTTATTTACAGATACATTCAGTTTGTCACAGCGCATTGATATTTTGAAGAGAACTTTTTGGATTAATGTCCACACGTTGTGTACCCCTTTGGGATATCCAAAGTTATATGTTAAAATTAATCTGAAAGAAAGCTGCAATGCTTCCAAAACGTTCTGACACAAGTAACTTTTGTCTCCAACAGCTGCTAAAATACTTGTTGGATCATGTAGAGGTCCTACAATAATTATGTACGGAATAAAGACTTTCTCCTTTTCAGCTTCTTCTTTGAACTTAGCCTTTAATACAGCTTCCCAATCGTTGTTATTCTATTAAAAAAAAAAGACAATATATCAAAATTAATTATGGATAAATTAACTATGATTTCTTTGTTAAGATGGCTTGAGCAAAAATCTACAGACACACAACATTACAGGTATAGCTTTTTCCACCGATTTAACTTCTAACATTTACACTGAAAAATTCTGAAATTCTGAAATTTGGCTCTGAAACGTGGCTGATTTCACATGGAATGCCCCAAATGATAAGAAAATGTCGACTAAAACACTAAAATATTTCGCGCCATAATGTATTTTAGGTTAAAAATTCCCGTATGAAAAACCGTTTTCCACTGCGCAAAAAGTGCACGTGCAATGTATAAAAAAGTGCAACAAGTGGAAAAAGCTATCAATATATCCTACTCGACATTACGCACATTTCTTGGAATATACATGTTCAATTGGAATATACACGTATATTAGACCAATCTCGCGAAAGAATTCCTATATGTATTTTATGAATTAGGGATTAACAGGAAGCATACAGAGTGAAATATTCTAAGTTGGAAACGTGAAAAATAACAAACAAAAAGAGTAGAAACAAAAAGACTTTTCCTCTAAATTATTACTCCCCAAAATATTACTTCATTATAATATTATATTATATATAAAATACTATAAAAATATTAGCCTTTCATTGATCAATTTTTGTTATTTTCTGTATTTTGAAGTAAGGAAGCGCGCAAGCCACTTTAACACATTCATATTAGTATTTTTATTCATTAATATTTATGGGATTTGCATCCATACATAATCAATATAAAGCAATTACTTACTTCTATATGGAAAATGAACTCCTCGCGTTCTGATCTGTGCTTGACGCGTTTCGACTCGTCAACCGTTTCGTCCACTTTCCGTTTTTTGTTTAATACTGCATTTTCTTTTTTATCTGATGCCTTCATTGCTCCATGCAGTAGCATTAGTAGAACAACATCTTTTTTATCTGAAAATATATGCAATATTGTGTATATGTTTATGTATATATGTGTATATAAATATATATTATATATATATACATAACGGTGTTTATCGGGGCGATGTTGTTGTTAAACTCATCCTCCAAGGGGCAAACTCCTAAAATCACATAAAACGAGGGGCAAACAGGTTCTGTAGTGGGTAGGTTAGGTTAGTTTCTAGCGCTGGGAGGTGGGGGGGGGGGGGGAGAAGGCGCTCTACTGAAGGCATTACTAGGGGATTCTACGAAGAGAGGCAATGGCAACATAGTACGTCCCGATAAACACCCTACATATATATACATATATCCATCTATTCTATGAATTAATGTATGGATAAAGATATGGCAGAATATTACCTTCAGGTAAAGAAGAAAGTAATAATGCAGTCTCTGCCTCTTCACTCCGAATATTTTTGCTTTGAATAAATTTTTGAAGGCAGTCAGCAAATTGTGGCCAAGCATTTACAGCATCATTGGTATTTGCGGTGAATTTTTGATTAAAATCGTTAGCTATCTATAAATGAAAGATAAAAAAACGACTTGTTAATACGTCCCGGTAGAAGGTTTCAGATGGAGATTTTTGTGATTATGTCCAGCTAGAGATTTCTGTACCTAGTGAAGAACATTCAGGTAGTCAAAAAATTATCATAAGAATAAAACGGCCTTTTTTACCCATCTGACCATTTTCTGATCACCTGACTTTTCGTGACCAGGTAAAAGCCGAAATCTGCAAATGGTCATTGGAATCTCCATCAAAATTTTTAATACAGCTATTCGCTATAAACATATTAAGAATCTTACTCTATTCAAGTAATAAATTAGTAAAATCCATTTTACTAACCAATTGCGGAGCATAACTCTTTGCTAGGATAGGTAATTTTTCGAAAATGTCAATTTTTTGTTTCAGTTGAGAAATCAACTTTTGTCGATGCAGAAAAGTTTTTTGCCACGAAGCTTCTAACTCTGGAGATAATTCTTCCTGCTCTGCTTCCTCCAGAATTACGTTTAGGTGATCTTCAATTTCTGTACAAAAATTGAAATGCATATATACACACTTATGACGTTAAGTTACACGCAAAAATATGAAGGCTCTGTAGTATGCTACTTCATGGCACTAACACGTTGGTATCAAATTATTCTACTAAAGCTTATCAGGACATTTTCGCAAGTATGTTTACTCCTTATGCAACGTTTGGTCTGCCGGCATACCGTACACGGAAAAAAATGGATGGTAATTATTACTACTTTAGAAGTAGTAAGAATAGTATTGGCTAGTTCAACGAACTGCTTGGTAAAATATAGGTAAAGCGAATTGTTACTGCAACAAGAACGAACTGGTAATCTTTAATATGAAAAATGTCTATACCCTACCAATACGATAGTTCGAGTACCGATTATGGTTGGTTAAATTTACTACCTGTTTAAATGGCTATATTTACCATCTTCAACGCTGTTGGCAACTATTTAGATAGTAAATGTGACTACCCGTATAGTCGGTATTTCAAGTGCGCATGCGCGTTCCTAAATCTCGTCATTTAGCATATATATTCGCCTTTCTCGATGGGATATCTTCGAGACCTTTAGATGTACAAAAATAACAAATAAATAATTAAAAAACTACATTTTGACTTTATTCCATTACAATAATCAACGATATAAAAATATAGATCTAATTCCTTTTTTCGATGGAGGTTATGTCAACGATATAAGAATTTAAGTCTAATTCCTCTTTCGGATGGGAGTTGTATCATCGATATAAGAAAATACAATTTAGGCTGCAAATTGTGATATAGATATGTTATTAATTACATTCTGCACTCTTTAAAAGTAATATTATTAGTTTGGTAATCATCGGTTGCTTCTTTTCAAGAAAAAATGCATTTTTTGTTTCTTCGTCGAAAGTCCACTCGGAGCCCAATTTCACCAGTGTTTCGTATTAACTTTTTCACTACCTTAAAAGTAACTAATTGATATCAAACTACTTGGAATAGCTTCAGAAGAGTAAAATCTACCAAGTTTCATGGTTGTATTAGAATTTTTAGCACAATTTCCATTTTTATGTGCTTTAACCAAACCTGATAAAAAAAAGTTGCTTGGTATGCAATAAAAATTGAAATTGTGTTAAAAATTCTAATATAACCATGAAACTTGGTAGATTTTGTTCTTCTCAAACTATTCCAAGTAGTTTGATATCAATCAATTGTTTTTAAGGTAGTGAAAAAGTTAATACAACATTTTGATGAAATACGATTGCGAGTGGACTTTTCACGAAGAAACAAAAATGCATTTTGTATTAACTTTTTCACTACCTTAAAAACAATTGATTGATATCAAACTACTTGGAATAGTTTCAGAAGAGCAAAATCTACCAAGTTTCATGGTTATATTAGAATTTTTAGCACAATTTCAATTTTTATTGCACACCAAGCAACTGTTTTTTATCAGGTTTGGTTAAAGCACATAAAAATGGAAATTGTGCTAAAAATTCTAATACAACCATGAAACTTGGTAGATTTTACTCTTCTGAAGCTATTCCAAGTAGTTTGATATCAATTAGTTACTTTTAAGGTAGTGAAAAAGTTAATACAACATTTTGATGAAATACGATTGCGAGTGGACTTTTCACGAAGAAACAAAAATGCATTTTGTATTAACTTTTTCACTACCTTAAAAACAATTGATTGATATCAAACTACTTGGAATAGTTTCAGAAGAGCAAAATCTACCAAGTTTCATGGTTATATTAGAATTTTTAGCACAATTTCCGTTTTTATGTGATTTAACCAAACCTTTAAAAAAATAGTTGCTTGGTATACAACATAAAAATTGAAATTGTGCTATAAATTTTAATATAAACATGAAACTTGGTAGATTTTGCTCTTCTGAAACTATTCCAAGTAGTTTGATATCAATCAATTGTTTTTAAGGTAGTGAAAAAGTTAATACAAAATGCATTTTTTGTTTCTTCGTCGAAAGTCCACTCGGAGCCCAATTTCACCAATGTTTTGTATTAACTTTTTCACTACCTTAAAAGTAACTAATTGATATCAAACTACTTGGAATAGCTTCAGAAGAGTAAAATCTACCAAGTTTCATGGTTGTATTAGAATTTTTAGCACAATTTCCATTTTTATGTGCTTTAACCATACCTGATAAAAAAAAGTTGCTTGGTATGCAATAAAAATTGAAATTGTGCTAAAAATTCTAATATAACCATGAAACTTGGTAGATTTTGCTCTTCTGAAACTATTCCAAGTAGTTTGATATCAATCAATTGTTTTTAAGGTAGTGAAAAAGTTAATACAACATTTTGATGAAATACGATTGCGAGTGGACTTTTCACAAAGAAACAAAAATGCATTTTGTATTAACTTTTTCACTACCTTAAAAACAATTGATTGATATCAAACTACTTGGAATAGTTTCAGAAGAGCAAAATCTACCAAGTTTCATGGTTATATTAGAATTTTTAGCACAATTTCAATTTTTATTGCATACCAAGCAACTGTTTTTTATCAGGTTTGGTTAAAGCACATAAAAATGGAAATTGTGCTAAAAATTCTAATACAACCTGGAAACTTGGTAGATTTTACTCTTCTGAAACTATTCCAAGTAGTTTGATATCAATTAGTTACTTTTAAGGTAGTGAAAAAGTTAATACAAAACACTGGTGAAATTGGGCTCCGAGTGGACTTTCGACAAAGAAACAAAAAATGCATTTTTCGAATTTCAATTCCTTCTTTCGATGGAGTTATATCAACGATATAAGAATTTAGGTCTCATTCCTTCTTTTGATGGGAGTTATTTCATCGATACAAGAATTCAAACCTAATGCCTTCTTTCGAAGGGAGTTATTTCAACATTATATCAATTTAAATGTAAACCCTTCTTTCAATGGGAGTCATATCAACTACATAAGAATTTAAATCTGATTCCTTCTTTCGATGGGAGTTACATCAAAGATATACGAATTTAGGTCAGTATATAACTCCCATCGAAAGAAGGTATTAGGTCTAAATTCTTATATCGATGATACAACTCCCATCGAAAAGAGGAATTAGACCTAAATTCTTATATCGTTGAAATAACTCCCATCGAAAAAAGGAATTAGATCTAAATTCTTATATCGTTGATATAACTCCTTTCGAAAGAAGGAATTTCATTTAAATTCTTGTATCTTTGAAATATCTCCCATGCGAGCATACGACAATATCAGTGAAATGAACACACTGTCAATTTATTCTTAATTTGATTCATTTGTCATTGTTTGCATTAATTTAGTTTTAGATTGTGTATTTGAACACAAATTGATGGTAGATAATTACTTTTTATTATTTAATTAATTTAGTTAGTGCAACTAAAGCATGGTTGATTTAACCAAACCAACTTTAATCATTTATTTTGTTTGTCAAAAATGAATAATTAAAAACATCGTTTACCTGTATTCTGCTCGTTCATTAAAGGAGAAGCCTTTGGTGGTGGTACTGCAAGGCCACACTCCTGTGACAACTTTCTGGCATAGTTTATTTGGCTGATAAATTTTCCAGATGCTGAGATTTTTTTTCCATTTTCAGTGATCCCTTTTGTAAAATAAATTCCAGTTCTGCCACCAAAAATACTTTTAATTTCTTTTGCCAATTCCAACAATACGTCAGTGAGCAAACTGAAAATGAGGACATTGTATTTATTAGTTTAAAGAAAATTATTCGTCTTGTTCAGTCACGTTGATGGTAGTTACGCAAACACTACAAAATACTCACAAAAACATATAAACATGAATGTGCAAGAGTTTTCATTACTATATTTTGTAGTTTTATCCTCGAAACTAGCATTTGTACGCAATAGACACTACGTATGACACCATTAGTGACCTAACATGACGATTTACATAGAAGTAATTTTTTATTTACTAAATTTATATGCATGTACATTATACTTACTCAATTTTTTTAAAGGGATTTTCTATGGAAATGTTTTCCGAACATGCTAATATGTGCAATTCTCTGTGAATTATAAGTCTTGCTAGCTGATTTCGACAATTTTCATTCAGCTCTTTGTATTTATAATAGTAATTTAATATTAAAAGTCCATCGAATGAACTTTTTAAAAAGGTGACTAAATCGGTTCGATGTGGAATGTACGTTACATTATTTATGTCATTCACATTTTGGCATGCAGAACAAACAATTTTGAAGCAATTCGGTTCTGATGGGACACCATCACTGGGTTTACATGACATAACTTCATACATGAAATGCAGTAAAAAATAAATGATTTTTTAGGTTAGTATGAATTACATATAATGAATGAAATGAAACTAAGGTTAATGTCATACTGTAAAAAGTATAATTAATTAAATATACTTACTTCTTTATTCTGCAATCAAAGCCAACGCTTGATTTATTCTTAATCACCAATTTATTATAATTTATTGTATAAAACACCGGTATGCGGCTTACGGAATCGAAGGTATAAAGAGGACAGATCCAGATGCACGTGGGAATACGCGGGAATCGTGTCTAGACAGTTGTCAGCACTGTATGGCGCAATAACTAGTTTTGTCTGGAAAGTAATCAGTACTCTCTAGGGAGAACTGAGTGCTCTCTGCGGGGGTCCTGCCTGAGAAAGCACTAGTTAGTGTGTGGAGAGTACTGGTTACTCTCTGGAAAGTAATGACTCGTGCGTAGACAGTAATCAATGCTGTCTCTTCGAACGCGAGCTTGCCGGACAGTAACCAGTGCTTTCCAGAGAGTAACCAGTGCTCTCCAGCGAGCGCTCAGTCGTGTCTGTATCTTTCCGTGTAGTAAAATATATCTGAGACTACATTAAATTTAACATTACAAAATTACAATATTCACATAATATAATTAAACCCCCCAAGTAGCGGGAAAATAGCAACAATTAAAGTCAAGTTTTCATACAAAAATTATTAAGTGGTAATAAATTGTCACAAATAAAAAATTTACGACATGTTAGCCGGAAAATTAGATGTCATTTTAGCACTTTCAATGAACTGAATCTATCCTTAATATGAAATGTAGTGCTTCTTATAGTCTGTTTTGTAACACGTACTATTAAACACTTAATATAATGAAATTTTCTAGGTCCCTCTAATGGAGCCTGCACTTTAATTGAATCTAAATTAAATGGAGATTTGCTATACTTGGCCTGCCGTCACCATATATACGAGCTTGTGCTTAGGAGTGTTTTTGAAGCAAGTATGAAAATCCCTATAAATGGACCAAACGTTGCATTGTTTAAAAGGTTTCAACAATCGTGGGGTAATATTGATACCACGTACTTCGAACCAGGCATAAACAAAGTGGAAATCAGTAGTGCGCTTGGCGACTCAAAAGACGACATCATAGCTGTCTGCACGATTGAGAATGAGGTACATAAATAATTTACTATTTTCTACAAAAGTTAAAGGACTTACATGGATTTGTTTTAATGAAATACAGATATATATACAGGCCATTCTATGTGAGATTTACAACTCAAATTTTGTTTTCAAATAATAGCATATTTTGTTTTCCTTGTTCTAGATACAAAAATATAGTATATTACGATACAAGTGCGCGAAGTAGGTGATTTGCGTACGAGTGTAACGAGTGCGGAAATCACCTACCGCGCACTTGTTTTGTAAGAAATTTTTTTTAACTCCGTGAGAGAAATTTTTCGCGCACTGATTTGAGTGTGCGAAGTACTTCGCGCACTGATTTGAGTGCGCGAAATGAGTGTGCAAATGGGGCACTTCGCGCACGAAAGACAGTGCGCCAAATTGAATTTCGCGCACGGAGTTTAAAAAAAATATTTTACGTATTTTCTTTAGATTTATATGTTACAAGAAACGTACCATTTTCAACTGCCTATAACTCACAACAGATACAATATAAAAAACATATTCTAAGGGTCGATAATTTTGTATTTGTGTCAGCTTTACGATGAAATAGATAAAAATTCAAATTTTAATACATATATAACCTATAACTGGTCTTTGGTTTTTATAAACAAATTCTTTTTTTTTTAAATTAATAAAAATATAATAATTGTAAATTGCCAAGGTGGTTTTTTTTTAAAGTTCGACGTGATTTTTTATACTTTTTTCATTAAAACTATGTATTCGAAAAAGTGTCAAATAACAATCAACCCATTGCAATAACCTAGTTTTCGGTTACGTGATAAAAAACAAAATCACGACCTACCTGCCAAATATGTAACCTAAAAGAAAAATTAGCACGTAGCCGAGATTAATCACGGTGGACTTCGACAAATTTAAATAAAAAGTGCCTGCAATTATCGGTTTTTTGGTGATATCACTTCTGTAGTATTAATCGATAATTTTTAGCATAAATTAACAAAAAATTTAGGCCAGTTTTTGAGAAAACTCTGTTTTTGATGATTTTTTAGGCTAAATAACAAAAGTGTATATAGGTGATTTGAAGCTCATTGTATATCCTACAACTCGGCACTAGAACACTTTTACCGATAATGCATATGTTTTCCGTTATAGCCGGTTAAATAGAGAAAAATTGGTTATTTGCTTGTTTTCGGGGTATTATTATTTTTCGATTCAGAGATAGAGAAAAGTTACCTATGAGCAAGTTGTAGAGACAAACAAATCTAACAACACTAAACGCCTACATCTAAAGACATATTTATCGCCTAAGTTCATTCGTGATCGAATTTAAACAACTAAACAGGTTCAATGGTAGATTTTTTGTCTCTACAACTTACTCATAGGTAACTTTTCTCTATCTGTAAACCGAAAAATAATAGTAGCCCGAAAACAAATTGTAGGATATACAAAGAGGTGTATCACCTATATACACTTTTGTTATTTATTGCGTAGAAACCGAGTTATTATTAAAAAACTGTAGCCTAAAAAATCATCAAAAACAGAGTTTTCTCAAAAACTAAAATTATCGATTAATGCTACAGAAGTGATATCAGCAAAAAACCGCGAAGTGCAGGCACTTTTCATTTAAATTTGCCGAAGCCCACCGTGATAATGATTTATCGGGCTGTTTCGCATATTACGAATTTCAAGAGAGTAAGACTAAAAACATCGTGAGTATCACTTGTGAAATATCGATCTTCAACGTCTGTGATTGTCTCATGAAAATTAATATTTTTTAATAGTATAGTACCGATAAAAAATCCATATATAGTTTCTTTTTTAGTAGTTCAACTCCTAACTTGTATATTTCACAAATGCGTGGATGAATTTTAAAAAATCTAACGACATTTGAAAGATCAGGTCAAATACTACTTTTCTAGATGCTACAAAATATTCTTTGCCTACGGTTAGTTCGTTAGTTTCAAAATCAAATAATTTTCAATTTTCACGAATCACGGTGCGTCGGAACCAAATTTAATTGAAAGGTTCTGGCATATTCAATTTTCTTATTGATTATCATTTTTTGAACCCCAAACAACATTTTTTTACTAGAAATGAAATCTTCGCCTGGGCGATTTTCGAAAAAAGTAGATTTTTGTGAAAAAAAAATTGAAGAAAATAAAAAAAATAAAATTTTTCTAATAAATTGTCATGCATATGAAATTTTCTTATTGATTATCATTTCTTGACTCCCAAAAAATATGTTTGGACCAAAAATGAAATCATTGCGTGGGTGATTTTTGAAAAAAAAAAACATTTTTTGCGAAAAAAAATGAAAAAAAAAAGTAATTTTTCAAATAAATTGTTGTACACATAAAATATTCTTATTATGTATTATTTGTTGACTCCCAAAAAAACATTTTCAGACCAAAAATTAAATCATTGCGTGAGAAATTTTAGAAAAAAGTCGCTTTTTATGAAAAAAATAAAAAATATATACATTTTCTGACCCTAATAAGTTAATATAGCGTGAAAACATTTAAAAATTATTTGTGCACTATTATATGATGAGTATATATACTAATATATAATTTTATTTTACTAAAAATAAGACAATAAATTCAGGTTATATAATTAACACACAATAAAACTTTAATTAACAACATTTTTAAGTACATTAAAACATCACTGAAATCCCTTAAACGCGAAGACCGTTAAATTCACAAACGGCCCTTAACAAGTGCTGTGCATATTGCGGATGATCATTCTTGACTTTGTACTTATTCCAAACACCTTTGAAATCGAAGTGTACGGATTCTACAGTTTGTTCGCTGTAGAATCCTAATCCTCTACTGGGATGTTTCGTCAAAAAATCGTCGATGTGATAAAAGACAGCGTGAATTTTAGGAGTTACTGATACTCCTAGGTATAAATAACTTTTTTTAAAATCTGCGTGTACTTTTTATAATCTGGATCTAAGTGTTTACCGAAGCACGATTTTATGATCATATGAAAATCAGCTAAAACTTGAACGAACTTTAAACAACCAATGGGACAGTTTGAACGTAAATAATCGAGTTTTTCCATCAACTTTTTACAAGAATTTCCATTAAACCCTGTACCGCCACCATGTATGTTTTCACGTTCTACGTTCGACACTTTTGTCCAAGCCAAAACCTGTTCTTCAAATTCAGCAAGCATGTGGTTGAAAATCGTATTTACTACGCCCAGCATTCAATGCAGCTCAGGAGGTGGAATAATATCCAACATTAGTTTGTCAGAGTCGGCTGTAAAGATTAGTGCATGTATGCAGTTCTTGAAGTCTTTAGCAGTATTTTTATCTCCACCAGCAGCAAACCAATTGGAAAAATTGCGTGAGATGTTACCAATTGTTCGAAAATCAGCACGCTCGCTAATGTTGTTTTTTGTAATCTCGCACCACGTGCAGGGAAACATGCTGCTATGGCTCATAATCCCGGTCATAATGTTTGCAAGCTTTAAATCGGTGGCTAACGTACTCTTAAACTTGTTTAAGTCAATTGCAGACCATAGCATACGAACATTTTCGTAGTTTTCTTGAGTTGTCTGCGCAACGCCGAGAATAAACAGTTTCTTTACGCCTGAGTCTTCAAACTGTTTTGACATGATACTTTCTTTTTTATGTTTGTTCCGTACATTATTGTCCAAATCTGAGTTCCCGTCAGTCGATTGGATAGATAAACAAACTTTCAAAAAGCCTCCTCCACCGTCAATACCAAACTTGAGGTGTACTTGAGATACACGGCGCTTTACTTTCACGTACTGAATTAGACCATCCAAGTTTTTGCAATAAACAACATGTTGTGCAGCGTTTGATGCTTTATGCGCCTTAATGTTCTTAAAATCAAAAGATTTCACTTTAAAAATGGATCCAAACAATGAATAGTAGCTGAAAGATTTTCCTTCAAATTGGGTTCCACTACTTGTCTGCTATTAGTTGCTGCACGAATAATAGAAGCAATTCCAAGAGTCTTATTTTGGCTGAGATTGAATCTAGTTTGAATCTTCTGCATGACATTTGTAGATATCAACAGTTTCTTCGTACTTTCTTTATTCTGTGATGGTTTCAAGGATATAGTTAAAGGCTTTCCAACTCGTTGAGAAAGTTTTAGTGTACCTTTTTTTTCGTCGTTACATGAATCTCTTACTTGTTCTTTTAATACAGATGATATTATCTGGTCTCTATTCTTTGGAACTGCTGCCTGTACCATCGCCTGAAGATTTGCAAAACGACTGGACGAATTACACTTGTATACTTTACCTTTTGCTATTAACGATAAACAATCATTACATAGTTTCCCAGTCTTCGATTTTTCACTGTGTCCGTGTGGCATCATATGATTCTCCTCTGAAATTAATTTTATTTATATATATTAACTCTAGATTTATTGTTATTGTTATGTATTTTATTTATCTATTTATTTATAGTTTATTTATTATTTATATTCTTATAATTGTGGCATAAACTAATATTATATTTCTGTGGAACATTTTTTTTGTATATCGTACTGTATAATAAATATATATATATATGTCTAACGGTTATTTTGATAACTTTACGGGTTTCCCGGGCCACAGGGTCACTTTTGGGGTACCCTGGCGCCCGCAGAACCTTCTAGAAACGTTACGGAAATAGCCGATGTAGGGTTACCAGACGTCCTCTTTTTCGGGTCTACTGTCTTTTTCTTCACAATTAATTGTGTTTCCTATTTTCTTCTCTTTTTGTCCTACTTTTCACGAGCATCTTCTGGTAAAGCCAATGTACCTAACCTACAAAAACTTTGATGACTGTCATCAAAAGACCATTTGCTATCGAAATAACCAGTATTTAATGAAATATGTCATGTCATTGAAATAACCATTAGACTTACATATATATTGCTATATATATATATATATATATATATGGCTTTTTAAGCGACGATAAAGAAACGTGCTTTATCACATATATATATATATATAATAACTACTACACTTACTTTTAGATGATTTCATGATGTTATGATTTAGATTTTTTTGCAGATATGAACGATTTAATAACGGTTCTCTTGCAATTTTACAAATTTTGCACATACACTCTTGACTCGACGATCTATTTCCCAGTTTCATCGCTTTAAACTGTGAAATGTTTGAAAGATTCATGGTTTTCGAAGAACCATCCTGTATCTTATATAATTGTCTCAAGCATCCACCATAAATAACATTTGTCAGCAGCATTATAATCAAAATGCTTTTGTATCATTGTTTCCACTTTTCCATTTTCGTTGATCTTCACAAATTTACTAATAGCACTCCGTGTTTTCTTTTTTAAACAAAATAAACAAATTTTCTCGCGATTTTCACTGTGCTGCCCCATCTTATTCATTTTGTTGTTTACGATTTACGTCAAATTCTACATATTATACTTTGTTTTGCAAAGGTTATGATTTAATAGGAAAGCATTAAAATTAATAAATGAGCATCGCTGAACAAAAATGTGAAAAATCGGTAATACAGGTTTCCTTTTTACATAGTTTATTTCATTAAATATAAATTAGATTAAAAATAATCTTTTTAAACAATTTTTAAATGTTTTCGCGCTATATTAACTTACTAGGGTCAGAAAATGTATATATTTTTTATTTTTTTTTTAAAAAGCGACTTTTTTCCAAAATTTCTCACGCAATGATTTAATTTTTGGTCTGAAAATGTTTTTTTGGGAGTCAACAAATAATACATAATAAGAATATTTCATGTGTATAACAATTTATTTGAAAAATTACATTTTTTTCATTTTTTTTTCGCAAAAAATTGTTTTTTTTTTCAAAAATCACCCACGCAATGATTTCATTTTTGGTCCAAAAATATTTTTTGGGAGTCAAGAAATGATAATCAATAAGAAAATTTCATATGCATGACAATTTATTAGAAAAATTTTATTTTTTTTATTTTTTTCAATTTTTTTTTTTCACAAAAATCTACTTTTTTCGAAAATCACCCAGGCGAAGATTTCATTTCTAGTAAAATAATGTTGTTTGGGGTTCAACAAATGATAATCAATAAGAAAATTGAATATGCCAGAACCTTTTAATTAAATTTGGTTCCGACGCACCGTGGAATATTTTATTGTCAATCACCCTTTTTAGAAATGGTTTAGACCAGGTCACAATGGTATTTTTACAATTTATCTTGTTTTTATAGTTCTGTGGTAGTAAGGAAAAACCAGGTAAGTGCATTTTACAAAAACAAATTGAAAGATCACCGAAAACGGAATCTATTTTTGACTTCACATCGGTCAGTTAGATCGCAATTTGGATTCATTATCACATTTTACAATTATTTAAAAAATAATAAGAAGAAAAATAAAATCAGTACAAAATTCTCTATGTATTGTTTCTGACGTAAAACTGTAATTTCATATATATGCAAATTCTTAATTGTTTCTGGTCTTGGTCCGTCATATTGGATCTACTATTTTAAATTTTTTACGTTCTAATTACTTCTAATAAAATAATTCAAATGTAATTTTTCCTATGTTTCAGAAAACTCATCCGAGAGACGACTATCGCGAATTTTTAGAGTTGGTGATTATATTTTTGGGTGAGAGTCCACAAAAGGGAATATTGTTTAAAGCTCCGGGGGCAGCCTATCATGCGCGTTGCATGGCGAAGGCGATATATTCTTTAAAGATTTATATGTTTAAATCACAATTACAACCAGTGATATGATATCGAGGATTTTTCGCGCACCGATGTGCGCAGGTTGGGCGCGATTGGCGGCTGGAGGCACAGTCGAGCGCCAGCGGAAAATCTATAGTCCTTGCGTGTTCATGCTTCGAATAAATGACTGCGGCTCGCAGTTTATCAGCTGCTTCGCGGCTTATATCGTAAAGGGTGTAGTAGCCGAGTGGTTAAAGCGCTCGACCGATGAACATAATTTTTGTAGTTCGCGTACTCGCAGATGCATTTTTTTTTTTTTTTTTTATTTTTTTAATTATGTAATATAATTTTTTTTATTTTTATATTTATTTTTATATTTTATTGCAATTTCTTAAATGCTATTTAAATTATTTATTGTATATTTTTGAAAGGAATTTTTAATTTTTTAAATATACTTTTTAACCTAACTTAAGTTATTTCCTGTAACTTATTTTGACGAATATGGCGTTAAATAAAACTGAAACATGTTTTCTCTACTTTTCTTTATGTAGTTGTATATTACAGTTGTATTAAATAAATAAATTTCATCAGTTAGGAAGATATTGCCAAAATGTTTTTAAATCTTCTTTATCCACCAAAAATGAAATTAATATGTCACAATACTTTTTACGTATATAAAATAGTAGCTTGTATTATACAAAAGAATTGTGACTAATACCATACCCATCTATTTTCCAATACTTGGAATGTTATTTTTACTTACTCCAATTTTATGAAGCTTTAAATAATGCTTAAATATTTAAATACATAATTTTCCAAGGTTATAAAAATATTGCCACATTTTTTCACTTCTTATTTATCCGCCAAAAATGAAATTGATGTGTAATAATATTTTTATCCGATTCAAAATAGTAACTAATATTATGCAAAATGATCTGTAACTATAATGAAACTATACCTATTCAATGTCCATTATTTGGAATATTGTTGTTACTAAGTCTTTTTTATTTGGCTTTAAAAAAATGCTTAAAAATAATAAAAGTTAAAAAAACATTTGGTAAAAATAATATTATAATTTATTAAATGATATTTAAATTACTTATTATATACTTTTTAAAATATTGTAACTGTTTAAAGAAATTGAAAGTCTTTAAATATATTTTTTCTCGTAATTATGATATATTTTTTGTAACTTATTTCGGTGATATTTCTATTTCTGAGAATCATCATTATCAGTGACAGGCATTATTATATAATACATTTTCTAAATTAGTAGTAATAAACAAATAATTTTTCACAGTAAGGACAATATCGCCAAAATGTTTCTATTTCTTCCTTATCCGCCAAAAATCAAATTAATATGTAATAATTTTTTGTACGTATATAAAATAGTGGTTTATGTTATCCAAAATTATGTGTAAGTAATGCAATTATACCTATTCAATGTCCATTCAACCCTATTCAATTACACCTGTTCAATGTAGTTGGAACTTTGTTTTTACAAGTCTTTTTTATGAAGCTTTAACAACTAATTTGGAAAATGTATTATATAATATTGCCGGTCACAGATAATAATGATTCTCACAAATAGAAATATAACCGAAATGAGTTACAAAAAATATACCACAATTACGTGAAAAAATATATTTAAAGACTTACAATTTCTTTAAACACTTACAATATTTTAAAAAGTATATAATAAATAATTTAAATAGCATTTAATAAATTATAATATTAACATAATAATAAAATTAATAACAAAAAAAAAAAACGTGCACTCGCCAGTACGCGATCTTCCAACGTCATACATACGAGGCAAGCACTCTAACCAGTCGACTAAACGAACTTATTTAAAATTGTTGTCGCAAAGCCGTTGATGAATTACTGCTGCATTCGTATTATATATTAATTAATTTGATTGTGGCGGATAAATAAGAAGTAAAAACCTTGTCGCAATATTTTTCTAACTTTAGAAATGTTTTTGTTTATTACTGGTAGTTAAACAATGTATTATCTTTTCATTATTATTTTTACAAAATTTTTTTTTTTTATTTTTATTATTTTTCAGAATATTTTTAAAGCTTCATAAAAAAGATTTGTAAAAACAAAGTTCCAACTACATTGAACAGGTATAATTGAATAGGGTTGAATGGACATTGAATAGGTATAATTGCATTACTTACACATAATTTTGGATAACATATACCACTATTTTATATACGTACAAAAAATTATTACATATTAATTTGATTTTTGGCGGATAAGGAAGAAATAGAAACATTTTGGCGATATTGTCCTTACAGTGAAAAATTATTTGTTTATTACTACTAATTTAGAAAATGTATTATATAATAATGCCTGTCACTGATAATGATGATTCTCAGAAATAGAAATATCACCGAAATAGAAATATCACCGAAATAAGTTACAAAAAATATATCATAATTACGAGAAAAAATATATTTAAAGACTTTCAATTTCTTTAAACAGTTACAATATTTTAAAAAGTATATAATAAGTAATTTAAATCGCATTTAAAAAAGCATTTAATAAATTATAATATTATTTTTACCAAATGCTTTTTTAACTTTTATTATTTTTAAGCATTTTTTTAAAGCCAAATAAAAAGACTTAGTAACAACAATATTCCAAATAATGGACATTGAATAGGTATAGTTTCATTATAGTTACAGATCATTTTGCATAATATTAGTTACTATTTTGAATCGGATAAAAATATTATTACACATCAATTTCATTTTTGGCGGATAAATAAGAAGTGAAAAACTGCGGCAATATTTTTATAACCTTGGAAAATTATGTATTTAAATATTTAAGCATTATTTAAAGCTTCATAAGTATTGGAAAATAGATGGGTATGGTATTAGTCACAATTCTTTTGTATAATATAAGCTACTATTTTATATACGTAAAAAGTATTGTGACATATTAATTTCATTTTTGGCGGATAAAGAAGAATTAAAAACATTTTGGCAATATCTTCCTAACTGATGAAATTTATTTATTTAATACAACTGTAATATACAACTACATAAATAAAAGTAGAGAAAACATGTTTCAGTTTTATTTAACGCCATATTCGTCAAAATAAGTCACAGAAAATAACTTAAGTTAGGTTAAAAAGTATATTAAAAAAATTAAAAATTCCTTTCAAAAATATACAATAAATAATTTAAATAGCATTTAAGAAATTGCAATAAATTATAAAAATAAATATAAAAATAAAAAAAATAAAAAAATTATATTACATAATTATAAAAATAAAAAATAAAAAAAAAAAAAATGCATCTGCGAGTACGCGAACTACAAAAATTATGTTCATCAGTCGAGCGCTTTAACCACTCGGCTACTACACCCTTTACGATATGAGCCGCGGAGCAGCTGATAGACTGCTAGCCGCAGTCATTTATTCGAAGCATGAACACGCAAGGACTATAGATTTTCCGCTGGCGCTCGACTGTGCCTCCAGCCGCCAATCGCGCCCAACCTGCGCACATCGGTGCGCGAAAAATCCTCGATATCCCATCACTGATTACAACTGACGGTCCATGAAATTTCTGGATTGAGGGACGTTTGCATCTTTATCGTCAAACATTACGTCAAGGCATGGTTTACTTCACCATTGGCGATTGCGGCTCCTAACCATGACCTTAAATTTGTTAAATCTTTAATGAAGTACGAAGCTATAAATAAAAAAATACCGCAAGCCGCTATCAAAAAGTTCACAGGGCACTTATGGTACTTAAATACAGAACTTGTGGCACTGGCTTTTTTTTTATATTTCTTTATTATATAATTCGATGCAGCTGTTTCTAACCAAACAAAACAAAAGATGGTGGCAGCTCTAAATTGTGAAAACGCGTTCAGCAAAGATCTGAAGCGTCCACATATAGAAGATGTTGGGCGTTTGTCTTGCACAAATCTTGAAAATTTATTTCATCAAAAACATTTCAATTTTTTTATCGATTTCATATAAATACCGATTTTTTAAACATCGACCCTTCGATGTGGGAACACAATGAGAATTTCAAGCTTGGTCAATATGTACTAAAAAACTTGAAAGTTGTTAATGATGTTGCCGAAAGAGCAGTTGCTCTCGCCCAAACTTTCAACGAGACATTAACAAAAGACGATAATCAGAAACATCTTTTCCAAGTTGTTTCAGAACATCGACGCAGTATGCGTCAGTGTACGAAAAAGGGTCTAAGGGTTGGTTTCAAATCTTTTATTGAAAAGTAATGTGTAAATTCTAAAAATAGATTTGATCCCTCGCTTTATAATCGTTATGAACGATTGTTAATGTAACGATGGAAATAGCAGGTTGAAAAGTCACAAATTATTTATTTTCATTTATATTTGTTTCAAATTATTGTTTAATCGAATAAAGGTCTAGAAAATATTTCCTAAATGATTCATTTATATCGCATGACCCCATTAATGCCTGCGTGCATAAAAAATTTACTTTAACTTCTACACTTATGTCCAACATCAAATAATTTTGAAAAAAATTAAAGGTACCACGGAACATCCTATATTAGGGAAAAATATTTAATAATACCGCTTCCGAGTAATTAATTTTCATTATTAATTATATTGTTGACGAGAGAAAGCATTATTGTCCTAAAAAAAATATTGAACCCTCTAACGATAATTTGTTATACAACTTTTGTTAATGATTAAAATTTTCTTCTTCGCCAGTTGGGGATTTTTGAAAAATGAATGGATTTTAACAAGTTATGGCTTATTTTTCCGAGAAAAAGAGTCTGTACAACTTTACCGTACGATGTTTCCACATTTCTGAAGCTAACGTCAAATATCTCAATATATTTTAAAAAAAAGTTATTACTTTTCAAATTTTCTGAATAATTTTAGTGATTAGGTAAAATATTTGGAAAAGTTCGTTCGGTAATAATTTTAGTGATGAGGTAAAATATTTGGAAAAAGTCATTCGATAAAGTTGTAAAAAATCTTTTCCTCAAAAAATTAAGTCATTTGTTAAAATCCATTCATTTTTTAAAAATTCTCAACTGGGAGAATAAGAAAAAAATTGAGTCATTAATAAAGTTGCTTAACAGATTATTCCCGCATGCCTCATTTTTGTTCAAGAACAATAGAGTTATTAAATATTTTTCCCCAAGCATACAGTGTACAATGGTACTATATCCCGGAATCCACACTGAACAAAGTCTTACTTAAGCCCCAATATACACTTAATTTAAGATGTAACAAAAGAAGACCAATTAGAAAAGGACATACGTATACATTATACATTAGTTTAACCCATTAACGCCCAGAAACAGAGATTCTGTAACGTATTTTCGAGCCTTATTCTTTTAACAATGCGAAAGGAATAATCGAACGGAAATGATGCTTCTTTATGTTTTTGACTATGCTCTTTTAGAATCTGAATTATTACATTTTCATTTTTTTACAAGAAACATAAATATGGCGGCTTTTAGATGAAAAAATACGGAAAAATGAAAACTGTTTTTTTTTTATGAATTTTTTTCAGATTGAAGCAGAGATATAATCCCGTCGTTTTTTCACTAATCGGTGAATAAAATAGTAGTAGTTTATCGGAATATTTTTGAAAATGGTTAGAAATATTATTTTCATTATCAAAATGGCGATTAACGTCTTCCTAGAGAGTGAACAAATTTCTGAATTGGTAATATGACAAATAGGCTGATGGATTTATATGAAACTTCGTTTCCTAAGGTTTTCGAGGGCGCCGAATACAAATGTAATGTCAGATTTTCAAAATTTCAAAATGGCGGATCCAATATGGCTGACATATTTTTGAAAAGACTTTGAATTTGCATGAAATTTGTTATTCGGGGGTTTTTGGGGTCGCCGAATATAAATCTGATGACAGATTTTCAAAATTCAAAATGGCGGATCCAATATGGCTGACATATTTTTGAAAAGACATTGAATTTGCATGAAATTTGTTATTCGGGGGTTTTTGGGGTCGCCGAATATAAATCTGATGTCAGATTTTCAAAATTCAAAATGGCGGATCCAATATGGCTGACATATTTTTGAAAAGACATTGAATTTGCATGAAATTTGGTACTCGGGGGTTTTTGGGGTCGCCGAATATAAATCTGATGACAGATTTTCAAAATTCAAAATGGCGGATCCAATATGGCTGACATATTTTTGAAAAGACATTGAATTTGCATGAAATTTGGTACTCGGGGGTTTTTGGGGTCACCGAATATAAATCTGATGTCAGATTTTCAAAAATTAACAATGGCGGATCCAATATGGCTGACATATTTTTGAAAAGACATTGAATTTGCATGAAATTTGTTACTCGGAGGTTTTTGGAGTCGCTAAATACAAATCTGATGTCAGATTTTCAAAAATTAACAATGGCGGATCCAATATGGCTGACATATTTTTGAAAAGACATTGAATTTGCATGAAATTTGTTACTCGGAGGTTTTTGGAGTCGCTAAATACAAATCTGATGTCAGATTCACAAAATTTCAAATGGTGAATTCCATATGGCGGACTTTTTTTCCCAAATAAGGGAAAATTGTAATATATTACTCCTGAGTTTTTGGGGCTTGCTGAATGCGTTTCTGACATCAGATTTTCAGAATTTCTAATTGCGGATACAATATGGTGGACATATACATATAACAACTACATATAACAATAGTGTTCTGAATACATACATTATCTTAACGCATACTCAAACAGTGTGTAACTACATTGAATACAATTATATAAAAATCATCTCGCGTTTTAGAACGCCATATGGAAACTACCATTTTGAATTTAAGAATTCCGATAACTGATTTGTATTGAGCGACCTCGAAAGTCCTAGCATACCGAGTTATGCGCATATTCGTTAAAAACATGAATTTTTGACCGCCATATTGGAGCCGCCATTTTGAATTTCAAAATTCTGACATCGGATTCGTATTCAGCGACCTCAAAAACCCCCGGATACAGAGTTATGCGCATATTCGTCAAAAACATAAATTTTTGACCGACATATTGGAGCCGCCATTTTGAATTTCAAAATTCTGACATCGGATTCGTATTCAGCGACCTCAAGAACCCCCGGATACAGAGTTATGCGCATATTCGTTAAAAACATGAATTTTTGACCGACATATTGGAGCCGCCATTTTGAATTTCAAAATTCTGACATCGGATTCGTATTCAGCGACCTCAAATACCCCCGGATACAGAGTTATGCGCATATTCGTTAAATACATGAATTTTTGACCGCCATATTGAAGCCGCCATTTTGAATTTCAAAATTCTGACATCGGATTCGTATTCAGCGACATCAAAAACCCCCGGATACAGAGTTATGCGCATATTCGTTAAAAACATGAATTTTGGACCGCCATATTGGAGCCTCCATTTTGAATTTCAAAATTCTGACATCGGATTCGTATTCAGCGACCTCAAAAACCCCTGGATATACGTATTGCGTTACGCACATTGCGAAATTAAAATGTCCATGACCTCTGTGCGACCTCTAAATTTCAACCTTTTGACCTCTATGATGGGTCAAAGTATTTGTTGTATTTTTTCATTTCATATCACCCTTGTCTGTTTTCGCGGCGTTTCTTACGTTTGCTAGTAATTTAATTTTTGATATTTTGGACCACCATATTATATATATTATATATACAGGGTCATCGAAAAGTATCGGACCCCCCTAACTAATATCTTCAGTTAGAATGCACTTAGGAGAAAATGTCCAATAGCAAAGTTGTATGGTTTCAAGCGGGGAGTAAGATGATGACCTTGACTTTGACCTTGACCATGTCCTTCAAGGTCATTTCAAGGTCAATCTTATTTTTTTAAATAGAACCCCCTACATTTTATTGCATATTCTTATAGCTTATCTCGAGAGCTTTCCAAAACACTATAATAAAATATTTTTTTATTAAGTACTTTTTGAGTTATAAAGGTTTAAAGTTAACAATTTGTTAAGTGGTGTGCGAGTCCGACCAGTTAAGGCAAGAGTGGTGTGCGAGTCCAACCAGTTAAGGCAAGAGTGGTGTGCGAGTCCGACCAGTTAAGGCAAGAGTTTACTGAAAACTAAATAATATTTTACAAGATATTCTACATTTTGTGTCAAAAAATTGTTAACTTCAAACCTTTATAACTCAAAAAGTACTTAATAAAAAAATATTTTATTATAGTGTTTTGGAAAGCTCTCGAGATAAGCTATAAGAATATGCAATAAAATGTAGGGGGTTCTATTTAAAAAAATAAGATTGACCTTGAAATGACCTTGAAGGACATGGTCACGGTCAAAGTCAAGGTCATCATCTTACTCCCCGCTTGAAACCATACAACTTGGCTATTGGACATTTTCTCCTAAGTGCATTCTAACTGAAGATATTAGGGGGGTCCGATACTTTTCGATGACCCTGTATATATATATATAATATTGTACTATTTTTAAATAAATTAGTCATAAATTTGTATGAACAAGTTTATTCTTCCTCGGTTTACAGCAAACTGTCAAAATCTAACCTACTTTTTAGTTATCAAAATGACAATCAAAACAAAGAGTAGAAAGAGGTTGATTTAAAAACGCGGGATCCTAAATTACGAATGTATAACATTACCCTCTTTCAAAAAAAAAATATATAATTGTAATTTATTGATACCTATCTGTTGAGAATGAAGTTCGTGTAGTTAGAATTTTAAAAATTTATTCTAATGTATACCAACTTCGCCAGTTTCTCAACCTGCCGTCAAAAATATTAAAAGAAAATGATTAGGGAAAATCACTGGCACGTAACAACCCTAATCGACGGTATTACAATTTAAAGCTAAACTTAATTTTAAATATTGAAGATCCTTTTTTTGGCCCTTCTTTTGATTGACCGAGGCATATCTAAACAAAAGAAAACAGAGGCAGAAACCAGGTAAAACAATATATTTCATATTTTTATTGTACAAATATAATTATTTCTTGTGTAATTGACTAAGTTCAGAATAATCAAAACATTTAATAATACACAAATAAATCCATTTTCTACTACAAAATAGAAAGTCTGGAAAATGTTAACAACAATTCTCTTTGCCACATTTAAAGCGAATCAATCCATCGTTTCATTCAAACTCCATTAGATGTTCAAGGTTTCATCATGAACCCTCCAGAACTATCTAAAATTCAAAAATTGCAACTTTATTGATTTCTAAGGGTTCACCTTAAACCCTCCAAGAAATCAAAGCTACATAATGATGTAGATTTACCAAATAGTGGGAAATTGATTGTGGTTGAAAATATATAGGTTAAATTACAGTTTGTCTTTATTTCTATAATTTTACTCAAAACCATTCAAGAAATCCATGCTATACAAATAATTAAAAGATTGATAATTTTTTTTAAACGGAAAGAAAGAAAATACGAAAATATAATTATTCTATAAAGTTTGCTAAACGGTTAACATGTACAACTTTATATTTCTGAGAAGACTCTTTTTTTATACGGAATACTACATCGTTTATTTTTGTTTTGATTGTATATGGACCATCCCAATCACTTTGAAGCTTCGGAGACTTCCCTTTGACTCTTTTGGGGAGAAAGAGCCAAACTTTCTGGCCTATTTCAAAAGAATGTTTATTCGATTGCAAGTCAAATCTCGATTTTAATTTATTCGATTTATGTACTAAATTATTTCTAGTAGTTTTATAAATTGTATTAAGTTTATTTTTAAGTTCGTTAACGTATTCAGGTAAAAAGGCAGGTGTATTATCATTAGGGATTTTACTACGCATTAAATCTAAAGGAAGTTTTAATTCTCTACCAAGATTTAATAATGCTGGAGTGAAACCAGTGGAGGTATGTTGAGAAGATCTATATGCTAACAGAAATAGAGGAATCCATTTGTCCCAATCTTTTTGATGAGAGGAGACAAATTTTGAAAGATATTCTAAATTCGTTCTGTTGAGGCGTTCAACTAGGCCGTTGGATTGAGGGCGAATTGGTGTTGTTCTAGTCTTAGAAGTTCCTAATAATTTTAAGGTTTCTTGAAAAATGTCGGATTCGAATTCTCGTCCTTGATCAGAATGAATTTCTAATGGAATTCCAAAACGAGAAAAGATTTGTGAAACTAAAGCTTCAGAAATTGTAGGGGATTGACGGTTAATAAGAGGAATAGCTTCAGGCCATTTCGTAAAATAATCTGTAATAAATCTATTACCAGATAGAGTTTTTGGTACAGGACCAAGAATATCTACAGCAATTCTTTCAAAAGGTTGATTGACATTAAATACTTTTAATTCGGCTAAATTTTTGGAATGGGGTCCATTTTTGGAAAAACAAATTAGACATTTTCTACACCAATTTTCAACATCCGATTTACACGAAATCCAATAAAAGCGTTGTCTAATTTTAGTTAAGGTTTTATTTACACCGAAATGACCGCCAGATGGTGAATTATGAGTTTCATAAAGAATTTCGTTAACTAATTGTTCTGGAACAATAATTTGGAAAATTGTTTTAATAAAGTTTGGAGATTCCCATTTTTTATAAAGAACATCGTTTTTAATTTCTAGGGAATTCCAATAAAATAAATAACATTTTAATTTTGGATTTAAATTAGCAATTGAATTCCAATCAGGAATAAAATTATTCTTTTTATAACTAATTAAATTTTTAATTACAGGATTATCATTTTGTAATTTTATCCAATCGTACTTATCATCAATAGAACAAATTGTTTGACAAACTAGCTTTGTTGAATTTAGTTCTTTATCATTCATTTTAGTACATTTATTGCAATCGCAGATGCGTCTAGAAAGACTGTCTGCATTGGTATGTTGGGAACCAGAACGATGTTCAATGGAAAAATCGTATTGAAAAAGAATTTCTAACCATCTGGCAATTTGTCCATCGGGATTTTTAAAAGAAAGTAACCAAGTTAGTGAATCATGATCTGTTCTAATTTTAAATCGTCTACCTAAACGGTAACATTTGAAATGTTAAACTGATTTTATAACAGCTAAGAGTTCTTTTCTAGTAACGCAATAATTCTTTTCTGTATTATTTAAAGTTTTACTAAAATATGTAATAACATTTTCGTCGTAAGTTTGCTGTATATTATCATTTATTGGATGTATCTGTGATAATACAGCTCCTATTCCATAATTGGAAGCATCAGTGTCTAAAATAAATGGGTGGTCAAAATTTGGATAGGACAAAATTGGGGCAGTAGTTAATAACGATTTCAAGTGAGGGTTTAGTAATTGTGGCAAAATCTTTAATGAATTTTCGATAATATGAACATAACCCTAAGAAAGAACGTAAATTCTTTTTATTTTGAGGGGTTGGCCAATCTTGAATTGCAGAAATTTTACTTGGATCACTTGTAATTCCATTTTTCGAAACTATATGTCCTAAGAATAAAACCTCTTTTTGAAAGAAAGAACATTTTTTAAGTTAATTTTGAGGTTTGCATCTAATAATTTTTGAATTACTGATTTTAAATGTTTTAAATGTTGATCGAAGGATTTACTAAATATAATTATATCATCTAGGTAAACTAAATAAATTTTTTGTTTAATTAAATCGTTCAAAATATCATTCATTAATCGAACAAAAGTGGCAGGTGCATTGCATAAACCAAAAGGTAGAACATTAAATTGCCAAAGTTCAGAACCGATACAAAATGCTGATTTTTCTTTATCGTTATCGTCAAGTTTTATTTGCCAATATCCACTTTGTAGGTCTAAAGTTGAAAACCAAGTGGAATTAGCCAGAGTATCGAAAAGATCATCTGTTCGTGGTATTGGGATAGAATCCTTTTTTGTCACATTATTTAATTGCCTGTAATCTACACAGAAACGAATAGAACCATCTTTTTTAGGTATTAGAACTACTGGGGAAGACCAAGTACTTGAACTAGGTTCAATAACGATTTGAACTTTCATTTTTTCTAAAGCTTCGTAGGCTTTATTTCTATAGTGAAAGGGGATTCTACGTGGGGCTTGTTTAATAGGGTTTGAATTGCCTGTATTAATTTTATGAGTTATTAGGTTACAGTTACCTAATTTGTCTGTATCTTTAGCAAAAGCGTCTATATTGTCATAAAAAAGATTTTAAACTTCTCTTTTTCACTATTATTTAATAATTTTGTATGCGAATCAAAACTTTTATCAAAATCACTAATCAAAATGTTACGATTACAATTAGGAGCATTCATATTTTCAGTATTATTACTACACTTATTTTTCTTATGAATATTTTTATTTAAATTTGAATTTAATGTAGTAACATCTATATTATTTAAGCTGTCATGAATTAAAATTTTAATTTTAGATGTTAAATTCGTCTTTTTAAGATAATCGAGACCTATCAAACAATCACACTGAATATTTGCAACGATCACGTCCAGTTCGACTGTTGTATTCAAAATGGTTATTGAAGCTTTTCTGATAGATTCATAATTAAGGTTATCTCCGGAAGCTGTCAATATCTTAATGCTAGTATTATTTGTTAAAATTGGTAAATTGCTAATGACATCAATAAGGTTAGAATTGATGATTGTTACATCAGAAGCTGTGTCAATTATTAAATTGCAAGGAATATTGTTAATATAACCTTTAATAAGGAAAGGGTTATTTTGTAAAATATTTAAATGACAAGAAATTCTGGGAGAAATAAAATTACAACATTTTTTTATGTGACCTTTAACGTGACAAACCCAACATTTTTTATTCAAATATGCTTTATAATTATATTTCTTATCAATCCTATTTATGTCATTAACAATTTTAGTATTTTTACTAGAATTATGGCGATTAACATTAAGTTTACAGAATGAGGTTAATTCATTCCCTATTGGATTAACCTCATTTAGTTTTCCGAATTATAATTAGAATATTTACAGTTGTGTTGTCGATGACCGAATTTACCACACGACCAACATTGAGTTTGATTATAAAAATTAGATGTGGGAGGTATAGAGTTTGAAGTACTAGTATTAGAATTAGAGCCATAGACAAGAAAGGTTATATTATCTAGTTCTATGGCGTGATTAAGTGCAGCTGAGAGAGAATCAATCCGTTCACACCGTAATGAAAATTGTAAATTACGATTTTGTAAACCCGAAATAAATTGGTACGCCGCAATCCGGTTTATTATTTCAGGGGTGGAATCAAAATATGCCATTTTCGCTAGTTTTTCAAGGTTATTAGCGAACGATTTTAAAGATTCATTGGCTTGTTGAATACGTGAATGAAATTTTGAAAAAGAAATTTTGGGGTCAACTTTATCTGTAAATTTATTTGCTAAAATATCACGCAAACATTAAAAATTAGTCAAATCAGTCGCGGAATGGTTTTCTAAAACCGATCGCACCCCATTCCTTGGCCGATCTTACGCCGAATTCCTCTACGAACATTGAATGTTGAGACATATGGAGCTTGTCCTTGCCAATGCGCCACCTCTTCAAGGAGAGAAGGTGCACTACTAAAGTACGTCAACGCATCCTCCATGACCTCAAATGGCACCTCGCTAAATGATCATTTTTTTATGGGTCCTAAGCTCCAACAAGGACTTCAGACTATAATCCGTCATTGTCTCGTTTTCACGGCGCACATCGAAAAGATGTTCTGTCAAATTCGAATCCATTCAGATGGCGCAGATTATCCGCGGATTCTATGGCAAGAAGTCTCACATAACCCAGTTTCCACTTACTGTCTTACATCGGTGACTTGCGGGACAACTGCGGCTCTATATGTCACCAACCAAGTAATTAAATAGCCATATTTAGACGAGGCCTCGCGTTTCCCATAAGCTGTGCCAATTCTTCAGGAAGACACTTACGTCAATGATGTCTTCTCAAGTAGATATGATGTAGAGTCAATCGAAAAACACCGAAACAAAGTCACTGCCATATTGAGTAGCGGTAAAAGTGTCAAGGTTCTTGGTATCTGTTGGCATCCTGCCTTTGATCATTTTCATTACAAGGTGACCCCTACCGAACTCTCTTTAATCATTAAACGCCAAGGTCTCTCAGATATCGCACACTTGTTCGACCCATCGGCTGAGTATCTTTAGTATCAGTACAAGAGAAAATTCGAATGCTAGAATTCTGGTTGAGAAGTTGGTCTCCCCAGTGATTTACTGCAGAAATAGATAATTTAATGCGATGAACTAGCGTATCAGTCCTCTCGATGACGCCGAAAGAGGCGGAACTCCAAGTTCTGTAACCCTTTGTACGATAAAAAAAATTTAAGCTATTTGAATACAGTCTTTCTGTTTTACCTAGCCAACATTTCCTCCGGATCACTGCAACAGTAGAAGCTGCCCTTCTTTTATCTGTGGACATCAATCGCTTCAGTGGTGATCCCGTCGTGATTATCATCGTGGAAAAAAGTTGGAAAAATTCCACGCTTATCGCTAAATTGGGAATTCCTCTTCGACAGCGCCAATGCTGGGGCACCGAGTTTCCAGAAACTTCTCCGGCTACCGAGAAGATCATCTGAGTTCAATTATTGCCGAGGAGAGCGACCATGTCCTCTTAACTATAATTTTGCCGCCATTTTTCGACAAAAAACTCATCTCAACGGATTTTGCCTTCGTCAACGTTGAGTCTCAATGGTTCTCGGGACAAACACCATTCAGGAGTTCTGATAAGTCATCGGACAATAGCCGTCGTGTCCGACAATGTCCCGCGCCGCCGCCGCGACAACGAGGAAGCTCAAGACGCCGCCATTGTCGTCCGCGAGGAAGCCCAAGCCGCCTCCACAACGAAGCCAGCCCTGATTGCCGTCTCGGATCGACGTTCTCCTTTGTTCAAGGCACTTTAGTGCGGGTCGGAATCATTTGATAAAAATCGTCATTACCGCCATTTTTTCGTCGCGAAGCGAGGGTCAGTGTCGAATTCTCGACCGCGCATGCGTAAAGCTTCGGGCGATAACAATTCTTAATCTTGACTTTCGATTGTTTTTTACCGTATTTGGTCTGTTTCAATCTAAAATAAAATGTTGAACGGAACGAGACTCGAGGAACAGCTCGGACATTTAAAAAAACAAGTAGATGATCGTGACGACGAATTTTCTTGTAGGCGTTGATGCATACCAGGAATCGCCGCTTAATATGAACGCACCCGAATTCAACAGCGGGAATTTAGGATCTCACACGGGTGTCTTGTCGTCTAGTGCAGGTCATCAGATTACCAACACGGGTCCCATGACGCAAGATAAACTTCACTCGTTCGACCGCGACATTGCTGCAATGTAGATTAAAAGGTCCGAGAACAAATTCGCGTTATCTAAAATTATTCGTGCACATTTCGAAGTAAGGGAAACTAGGTCGAGCTTCTGTCAATTCGGCGAGTGGCGAAGGTCATACGTCTCCAAACCGCCTGTACTAACGCGATCTAGGTTCCGGTCTTCTGTTTCTGATAGATTCGGGAGCAGATATTTCCTTACTTCCACGCGACAAAAATTCAGGAGCGAACCCTACTGCGGTAAAATTATTTGCCGCCAATAATCCGCGCATCAGCACGTATGGTGAATCGCGTATCACAGTAAATCTAGGTCTGAGCCGTAAATTCGTTTGGAACTTTTGTGTAGCTTCAATTTCCTACCCTGTATTAGGAGCGGACTTTCTGAAACATTTCAGTCTGCTAGTGGATTTGAAAAATCCAATCGATGCTTAGTTGATGCGGAAACTCAACTTCGAGTTATGGGTGATACGAGAAAAATGTGTTTTTCCGGCGTGTAGCTCTATTAACAAGGGAACAGACTGTCGCTACACCAAAATACTCGCTGAATTTTCAGAGCTTACGGGAGTGCTCCAAGTGCTCAGTTTTGATGAGACCAATGTCTTCCACGAAATTCGAGTTGAAGGTTTGCCAGTCGCTGAGCGACCCAGGCGTCTCGCCCCTGACAAAATTGTTAGCTGTTTGCAAGCACTTCGAAGAATTGTGCGAAGCAGACTTATGTTGTCCTTCCGCAAGTAAATGGGCCAGTGCAATTCACCTCGTGCCCAAACGCGATGAGACCTGGCGTATATGCGGGGATTATCGCAGACTATACGCCATCACCGTATCCGATCGGTACCGTCCACCACGAGTCCAGGACTTCAATGCAAATTGCTACGTGAAAACTATTTTCTCCACGCTTCACCTGCACAATGCTTATTATCACATCCCGATCCATCCTAAGGACGTAGAAAAAACAGTCGTAATAACCTCACGTGGGCTTTACGAGTGGTTGGTAATGTGTCCAGGACTGCGCAATCGCTTACGACTTAACCCAAGTAAATGTATTTTAGGAAAGCTCGAAATCAAATCTTAGGTTATTCAGTCAATAGCGAAGGAGTCAAGCCTTTAACGTAAAAGGTCGAAGACATCGCCAATTTTCCCCAACCTAAGAAAATTCTCGAACTTCGCCGTTTCTTGGGAATGGTCAAATTTTATCGCAACAGCATTCCGTATGCGGCCGAGATACAGACTCTCTTCAACGCATATTTAATCGACTCCAAAAAAATGACAAAAGAGAAGTTTCTTGGACTCCAGAAGCGATCACGGCGATCCAGGAAATCCGGCGAGAAATTGCTAATACCACCATGTTAGCACATCCGAGCAATGATGCTAAATTCAGGGTCGCGACCGACGCCTCCGATTTCGGAATGGACGGAATACTGGAGCAATTTATAAATGGGCACTGGAAGCCCATTTCTTTCTTCTCGCGAAAGTTCACTCCGGCTCAAATAAACTACAGTACGTAAGATAGAGAACTGACCAAGATTTTTGAATCGGTTAAATACGTACTTTCTAGAAACGCGTCCATTCACAATTCGCACCGATCACAAGCCTCTCGATTATGCTTTCGACCAAAAATCCGATAAAATATCACCTCGCCTACATCCCCTATTAGCGTACGTTACCTATTTCACAGAGGATATCGAGTACCTTTCTGGTGTCGACAATATTGTAGCAGACACGCTGTCCCGAATAGAATCCGCACTATTACCTAGCTCTCGCTCATCCA
This sequence comes from Trichopria drosophilae, assembly GCA_030407085.1. Lineage (NCBI taxonomy): Eukaryota > Metazoa > Arthropoda > Insecta > Hymenoptera > Diapriidae > Trichopria > Trichopria drosophilae. Next base: position 106,733,772 of record CM059583.1, on the reverse strand, counting down.
TGGATTTCAAGCGCGCATCGATTCAATGAGAATGCCCCTTATGTTTGACCTCCAAGAACTCTCATCGCTACAGGATATTGATGACGAGCTAATAGCGATCCTACAAGACGGGAACTCTTCGTTGAAGCTGAAAGTTTTTCAATGGGATCCAAGCCAAAAATGGTTTTACGCGTGCACAGCTACAGACGCTCTCTATCCATATATCGCGCTGCCTCTTCGCAAATGAGTCATCGACTTATTTCACGGGTTATCGCATCCAAGCGCGAGAGTCACTCGCAAACTTGTAGGTATGCAGGCCATAAAGAATTTAAAACCTGCCTATTTTATGCGTGACGATTTTCCTGAGCCGAATAGTCCCACACATGTAAATTCCACTCCTGCGCCTATTCCGTCGTTAAAACATATACTAGAAAAAAAAAGAAAGTGACATTCTGTGATATTCCGTCGATAGACATAAACTAAATGTTTTACTTGAGCGCTCCATAAAACTCGTCTAATGCGTTGCGATGTTCTGCAAAAGCGATGTTCGTGTAGGTTAATTTAAGTTTTAGGTTTAATCATTCATCGTAAATTATTGTTTATCAAAAATTTTAACCTCTTCTCTAGGGGGGGATTATTTGGGGATGAAATCGGTAACTCGCGCGGAAATTCTAGCGACGAGTTCTCCCTTCACGGTATATAAGGAGTGGGAGAACCAGAGAAGAAATGCGGCGCGCGAACTGTTGCTGAGAGGGGAAGAAAAGGACTCAGTTCCATAGACGACACCGAAAGAGTCGGAACCCCAACCTCCGTTAGGAAAGCGTAGAACCATGTCTAGACTGGTTCAATTCCAAAGAGGTGTCTATTAGGGATATTCTCCGAGTCCTCTGCTCTTCTGCATCTCACTATTGCCTCTATCCGTTGCTCTCCGACAATCTCAAGGGTACATGTGCGGGCCGCCTTGTGAACTTATACATAAGATCATCCATTTATTCTATATGGATGATCTTAAATTATACGCATCTCATATACGAATTACATCTATCTCTGAACATCGCCCTCCCAAACTCGAGACCTAAAGGCATGGAATTCGGATTGGATAAATGTGCAGTAGTTCATTTGCACAGACGAAGGTCAGATTCCATTAACAACGATATGGAATATATCAACGGAAATGTTATCCGCCATCTTAGCGCAGAGGAAGCCTACACATTCCGGGGAGTGCCTCGAAGGCATGTCTAGGATGTGCAGGCTGCTAAAACGACCATCGTTAACAAATATCAGCGGCTTCTCCGTCAGACCTGGTCATCAGAAATGACGGGGAAAAATAAGGCGGCAGCAACGAATATGTTGGCCATTTCACCAGTACTCTATTCATTTGGAGCACTTTAGTGGAACATTGACGAGCTCAGGGGTCTTGACCGATGCACATGGTAGATGATTTGAATGTAACGCAGTTTGCATCCAAAATCTTCCATGGAACGACTGTATTTGCATCGAAAATTGGGGGGTCTTTTGAACCTGGAGTTTATGCATGGCAGATTAGTCCTCGAAACGGCTCGCGAAGTGATTAATCGAACGAAGGATCACCTGATGATGCTGGTTCATCAGCATGAAATTTAGGATAAGGTGACGTCTTTGCACAACGCGGCGAAACGAGCGGCACAAAACCTCGGTCTAGTTTTCAACGGGACGTAGTAGTGCACAGGAGGCTGAGTCAGACATAAACTTCTACCCGGTGCGTCTCAGAGCCAACATACGAAGGGAACAATTGTTAATTACATTGCGTAATTACACATGTATCGACAAACCATTTCATGGACAATTCTTTCAAAATGTCCAATAACTTGGCTTGTCGGAAGAGATGATCTTCTCATTCTTAAAATCAGCAAGCTTGAAATCCGAGACCGAGGGTTTTATCTTCGCATGCCAGGATGAGGTCATCAATACCTTAGCGTACCGCCACACCATCTTACACCAGGCTGCGCAGAGTTCGCTTTCTAGATCATGTGGATATCATGTTGAGACACTAATACATCTCACGGCAGCCTGTCCATGATATCCAGTCTCAGCATACATCCAACGTCACAATACGGCTCTCCGAGTGCTGTATTATCATATCCGCAGCACCTACGGTATTGACGCGACACCAGTTTGGCCGTACGTCCCCACTGATATTGAATCCGTAGTCGGAAATGGGTCGTGCAGAATATACTGCAATTGCTCATTTCCGACGAGCAGGCAAATATCAGCCAATAAGCCTAACAGCGTCCTTGTTGACTTTGATTACAAATCCATCTTCGTCGTCGAGTTCTCTGCATCAGCAGAGACAAACATAGTCAGCAAAAAGGACGAAAAACGGATGAAATATCAGGAATTCCTATTCGAGATTCGCAAGCTGTATCGAGGATTCAAAATCAAGATCGTCGTACAGATAATTGGAGTGCTGGGAGGAATGAGATCAACTTTTCTCGAAAACTTTAAAAGCATTCCGGCATGCCACCAATATGCAAATTCCATCGAAGACCGAATGCAGAAAGCAGTGCTGCTGAGATCTCTTCGTCTGCTGAGATCACACGAGATCCTACAACCACTATCCCGATGGTAGAGGGAGTGGTTGCATTTACAAAAGAAATGGCTCGCTGCAGTCTGCAGCGAAAAAGATGGATATTGGAGCCACTTTTCTCCTGCAGACTGCACAAGTGGATTATAAAGGTTCAAGGGAGGTGATGGTTTTAGTCGGTAAACCTTGCCATGAACATCAAGGGTAAGAGAGTCCGACACTGGGGGTTAACCAACATCATCAACCCTTTATGGTGCCTAACGCATTTCCTCCCTCCGTAAAAAAAAAAAATAATATTAATAATAACAATGTTCGACATTATTGCTTATACGAATAACAATTTATTCATCATAGAACTGTATTGCATTCTACCTAAATAAATGTTACTCAAAAGAGAAGAAAATACTTGCAACAACAATAAATAAGCTAGAAAATAACAAAATTACATGTCATGTTATATTACTTGAACTATAATTTTCTAAATAATACTAGTCATACGTTAGTCGCGTAGTATACAGAATTAAGAATTCAAATGATTGACATTAACTTTCATACTGCACGTACAAAAATATTTTTATTCATTGATATGATCTTGTTATTTTCAGTTATGAGCGGTCTAAAGCACAGCCTTTGTAAACAAATGTTAAGAATTCTGCTTATTTTGCTTGGTATAAAGACCATCATTTCTCGTCATGGTAAGTAGTTGCATTTATTTGCATTAACAATATATGTTAATGTTTCCATAAATATGTATACCTAAAATGATTAAATGGTAGTACTTTTACTGAAGCACAATTTTCTTACTCAGCCATCTTGCATAAATATGAGCCTTAAGCACGTGGATAGGTACGGTACGCTTTACCAGAGCTTTTTATCGAGATTTATATGCGTTGATTTCGAACATGGAATATTTAGTACAGAATGCACGATTTATGTGAATATTGAAATGTTTGTGTTCATCATTCATGTCATAAAGCTCACAATTGTGACACCTGACTATCTCTTTTTATGCGCATGCTGTCTCTCTATAAAAATCGCACATGTTGCGTTTACGCACGCATACAAATCCTTTGCATGTGTAGTCTACATGTGACCGAAATGAAGCATCAGGCCTTGTGGAACTGTCCAAAACGGGGACCGGGATCAATCAGGAGTTGTTGAAGAAGATAATTTCACCAGATTATTTCGATCAGGTTAGTTTCATAATTAATCGATTCAATATTATTTTTATTAAAAGAAATTGATTCTTTTCGTGCTTTTATATTCCAGGGGCCTCCATCGGAAGAGAGTGCATTTGGAGCAGTGCGACAACGACCGAGGAGAAGGATGAAGATAGATCCGAGGATTCAAATAGCCATCACGACAAAGTACCTCCATTTTCGACGTCCTGGAGGTTGCAAGGCATTTTTTATAACAAGATAGTTATAAAGTTTACCCCATTATTTGATTTCAAATTTCTAAAAGCCTCTTACCCACTCCATTGCAAACCATACAAATTATTTTTAATGCAATATGTAAGAGAACATAGTCCTAATTGATTTACTTTTAATTAAACAACTGAAAAGACGTATATGTTAAGTTTCACGTAACCTACCTAAAAATGTATTGAAATTTAACGCTATTTAAAAGCAACAAAAGTTTCAATATGTCAGCTTGTGATAAATGTAATATTTATTTTGATGACTTCTACTTTTAAGTTAAACCTGGATTATTAGAACAAAGCAAATCACGTCTTATTGGGCCGAATTGCCCTGAAATCATTTCACCTGAACAGGTACATGTTTTTTAAATGAAATGTAGTAATTTTACTACAAAAATCGATCTTCATTTTTATTGAAATGATCAGCCACATAAATATTTTCATTTTCTTGTTACTTTTGTAGATATTTGTTGTGAACGCATTTGTAAATAATATGTTTGATTATAATTGACAGATTAAAGTTACTTAATTTTTCGTGCTTCTACGGTCATTATTTGCAGTGATGTCTCCAATCTCTGGTTAGTCCATGTGTTTATACTTACACTACAGTTACTAGACGTCGCAATTGCCCCGGATGAAGCTCTTATCCTCGGTACTTGTAGATGCGCTGCTTCTGTTACAACCAGCGTCCGACTTCTGAAGTCTCAGCTACCGGGTCGGTATCACGGGTTGATTCGTGTGCTGCAACTACCACCTCCGGTTGCTGCGGTTGCTACTACTTCACTAACGTTTGGATTCTGATCCGTGTATTCCTAACACCTACCGCTAGCAATTGTTGTAATTCCTGTGCTCGAGAGTATGATCTATGTAATATTGCTTCCACTACTATCACCGCAATTGATACCGAAGGTGCTGTCGTGGTGGGTGCTCGTCAATGTCCAGCTTCTGCGTTTACCAGTATTGGTTGCTGCTACATTTCCAGCGTGGTATTTTGCGCTAAGAGTGTGAGAAAAGCCATTTTCAACATGAAAATATTTAAAAAGTTTAAAAAGAAGATTGTTATATTACATTTGTATTCACAAGGTTTTGATTTTTAATGAAATTTTTGTGTTTGACTATATAATCTTAACTAGCCATTCATTCCCTGAGTACATATGAAATATGATTTTAACTGATGCTAATTGTATTTTCGTTATCTCTGATAAAGTTGTTGCAGCTTCGTCTTAGATTGGAGCCACTTTAATGTGATCGGAATTTCCGCGTAAATTTTTTGTGACCTTAACTGCCTTTGGTGAAAATTTTAAAATATCTGACATAGGTGATTATTAAACGTAATGGTTACACTGCACTAAATATACCACTTCAAATTGTTATTGGAATATCGGCGTTATGATACATCTGATTTCATATCGAGCAAGCTGACGTCGCCCAACATGAAGACGTGAAAAATCATAATTTTTAAATATGCGAATTATACAAATTTGTGTACTGATAAATGTATAGAAATAATAAATGTTCTATATTTCACCAGTAAATATTGTGAGTCTGTATTTTTTTTTCAACATAATTAGTAACCTTATTAAGTCGCATTTTTTTTACAAAATATATATAACTACAGGGTCCAGGGCAAGGATGCCATCGGCCCTGCTGATAAGCACAGAATGACATCCTGGTGCGAAACGCATTTTCAGCGATGTTTATAATCTTAAGCGCTGGAAGGATATTTCTATATTTTTCATTTACTAACATTCAATATTATACCCAATAACTATCGAGTCAATAATTTAATATATAAGTATATCAAAAAGTAACGCGCTCGACGAGAACCGAGAACCCGGTTACGTCTACCTTATTTATTTAATCATTTTTTTATTTACCTTTGTACTTAATCTTTATTTACAAATAGACCGATAAATTCCAAGAACTTCCATCAGATATGTATATAATTAGTAACCTGCTGGACAACAATTGCTATAATTTTGTTTGTTTCAGGTATTATACATATAAAGATTATGTGAACCAAATTTCAATTAAAACTAGTGTTAGCGTGGTGCCTCGCTCGCTTCGCTCGCTCAGAAACTTCGACCCAGTGTAGAGTCGGCTATTCCTTATTAATACTCGTTCGTTTACTAACAGCTGTCAATTATATTATAAAATTATATCAATAATTGGGGGTCCAATCATATTTATGCCCAAGTGGCTTCGATAGATAAGTCACAACAATATAGTGTTTTTTATACTGGGTGCGTGCGTACAATCCGAACATAGGGCATATCGTGATAAAGGTAGAGCGTTCCTGATTGGATAGTTCCAGCCCATACGGTTCTCTCCATTGGCCGCGAGAGAGCATGGAATGGCTGAATCTGGAGATGCAAGTACTGCCTTCACTGTTCAGTACTTCAGTTAGCCACATTCAGTAATTCAGCCCGAAGTAAACAGTGCAGGATAGAAGATCGTAGATGTAATTTTCCTACGCTTAATCTTGTATATTCCCACTGAAGCTGGTAAGAAAGTTACAACGGGTGTAGTGAATTTGTAGTAAATTTATAACATTAAGCGAAGGAAAATTACAACGGGTTGTAAAATTACCGTAATTAAAAGGTTATTTACATTTACGATTTTTTACAGTGTAGGAAAATTATGTCTACGATCTTTTATCGTGCACTCAATGTTTACTTTGGGCTGAATTGCCGAATGCGGCTGACTGAAGTACTGAACAGTGAAGGCAGTACTCGCATCTCCAGTTTCAGCCATTCCATACTCTCTCTCGGCCAATGGGGAGAACCGTACGGGCTGGAACTGGCCAATCAGGAACACCCTACCTTTAACATGGCATGCCCTATGTTCGGATCGTACGCACGCACCCTGTATGTATGAAAATTGAAAATGATTAACAACTATGACCTATGGCCTGAGTCGACGTAAAATTAAAAATGAGCATTTTCAAAACTTCGACCTCGACGACAGCCCACCCGAAGTATTAATAAATAAAAGTTGCAAAACACTTACTTCATGCACTTGTATTCTAATAGACTATTCGATGCATATTACACATTTACTGTGTTTTACTAATTACTGTCTGTATTATCATGATCTTATATATACAATATATATACAGAGTGATTCTCCATTGAATGATTTCCGGTTAACAGTAGATTCTGTGATAAATTCTAAGAACATTTCTCCTTTGAAAAAAATTTGTGTGATGTATAGTTTTCAAATTATTTAGCATTAAAGTCAGCCAATAGGAACAGGAGTTGTTTGATTGTCGCAACGATTGCATTGTCAGCTAACATCGAAATCGTTGCGACAATCAAGCAACTTCTGTTCCTGTGACCGATACTGGCCATGGCCATTTCTGGCCACGCAATAAGAACGCCTGAGGGCGCTCACGGTAGAATTTCGGGATTCGCGAAATTATCGCGTTTAAGGCGGTTCAAAAGAACGTTAACACTCTTCATTGGATTGGATGTAGTCCTTCGCGATAGAGCCACGTGCCGCTATGTGCCCACCTATGAGAACCCGGCTGATCATGCCTCCCGAGGTATTTCCGCGCGTATTATTGGTGGCAGTCAGTTATGGTGGTATGGTCCCGCCCGGTTGTCGCAATCCATCGATCATTGATCAAATCTGGTTTAGATAGGACCGTCCGTAGTTCTGTATTTGGAAGAACGTGGCATTAAAGCTCATGCAGCGTTTCTGTTTGAGTTGGATGTAGTCCAGCGTCATTCCGATTGGACAAAATTACTTCTCATTACAAGTCTATTAACCACAACCTGCGCAATGATAAATCCAATGGCTGTTTTCTGAATGACTTTACATTCTATGATTGCGCTCGAAAATATTGGTTTCGTTACATGCAGCAACGATCCTTTGCAGATGAACTGCAGATATTACTTGCCTCGGGTACTTCCTAGAAAGAATCGTCTTGCGACATTGGATCCATATTTAGATGAGGATGATATATTACGTGTGGGCGGTCGCTTGAAAAATGCTTTCATATCATTTGCTCGCTCGCATCCCGTTCTACTCGGCAATCATAATCTCACACGTTTAATAGTGCGACAAGGACATATTCGGTCATTTTGTGGTGGTCTACAGATGACGCAGCGCATTCTCTAAGATGAATTTTCCCTCCCTCCTTTCCAAACAAGAATCACACCTTAGCCCTTGATAATTCATTCAGAAAATGCGCCACTATTATTGGCAGGCCTGGCATGCAGATTATCTGTCAAGTCTGCAACAACGTAATAAAGGGCGCAATATATCGATTGGATATATAGTTCTAATACTGCCCGCAAACTACGCTCCATGTAAGTAGACACTAGAGAAAGTTTTTGCATGCCATTCTGGCAGCGATGGTCTCGTACGTATTTGTATGGTTTCGACCGCAACCTCCTTATTTTAATTAATCTTAATAAAGCGCTTTAGCGCCAGGTACAAAACTATGTAAATTACCCGTATGTTATATGTATTATATTAGCTATAAGAATTTCGATGTATTCAGCAGTACCAAGGTATCACGGTGTGTTCTTAAAACATGTATGCGGATAATGCATAGTGAAAACCCGAGCTTACCGACCATTATATCGATTCGGTCGCAAGCTATTCCATACGACATCGAGCGGGACCATTTCCGATTTGAGCCTGGCACGCTTCAATACGGAAGGCTATTTTTCGTTTTCGCGCTGTTTGCCAGCGTGAAAATTCGTTTATTCTGCCGCGCACAATATCTTTACATTTCTTCTATCTTTAGTCGTGGGATGCAGCGTTTTCGTAGATTTAATGGTGACTTAAATTATTTTTTCACTCACCACAAATCCAATCGAGAATATTTCAAATAAATTCATGTGTGGTGGAGATCGCTACTCTCGCCAACTCGAGGACGACGTTTTTATATCCACTCGGTCTGAAAATATACTTTTTACTATAAGTCATGACGAATTTCGATTTTATTTCAAATTTGTCAAAAACTTGGCTGTCTTTACCAAACATTTTTTCGTCAACGACCTTCACCTTCGACATTCGGCATTTCTGAGATTGTCTCGCTACATTGCGCTCGAACTCTCGATTACATAATATTGTGCAACCGCGCTTCGATTCCCGGCCTTCGCTATTGCCATTTATCAACGAAATGTCTCTGCGTTTTGCAGAAACAAAACTACGAACCAACATTACTTCGGTTTTGAGTCAGTGTCGAAATCCTACGTACGATTTTAACGTAGATGTACGGACATATCTGTATCGAACCATTCGATCGAATTACTAGCATATCATCTGGCGATCTTCTTCCTATCATCAATTTTCTCATTATTAAAATTAAATTAAAATTGCAAGATGTTTTTTTGCCATTACATTGAACCGTGAATACTTAAATATATAAGAGATGTTTTTTATTTGGACATATTTGGTTCCATTAATTCATTTTTTCGTTCTCGTTTGCCACCGGATTTGGTGCTCGTTGTGACTATTACCCTTAATTAATCGACAGATGATTTAAAGAAATGTTACCTATTAAAAATAGATAGAATCTGTTTTTGTGACGTTTCATCCCGGTCTGTACCCGTTAGAATCGTCAGCAAGGCTTTGTGGCACAGAGCTGCCTTGTACGTCTACATTAGATATTAATGTTGGATGTCTTATATACGGAGTGCTATGCATTCCGTTGGTTACAAAAATATCACAATCGCACTTTAGATATCTAGCGTACCAACCCACAAGTGTGAAGTATGAAATAAAACTCACTCGATAAGAGATATTCTCATTATTGCCTTAACTTTCAGGGGAACTTTCGGAGTTTCTAGCGCCCGAAGTTTTGGAAATGCGGATTCTCCGACAGTTACGCCTAGATGACGGGGATTAATTTCCCTTGGCTCATTCTTCACAGCAGACAGGCATGTGCGTTGACGATTGCCACTTCGGCGCGAACGACAAAAATACTGAGATCAAATTACGCAAGGAAGTAGAAGCCTTACTTCGAGGAGGCGGCGTCACCCTCCGCAAATGGGCCAGCAACACCGCTGATCTTCTCTCGGTCGTTAGTGCCGAAAATCATGGACTTGCCGAGGATCGTTCCCGTGATTGTGATAATTATCTTAAAATTTTAGGTGTAATTTGCGTGCGTGTGTGTGTGTGTGTGTGTGTGTGTGTGCGTGCGTGCGTGCGTGTGTGTGTGTGTGGGGGGGGGGGGGGGGGTGCGTGCGTGCGATTTTAAACCAAATGGGTTTTCACTCCCCAGACGTCCCCAAATGCATCCCTGAGCGCAGTTTTGGGCGACATTTTTGTTAAACCTATTCCTGCTTCCGAACCATCGTGGCAATAGAGCCATTTATCAGTTATCGATTTTTTCCTGTCAAACAGATACTTGCGGAAGCATCCATGTCCTGATAGAGCCTGCGTTAGGAAGTAGTCGACTTCTTCGTGAGTCCTATCCACCCCAGCTCTTATCTCGGGGATGAGGGTGTAGGTCAACCGACCGTGTTTGCCTGACCTCCAATGTTGCTGCCATTTGGTTATCGAATGATCTCTGGCTTCATTTCTCGGTCTTTCCTCGTACACCTCCAGTCTTTCTCTCGCGAGTAGTTCAAACGGCGGAAAGCCGCCGATTATTCCGACTCCTTCCGCTGAGATTGTACGGTATTCACTACATACCCGGATGCCCATGACTCTTTGAATTCTGGTCATTTTCCTTCGTAGGTAGTCCCGCCTCAAAACCTCCGACCATATGGGAGCAGCATACAACAGCTGGGAATGCACCACGCTGATGAGGATGCGTCTTTTCGAGGATCTTGGCCCTCGGATATTTGGCATAATTCCTGCCAGAGTCGTCATGGTATTTTCCGCCTTCCGTGTTACTTCCTCTATATGGCGAGAGAACATCCCCAGACAACACCCAGATATCTCCCCGCTTTCGTTGATTGAATCGTGACCCCCTCTACGTCGAATGATACCGGATCAACTTTTCTCTTCCTTGTAAGTATTATGGCCTCTGTCTTTTCTGGTGCTAGCTCTAATCTCTTAGACTTCAGCCAGTTCCCTACTCTCAAAGCAGCTGTATCAGTGGCGCTCTTCATGAGATCCCTGTTCCTTGCCGTGACGGTGATCGCTATGTCATCCGCAAACCCAGTTATTTTGACCCCTTCCGGGAGTTCAAGCTTCATTAAGTCGTCATACTGGATGTTCCACAAAATCGGCCCCAGTATGCAGCCTTGCGGTTACCCCCCCCCCCTTGTTTTTGACGTTTAATGGTCTTCCCCTCCGCTTCGAAGATGATACTCCGATCGGTTAGGTAAGAAGCCATCATTCCTATCAGGTGTTCGTCGATTTTTTTGCTTCTTAAGGTATCTAGTATAACCTGCCATGAGGTCCTATTTAAAGCGTTTCTGACATCGAGTAGAATTATGGCGCACCAAGGTCGCCTGTATTTCGGGCAAGTCATCGTGTGTGTTACCTCTTTCGTTACCGTTCGTACTGCGTCTATGGTTTGTCTTCCTTTTCTGAAGCCATACTGGTTTTCCGCGAGGTCACCCGTTCTCTGCATTTCTCTTTCCAGTCTTGCCAGCATGAGAAGCTCGTATAGTTTGCCTTCCACGTCTAGCAAGCACACGGGTCTGTACGAGCTTGGGTTTCCGACGGGCCTTTTCGTAGGAGTATGAGTCTAGCTCTCTTGCATGCATCAGGGAATGTGCTGTTGCCTGCGAGCCTGTTATAGACTTCTAGCACGTACTCTAGCAGGTCTCTTCGCTGCAACATCCTTCAAGATTTCCGGAGGAATGCCGTTCGAACCTGGTGCCTTCTTGTTTTTCATTTTCCTACAGGCCTCTTGGAGCTCTTTTCCTGTATACGGGATAATCTCGCGCGGTGTCTCTGCGTGGAACTGTACTTCGGCATGCTCTGGGAATAGGTGTACCACGGTCTCTTGTGCTGCCGCCAATGTCAAGGCGGTTTTCGTGGAAGATCCTCCCAGCCTTTTCTTGAGAATTTGGTAGCCCTTTTCCCATACATCGTTGTCCACTTCGTTGCATATTTGCTTCCAGCTCCTACGCATTGCATCCTTGATTGCTCTTTGTATGTTTTTTTTCTCTTCTCGGACAATTGATCCCACCAATATATTCTTATCTCGGGGTCGTTTTGCCTTCCGCATCTAGTGTGCTTTCTTCTTGTCTGATTGCATTCCTTCCGAAGACCCGCAATTTCCGCGCTCCACCAATATGCTGGTGCGCCCCATTTGACCTTCTTGGTTCGTGGCATACATTCCTTACACACCTTAGATAACGTGCTGGAGAAGCCCTCTGCCGAAGTCGTATTCAATGTAATGGTTAATTTTTCGATAGCTCTGGATAGCTTCTCTTGATCAAGTTTCCGGGTATTCCATCTTACCGGCCCTTCGATGGTTGTTGGTGCTTGGGGGGAATCGTTCACCCTAAACAGGATGTAATTGTGGTCGCTGAGGCTTTCCCTTTTTAATATTTCCCATTGAGGTATTCTGCCCGTTATGCCTGCCGTTGTTAGGGAGAGATCCAATATTGATCCGTACCCCTCTCTTTCAAACGTAGGTTCATTTCCTTCATTCCTAACACTTAGGTCGCATTGGGCTATCCATTCGACCATTGTTTTGCCTCTTTCATCCGTGGTTTGCATCCCCCACTGCGGAGATTTTGCATTAAAATCCCCGATTATGATTGCATTTACTGGTCCGTGTTCGATCCTTATTCCGATTTCCTCCAATATCAGTTCCAGGTCCTCCATGTCTATTCTGAGAAGAGTAGCAGCTAACGGCTATAAAGGAAGGGGTCTTTACGTATACGTAACCTTGCCTTTTCCCTATTCTAGTACCGGAATACTTAGGTCGATGATTCGGATTGCCGCGTCCATCTCGTCGTTGCTGATCCAATCGGGGCTCTTTTTTATAACGCTTAGGTTTGGCTCACTCAGCGCCACTATACCTACTCCCATTTCTCTGGCTGTGGCTAATGCCAGATCGCACGCGGGTTTTCGTCGATTGGCGTTTATCTGCAATATCTTCATCAGCAGGTTTTTTTCCTTCTCCCCCAGTATCGCTTGTCTTGTGACCTTTCTCTGTGCAGTTTAGGCAGTACGGCTCATTTGTGCATCCAGATGCCTTGTGACCAGTTTCTCCGCACCTCATACATAGATTCTGCCTATCGGGGCCCTTACACTGCTTTCTTTCGTGCCCAGATTCCCAACAGCGGAAATAATAGCTTTCCATCATTCTTTCTACTATGCGGCAACTCGTCCATTCCCCGATCCTCATCCTTCCCTTCTTGAGGAGCTTGTCTGCTTCCGTGCCTTGCATTATGATCGTAGCATTTTGTCGGTTTCCAAAAGCCGGTCTAAGGGCTCTAACTTCGAACGTTTCAGGGGTTATCTGTAGTTTTTCGGAGATAGCTTCTCTTATTTCGTAGTTGATAGTGATGCTCTCCATATCCCTTAGATGAAGAATTTTTTTTCGAATCGGTAGGGCTGTCTTTATATCCGGCAATTGTGTCTCTAGAGCCTTCCTCAGGGCCACCGCCTTGTCCCTACCATTTTGAACCATTACCAGAAGGTCTCCCTTGTGTGTTCGCCTGGTACTTTGCACCTTTACTCCAATATTCCGTGGTTGGACTATCTGCTTCAATCGCTTTGAAACGTCCGAGTACATGTTTTATCCTGTCTGGACGAGAAGAGGTGTGAGTTTAGCCCGCTTTTCTTGTTTGCGCGTTTCCTTGTTATTATTTTCTGGGATCTTTTGTCGTTTTGACCGTTCCTTTGTTTCTGCGCTTTTAGCTTTAAACACTTTCATCCGTACTCTAGTTTCCGAGAACAGATACTCCAAGATCTGGGTAAACCTAAACCCCGTTATTCCGTCTAAATAGCGGACCGCTATGGTTTTTTCCTCATTACATTCCATACTTTTCTTCAGTACCGTCAGAGATTTATAGAGGTCTTCGTCAATTTCTTCGCTATTCAAAGTTTCTCTTTTCAGTATCGGGTAGAAGATCGTTCTAGATATCTGGGTGCAACTCCCATCGACATTTGGAAAGCCCATTGTTTGGGTCATTTTTGCAACTTCCCCTTCTTTTCTTCCCAGTTGCCTTAAACTCTTCTTGCCTCCAAGGTTGCAGATGGCTCTGTTTAATTCTTTTTCCGAAGATGCGAAGCAGGGTAGCACGATGTCCCCTGCCATCGGAGCTTTCCATATATGTGCCCCTGTTACTCTGGCCCTTGGGAAAATCTTCAGGTTCCAATCGTCCTCTGTGATCGTGCTAAATTTCTCGTAGCTTTCGTTAGTTTTGAGCTCTATCTTACGGTTACGAGCTTTTTGAGTCTTTCGGCATTTATCGCACTGTACTTCCATGCTAGTAGCGTTCCGTAGTCTGGAGCATTCCTCTTCTGCCACTGCAAGCCGCTTATTGAGGCTGTTTTCTCTGTCTTTTAGTCGTGAAATTTCACTTTTTATTTAGCGGTATTCTACTGTGTCATAGTAGGATTGTCTGGTCTATTACGTTGCTTTGATTCTGGACGCTTTTGGAGTTTCTCCAAAATGGAGATTCTTGAACGCAGTAAATCATTTTCATTCTGGAGGTTTTTCTCCTCCGTTTCTCTATGTTTATCAATTTTGCTCAGGTCCGCAGAAAGTAGCTTCTCGGACAGGTGCATCAAGGAAGCGCTGATTTCGCCGTATTCGATTTTCGGTTTGTATGCCTTCTTTATTATTCCTACTAGTCTTTGGGCGTTTTGATTTATTTCCCCTGCGAGGTGCTTGACTTGTTCGTCTGAGATTGCTGATTTGTCCTTATTCCCCCTGTATTCCTTGTCGGGCGTACTCCTCTTTCGCCTTCTTTTGTGTGGGTTCGTTTCATCCCCCGTTTTATCCTGAGGATGCGCGGTACTCCTTTCCGTCTCGCAGAAGTTTGAAATGGAGTATGTCCTTTCTCTAGAAGGTGTCCTTAGTATGGAGTCTCTTCTGGCGAATGTGTCGAGTTCATGCCCCTTTCCATCGTACTCCATACTACTGTCACTTGTCCTTTCTTCGAGGGATGTACGTTCGTCTCCAGGAGCCTCATTAGAGCTCTTGGCCTGGTTATCCACCAAGAGTTCTGTGCTGTTTGGCGACCTACTGCCCTTATCGGTGATGCCCTCCTGCAACCTTGGGCCACCGCCCACTGCACCCACGGCCGTAGCCGCTTGACAGTCGGAGGCGATGGAGGATTCGGCCAAAGGCTTACCCCGCAGGTAATTATTTTTACCAGCCGACATTTATTTTTTATAGATGGAAGCGATAAAATGTGCTTTCCTTCGGGGTTTCTATTCAGGGTTTTCCTTCCTCTAGAGCGATTACCAGCCAAAGCTAACAGGCCCGCTCTACCCGTCTGGTTGTGGTACGCCCCGCGTATTTTATTTCCCCGGTACCCCTCATATCTAATGAGCGTTCCCCTATCCGCCACCCGGGGAGGCGCTGGATGCGGGACCAGAAAACCCGACACCAGATAGATAGATAGATAGATTATTTTGGGGGGGGGAAGGAAAATTTTTGCCTAAGACACCCTCTAGAGTGGAGTGAGGGTAGTGTCAGATTCTTACTGACTAAAAAACCTCCCCGATGAATCGGTCGGCCGTGTGGGAAACCGCGTTAGCATTCCTTCCACACGGGGACTGTCTGGCGATTAAAGCCCGTCTCGTCTAGTCGCCGTCTACTCAATCTTACTTCTCTAATAAGTTACAACAGATAAATAAATAAGTAAATGAGTAAATGAGTTTTCATGTACTTGTATCATGGTGCTCTTGTCTTATCATCAGTCTTGTTTGCCTCTCCTTTGTTTCTACGATTCCTCGTATCGTCTGGTAGGTTATCGTCCACCCTTCCTCGGAACTGAGGAGGTCCGTCATCATGTTCGTCTGATTAAACTGTAATCTTGTCTTATCTGCGAACGAGTCCCTCTGGGCCTGCCATCTCGTGCATGTGAACAGTGTATGTTCAAACAGATACTTGCAGAAGCATCCATGTCCTGATAGAGCCTGTATCAAGAAGTAATCCACCTCCCCATGGTTTCTTTCTGCCCACGACTTCACGTCTGGGATGAGGCTAAATGCCCACCGGCCGTGTCTTCCCCTTTCCCATTTTTCTTGCCAGCTACGCTACAGATCTTTTCTAGCTTCTTGTCCCTGGGCGCCCTCGTATATGCGCTGCCTCTCCTTCGCCAGCAGCTCGATCGGGGGAATGCCGGCGATTACCCCCGCGCCTTCCGCCGATACCGTACGGTAGCCGCTGCATATCCTGATGCAAACGGTCTTTTGAACTCCGGTCATTTTTTCCGCAGGTACTCTCTATTCATTGCGTCTGCCCAGACGGGGGCAGCATACAGCCGCTGAGAGTGGACCACGCTGGCTAGGATCCTTCTCTTGGATGGTCTTGGGGCCCTGATGTTTGGCATGAGGCTGGCCAGAGCCGTCATTGTCTTTTCCGCTTTCTGGGTCACTTCTTTCACGTGGCGGGAAAACGTCATTTTCTGGTCCAGCCAGACTCCCAGGTATTTCACCGCGTTCGTCGGCTGTACCTCGACCCCTTCGACGTTGAAGCGTACAGGGCCAACTTTCCTCTTGTTCGTCAAGAGTAACGCCTCTGTCTTTTCCGGCCCAAGCTCTAACTTCCGGCTCTTCATCCATTTTCCCACTCTTAGGGTGGACGTGTTGGCTATAGCCATGAGCTGACTCTCGTTGTCTGCTGTAGCGATAACAGCGACGTCATCTGCGAAGCCCTCGATCTTTGCTCCGTCTGGTAGCTTTATTCTCAGTAGATCGTCGTACTGGATGTTCCAGAGGATGGGACCCAGCACCGATCCCTATGGAACCCCGCTTGTGACCCTCTTGACGTCGGACTCCCCCTCCAATTCCAGGGTAATGACTCGCTCCGATAGGTAGGAGGCTATCATACCTATGAGGTTTTCCGCCACGCCCCTTCTGCGTAGAGCCTCTAGAATGACATGCCACGAGGCGTTATTAAAGGCGTTTCGGACATCCAACATGATGGCTGCACACAGAGGTCTTCTATACTTCGGACGGGCCGCTGCCTGTACTGCTGCTTCCATAACCTTTTTTACGGAACCCGTCGTTTGTCTCCCCTCCCTGATGCCGTGCTGGTTTTCCGCCAGAACTTCGGTGCGTTCCAGCTCTTTCTTCAGGCGGGCCAGAATCAGGTGCTCGCCCAGCTTTCCCTCTGCGTCGAGGAGGCAGATTGGTCTGTACGAGCTAGGCTCTTCGGCTGGTTTCTTTCCCTTCCTGAGAAGCACGAGCCTGGCCCGTTTCCAGATCGCCGGGAATTCCCCCCTATTAGCCAGTCTATTGTAGCCCTCGAGGACGTAGTCCGGTCTATCCCTCTGCCCCTCTACCCACAGCCACCTCCTTCAGTATTTCCAAGGGAATATTGCTCGGACCCGGCGACTTCCCGTTCCGTAGCTTTCTGCACGCCTCTTGCAGCTCCCTCTGCGTGTACGGCTCGACGCAAATAGTCACCTGGCAGTCGATTCTCAATTCCTCGTGTTCGGGGAAAAGGTGTGCAGCAACCCTTTCTACGGTCACCATCGTCATTGCTGCTTTGGTGGGGTTTCCTACTAGCCTCTTTCTGACTATTTGGTATCCTTTGCCCCATACGTCGTTGTCTACTTCGTCACACAGCGTTTTCCAACCGCTCCTCTTTGCTGCTTTTATTGCCTTTGTCAACCTCCTCTTAAGGTCTGATATCGTTTCCCACCAGAGGCGCCTTTGTTCCTGGTCGTTATTCTTCCCGCACCTCGTATTTCTCGTGTCTCCTTCTTGCCTGGATGCACTCTCTTCTTAACCCCGCGATCTCCGGGTTCCACCAGTATACAGGTGTTCCCACCTTGGCAGGATTTTTTTGGGCATGCGCTCCTGACATACCTTCATCAGAGTAGCTATGAATCCCTTTGCGGTCGTTGTATACGGGGACACTTCTATTTGTTCGATTGCCCTTTCTAGCATCTCTCGGCCAATCTTGTTGATGTTCCAACCCGAGGGTCTATTCCGGGTGGAAGGTGGTCCCAACGATTGGATGGTATCACTGACCTTGAACACGATGTAGCTGTGGTCACTGAGCGTTTCCCTGTCGCTGACCTTCCTCTGCTGGATCCTGCCTGCTATGTCTGCGGTGGCCATGGTGAGGTCAATTATTGACCGGTAACCGTCCTGCTCGAAGGTTGGTGTTGTGCCTTCGTTCTTGACCGTCAGGTCGCATTGGGCGATCCATTCTGTCATCGCCGAACCTCTGACGTCCGTAGAATGCATACCCCACTGTGGGGATTTGGCATTAAAGTCGCTAGCGATGATAGCGTCCCCACGTCCATGTCTCATCTTGTCGCCGATATCTTCGAGGGTGTCTTCCAGCTCGCCAATGTCCTGATTAGGCGAAGCATAGCAGCTGAAGAGAGTGAAGGAAGGCGTCGTTATGTAGTTAAACCCTTTGCCCTTTCCTTGTCCTATCACAGGGATACCCTGGTCGAGCACCTTGATGGCTGCGTCCAGGTTGTCATCGCTCATCCAGTCTAGTTGGTCCTTGATCGCTTTCCTATTTGGTTCACAGACGACGATTAGGCCTGCCCCCAGCTCTCTGGCCGTGGCTATTGCCAGGTCGTGGGCGGGGCGCCTACGGGCCGTGTTTATCTGTAGGACTTTCACTTTCGTTGTCTATTTCTGCGGTCTTCCCGTGCCCTCGATTGTCATTAAATTTATGGCCCTTTTTACGACATCGCACGCAGTATAGGTCATTTCTGCTCTCCCAAGCTTTCTGCCCCTCTTCCCCACATCGCATACATAGGTTTCTTCTGTCCGCTCCTTTACATTGAAACTGTACGTGTCCTGGTTCCCAGCATCTGTGACAGTATTCCTCCTTTTTCCTTTCTACCATCCGGGAGCTCGACCATTCTCCTATCCTAATCGAGCCTTTCTGGATCATCTTCTCTGGAATTCATCACAGATCGCCTCCTGAATATCGACAGCAGTTGTCGTGGCGTCCATGCCCCTTATATGCAGAACCTTCTTCTTTACAAGGAGGTGCGGGTTCATGTCTGGTAGCTTATCATGTAGTGCTTTTTTTAAGATCTCGACCTTTCCCATGCCGTTCTTAACAAAAACCAAAAGGTCACCGTTCTTCGTTTTTCTGGTCTTGTCAACGTCCACCCCTAACCCTTGTGGGTGAACAGAGAGTTTAACCTGCTTCAGCACGTCTGCGTAATTTTTTCCTTTCGCCTGAATCACAAGTGGAATGAGGGCTTCCTGCTTTTTTCGGGAGTCTTTCTTGGTGTCTTTCTCGTTTGTACTAATCGCATTCGATCGATGTTGTTTGCTACCCTCAGTCTGGCGCAGCTCTGTTTTGCATAATTCTACGCGCACATCCGTGTCTGCAAACAGATACTCTAACATTTGTGATAACTTGAGACCTGTCACACCTCCCAGATCTGGTGCGACGATAGTCTTATTGTTTCCACTTGTGATACTTTTCGTAAGGGTCGCCAGTGCCTTGAACAAGTCCTGTTCGTACTCTTCACTGCCTGGTGGTTTGGCGCTGAGTATGACGTAGAAGATGTGCCTGGATAACTGAACGCGGCTTCCGTCGGCTTTTGGGAAACCCATGGTTTGCTGCATCGTCAGTACTTTCCCCGCCTTGCTTCCCTGCATTAACAGGCCCTGCCTTCCGCCAAAGATATTGATAGCGCTGTCGATTAGGCTGTCGTCGGATGTTATATTAACTTTGCAGGGTATTACGATGTCCCGCGTCCACGGAGCTTCCCAGATGTTACCCGAGACGGTCTTTACTCTCGGGAAGACTTCCGTATTCTAGACCTCTTCTGTAATAGTGCGGAATATTGTGTAGCTCTCGTTTGCCTTTAACTCCAATCTTCTTCGGCTATTCTTCTGGATATTGGCACACTGTTCGCATATATTTTCTGAGGCTACTTCCCTGGCCTTCGCCAATTTTTCCACCTCAGCTTAAGCCCTTCGGGCCGAAGTATCTCTGCTTGCAGGAGTAGGGATTTGCTGATGTCTGTCACTTCCCTCTTTGGCTTGTACATGCTACCAACAACCTGTTCAAGTTTGGCTATCTGCCGCAGCATTTCCTCAAGAGCCGTAGCGTAAATCTCACTTTCTTTGCGCTCCCTTTTCTGACCTTCTGGTGTACCATCCTTTCTTTTTCTTTTCTGGGTCTCTTCGTTTCCTTTCCTTGCGTTGTCTGCGGATTTATTTATGGCCGATTGAGGATAGGAAGTGACGAAGGAGTCGGTATCTGCCAGGTTTAGAAGAGAGTACGACCTTCCTCTCGAAGGTGTTCTTAAGATGGAATCTCTTCTAGCAAACGGGTCGATCAGTGGTTCGAGATCTCCCTCATCCGTATCCACCACCAGTGCCGATGGTGCCCATACTTCATGGAATTACCGTCGCTGCCATATTCGTTTCCATTGGCTTTCATTGTAGTCTCAGTCACATGACCACTGGTGGAGGCTGTGACATTCCCTCCCCAAGCTGTATTCCTTGGTATTGTGTAGTCGGTGTTGCCCTCCTGCATCCCTGGGCCACCGCCCACTGCCCCCACGGCCGTAGCCTATTTGGTTCACTAAGGACTAGGATTCCCACCCCCATTTCTCTCGCCGTGGCCAATGCCAGATCGAGAGCTGGCCTGCTACGATTAACATTTATTTGCAGAATCTTATTCTTATTCCCCATCTGTAATGCTGACATTTGTTTCTGAGTTCCGGCTCGTTACCGATTTACTTACCGATTTTAGCTTTGGACACTTAAAGCTATGTGTTCGGTGTCCTTCTTGATTGCAGCGAATGCAGAACGGTCCACTACTGCATTGATTTGCTTTGTGCCCTTCTTTTCCACATCTTAGACAGAGGTTTCTCCTGTCGACACCCTTGCAGGAAGATTTTTCGTGTCCACTATCCCAGTATCTTGTGCAATATCGGTCTTTCTTTCGTTCCACAATACGACAAGCTTTCCAGCCAATCTGTATTTCGCCCATTTTGATTAATTTCGCCGCCTCTCTCTCGTGAATAATCACCGTGGCATTTAGTCTATTCCCATATGCGGGTCTCAAGGCTCTCACATCAACTTCGAGCGCAGATTCGTCCAAGCAGTTCAAAATTGCGTCTCTAATCTCATCGCTTGTTGTTATGGCATCCATGCCTCTTAAATGGAGAACTGTCTTTTTGGAGAGTACCGAAGTTTCCAGGTCTGGTACTTTCTTAGTCAGTTCATCCTTTAGAATATCCACATTCTTACTACCACTCTTTACGGTCACAAGTACTTCACCTGTTTGTGTCTGTCTAATGTCTTTTACTTCGACTCCAATACTCTTTGGATTGACCGACTGTCTTATCAATTTAAGTACATCAGAGTAGTTTCTGCCGTCCGTCTTAACCAGGAGAGCATCATTATTTATCCGATTTACGGTACTAACTGTTTGACCTTTTTTTTGTATCCCGGACCCGATGTCACCTTTTTTCTTGGGATTTATCGCTTTACTTTCACCATTCGATACTACCTTATTGATGGCTATTTCTATACTCGTGCCTAAAAAGAGATAGTTCATCATTCTACGAAAAATCGTTCCTGTGATACCATGCATTTCCGGTACCATCAATTTGGTTCTTTCCTGTTTTTCCATCATATTCCTCGTTCTTCTAAGGGATTCGTATAGGAACTTATCGTCTCTGTCACTTTCGGGTGCCTGGTCTGTATATATTGGGTAATATACGCATCTACTTTTTAGCTCAAAGTTCCCTTCTGCATCCGGATAGCCGAGCGATTGCATCATCGTTGCAACTTCCCCTTTTTTTCTAAATTGTTTCAAGAGGCCAGCTTTTCCACCAAACTTGGAAATGCATTTACTCACGTACCTGTCCGAACTTGCAAGACTAGTATCGCATGGGAGTATAACATCCCACTCCATAGAGGCCTCCCATACAGGCTCTGTTCTTGTTTGGAGGTTTATATTAAATACTCCTCCGTCCCATTCGTCCTCCGTAATACTGAGGAAACCTTCATAACATTCCTGGCTTTTCCGGAGGTTCTGGCACTCGAGGATCGATTGCCTCTTTGCGCATTCCCGGCATCTAGCGTATTGAGCATCGGTATCAAGCTTGTCCTGCATGGAATCAAGCTTGTCTTGCATGGAGCTAAGCTTGCCCTCCATGAGACAAAGCTGCTCTCGCAATTTTCCATTCTCGCTCTGCAGTTGTTTCGATTCAATTCTTGCATGTAGCTTTTCTAGAATTGTGATTCGTGAGCGCAGTTGATCATTTTCATTCTGGAGGTTTTTTCCCTCACTTTCTCCAGGTCTACTTATGGCGGTAAGATCTACTGAGAGTAGCCTCTCCGACAAACTTATTAGAGAGCTACTAATTTCGCCGTATTCAACTTTCGGTTTGTATGCCTTCTGGACTATATTCGCTAGTCGCTTCGCATTCTCATTGATCTCCCCTATGAGTTCCTTGACTTGTTCGTCTGGGCTACGCTTATTTTTCTTCAGTCCTTGTACCGTCTCTGAAGGACTGTCTATTCTTTTCCTTCTCTTCTGGTTCCCTTCCTCCTTATCTTTTTGCAGAAGCGAATCCATTCCTGACAAAGAGTGCGTTCTACAAATTTTGTCGCTACTGTCTTCGTCGTATTTATCCTTTCCAGTAGCTTTATACTGCCCCCTTTTAGGGTGGGAGGAGTCCTTCGAATGGAATCTCGTCGAGCGAATGGATTAATAGGTGGTTCGTGATCCTCATCTCTTATGGAATCCTTTTCTTGCTCACCTGCGTCGAACGCCAACCCGTGGATAGTGTCATTTGTTCCAGTCGCATTCGTAGAGTACTTGGCCTGGTCAATCACCAAGGGCTCTGAAATACATATATCGGTGCTGCCCTCCTGCATCCTTGGGCCACCGCCCACTGCCCCCACGGCCATAAGAGCCGCTTGACAGTTGGAAGCGATGGGGGATTCGGCTAATGCCTTACCCCGCAGGTAATTATTTTTACCAGCCGACATTTTCTTTTCCATGGATGGAAGCGATGAACCGTGCTTACCTTCGGGGTTTGTCTTCGCGGTTTTCCTTCCGCTAGAACGATTGCCCGCCAAGGCTATCGAGTTCGCTCCACCCGATAATACTGGTTTTGGTCCGCCCCGGGTATTTTATTTCCCCGGTACCCATTATATCTAATGAGCGTTCCCCTATACGCCACCCGGGGAGGCGCTGGATGCGGGACCAGAAAAACCCGACACCAGAGATAGATAGATAGATAGGTATATAGATAGATAGATAGATAGATAGATAGATAGATAGATAGATAGATAGATAGATAGATAGATAGATAGATAGATAGATAGATAGATAGATAGATAGATAGATAGATAGATAGATAGATAGATAGATAGATAGATAGATAGATTTTTTTTTTTTTTTTTTTGGGTTGGGAAGGAAAAATCTTACATATGACGCCCTCGAAGTTGGTATGAGGGTAGTGTCAGATTCTTACTGACTAAAAAACCTCCCCGAAGAATCGGTCGGCCGTGTGGGAAACCGCGTTAGCATTCCTTCCACACGGGGACTGTCTGGCTGTTAAAAGCCTTTCCCGTCTGTCTGTCGTCTCAGTGTCATTCAGTCTTGTCTCTCAATAAATTAAATATCTTAATTTTTAGTTTGAGTTTCCCCTGGATTGTTCCTGTCTTATCAACAGTCTTATTTCTCTCTCCTTGCTTTCCACTATGCCTCGGATAGCTTGGTACGTCGTCGTCCAGCCTTCTGGCGAGCTCAGAAGGCACGCCATCATAGATATTGCATCGAAGTCTTTTCCTGTCTCTTCCCTGAAGGAATCCCTCTCGGCCTGCCATCTCGTGCATGCGAACAGTGTGTGTTCGACGTCATCCGTTTCTGAGCAGTAGTAACATCTATCGCTGGTCGTCTTTTTCCTGACAAACAGGTATTTGCGGAAGCATCCGTGTCCAGAGAGAGCCTGTGTCAGGAAGTAGTCCACCTCCCCATGGCTTCTCTCTACCCACGTCTTCACGTCTGGGATGACGCTGAACGTCCACCGGCCGTGTCTTCCCCTTTCCCATTTCTCTTGCCAACTACGCAGCAGTTCTTCTCTGGCTTCTTGTCTCTGGGCGCCCTCGTATATACGCTGCCTCTCTTTCGCCAGCAGCTCGATCGGGGGGATGCCGGCAATTACCCCCGCGCCCTCTGCCGATACCGTGCGGTAGCCGCTGCACACCCTGTTACAGACGGTCTTCTGTACTGCGGACATTTTTTTCCGCAGGTACTCTCTATTCAGTGCATCTGCCCAAACGGGGGCAGCATACAGCAGCTGGGAGTGGACCACACTGGCCAGGATCCTCCTCTTAGATGGTCTTGGGCCCCTGATGTTCGGCATGAGACTAGCCAGGGCCGTCGTTGTCCTTTCTGCTTTCTGGGTCACTTCTTCGATGTGGCGAGAAAACGTCATCTTCTGGTCCAGCCAGACTCCGAGGTATTTCACCGCGTTCGTCGGCTGAACCTCGACCTCTTCAATTGTGAAGTGTATTGGACCGATTTTTCTCTTATTCGTCAGGAGTATCGCCTCTGTCTTCTCCGGCGCGATCTCTAGCTTCCGGCTCTTTAGCCATCTTCCCACTCTTAGGGTGGACGTGTTGACTATATCCATGAGCTGGCTCTCGTTGTCTGCTGTGGCGATAACCGCGACATCGTCTGCGAAGCCCTCGATCTTTGCTCCGTCAGGTAACTCCATTCTCAGTAGGTCGTCATACTGGACATTCCAGAGGATGGGGCCCAGCACGGATCCCTGTGGGACACCGCTTGTCACCCTTCTGACGTCGGACTCCCCTTCCGCTTCCAGGTTGATGGATCGCTCCGATAGATAGGAGGCTATCATACCGATGAGGTTTTCCTCCACGCCCCTGTCCCGTAGAGCCTCCAGGATGGCCTGCCACGAGGCATTATTGAAGGCGTTTCGGACATCCAGCATAATGGCAGCGCACAGAGGTCTTCTGTACTTCGGGCGGGCCGCCGCCTGTACTGCTGCTTCCATGACGTTTTTCACGGCGTCCGTCGTTTGTCTACCCTCCCTGAAGCCGTGCTGGTTTTCCGCCAGATCTCCGGTGCGTTCCAGTTCTTTCTTCAGGCGGGCCAGAATCAGGTGCTCGCACAGCTTTCCTTCCGCGTCGAGGAGGCAGATGGGTCTGTGCGAGGTGGGCTCTTCAGCTGGTTTCTTCCCCTTCCTGAGAAGCACGAGCCTAGCTCGTTTCCAGATCGCCGGGAACTCCCCCCTGTTGGCCAGTCTGTTGTAGACCTCGAGGACGTAATCCGGTCTACCCGCGGCAACCTCCTTCAGAATTTCGGAGGGAATGTTACTCGGGCCCGGTGTCTTCCCGTTCCGCAGCTTTCTGCACGCCTCTTGCAGCTCCTGCCGCGTATACGGTTCGACCCCGATAGGTCCCTGGCGGTCAAAACTCACTTCTTCGTGTTCAGGGAAGAGGTATGCCGCAACCCTTCTCACGGTCCCCATCGTCATTGCTTCTCTGGGGGGGTTTCCCAATAGCCTCTTTCTGACTATCTGGTAGCCTTTGCCCCATACGTCATGGTTCACTTCGTCGCACAACGTTTTCCAGCTGTTGCGCTTCGCTGCCTTTATGGCCTTCGTCAGCCTCCTTTTTCGGTCGGACAGCGTGTCCCACCAGAGGCGCCTCTGTTCCAGGTCGTTACTCTTCCCGTACCTCGTATATCTTCTCCTTGCCTGGATGCATTCTTTCCTCAAGCTTGCTATATCTGGGTTCCACCAGTAGACTGGTGTCCCCCATTTGACGGGCTTTTTTTTGGGCATGCACTCTCGGCATATCCTCGTCAGTGTAGCGGTGAATCCCTCTGCAGTTGTTGTATAGGGGGATACTTCTATCTGTTCGATAGCCCTCTCCAGCATCCCTCGGTCCATCTTGTTGATGTTCCATCCCGGGGGTTTGTTCTGGCTGGTGGCGGGTGCCAGGGGTTGAGTGTTATCGCTGACATTGAACACGATATAGTTGTGATCGCTGAGCGTTTCCCTGTCGCTGACTTCCCACTGCTGGATCCTGCCTGCTAGGCCTGCGGTGGCCATGGTCAGATCAATTATTGACCCGTAGCCTTCCCGTTCGAAGGTTGGTGTTGTACCTTCATTTTTTACTGTCAGGTCGCATTGGGCGATCCACTCTGTCAACACCGCGCCTCTGGCGTCCGCAGTGCGCATGCCCCATTGTGGGGATTTGGCA
Source organism: Trichopria drosophilae (assembly GCA_030407085.1). Classification (NCBI taxonomy): domain Eukaryota; kingdom Metazoa; phylum Arthropoda; class Insecta; order Hymenoptera; family Diapriidae; genus Trichopria; species Trichopria drosophilae. The sequence goes on along the minus strand of CM059583.1, from coordinate 106,707,511 downwards.
TTAAAGTCGCCAGCGATGATAGCGTCCCCGCGTCCATGTCCCATCCTCGCGCCGATATCTTCGAGGGTGTCTTCCAGCTCTCCGATCTCCTGGTTAGGCGAAGCGTAACAGCTGAAGATAGTGAAGGAGGGCGTAGTCACGTAGGTGAACCCTTTGCCCTTTCCTTGTCCTACCGCAATGATACCCGGATCTAGCACCTTGATGGCTGTGTCCAGGTTGTCATCGCTGATCCAGTCTTTTTGTTCCTTGATCGCTTTCTTGTTTGGCTCGCAGACGACGATTAATCCTGCCCCCAGCTCTCTGGCCGTAGCTATTGCCAGGTCGTGGGAGGGGCGCCTACGGGCTAAGTTTATCTGTAGGACTTTCACTTTCGTCGTTCGTGTCTCCAGTTTTCTCCTTTACGGTGTGTCCTCGGTTGTCACTGAATTTGTGGCCTTTCTTACGGCAGCGCACGCAGTATGGATCGTTGCTGCACTCCAAGGCTTTGTGCCCCTCTTCTCCGCATCTCATGCAGAGGTTTCTTCTGTCGGGGCCTTTGCTATTGATAGATAGATAGATAGATAGATAGATAGATAGATAGATAGATAGATAGATAGATAGATTTTTTTTTGTTTGGGTTTGGGAAGGAAAAATCTTGCCTAAGACACCCTCTAGAGTGGAGTGAGGGTAGTATCAGATTCTTACTGACTAAAAAATCTCTCCGAAGAATCGGTCGGCCGTGTGGCAAACCGCGTTAGCATTCCTTCCACACGGGGACTGTCTGGCGTTTAAAGCCATTCTGGTCTATCTGTCAAGTCACTGTCCTTCAGTCATCCTTCTCTAATAAATAAATAAATAGAACAACACGGGACATGATACATTTAAAGCATTTAAACCTTCCTTTTTTTCCTGGGTCAGTACTCCTCTCGTATTTCTGGCGTTCCCCTTTCCTCCTGTTTAATAAGCAGTCTTATTTCCCTCTCCTTGTTTTCCACAATGCTTCGAATCACATGGTACGTCGTAGCCCATTCCTCGGCCGACCCAAGAAGACCCTCCATCATGTTGACTTGGTTGAAGGGCAGTTCTGCCTTCTCTGCGAATGAGTCTCGTTCTGGATTCCATCTCTCACACACAAACAGCGTATGTCCGGCATCATCCACCTGATCACAGTAGAAGCATTTCTCGCTGGTTGTCTTCTTTCTGTCGAAGAGGTACTTCCGGAAGCATCCGTGCCCTGGCAGTGCCTGCGTCAGGAAGTGATCAACTTCTCCGTGAAGTCTTTCTACCCAGGTCTTCACTTCAGGTATGAGGCTATATGTCCACCGTCCATATTTTCCCGTCGTCCACTTGCTTTGCCAGCTTCTCCACAGGTCTTCCCTTGCTTCGTGTCTTAGTACGCCCTCGTACACCATCCGCCTCTCCCTGGCCAGGAGCTCGATCGGAGGGATTCCGGCAATAACCCCCACTCCTACCGCCGATATCGTGCGATAACCACTACTCACCCTAATGCCCATAATCTTCTGCACGGCTGTCATTTTTTTGCGCAGGTCTTCTCTCTTCAGGGCTTGTACCCAAATGGGTGCACCATAAAGGAGTTGCGAGTGGACCACATCTACTAGCATTCGCCTCTTCATTTGTCTCAGGCCTCTGATGTTCGGCATGAGGCTGGCCAGTGCTGTCATGGTCTTCTCCGCTTTCTGGATGGTCTCTCGTATATGATGGGAGAATGTCATCTTCTGTTCCAACCGCAACCCCAGATATTTTGCCGTTCTCGACGGTTTTATCTCCACATCCTCAATGGTAAACCGTATGGGTCCGACTTTTCTCTTGTTGGTCAAAATTACCGCCTCTGTCTTTTCCGGCGCCAGCTCCAGTTTCCGGCATCTGCTTACTCTAAGAGCGGCTATGTCGGCTTTGTCCCTTAGCTGGCTTTCGCCCTCGGCCTTGATGATTATAGCGATATCATCGGCAAAGCCCACGATGTCCGCGCCTCTAGGGAGTTCTATCCTCAGTAGGTCGTCATATTGTATGTTCCACAGCGTCGGACCCAATACCGAACCCTGTGAGACCCCGCTTGTTACGCTTCTAGCCTTGGTCTCTCCCTCCGCCTCCAGGAGGATCGATCTCTCCGACAGGTAAGAGGCGATCAGACTGATGATGTTCTCACAGTCAGATATATAGATAGATAGATAGATAGATAGATCGATAGATAGATCGGTGTCGGGTATTCTGGTCCCGCATCCGGGTGGATAAAAACCAAACGGGTGGAGCGGGCTCGTTAGGTTTGGTTGACAATCGCTCTAGCGGAAGGAAACTGCGAACACAAAACCCGAAGGCAAGCCCGGCTTATCGCTTCCATTCATGGTAAAAATGTCGGCTGATAAAAATGATTACCTGTGGGGTAAACAATCCCTCATCGCTTCCGACTGTCAAGCAGCTACGGCCGTGGGGGCAGTGGGGGGTGGCCCAAGGTTGCAGGAGGGCATCACCGACAGGGGCAGTACAGCGCCGCACAATAGGGAACTCTTGGTGGATAACCAGGCCAAGAGCTCCGACAAGGCTACTGGAGACGAGCGAACATCTCTCGAAGAAAGGGAATGTCGGATACAACAGCTGGAGTTGCTAGAGAAGTAGGAGTCGTTGGCACAAAGAGCCTAGGTGCAAGAATTAGAACAATTAACGAAATAGTGAAGGACGCGAGAAACATCCATAAGACGATAAGGGATGCTATAACGGAGGCTGTAGTATTCTATGAACGAATGCTGGACACGCAAGTGAAGTTGCAGAAGATCCGTCTTCTAGGTTTCGGGACAAGTAAGATTGATCAACAGCTGCACACCGAAATTACGTGGAAGGACTTGCTGACTAGCGCAGAGGAAACAGAAGAAGGGACGAAGAAAAGAGCAGCATCGTCGCCCCTGAAAGCAGCACTGCAAGATGGCAAAAGAAAACGAATTGAGAGGAAAAGCAGTATTTCAACGAGCAGCGCGGTGAATGGGGAGGTTTTTGACAATTCCGAAATACGGCAAACATCGCAACTGGAAAATATGGGGAAAGATTGGAGAGAGGTAATTAACCACAAGAAAAAGGTAAAAAACAAAGGTAACTTGGACAATAGGTCCAAGGGAGGGACAGCTAAGAAAAGGCGTCTGGATGCAGTTGCTGTTAAAATGATGAGTGAGTCCACCTATGCCGAAGTTCTTCGGAATTTAAAGAGTAGGGTAGATCCGGAAAAGTACGGTGTTGCTATTTCCGGTATAAGACGGACTCGAGCAGGCGAAATGCTTATGGAGATAAGGAACGGAAGCTGACACGTTGAGAAATTGAGAAATGCTGTCGCTGTGGCACTCGGGGAAGTAGCAACAGTGCGTACGATGTCACCGACAGTTACTCTGGAAATCCGAGATTTGGACGAAATCACGCAAAAACAAGAAGTTACTAAGGCAATAATGGGGGCCGCGGAAGAAGTAGAGTGAGATAGAAATAAAGTATGGTCACTGAAAAAGGGCTTCAGAGATATACAAACGGCACTGGTAAATGTACCGGCTATAACGGCGGACAAACTATTAATAGCAGGAAGGATAAAGATTGGCTGGGTAAGATGTCGAGTAAGGGAAAGGATCCAGGTTACGCGATGCTTCCGCTGTCTAGGTTTTAGGCATATCGCAGGGGAGTTTAAGGGGCCTGATAGAGGAAATAAATGTCGCCTATGCGGGAAGGAAGATCACTTAGCGAAGGACTGTAAACACGAACCTTTTTGTATTGTTTGCAGTGAGAGAGGAGACACTAATGGATCGAAGCATATTCTTGGCAGCGCACAGTGCGGGGCCTTCCAAAAGGAGTTAAAAAAAAGCAAGAAATGACTAGGTACTTGCAGATCAATCTCGGAAGGGGCTGTGAAGCCCAGGATCTTCTGATGCAGACAGCTGCAGAAAAAAAACTGATGTACTAATTATCAGTGAACCATACCGAAAACCCGAATATGGATCTTGGTTCCAAGATTTAACAACTAAAGCAGCCATTGTGGTCCTGAATCCTAGCCTGGTAATAGGAGGAGTTTGTGAAACATCGATGACGTATGTATCGGTAAATATCGGAGGGGTTCGCGTATACAGCTGTTACCTCTCGCCTAACGCTCCATTCGATGAATTCCAGGAACAACTTAATGACCTGGAAGATGATATAAGATCGATTCATGATAATATAATAGTAGCGGGTGATTTTAATAGTAAATCGCCAGAGTGGGGCTCTAAAAGACTCGACAAAAGGGGCGAGGCCCTGTCAGATATGCTAGCCAGGCTTAACCTCGTAATCTTTAATGATGCTAGATAAAGCTCGTAATGGAATTGACAAAATCGCAACAGCAAGGAAGATTACGAATCTTGGAGAATATTGGGGATCCGAGAAAGCTGGCGGACTACACGGTCAACGTAATCTCGGCAGCCTGCGATAAGTCACTGCCCAAGCGTAGGAGCTACAAAGGTGGAAGGAAACCGGTCTACTGATGGACCTCAGTAATTGCAGAATTGCGGACGAAGTGTATAGCGGTTCACAGAAAACTGATGCGACGTAGGAAGCGAATGAGCGCTCATCGTTCAGTGGACTAAGATCCTTGGGGACTGCCATATAAGCTGTTCGCCAGCCTTTTGCATGAAGTCTTCTCTAGCTTCGTTCCATCTTGTGCACCTGAACAGTGTATGTTCCGCATCATCTACCTCGTTGCAGTAGAAGCATCTATCGGACGCACTTTTCTTTTTCTTATACAGGAAGCTGAGGAAACAGCCATGCCCCGACAGCACCTGTGTTAGGTAATAGTCCGTTTCACTATGTCCCTGATTTATCCCAGTCTTGATGTTAGGAATCAATTCATGTGTCCAACGTCCCCGCGTGTCTTTATCCCATTCTTCTTGCCATCGCGCCATTAGCCGATCTCTGACTACTGTTGGCTGTGCACCGTTGTACTTCTCCCACCTTTCCTTTGCCAGGAGTCTAATCGGGGGTATCCCGGCGATGACACCAATCGCCGGAGTAGATATTGTTCGATATACACTACTCACTCGTATTCCCAATACCCTATTTAGTCTGCTCACGCGTTTTTGCGTATCCTGCATCCGGAGTGCCCCATGCCAAACAGGCGCTGCATAGAGCATAATGGAGTGAATGACTCCTGCCATTACTCTCCTTTTTGATGACCTTGGTCCTCCAATATTTGGCATTAAACCCGCTAGTGCCGCTTTATGTGTTAGTTTTCTCTGCCTTGGTAATCGACCGCTTTATGTGTTCTTTAAAGTCAGTTCATCTAGCCAGACTCCTAGCTGCTTTAGAGAAACGCCCGCCTTAATTTGCATTCCTTGGACTTCGATACGTATTTCTCCTATTTTTCTTTTCATGGTCAGTACCAGCACTTCCATCCTATCCGGAGCAATCTGCAATCCGGCTTCTTAGCCATCGTTCTATTTGGAGAATGGCCGTATCTCCCTTCTTCATTACTTCCTTTTCGGTGGGAGCAGCTATCAGTAGAGCCACGTCATCGGCAAAACCAATTAGCTCTACCCCCTCGGGGAATTTTAGTCTTAACAGGCCATCGTATATGATATTCCATAACGTGGGGCGTAGCACCCAGCCTTGGCGTACACAACTATTTACATACATTGCCTTTTCCGCGTTTCTGCCTCTAGCCTAAAAGCTCGCTCCAACAGGTACGAGCTAATTATCGCAAGCAATGCCTCCTCGATCTTTCGGTATCTCAGCTCGTTTAATATGACCTGCCAGGAAGCATTATTAAAGGCGTTTCTGATGTCAATCGCCACGATTGCGCAAATGCGCCGGGATCCCTTCGAGAACGCGGAGGCTCGTGTTGCCCCATCGACGATATCCATTAAAGCGTCCACGGTTTGTCGGCCCTATCGGAAGTCATATTGTTTTTCCGAAAGTCCACCTGTCTTGTTCAATTCCTCTTTTAATCTCGCCAGTAGAAGGTGCTCGTAAAGCTTGCCTTCTACATCAAGTAAGCAAACTGGTCTGTAAGACGAAGATTGGTCTACAGGTTTTTTGCCCTTTTTTACAAGCACAAACCTTGCCCTTTTCCACTGCTTGGGGAAGTTCTTTTTTGTGGCCAGGTCGTTATATAGGCTCAGCACTATGCTACACTTGCCGTTCTTTAACTTATTAAGTGCTCCTTCTAGTTCTTTACATGTAAATGGTTCAAAGGGTGCTCCCAAGTCCGCGCGAAATTCTACTTCCTCGTGTCGAGGGAAAAGATCTTGCGCTACCCGTTCCACCATCTCCATCGTCATATTAGCTTTCGGAGGGTTTCCGAGTAATCTTTTCTTCACTATCTGGTACCCTTTTCCCCAGATGTCCCTATCAAGGTCATTACATAGTTCTTTCCAGGTTTTTTGTTTCGCTATCTTAATTGCTTTTTGCAAAGCTTTCTTTTTCCCAGTGTATTCGCACCAGTGAGAGAGTTTCAATTCCTCATCCCCACTAGCGATGCTTCTGGTGTATTTTCGTCTGCTTTTTATACAGTTTCTCCTGAGCTCGGAGATCTCAGCGTTCCACCAGGGGTTCGGTTGACCCCGCTTCACGCTTCTTTTTTTGGGCAAGCACTGGTTACATATGTCCTGTAGCCATTTTGAGAATGTTTCGGCGGTTAGTTCGTCGTTTTCATCCATTTCAGAAGTAGCGCTCCGTATTTTTTCTTCGTCGATTTTTTTGATGTTCCATCCCTCAGTCTTGTCCTGCCTTGCTTCAGTGAGCGTGTCCTTGATTACGAAGGTAATGAACCTATGATCGCTGAGAGTTTCGTTATCATATACCGTCCATTTCCAGAGCCTATTGGCAATTTTTTCCGTTGTCAGTGTGCGGTCAAGTATAGACCCATAATTGGATGTCACAAAGGTCGGTTTCTCACCTTTGTTGGCCATAATTAGGTTCTGTTCTGAGGTCCATTCAATTATTCTGTCCCCTCTCTTGTCGTTGAACTTCATTTCCCATTGCGTAGCCTTTGCATTAAAGTTACCTACAATTATCGCTATATATAGTTATATATATATATACAGGGTCATAGAAAAGTATCGGACCCCCCTAATATCTTCAGTTAGAATGCACTTAGGAGAAAATGTCCAATAGCAAAGTTGTATGGTTTCAAGCGGGGAGTAAGATGATGACCTTGACTTTGACCTTGACCATGTCCTTCAAGGTCATTTCAAGGTCAATCTTATTTTTTTAAATATAACCCCCTACATTTTATTGCATATTCTTATAGCTTATCTCGACAGCTTTCCAAAACACTATAATAAAATATTTTTTTATTAAGGACTTCAGGGTTTTCTTTCCTCTAGAACGATTGCCAGCCAAAGCTAACGGGCCCGCTCCGCCTGCCTGGTTTTGGTCCGCCCCGGTCATTCCTTCCTGGGAACTTAGCAGCCCTGCCATCATGGTCTCTTGGATAAGAGGGTTACCCGTTTGTTGTTTGTATGCGTTCCTTTCATCATTCCATCTTGGGCATGCAAACAGGGCGTGGCGTACGTCATCTGTCTCTTCGCAGTAGAAACATTCGTCACTATTCGGTTTTCTCCGGTCAAAAAGATATTTCCGAAAGCAGCCATGCCCCGACAGCGCTTGGGTCAGGAAGTAATCTACTTCTCCATGTCTTCGGTCGAGCCATACCGGTAGGTCCGGAATTAGATGGTAGGTCCATCTGGCATATCTTCCTGTGTCCCATTTTTCTTGCCATCTTCTCGTTCGAACTTGTCTGGCTTTGTTCCTGTCTTTACCCTCCTGTACCTCTTTCCTTTCCATCACTAGTAATTCTATGGGGGAATACCTGCAATGACTGCTACTCCTTCGCCTGAGATTGTTCGGTATCCGCTGCACACCCAAATACCTATGAATCTTTGTATTCTGGCCATTTTTCCCCGTAGATACTCCTTTTCTAGCGCCTCTGCCGAGACTGGGGCTGCATATAGCATTTGAGAGTGCACTACGCCTACCAGAATTCTGCGTTTTGATGACCTCGGGCCCCTTACGTTTGGCATGAGACCGGCCAGCATTGTTATAGTTCTGTCCGCTTTCTTTGTCACCTGCTCTATATGATGGCCGAACGTCATCTTTTGGTCCAGCCAGACTCCAAGGTACTTCACTTCTTTTGTCGGATTTATCTGCACCCCCAGCCCCAACATTGAAGGAGAGCGGCCCAACCTTCCTTTTGGTGGTAAGAAGTGGAGCCTCGGTCTTTTCTGGGGCTAATTGGAGTCTACGGTTTTTTAGCCATCTGCTGACCCTACAGCTGGTAGCGTCAGCTAGGTCCATAAGCTGGCGTTCGCTTCGTGCCGTCGCGATGATGGCGATATATTCAGTGAAGCCTGCCATCACCATTCCCTCGGGGAGATCCATTCTCAAGAGATCATCATACTGCACGTTCCACAGGCATGTCCCTAGCACAGACCCCGGCGGTACGCCGCTCGACACGCGTTTGGTGACTATCCCGCCTTCTGCTTCCAGGACGATTGTCCGCCTCGATAGGTAGGAGGTAATTAGGGCGACAAGGTATTCTTTCGTGCCTCTGCTTCTCAGGACGTCTAATATTGTCTGCCCTGAGGCACTATTAAAGGCATTTCTAATGTCCAGGAGGATTGCTGCGCAGAGCGGTCTTCTATATTTCGGGAGAGAGGCTGCCCGCGACGCGATCTCCATGACCCGTTTTACTGCATCCGTTGTCTGCCTTCCCTCTCTGAAGCCATACTGGGTTTCCGCTAAGTTGCCGGTACGCTGTACCTCGAGTTATAGCCTTCCCAGAATCAACTGCTAGTATAGCTTGCCCTCAACGTCCAGGAGGCAAATGGGTCTGTGCGAGCACCTCCCTCCAGTCAGCTTTCGTTCCGTTCTAAGGAGTATAAGTCTGGCTTGCTTCCACCTTTCAGGGAATTCTCTCTTAAGCACGTATTCTGGTCTATCCATTATTACCTGCTTTAGGACCTCTGGGGAAACTTGGTTTGGGCCGAGGGACTTCCCGTTTCTGATCTTCCTGCATGCCGTTTGAAGTTCTTCCCTAGTGAACGGTTCGACCTCTTCCAGATGAGAACTCTGGAATATGACTTCCTCGAGCGTGGGGAACAAGTATGCCACAGACTCGTCTACATCCTTTATCGTCATTTCTGACATGGGGGCGTTTCCTAATAGTCTCTTCTTAACTATCTGGTATCCTTTACCCCACACGTCTTTATCTACCTCGTCGCATAGCGTCTTCCAGCTGTTTCGCTTCGCAGCTTTGATTGCCCTCTGCAGCCTTTTCCTCTGTTGCGAGAGGATGTCCCACAAATACCGTCTCTGTTCGTAGCAAATCTCTTTCCCAAACCTCGTATACTTTCTCCTCGTTTGCGTGCATTCCTTGCGCATGCTAGCAATGTCCTGGTTCCACCAATAGGCAGGCGGCCCCCACTTGCCCAGATTCTTCTTGGGCCCTGCACACGTTTCTCAGGGTCTCCGAAAATTCATATGTTGATGTTGTATAGCGAGATTCCTCAAAACCTGCAGCAGCCTTTTGCAGTTTCGCGCGGTCCATTTTTTCCATCCAAATGGGCGCGCTCTCTCGCGTGGTAGCCGGTTCGGTCCTGTCGCAGTGAAAACAATGGAATTGTGGTCACTGAGCGATTCCCTTTCGTAGAATTCCCATTGCGGGATTTTATCTATTAAGTCGACAATTGCCAGAGCGAGATCGAGAATCGAGCCATACCCCTGCTGCTCAAAAGTTGGTGTAAAACCCTCATTGCGGATATACATGTCGTACTTCGCCATTCATTCTGTGACAATCCTGCCTCTTGCATTGGTGTTGTGCATGCCCCATTGGGGAGATTTGTCATTAAAGTCCCCTATTACGATGGCCTCGTTACCTCTCTGTCGTATCTTCGCACCTATCTCTTCAAGGATGTCCTCCAACTCCCCGAGTTCTTGGTTCGGCGACAGGTAACAATTTAGTACCGTAAAAGAGGCGATTTCCACATACGTAAATCCTTTTCCATTCCCTTGTTTTATTATGGGAAGGCTTGGATTTAGGATTTTTATCGACGTGTCCAAGCTATCGTCACAAATCGTCACCCATTCCACTGCGTTCTTCACGGCTTTCCTGTTTGACTAACATAGTGTTATTATGTCAACGTTCATCTCCTTGGCTGTGGCTACTGCTAAGTCGTGGGCAGGAAGACTACGATTTATATTTATCTGTAGGACCTTCACTGTTACGGTATGCTGACCTCGTGGTCCCTTCGCGAACTTGTGTGTCCCCTAATATCGTGGGTTTTGTGTCCACTTTTTTGGCATCGCACACAGAATGGGTTGTATGGGCATGTTATCGCTTTGTGACCCTCCTTGCCACATCGCATACAGAGCTTGCTTCTGTCAGGGCCCTTGCATTGCTCATGTTCGTGTCCAGGTTCCCAGCAGCGGTAGCAATAGCTCTCCGCTACTCTTTCCGTAATTCGGCATCACTCGCCGATCCTGATTCATCCTTTCTGGATAAGCTTGTTTGCTTCTTGGTCTCTCGTCACTATCGTCGCGTTCTGTCGATTTCCAAAAGCTGGCATAAGGGCGCATACCTCGAACTCCCCTGGCCTTACCTGAAATTCCGTGCAAATGGAGTCTTTTATTTCATCCACTGTGGTCATCTCATCCATGTTTCTGAGGTGCAGTATCTTCTTTCGAATTGAGAGTGCTGTTCTCGCCTGTGGCAGTTTGTCTTGTTTTGCTTTTCTGAGCATTTCTGCCTTTTCCACTCCATTTTTGACAAACATGATTAGATCGCCATTTCGTGTCTTCCGCATGTCTCTTACTTCCGCCCCAATTTCCGTAGGATGAACCGCCGATTTCATCTCTTTCAGCATATCCGAGTACGACTTCCCCTTCATTTGCACGACAAAGGGTGTCGTGGTACTTTGTTGCCTATTTTCACCACCCTGGTTTCTGGGCATTTTCTTGCCTGTTTGCGATTCTGTATTTGGCTCGCTTTTTCGTATACTCGGTTTAAATACTTTCACCGTAACATTAGTGTCCGTAAACAGATACGCACACGTCTGTATGAATGTGGTCCCTGTGGTCCCTCCCAAATCAGGGACGGCAATAACCTTACTACCACCGGGTTCCATGCTACCTTTTAGTGTCTCTATGCATGTGAAGATTGTCTTATCCTAGTTTACATCTCCGGGCGCCTCCACGCCAATATTAGGATAGAATATCATCCTCGATGTTTTTAAGAAAGTTCCATCCTTCGCTGGGAAACCCACGCTTTGCCGCATTTTAGCCACTTGTCCTTCCTGCCTCCCTTGCTTCATCAGCCCGTCTTCGCCGCCATAACTATTGATAGCACTATTTACCTGCCTGTCATTAGATGACAGGTTGATATCGCAGGGCAGCACGATATCGTACGTCATCGGCGCTTCGCAGATATTCATTCTTACGACTGTAGCCCTTTGGAGGACTCCGTAATCCCAGTCCTCCGCTGTGATTTTCCGAAAGTTCGCATAGCTCTCGATTGATTTGAGCTCCGTCCTCCTATCTCAAACTCTTCGCGCCTCTCTGCACTTATCACACCCCCGTTCCTCGTCTACGGTGTCCTGTGAACTCCTTGTGCCCATACGGGCGGATGCAGTTTTTTTATCTTGTTCCCAGTTCATGACTGCTTTGTCATACAGCTTTTCCAGTACGGAGATTCGCGACCGCAGTAACTTGTTCTCTTCCTGGACAATCATCTCTGGGGCTGCACGCATGTCGTTGTCTACACTTGCCTGGATCCAACTACTAATGTCTCCTGCTTCGAGCCTGTTCATTAGCAGTAGAAGGCTGCTACTCACGCATAATTCCCTTTTCGGCTTATACATAGTCACAACAACGCCCGCAAGGTTTGCGGCTTGTTTCGATACTTCCTCCAGCACCTTCAGAAGGAGGGCTTTTGGTGAGACCTTATTTCCCGCATCTTCCTTGTCCAGCGTACTACCTTTAGGACGTCTTTTGGGTGGGTTTCTTACCCTCATCCTCCTGTTGTCCTGCTGATACACTGCTCTACTTTCTGGCTCCCTTACATCTGAAGGAGATTGTGGTATTTCTTTGGAAGGTGTCCTTAAAATTGAATCTCTTGTGGCGAACAGTTCAATCGTTGCTTGCACATCCGACTCAGGGTGGTTGGTGACGTCATGCTCCATGACGCTGTCATAGCTGCCATCATAGTTTCCAGTAGCATTGTCAGAGGACTTGGTCTGGTCAATCAACAAGGGCTGTGAAATAGATTTATCGGGGCTGCCCTCCTGCATCCTTGGGCCACCGCCCACTGCCCCCCTCCCCGGCCATAAGAGCCGCTTGACAGTTGGAAGCGATGGGGGATTCGGCTGATGCCTTACCCAGCAGGTAGTTATTTTTTTTCAGCTGACATTTCAAACATAAATTGGTAGCGATAAACCGTGCTTTCCTTCGGGATTTCTCTTCAGGGTTTTCCTTCCCCTAGCACGATTGCCAGCCAAAGCAAGCGGACCCGCTACGCCCGTCTGGTTTTCGTCCGCCCCGGGTATTTTATTTCCCCGGTACCCATTATATCTAATGAGCGTTCCCCTATCCGCCACCCGGGGAGGCGCAGGATGCGGGACCAGAAAACCCGACACCAGAGATAGATAGATAGATAGATAGATAGATTTTTTTTTTTTTGCGTGTATGCCGGCCTCGGTCGGTATAGTGACGCTACGACACCAAGCGTTATGGACCACTCCGGAAACCGCCTCTCGGCATTACGTCGGAGGGCCCGCCTGTTTAGCCTCCATGCGCTTTTATTTAGTGTCCTACATCCCCCATCCAAATTAGGGGTTCGGGCAAGCGTGCTTTGGCTCCTTCGCGTTTTCCTCTTTCTTCTTTCTTGGACCATTCTTGTCCGTCTCCTTCCTCTTCAGTCTATTCTTCCCTCGGTGTCCTCTGTTTGTTCGGATTCTCGCCGAATTAACTGTCTTATCTCTTTCTCCTTGGTTTCTATGATCCTTAGAATTACCCGGTACGTGGATGTCCATCCTTCTTTCGAGCTCAGGAGGCAATCCACCATATTCGTCGCTGTCAGATCTAGTCCCGTTTCCTCTCTAAAGGAGTCCCGTTCTGCCTGCCATCTCTCGCACCCGAAGAGTGCATGTTCCACGTCGTCCACTCGCGCGCAGTAGAAACATTCGTCGCTGGTCGTTCTTTTCTTGTCGAAGAGGTACTTCCTAAAGCACCCGTGGCCGGAGAGAGCCTGCGTCAGGAAGTAACCACTTCTCCATGACCTCTCTCTATCCAGGCCTTCACGTTCGGGATAAGATTATACGTCCATCGGCCGTATTTACCGTCCACCCATTTCTCTTGCCACATGCGCAGCAATTCCTCCCTCGCCTTGCAGCGCGGGACGCCCTCGGATACTAGCTGCCGCTCTTTCGCCAATAGTTCAATCGGAGGGATGCTTGCGATTACCCCCGCTCCCTCTGCGGATATCGTGCGATATCCGCTACACACCCTGATTGCCATCGTTCTCTGGACTCTGGTCATCTTTTTTCTCAAATAGTCTTTCCCTAAGGCGTGTGCCCAGATGGGAGCAGCGTATAGCAGTTGGGTATGAACCACGCCTACTAGGATTCGCCTCTTCGATGGTCTTGGGCCTCTGATGTTGGGCATGAGGCTGGCCAGGGACGTCATTGTTTTTTCCGCCTTCTGCACGGCTTCCACTACGTGACGTGAGAATGTCATTTTCTGGTCCAGCCAAACTCCTAAGTACTTGACCGCGTTTGTTGGATGTATTTCGATTCCCTCGATGTTGAAAGTAATCGACCCAATCTTCCTCTTCTTAGTGAGTATTATCGCCTCAGTTTTTTCTGGTGCCATCTCCAGTATCCGGCTCTTCAGCCACCTTCCAACCCTAAGAGTAGCAGTGTTTGCGGTATTCATCAGCATACTCTCACTGTCAGCGGTAACGACGATTGCGGCATCATCCGCAAAAGCCGCTATTTCTACCCCTATTGGTAGTTCCATTCTTAGCAGGTCGTCGTACTGGATGTTCCACAGACAGGGGCCCCGTACCGACCCCTGCGGTACACCACTTGTCACGCTTCTTTTGGTAGACTTCCCCTCTGCTTCCAGGATGATGGATCTCCCAGATAAATAGGAGGCTAACAAGCTGGCCTGATTTTCATCGATCCCCCTGTTACGGATTTCGTCCAAGATAACCTGCCACGAGGCGCTGTTAAAAGCATTCCGGACGTCTAACATGATTGCGGCACAGAGGGGTTTGTTTTGCTTTTGCTTGGATGCTGCTTGGGTCGCTGCCTCTATTAGACACTTCACTGCGTCTGCCGTCTGTCTCCCCTCTCGGAAGCCGTGTTGGTTTTCGGCTAGGCCACCAGTTCGGTGCAGCTCGGTCTTTAGACGGGCAAGTATCAGCTGTTCATATACTTTGCCCTCTGCGTCTAGGAGCAGATGGGTCTGTGCGAGCTCGGCTGTTTCATGAGTTTTTCTCCTTTCCGAAAAAGTACGAGCCTTGCCCTCTTCGAAATTTCCGGGAATTCGCCCCTTCTGGCCAGTCCATTATACACTTGCAGCACGTATTCGGGTCTTCTCGCTGCCACTTCCTTTATAAATTCCGGGGGAATATTGTTGGGTCCTGGTGATTTATTGTTTTTTATTTTTTTACACGCCTTCTGAAGCTCGTCGATGGTGTATGGCGTGATTCCGCGTAGCTCCTGTCGCTGAAATTGTACCTCTTCGTGCTCGGGGAATAGGTGTGCCACCACCTCCTCCATGAACTTCATGGACATTGCAGCTTTTGGAGGGTTCCCTATTAGCCTTTTCCTTACGATTTGGTAGCCTTTGCCCCATACATCACTGTCCACGGCGTCGCACAGTAACTTCCAACTGTCGCGCTTTGCGGTCTTAATGGCGTTTCCCAACCTGTTTCTTCGGTCGTGCAATGTCTTCCACCACAAACTCCTTTGTGTCGGGTTATTATTCTCTCGTGTATTTTCTTCGCGTCTGAATACATTCCTTTCGAAGATCTGCGATCTCTGAATTCCACCAATAAGCGGGCGTCCATTTTACCGGCCTTTTCCTAGGCATGCAACACCTTGGTTAACGTCCTGGTGAGCCCTTCGGCGGTTATTGTGTGGGGGGGTTACCTCGATTTGGTCTACGGCCTTCGCCAGCATCTCGGTGTCGATCTTTTTGACATTCCAGCTTGGGGTTCTGTTTTGGAACAATCCTGGTTGACTGACGTTGCCCACCCTAAACAGGATATAGTTATGGTCACTAAGCGATTCCCTCTCGCTGACCTTCCAGTCTTGGATTCTACCTGCAACTCGCGCAGTCGCCAAGGTGAGGTCAAGTATAGAGCCGTATCCTTCCCGTTCGTACGTTGGTGTTGTACCTTCGTTTTTAACAGAAAGGTCGCATTGACCGATCCATTCAGCCATCACTTCGCCTCTCTTATCCGTGAAATGCATGCCCCACTGTGGAGACTTAGCATTGAAATCCCCAACGATGATCGCCTCGTCTCGTCCTTGTCTCTTCGTCTCGCTGATTCCATCGAGGATATCCTCTAGTTCGCCGATTTCTTGGTTGGGTAACGCATAGCAGCTGTAGATAGCATATGAGGGGGTTTTCAGATACGTGAACCTTTTGCCTTTCCCTTGATCGAGTACTGGAAGGTTTGGGTCCAGCACTTTAATGGCTACGCTTAGGTCGTCGTCATGGATCCATCCCGGTTGGTCCCTAATCGCGTTTCTATTTGGCTCGGATAACGCAATTACGCCTGCCCCCACTTCCCTGGCGGTTGCTATCGCCAGGTCGTGGGCTGGCTTCCTGCGTCCCACGTTTATCTGGAGAACCTTAATTTTCGTCCGTGTCCTCTCCAGTCTTCTCGTTTACCATTTCAGAATGACCTCGGTTGTCGTGGAATTTATGGCCTTTCTTTCGGCAACGTACACAGTATGGGTCGTTTTCGCAGGCTAAGGCCCTGTGTCCCTCTTGTCCGCATCTCATGCAGAGTTTTCTTCTGTCGGGGCCTTTGCATAGAGCCTGAACGTGTCCTGTTTCCCAGCATCGGAAGCAATAGTCATCCGTTTTTCGTTCTACGATTCGACAGTTCGACCATTCCCCTATCCTTATTGAACCTTTCTGGATCATCCAGTCTGCCTCTTTGTCTCTGAGGACTATCGTCACGTTCTGTCGATTCCCAAACGCCGGCCTAAGAGCCCTGATTTCGAAAGTGTCTTTCGCGATATCGAATTCTGCGCAGATGGCATCCTGAACGTCTTCGCTGGTTGTGGTGCCGTCCAAGTCCCTTATGTGAAAAACTTTCTTCTTTCTGGGGAGGCGCGTGTCCGTGTTCGGTAACTTGTCAAGTAGAGCTTTCTTTAGTATCTCGGCTTTTTCAATGCCGTTTTTGACCATCACAAGGAGATCACCGTTCTTTGTTTTCCTCGTTCCTTTTACATCCACCCCTAAACTTTTAGGGTGGACCGCCAGCTTCACCTGCCTCAGGACGTCGGCGTAGTTTTTCCCTTTCGCCTGGATTACCAGGGGGATGGACGCGTCCCGCTTCTTTCTAAGGTCTTTCTTGAGGTCAGTATCCGTAGTTTTTCGGATGGATCGTTGTTGTGAGATGCCCCCTGTCTTGCGCGGTTCCTCTTTACATAGCTCCACCTGCACATTCGTATCTGCGAACAGGTACTCCAGCATCCGGACGAACTTAAGGCCTGTCACCCCGTCGAGAGCAGGCACAACGATGGTCTTATTGTTTCCGGTCTCTGTGCTTTTCTTAAGGGCGACCAAGGATTCAAACAGTTCCACGTCATACCCTTCGCTGCCTGGCGATTTGGCGCTGAGTATGGCGTAGAAGATTTGTCTCGTTGACTGGGCTAAGCTTCCGTCAGCTTTTGGGAAGCCCATGCTCTGCTGCATCCTAGCTACTTTCCCCACAGTGCTTCCCTGCGTTAGCAGCTCTTGTCTTCCACCGAAGATGCTGATGGCCCTACTTACTTGTTTGTCTACAGATGTTATGTCCTCTTTACATGGTAGTACGATATCGCGCGTCCACGGAGCTTCCCAGATGTTACCCGAGATTACCTTCACTCTCGGGAAGACTTCCGCGCACCAGTCCTCTTCCGTTATAGTGCAGAATTTCTCGTAGCTCTCGTTTGACTTCAGCTCTTTTCTTCTGCTCTTCCGGGTCTTGGTGCATTGTTCGCATCTTTCTTCCGAGGCCTCTTCTCTATCCTCGGTCAGTCTTTCCAGCTCTATTTCTACTGCCGTTAGTCTGTCTCGAAGTCGACTATTTTCGCGCAGTAGCGTGTCTACGATGCCGCTCCTATCCTCATCGGGTGCCCTCTCTATTATACACTTAGGTCCGTCTGACCGAAGTATTTCTGCTTGTAGGAGGAGGGATTTACTGATTTCCATGAGCTCCTTCTTTGGCTTATACATACCTCCCAGGACATCCTCAAGTTTTGCTATCTGCTGCAGCGCTTTTTCTAGGGCAACAAGGTAAGCCTTGCTTTCCTGGCGTCCCCTTTTTCGTCTTTCAGGTACAGCTTCTTCTCTTTATCTCTTCTGCGCATCCGATGGGTCGCTTTCTTCCAATTCGTTGCCTGGTTGCTTGTTCCGGTAATACTGCGCTTTCTGCGAATTCGGAAGCTGTTCCGACAGGGAGCTCGTTCTAAACAATTTTCGGGGAATTATTCGACTTGCAAGATCCCCGACCTCGGTGTTACTAGTCATTTCTCCAGGAGGTGTTCTTAGGATAGTGGCTCTTCTGGCGAATGGGTCGAAGCCCTTTTTGGCGTTCTGGCTGTCCTAAACCGCATTCAAAGCCGACTCGGTAGGGCTGGATCCATCATGTTCCATTATTGTTTCCTCGAGAGATGTTCGCTTGTCTCCAGTAGCCTTATCAGAGCTCTTGGCCTGGTTATCCACCAAGAGTTCTGTGTTGTTCGGCGATCTTCTGCCCTTATCGGTGTTGCCCTCCTGCATCCTTGGGCCACCGCCCACTGCCCCACGGCCATTGCCGCTTGACAGTAGGAAGCGATGGAGGATTCGGCTAAAGCCTTACCCCGCAGGTAATCATTTTTTCCAGCCGACATTTTTTCCATGGGTGGAAGCGGTAAGCCGTGCTTGCCTTCGGGGTTTCTCTTCGCGGTTTTCCTTCCGCTAGAGCGATTGCCCGCCAAGGCTATCGAGCTCGCTCTGCCCGCTTCTATTTTTGATACTGGTTTTGGTCCGCCCCGTGTATTTTATTTCCCCGGTACCCATTATATCTAATGAGCATTCCCCTATCCGCCACATGGGGAGGCGCCGGAGGCGGGACCAGAAAACCCGACACCGGAGATAGATAAATAGATAGATAGATAAGTAGATAGATAGATTTTTTTTTTTCGAAGGTGTGGGGAAAACCTTCTGTAAGGCACCAGCCAGGGTCCGCACTGTCTGGTAGTGTGGGATTGGCGTTGACTTGCCAACCGCGCTAAAAACCCCCTCCTATTCTATCGCTGCCACGCCGGAAACCGCGCTAGCATTCCTTCACCGCGGTAGCTGTCCATCATCTTTCGTGCTTGAACTAATCGCGCCGGACCGCGCGTTTCCGTTCCCTGTGGTCTTTTTCCTTTTCTTCCATTATCGATCTTATATGTCATAGGTAGTCTTCCAGTCCTGTTTCGAACAAAGCAGCGCCTTCATCATGCTCTCCGGAGTAAAGTTCGCCCCTGTTTCTGCTTCGAATTTTCTTCTTTCCACGGTCCATTTCTCGCATACAAACAGCGTATGCTCTACGTCGACCTCCTCAGTGCAGTAGTGACATGTACTAGTAGGGTGCTTTCTCCTGTCCGCCAGATACTTCATGTAACAGCCATGACCTGATAAGGCCTGTGTCAGAAAGTAATCCAGTACCCCGTGTTTCCGCTTGATCCACATCGAGATATCCGGTATGAGCCTCCGCGTCCATTTCCCGTAATTTTCGCTGGTCTATTTTACCTGCCACTTTCGAAGCATATCCTCTCTAGCCTGTCTTGCGGTTTACCGTCGCTAATATCCTTCCTCTCCTCTACTAGGAGTTCAAAAGGCGGGATATTTGCCAATACTCCAATCGCCGCCACGGACACCACCGTTCTGTAACCACTACAGACTCTAGATCCCATGAGCTTTTGTAGTCTCTTCAGCTTGCTGAGCACCACCTGAGCGTCCACTGCCTTGTACCAGATTGGTGCTGCATACAGGATCTGCGAGTGAACGACACTCACTAGAATCCTGCGCTTAGATGACCTCGGTCCATTGATATTTGGCATGAGACCTGCTAGGGCTGCCATGGTTTTCTCGGCCATAACTGCCACTCGTGTCACGTTCTGTTTGAAAGTGAGCTTTTTGTCGATGCAGACACCCAGCTGTTTGATGCACTCACTTGGTACAATCTTCACCCCTTGGACATCAAATTCCACGGGGTTCAGTTTTCTTTTAGTGGTAAGGAGAACTGCTTCGGTCTTTTCTGGTGTGATCTCGAGTTTATTGTGATTCATCCATTGTAAGATCCGATGGATCGCTAAATTTGCCTTACCCATAAGTATATTTTCGTTCAGCCCTACCACCACTAGGGCCAAGTCGTCAGCAAAGCTTGAACCTATCGAGAATTAGATACTCGTATAGCTTTCCTTCGGCATCCAGTAGGCATATTGGCCGATGCGCTGAAGGAGTCCCTGGCTGTGTGTTGCCTTTTCTTAGCAATAAGAGCTTCGCCTTCTTCCAGATCTTTGGAAACTCTCCTTTTGCAGCCAACCTATTATAGGTTTTCAGTACCAGTTCTGGCTTGCTTATAGCTAGCTGTTTCAAGACTATATTGGGTATCTGACACGGTCCGGGGGCTTTGTTCGGTTTTATCTTTTTAATAGCTTCCCCCAATTCTTCCGAGGTGAAGACAATACTTGCGTTGTTCATTGCATGCACGAAGTTTGTCTCCTGATGCTTTGGGAACTGGTGTTTAATCACCTCTTCCATTGCTTGCAGAGTCAGCTGAGGTCTGGGCGTATAGCCTAGCAAACGTTTTTTAACAATATCGTACCCTTTCCCCCAGATGTCGCTATTAACTTCATCGCAGACTTCCTTCCACTTCTTTGTTTTTGACCTCTTGATGGCCATCTGCAACGATTTCCTGCATCTCGTATAGTCATCCCGGAAGTGTGGTAGCTCGTTCACTTGCCTTTTAGCAGCCCTCGTATACACTCTTCGGTTGACGTCAGAGTTAGGTCCAGAATAGATCCGTAGGCTCTCTGAGTAAAAGTTGGTTCAGTCCCTACGTTTTGGACTGTTAAGTCATGTTGTGCGATCCATTCTGAGAGGATTGCTCCTCTGCCATCCATCCTGGACATACCCCAGGAGGGTGATTTAGCGTTAAAGTCGCCCAGAACCGCCGAGTCTCCTGTTCTCTTCCGTATTTGGTCTCCTATCTGAGATAGGGTTTCCTCCAGGTCCTCTGCACCTTTATTTGGTGAACAGTAGCAGCTGTACAGTGTTAATTCCGGTAGCCCAATATAGGAGAAGCCATGGCCTGCCCCCTGGTCGACGATGGGTATGTGTGGATTCGTAACCAGTATTCCGGTGTCCAGTTCCGTGTCATGTATCCAGTCGTGCCTTCCTTCGAGGGCACGCTTGTTAGGTTCACTGAGAACTAAAACTCCAATATCCATTTCTCTTGCCGTCGCTATCGCTAAATCAAAAGCCGGCCTGCTTCGATTGATATTAATTTGCAGGACTTTGTACATTATTAGTGCTGTGTGCATTCGTCTATAGGTTACGGTTGCCAGCCGATTTCCTTCCCGATTTTTGTCTTTCACACCTATAGCCATTCGTTTGGCCTTCTTTATTGCAGCGAATGCAGAAGGGTTTATTCTAACACTGAGCTGCCTTGTGCCCCTCATATCCGCATTTTAGACAGAGATTGTGTCTATCGACCCCGCTGCAGGTAGCTTTTTCATGTCCGCTATCCCAGCATCTTGTGCAGTAGCGATCCCTCTTCCGTTTCACGATCCAGCAGGATTTCCAAACTATTTGTATCTCCCCCATCTTGAGAAGTTTCGCCGCTTCTCTCGCATGGATAATTACTGTAGCGTTTTGCTTATTTTCGTAAGTGGGTCTCAGTGCTCTAACGTCGAAATTGGGAACTGGGTCTCCCAGGGAATCCGCGATCGCCACGCGGATCTCGTCGCTTGTTGTCGCTGCATCAATTCCCCTTAGATGGAGAATTGTCTTTTGGGAAAGTATGGATGTTGACAGTTCTGGTACAGTCTTGGTTAGTTCTTCACGTAGGGCAGTTGCCTTTTCACTTCCGTTCTTGACGGTTACCAACACCTCACCTTTTTATGTCTGCCTGATGTCATTCACTAAAACTCCAATATTTTTTGGGTTAACCGATTTTTTAATCAGTTTAAGTACCTCGGCATAGTTTCTACCGTCCGTCCGAACCAAAAGGACATTGCTATTTATCCGGTTTCCGGAACTGGATATTCCGCCCTTTTGTTGTATCCTCTTGCCCATATCGCATCCATTTCCTCGGACTATCGTTTTACTGTCCCTAGCTCTTACTGCTGTACTGGTAGCGATTTCTACATTAGTGCCCGATAAGAGATAACCTATCATCCTCTGAACGATCGTTCCCGTGACCCCTTGCAGCTCTGGTATCATGACCTTCGTCCTTGACTGCTTTTCCATCATGTCCCTCGTTGTTTTAAGAGAATCGTATAGAAACTTGTCGTTTATGTCGCTTTCGGGAGTCGACTCTGCATATATTGGGTAATATATACGCCTCTTCTACTATGCTTTTATTCACGTACCTATCGGAGCTCGTGAACTTCGCAGAGCACGGAAATACGACGTCCCATTCCATAGAGGCTTCCCATACCGGTTCTATCCTACTATCGAAGTTCCAGTTAAATATTCCCTCGATCCATTCTTCCTCCTTTATGCTGCGAAAGCCCTCGAAGCTTTCCTGCTGCTTGAGCAGAATCTGACGTCCTGCGATCCGCTGTAACTTTACGCATTCCGCGCACCTAGCATGCCGAGCACCGGAAGCAAGCTCTTTCTCTATGGAGTCAAGCTTACCTTGCATGGAGCTAAGCCCGTCCTCCATGCATCTAAGCTGTTCTCGCAGTTTTTCATTCTCACTCTGCAGCTGCCGCGATTCTGCTCTCGCATATAGTCTCTCCAGAATGGTAATCCGAGCGCAGTTTGTCGTTTTCGGCCTAGACGTTTTCTCCTTCGGCTTTTTTAGGTTCACATATTGCAGTAAGATCTACTGAAAGCAGCCTTTCCGACAGACTTATTAGAGAGCTGCTAATTTAGCCGTATTCAACTTTTGGTTTATACGCGTTTTTTACTTTGTCCGCTAGTCTTTGGGCATTTTTGTTAATCTCCCCTACGAGCTGCTTAACTTGTTCGTCTGGGCTTCGCCAGTTTTTTTTATTTTCCTGTCCTGTCTCTGAGGGGCTCTTCGTTCTTTTCCTCCTTTTCTGGTTCTCGACGGCCTTGGCTATCTGCGGATCCGGAAACTTTCGCGGCAGGGAGTTCGTTCTGCCCATTTTTTCGAGGGATGTTCGGTTTATACATTCCCTGGTCTCGGTCTTACTAGTCTCATCTTGGAGTTGCGTTGTACTCCTTTCCGTTTCCCCCCGGTTTGGGATAGAATATGCCCTTTCTCTAGGAGGTGTCCTTACGATAGAGTCTCTTCTCGCGAATGGGTGAACAGATGGTTCAAGCTCCTTTCTTTTTTTATCATTCAGCACTTCCCCGTCCGCCGCAGAAACCGACTTGATATGACTAGTACCGTCATGATCCACAGTGCTGTCGCTACTGTCTTCGTCGTATTTATTCCTTCCAGTAGCGTTTATGCTGCCCCCTTTTGTGGTGGGAGGAGTACTTCGAATGGAATCTCGTCAAGCGAATGGATTATTAGGTGGTGCGTGATCCTCATCTCTAATGGAATCCATTCCTTGCTCACCTGCGTCCAATGCCAACCCGTGGATAGTATTATTTTTTCCAGTCGCATTCGTAGAGTTCTTGTCCTGGTCAATCACCAAGGGCTCTGAAATAGATATATCGATGCTGCCCTCCTGCATCCCTGGGCCACCGCCCACTGCCCCCACGGCCATAAGAGCCACTTGGCAGTTGGAAGCGATGGGGGATTCGGCTAATGACTTACCCCGCAGGTAGCTATTTTTTTCAGCTGACATTTCAAACATAAATTGGTAGCGATAAACCGTGCTTTCCTTCGGAGTTTCTCTTCAGGGTTTTCCTTCCCCTAGAACGATTGCCAGCCAAAGCTAACGGACCTGCTCCGCCCGTCTGGTTTTAGTCCGCCCCGGGGGTATTTTAATTCTCCGGTACCCATTATATCTAATGAGCGTTCCCCTATCCGCCACCCGGGGAGGCGCTGGATGCGAGACCAGAAAACCCGACACCAGAGATAGATAAATAGGTAGATAGATAAGTAGATAGATAGATTGTTTTTTTTTCGAAGGTGTGGGGAAAACCTTCTGTAAGGCACCAGCCAGGGTCCGCACTGTCTGGTAGTGTGGGATTGGCGTTGACTTGCCGACCGCACTAAATACCCCCTCCTATTCTATAGCTGCCGCGGCGGAAACCGCGCTTGCATCACTTCACCGCAGTAGCTGTCCATCATCTTTCGTGCTTAAACTAATCGCGCCGGATCGCGCGTTTCCGTTCCCTGTGGTCTTTTTTCTTTTCTTCCATTATCGATCTTATGATGTCATACGTAGTCTTCTAGTCCTGTTCCGAACAAAGCAGCGCCTTCATCATGCTCTCCGGAGTAAAACTCGCCCCTGTTTCTGCTTCGAATTTTCTTCTTTCCACGGTCCATTTCTCGCATACAAACAGCGTATGCTCAACGCCGTGCTCTACAGTGCAGTATTGACATGTACTGGTAGGATGTTTTTTCCTGTCGGCCCGGTACTTCATGAAACAACCATGACCCGACAAGGCCTCTATCAAGTGACAGTCCAGTTCACCGTGTCTACGTTCGAAATGTCTGGTATGAGGTTGACGTCAAGTTTGATTCGATGCACTTCTTGAAAGTGCAACGCATGTAAACATATGTAAACTACCTGTCAAAGGATAGAAATATAACAAAAAAAAAAAACGTCGGTCGTCATCAACGTGCAGGGTCCGTGCTACTCCAAATTGGAAAATATCGTAGTTGATATCTTCCTTGAACAATTTAAATACATATAGCAACATTCCCGAGCGTGGGAGTTTAAAATAGGCCGAAATAAAACCAAAAATCTTTCGTCGTCATCAACGTGCAGGGTCCCGTGCTACGCCAAATTGGAAAATATCATAGTAGATATCTTCTTTAAACAATTTAAAAACATGTAGCAACATTCCCAAGCGTGGGAGTTTAAAATAGGCCGAAATATGACCAAAAATCGTTGGTCGTCATCAACGTGCAGGGTCCCGTGCTACGTCAAATTGGACAATATCATAGTAGGTATCTTCTTTAAACAATCTAAATATATTTAGCAACATTCCCGAATGTAGGAGTTTAAAATAGGCCGAAATATAACCAAAAAACGTTGGTCGTCATCAACGTGCAGGGTCCCATGCTACGTCAAATTAGAAAATATCATAGTAGGTATCTTCTTTAAACAATCTAAATATATTTAGCAACATTCCCGAATGTGGGAGTTCAAAATAGGCCGAAATATAACCAAAAAATCTTTCGTCGTCATCGACATGCAGGGTCCCGTGCTACGTTAAATTCGAAAATATCTTAGTAGATATCTTCTTTAAACAATTTAAATACATTTAGCAACATTCCCGAGCGTGAAAGTTTAAAATAGGCCGAAATATAACCAAAAATCTTTCGTCATCATCAACATGCAGGGTCCCGTGCTACGTTAAATTCGAAAATATCATAGTAGATATCTTTTTTAAACAATTTAAATACATTTAGCAACATTCCCAAGCGTGGGAGTTTAAAATAGGCCGAAATATGACCAAAAAACGTTGGTCGCCATCAACGTGCAGGGTCCCGTACTGCGTTAAAATGGAAAATATCATAGTAGATATCTTCTTTAAACAATTTAATTACATTTCATCATAATAGGTATCATAGTAGATATTTTCTTTAAACAATTTAAATACATTTTGCTTAAAAGTGCAACGCATGTAAACATATGTAAACTACGTGTCAAAGGATAGAAATATAACAAAAAAAACGTTGGTCGTCATCAACGTGCCGGGTCCCGTGCTACGTCAAATTGAAAAATATCATAGTAGATATCTTCTTTGAACTATTTAAAAACATTAAGCAACATTCCCGAGCGTGGGAGTTTAAAATAGGCCGAAATATAACCAAAAATCTTTCGTCGTCATCAACGTGCAGGGTCCCGTGCTATGTCAAATTGGAAAATATCATAGCAGATAACTTCTTTAAACAATTTAAATATATTTAGCAACATTCCCGAGCGTGGGAGTTTAAAATAGGCCGAAATATAACCAAAAAATCTTGCGCCGTCATCAACATGCAGGGTCCCGTGCTACGTGAAATTCGAAAATATCATAGTAGATATCTTCTTTAAACAATTTAAATACATTTAGCAACATTCCCAAGCGTGGGAGTTTAAAATAGGCCGAAATATGACCAAAAAACGTTGGTCGTCATCAACGTGCAGGGTCCCGTGCTACGTTAAAATGGAAAATATCATAGTAGATAGCTTCTTTCAACAATTTAAAAACATTAAGCAGCATTCCCGAGCGCGGGAGTTTAAAATACGCCGAATTATAACCAAAAAAAGTTGGTCGTCATCAACGTGCAGGGTCCCGTGCTACGTCAAATTGAAAAATATCATAGTAGATATCTTCTTTAAACAATTTAAATACATTTAGCAACATTCCCGAGCGTGGGAGTTTAAAATAGGCCGAAATATAACCAAAAAATCTTTCGTCGTCATCAACATGCAGGGTCCCGTGCTACGTAAAATTCGAAAATAACATTGTAGACATCTTCTTTAAACAATTTAAATACATTTAGCAACATTCCCGAGCGTGGAAGTTTAAAATAGGCCGAAATATAACCAAAAATCTTTCGTCGTCATCAACGTGCAGGGTCCCGTGCTATGTCAAATTGGAAAATATCATAGCAGATATCTTCTTTAAACAATTTAAATACATTTAGCAACATTCCCAAGCGTGGGAGTTTAAAATAGGCCGAAATATGACCAAAAAACGTTGGTCGTCATCAACGTGCAGGGTCCCGTGCTATGTCAAATTGGAAAATATCATAGCAGATAACTTCTTTAAACAATTTAAATATATTTAGCAACATTCCCGAGCGTGGGAGTTTAAAATAGGCCGAAATATAACCAAAAAACGTTGGTCGTCATCAACGTGCAGGGTCCCGTGCTACGTCAAATTGGAAAATATCATAGTAGGTATCTTCTTTAAACAATCTAAATATATTTAGCAACATTCGCCAGCGTGGGAGTTTAAAATAGGCCGAATTATAACCAAAAAAACTTTCGTCGTCATCAACGTGCAGGGTCCCGTGCTACGTGAAATTGGAAAATATCATAGTAGACATCTTCTTTATCAATTGAAATACATTTAGCAACATTCCCGAGCGTGGGAGTTTAAAACAGGCCGAAATATAACCAAAAAATCTTTCATCGTCATCACCGTGCAGGGTCCCGTGCTACCTTAAAATGGAAAATATCATAGTAGATATCTTCTTTAAACAATTTAACTACATTTCATCATAATAGATATCATAATTAAACAATTTAAATACATTTTGCTTAAAAGTGCAACGCATGTAAACATTGTAACACAAAGTAGACGGTCTGTCTACTTGCGTTCCCAACTAAATACTTACCTCAAGAAAGAAGAACGAATATTGGTGCATCGTCCTGTCAACTCGTTTGGAGTCATCGTCCCATCTCGTCCACCTGTCCATGAAGTTGATATACCTGTAAACACAGAAATTATTAATTATTATTGTTTAAATAAATAATCTGTCAGGGTCGTGAAAGTAATAAGTCATCGTCCAAGGAAGAGGCATATATACAAGAAAAGTAAACACCATACTTACATTTTCAATCAGCTGTTCTGATGGTCTGCTTCCTCGTGCCGGAATCGCTGCCGGCTGTCGTCCTCACCCTGAAACACAAATTTACCAATCCTTACGCAAAGAAATAGTTCTTAATAATTAATGTTAAACCTTGCCGTAACTGCTGCTCTGTTTTGCATTCCTCTAAAGCTCCCAAAACACCTTTTCCCGTTGCCGTCGAGAGGCTGACTCCGACTGCATTTTCCCTGTACCCGATCCTTTGGCACTCGATCCCGGAGTGAACAACACAGAAAATCCACAAAAACTTAAATTAATCACTCCGAAAACACAGAAAAATCCCGAAAACAGAGACGACCTGTCACTTTGGTCGTCGTTCACCGTGGACTGGCTATCGCGCAGTTTTACGCGCAACTTGTCGGCCATCTTGATCAAACTCAGTCCCTATTGGTCAATTCAGTTATACAGCGTCTCTGTCTACCTTCCATATTCGCGTAGTCAACGTTCGTCGCACTCATGCATGAAATAGACTATTGCTGTAGCGCTCATCGAGTCGACGTTCGTCGCATTCATGGCCCAATGTAAAATACTAATTCGTCATCAATATTGTTTGCGCTTGTCGCACTCGTTACATGTATCATTACCCCTTCCAGTGCCGAGTAAATCTTCGTCGCACTCGTGCAGAAAATTCATTCAGTCGCCCACCCCTTTTTGAAAATTTAGACCCTACTTTTCCCAGCATTGCCAAAATTATGTTCCCCATCTTTGTCCTTACGTTGTCATAAATTCGTCCTTATTCATAATTGTTTTTCCTTTTTGTTTGTCCCCTGAAAGTTAATATCCAGGACTGACGCTGTGGCGTGATGGTAACGGGCCAGACCATCTTCAAGTAAATCACTTCTTTGTAAACCGTTAAGGCGAGCAAATCGATCTGAATTATTCTATTACGAAAATGATTATTATATTAGTGCGTATAAAGATTGTATCATTTTTTGTTGTGCGAATTTTGAGATACGACAGCGGACGTAAGTACTGTGTACAGTGCGCGGCGTATATTTTTAAAAATTATAATAAATTAAAGTCCTCCCCCAAAATTTGTAATTTCCCCTTTAAAATATAGAACGATATCACAGCAGATATCTTCTTTAAACAATTTAAATACATTTTGCTTAACCCTTTCAGGGGCACATTATTTGACTGAACCGATTATTTGAATATCAGTCATTCTTATTGTTTTCGAGGTCGCTGAATACGAATCTGAACTCAGAATTTGAAAATTCAAAATGGCAGGTCCAATATGGCGGACGAAAATCTAAAAAGTCATTCCAATCGCATGAAAGTCGTCCCTCGGTGGTTTTCGGGCTCGCTGATTACGAATCTCAACTCAGAATTTGAAAATTCAAAATATCGGATTCAACGTGGCCGACGAACTATTTGATAATTAGTAGATAAATGCTAATTTTTTATAAGGATGTTAAAAGTCGCAGACCTTACGCGGCCGTCACATGAAGTAGCAACAGACGTCAAGGCGAAGCGCTCTGAATTCATGCGCCTTCGGCTTGTTATGCACTAACCTCGTACATTCCTGTACCTTTTAACATATCATTATAATTAACAAAGAAAATTTTGAGGTTAACTTGGAAAATTAAATCCCATTTTCCCATTCCTATTTGGGTAATTCTACTGAAAAGGACCCGTTTCCGAAAAATTTTCAAGGCAAAATTTTTTTATGAAATTAAATATTGTTACTTTTGAAACATGTTTAGGGTATATTCTAAAGTGAAAATATGATGTTGTGCAAAATTCGTTGTTATTATTATAAATTTTATAGCCCTTCTTAAATGTTAATATATTAACATGATTTTAACTTCGTATTACAAATTATTCCTTTTATCCAATTAATTAGAAATGTGTTACTTGGGGGTTTTTGGGGTCGCTGATTTCGAATCCGTTGTCAGATTTTTGAAATTCAAAATGGCGGATCCAATATGGCGAACCAAAATTCGAAACTTTTTTATTTAATATGCAACTTGATAGTCGCGGAATTTTAAGATTCATTATAACAATATGGACATTCGAAAATATGTTATTATCTTTCGTGTACTATACATAAAATATAAGAAAAAATTAAGTTTATGATATTTTAATTATTAATCCTTATTTATTAGCTTACATATTTACATGATATAAAATACTAAACTAGATTTCTTGATAAAGAATGCCGAACGTGATTCTTGATAAAATATACTGAACTTGTTTCTTGATAAAAAATACTGAACTTGATAATCTTGTAATTAGTTTTTAGTTTTTCTTTTTGATCTTCTGCAGCATGGTTCTGTGATTTTCTGGTCTCTAAGTTTTGCTTTAATAATTTTGTTGTCTTTCTTTTGAAGTTCATTATTGAATAGTTTAAGTTCGCCTAAATCGTAGTGGATACAATTTTGATCGATATTTCAAATGCAACAGCTCATGTGATTGAATCTAATTATGTTTTTTTGACTTTTAGTCCACTTGAACTGATGTACTTGTGTCGTCCCAAAAAATGATTACATCTTAAAACCAGACAATGTATAGTGCATAAGTTTGTCCTTGTTTATGCGTTCTTGTTTACATTACACTTGACTTTCAGTCAACTGTCTTGCTTAATTTAAGTATTTCTTTTTACAGTGCACGTAATTAAAGTCACTGAATTTTATTTACATCAATTCACACAGCGAAGACAAAATTAAATGAAAACTTACCTTACTTCTCATAAGGATAAATTGAAATGATTGGTATCTTTTATAAATTTTTTATAATCAGCGACGACAAAAACCTTCGAGTACTGATTTTCAAGTAAATCGGAACACTTTTACAAAATTGGTCCGCCAAATTGGATCCTCCATTTTAAATTTCTAAAAACTAACATTACATTTGGAATCAGCGACCCTGAAACCCCCCGAGTAAAGATTTTCAGGTAAATCGGAACTCTTTTACAAAATTGGTCCGCCATATTGGATCCGCCATTTTGAATATCAAAAATCTGACCACGGATTCGTAATCAGCGACCGCAAAAACTTACGAGTAACAAATTTCGAGATCATCTGAGGGAAGGAAATATTAAAAGTTTAGCGAATATGCCTACAACTAAATAGGTATTTTCTGGACATATTGTTGTTTATAATTATATCTATAGTATAAATAAAATACGTTTAAACGATTTATAACTCCCGTATATGTTTACAGTAACATTTTTTAAAATGTTTTGAATGATTAATTATAAAAATACAGGTAAATGAATATTGTATGCGGTTGCCGAAAATGGCTTCGGAGATCACCAAGCTTCGGAGATCACAAATCGACATATTATTAGATTTTAGATAAAAATCGAATGCTATAACGAAAAATTCTTCTAACACCACTTTAGGACTAATTAGTACTTAAGTTTTAAGGCCGTAGGATTATTCGATTTTAGTATGTTAATACATATTTATTGTTAAAAATAGGTGGCTTCGGAGATCACCCGAATTTTTACGCGCAAAAAATGATAATGTTTGAGTAATTATATAAAATCCAAAAAATTTTTTACACTAAATGGGCCTTATACAATATAAGTAGTATAGCTTAAAGTTATTTTTCATCCATTTTAAAAAATTATTTGTATGGTTTTTGTACGTTATAGTGAATAATTACAATGAAATGCAATTTTTATGAAAAATATGCAACGACTTTGCAAACGCGTGTTTAGCTATGAAAATGACGTATTAAATTTTCTCTATACACATCAAAAGTTAGCTAATATATTCTAGTTTAAGAATTAATTTATTCAAAATTGCAAAAAAATATACGTTATAGTGGAATTTCATTGCGAATCTTGGAAATAGCGATAGTGACGCATTTCGGGGTCCCTTTCAGGAGAATTACCCATTTATGACTTTATTTACGCATTTGCAGTATGACCCTTTTCCCGGATTGGAAAAGGGTAGAATTCAATAACCAAAATTTTATTACTGAACACGGACGCAAGGGGGTTAAATAATCTGCACTTTTATATTCTACAGAAGATTATATTTTTACCACACAAGAAAAAAAATACAGTAAAGTTTTGGGGCGCGACAAGAAAAAAAACGCACTAATAAGTAAAGGGCGCTGGGTTCATAAATCACGCGACGGCAGAATTTCTTCGGTATGACCCGAACTACGCACAAAAAGAAGGCACAAACCGCGTAAAAGGGGGGGGGGGCACAAAAGATGCACAATGGCGAAACTTACAGTGTCAGCGCTAACGCCTCTTGCAGCGTCGGGGCACCAGGAAGTCGCTCCGGAATTCGTTGGCGGACGGCTCGGGATGTCCTCCTCGAAATGATGACTGATGACGGTGAAGTCCTCGGCAGAAGGGGCGGTTGGCCGTCGCACCACTCCGTCCTCACTCTTCCCAAACGAAGACTTTCGCCTCGCAAAGAGTCCACTCGCACCAAAAAAACTTTATATCCGAAGCACAGTTCTACGCCACACACTTTCTA
The DNA here is from genome assembly GCA_030407085.1 of Trichopria drosophilae. NCBI lineage: Eukaryota > Metazoa > Arthropoda > Insecta > Hymenoptera > Diapriidae > Trichopria > Trichopria drosophilae. The sequence continues at coordinate 106,675,924 of CM059583.1, read as the reverse complement.
CGCAACCCCACGTTTGTTTTCGCAATTTTTCTTTTCACGCTCGACCGGAGTCCGTTCCCTAACGCGTCCGAAAACGAAGTGCCGTGGTTAGTGGGGCCGCTATCGTGCTTGGTAGATGCGCGCGGGAACCGTACGCGCATCTCCAGTGACCAGGAGCGGAGAATCACCGGGGGTGATACGGGGGGATTAGAAAGCGGGGTCCGATAGGGGTTTTCCCCACCTACTCACAGGTGTTGGGAAAGTATTCTCTGCCTTCGTCTCTTCGGCTTCCATGCGGCGATAGAGAGAGAGAGAGACAGGCGTTATATGACGCAACGTCGATTAGAACAGCCACGCTACCAGAATGCAGCTTTGAGGTGGCAAGAGTTGGACGGCTACTGCCGAGCTAGTGGAGGCGAGTAAGGTCGCCATCCACGGGGGAAAAGAGGGGGAATGTGAAGCGTTTTTTTTTAGCGTGCTGGGCCTGCATGATGCAGGCGCAAAGCGACGGAAAGGGGGGAACGATACAGGCGCGTCAGAGAGGGGCGGTGTCCCTTCTCGACGGCCACGATGACTCCTACCATCGGGTGGTACCTCCTGCGCTGCCGAGAGGGACAGCCAGGGGAAAGAGGGGCTCGGGCGTTTCGAGTGCTCGGAAGGTGGTGACGCTCCCGGCGAAACGCGCAACCGAGCAATGACGGTAAAGCCGTTCAGGCGCTTTACCGGCGACTGACGGACGGGTATCCGAACTCATGAAAATTGATAACAAAAACAAAAGGATTGAGGAAGGCGATCCTGAGCTCCGGGACACTTTCGACACGCGAGGGAACCGCGGCATCCACCGCGACGGATCTGCCAAGGGGTCGATCGGTGACACCTTGTCACAGCAGTAGTATCAAAAACATGTAAGTAATGTATAATGTAAGTATGCAGTGGTACAAAATAACAGTTAATATTATATTCTACCACAGATAGTACGTTACGTTGATCTTAAAGCATTTTGTTTATTCGCAGCTATCAGTGAAAACTGTTTTGCTCTATCCTAACGTCCAAAATGTAATTCTTACCTTAAATTGAAGTATAACTATATTTCTGGATACATTTTGCTCTTACAAACTTGAAGAAATTTGATTCCGACCGATTGGTTAATGTTATCATGTTCAAAAAGTTGAAATAAAACTATAAGAAATTTAAGGGCAATACGACTTTTTGCACATTTGGGCACAAAGTGGTAATCTAATTCATTTGTGATATTTCACAACAAATTTAGTATTAAAGTATGTGTCTGGACCATCCTGTTTAAACTTTTTGACCTGCGTACGCAGGAACCAGTACTGTCTATGACGGGAACGCCACTTACAGTATCCAGTCCTGCGCACGCAGTACTGTCTCCTGTATGCACAGTAATGGCTCTTGCGCGGTGATGTGTTTACAAAATATTGGTTACAGATGTATCCTATATCTCTTGTTGTGATGGAAGATTTATTATTCGTCTAAAATACGTAGATTTATGGAAATTTATGTATACATTTCAATCATCAGTACGTAGTGGATTTCAGATCTAAATGTTCTGCCCCGCAGGTTAAAGTTTCAGTACTGTTATTGTATCTCATACTGTAGAAACAGATGATCGTAAATTTACACACGATGGTAATTTTATAATTCAATTCTGTTCAACACAATGATCAACGTTGTACATAGTAAAACACCATTTATACAAGTACAGTACAAATGGTGTTTTGCTATATCAAACACAATGACTAAGCGTAACGAACAGTTCATTTACTACCGGAGTGTGAAATGATTATGTTAAATGTAAATTGATTTATTTCTAACATTTAATGAAGTAATTTCATACCCCAGTGGTAAATAAACTGTTCGTTATGCTTAGTTACTGTGTTTGATATAGTAAAACGCCATTTGAACTATATTTCGATGGCTGGTACGATGAACCGGCCATCTCCTATCCTCACAGCATTGAGATGGCCGGTTCTTCGTACCAGCCATCGATTTGTACAACGTTCATCATTGTGTTATACAGAATTGATATTTAAAATTACAACCGAGAGTAAATTTACATACAATGTAGTGTAAATGTACAATAAAATTTGTTTACAGTACATATCTACCTTTGTAACTACACGCAAAGGAGCCAGTCCTGCGTAAACAGGAACGAATACTGTCATACAGGACTCAGTCCTGTTTACCTCTTTCCGTGATAACAGACGATTGCATTACTGTCACTTAAAAAAATGTTTTTAGATCTAAATAAATGAATTATGAAACTTCTTTAACATAACATAAGTGACAATAGAAATCAAACTCAGTTCATACGTAAATAATGTATATGTCCTAAATATAGTCTCGGTGAGTAAATAGGTTCTTAAAAAAACATGTGATGGAAGTTTATCGTTGAGAATAAGAACTTTTATTCTGTTAAAATGCACGTTACTTAATTGTTTAATTTATTATATTAAATGTTTAGTATTGTACAGACTTTTTATTTAATATACACAAATTTTTCAAACCCAGCGCTTTGGTATGAACCGCATTCCGTCCTTAACATTTACAATTCGCGATACATAACATGATTGTAGGTCACTTATGGTAATACATCGCCAAGAAGTTGAATCATATGAAACATTCTCATGTAATTTAAAAGCTTGAAAATGATCGTAATAACATATATATTCGGCAATGTTTTTCATAATTACATATACATTTTCTAATCTATCCTCAATAATGTCGTGAACATTAAAAAAATTACTTCCTATTTGTTAAGGAATTGTAAGTACAGTATTTTTCTCAACTCTTCGATTTTTTAACATTATATATGAAAGTGCCAAGACTTTTTCTTCTGATGGAAATGGTAGAAGCGAAGAAAATGAAATAAATTCTGGAAGTTCAGAAATCGCTATTAGTCTGGCATTACCGCAAGAATACAACTTTTCAGATATAGGGCTGTTACTTAAAATTCGATGATTAAATCGTTATTGATTTTTAATGGCAAGCGTTTTACATATGTTACGTCGATTAAGTGATACATGAGATGTGATTTTTAAATCCCTGTTTTTGCTTTCACATCTCATGCAACTTAAATTCCATAAAGGACCTTTCCTCATCATAATTAATGGATAATGGATTAGATGGTGATGTTTCGGTTTTATGTGTTCCGGAGAAAGCTCAATTAGAAGTGATAAATATTCTGCAATTAAATTTTCCAAATATTGTGACAGATTTTTGTTTACGACAGGTGACATCACAATATCTAGAATATCCTTTAAATAAATTATCACTTTCCAATAGAGATCGTCTTCCGGAATCAGATCTCCGATTAAAAGGCCAATATTTTGCAGTAAACATAGTGATTCGCTTGCAGATACTTTGATATGTTTCGTTCTTATGTGCTTTTGAGAAAAACCACGTGGCTTGTTAGTTATTTCATCCGGTCCATAGTAAACGTATTTCTTCTCGTATTCAAATCATTGCAAGTGAAAAATCGTTCTTGTATGATAAAGTTGTGTAATACGAGTCCAAAATCATATTCGCAGACTCCTTCTAAAATGTCATGCATTATATCGACTGTCATTAAGTCTACAACTGAAACAGATGGGAAATCGTTAAAAATGGAATTGCTCATAATGCCTGTTGAGGAAGATCCCTTTATAGCAACACTTGAAATATAGGACTGTTCAGTTCGTAATGTACAAGAAAAGGGTTCAACAGTTGTGTTTATATCTTTGCTACTTATTGTACAAAATCTGCATGGGTGATTAGCCGATGAGAAACATCTTGTGAAACCCAGCATCGAATGAACCGCCAGATTATCGCCAATCACTCCAGCTAATAAGAAGTATATGGGTGATTCTCCAAAAACAGGGCATTTTCAAGAATGAAAGTTTTTTTTTTAAGTTACTGTAAATTCGTTTTTTTTTTAATGGATTCTTGCTTATTAGCACCAAGTTAAGTTATTGTTAAAGTAGTCACGCTACAAAATTATTTTAAAGGAAAGGGGAAGACTTTTACTATGACGCATTTTCATACGGCTATATAAACCAACAATTGCTTATTAAAAACTTGAAAAAAATAACTAAAGAGTCAAAAACATAATGTACATATCTGATTTAGTGCATTTTTGTGAATAAATGAAAATTATTTATTAAGTAATAATTAAAAAATTAAGAAAAACACATACATTTTTGAAGAAGTTTTAGACAAAATAAATTTATTAAAGTTAATGTGTCGTTGGTTAGTAACTACAATGATAATATTATATTCATAATTTTAATAAATAATATTATTTTATAATAGACTTGATTCATAACGTTGTAACAAATATAAAGTTTAATTTTGTGGTTTTTTAAATTATATTTAAATAAATGTCTAAGAGAAAGAGAAATATAAATGTTATTTATGATTTGAAAAATATTTTCTGCTACGGGTTACACTTTGTTCTTGTTTCGTACCTGATACGCCAAATGTTTGGTAACGACAATGAAGGTGACGACAATGAAAATTTGTGAAAAAATCCAATTTTAAATATTTTAAACAATAATAAATTGAAAAACAAATTGCCAGTAACGTTTATTCCTTTAAGTTTATCTTTAAGTTTTCATCGTTTTTTAATTGCTGTTTGTATCAAAATACCAAAATTAGGACGGGTGACGACAATTAATTTAATAAAAATACGTGGTATTTTTATACAGTTTTTACTTTGAAACGAATCGGAGTCTATTAATTGAAAACTTCATGAATCGTCCAAACATAAAATAAAATAAAGTCACTTATAGTCAATCATTATGAATAAATTATTATAGATTAGATTGGAATCATTGGCGCTGAAATAAAACGTCATTAATATCATTGGTCATTAAATTAAAATATATTTTATAACTGCGAATTATACAAATAATTGAACTCGTTGTATAATAAAAATTACCACATTCATACCAACACACTCGAGGTCGTCATTGCACATATAAAAAATAAGAGTCAAGATTAAAAACTAGTTGTCGAGTCGTCGGTAAGTGATGTGGGGTCATACATAATAAAAATTATTCATATCGTCAACGACGGAATAAGTTACGCGGTAAAATATATTAATGACACGGACACACATTCAAATTACACGCACACACATACATTATACATTACTAAACATATATAAATTCGCGGTGGCATTGCATGACATAAAATTACATACATTATTTTAAAGATACCGCGTTTCGGTGGAGAGAAGGAGTCATCTATCTTCCTATGATGATGCTGCGTCTATTATTTCTTCTCTTCTCCGTCGTCAGGGTTTCTCGATCTGAGGATCGTTAAGAATCCGCCGGTTGAAGTCTATCGTAGATTTAATGGGTGAGCGCCTCCCCGGGTACCCTTTCTGGTGATAGCCGTCACTGCTTCCAGCACTTTTTAAGGTATCAAAAAGGGGAAGCGGACGGCTAATTTTCTTCCTTTTTATTATTGTTGAATGTGGGGAGTGGAGTGCGCTCACCTTGGTTCTTCGACCGGGTTGGTCAGATACTCCTTTAGGACACCGCAGATTTACTGGAGGTCCGGACCCGTCCCGTCGACCTCGTGGCTCCAGTGTATCAGGTCCGGATGGCGGTGTCCACGTCCTCGTTGTCGGGAAAAGAGAGAGTGAGTCCATCCCCGGGTGTCCTATTTATAGACTTGGATCCTCTCCGGGTTCACCCAACCCCCTCAGTCAATATTCCGGATTGTGGACGGAACTGTCAGTTTTTTGAATATCATTCGTCAATTTCAAACAGACAGCCCGCCCGTCACATTTGAAGCCCGCGCCACTTCTCGGTATTCGCACATGCGCCCTCAATCCTGCCTGGTACGTCGTCCGCGCGTAGAGCGCTCCGACCGCGCTCGGAGCGCCGTGTCGTGAGTCCTCGGGTCTCTCCGTCTTCCCGCGTTTGATCACCAAGGTAGGTGAGGTTGGGTTCAGTTATTCGCATGTGCGAACCCGTCGTCTTTTTCCGCGCCGATTTTATTAATTTTCCCAGTCACTTTTCTTGATGTCTTATTTAGCTCCTTCTCTCCTTTACTCCTTCTCTCCCGCTCGCGGTCGAGTCAAACGGCTCGTTACAACTTGTCCATGAGGTAAATATGTTCTCTTTTCAATTTTCTATGGAGGATTAGTAAAGTGTGGTGTTTTTTTTTTATTTTCTCATAAGTTTTAGTAAAAAAGTTAATTATTTCCAGTTCATTTATACCAGTTTACGCATTGTCGTTACCTCATAGAAATTTCTTAAGACATTAATATTTCAATAATTATAAGTATATATATTGATTTAATTAAATATTATACAGAGAGAAATTGTACAGTTTGAGCTGTACTATAGAAATATTATTTGAATTATAACCTAAGGACGAGGCAGATACTCTTTAATTTGTCCTAACACAAAAAAGGGGAACGAGGGCGCGGGCTCCAATCTCGCGACGGCGGAACCTCTTTCGGCGGAAATAACTTTCTTGTTTGAAGATTTATAAAGAGATAATAAAAAAATATTTTCTCTCTGTGATTGTAAATATAGGGGTAAAAATGGTAAAATAGCGTAAACTGCTCCAACTTTGCCCAACCGTTTCCGACTGCCTAAGGGATTGTTGGTTTCAAAATCGTCTTGATACAATAATATCGGTAGAATTGTCTTGTTTCCAAATTTTTCTCACGACCCGTGGGGGAGGACGAGTGGGGGCGCGCTCCGGTAAAAAGAACCGTTTCTCCTCCGGGAGGGGCAGACTTCGTGGCGGGGTTACGTCCGGCCCCCATAGATGGCGCGGGGTTCGGTAAGCGCGTCGATCTGTGACGGGTTTCGTCACAAACCCCCGGGCCTGACTCCAGTACCCCTTGGGTACTGTATGTCATATGTCGATGTTCGGTTCCGGGGGGGGGGGGGGGGGGGGTCTTTAGTATTCGGGCCAACTGAATCGCAACGGGGCTACGGCGAGGAAGACTCAACTCGCCTTGAATTTTAACATGCTAGGTCCCGAATTGGCGACGTATTGCGACGTGCCCTGAAGTACTTAGGTCGGTGGCGTTCGCGACGGACCACTAAAACCTACGGTGGGAGCGAATTAGCAAAATTTTAAATCTATCGACCCGGAGCGGTTGGTTCGCTTCTCGAACTCTCCTCGGCGTCGGGGGCGCGATAGGGTTTCAGGTCCTTGATATGCGCCCTTGGGTTCCGACGACTATCCGGGTCGCTCAGTTCGAAAACGATGGGGGATATTACTCGTACTATTCTATGCAGGCCACTGAATTTGGGCGCAAGTTTAGCCGCAAAATTTTGAGCCCCCGACGATAGGACCCGTATGCGTCGTAGCACTAAATCGCCCACCTTGTATTCTACCTCACGATAGAAGCGATTATAGTATTCGGCTTGGCGCGTCGCGGCGCGCTCCAGGTTGCGATGTACCCAGTCGTGAATGAGAGGTAGCCTCCTCATTCGATCATGCCAGAATTCAGGATCCTTGGGTAGTGTAAGTGGGGGAGGGGGAAGGTCGGTACGTAGATTTCTAATGGCTACTGGATTGCGGCCGAAATTCAGAAACGCGGGGGTCATTTTCGTGGACGACTGGACAGCCGTATTCAGGGCGAACGTAAGTTCTTCTAGGTGTACGTCCCAGTCGCGATAATCGTGTGACACGAAGGTACACATCATCGTTTTGAGGGTCCGGCTTACCCTCTCGACTGGGTTCGCTTGGGCGTGATACGGGGGGGTACGAGCGGGGGTTATGCCTAACTGCTTCAGGTGGGTCTGCACGTATGTGTTATCGTACTGCTTGGCATTGTCTGAAAGAAAATATCTTGGGCAACCCCATCGATTAATAACTAGGCTATTGAAGGCGGCCATTATGGCGGCACCTGTAGCCGCTCGAAGGGGTTTCACTTCCACATATTTAGTGAACATATCCTGAAAAACCACTACGAACTGGTTTTGACGCTTGCTGGGGGGGAACGGTCCCATGACATCAGAACTGACCGTCATCCAAGGGCCTTCCGTGGTTCTTTCGCGCATGAGTCCGGCCGGGGCCTGCTGAGAAACTTTTTGCTTCTGACAGGCGGGGCAGCGTGCGACGAAAGTAGTGACGTCCTGGAAAACACCGGGCCAATAGAAGTCTTGGATGAGACGGTGATACGTCTTATCCACTCCTAAATGGCCGGCTTGCGGGCTATCGTGCGCATCGCTGAGGGCACGGGCACGCGCTCCTGCGGGGAGAATGAGTTTCCAGGCGTCGAGGTCATTGAGGGCGGACTCTATCAGCTGGTGGGGCTTGTGCAAATATATCCGGTCATCCTCGATCCTCAAATCCGGATATTTCGAGGGCAATTTTCGAATATTATCCATTTTCTGGGTGTACCACGGGTCCGTGGTATCGCCCAGGGCGCAAAGGGCGGTATCGACATTTTCGTACATTCTCGAGAGGGCATCGGGCACCACATTGAGCGTGCCTTTTCGATGCTCAGTTTTCATATCATATGTCTGCATGGCTAGGGCCCACCGTGCCAATCTCCCGGTTGGGTCTCGCAAATTCCTGAGCCACTGCAGACTGCTATGATCGGTGATCACCCGAAAGTGGGTCCCCTCGACATAGGGTCGATACTTTTTCACGGCCCAGAGGACGGCGAGACACTCTTTCTCCGTGACGGTATACTTTCGTTCAGCCTTGGTGAGCACGCGGCTAGCAAAGCTAATCGGGTGCTCATTACCGGCTATTTCTTGGGTGATTACCGCCCCGATAGCAAAGTTGCTCGCATCCGTCTGAATCGTGAAGGGGACGTTGAAGTTTGGGCGTGCCAACACGGGGGTACGGGTGAGGGAATCTCAGAGGGCCTCGAAGGCAGATTGCTGCTCCGGGCCCCATATCCAGGGAGTATTCTTTGTTAATAATTTAGTCAGGTGAACGCGATCACGCGAAAATCTGGGAGAAAGCGCGCGTACCACCCCACCATCCCTAAAAAGCGCCTTAGCTGTTTGAGGTTGGTGGGGGGTGGGAATTCGAGAACGAGAGCGACTTTGTCCAGATCCGTCTTCAATCCATCTTTATTTAATACGAAACCGAGGTATTTTACCTCGTCCCGGAAGAATTCACTCTTCTCCGGGTTTAGTTCCAATCCGGCGTTGCGTAGACTGGTCAAGACAAGTCTCAAATAGCGAAAGTGGTCCTCCTCATTGTCCGTGGCGATGATGATGTCATCGAAATACGCGAAGACGTGGGGTTCCCACGCGGGGTCGATGAGACGGTCCACTAATCGTTGAAAGGTCGCCGACGCGTTGGTGAGCCCGAAAGGCATCCGTTTGAATTGAAATAAACCGCGCCCGGGGACAGCGAACGCGGTAACTGGCCGACTGTTAGGTGCTACCGGCACCTGAAAGGAGGCCTGGCTTAGATCGAGGGTGGTGATGCATTGGGTCCGACACAACCCGGACAGAATCCTATCCATTGAGGGGAGCGGGTAAGCATCCTTCTTGGTTATTTTATTTACGTCTCGGAAGTCGACGCAGAACCTAAAAGTCCCATTCGACTTCCGGACGATAACGGGGTTACTCATCCAGGGGCTCGCGGAGCGTTCGATGATGCCATTACTTAGCATTTCATCGACCGCGTCCTGTGCTACTTTTAGCATGTAAGGAGAGAGTAGGCGAGCCTTTTGACGAATCGGGGGATGACCCTGTACGTCGATAACGTGCTGCGTCAGACGCGTTATACCGTTCGTAGGGGTCCTATTTGCGGGGTAGAATCTATCGAGTAGCCTCCTTAATCGTGGGCCGGCTTCTTGGGAGGGGGCGACCAATCCGGCGCAGTCGTGTACGGCGAAGGTGGTAACTGAAACGCCGGAATCGTTTAACGAGTGCGGGGTGCCGTGGTGGCTACTCCACGCATTATTCTCGGTATCTATTTTCAGACCGAATAGGCACATGAAATCCATCCCCAACACGCATGCATAGTGGATGGGGGCAACTCTTATCTCCAAATTTCGCGTATGGCTATCTACCGTCATCGCGAGGGTAACGACACCATTTAATGGGACTAGCGCGCCATTGGCAACTCTTACTTGTTCCTCACTTGACCTTAGGAACGGCAAAACTACCTCTCGACACGCGAGGCCTAAATACGAGCGCGACGCTCCGGTATCAACGAGTGCCCTAGTAATCTTCCCATTCAAAGCTACGCGAAAGTGGGGGCGAGGGTCCGAATCTAATGTCCATTGATTATCTTCACAAGAATCTATGGACTCGGACCCGATATTCAGCCCACTGGGCTTAGGGGTTGCCGAAGCGATCCTTCTCTTTTCAAAATTTTTTTCTTTACGGCTTGACGTAGAGGTGATCGCGGATGGGAATGTAAGGGGGGTTTAGGGGTTTCCTTCCCCCCCGTTAACAGTTTCCCGACCGTTTACGCGCGCAAACGGGACAATTGTTCGCATCACGGCCTGGATAGCCATAGACCCTACAAAAATGCCCTAAGGGATGGGGGCACTCTCGGTATATGTGACCCGTCTGTTTACAATTATAACACCGGACGGGGTTCCGATTCGGCGGCGACCTCGTCTCGGAGGGTGGGCGCTCTCTCGGCGCCACATCCAGGAGGCGTGGCACTCTTGGTAGCCGCGAGTTGTGAGTGGTCGCCACTTGTGGTTGGTGCTGCTGATATGCCGGTACCGAGCGCGTGGGGTTACGACCTCTGTTCCGCACTACGCGGGCTACCGGCGCCGCCTCCTCTTCCTCGTAGGGGGCTGGCGATGGAGGGGGTGGCGATACGACACTAACTTTGGCCATCTTTACCGCGGGCGTTGCGAGGGCCAGCTTTTCCTTGCCTCGCCTCATCTTGGGCGTATAGGCGAAGGCGGGGAAGGCGGACTGGTTAGCCGCTGGAGGGGGGCGGTAGACCCTCTCTTGATTGGCGGCCCCCTCCACCTGTCGACCGATTCGCAGTAAGTCTGCAAAATCGGTAACGGCTTCCCTCTCGATTTTTCGTGCTAAGCCCGGACGCAAGTTTTGGACTGCAATATCCAGCTGCTCTTCTTGAGACGGGGGGAAAGTAAGTAAGTTGAATAGGCTCCGTAGGGCCACCAAGTATTCACGGATGGGCTCGTCAGGTCGCTGTGTGCGCAAGGTGATCTCCCTCTTGATGCTGGCTTCCAGATGGCATTAACCGAACGCGTCGCGAAAGTAACGTACAAAGCCGGGGTACGTATGCCAGCTTGCCTTTTCCACCCGGTACCAGTTGAGGGCTGATCCCTTAAACGCTTCAGGTAGGGCGCGCAGGAGGTCCTCTTCCGTCAGATCCCGACTCGTGACGTATTCCCCCAGTTTAACGAGGAACTCCTCCGCGTCCTCCCCTTCCTCGCCGGAGTAACGGGGTCCGTGTGTCCTCCAATGTTCAATGGCAGTCCTCTGCCATCGGACACCGGACATCGACAGGCTGGGGTTGAATGACCCTCCAGCGGTGGACGCATTACCGTCCGGGCGATGCGAGGTTTGGGGTTGACCAATCCGCGTGCTGTTGTAGGGGGGTTGCAGCGGGGACATACTATATGTCAGGTCCGCTGGAAAGTGGACATGGGACGTGTGCGCGTTCGGACGACGGGGGGGACGTTGTCCCACTATTCCCGGTCGAGGGGCGTCCACTGGCCCCGATTTTGGGGGTCGATCTCCTTGGACCATTAGGGGTTTGACGTCTCTCGTACTCCGTGGTTCACGGCATCCTCCCGAAACGATTCGGGAGCCGACAAGGTAGGGCGGCTACCCCTCGTTAGCGCGCTGGGCTGATTGTGGTATATGCCGCTGATCGGTACCTCCGGGCGAGGCACGTTTTCTGGTCGTGCGTCACGAGGGGGGTTATTGACCCCTCATTGGACCGATCGACCTGGTAGGTGGTCGCATCTGCCACTGAGAACCGGAAGCTCTTCTCCCCAAACGAGATCGGGTCCCGATAATGGGCACGCGATCGATCGGACGGAAACCCATAGTCCTGCGACTCCGCGGTTCCGAACCGGGTTGACAGCTGGGGTTCGATGGGATCCAGATGTACCGTCGGCCGGGGACCACTTAGCATGGTCCCATAAACGGGGCAACTCACCGCTTCGGACAACGTGTATGGGGGGTGGTCGCCTCGTCCATCTGCTTGTAGATCCCACTCGACCGGGGTATCCGGGAACCGCTGTAAGATCGTATATCTTACGAGCCGATCCCGGACCACCTCTATCGGTCCGGATATCAACAATTCGGCTCTATCACACCGGCCGATAAGGTCGCGTAAATCGACTACCCGGTCGATTTCTGCCTGAATTGCCGAAATTTGTTCCGGACTGGCTACTCGTCGCTCCGCTGCCCGAGAGGGCGCGACGTGCGTAGCGGTTGCCTTGTATGACACGAGCGCGGTAGTGATGGGGACATATTCTGTCGTAGTGGTTGGCGTTACCACCGTTAACGTGGGTATCCCCATTACAGGGGATGTAACGGGGGTGTATTCAAAAGAATCCATTTTACTGCAATCAACCCAACCAATACGACACAATTAGGAAAATCACAAAAGGGTAGGGGTAAATATCAGAATCTTTCTTAATCCGCTCGTTCAGTCCTACCGGAAATACTCAACTAATGGAGGGAGAGACGCTAATAGATCAGGTGCCCCTCAAGGACGCGATGTAACTCGAGATTCTACGTCGAGCTACCAGAGTCGTTGCTTGAGCAAACTGATATCTGGTGTACAGCCAATTAATGCAAAACGAAAAAAAAAACAAATTTCCCGGAATTGCTTCGAACTGTATATTCGTAATATCCGACGCAAAGGCGGTGCGCTATCATGAAAAAAAAAAATATAAAGGGAATTTCAAAAATAAAGGGAAATTCTGGATTAAATGGGATTTCCAAATTAAAGGGGATTTCAAAATTGAAGGGGAATTCAAAAATAAAGGGGAATTCAAAAATAAAGGGAATTTCAAAAATAAAGAGAAATTCAATATCAAAGGGGATTTTAAAAATAAAGGGGGTTTCCAAAATGAACGGAAATTCAAAAATAAAGGGTAATTCAAAATTAAAAGGAAATTCAAAATTAAAGGGGATTTCAAAAATAAAGGGGAACTCCAAAATAAAAGGAAATTCAAAAGTAAAAGGAAATCCAAAAGTAAAAGGGAATCCAAAAATAAAAGGAAATTAGAAAGTAAAAGGGGATTAAAAAAAAAATAAAAGGGAACTCCAAAATAAAAGGAAATTCAAAAGTAAACGGAAATCCAAAAGTAAAAGGGAATCAAAAAATAAAAGGAAATTCGAAAGTAAAAGGAGATTAAAAAAAAAATAAAAGGGGCACTCAAAAATAAAGGGTATTCAAAAATAAAGAATTTTTTAAAATTAAGGGATTTTTCAAAACTAAGGAATTTTCCAAAATTAAGGGGAATTTTTAAAATTAAGGAAAATTTTTTTCTTTTAAAATCAAGGGAAATGCAAAAGTAAGGAAAATTCAAAAATAATGGAAATGAATAACTAAGGGCAATTCAAACTAACGTAAATTCCAAAATACGGCTTTGAATTCCGGGTATACATGAATAAGGGGAATTCAAAAATAATTAATATTAATAAGTAAGGGCTATTCAAAACCAACGGAAATTCAAACGCACGACTTTGAATTCCGGGTATACATAAATAAGGAAAATTCAAAAATAATTAACATTAATAAGTAAGGGCGATTCAAAACCAACGGAAATTCAAACGTACGACTTTGAATTCCGTGTAGTGTGTCTTGGTTATCCGTTATTATTGATAACGAATTAACGGGGTACTTTTTCTATAACAAAAAGATTTTCTTTCTTTAAGGATTTCACACAAGGACGCGACTCGCGACACGAAATTAGAAACTTTATTTCCTCTTTTAAGGGACTACACTTCAATCGCTACACTGGTACCTGTGGGAAAATAACATTTCTATAAATTATGAGCACAGATGTTACACATATATTTACATATATATCTATATTGACATAGTATAACTCTAAAATGAAATTTTTTTTTTGTAACGCAAAAGCTGCGTATTACTCTTTGTTTTCTGGTTGGGGGGGGGGCGGAAATCCTATACCTGGAAATCGCGAAACCCGTTAATTACTTTTTACTATAGCGAAAATTGCTTACTACACAATTACTTTCAATTAAAATTCACGCAAAAGATTTGTTTATATAAAAAAATTTTAGTTAGTTTATTATTTAATTATTTGCACTTTTGTTATTTAAAAATAATTATCAATATTAAATAAATATCAATTCTCAAAAAAAAATTTACACGTGTTGCATAAATTCAAAATTTTCCGTTCTCATTAAAATTCGAAAATCTATTACCGGATTTTACCTGTCCGAATTAATTCACTTAATACTTCAATTTGAAACACTCAATAAAAACAAAAACAAAAAAACTGCAAATAAAAATAAAGATTATTGTTTTGTATATTCAAAAATTTTTTATAAGATCCGTTCTCATTAAAATTCGAAAATTTATTACCAGAATTTACCTGTCCGGATTAATTCACTGAATACTTCGATTTGAAACACTCAATAAAAACAAAAACAAAAAAAAAACTGCAAATTAAAATAAAGATTATTACTTTGTATATTCGAAAATTTTTTCTAAGATTTTCAGATTATTCCATTACGTATATCTAATTATTGGGATTTTCTGGGATGGGAATTTCTGTACCTCACTTACATTAACATTAATGTCGCTACTATGAGAGCGAGAGCGATAGGGAGGTATAGAGAGAGGTCGGCGGCGGCGGCCGAGGCCCGTTACTCGGGAACTCTCGAGGCGCACTGCGGCACGACCCGTGGGGGAGGACGAGTGGAGGCGCCCTCCGGTAAAAAGAACCGTTTCTCCTCCGGGAGGGGCGGACTTTGTGGCGGGGTTACGCCCGGCCCCAATAGATGGCGCGGGGTTCGGTAAGCGCGTCGATCTGTGACGGGTTTCGTCACAGAATAAATTAAAATAATTCGGTTTCTTAATAGCGCTAATATTTTAAAGTTTTGAACTTAGAGGTTTGGACATATCAAAACTGCTGCTTAGTCTTTAAATGTCATTTTACACCAGTTTTTTGTAACAAAAGTATTATTTTTTCAAATTAACATGGGCCAGGGATATTTATTTAACATTTCTATCGAAAATTAATAATTTATTGTCAAAGTTTTTGTAAAGACACGAAAATGCCCTGTTTCCGGAGAATCACCCACATCCGTTGTGAACCAGTCGATGATTTTACAGAAATACCTTCATTTTCTAATAATTTTAATTCTTCTACAGGTTTCTTAAAAAGTGCTTGTAAAGAAATAACTTTCTCGTTTGAAGATTTATAAAGCGATAATAAAAAAATATTTTCTGTCTGTGATTGTAAATATAGGGGTAAAAATGGTAAAATAGCGTAAACTGCTCCAACTTTTCCTAACCCTTTCCGACTGCCTAAGGGATTGTTGGTTTCAAAATCGTCTTGATACAATAATATCGGTAGAATTGTCTTGTTTCCAAATTTTTCTGCTTTAGCTATCCAATCCGTTCTTTGCATTATATTGCTCACTAGAATTTTATCCTTCTCCAAGCTATGTACATAATTCATAATCACCTCCATCATATTTGGAAGTTCCAAATATTTTGTTAACACAGATTTTAGTGGAATGAATTGTGTTGTCATTTTATTGTTTTCAATAACTGTTCCTACTTTTGTGCTTGTGTCCGCTTTTTCATTCATTACTATTTCAATTGGTGGGATGAAAGATCCAATAGTTTCGAAATAAGTTAAACATTTCTGTTCTGTTTCGAAGTCATGAAATGTTTCTTGTAATGAATGAAACATTGTCTCGTAAGCAGACACATTGTAGGGATGTTCTTTTAGTTCGGTTAAACGGAGCAATATTTGGTCAAATAATTTTGTAATTATCTCCTGTTGCAAGAATTGGTTTAAAAACTCAATAATCTGAAAGACATGGCTGCGAGGTAAATCTGCGTAATTCAACAAATTCGCTATGAATCGAGATGAACAATCTCTCAAGGATTTCGAGAATACGGTGGGATCCATAGCAACTGAACTATATTAATTTTATTATTAAATCAAAGAAACGAAAGTATTCGAACTATGATTTTATTGTTAAATTACACAAACAAAGTAGTCGAATTATATTATACTACACATACATATATATAATACATTAATAAGTAAATTTTTTTCTTATTCGACTCTTACATTGAGGACATTTTCAAAAAATGTAATGGCTTTATTTGTTGTGACATTTGCTTTGTCGCAACGCATTGAAAATTTAAATAAAACTTTTTGTAAGAGCATCCATACGTTATGGGCTGCTTTCGGATAGCTGAAGTTATATATAGCTATTAATTTGAAGCGAAATTCTAACGCTCTCAATACTGAGTCATGCGTATGAGTGAGATTTCCCACAGCTGTCAAAATAATTTCAGGTTCATCGAGGAGTCCAACAGCGATGATGTACGGTGCCACTTCTTTCTTATTTTGAATGTTCTCGGCGCATTTTCTACTAAAGTTTTCTTCCCAATCGTTCGTATTCTATTCCCAAAAAATGATAATATATTAAAATCATAAATAGATAACATCAATATCATTTATTTTCTTTCTTAAAGTGGTTCCAGCACATGTATAAAAATAATTTAATACGATTTTTTTTTCGATTTGAAAATAAATACATGGCTTTTAGGTCTGGATCTCCGAAAAGTTATCATTATTAATTTTGCATATAAACATTATCCTAAGAACCACCGAAATGGTTGAAGCGTACAAGCTACTTAACCCTTAATTAAAGGATGACTTTTTTCGAAAAACAAAATGAATTATTGTAATATATATACAGATTTTACTACATATTTTACTGACATTTACTGAAGCGCAATTTCTTTAATCTAATATTTTGCTGAATTTAAATTTAAATTTGCTTTAGACTATTGTTGGATTTCACTGAATTTAGCTGAAAATGTCTCAGTTTTAGACCTAAATTTCATCAAAATTTAGCAAAAATTTTCTTTAGGGGTGTTTAAAACAATAGGTTATGTAGTTACTTTCTCAAATTGAACACTTTTTCGTTTCCTAGTGCAATTTGGAATATAAATTTACTACGTTATTGTATGCAGATGCATATTTTACGTTATTTATAAAACTTAAATACTAAATCGGGCTGAATTTGGCATACGCAATCCAGCATACGTGTGAGTGCACAAATGTCTCTTTTATTTTTTAAACAATGTAACTTGTATTTACCGGACAAATTTTATTTTACTTAGTCTATCAATATGTATTTATTAAAAAATTAAAAAGTTTGCTCGATCATGCTACCTCACACGCATGCTGGGCTACGTATGCCAACTTCAGCACGATAAATACTAAACATGTCGGTGAGACACTAGTGTACCGCTGTGCTTCAAAGGGTTAATCATATCAAAATTATTTTGTTTTACAAATTTATTATATTTATAGTTAAATATAAAATATATGAATTTCACATCCTAAAAAAAATGTAATTTATAACTCACTTCTATATGCAAAATGAAATCTTCGCGCTCAGCTCTTTCCTTAGCTATAGTGTCATCACCAATTTTCCTTTTTTTGTTTCTGGATGCACATTCTTTTTTTCTGGTGTCTTTATTGTCCCAGAGAGCAACATTGTCAATAAAATATCTTGTTTGTCTAAAAATATGTATAATCTTTTGTATATAAAGGAACCATATATTTCAATGTATGATATAATATATTATAGTACCTTCAGGCAAAGTGGAAAGGGTGTTAGCATTTTCAAAATCTTCGCCACGAAGATTCTTACTGTTTATAAATTTTGTAACACACTCTTTAAACTGCGGCCATCCCTGTAATACTTCGTCAGTGTTTGTCAGAAATTTTTTATTAAAATCATCGACTATCTACGAATAAATATGAAAAATGTCATATTAAACATAATTACAATAAATGAAGAGCTCCCGGTAACAAACAGTTAACTCATTCACTTGACTCAAAATTTGTTGTTCTGAACTTTTTCTTCTCAAATAAGATGGTCGAATAAGAATTGACTGTGTGTCGCCCGGAACGGTTTTGCTTTTTCTGAACATTTGTTGCTCCAAATTATTGGAAGATTTAAACGAACAAGTGAAAAATGAATCGACCGGGAGGTCTTCAAATGATAAAATTAATATTATTTATACGTTGCATGCAGTAATGAATCAGTAAAATATACTACACTAACCAGTTCAAATGCGTGGTTTGTGTTGAAGACTGGAAATGTCTGAAAAATGTCACTCTTGCATGCGCTTTTTGCATTTTCTTCTACTCTATGCAGAAACGATTTTTTCCATGCGTTTTTAAATTCTTCAGACAATACTTCCACTTCTATTGTGTTACGTATTGCCTGCAAGTGTTGGTCAATTTCTGCATAAAAAATAAAAAGCATATATAACACATGAGCATCTCTCTGAAGGTACCTTTTCATATGTCGCTCATGCATATGTTCGAGTTTATTAAAAAATTACGTTTTAGAATCTCACCGATCGAGTATAGAACTGACATTGTAGAGGTTAAAAATCATCAAAATTTATAAGTTTTTTGAAATAATGTATGAATAATACGATTAGTGTAATGTATTAAAATAAATTAACTTACCAAAACAATGGTTACTAAAAGCTGTAGTACTTATTTCACATTCGCTCTTGTAGATTGAAATTTAATTTTGATCAAGATTGAAAATTGAGTCATTTTATAACTTTTATACAATTCTTTAACATAATATCCAATATCCTACAGAAAACGCAATATCAATAAGAAGCAATATTCATTATTCATTTTCTGTTAGAAATTTCTGTTTTGATTTCAATTAAAAGAGAATATTCATTTCAGACTTTTAAACCAAAATAATGACAATAGAACATTTTTTTGGCAAATTTTAAAAGTAATTAATTTATTACATTAGTCGTTAAAAACCTTATTAGTAAGTACATATTATTTGTCCTTAAAAATGTAACATTTCGTAATCTCATTTCTGCTGCATTCATATGCGATCTTGAATTTTTATCCGTTGATCTCAAGAGAATTGCTAGTTTATTAAAGTTTTCAATAACAAATGTAAATTAAATATTTTAAAATTCTACAGATAGAAACTAATAAAATTGTAAGCCAGTATTAAAATGACAAAAATCACATAATTTTTCGCATTTTTCTTTCTTGTTTGAATAATTATAAAAAATTGTTGTGTCAACAGTAGGCAATGAATGCAATAAATCGAAAACATTAAATTACTTTGAATTGAAATTACATTATTACTTTCGAGCAGATTGAAATACAGTCTAATAAGGTTTTTAATAATAGATATTATAAATTAATTACTTTTAAAATTTGTCAAAAATTTGCTTTTCTATTGTCAGTGTTTTGGTTTAAATAACTTATGAATTGTTAATGCGCATCTATAAGAGATTGAAATGGATATTTTCATTAAATCGAATAAATCACAACAGAAATTTACGCCAGGAAAGAGATAAACAATATATTGCTTGTTATTGGATTTTTTATAGGATGTAGAACATTGTAGTGAAAAATGGTATAAAAGAATAAAAATTTACGAATAAAAGTTAAAGAGTATCTAAAAATTCACTATGTATAAAATTACTCAATTTTCAGGCTTGCTTGGAATGCAATTTCGTTTAATAAGAGCGAACATTAATTAAATTTACTAATGCTTTTACTAACAATGCTGTTTTGATAAGTTCATTTGTTTTAATTTACATTACATTAATCGTATTATTAAGAAATGATTTTGATACATTGTATAAAATGTTTAACCTCTGGAATGTCAATTCTACACGACCGGTGAATTCAGATTCGAAAAAGTCATTTTTTAACGAAATCGAACATATTGCTAGCGATGGAACGACATATGAAAAGGTACCATTAAACTGATCGCTACATTGGCCAATTTAAAAATCAGTTGACCCACAAGTTGTATGGTGTGTAATTTGACTATTTGATTGTTACTACGTGAGCCCCCCCCCCCTCTTTTCTAGGAATTTTCATTTATTTATACTCCCAAATACTTCCATTACGCGATAAAGAAAACATTGCTTCGTCAAAACAGTAATATTGTTTAAACTGAAAAAGAACCAATGAATGCCGCACACAACAAATTGTTAAATTTGCCATTCTTATTACACTCATCAGTTCCAACATAATTGTAATAATAATTATATTGCAATACACCTGTATTAGTTTCCAGTGGAGTAACTTTAGGTGAGGGGGTTGCCAGTCCACATTCTTGGGATAATTTTCGAACGTAATTTAATTGGTTTAAAAATTTCCCCGTAGATGGAAGACGTTTGCCATTTTCGGTCAATCCTTTACTGAAATAAATGGCTGGTTTGTCTTTGAACACTTTGTTTATCTCCTCTGCCAATGCAGTTAGTGTGTCGCACAGCAATCTGCAAATATTAAACATTGTATTAAGCATTGTATTCACGTTTTAATTTCTCAACTTATTTAAGATATGTGGATAAGCGTGAAAATCTTACTCTATTTTTTGGAATGGATTCTAGATGGAGGCATCATGTATATTTTTTAGGATTAACAATTCTCTATGGATGAGGAGTCGGGCCAAGGAATTTCTTGTATTTTCATGCAGTTTCTCATATTTTTCATAATAACTTAAATTTAAAATGCCATAATATGATGTTTTTAAAAATGAGACGAGATCAGTGCGTTGTGGAACGTATACCGCATTGTTAAAATTTGACAAATTTTGGCAATTTGAAAAAACAATGTCGAAGCACATGTTTGGAAAATTCGTTACACCTTCACCACGCTCAAAAGTTGATGATGTTGAGACATTCATAACTATATACAAAATACAATAAAAAACGTAATTTTGGCAACATGTATTTTTTTTACTGAATTATATTGGTCAATAGATAAGAAAATTTCATTTTATTAAAAGAGAGGTTAGGTTATAAGGTATGCGTAAAATTGCTAATATATTTGTAAACATACTCAGCTTTTCACTTTAGAAAAAAGTGACTGGTAATGTTACGCTTCTTCCTTTTACTAATGTCTCGTAATCACCCACTTAATTATTAATTACGGCGATTGTTCGGAGCAGTTATACATTTGTACAGTACACGTGCTATTCATGCGGTGCGCGGGAACGTCTCCTGTGTAGGCAGGAGTGAGTGCTGCGTGCGCAGGACTGGATACTGTAAGTGGCGTTCCCGTCATAGACAGTGCTGGTTCCTGCGTACGCAGGACTAGTTACTGCTTACGCAGGAATCAGTAATATCGAAGTGGTCGCGACCCGGCTACGCAGTAACCAGTCCTGTCTAGACAAAACGCAGTCCTTTTTGTTCGTTTCCGTGCAGCTACCGCACGATTTCTGACGAATTTTGAATGGCGGTTAACATTCGAAATCGTTAAAAAGAACATTTTTATATGTAGATACACTTTTATTACACCTTTTTGAATAGTTATTCATAATTTTCCGACTATTTAGTTATTAATAATTAATTTTAATGATCTATAAACGTTGTTGAAACGGAAAAACTTGATACTTTTTTCATTCTAAAGCTTCCGTATCGAAAACAGTGCAAGATACACTAAAAATGCACTCAAACTTTTTTGTAGAGCATACAATTTCCTACAAAAAAGTCAGCGAAGGCCCTAGACTAAAGTTAAATATAATAGTATAAAGTTAATAGCTTAACCACGAGCAACGATGGAATATGCCTCATATTTTACCAAAATTCTAAAATATTCATAATTAACTTGTAAGACAAAATTCCAGCGTTATTCGTGGATAATCTATTAATTTTAGACTAGGGCTCTCGCCGACTTTTAAAGTGCTCTCGATGAGCACGTAATTATTATTAACAGATTATTCATAAAAATCATCTCTAAACGGCACATAACCACTGTTGGAGCTCCAATTTTTTCTTTTTACAAAATTCAATTATCGACTTTAATAATCAACTTCATTCGTGTTGCACGCGATGAGCACGTAATTGTTATTAACAGATTATTCATAAAAATCATTTCTAAACGGCACATAACCACTGTTTGTGCTCCAATTTTTTCTTTTTACAAAATTACATTATCGTCTTTAATAATCAACTTCAGTCAGAGTTGCACGAGATTAGCGAGTAATTGTTATTAACATATTGTTTATAAAAATCATTTCTAATCGGCACAGAACCATTTTTTTCCAATTGCAAGTTTAAATCATCGACTTTAATAGTTAACTTCATTAGAGTTACACGCGATTAGCACGTAATTGTTATTAACAAATTATTCATAAAATCCATTTCTAAGCGGCACAGATACACTTTTAGATCTCTAATTTTTTCCAATTGCAAGATAAAATCGTCGACTTCAATAATCAATTTCATTCAGATTTGTACGCGGTTAGTGCGTGATTGTTATTAACAAATTATTCATAAAAACCATTTCAAAACGGCACAGAACCATTTTTTGAGCTCCAATTTTTTCCTTTTGCACGATTAAATCATCGACTTTAATAATAACTGCATTTAAAGTTGCACGTGATTAGCGCGTAATTGTTATTAACAAATTATTAATAAAAATCATTACTAAACGACACAGAACCACTGTATGAGCTCCAATCTTTTCCTTTTGAAAAATTAAATTATCGACTTTAATAATTAACTCCATTAGAGTTATACGCGATTAGCACGTAAATGTTACTAACAAATTATTAATAAAAATCATTTCTAAACGGCACAGAACCATTTTTTGAGCTCCAATATTTTCAAAATGCACGATTAAATCATCGACTTTAATAATAACTACATTTAGAGTTGCACGCGATTAGCGCGTAATTGTTATTAACAAATTATTGATAAAAATCATTACTAAACGACACAGAACCACTGTATGAGCTCCAATTTTTTCTTTTTACCAAATTACATTATTGTCTTTGATAATCAACTTCATTCATTGTTGCACGCGATGAGCACGTAATTGTTATTAACAGATTATTCATAAAAATCATTTCTAAACGGCACATAACCACTGTTTGTGCTCCAATTTTTTCTTTTTACAAAATTACATTATCGTCTTTAATAATCAACTTCAGTCAGAGTTGCACGAGATTAGCGAGTAATTGTTATTAACATATTGTTTATAAAAATCATTTCTAATCGGCACAGAACCATTTTTTTCAAATGCAAGTTCAATTCCAAGTGCAGTTTAAATCAGGCCGAAATATAACCAAAAAATCTTTCGTCGGAATCACCGTGCAGGGTCCCGTGCTACGTTAAAATGGAAAATATCATAGTAGATATCTTCTTTAAACAATTTAAAATAGGCCGAAATATTACCAAAAAACGTTGTTCGTCGTCAACGTGCAGGGTCCCGTGCTACACCAAATTGGAAAATATCATAGTAGATATCTTCCTTGAACAATTTAAATACATTTAGCAACATTTCCGAGCGTGGGAGCTTAAAATAGGGTAGGATACTAAAATAGTATCCTTTGACAGGTAGTGTACATATGTTTACATGCGTTGCACTTTTAAGAAGTGCATCGAATCAAACTTGACGTCAATGGTATGAGCCTCCTTGTCCATTTCCCACATTTCTCACTGGTTCATTTCGCCTGCCACTTACGGAGTGTGTCTTCCTTCTCGCCTGTCTTGCCGGTTTACCGTTGCTAATATCCTTCCTCTCCTCTACTAGGAGTTCAATAGGCGGAATATTTTCCAAGACTCTAATCGCCGCCACGGACACCGTTCTGCAACCAGTAGAGACTCTAGATCCCATGAGCTTTTGTAGTCTCTTCAGCTTGCTGAGCACCACCTGAGAGTCCACTGCCTTGTACCAGATTGGTGCTGTATACAGGATCTGCTAGTGAACGACACTCACTACAATACTGCGCTTAGATGACCTTGGTCCACTGATATTTGCCATGAGACCTGCTAGGGCTGCCATGGTCTTCTCGGACTTCACAGCAACTCGTGCCACGTGTTGTTTAAACTTGAGTTTTTTATCGATGTAGACGCCCAGCTGTTTGATGCACTCACATGGCACAATCTTCACCCCTTGGACGTCGAACTCTACGAAAGTCAGTTTTCTTTTAGTAGTAAGTAGAACTGCTTCGGTTTTCTCTGGTGCAATTCCGAACCTGTTATGCTTCATCCATTGTGAGATCCGATGTATCGCTGGGTTCGCCCTTTCGACGGGTATTTTCTCATTCAGCCCTACCACTATTAGGGCCAGGTCATCAGCAAAGCCAACTGACTGTATGCCGTCCGGAATGTCTTGCCGTAGTAATGGGTCGTACAGAATATACCACAGCGTGGGGCCGAGCACCGACCCTTGCGGGACGCCGCTGTTTACGTTGAATATCCTTATTCCGTCCTTCGCCTGGGCGATTAGCTCGCGTTCCGTCAGGTATGACGCTATTATCGAAATAAGGTCTTTCTCAAGTTTCTTTCTCCTGAGGATGTCAAGTATTATCTGCCACGATGCGCTGTTAAAAGCATTTTTTACTTCGAAGGTGATTACGGCGCTAATTTGTCGATGGTTAGTCGAAAAGGATGCTGCATCTTTAGCTATTTTAATAACTTCTTTAATAGCATCCACTGTCTGGCGACCTTGTCTAAAACCGTATTGGTTTTCTGCCAGATTTCCTGTGCATTCTAGATCCTTTTTTAACCTACCGAGAATCAAATACTCGTATAGTTTATCTTCGGCATCAAGAAGGCAAATTGGCCGATGTGCTGAAGGAGTCCCTTGTGGTTTATTACCTTTATTCAGTAGTAAGAGTTTCGCTCTCTTCCAAATCTTGGGGAACTCTCGCTTTGCGACCAACCTATTATAGGTTTTCAACACGAGCTCTGGCTTGCTTATGGCTAGCTGCCTCAGTACTGCTCGGTATCTGTCCCGGTCCAGGGGCTTTATTCATTTTCATTTTTTTAATAGTTTTCCACAGTTTTTCCAGGGTGAAGGCAATACTAGCCTTGCTTGTTACGCATGCAAAGTTCTTTTGATCATGCTTTGGAAAAAGGTGTTTAACCACCTCGTCCATTGCTTGCAGGGTCAATTGCGGTCTTGGCATGTACCCTAGCATACGTTTTTCGACAATCTGGTACCTTTTCCCCCAGATATCGCTATCCACTTCGTCGCAGACTTCCTTCCACTTCTTCCTCTTTGACCTCTTGATGGCTGTCTGTAGCGATTTTCTACATCTCTTATAGTCATTCCACAGTAGCGATAGCTCATTCGCTTGTCTTTTGGCTGCTCTCGTGTATAATTTTCGGCTTCTAATATATTCAGTCCTGATGCCTGCAATTTCCTCGCACCACCAGTACTTAGGTTGTGTCTTATGACGTGTTTTCCTCTTCGGCATACTTTCCTTACAGACTTTCTTTAGGGCCTCCGTGAAGCCTTCTGGTGTAGTTGTATCTTTGTGGATTTCTATCTTACTTATAGCTTCCAGCATTTTGTCCATATTTGTTCTGTTTACATTCCATACAGAATTGTCTGGTGGATGGCAGCGCACTCCGTTACAATTATCTCGTACCTCAAAATAAATGTACCTATGGTCGCTCAGGTATTCGGTTTCGCAGACTCGCCGCCCGTTTATTCTCCGTCCTATCTGATCTGTTGTTAGAGTTAGATCCGGAATGGATTCATGGGCTCTCCGAATAAACGTATTTTCAGTCCCTGCGTTTTGGACTATTAAATCGTTTTGTGCGATCCATTCTGAGAGTATTTCTCCTCTGCCATCCATCCAGGACATGCCCCAGGAGGGAGATTTAGCATTAAAATCACCCAGGACTATCGATTCTCCTGACCTCTTCCTTATCTGATCCCCTACCTGGGATAGGGTTTCCTCTAGGTCGTCTACGCCTTTATTTGTTGAACAGTAACGACTGTACAAGGTGAAATTCATAGTTTCGACGTAGGAGAATCCTTTTCCTGCCCCCTGGTTGATGATTGGTATATTAGGATTCATAACCAGTATTCCAGTATCCAATTCCGTGTCATATACCCAGTCCTGCCTACCTTCCAGGGCACGTTTATTTGGTTCACAAAGGACTAGAACACCCGCATTCATTTATCTTGCCGTCGCCAGAGCAAGATCGAAAGCTGGCCTACTGCGATTAATATTAATTTGCAGCACTTTGTCTATTGATTGTAATGGGGCTTGCATCTGTCTGCCGTTTCCGATTTGCTGCCGCTTGGTTTTCCGATTTTTGCATATCACACCTGTATAGCTATTCGTCTGGTGACCC
The DNA here is from genome assembly GCA_030407085.1 of Trichopria drosophilae. NCBI lineage: Eukaryota > Metazoa > Arthropoda > Insecta > Hymenoptera > Diapriidae > Trichopria > Trichopria drosophilae. The sequence goes on along the minus strand of CM059583.1, from coordinate 106,649,650 downwards.
TCTTAGTCGCATCGGATGCAGAATGATTTGTTCATGCATTGAGATGCCTTGTGCCCTTCTTGTCCACATTTTAAGCAGAAGTTTTTCTGTCAGGCCCTTTGCAGGTAGTTTTTTCGTGCCCACAATCCCAGCACTTTGTACAGTAGCGATCTTTCTTACGTTCCACGATACGACAAACTTTCCAGCCTATTCGTAGCTCCCCCATTTTGAGAAGTTTCAACGCCTCTCTAGTGTGGATCTTCACTGTAGCATTTTGCTTGCCCCCGTAGGCGGCTCTCAGTGCTCTCACCTCGAATTCAGGTGCTGGTTATCCCAAGGAGTCCGTAATCGCTTCTATGATCTCATCGCTTGTTGTTGCTGCATCCATGCCTCTTAGGTGGAGGATTGTCTTTTGGGAGAGTATGGACGTTGACAGTTCTGGTACACATTTTGTCAGTTCTTGTCATAAAACAGATGCCTTCTCATTTCCGTTCTTCATGCTTACCAGCACTTCACCTTTTCTTGCCTGCCTGATGTCGTTCACTTCAACTCCAATGCTTTCCGGATTAACTGAATTTTTAATCCGTTCAAGTACTTCTGAATAGTTTTCCCCGTCCGTCCGAACCAGGAGGGCGTCGCTACTTATTCGATTTCCACGGCTGACTGTTCCACCCATTTGTTTCATCCAGTGGCCATCGTCTCTTTGTTTCTTTCGATCCGTCGTTTTGCTGTCCTCAGTTCTTGCTACTCTACTAATATCGATTTCTATGTTGGAGCCCGATAAGAGGTATCCCATTATCCTCTGGAAGATAGTTCCTGTGATTCCTTGCAGTTCCGGAATCATGACCTTCGTCCTTGCCTGCTTTTCCATCATGTTCCTCATTGTTTTTATGGACTCATATAAAAACTTGTCGTATATTTCACTTTCGGATGTCGATTCCGTATATATCGGGTAAAAGACGCGCCTGTTTTTTACCTCGAAGTTTCCGTGCACGTCGGGATAGCCGAGAGCATGTATTATGGTGGCGACCTCTCCTTTCTTTCTGCCCTGTTTCATCAGGCTGTCCCTTCCACCGAAATTGGTTATACTTTTGTTCACGTACTTATCCGAGCTCGCGAACGTCGTTGAACATGGAAGTACAACGTCTCATTCCATGGTGGCTTCCCACACCACACACCATATCTTCCCTACTATTAAAATTGCAGCCCCATATTTCCTCAGCCCATTCTTCCTCCTTTATACTAAGAAATGCCTCATAGCTTTCTTGCCGCTTGAGGAGAGCCTGACGTCCTAAGATTCGTTGTCGCTTGACGCATTCTACGCAACAGGCCTGTAGCGAGCTTCTCCTCCGTGGAATCGAGCTTATCTTGCATGGAGAATAGCTTGTCCTCCATGGACCTAACCTGCTCACGCAGTTTGTCGTTCTCGCACTGCAGTTGTTCCGATTCTGCTCTCGCGTATAGTTTTTCCAGAACCGTAATCCGTGAGCGCAGTTGGTCGTTTTCTGTCTGAAGCTTTTCTGCCTCTGTTATTTAGGTCTACTTATATCGGTAAGGTCTATTGAAAGTAGCCTTTCCGACAGACTTGTTAGAGAGCTACTGATTTCACCGTATTCGATTTTCGGTTTGTATGCCTTCTTTATTATTTCTGATAGTCTTTGGGCATTTCGATTTATTTCGCCTGCGAGTTGCTTGACTTGTTCGTCTGAGCGTCCTGATTTGTTCTTATTGCTTCTATATTCCTTGTCGGGCGTACTCCACTTTCGCCTTCTTTTGTGTGGGTTCGTTACACCCCCCGTTTTATTCTGAGGATGCGCTGTAGTTTCAGTCTCGCACACGTTTGAAAGGGAGAATGTCCTTTTTCTAGGAGGTGTCCTTAGGATGGAGTCTCTTCTGGCGAATGCCCTTCATACCCCTTTCCATCATACTTCATACTACTGTCACTTGTCCTTTCTTCGAGGGATATACGTTCGTCTCCGGTAGCCTTGTCAGAGCTCTTGTCACCAGCCGACATTTATTTTTCATAGATGGAAGCGATAAACCGTGCTTTCCTTCGGGATTCCTCTTCAGGGTTTTCCTTCCCCCAGAACGATTGCCAGCCAAAGCTAACAAGCCCGCTCCATCCGAGAATACTGGTTTTGGTCCGCCCCGGGTATTTTATTTCCCCAGTATGGTTTCAGAGAGAACCATTATTTCGAATGAGCGTTCCCCTATCCGCCACCCGCGGAGGGGCTGGATGCGGGTCCAGAAAACCCGACACCAGAAATAGATAGATAGATAGATAGATAAAAAGATAGATAGATAGATCCAGATAGAGCCATAACTTCAGGTTCGGTATTAGATGGTAGGTCCATCTGGCATATTTTCCTGTGCCCCGTTTTTCTTGCCATCTTCTCCTTCGTTCTTGTCCGGCTTTGTCCCTGTCTTTACCCTCCGGTACCTCTTTCTTTTCATTCACTAGTAATTCTATCGCGGGAATACCTGGAATGACTGCTACTCCTTCGCCTGATATTGTTCGGTATCCGATGCACACCCGAATACCTATGAGTCTTTGTATTCTGGCCATTTTTCACTGTAGGTACTCCTTCTCTAGCGCCTCTGCCCAGACTGGGGCTGCATATAGCATTTGAGAGTGCACTACGCTAACCAGAATTCTGCGTTTTGATGACCTCGGGCCCCTTACGTTTGGCATGAGACCGGCTAGCATTGTTATAGTTCTGCCCGCTTTCTTTGTCGCCTGCTCTATATGATGGCCGAACGTCATCTTTTGGTCCAGCCAGACTCCAAGGTACTTCACTTCTTTTGTCGGATTTATCTGCACCCCGCACCCCCAACATTGAAGGAGAGCGGCCCAACCTTCCTTTTGGTGGTAAGAAGTGTAGCCTCGGTCTTTTCTGGGGCTAATTGGAGTCTACGGTTTTTTAGCCATCTGCTGACGCTACAGCTGGTAGCGTCAGCTACGTCCATAAGCTGGCGTTCGCTTCGTGCCGTCACGATGATGGCGATATCGTCAGCGAAGCCTACCATCTCCGCTCCCTCGGGGAGATCCATTCTCAAGAGATCATCATACTGCACGTTCAACAGGCATGGCCCTAGCACAGACCCCTGCGGTACGCCGCTCGACACGCGTTTGGTGACTATCCTGCCTTTTGCTTCCAGGATGATTGTCCGCCCCGATAGGTAGGGGGTAATTAGGGGGACAAGGTATTCTTTCGTGCCTCTGCTTCTCAGGACGTCTAATATTGTCTGCCATGAGGCACTATTAAAGGCATTTCTAATGTCCAGGAGGATTGCTGCGCAGAGCGGTCTTCTATATTTCTGGACAGAGGCTACCCGCGACGCGATCTCCATGACCCGTTTTACTGCATCCGTTGTCTGCCTTCCCTCTCTGAAGCCATACTGGGTTTCCGCTAAGTTGCCGGTACGCTGTACCTCGAGTTATAGCCTTCCCAGAATCAACTGCTAGTATAGCTTGCCCTCAACGTTCAGGAGGCAAATGGGTCTGTGCGAGCACCTCCCTCCAGCCGGCTTTCGTTCCTTTCTAAGGACTATAAGTCTGGCTTGCTTCCACCTTTCAGGGAATTTTCTCTTATGCACTAGCCGGTTATAGACTTTTAGCACGTATTCTGGTCTATCCATTATTACCTGCTTTAGGACCTCTAGGGGAACTTGGTTTGGGCCGAGGGACTTCCCGTTTCTGATCTTCCTGCATGCTGTTTGAAGTTCTTCCCTAGTGAACGGTTCGACCTCTTCCAGAGGAGAACTCTGGAATATGACTTCCTCGTGCGTGGGGAACAAGTATGCCACAGACTCGTCTACATCCTTTATCGTCATTTCTGACATGGGGGCGTTTCCTAATAGTATCTTCCTAACTATCTGGTACCCTTTACCCCACATGTCTTTATCCACCTCGTCGCATAGCGTCTTCCAGCTGTTTCGCTTCGCAGCTTTGATTGCCCTCTGCAGCCTTTTCCTCTGTTGCGAGAGGATGTCCCACCAATACCGTCTCTGTTCGTAGCAATTCTCTTTCCCAAACCTCGTATACTTTCTCCTCGTTTGCGTGCATTCCTTGTGCATGCTAGCAATGTCCTGGTTACATTAATAGGCAGGCGGCCCCCACTTGCCCAGATTCTTCTTGGGCATGCACGCCCTGCATACGTTTCTCAGGGTCTCCGAAAATCCTTCTGCTGATGTTGTATAGCTAGATTTCTCAAAACCTGCAGCAGCCTTTGGCAGTTTCGCGCGGTCCATTTTTTCCTGTTTGGCTAACATAGTGCTATTATTTTCTGAGCATTTCTGCCTTTTCCGCTCCATTTTTGACAAACACGATTAGATCGCCATTTCGTGTCTTCCGCATGTCTCTTACTTCCGCCCTCATTTCCGTAGGAGGAACCGCCGATTTCACCTCTTTCAGCATATCCGAGTACGACTTCCCCTTCATTTACACGACAAGGGGTGTCGTGGTACTTTGCTGCCTATTTGCACCACCCTGGTTTCTGCGCATTTTCTTGCCTGTTTGCGATGCTGTATTTGGCTCGCTTTTTCGTATGCTCGGTTTGAATACTTTCACCGTAACATTTGTGTCCGTAAACAGATACTCACACATCTGTATGAATGTGGTCCCTGTGGGCCCTCCCAAATCAGGGACCGCAATAACCTTTTTACCACCTGGTTCCATGCTACCTTTTAGTGTCTCTATGCATGTAAAGATTGTCTTATCCCAGTTTACATCTCCTGGCGCCTCCACGCCAATAATAGGATAGAATATCATCCTCGATGTTTTTGAGAAAGTTCCATCCTCCGCTGGGAAACCCACGCTTTACCGCATTTTGGCCACTTGTTCTTCCTGCCTCCCTTGCTTCATCAGCCCGTCTTCGCTGCCATAACTATTGATAGCACTAATTACCTGCCTGTCATTAGATGACAGCTTGATATCGCAGGGCAGCACGATATCGTACGTCATCGGCGTTTCGCAGATATTCTTTTCTACGACTGCAGCCCTTTGGAGAACTCTGCAATCCCAGTCCTCCGCTGTGATTTACTGAAAGTTCTCATAGCTCTCGTTTGATTTGAGCTCCGTTCTCCTATCTCGAACTCTTCGCGCCTCTCTGCACTTATCACACCCCTGTCCTTCGTCTATGGTGTCCTGGGAACTCCTTGTGACCATACGGGCAGACGCATTTTTTTGATCTTCTTCCCGGTTCTTGACTGCTTTTTCATACAGTTTTTCCAGTACGAAGATTCGCGATCACAGTAACTTGTTCTCTTCCTGGACTATCATCTCTGGGGCTGCAGGCATGTCGTTGTCTACACTTACCTCGATCCACCTTCTAATGTCTCCTTCTTCGAACCTGTTCATTAGCAGTAGAAGACTGCTACTCACGTCGCATATCTCCCTTTTCGGCTTATACATAGTCTCAACAACGCCCGCAAGGTTTGCGGCTTGTTTGGATACATCCTCCAGCACCTTCAGAAGGAGGGCTTTTGGTGAGTCCTTATTTCCCGCATCTTCCTTGTCCGGTGTTCTACCTTTTCGACGACTTTTCGGTGGGTTTCTTACCCTCATCCTACTGTTCTCCTGCGGATACACTGCCCTCCTTTCTGGCACCCTTACATCTGAAGGAGATTGTGGTTTTTCTCTGGGAGGTGTCCTTAAAATTGAATCTCTTGTGGCGAACGTGTCAATCGTTGCTTGCACAGCCGACTCAGGGTGGTTGGTGCCGTCATGATCAATGACGCTGTCATCGCTGCCATCAGTTTCCAGTAACATTGTCAGAGGCCTTGGCCTGGTCAATCACTAAGGTTTCTGCAACTGATAAATCGGTGATGCCCTCCTGCATCCTTGGGCCACCGCCCACTGCCCCTACGGCCGTAGCCGCTTGACAGTCGGATGCGATGGGGGATTCGGCTAATGCCTTACCCCACAGGTAGTTATTTTTTTCAGCCGCCATTTCAAACATAAATTGGAAGCGATAAACCGTGCTTTCCTTTTGGGTTTCTCTTCAGGGTTTTCTTTGCCCTAAAACGATTGCCAGCCAAAGCTGACGGGCCCGCTTCGCCCGTCTGGTTTTGGCCCGCCCCGGGGATTTTATTTCCCCGGTCCCCATTATATGTAATGAGCGTTTCCCTATCAGCCACCCGGGGAGGCGCTGGATGCGGGATTAGAAAACCCGACACCAGGATAGATAGATAGATAGATACATAGAGAGATAGTTGGATTTTTTTTTTTTTTTCGGGGGTGTGGGGAAAACCTTCGGTAAGGCACCAGTCAGGGTCCGCATTGTCTGGTAGTGTGGGATTGGCGTTGACTTGCCGACCGCACTAAAAACCCCCTCCCATTCTATCGCTGCCGCGGCGGAAACCGCGCTAGCATTACTTTACCCCGGTAGCTGTCCATAATCTTTCGTGCTTGAACTAATCGCGCCGGACCGCGCGTTTCCGTTCCCTGTGGTCTTTTTCCTTTTCTTCCATTATCGATCTTATGGTGTCATAGGTAGTATTCCAGTCCTGTTCCGAACAAAGCAGCGCCTTCATCATGCTCTCCGGGGTAAGGCTCGCCCCTGTTTCTGCTTCGAATTTTCTTCTTTCCACGGTCCATTTCTCGCATACAAACAGCGTATGCTCAACATCGTCCTCCTCAGTGCAGTAGTTACATGTACTAGTAGGGTGCTTTCTCCTGTCCGCCAGATACTTCATGAAACAGCCGTGACCTGACAAGGCCTGTGTCAGGAAGTCATCCAGTTCCACGTGTTTCCGCTTGATCCACTTCGAGATATCCGGTATGAGCCCCCGCGTCCATTTCCCGTATTTTTCGCTGGTCCATTTTACGTGCCACTTTCGAAGCACATCCTCTCTAGCCTGTCTTGCCGGTTTACCGTCGCTAATATCCTTCCTCTCCTCTACTAGGAGTTAGATTTTTTTTTTTTATGCGTGTATGCCGACCTCGGTCGGTATAGTGACGCTACGACACCAAGCGTTATGGACCACTCCGGAAACAGCCTCTCGGCATTACGTCGAAGGGCCCGCCTGTTTAGCCTCCATGTGCTTTTATTTAGTGTCCTACATCCCCCATCCTCTTCCGAGATTAGGGGTTCGGGCAAGCGTGCTTTGGCTCCTTCGCGCTTTCTTCTTTCTTCTTTCTTGGACCATTCTTGTCCGTCTCCTTCCTCTTCAGTCTATTCTTCCCTCGGTGTGCTCCGTTTGTTCGGATTCTCGCCGAATTAACTGTCTTATCTCTTTCTCCTTGGTTTCAATGATCCTTTGAATTACCCGGTACGTGGATGTCCATCCTTCTTTCGAGCTCAGGAGGCAATCCACCATGTTCGTCGCTGTCAGATCTAGTCCCGTTTCCTCTCTAAAGGAGTCCCGTTCTGCCTGCCATCTCTCACACCCGAAGAGTGCATGTTCCACGTCGTCCACTCGCGCGCAGTAGAAACATTCGTCGCTGGTAGTTCTTTTCTTGTCGAAGAGGTACTTCCCTAAAGCACCCGTGGCCGGAGAGAGCCTGCGTCAGGAAGTAATCCACTTCTCCATGACCTCTCTCTATCCAGGCCTTCACGTTCGGGATAAGATTATACGTCCATCGGCCGTATTTACCGTCCACCCATTTCTCTTGCCACATGCGCAGCAATTCCTCCCTCGCCTCGCAGCGCGGGACGCCCTCGGATACTAGCTGCCGCTCTTTCGCCAATAGCTCAATCGGAGGGATGCTTGCGATTACCCCCGCTCCCTCCACGGATATCGTGCGATATCCGCTACACACCCTGATTGCCATTGTTCTCTGGACTCTGGTCATCTTTTTTCTCAAATAGTCTTTCCCTAAAGGGTGTGCCAAGATGGGAGTAGCGTATAGCAATTGGGAATGAAGCACGCCTACTAGGATTCGCCTCTTCGATGATCTTGGTCCTCTGATGTTGGGCATGAGGCTGGCCTGGGACGTCATTGTTTTTCCGCCTTCTGGACGGCTTCCACTACGTGACATGAGAATGTCATTTTCTGGTCCAGCCAAACTCCTAAGTACTTTACCGCGTTTGTTGGGTGTATTTCGGTTCCCTCGATGTTGAAAGTAATCGACCCAATCTTGCTCTTCTTGGTGAGTATTATCGCCTCAGTTTTTTCTGGTGCCATCTCCAGTCTCCGGCTCTTCAGCCACCTTCCAACCCTAAGAGTAGCAGTGTTTGCGGTATTCATCAGCATACTCTCACTGTCAGCGGTAACGACGATTGCGACATCATCCGCAAAAGCCGCTATTTCTACCCCTATTGGTAGTTCCATTCTTAGCAGGTCGTCGTACTGGATGTTCCACAGACAGGGGCCCAGTACCGACCCCTGCGGTACACTTGTCACGCTTCTTTTGGTAGACTTCCCCTCTGCTTCCAGGATGATGGATCTCCCAGATAAATAGGAGGCTAACAAGCTGGCCTGATTTTCATTGATCCCTCTGTTACGGATTTCGTACAAGATAACCTGCCACGAGGCGCTGTTAAAAGCATTCAGGACGTCTAACATGATTGCGGCACAGAGGGGTTTGTTTTGCTTCTGCCTGGATGCTGCTTGGGTCGCTGCCTCTATTACACACTTCACTGCGTCTGCCGTCTCTCTCCCCTCTCGGAAGCCGTGTTGGTTTTCGGCTAGGCCACGAGTTCGGTCCAGCTCGGTCTTTAGACGAGCAAGTATCAACTGTTCATATACTTTGCCCTCTGCGTCTAGGAGACAGATGGGTCTGTGCGAGCTCGGCTGTTTAATGGGGTTTTGTCCTTTCCGAAAAAGTACGAGCCTTGCCCTTTTCCAAATTTCCGGGAATTCGCCCCTTCTGGCCAGTCCATTATACACTTGCAGCGCGTATTCGGGTCTTCTCGCTGCCACTTCCTTTATAATTTCCGGGGGAATGTTGTTGGGTCCTGGTGATTTATTGTCTTTTTATTTTTTTACACGCCTTCTAAAGCTCGTCGATGGTGTATGGCGTGATTCCGCGTAGCTCCTGTCGTTGAAATTGTACCTCTTCGTGCTCGGGGAATAGGTGTGCCACCAACTCCTCCATGAACTTCATGGACATTGCAGCTTTTGTTTTGCCCGAGGCTTTAGCTTTGCTTTAGCCCGAGGAGTTAGATAGATAGATAGATTTTTTTTTTTTTTTTTTTTTTTTTTTTTGGGTTGGAAAGGAAAAATCTTACATAAGACACCCTCAGGATGGAGATGAGGGTAGTGTCAGATTCTTAGTGACTAAAAAACCTCCCCGAAGAATCGGTCGTCCGTGTGCGAATCCGCGCTAGCATTCCTTCCACACGGGGACTGTCTGGCGGTTAAAGCCCTACTCGTCTATCGTCTTACCGTCTTTCAGTCTTGCTTCTCTAATAAATTAGATAAATAATACATTAGAAAGGGGACAAGTTAAGACACAAAACATAAAACATATATTTTTCCTGGCTCGCTACTCCTCTTGCGTTCGCAGCGTCTCGCGTTGCTCCCGTTTTCTCAACAGTCTTATTTCCCTCTCCTTGTTTTCCACGATACTTCGGATCACGTGGTACGTCGTCCCATCCTTCCGCCGAGCTGAGGAGACCCGTCATCATGTTCACCTGGTTAAAGGGTAGTCCTGTCTTCTCTGCGATTGAATCCCGTTCTGGTCGCCATCTCTCGCAATCGAACAACGTGTGTTCGGCATCATCCACCTGGGCACAGAAGAAGCATTTATCGCTGGCTGTCTTCTTTTTTTCGAAGAGGTATTTTCGGAAGCATCCGTGCCCTGACAAGGCCTGTGTCAGGAAATAATCCACTTCCCCGTGAGATCTTTCTATCCAGATCTTCACTTCGGGTATGAGGCTATATGTCCACCGTCCGTATTTTCCCGTCCTCCACTCGCTTTGTCAGTTTCTCCACAGGTCTTCCCTTGCCTCGTGTCTTAGTACGCCCTCGTACACCATCTGTCTCTCCCTGGCCAGGAGCTCGATCGGGGGGATACCGGCAATAACCCCCACTCCTTCCGCCGATATCGTGCGGTAACCACTGCTCACCCTAATGCCCATTTTCTTCTGAACGGCTGTCATTTTTTTGCGCAGGTCTTCCCTCTTCAGAGCTTGTACCCAAATGGGTGCAGCATAGAGAAGATGCGAGTGGACCACTTCTACCAGTATTCGCCTCTTCATTTACCTCGGGCCTCTGATGTTCGGCATGAGGCTGGCCATTGCGGCCATGGTCTTCTCCGCTTTCTGGATGGTCTCTCGTATATGATGGGAGAAGGTCATCTTCTGGTCCAACCACACACCCAGGTATTTTGCCGTTCTCGACGGTTTTATCTCTACCTCCTCGATGGTAAACTGTATGGGTCCGACCTTTCTCTTATTGGTCAGAATAACTGCCTCTGTCTTTTCCGGCGCTAGTTCCAGTTTCCGGCTCTTCAGCCATCTACTTACTCTAAGAGTGGCTATGTCGGCTGCGTCCCTCAACTGGTTTTCGCCCTCGGCCGTGATGATGATAGCGATATCGTCGGCAAAGCCCACGATGTCAGCTCCTCTCGGGAGCTCCATCCTCAGCAGGTCATCATACTGTATGTTCCACAGCGTCGAACCCAATACCAAACCACTTGTCACGCTTCTGGCCTTGGTCTCACCCTCTGCTTCCAGTAGGATCGATCTTTCAGACAGGTAAGAGGCGATCAGACTGATGATATTCTCGTCGATCCCTTTATTTCGCAACGTTTCCAGAATAATCTGCCAGGATGCGCTGTTGAAGGCGTTCCGTACGTCCAACATGATCACTGCGCACAGAGGTCTGCTATGCTTCGGTCGGGAGGCCGCTAGACTAGCCGCTTCCATGATCCTCTTCGCTGCATCCACCGTCTGCTTACCCTCTCGGAAGCCATACTGATTTTCCGCTGGTATCCCTCGAGTCTCCAAATCCAGCTTCAAACGAGCGAGTATCAAGTGCTCGTACAGTTTTCCCTCTACGTCGAGGAGGCATATGGGTCTGTACGAGCTTGCTTCTTCTATGGGCTTCTTACCTTTCCTGAGCAGCACTAGTCTGGCTCTTTTCCAACTCTTCAGAAACTGCCCTTTTCTGGCTAGACCGTTATACACTTCCAGCACATAATACAGTTTGCGCTCGGCCACTTCCTTCAGGATTTCCGAGGGGATGTTTTCGGGTCCTGGCGACTTCTTGATGTTCAATTTCCTACATGCGGCTTGTAGCTGTTCCCTGGAAAATGGCGCTATTTCCTTTGTCCTCTGAAGCTGGAATTGGACGTCATCGTGTGCTGGAAGTAAATGTGTGGCGACCTCCTCTACAGTCTTCATTGTCATGGCACCTTTGGGGGGGTTGCCTGAGAGCCTCTTCCGGACTATCTGGTAGCCTTTTCCCCATATATCCTCTTCCACCTCATCGCAGAGTGCCTTCCAGCTGTTTCGCTTTGCTGATTTGATCGCCTTTTTCAGCTTCTTTCTCTTCTCCGCGAGTTCCTCCCATCTGAGGCTTCTTTGTGCTAGGTCGTTGGTTGTCCCACACCTCGTGTACTTTCTCCTTGCCCGGTTACAGTCTGCCCGCAGATCTGCAATCTGGCTCCACCAATAAGCGGGCGCACCTCACTTTATTGGCTTCTTGCGAGGCATGCACTCCTTGCACACCTTCTTCAGCGTCTTGGTAAATCCCTCGGCGGTCGTTGTATATGGGGTCTCATCAACTCGTTCGATGGCCCTCGCTAACATCTCTCGGTCGATCTTTTTCACATTCCATCCCTTTCTCCATGTCTGGGTGGGAGGGGACGGAATGGTGTCGCCCACGCTGAACAGGATGTAATTGTGGTCGTTGAGTGATTCCCTCTCGCTAACCTGCCAATGGGCGATCCGGCCTGCCATGCCGGCCGTTGCCAAAGTGAGGTCGAGTATCGATCCGTAGCCTTCTCTTTCGAAAGTTGGAGCCGAACCTTCGTTCTTGATGGACAGATCGCACTTTGCGATCCACTCGGACACCACCCCTCCTCTTGCATCCATGTGGTGCATACCCCACTGCGGGGATTTGGCATTAAAGTCTCCCACTATGATCGCGTCGCTACGACCTTGACTCGACATCTCTCCCACTTCTTCCAATATGTCTTCCAGTTCTCCGATTTCCTGGTTGGGGGACGCATAACAGCTGTAGATGGTATACAAAGATATTTTCACGTACGAAAACCCCTTTCCTTTACCCTGACTTTCGATAGGCAGGTCAGGATCCAGCACTTTGATGGCCGTGTTTAGGTCATCGTCACAGATCCAGCTCGCTTGATCTTTTAATGCGTTTCTATTCGGCTCACTAAGGGCTATTACGCCTGCGCCGATTTCCCTGGCTGTAGCCACTGCCAAATCATGAGCAGGACGTCTGCGACCCACGTTAATTTGAAGAACTTTCACAACCGTTACGAACTTCTTCTGCTTTCTTCTTTTCCGATAAGGAGTGTCCTCGGTTGTCATTGAATTTATGACCTTCCACCTGGCAGCGCACGCAGAAAAGTTCGTTGTGGCATATTGCGGCTTTGTGGCCTTCCTGGCCGCATCTCCTGCAGAGATTGCTCCTATCGGGGCCTTTGCATTCTAACCGGACCGTTTCCCAGCATCGGAAGCAATAATTCTCCTTCGTTCTTTCCTGGATCCGACAGCTTGCCCAGTCACCTATCCTTATGGCGCCCTTTTGAATCATCCAGTCTGCCTCTCTGTCTCTCAGTACGAGTGTCACGTTCTGCCGATTTCCGAACGCCGGCCTGAGGGCTCTTAATTCAAATTCCTCCTTGTTTATGTTGAATTCCTCCACAATTGCCTCCTGGATTTCTTCTCTGGTTGTCGCACCATCCATACCCTTTATGTGAAGGACCTTCTTCCTTACCGGTAGGCGCGTGTTAATGTCCGGTATTTTCTCCTGCAGGGCTTTCTTCAGGGCTTCCGCTTTCTCCATCCCATTTCTCACCAAAACGAGGAGGTCGCCATTTTTCGTTCGTCGAGTGTCTTTAATAACGACACCCGGGCTTTTCGGATTCACGGTCTCCTTTACCTGTCTCAGAACCTCCGCGTAGTTTTTCCCAGCTGCCTGGACCACTAGGGGGATGGGAAATTCGCCGTTCTTTGTCGAGTTCTTCTTGGCGATTGTGTCTTTTTTCTGGGGATCTGGCTGTAGGTTTCCCCCAGTTCTTGGCGTGTGGTCCGCCTTGCACACTTCCACCCGAACTTCCGTGTCTGAGAACAGGTATTCCACCATCTGTATGAGTTTTTGACCCGTCACTCCTTTAATGTCGGGAACTGCGATGACCTATTGTTCCTCGGCGCCTACGTTGTTCTTGAGAGCGCTCAAAGAGTCGAACATCGCCTCATCATACTCATCACTGCCCACTGGTTTATCGCTCAGGATGGCATAGTGGATGAGTCTCGATGACGGAACGAAACTCCCATCCGCTTCCGGGAAGCCCCTGCTCTGTTGCATGCAGGCCACTTCACCCGCCTTGCATCCCTGTCTTTGTAATCCTTGCTTTCCACCAAAGATGTCAATGACTCTTTTAACCAGTTTATCTGTGGATGAAATATCCGCAGTGCAGGGTATTACAACATCCCGCGTCCACGGGGTTTCCCAAATATCCATCCGAATGGCCTTTACTCGCGGGAAGATTTCCGCATCCCAATCCTCCTCCGTAATGCTACAGAAATTTTCGTAGGACTCGTTAGTCTTCAGCTCCGTCCGTCGCTTGATGGCATATTGCTTTTTTGCACATCGGTCGCACTTCCCGGACCGATCTCCGTCTCTGTCTTTCGAAGGACCCTCGTACCTTGCTTCCGTAAGCTGTTTCTTTTCTGCTAGCATTCTTTCCACCTCCTCCTCCGTCTTACTCAATCTTCCTCGAAGTCGGTCATTTTCCTGCTGCAAGGCTTCTAGGAGGTCGCTCCTGGCCTCTATTTTACTCTTGAACCGGCCAGACCTAAGTATCTTTGCTTTATGTAGAAGGGAGCTACTGATCTCAGTGATTTCCCTCTTTGGCTTGTACATGCCTCTAAGGACACAATCAAGTTTTTCGATCTGCCGTACCACTTCTTCCACGGCTGCGATGTAGGCTGCGCATTTCTTGCGTTCCCTTTTTCGTTTTTCAGGTGTGATCTCGTCTCTTTTTCTCTTCTGCGTATCCATTTCCTCGACTCCCGCGCCTGCCGTTTCCGTCCTTGATAAGCCACTCTGAATGTTACGTACGGCGTTATCGAAGAATTCGGCTAATTTCCCTGGTCCAATAATGCCCTGCATAGAAGTCTGTTGGACATTCTCCATTTCCAATTCTTCCGTGTTTCCATTCTTGGGCAGGTTTACTTCATCCCCTCTACTGCCATCACGATATTGACTTGCCCTCCTTTTCGTTTCCACCAGGTTTGGAGTCATATCAGGCAAGGAATATGTTCTGCCCAGTACATGGGGAGGCGTTCTCAGGATGGAGTCCCTCCTCTTAAATGGGTCCTCGGCTTCCAGGTCTCTTTCGCTGAGGTTCTCATTTCTGTTAGTCGCAGTCGCATGACCACTGGTGGAGGCCGTGACCATCCCTCCACCAGCTGTGTTCTCCGATGTTCTGGCGTCGGTGATGCCCTCCTGCATCCTTGGGCCACCGCCCACTGTCCCCACGACCGACGAATGCCTGATCGTGAAACGACTCGAGAGACCCACCGTACTGGGGAGCTAGGGTGCGGTGTCAAGCCCCTGCCGGCGGGTTCCACACGGGGGAGCGCTACGGCGTGCCGTGTCCGTACAGGCAGTAACCGCAGAAAGGGTTGGCCTCTAGCGGGCCGTGGCAACGTTAGAAAGGTTCTCTGAACCAACAGAAGCATCAAGGCAGGCAGCTTGTTGCTAATAAATGTGGTAGCTGACTTGTTGTATATCTTTTTTAAGTGTGCACAACCAGCGGTGCTGGCGCATCACTAAAATTTGGCCCCATTCCCCCATGGGGGGGGGGGGGTGTTTTAAACCCGAAAGGGAGGCAAGACACCTTAAATAACTACACTGAAGTGTCCCCACGCCCACTTCGGACGCTTGACAGTCGGAAGCGATGGGGGATTCGGCTAAAGCCTTACCCCGCAGGTAATCATTTTTGTCAGCCGACATTTCAATCATAAATTGGAAGCAGTAAGCCGTGCTTGCCTTCGGGGTTTCTCTTCGAGGTTTTCCTTCCCCTAGAACAGTTGCCAACCAAAGCTAACGAGCCCGCTCCGCCCGTCTGGTTTTGGTCCGCCCCGGGTATTTTATTTCCCCGGTACCCATTATATCTAATGAGCGTTCCCCTATCCGCCACCCGGGGAGGCGCTGGATGCGGGACCAGAAAAACCCGACACCAGAGATAGATAGATAGATAGATAGATAGATAGATAGACACAATTGACTTGCACCACTTGACTAATGTCCTATTCCCCGGTGGATAGGCATAGATACGGATAATACTTACATACTGCATGGATTCGCCGACGCTTTAGAGTAAGCATACGGCGCACCCGTGTATGTAACGTGTCCACGTCTAAAGTTGTTCTTTTTACTTGGAAGTAAATCTAAGGTTGTCCCCATTAAGCGTCAATCTATACCGAGATTATAGTTGTCAGCCGCTCTCCTCTTGACAAAATTACTATCATTGCGTATAGAATCGCTGCATACTCGTCAGTTGTGCTTCACTGGCTACGTAAGGAACCTCCAAGTTGTTGAAAACGTTCGTTGGCAACTGTGTTGCCCAAATCCAATCTGAGTCGTTTAATTTTGAATGGCGACACGTGCCCTCTTCGGATAATCCGGCTGATTTAGTTTCACGAGGCACATCTTGCCGATAACTAGTTTCCAACACGATGGTGGCAAGGATCGTCGTGGCTCCCTCTATCAGAAGGTAATTCGCCGAATCAACCGAACTTACTTTCAGCTGAAGTAGAGTTAGAGGAGAAAATGGTCAACTTATTGACGACTAATGTCTCTTACTTTGAATTAGCGGATCGGTATTCGTCGTGGGATGGTTTGATGAGAATAACAGCTGTATTATTTAAGTTCAGGCGCATATTACCCCCATCGAAGGCACTTGTCGGAAACGCTCTAACTGATCATTGTCAAGCTGAGCAGTGTTGGTTACGATGATTGGCTCGGCTCTTAACCGAGCACACATGACGCACTTCGCTAGCACGGAACGTACTACGAGTCGAGCACGAATCAATCAAATAGACGGACGTAGGATTCTCAAAGCTAACTGTAATCCTCCGTGGAGACACTTACGATGAACGTACTTGATGAGTACTCATACCAGTGGATGGTCCATGAGGATGAGGGGATGTTGAAACTCATGATAGAAGTCGGAGTGTGTCAGTCGACCACCCACTCGAAGCATTCCGGAACCGTCCATGATTGGAGTAAGTGAGAGGGCGTGTCCTTTGGACAACGTTTTGCCCGCAGTTATGGCAGTCATTGAGTCGGCACACGCTTGTCGCTGTATTTTCCTGAACAGTACCATTTCTGCCTTTTTGAATTCGTCCGAGCTGATTGACGATCCACTACCGCGAGTAGTATCTGCTGTCAACCATGCAGGTCGTAAACGCAGGATATATGCGAAACTCTAACCAACTTGGGCCACGTTGAGAAACGAGAGGCGAATTCCTCTAGAACGGGATTCGTATTAATGTCACACAAATTTACGAGTGTGGTGGTTTCTGATGAGACGTCGTCGAGATGGACATTCACGTCGGAAGGCCAGCAATCTGATTCGAGCGATAGCCAGTGCGGGCCATGCCACCATAGCGACGAGGAGATCAAATCGCGTGCCGATAGTCCGCGCGAAGCAATATCCGCTGGATTTCCTTCGGAAGGAACGTGTCGCCACCTAGTTCCCGGCAGGGAGTTCTGAATTTTTGCAACTCGGTTGGCGGCGAATACATCGCGAGTATTCGGATCGCGTTGAAACCAGGCCAACACTACCGTGGGATCGGTCCAGCACGTATACGATGCTTGCGAGTAGGCAGCAATATCACGCAGAGCTACTAGGAGTTGCGTGAGATGTAGCGCTCCACACCATCGCGGAATGCTCTGGGTTTTGATAGGAGCCACGCGAGTTTTACTTGCCACGAGCGATACCCGAACGTTTCCATCCACGTCAACGCATCTCACCTACACCGCGGCGGCGTACGCAAGCTTGGACGCATCCGCAAAACCGTGCATCGTGATGGAGGCAGAGTCCGCGCTTTGATCCGTCCATCGGGGTATAGAAATGCTTCGTAAAAGGGCGAAATCCTCATACATCTCGGTCCAGAGGGCCGTGCCTTCATCGGGGAGCGGATCATCCCTCGCGACTTGTAATCGCCACAAATCTTGCATGACTATGCCCGAGGGACATAGCTAGTCAAACGTTTTAACACGAGGGCCTCGATCTGAAAACTCCTGCCTCAACACTTCGAGCTTACGAGAATTGACGCGGTTGTGCCCGATGTACCCGCTGAGACGCCCCCGATTCCCATCAACGAACTAATGCAGCGCACAGTCCGATTTCCGAGAGCGCTCACCACCGATTCGGCAACGAACGATCGCGTCGACCTTGGGCTATTTTTTATCCATTTCGACAAAGAAATCCGCGTACCTGGGCAAATCTAATGTAGTCGCTTCCCACGTAGTCGCTGTGGCGCAAGGATCATGCCCACTCTGTAAACAAAACCATTCGATTTATAAGTGTAATGCGTCCCAGCGGACGGCGCTGTATGATGTCAGACAGTTGAATCAAAGAGAGAGAGAGAGAGAGAGAGAGAGAGAGAGAGAGAGATTCGTTGCGTACTAGAGTCGCTGGAACTCCGTAGAGAGGCGTAGCGTCGCGGAGAGGGGCGTCTGAGACAAATTGGCGAAAAACCCGGCGGAACTTTTCTGAAACCGCGTGGTTCCCACGTGGCGGGCCGGTTTTATGCGCGTAAGTAGTTTTAATGTTTTTCAGGCACTTACAACAATGCGTTTTCACACTTTGAACTCAAAGGGCACTTGCACAAAAATCCGTAATTTGCGTGATGTCGTGTCACGGTCGCCACTATGTTTCGTAGAGAACTACGGTTAGGTGAAAAAAGAGGATTCGGAGCACACACAAATTAAAGCACAAGTGCGAGTTGTATGAAAGAACACTTTATTCCCTGTTTCCAAAAAGCACTTACAAGGCCGAGTGCCGCAACTGACAATTTAGCCGATATACAAAAATGCACAGAAATAATGGAGCGTCTCGAGCGAGAGTTAGCGAAGACTAAACACGCGACTCGACTTTTCCGGAAAAGCCGCGAAAATAATTAATACAGTATAGACGGCGCTAATAACAATTTAACCGCGAATCGCGAACCAATGGATACTCGACAAGCGTCCAGCGTGCACAATACGCAACACCTGTATAAAGTCATTTGAAGAAAGAATAAATAAATGCATTGAAGTGGAAGGTCAACATTTCGAACACTTACTCAAGTAAGTAAACAGTGAGAGGCACGTAAAATAAGCACCCCAAAGGGAACAGAAAAATACTACATCCACGTCGTTGTTCCGGAGTAACGCTAAATGTATTTTTTCCCGGCTTTGTTAGAATGACCGTATTCCATATCCGCTACGCGGGGCAAAAGTTGTCAATTCCGTCTGAGTGCCCATGCACATGCGCACTTCGTTCTCATTACTCCAGCTGGAGGAAAAGTGCTGCCCGCGGGAGTAATGGATGCGGCCAAAAAAAACTAGCTTCACGAGAAGAATGCGCGCGCACCTCGTGAGAGGGCTGTCCTCGCTTACGGATTTTTTTACTTTCGCTTTTTGTCGACTACAGCGTCACCTGTGAACCACAATGTAATAGCTCCTAGGCCAAGTTGGTGTACTTTTTTCCGGAGAATCCAAATCTGCAATAAAAAATGGTGGTTCCTATTTAAGTTTTATTATTTTTCCCCCACCCCACCCCCAGGAGGTGGGGGAAGGGGTCTATTTCATTATTACTGGATGCCCTTCTTCGTTTCGAACAACTTTCATCTCACACCTTTTCTGATTCTGTGCATAGTTCTCGAGGTATTTCAATGTCTTCAGATAAATTTGGATTTTTATCGATTACAGCGCCACCTGTGAACCGAAATGCAATAGCTCCTAGGTCAAATTGGTGTACTTGTTCCGCATAATCCAAATCTGCAATAAAAAATGTGGGTTCCTGTTTAAGTTTTATTGTTTTCCCCCACCCCACCCTCAGGAGGTGGGGGAGGGGGTCAATTTCATTGTCACTGGATGCCCCTCTTCATGTCGAACAACTTTCATCCCACACCTTTTTTAATTCTGTACATAGATCTCGAGATATTTCTATGTCTTCAGATAAATAGGCCACCCTGTATATATATATATATATGTGGTATATGATCAGCGTCAATTTTTACATAATCCTTCACACATATATTTTTCTACGCGAGTAGCATCGCATTTACGATCATCTATCTGAAAATTGCCGGAATACCGGATATCGTTCAAATAAAGTAATATTTTACAATGTGCACATGTTATATTAGAATTGAGCTTTTTATAACTATTTCGGATACAAGATCAGCCACAATAAAAATCCCCGAATAACAAATTTTGTCCAAAGACAGTTACATTTAAAATTTTCGCCGCCATATTGGATCAAACCTTTTGATTTCGTAAAAATTAACTTGGAATTCATAATCAGCGACCCCAAAGAACCTCGAGAAACAATTTTCAGCTAAATTGGACAAAAGGAAAAATGCGTGATTCGATGGGTTAATTTATGTCTGTAAAATATTTCTAGTACATTTCATATTCAAAATGACAGGAAATGCTTCAAAAATTTTAAATATACACGAATCTGGATGAACTTTAGAGGTGAAAATAGTCATTACGAGAAATATTTCATATGACACTACGAGAAATTATTCAAATTCTTAATACGGTTGTTCGCAGTTGTTCATGATTTTCGATTGCTTTTCGCTCATAAATCTAGTATGCAGAATCTTTTGTAAATTAAAAAATACATTTCAAGATCATTAAAACATCATATTTGAGAAAAAAATTGCTTACACGAGGCTTATAGAGGATGTCGAACCGCTTACAAAATTCCATGCCGAAGAAGGTGCTTTAAGCTATGCTTCAAGCAGAACTCAGTTTTGTGTGATCTCATTGGCAGCAATGTTGGACTTCACTTTTTATTTCTATAAAGGTTTCTCCGAAATTGTTGGCCAATTGAATGCTTACAATGTATGTTGTCATAATAAATAAATTGTGGCGACGCAGAGCTGTAAAATGTATTTTCGGCATATTCAAATAATTCCTATTTTCGCGCATAATATTAATTTCATTAAAAGTATTGTAATACAGAATTTCTAGAATTCGAGAGCTCGAATTAGAAATAAGGGTCGCATGCAAATGAAAATTAAGGAGTATATCTCGAAGCGCGGACTATGTAGACAAACCGTGTCCGATTGATTCAGTAAATTTAAGTGGGAATTCACATTTTCGGCATTAACCATTCCGATCGAAAATTCAGCAATTGGTGCGGCGAAGGATCAACATTTCCTATTTAAACAGGCCAAATAATGTATCTTTTAGTTATAATATAATTGTTATTTGTTAAATTAACCGAGTTCCATTTATTTCTATGCCAGCCTTTTATTTTTAACGATAGTGTTAAACTTGCACGTTTAGATTTAAGTTCGCTATATCAATCTGTTTGAACCTTTCCACATGGATTAGTATTTAAGTGCTGAGGCCTTCTGAGATCAACGCATACAGTTTAGTATAAATTAGCTTATATTAACTTTTGCAAAAATTAAACTTCGGCATTTCATAATCAAAAATACTTCACCTATAAAATAAATAAATTTGTATATTATTTTATTTTAAATTTGTACACCAATTTGAAATATATGAGGACCAACTGCACTTCATACGCATGTCCGCTACTTCATCCGCTACTCCACCAGTGACCTCCACCCAGGTGGTATCTCTAAAAAGACCGCAGGAACATACCACAGGACAAGCAGAAGAACATCCACACGAAGAGGTGGCATACTCTCTTACGAGGAAACTCTACATCCCGGACGACGCACATTATATAATGAATATATGTTCTTATCTAAATAGTGTTCATTTATGATAAACATTTCCCTATCTTTTCTTAAATAGCTCTATTTATTTAATTTAAAACTGTGTCCAAAACAATTACATATGTCAATTTTATCATCACCATTTCAAGGATTGAAAATTCTTTTCTTTATTATATGATCAGCTAAAAAAGGTTCACCAGTTGTTAACGATCGCAGATTAAGGGGTTCAGATATCACGCTCTGAAATTTTTAATTTTATCAGATAAAATATTTGTGCCGAGTCTTAAAAGGGTAGTCGCGAATACTATGTTCAAAGCACCTATGAAAAGGAGCACTGATGTAGAGGTCCAGGTCTTCCGCTCCATAGTTTATCTCATTAGCCGAAATATCTCCACAAGGTATTTAAGGTATCCGTCCTTGCGGTCGCACTTCGAGGTAATTTCAAGGTCAAATAATCTACTCGGATTTGTATATGCATTTGAGATAGCTGTAAACAAGAGCAGTTCACAGAAAGATGTAAAGAAAGTTTACATTTTCAAAAATACGATATTCCACATGGTATTTTTTATCAACTATTTTATATTAGCAAAAATGAGTGAAATCCCCCAAAAAACACTTCTTGTAAAAAACTCGCCAAATTTTTATTGATGTGGCGACTGCCTACGAACACCTTTCTCGCAAGTGACAACACAATCGCACAACTTTCATATATAAGCCCTCAATTTCCACTCTTCATCCGGATCGTATAAGGCAGGGCCCCACTACGTCGCCTTACTGATGAGTCCAGTAGTGGAGACCGGGACGAAACGATCGACACAGTGGTCTGTATTATCCGCCACTGCCGGTGTGGTAGATTTCCGTCACACCGGAAGGAGGTAATGCAACCTTACCTCTTCCTTAGTAAAACATAATTACCACAAACAATGCTATCAGAATTAAGTTATGTACAATTATAAAGCTATTTTCTTATACTAAATAAGCATCGAAATCATGTAATGAGGCCAAGTTCTTTGTAATGAATGAAACGATTCATAAATGTAATATGCAATAATTTGGAAAGAGAATTTTGCGTAAATTCAGAACACCACAAAATTTTTCAAGAAATCTAAGTAATTCTAATCATTTGTTTAATGAAATTACCATTTAATAAAAAAATATTATTAATGTATTTAGAGAACTTTAAAAATCGATGCAATATCATCAATAATATACACAGTGGCCCTTATTCACAACTGGCTTGTCAAAAACTTGATAGTAATGAAGTCTAGATAAAAACTTATTTATTAGTGTCCTGGCCACTACGAGCCGTGGACACATCAACTCAATATCCTGCCGTTACAATGTTTCGGTCAGGATATAACGGTACATAATATAAACTTAAAGCTATAAAAACTATAAAATCTCTGCTATAAGGCCGTAAACGCATTATATATATTTATGTAAACTATATTGTGCATAAAAAATAATAACAAAATTGCACTTGAGCTACACGTAGAGTAGTGAATTCGATTAGAAGACGCTCGCATAGTTTAAAACATTAAAATATAAAACGTAATAATCTTACGGGTGATCAGCCCTGATAAGATGTGTTATTAAGTTAGTACGAAATGTTGCGAGAGATGTAAATGTGTGAAGACGGCGTGGCAGGGAGTTCCAAAACTCTATGGCTGTGATCCAGAAAGAGTGAGCAAAGATGTTAGTACGAGGAATTGGAAGTTTATATTGAGATGATTGTAAGCGAGAAGATCGGCGAATGGAATGGTTTAGAGAAATGAATCTGTCAGCAAGGTAGGAAGGTTGGGAGGTATGGATGATTACCTAGATGTTATGGGTAGCCAGTTTGCTTTCTGACGATACGGCGCAGGCGATTCACATAGCTCAAGGCGATGTTTTGAAGGCGTTGTAATTTATAGTTAAGATATGCAGTTGAATCGGCTATAACTAAACATGCGTAATCGAGGTGTGGGATGACTAATGCGTTGACGAACGTGAGTTTGATCTGCGGTGGAAGAAAAGCACCACGAAGTTTAAGCCTGTAAAGAACACTATGTACTTTAGATGATATGGTACTAACTTGAAGATTCCATGTTACCACTAAGCACTAGTTCGGCTAAGTAAGGATTTTTAGCCGCTTTTAAGATATTTTTAATCTCGCGACGCATATTCTTATATTCCTGGAAAAGATGCAGGTTTCGAGTTCTTTTCGCACGCAGGTACAATTTGTCGCGTTCCTTAATCCTACTTCGTATACAAGGTGTGATCCACGGAATAACGCGGTGCAAAATACGTTTTGTAATAAATGGCGCATGTAAATCTAAAACTTCGGTAATACATTCGTAAAAATTATTTACGCAGTTTATTAGACCGTATTGTTGCGAATTTGTTTGAAGTTGTGTGTGATCGGAAGCCAAGAGATGAGGAAACTTAAGTTGAAGTAATTCTGAAAGATCTTTATTTAAGGCAGAATAGTCGCATTTGGCAAAGTTACGATAGGTGATAATTTGTGGAATGGAATTGAGGTTAGTGAATTTGTATTGAATCGTATTAAGACAATGAGCAGCCGCAAAAGGAGTAGAAGTCGTAGAAAAACTTTTAATTAAAAAACTTTTTATCTAAAGAATCGACTAGCATAACATCCAGCTGAGAAGAAGAAAAACAAGAATAATGGGTGGTTCCAAAGGGAACAGAAAAAAGCGAGTAGTCTTGAATAAAATTTTGGAGATATGCAGAATCAAATCTATTCTCTAACAAATTACAGTTTAAGTCGCCTGTTAAAATTATGTTCTTATATTTAGAAATATATGCATTAAACTTAACTATAAATTCATTTATTCTCGAGCACTCGAGAATAGTGTAAGATAAAGATTTGTAGAGGTAACATGCGAAACCTCCACCTAAAATAAAGCGTGTTTGCTCATCGCTGCGCAGTGCCCGATCATTACGGACGAAATTATAGTTTTTAACGGAAACACGCAATGAATCAACAAGCGGTGTCATCCATGTTTCGGTGACTGTCAGGATGTGTGTTGTGCAATCTACTAACTCATTTTCCACATCATGGGCACGCAGTGAATTTATATTTATACAAGAGATTTTTAAAGACGACAAAGAATCGGACGAAGACACGTTACTTGATACACATTGATTAACCAGATTCTGCTGTGGTTGTCAGACGATGTTATTGAGATCTTGTTCTGTGGCAATTAACAACTCGGGGGTACCGCCATCCTTTCTTACAAAAACATTGCTATCTCTTGCCCAAACGCGTTTATAACCTGCGATTTATTTACAATGATTGACTATATAATTTTTATATGTTTGGACGATTCAGAAAGTTTTTTATCCACATGACTCCGAATCGTTACAAAGCAGGGATATTCGAGCGCGTGAATAGCACTTTTTGCAATCCCTTAACTCCAAGAGGTCTGTTTAACGTCTTTTTTAAGAGTCGTCTTTCAAACCTGGGGCTATTTGCGCATGTTCTTCGTTTTCTATTATAACGGTCACTGATAAGACTAGTCTAATTTCTTTCTATTTATAGAGTATATCTATCTCCTATTCGCTGACTTGGACCCTGAATAACTTAAAAACCATAGTTGCCCCAATAATTTTGTAAAGGAAAAAGTTTGTAAAAATTAACGGAGAGTACACCATTTCCAGCTGGGTCTTCATTATACACCGTGTTTCTCAACCTATTGAACCCCGTTTACCAGCAGATAGAGCGTAAAATTCTGAAATGAAAGTTCCTTTGCCGAAAATGTTTTCAAGCTACCGTTTTAAAGTTATTCAGCATTGAAATGAACCAGTAGGAAAAGAGCTTTGCGATTACCACAATGGTAGTATTGTCTGTGCATGTTGAGAATAAATACGAAGAAAATGCACATCGTCCATAAATTGTTTTTTAGCGAAGCAGCGGAAAGTTCGAAAGAGACTGTCAAAAATATCGATCGAATTCGAATGTCTAACCTGCCACTGTTTTTCGGTTTCGAAAGGAAAATTAAAACTTTTGATTCGAATTTGTAATGAATCAAAAAATGATTATTTTACAGGTTAGGCATTCATGTAGAAAATAACGTTTCATATGTTTCGAAACCCTGGAAAATATTTTCTAAATTGTGTAATGAGAATATAAAAGTTAAAGATTTAAAATTAAGGAATCGACAGTTTTTAAAAACTACTTGGATTTAAAATCGGAAAGCATGGATTTGTACAAAGTCGTAAGATGCATCTCTTTTTCTTTATGAAGCCCCTGGGTGGAATTACGCATACAAAGACTACCTTGGAAAAGTCCCTTGTTATTTTGTATGATTTGCAAACGGCACGGAACCACTTTTTGAGCTCCAATTTTTTCTTTTTGCAAAATTACATCATCGACTTCAATAATCAACATCAGTCAGAGTTGCACAAGATTAGCCCGCAATTGTTATTAACAAATAGTTCATAAAAATCAATTCTAAAAAGCACAGACCCATTTTTGGGCTCCGATTTTTTTCTTTTGCAAAACTAAATCATCTACTTTAATAATCAACTTCATTTAGAGTTGCAAGCGATTAACTGTTATTAACAAATTATTCATAAAAATCATTTCTCAACGGCTCAGAACCACTTTTTGAGCTCCAATTTTTTCCTGGCGAAAAACTGACTTATCGACTTTATAGTCAACTTCATGTAGAGTTGCACGCGATTAGCACGTAATTGTTATTAACAAATTGTTCTGAAAAACCATTTCTAAACGACACAGAACCACTGTTTTTGCTTAAAATTTTTTCTTTTTGCAAAATTACATTATCGACTTTAATAATCAACATCAATCAGAGTTGTTCGAGATTAGCCCGTAATTATTGTTAACAAATTATTTATAAAAATCATGTCTAAACGGCACAGAACCATTTTTTGAGCTCCAATTTTTTCCAATTGCACGATTAAATCATCGACTTTAATAATAACTACATTTAGAGTTGCACGCGATTAGCGCGTAATTGTTATTAACAAATTATTAATAAAAATCATTACTAAACGACACAGAGCCACTGTATGAGCTCCAATATTTTCCTTTTGAAAAATTAAATTATCGATTTTAATAATCAACTTCATTCATTGTTGCAGGCGATTAGCACGTAATTGTTATTAACAAATTATTCATAAAAACCATTTCTAAACGGCACAGATTCATTTTTTGCGCTCCTTCTATTCGTTCTTCAAAATTACACTATCGACTTTAATAATCAATTTCATTCAGAGGTACATTCGATTTGCACGGAATTGTTATTAAAAAATTATTCATAAAAATCATTTCTAAACGGCACAGAACCACTTTTTGAGCTCCAATTTTTTCTTTTTACAAAATTAAATTATCGACTTTAATAATCAACTTCATTCATTGTTGCACGCGATGAGCAGCAGGTAATTGTTATTAACAGATTATTCATAAAAATCATTTCTAAACGGCACATAACCACTGTTTAAGCTCCAATTTATTCTTTTTACAAAATTACATTATCGTCTTTAATAATCAACTTCAGTCAGAGCTGCCCGCGATTAACACGTAATTGTTATTAACCAATTATGCATAAAATTTATTTCTAAACGGCACAGAACCATTTTTTGAGCTCCAATTTTTTTCAATTGCACGATTAAATCATCGACTTTAATAATAACTACATTTAAAGTTGCACGCGATTAGCGCGTAATTGTTATTAACAAATTATTAATAATAATCATTACTAAACGACACAGAACCACTGTATGAGCTCCATTCTTTTCCTTTTGAAAAATTAAATTATCGATTTTCATAATCAACTTCATTCATTGTTGCAGGCGATGAGCACGTAATTGTTATTAACAAATTATTCATAAAAACCATTTCTAAACAGCACAGATTCATTTTTTGCGCTCCAATTTTTTCGTTCTTCAAAATTACACTATCGATTTTAATAATCAGCTTCATTCATTGTTGCAGGCGATGAGCACGTAATTGTTATTAACAAATTATTCATAAAAATCATTTCTCAACGGCTCAGAACCACTTTTTGAGCTCCAATTTTTTCCTGGCGAAAAACTGACTTATCGACTTTATAGTCAACTTCATGTAGAGTTGCACGCGATTAGCACGTAATTGTTATTAACAAATTGTTCTGAAAAACCATTTCTAAACGACACAGAACCACTGTTTTTGCTTAAAATTTTTTCTTTTTGCAAAATTACATTATCGACTTTAATAATCAACATCAATCAGAGTTGTTCGAGATTAGCCCGTAATTATTGTTAACAAATTATTTATAAAAATCATGTCTAAACGGCACAGAACCATTTTTTGAGCTCCAATTTTTTCCAATTGCACGATTAAATCATCGACTTTAATAATAACTACATTTAGAGTTGCACGCGATTAGCGCGTAATTGTTATTAACAAATTATTAATAAAAATCATTACTAAACGACACAGAGCCACTGTATGAGCTCCAATATTTTCCTTTTGAAAAATTAAATTATCGATTTTAATAATCAACTTCATTCATTGTTGCAGGCGATTAGCACGTAATTGTTATTAACAAATTATTCATAAAAACCATTTCTAAACGGCACAGATTCATTTTTTGCGCTCCTTCTATTCGTTCTTCAAAATTACACTATCGACTTTAATAATCAATTTCATTCAGAGGTACATTCGATTTGCACGGAATTGTTATTAAAAAATTATTCATAAAAATCATTTCTAAACGGCACAGAACCACTTTTTGAGCTCCAATTTTTTCTTTTTACAAAATTAAATTATCGACTTTAATAATCAACTTCATTCATTGTTGCACGCGATGAGCAGCAGGTAATTGTTATTAACAGATTATTCATAATAATCATTTCTAAACGGCACATAACCACTGTTTAAGCTCCAATTTATTCTTTTTACAAAATTACATTATCGTCTTTAATAATCAACTTCAGTCAGAGCTGCCCGCGATTAACACGTAATTGTTATTAACCAATTATGCATAAAATTTATTTCTAAACGGCACAGAACCATTTTTTGAGCTCCAATTTTTTTCAATTGCACGATTAAATCATCGACTTTAATAATAACTACATTTAGAGTTGCACGCGATTAGCGCGTAATTGTTATTAACAAATTATTAATAATAATCATTACTAAACGACACAGAACCACTGTATGAGCTCCATTCTTTTCCTTTTGAAAAATTAAATTATCGATTTTCATAATCAACTTCATTCATTGTTGCAGGCGATGAGCACGTAATTGTTATTAACAAATTATTCATAAAAACCATTTCTAAACAGCACAGATTCATTTTTTGCGCTCCAATTTTTTCGTTCTTCAAAATTACACTATCGATTTTAATAATCAGCTTCATTCATTGTTGCAGGCGATGAGCACGTAATTGTTATTAACAAATTATTCATAAAAACCATTTCTAAACGGCACAGATTCATTTTTTGCGCTCCTTTTTTTCGTTTTTCAAAATTACACTATCGACTTAAATAATCAATTTTATTCAGAGTTGCACGCGATTAGCACGAAATTGTTATTAACCAATAATTAACCGCCTCGTAGTTTGTCCTAACTCCTGCACCAACACATATTTCGGGTATAGTGAATTTTCTCACTTCTTCTTTCTTTAACACGGGATTCCCGAACAGTTTTTGCACACGTGTAAATTGCATTTTTTACATAATTATCTTGTTCTCGTTGTACAATTTTCGATTTTACAAGAATGTTGAGTATGTCCTTGTTGAATTTCATGTTTGCCAATAACTGCGTACGAACCTTTACTCAAATAATTTTCACTGATACTCGTTCCTTTTTTTTCTGTGTTTGGAAGTGCTTCATTAGAGTTATGCAAGCGTTTGTAATGCCTAACAGGATACGCATTATTATTTACATATTTTTTTACGCAAAAATGATTGGCTTGATGAAAAAGCTTCATAGGACAAAAAATGCTTAGAATCATCCGAAGAATACGTGTGAATTTTTCGAAGATGTTTCGGGCCACTGTCGATTTTGTGGTTCTGGCCATTTTCTGGAAAAATTTAAAAATTTCCCAAAACGTCCTGGAAAAATTTACACGTATTCTTTGGATGATTCTAAACACTTTTTGTAACGTGACTTTTTTTTATAAAACGATTCCTTTTCGAGAAAAAAATTAATCATTATTTCATTATTTTTTCTGACTTTCGGCCGCCATTTTGGATTCGCCATGTTGATTTTTGACGTTCGTAGGGGTACGGTTTTCAACGAAAAATAGTTTGTGCACGATTTCTGAAGGTTTTAGACCTCTAGCTCAACGGATTCCCTGTGAAAATTTTGGATTTCAAAAAAAAATCTGAAAAATTTCACGTTTTTTCTCCCAAAAATTGCAAAAATGAGGCTGACACAAACTTTTTTTCGAAATTTTCACCCCAGATTCTGAAAGTTCATCAAAACATCTATCAGAAAACATGGTTTGCATGATCATTTCTGACATATTGGGTTTTTCTATACAGCGATGAAAGTGGGCATGAGCAAATGGGCGCATTTGACGTTAATGGGTTAATAATCGACTTAATTCAGAGCTGCACGCTATTAGCACGTTATTGTTATTAAGAAATTATTCATAAAACTCATGTCTAAACGGCACAGAACCATTTTTTGAGCCCCAATTTTTTCGTTTTGCAAAATTACACTAATGACTAATAATCAACTTCATTCAGAATTACATGCGATTAGCACGTAATTGGTATCAACATATTGTTCTTAAAAATTATTTCTAAACGACACAGAACCACTGTACGAGCTCCAATTTTTTCCTTTTGCAAAATTACGTTATGGACTTTAATAATCCACTTCAGCCAGAGTTGCACGAGATTAGCCCGTAATTGTTATTAATAAATATTAATAAAACTCATTTCTAAGCGGCACAGATACACTTTTAGATCTCCAATTTTTTTCAATTGCACGTTAAATTGTCGACTTAAATAATCAATTTGATTCAGATCAGCACGTGATTAGCACGTAATTGTTATTAACAAATTATTCATAAAAACTAATCGAATAAAATTGATTATTAAAATCGACGATTTAATTTGAAAAAAGAAAAAATTGGAGCCCAAAAATGAATTTGTGCCTTTTAGGAATGATTTTTATGAATAATTTGTTAATAACAATTACGTGTTAATCGCGGGCAGCTCTGACTGAAGTTGATTATTAAAGACGATAATGTAATTTTGTAAAAAGAATAAATTGGAGCTTAAACAGTGGTTATGTGCCGTTTAGAAATGATTTTTATGAATAATCTGTTAATAACAATTACCTGCTGCTCATCGCGTGCAACAATGAATGAAGTTGATTAGTAAAGTCGATAATTTAATTTTGTAAAAAGAAAAAATTGGAGCTCAAAAAGTGGTTCTGTGCCGTTTAGAAATGATTTTTATGAATAATTTTTTAATAACAATTACGTGCAAATCGAATGTACCTCTGAATGAAATTGATTATTAAAGTCGATAGTGTAATTTTGAAGAACGAATAGAAGGAGCGCAAAAATGAATCTGTGCCGTTTAGAAATGGTTTTTATGAATAATTTGTTAATAACAATTACGTGCTAATCGCCTGCAACAATGAATGAAGTTGATTATTAAAGTCGATAATTTAATTTTTCAAAAGGAAAAGATTGGAACTCATACAGTGGTTCTGTGTCGTTTAGTAATGATTTTTATTAATTTGTTAATAACCATTACGCGCTAATCGCGTGCAACTCTAAATGTAGTTATTATTAAAGTCGATGATTTAATCGTGCAATTGGAAAAAATTGGAGCTCAAAAAATGGTTCTGTGCCGTTTAGACTTGATTTTTATGAATAATTTGTTAACAATAAATACGGGCTAATCTCGAACAACTCTGATTGATGTTGATTATTAAAGACGATAATGTAATTTTGCAAAAAGAAAAAATTTTAAGCAAAAACAGTGGTTCTGTGTCGTTTAGAAATGGTTTTTCAGAACAATTTGTTAATAACAATTACGTGCTAATCGCGTGCAACTCTTCATGAAGTTGACTATAAAGTCGATAATTCAGTTTTTCGCAAGGAAAAAATTGGAGCTCAAAAAGTGGTTCTGAGCCGTTGAGAAATGATTTTTATGAATAATTTGTTAATAACAGTCAATCGCTTGCAACTCTAAATGAAGTTGATTATTACAGTAGATGATTTAGTTTTGCAAAAGAAAAAAATCGGAGCCCAAAAATGGGTCTGTGCTTTTTAGAATTGATTTTTATGAACTATTTGTTAATAACAATTGCGGGCTAATCTTGTGCAACTCTGACTGATGTTGATTATTGAAGTCGATGATGTAATTTTGCAAAAAGAAAAAATTGGAGCTCAAAAAGTGGTTCCGTGCCGTTTGCAAATCATACAAAAAAACAAGGGACTTTTCCAAGGTAGTCTTTGTATGCGTAATTCCACCCAGGGGCTTCATAAAGAAAAAGAGATGCATCTTACGACTTTGTACAAATCCATGCTTTCCGATTTTAAATCCAAGTAGTTTTTAAAAACTGTCGATTCCTTAATTTTAAATCTTTAACTTTTATATTCTCATTACACAATTTAGAAAATATTTTCCAGGGTTTCGAAACATATGAAACGTTATTTTCTACATGAATGCCTAACCTGTAAAATAATCATTTTTTGATTCATTACAAATTCGAATCAAAAGTTTTAATTTTCCTTTCGAAACCGAAAACCAGTGGCAGGTTAGGCATTCGAATCCGATCGATATTTTTGACAGTCTCTTTCGAACTTTCCGCTGCTTCGCTAGAAAATAATTGCGCGGTTTATGAACGATGTGCATTTTCTTCGTATTTATTCTCAACATGCACCGACAATACTACCATTGCGATAATCGCAAAGCTCTTTTCCTATCGGTTCATTTCAATGCTGAATAATTTGAAAACGGTAGCTTGAAAACATTTTCGGCAAAGGAACTTTCATTTCAGGATTTTACGCTCTATCTGCTGGTAAACGGGGTTCAATAGGTTGAGAAACACGGTGTATAGTCATCGTGTATGTAAAATTGTATTGTACAATGCTCTGTCGAGCCACAACAAATCCCTAATTTACAACGGAATGTATGGCTGCGAAAGATATAGCAGGCAACACATTTTTTGCGAAAGTCAACTATAATCAAATTTTAATTGATTTATTTGTATTCTATGGGCGAAATAGAATTGTGATTTAGATTTATTTTTCATTATAAATTAGATGATGTATCAGAGCGTCATGTCTACAGTAGCAGGTAACTAATAGTCTATTAGACAGTAAAATAAGTAGTCAAAACAGAGACAATTGTTGTGGAGTAACCGAATAGCGTATATTAAGTATAAGATAATTCATAATATACCAGAGAAAGGGGGCTCAAGTACTGAAAGTACAATTGCAACATATACAAAATTCACAAAATATATATGTACAATATGTGCTAAGAAGATCATATAAAATATCAAAACATGAATGAATCTCTCAGATTTATGTTACACAGTTAATTTACGAAAATTGAAGATTAATTCGACTTTAATTTTATAACAGATACTTGCAGAACACCTTTCATGAAGCCAGGAAAATGTGTTTCTCTCTTGAAATGCGATGTGTTACTAAATCTTCTCAAATCCCATACAAATATTGCTGGAAACTATTTAAGGGATTCCCTTTGTTATTACGAAAATCACATACCTGTAATTTGTTGTCCAGTAAATACTAATATTATTTTAAAAGATTCACATACTGAACGAAGTGAGGATCCGGTATTAACAACAGCAAAACTTAAATTAATAGATATACCACTACCACCGGTATGCGGTTTCAGCAATACAAGTCATGGCCGCGTTGTCGGTGGGGCACCTGCAGAAAAAGGTAATATATAGTTACTTCCTTTCACAACCATACCCTATATTCTCATCAACATTGTCTTCGTCATTATCATCATCATCGCCATCGGGATTAATGCTATAATTCTTGTATGAGAATGCTGTTACTATCTTCATATCTGAAGATTTCCATGCAATTTATAAATGACATTACGTCAAGCGTGGTTAATCTATGCAGTCGATTGATGAATAGATTACGACGGAAAATATTCCGTCCCATTGCGAAATTCTTCATAAAAAATGTATCAGCACAATTATATTACTTATTCCTTGAATTTCCTGGAGGTATTTCAGATGTCGATTCTCGTAGAAAAATCTATGTTTGTATCTGACAACTGAGCCGTATTCATCTGAACAAGAGCATCTGGCATTCCCAGCACGGTGCAAAACCATTCCTTAATAGCGATAGTTAAAGAAACAGTAAATTGGACTAGGAAGGCCAGTATCTTACTAGCGTAAAGAGGACGTTCGGTATATCTCTTGCTTCTTATCCATAATATATCGTTTATATTTGATGGCAGGAAACTGAAAAGAACTGTATAAAATCTATATAATACTTGATTTTTCATATATTTAGATACACAATTTTTTACTTGAGAAGTAACTATCGATCCGTCTCTGGCTGACGTGATCGTTCAGTGGTCTGGGTTTGTATTATTGCAGCAAAGAGTTGCTTATGTAAATGTGATCAGAAAGTGCGATTCGGAAAAAGTGATTTAAAAGGATTGGGGTTTCTACTAGAAATCATCTGTAATTGTGAGAAGAGCGAACCAATCCCTTCAACTTCAAAAATAAGTAGTGGTTACGAAATCAATAGAAGGATAGTTTTTGCAATGCGCTTGATAGGAGTTGGTTTTTATGGTTTATCAAATTTTTGTGGACTGATGGACATCTCATCGAATGCATTAAGTGAAAATGCTTATTGTAATAGCTTACGGCATATTTATTGTGCAGTGAAGGCTGTTACTGAAATAATTATTAAAAAAGGTGTCAGAGAAGAACAAGAAATGAATAAAGAAAAAGGATTACCAGAAGATAGGCTTACTGTGTCGGGCGACGGTTCGTGGCCAAAAAGAGGATTCACAGCTTTACTTGGAATTGTTAGTTTAATCGGCAAGTATACGAACAAAGTCACAGATGTAGCCGTAAAATAAAAAATTTGTCAAGCATGCAGTAATTATTTACAGTTTCCCGAAAAATACGCCAGAGTTTGATGCTTGGTTTACGGAGCACTGTGAAGCAGGACATTGTACAAGTGATCATGATGGTAGTGCCGGTCTTATAAAAGTCGAAAGAGTGCAAGACATGTTTATGAGATCTGTAGAGACGTATGGTGTTATGTAGGAATATTATATCGGCAACGGTGACAGTAAAACTTTCAAGCGGCACGAAGAAATTGCACCGTATGGTAAGGCTCTGAAAGCGAAGAAAACAGCATGTCTTTTATACGTAGGCAAGGATACATAGAGACGTGGAAAAGAAGCAAAAAAACCTTGCGAAAATAAAAAGCAAAAGAAAAAAGAGAGGCATTAGAAAGAAATGACAAAGTACTAACAAAGAAGGGGGCTAAAAAAAGTGACCAACCTGTAGTAAAATCTTTACAATTCACTGAAGCGCAACTGGCAAAATTATCTGGCTACTTTAAAAAAGCTGTGCTTGCTTACCCCGATTCTGCAACAGATATGAAGAAGGCAATTCTGGCTCTTTTTATCACAAGTGTTCTACCGGCGCAAAGCGGCAACACGAGTACAGTCCAGCCGGAGCAGATTCATGGTGCGGTTATCAAAAGGCAGTAGCTACAGATGAATTACATGACTTCAAACATCCTTTAGCGTTCGATTTATGAGGAATCAACCGACGAAAAAGTGCTCGAGAGATGCTTAGGTGCTAATACTCAAAACAATAACGAAAATTATAATTCGTGTGTTTGGAACATAGCTCCTAAGCACAAGTTTGTTGGTAAACAAACACTTGAAAT
The DNA here is from genome assembly GCA_030407085.1 of Trichopria drosophilae. Taxonomy (NCBI): domain Eukaryota; kingdom Metazoa; phylum Arthropoda; class Insecta; order Hymenoptera; family Diapriidae; genus Trichopria; species Trichopria drosophilae. The sequence continues at coordinate 106,614,732 of CM059583.1, read as the reverse complement.
AGCTGCTTTTAGTGCTGCTTGCATTTTTAATGAAGGGTTTTTACCGATTTTGAAAGTTGTGGAAGTTATGGGTGTTACAATCGGCCCGCAAGCAAGGCAGTACGCTGATAAAGTCAACGACAGGCGTGTTGATCGAGGCGAGCTTGAAGCAACGGAAGCATCTAAAGAGCAGCGGACTGGAAGAAGAAACGCAAAAATCCTTGAAAATGACGCATATGAAGACCAGGAAGGAGTAGTGTACGAAGCCGGATTGGATATGTAAGTAAAAATCACTTTTTATAACGATTTTTCACGAATAAAACAAAAATAAAATGACACTCTCATTTAAAAAGTATTGCACCTATAGACATGAACCAAACGGCATTTTACTCTTCAAAGGCCTCTCTATGGTCTGGAGTAGAATCTAAAATATTGTTATTTAAAAAAGTTATGAACAATTAAAACTAAAAAAAAAGGGTCAAGTAATTGAAAAGGCCGCCATTTTTTTTGTTGGTCTACATTTCTTATTCCAGTTCACACGATATCCAATGTCATACAGAATAAGAAACCATTTTCATTTTTGCTTGCAGATCATTTTTGGATGAGAAATCATGTCATTCGTCTGGAGGAGGAGCGACTTTGAGCCGTCATTTTGACAAAAAAATTACGATAAAGTATAATTTAATTGTTGATGACATGTATTTTATGATATGAAAAGTTCGATTTCTAAAAACGTTTTTTAGTGTGTATAAAATTTATTTCAACAAAACACGAAATCCATGGTAACCTGGCCTTAAACAATTATAAATAATAAAAAATTATTAATATTATATTAAATCGATTAAGATGGTGAAAAAGGCGAACAATTTTTAAATGAAACTTAGAATGACAACTGTTATAAATGATTAGGAAAGTTATGCAAGCCAACGGAAATACCCATATAAAACGTGGAAAAAAAGTATATCAAAAATTCGAAATAAAAATTAGAAGTCCTTATAAACTGAAATTAAAACACTTTAATATTTTATTTAGTACCTCGAATTTTAAGTGATCAAAAATTACAGGATATAAACATTTTAATTTTCGCATTAATGACAGCAGGAGTTAATTAAAAGGTAACAGAATCAGATTATTTTTCTAATTCAGTAACATAACGATTTCAGAAATCCAAAATCACATCTTCTCATGTTGAAAAAATTAAAGTCAATCAACAAATTCCAGTTTTCTTTCAGAGAATAACTTTTCAAATTTCAGACATAAAAATGATTAGTAATTTAAAATAATTTTTTTAATTTGCGCCTGCATCACTGTTCCAAAATGTATCGTATCCTCTTATTTTGGCAAAAAATATCAATTTATAAGTTTCTGTATTCGTTCAGACAGTAACCAAACAATCGAAATTGATTAACTTTGATTAAAGGGTCAATCTTTGTAGATAAATAACGGCGAGATGGTCGTACGCGCTAAGGCGTCTGGCTTATTTTGCACGAACGGAACGACGCGGGTCGGGTCGATCTATCTGGACCAACGGAAGGCCACTCGGGACCATTGGATGCTGCGGAGACGTCGTCATGTGTGGACACGTAGGTGGGATGTCAGCTGCATCTACCGTCGGTCTGACGTCCCCACGTGTAGGGCACGTAGAGGACGAGATCGAAAGGGCCGAGCAAGATAGGAGGATGCTGAAGCCCGTCACGTGTAGATACGTAAACGAGCTTCCGGTTTGTCTCTGCACTATAGTTCTGATGACTGCGAAAGGACGAATGCTGCGGAGCTGAACCTCGCCACGTGGAGGCACGTCAGCGAGTTTCCGGTACGTCTTTTACACTATAGGTGTACACATAGTTGTGTGAAAGACTGCGGAAGCGGAGAGCAGCGGAGAGGAGAGAAGGGTTTGGTAGCGGGTCGTCCTAGCGTCACGTGTGGGTACGTAGGCGCAAGACCGTCCCGAGTCGTCGAGCAGAAAGAGGAAGCGCACGTCTGGCACACGTAGAACCTCGCCGCCTCTCCTTCGACGGCAAGCTACCGATTTGACTTTCACCACGGCTCGTATACCCCGGCCGGGTGAATTTCGCAGCGCGAACGCTCGCTCGTTCGCTGATCGGGTGTACGGCCGTGGACATCTGGCGGTAGCGCGGAACACTAACGCCGGCGACCCTAGCGGGCGGTGTTTGTGTTTTCAACGAGGACGGACTGCAACGTCTCTCTCTTTGCAATTTATCAATATTACTTTTTTATTTAAATTGATGGTCGCGATCGGCTTTCAACTAATAATGCCCAACGGGCACGAAAAACCCAAATGTTTCTAAAACGTTTTTAGAATGTTCCAAACAAACGGAACGTTTTATAAACGTTTCATCCATGTTGCAGACATAAAACGTTTTAGGAACGTTTCTGGAACATTTTAAAAACATTTTAGAAACATTTGGGTTCTTCGTGCCCGTTGGGTGCTATGACTATTCCAGCTTAGCATTTAATTTTATTCATGAAACTAGAAGAGATTATTTTATATTGAAAATTATTAAGTTGTGTAAGCTTTATTAACAAAACTGTACCATAACGGCGTAATCTAAAATTAAAACAATATTTCCGTGCTCGATCCGTATCGGTCCTTCTCTCGCCGAGATCTGCTTCACACACTCCGTGCCTTTGTTTCGCTCGCTGTCGGAACAACTTGACCGTTCTCGGGACCTTTCGGATTCAGACCTCTGCGCTCAAGTCGGTCACTTCGATATAAAATGCTTCACGAACAACAGACTGCGATAATCAATGTAAATATAAAATTAATATTGATACATTGTTCATGCAATAATTGCATTAAAATTGATTTATTAGATGTGACTACAAACACCAAAACTTATCAGCAGGCCAATTGCATATAGAATCGACAGTATTTGTTTATAAACGATTTTTAAAAAAATGTATGCCATGATTTCCCAACTGCAGTCGCGTTCGGGATGCTTCCAGCTAAGTGTTTATATAATAAAATAACTATCTGAATACTTTTTATTTTTCGACGATTTTCAAACGCAGTTAATTGTATTTCGTACCTCTTCTTTCAAGATTAAAATTTAGCACTTCTTTCGAGTACCGAAATGCCACAACTTTAAAGAAATCGAAATTTTTGAGATTTTGTAAAATTGATTATTTCCCAAATGGGGAACTAAATGTTTGTATGTATCATTTCTTTCAACAATTTGCAAAATTCTTCATCAGCTACTGGAATACGAATTTCGAGCAAGAATATGAAAGACTTAAAACGGTTACAAAAATTCCTAAGCTTAAAAGGACAGATTTTTTATAACTATTTTTTCAATATATACCATTACTCATACTCCTGTTATTTATAGTTTTAATTAGTTACATTTGTTTAATGTATCGAAATGAAAATTATTAAAATTATTATGAATTAATAAAAAAAAATCAACTTTAAAAGTTAAATAATGTGATATTTCGCGGAATCGTAAGCTATATAAGTTTATTTACCCATCAATGAATTACAATAAAATTCATGAGGGCGGAGTGCAGCAAAAAATAACCTAAAAAGAACAAAAATCGTTCGCAACGCTTACGATATACTGACACACGAGAGGCAAATCCCAAGACATCTTGCCGTTACAAATCTTCGGTCACGATGAGAAGATACACAGTTATTAACAATATATATATCTCGTATATTGCTACATTTTACATTCTAGATTAAGAAACGCAATGTATAAGCTATGATACACAAACTAGATTTTGTATCATTATCTAATAGTTGCTGCTAAATTAGAGCCTACGATATAAGATACTTGGTAGCTATGTTTGGTCTGCCATAGCTAAAAATGAGAAGAGGTGATTACGAAAGCATGTCGTGGATGAAATGGTTTGCAAATTATGGGGAAGGGAATTACAATATTGTATGGCCGTGATCCACAATGAACGTAGAAAATGTTTGTGCCGTGAGTTGGTAGCATATAATGAGAAGATTGAATGCGAGATGAACGACGCAATGAGCTATCCGTTGGGATGAATCTGGATGACAGATAGGATGGCTGGTTGGTGGTGATGATCTGATGAACAAGGTTATCAAGGAAGTAGAGTATTCTAGATGGGATGGACAACCGATTTGCTCTCTTTCTGAAAGGCGTAAGTAAGTCTATTGTCCCGCTGTAGTCGATAGATGAACCGAAGGGCGGCATTTTGCAAACGCTGTAATTTGACGTTAAGGTAGCCCGAAAGATCGGCAGTAACGAGAGTAGCACAGTCGATATGCGGGATTACTAGGGAGTTAACAAGTGATAGTTTGATAGATGGAGGTAGGAACGATCCACGGTATTTCAGTCGATAAAGGACATTATGGACTTTAGACGAAATTGAGTTGACATGTCGATTCCATGAGAGATCGGAAGTTATAATTATATCTAGATCTTTCACTTCACTAGAGTATGAAATTGTGTCATTTCTAACCACAATTGGCGATAAGGTTAGGTTCTGGATGGTAGCAACCCTGCGAAAAATTTTAAGTAGGATTCTTATGAGAATCTCATGAGAAATTGAAACAAGTGCCTTATAGTTGTCGTAAAGATACATTATATACATCTATGAGACATACAAGTATCGTATGGAATATGTAATGTTTTATTACATGAAAGAAAATAATTTAATAGGTAGTTTTATGAGCATACAATCATGAATGTTTTGAGTTGAAATTTTATGGAAATTATATAAAAATCTCATCACAATCAGGTCAATTTTCATAGAAATCACATATATTTCCGAATAGTATTTCCGTAACCTAGTGCGAGTACTATGTGACATCTATATGAAATTTACAAGGTACTTGTTTCAAATTCTCATATGATTCTCATGAGATTCCTATACAAAATTGTTTGCAGGGAAGATTCTGAGTAGAACCGATAATAATGGCTTTAGCTTTGCGTACGTTGAGCGCAGAGTCTTGGGACCAATTTAAAAGTTCGGCTATATCGCTATTAATACGTCTTATGGTATCAATAACACAGCTTATTGGGGTGGAAAGATAGAACTGGGTGTCGTTAGCAAAAATGATGGTAGTATTTCGACAGTAGCGAAGTCTTGTGAATAAGGTGTTAATGACGATGATGAAGAGAATCGGACCAAGACTAGTACCTTGAGGAACTCCTGATGTAGTGTGCTCATGTTGGGATGCCTGTCCATCCAATCCAATAATCGATTGAGATCGACCTGAAAGGAATGAATGCATCCATTGAAGCGCAGAGTCCTCAAAACCTAGATCACGTAAGCAGGTAAGGATAACAGTGTGACTAAGAGAATCGAAGGCCTTAGAGAAGTCAAACAGGACTAGGATGGTAACGTAGCCTTTGTCTATGCCTAGTCAAATATCATCCATGAGATGTAGCAAGGCGGTTTGCGGGCTATGAAACCTACGGAATCCACATTGCTTAGGATGTAGCAGATGATTGTTCTCGAGGAAGCTAGTGATTTGGTGGATGGCTAAGGAGTTAATGACTTTGAAGAGGTGGGGTGGGTTTGCAATTAGAAGGTTGTCGGATAGATTTACAGGATTGGCAGTTTTATTCAGGGGTATGATATAAGATGATTTCCAGATAGATGGGAAGGTACCTAAAGAAAATGAATGATTAAAGATATGAGTCAGAAGGGTAAAATGACAGGGAAAAGTGGTTTAAGGTGCGCCAGACAAAGGGAGTCAGGACTTCATTTTGAAAATGCTTTTACCTTATCACTTGAATCAGTGATCATTACACCTAGTTGAGAGAACGTTAATCCGGAGTAATGAGTAGGGCCATAAGGTACAGAGAAAAGTGAAAATATGCAATTATAATATTTTTAAATAACGAGATGTATTCATTAAGTTTAACTAAAAATTCAGAAAGTAGATGACCTTCGGGACGACGGTAGATTACAATGACTAGGATATTATGTGAAGAAGCTTTAACGTTTAGGAAAAGATACTCCGGATCATTGATAGAATTATTGTTTGAGCATTCCAGAACTGAGTAAACAAGTGATTGATGGAGGTAACATGCTACACAACCACCTTGAACGTAGCGCGATTGACCATCAGCAAGAAGTGCACGATCGTTTCGTACAAGATTATATTTTGGTATCGATATACAAGATGATTCAATGTTTGGGGTGAGCCAAGTTTCAGTTAATGCTAAAATATGAGTAGAACCATCAGAGAGTTCGCATGCCACATCTTGCAGATGGGCCCGTATAGAATTAATATTTATGCCCGATATTTTCAGGTAGGACGAAGAATCACGAGGGGAAAAAACAGTTAACGGCGAACTTTAAATTTTTTAAATGAAGTTCGGTAGAAATGAGCATTTCACTAATGCCACCATCTTTCCGAACAAATATATTACCATTACATTTCAACTGACTTGCACTGTATCTTAGTGCAAAATATTGCCTGGTCATTGATTGAGTAGATGGTGTACTATTAGTCGGACGCTTAAAGTCGATTTTTGAAATACTAATAAAATCACTGTGAAATGCCGATAGTTTCAGATGCGTTAGGAATAATAATAATAATAATAATAATAATCGACTTTATTGCTTATATCAGGAATACACTATATACATGGGAGAGTTCACTTACTTACTAAATATATATAAGCAAAAGGCGAGACACAGTACCACTAAGCTGTTTTACAGTCTGACCCTAGTACGCAAATGAAAATGTCTTGGTGTGTTAAGCCACACTGCGCCGGAATGCCGTTAATAATAAGTTCGGCTGTTGGTCTAGCCAGTGCCAATGCATATTTATTATAGGACATTTCAGACGATAATGCATTGCAGGTAGCTGCATTTTGTTGGACGGCAGCGGTTAAATTCGCCATTTCAAGTTTGATGGCACTGGTGTCATTTTTAATGGAAGAAATGTCTGCCTGCAAGTCAATTCTCGTTGTTTTAATAACTTCCAATAGTTGCGTGAACTGCTGTTGAATTAGTACGCTATCGACCGACATTGTATATTGCGAAGAAGGCGAGGTTGGAAAGAAAGGGAGTACACCGGCCGACGTGGGGCTTGCCGTAAACGCACGAGACGGTATTGACGTTGTCGAAAAGAGAGACGGCGAGTTTTCGAGCGCACGAGGAGCAGGTAGCGAGGAGAGGGAGAGATCGCACGTGGTTGTAGAGCTAGACTTTGATGACGTCATAAGTATGTGTACAAGCGAACGTACACAACACACGGCATCGGGCTTATTGGTAATATATAAGAGAGCACACGATGGATGATATGACGATTTACAAATATCGCACGCTAATTTTAATTTAATTATGATTTTATGACACTTCGCGCAGATGGGGCATGCTGTGCTGTTCTCTCCTGCACCTAGCTTTTTAGGCCTTGGCATTAGTTACGCATACCTTGAAATTGATTAGCGATGTAGATGCGGTTGGATGACAGGTGTGCGCTGTAGTCTGTCGAATGGACGGGACCGTGTGATTGGCCAATAACCCCGTGATTCGCTGAGCATGCGCATGCGCAATCTAAGCTGCCTTACATTTGACGATGGCAGGCATGTACAAACACAAGAGAGATTCAGTGTCGATGACAGATGTTACTTGAAATAGGCGGCTGACATATTACAGTTGCGCAGTTGACGTTGGCTCCGCGATCGCCGTTGACACGTGCCCGGTGAAAACCGTGGAAAAGATTTTATGATTTCGGAGAATGAAGATATTCGTGAATAATAATTAAAAATACGGTGGAGTAAGAATTTGCTCGTGTGAAACTCACCAGAAACAGAGAGATTGATTGATTGATTGAAATAATTTTTATTATTATCCTAGCCACTACGGGCCGTGGACAAATAAACCAATATCTTGCCGTTACAAAATCACGGTCAGGATATAATACATAAAAAGAATGTTTCTATCTCTGCAAAATGGTAGTATCACGCTACCATATATGGAAAAAAGAGAGAAAAAAAATGTCTATTTGTATTTAGATACGAATACTTAAAATTTAAGCTTGACCTAGTGGAGTAACAACACTTTACACTATTTTTACTAAAGTCGCTATAGCTAGTCTGCTCTAAACAGGTATGGGTAGAGGTTGGTACGAAACTATGAGGAGGTGGTAAGCATTTGTAAGTAGTGTGGTAGGGAGTTCCAAAACTGTATGGCTGTTATCCAGAAAGGGCGAGCATAAATGTTAGTACGTGGGGTTGGTAGCGTAAAACGAAATGATTGTAGGTGAGATGACCGACGTGTAGAATGATCAATATGAATAAATCTATCGGAGAGGTAAGAGGGTTGAGAGGCAGTTATGATTTGGTGGGTGAAGCAGCCAAGGAAGTAATGCCGCCTGAAAGCGAAAGATAGCCAATTTGCTTTTTCCTGTAAGTCACAAGCCTTTAATCACGTCGCAGACGGTTCACGTATCTCAGGGCAGCATTTTGCAGGCGCTGCATCTTAATATTGAGATATGAAGACATATTAGCGACAACCAGAGAGGCGTAATCGAGGTGTGGTATGACTAGTGCATTTGTAAGTGTGAGTTTGATATGGGGTAGGAGAAAAGCACCGCGAAATTTAAGCCGGTACAGAACGTTGTGTACTTTGGACGAGATGGAGTTGACACGCCTATTCCATGTTAGGTCGGATGTAATTATGACACCCAAGTCTTTTACTTCATGAGAATAAGGTACTGCATCCAACCATACAATGATTTGAGATACCGTAAGATTTTTAATGATTGCTAGATTTTGCGATGACCCGAAGATGATAGCCCGTGTTTTGCGTGGGTTTAGGGTGAGCCCAAAGTCATGGGCCCACTTTACTAGTTCTTGGCTGTCGCAGTTAATATTACGTACTGTTTCAGTGAGGCCACTTATTGGGGTTGATAGGTAGTATTGTATGTCATCTGCGAAGATGATTGAGGTATCACGACAGTACCTAAGTCTCGAAAATAAGGTATTAATTACTATAATAAATAATATTGATCCGAGGCTCGAGCCTTGGGGCACACCTGATGTGGTATATTCGGGATCGGATGTTATGCTATCGGGGCCTATGATGGTATGCGAATGATTTGTCAGAAATGAGTGTAGCCATTTCAGTGGAATTTTCTCATAGCCTATATCGCGGAGACAAGACACGAGTACAGCATGATTTAAGGAGTCGAAGGCTTTCGAGAAATCTAATAAAACCAATATGGTGATTGCACCTTGATCTATGCCCAGTAGTACGTCGTCCAAAAGGTGAAGTAGTGCAGTCTGGGTGCTGTGGAATCTATGGAAACCACATTGTCTAGAGTACAACAGATGGTTACGTTCTAGATAGTTGATAATTTGCTGGGTGAGTAGGGAGTCAATGACTTTGAAGAGGTGAGGTGGATTTGCGATTGGAAGGGTGAATGGAGTTTGAGGATTTGGAACCTTCTTAAGAGGGATAATGTAAGAGGCCTTCCAGATGCTTGGGAAATGTCCTGAAGCAAGTGAAAGATTTAGGATGGCAGTTAAGTATGGGGCTATGATCCAAAACATGGGTAGAGATGAGCCAAAGGAACATGGTCAGGGCAAAGCCCACGTGATTTATGTGCGATTTGATTTAAACTCTGCAGAACGTCCTGATGGCAGATTTGGGAGAAAGAAAATGATGGTTGTGAGTTTGATAATGGTCGACGCATAATTTTATCAAGCGTTGGTAAGTCACATGAAGGATGAGAGGATGATATTTGTGCAAAGTGACGGTTAAGTGTAGTAGATGAGAAATGAGGAAGAGCAGACTGCGAGGACACATTTGCAAGATCTAGTCTCCGGAGGCAGGACCAAAGCTTATTAGGACTATATTGTTGGAGAACTAGGTCTTCTAAGTAACGCTTTTTAGCTGCTTTTATTATGTTTTTAATATCGCGTCGCATACTCCGATATCTTTCTAACAAAAGCGCATTTCTAGTTCGTTTCGCACGCAAGTACAGTTTGTCACGTTGTTTGATTTTGTCTCGAATGACGGGCGTTAGCCACGGAATGGAGCGATGCACAATAGGTTTAGTGGCAAGAGGCGCATGACGATTTAAAACTTCAAAGATACATTCATAGAAAATATTAAGACTATTTGTGAGTTCATTACCTTCAGTATTTAGTGAACGGCAGTTACGATCAAGCACAAGGAGGTTGGGAAGCTTGTGTTGAAGTAAAGCTGAAAGATCATTGATTAACATTGAGTAATCACAATGCGAGAAATTTCGGTAGGTAATCGTCTGAGGGATGCAGTTTAGATTAGACAATTCATAGAAGATGGTAACAAGAAGATGACCAGCCGCAAAGGGAGTGATAGATGTAGAGAAGCTTTTAATCTTATCGTAAGAGTCGACAATCATGACATCAAGTTGAGCGGAAGAAAATCCTGAATGGTGGGTTGGTCCGAAGGGAACAGAAAAAAGCGCATAGTCTAATATAAAGTTTTTAAGATACTCTGAATCAAATGTATTCTCTAAAATATGATAGTTTAAATCGCCTGTTACAATTAAATTTTTATACGAAGAAATGTAACAATTTAATTTTACTATAAAGTCCGCAAGGAGTTGACCACCTGGGCGTCGATACATGATAATAATCAACAGGTTGTTTCAACACGCAGATTTCATTTCGAGAAAAATATATTCAGGGGCATTATATTAATACATTCATTTACAGAACATTCTAAGATAGAATAGGACAGAGACTTGTGTAGATAACACGCCACACCACCGCCCTGAATATATCGCGTCCGCCCGTGCGCAAAAAGAGCCCTATCATTACGTACAAAATTATATTCGCTGATAGCTACACAAGAGGAATCGATAAGACGTGTTAACCATGTTTCTGTAATTGCCAGAATGTTTGTATAGCAATCGGATAATACATGTTCGACATCATGTAGATGGGCATGCAAAGAATTTATATTTATACATGAAACTTTTAATAAGGACGAAGACAATGTCGACGATGCATTTTGAGACCTTTATTATATTCATTGGGCTGTGATTGTCAGGCAATATTTTTAAGATCTAATTCAGTAGCAATCAGCAACTCCGGTACTCCACCATCTTTGCGAACAAAGATATTGCCATTTTTTGCCCAGACACGTTTATAACCCGCGTTTTTCGCCGCAATTTGGCTGTTCTCAATAGCTTATAGGTGGACGATATCAAAAATTCGTATATTTATACGACTTTATCGCAGTTATTCTCATCGGATAATTCCGGGAATAATTCCTGTACCGTGAGTTTTCCCAACTTCCGCTTCGCTTCAACGATGAAATTTCGAACTTCGATAGATTTGAAGTGGGCTTTTATAGCAAAATACTGTGCCGGAGATGACTGATTAGTGACAGCAGAATACGAAGCAGGGCGTTTATAATCAATTTTATTAAAGCTAAGAATATCATTTAGTAAGCCGGGCAGTTTTAGATATGTTATTACGCGATGCATGATATCGAGATATGATAGCGAGCATCGTTCGGGAATTCCATTTATAATTAGGTCTGCTGTAGGTCGAGCGGGAGCATTTGAATGTTTCAAATATTCGATATCCGCTTTTAATGCATTACATACAGCTGTATTTTGTTGTACTGCGGATGTTAAAATTACGAGTTCTTTTCGCATAACACTCGCATCGTCTTTGACGACAGCAAGTTCACCACAAAGCCCTCTAATTTCATCTAATATTTGCGCGAACTGCTGATTTGTATCCATGGCATAATGCGCTTTACTCCGTAACGATGGAGAGATGGGTGATATAGAGAGAGAGGAAGGGAACTTGTCGAAAACAATCGAGGCGGTGCTAATGCTGGTTGCGTATTGCGAAGGGGGGCCGAGAGAGAAGACGAGGTAGGAAGCGAGGAGAGGGGTAAATCGCACGTGGCTGTGATGCTTATGGCCGGATGTAGCGAAGGAAGTAAGTGTGTGAGTGAGCCCACACAACACACGGACTCGGGCTTACCACGTATGTATTGACGACCACACGACTCGTGGAAACACTTAGAACATATTTCGCACTTTACGGAACCGACAACGCGCTTATGACATTTTGCGCAGATTACATTTACGGCTATGTTATCAGTTTCTTCGCTAAATTTTCCGCCGCGTCTCGTTTTAGACATCAGTCCATCGTACCTTGTGCAGAAATTATTGGTCAGGTGCGCAGTGGCAGGTACAGATTCAAGCAGGCGGCTGTCATATTTCTCCACGTGTCTACACCGGACTTGCGCAGATTTACACCTGCTCCGAGGTGGTCGTTGACACGTGCGGAGCAAAGAGACGGGAACAAATTATTTTCTAGAAAAAGGCACACTATTAACTTACAGTTGATGATTTTCGAAAAGAAATAGCGTCGAAATGTTGGTCTACAGTCAGTGCACCACCTGGAAATAGTTTCTCCCACCGGAGAATAATATCTTTATGAGAAAACGCAATTCTTCGAGGAGCGGAATTTACAACGTGTGGTGCGTATACTCACCAGTAGCAGAGAGAGAGAAGGAGAGAGAGAGAGAGAGAGAGAGAGAGAGAGAGAGAGAGAGAGAGAGAGAGAGAGAGAGAGAGAGAGAGAGAAAGAGAGAGAGAGAGAGAGAGAGAAATAGATTGAAAACTTATTTATTAGTATCTTGGCCACTACGAGCCGTGGACACATCAACTCAATATCCTGCCGTTACAATGTTTCGGTCAGGGAAAATGAGGAAGTGCGGACTGTGATGGCTGATTGGGAACGCCTAATTTTCGTAGGCAAGAGCATAGTTTGTTCGTGCACTAGTTTGTTGGAACACTAGTTCGGCTAAGGAACGATTTTTAGCCGCTTTTAAGATATTTTTAATATTATATATATATATATATATATATATATATATATATATATATATATATATATATATATATATATATACAGGGTGGCCGATTTTTCTGAAGACATCGAAATATCTCGAGAACTATGCACAGAATCAAAAAAGTTGTCGGATGAAAGTTGTTCGACACGAAGGGGGACATCCAATGATAATGAAATTTACCCCCTTCCCCATGCCCTGGGGGTGGAGTGGGGGCAAAAACAATAAAACTTAAATAGGAACCCCCAGTTTTTATTGCAGATTTGGATTCTCCGGAAAAAAGTACACCAATTTGACCTAGGAGCTATTGCATTTTGGTTCACAGGTGGCGCTGTAATCGATAAAAATCCAAATTTATCCGAAGACATTGAAATACCTCGAGAACTATGCACAGAATCAAAAAAGTTGTCGGATGAAAGTTGTTCGACACGAAGGAGGGCATCCAGTAATATTGAAATTTACCCCCTCCCCCATCCCCTGGGGGTGGAGAGGAGGCAAAAACAATAAAACTTAAATAGGAACCCCCAGTTTTTATTGCAGATTTGGATTCTCCAATATTGACAATTTTCGCCCGCGTAGCGGATATGGAATACGGTCATTCTAACAAAGCCGGGAAAAAATACATTTAGCGTTACCCAGGAACAACGACGTGGACTTAGTATTTTTCTGTTCCCTTTGGGGTGCTTGTTTTACGTGAGTCCCCTTGCCTCTCACTGTCTCACTGTTCACTTGCTTGAGTAAGTGTTCGAAATGTTGACCTTCCACTTCAATGCATTTATTTATTCTTTCTTCAAATGACTTTATACATGATAGAATCATATCTGCACAAATTTCTGCGCAAGCAGTTCTTATGCGTTCCACCATGTTTTCACGAGTCGTTGGTACTTGTTCATAAACCTTACCTTCTAGGTAACCCCATAGGAAGAAATCCGGAGATGTTAGATCAGGTGACCTCGCAGGCCAATTAATGGGGCCACCTCTACCAATCCACCTACCATTGTAATCGCGGTCTAGTATTTCCCTTGCTACTCTTGAAAAATGTGCTGGGCAACCATCATGCTGAAACCACATTGTCCGTCGGACGTCCATAGCAACATCCTCAAGTAGTAATGGTACTTCTTGTTCTAGGAAATCTCGATATTTTGTTCCATTCAAATTACCTTCAATGAAATAAGGACCAATGAGTTTATTTCCTATGATTCCACACCAAACGTTCACCGACCAAGGACGTTGATGATTAATTGTTGTAACCAATGGGGATTTTCTACGCTCCAATAATGCATATTATGCCTATTGACGCCACCATGGTTCGTGAATGTAGATTCATCTGAAAATAATACATTAGCAAAGAAATTGTGGTTCGTTTGCATTTTTTGAAATGCCCATTCACAAAACACCACGTGATTATGAAAATCATCGCCATCTAGTTCCTGGTGCAGTGAAATGTGATATGGGTGAAACTTATGACGATGCAATATTCTTTGAATACTGTCTCTGGAAATGCCGGAATCGCGATGTAATTGTCGTGTGCTTACATGTGGATTTTGGTGAATAGCTGCTAGTACAGCTACTTCGTTAGCTTCTCCTGTAACTGTTAATCTTCGCTTCCTTTTTTCATTTGTACGCTGCCATCAGAGTGAAAGGCATTCACAACTTTGTAAAAAAAAGAACGCGAGCGAGCATTATCTGGAAAACGCTCAGCATACAACGCAACAGCATCGTCAATATTCCTCTTACATTCACCATAAATAAGAATCATTTCGATTTTTTCGGGAACTGTAGCAGGATTCATTTTTAACTTGCAATTCGATTTAAGCAATGAAGGGTAGACAAAAAATAGTCACGTAAACGGAAAGTTGTTATTCTAAAAGCAAAGTGACCTCCGACCGAATTACTACCAATACAATGGACTTCAAATACAGTCTTACACTGAGAGACCGTGAATACTAAATTTTAATATGGGGATTAGAAAGTCGCGATATCCATTTACTTCCCTTCAGGAAAGTAGAGAAAAATGTAGGTGAACTGGTTACGTGTGACTCAACTTATGTATAAAAAGATATGCTACTTTATTTTCGAGTTATGTCGCCCTCTAGCGTTATGTAACAGAACCGGCGTCGGTGATGGCCGAAATGCAAGCGATATACATGTATGAAACCACGTGAGTTCTCTCGGGGTCCGGTAGATGGCGACGAAATCCCCAAATGAAGTAAGAGTTTCGTTTTGTTTAATAGAAGCTGGTTTGACCGTCAATGCTCAGCTTATTTATTCTCATTTCGGAAAAAACATACAGATAGAGAATGAATGAGCTGAGTGAAGGGACATGACGCGTTTTTTAATGGATTGCGTGATGTCCTCTTTTTGTTTATTAAATAATAAATTTAAAACCTAAAATGTAATTTTATTGAAGGTAGAAAACTTATTTATAAAATTGCTTCCATATTGTATGCACAATTTTTATGTAATCAGTTTTGATTTTTAATATGAAGAATATCAATTATTCATAATCTTAATTTTTCGAATGGACATTATTAAAATTTCATATTCAGAATAACAATTTTCGCAATTGATATTACTAAATTCTAATATTAAAAATTCTAATATTAGAATTTTTAATATTAAATTTTCATAAAGGGATCAAATTGTCCCTATTTGCCCCCTGGATGCCCCCCTTCGTGTCGAACAACTTTCATCCGACAACTTTTTTGATTCTGTGCATAGTTCTCGAGGTATTTCAATGTCTTCAGATAAATTTGGATTTTTATCGATTACAGCGCCACCTGTGAACCAAAATGCAATAGCTCCTAGGTCAAATTGGTGTACTTTTTTCCGGAGAATCCAAATCTGCAATAAAAACTGGGGGTTCCTATTTAAGTTTTATTGTTTTTGCCCCCACTCCACCCCCAGGGGATGGGGAAGGGGGTAAATTTCATTATCATTGGATGCCCCCCTTCGTGTCGAACAACTTTCATCCGACAACTTTTTTGATTCTGTGCATAGTTCTCGAGATATTTCGATGTCTTCAGATAAATCGGCCACCCTGTATATATATATATATATATATATATATATATATATATATATATATATATATATATATATATAATTATATATATATATGTATATATATATATATATATATATATATAATTATATATATATGTATATATATATATATATATATTTATTTATTTACATATTCTTATATTCCTGGAAAAGACGCAGGTTTCGAGTTCTTTTCGCACGCAGGTACAATTTGTCGCGTTCCTTAATCCTACTTCGTATACAAGGTGTGACCCACGGAATAGCGCGGTGCAAAATACGTTTTGTAATAATTGGCGCATGTAAATCTAAAATTTCGGTAATATATTCGTAAAAATTTAAAAATTATTTTCGCAGTTTATTAAGCTGTGTTGTTGCGAATTTGTCTGAAGTTGTGTGTGATCGGAAGCCAAGAGATGAGGAAACTTAAGTTGAAGTAATGCTGAAAGATCTTTATTTAAAGCAGAATAGTTGCATTTGGCGAAGTTACGATAGATGATAATTTGTGGAATGGAATTGAGGTTAGTGAATTCGATGAGGTTGGAGATATGCAGAATCAAATATATTTTCTAACAAGTTACAGTTTAAATCGCCTGTTAAAATTATGTTCTTGTATTTAGAAATATATGCATTAAACTTAACTATAAATTCCGCGAGAAGTTGCCCATGAGGGCGTCGGCATATAACTATAAATAATAAATTTCTTGAAAACGATTTGACATAAAAATATCTTCTGGGGTGTCAATGCTTTCATTTACTGATCACTCAAGAATAGTGTAAGATAAAGATTTGTGGAGGTAACATGCAACACCTCCACCTAAAATAAAGCGTATTTTCCCATCGCTGCGCAGTGCCCGATCATTACGGACGAAATTATAGTTTTTAACAGAAACACACGATGAATCAACAAGCGGTGTCATCTCTCGAGGATAGAAGTACGGAGCACGATGGCACCAGCCCCATCGAGTCGGCCTTGGGTGCGTTTCAGGAAAGCTTCGACCCTTTCGCCAGAAGAGTCTCTATTCTAAGGACACCTCCTAGAGAAACGTCTAGTAAGACCGAGACTAGGACTATCGAACCAGGTGTACTAGCTGCATTCTTCGAACAGACTGTACGCAGCTCACAGAGCTACCTATCAAGGATGAAAACCGAGAATGTAAGGGCAGAAGATACTGGAAAAAACATAGACCTACGGGGTAACGCTTCGGCCGAAGCCCTCATCGCTTACGAACATAAAGCGCTGGTGAACATTACGTAGCACCTGTGGGGCAGTGGGCAGTGACCCAATGATGCAGGAGGGTGTCACCGTTACCGTTGGGGAGAAAACGTCCACCACAGGAGAAAGTAAGAAGACTGACGCTAAAGAAGCTGCTCACCTGGCCCCGAGAGTGAAGAATGTTACAAGCGAGGAGGAGGTGGACTCTCCAGACATCGCGATGGATAGCGATGACTCGGAAAAATCGGAGATCCAGAAGAGGAAAAGAAACTCGAGTACTCCAAAAAAGAAGAAAAAGAGTGGTAAGGAAGCTGCCTACATCGCTGCATTAGAAGAAGCGGGGTGCCAAATAGACAAGCTCGGGAGGATCTTGGCAGGTATGTACAAGCCAAAGAAGGAACTGCTGGACATCAGCCAATCTCTCCTTGCGTAAGCGGAGGTATTCCAGACAGAAGAACTAAAGCGCAGACACCACCAGAGGAAAGCAGGAGTACCCTTGAAGACGCTCTGCTGCGGGAGGTCAACTCTATGCGCAGGAAACTGGCAGAAGTAAAGGCCGAATTCTCGAAACTGCGGCAGGAAAAAGAGGACAGAGGAGAAAGATGCGAGCAATGCACAAAAAGCCGTAAGGCTAGTCAACGAAGGAAAGAGCTCAAAAAAATTGAGAGCTATGGAAGCTGTATTGAATTCTGTAACATCCCGGACGAGGACTGGAACGAGGAGGTTATTTCAACAGGCCATCTCCGGTAACATCTGGGACGCGCCGTGGACACGCGACGTAGTATTACCCTGTAACGCTACTGTTCCGAAGATAAACAGAGCCATCAACACCTAAAGATGCCACAAGAAAGAAGTAGAAAAAAACTACTCCCCGCATGGTCCAGGCGAAAGGCAAACCCTTTTCGGATGTCCTGAACCAGGTGAAGTTGGCCGTTTGCCCGAAGAGCATCGGCGTTGTTTTAAAAGCAATGCGACGTACCAAGAACGGAGACCTGCTGGTAACAACCCAAAACGGTATGAAAAAAGCGGAGGCGCGGAGGCTCAGGCCGGCCTTTGGGAACCGTCGAAATACGTCAATCGTGATGAAAGCTAAGGAGGCTAATAGGTTGATTCGTAAAGGTCGGAAAGAAATCGGAGGATGGTGAATCTGCCGGGTCCTAGAAAGGAAGACGGTGGACTATTGCTTACGATGTTGGGAAACTGGACACGAAGAGTTCCAATGCAAAGGCCCCGTCCGAAGAAACCTCTGTATGAGATATGGGGAAGAGGAGCACAAAGCCTCGGAGTGTAGCAATGGCCCATACTGACTCGGGCACGGGAAGACCGGAGAAATAAACGACGAAAGTGAAAGTCCTACAGATAAACACGGCCCGTAGGCGCCCCGCCCACGACCTGACAATAGCCACAGCCAAAGAGCTGGGGGTAGGCCTAATCGTCGTCTGCGAGCCAAACAGGAAATCGATCAAGGACCAACTAGACTGGATCAGCGATGACAACCTGGACACAGCTAGCAAGGTGCTCTATCCGGATATTCCAGTGATAGGACAAGGAAAGGGCAAAGGGTTCACATACATGACGACGGCTTCCTTTACTATATTCAGCTGCTATGATTCGCCTAATCAGGACATTGGTGAGCTAAAAGACACCCTCGAAGACATCGGCGACGAGATGAGACGTGAACGTGGGGACCCAATCATCGCTGGCGACATTAGCCCCAAATCCCAACAGTGGGGTATGCATTCTACGAACGTCAGAAGCATAGTGATGACAGAGTGGATCACTCAATGCGACCTGATGGTCAAGAACGAAGGCATAATACCAATCTTTGAGCGGGAAGGCTATTGGTCAATAATTGACCTCACCATGGCCACCTCAGGCCCAGCAGGCAGGATCCAGCAGTGGCAGGTAGGTGAGAGGGAAACGCTCAGTGACCACAACTACATCGTGTTCAATGTCAGCGATACCACCCAATCCTTGGCACCATATTGTGACCTAGTCACAAGAGATAAAACAAACAACAAAAAAGGGTCAAATCAAGCAGTATTCCGTAGAACTAGTTAGTTAAGAATCAAAACAAAATAATGAGGAATATACAAAACAAAATTTGAAAATTTAAATTAAATATTTAAAACTATAAAATAGCAGAAATACAATTTAAATTGCGACAATGGGAGTAAGGGAGAGCGAGCGCGTCAGCCACTGCGGTAGTGAGAGAGAGAGAGGCCCGAACGATTAGCGGATCGCAGTCCGGCGATCAACAACGTGCCGAAATGTATACATCGTCGGCCGTCGACTTCGGAATGTGCGAGAGAGAGAGAGAGAGAGAGGTATAAACGTGCAATACATTAGACAAAGATACCCCGAAGATAACAAAGCAAACGAAGTAATTATGCGATAGGACTATTAGAGTAATAAAGACAGTACTATCGCATATAATAATATGGAAAGTACGAATTGACCAATTTGAAAATTTGAAATTATGGGCGGATACTGAGTGAAGTGGGGACAATCTAGCAAGGTTACCTGCTTACCTCAGTTCCACAAAATTGTCAGCGTACGGTCGTGTACGGTCCCAGTAAGGAATCCGAAAGTGAAAACGATCGGTAGTGGAAGTAGTTTGGTTTTTTGCGACAAGGGTAGTGAGAGGTGACAGGGAGTCAAGCCGAGGAAGGCATCCACGACGGGAGGAAAAATCGAAAGGAAGGAGAGTTGGGAACGATGAGGTAGGAAATTAAGTGAGGCATAGAGAAAGAGATAGGGAGAGAATGTGAGAGAGAGAGCGAAATAACGTAACGTAAATGAAATAACTCAAAAACAAAAGAAAATTTTTTTTTGGTGTGTGGTCCAATTTTCCAACAAAGGCGACGGTAGGTACGACGGTTTAACCGTGAGCCCAAACCGCTTATGATTTTTCTTTTGTGCAAAGCTCCATCTCAGACTGTAATGCGAAGTGTTTCTGGCGAGGTGACGCCCTTTCTAGGAATATTGGCGATGCAGGTGGAAATAGATGGGCACGTCAACGAAATCGATTCAGAGCAATCAACGCAGTATTATGTGGCATGATACTAGGAATGGACTTTGGTGAAATTTTCAATTTGTATGTGCGACAGGGTAAAAGGCAGTGGAGAGTACAAGAGGGTCCGTGGAATGCGTTTAGGGACAAACTGACGGGAAAATCGGATATCCATGTAGAGTGTGCAGGTATTTGTGAGCTGAGTAAGACGCAAGAAGAGAGAGTGAAAGAGTTAGTAGACAAGATGATAGGTGGCTACCAGATAGGATTAGGGAAAACGCCCTTGATAGAGCATCGTATTAATGTGGAGGGCGCGACACCAATCGAGCATAGGCCTCGCCGCATGTCACCTATTATGCTTGAGAAAGCGCAAGAAGAAGTGAGAGAATTAGCCGAGAAAGGGGTTATAGAAAGATCGGAATGTGATTGGAATAATGCATAAATTATCGAGACCTAAACAGAGTAACCAGGAAAGATGCCTATCCAATACGCAATATGGATTCTATATTGGATAAATTAAGGCTTATCTAAGATAGACCTAAGACAGGCGTACTATCAAGTTACGATGGATCCCGAAAGCAGAAAGTATACTGCTTTTGCAGTTCCGGGATCGGGTCTATGGCAATTCACAAGGATGCCTTTTGGATTGACGAATGCCCCAATAACCTTTCAGCGACTAATTGACGCATTGTTTGGGCCAGAATTTGAACCCCACATATTTGGGTACCTGGATGACATAATTATTGCGACAGAAGGGTTTGAGGAAAATTTGAATTGGTTGGAATTAGTCTTAGGGAAGCTAGTGCAAGCCGGCTTACTAGTAAATAGCGACAAGTGTGAGTTCGGGTGCTCGCGCGTAGCATATCTGGATTTTGTGTTGGATAGAGAGAGACTGTGTCCAGACACCGACAAGGTAAATCCGATGTTGGAATATCCGGTGCCGCGCACCGTGAAGCAACTCCGAAGATTCCTCGGTATGATAGCGTGGTACTCCCGTTTCCTGGACAAGGATGCGGAAGTTAAAGTACCTTTAGTGAAATTACTACGAAAGGGACAACCATGGAAATGGGAGGAGGAGCAGGAAGAAGCCTTTATTTAACTCAAATCCCGGTTAGCCAAAGCTCCCGTGTTAGCCAGACCGGATTTCCGGAAGCCATTTACCGTTCAGTGCGACGGCTGCGGATTAGCCTTAGGCGCGGTTTTGACCCAGGAGCACGACGACGGAGAACATCCAATTGTCTACGTTAGTAAATTAGTTGGTCCTCCAGAGAGGAACTATACCATTACCGAACGAGAATGTCTTGCCGTGCTATGGGCAATCCGAAAATTAAGGCTTTTCTTTCAAAGGTTATATTATCGTGATAACGGATCATAGCACCCTTAAATGGCTTATGATACGGCCGGAACCCACGGGTCGGCTAGCACGGTGGGCAATCGAGCTCCAAAAATGGAATATCGAAATTGTGCATCGCAAAGGCGCGTGGCATCATATGCCGGACGCCCTCTCTCAAATGTGGGAAAACGAGGATGGAGTAGCCGCATTTGAAACCATTGAGGACCCCGAATATCTCTAGTTTAGGGACGAAGTGGTAACAAGTCCAGCTACATATCCAGGGTGGCGACTAGAGGAAGGTATTCTTTATAAGTGGCGACGGAATGAGATATTAGACCCGATAGGATGGGAGCCAAAAGAGTTACTTAAGAAAGTAATAACAGATGCCCATGTATAAGCATCTTCGGGTCATCTTGGGATAGAGAAAACTTATGACCGGGTGGCCCGAGAATACTATTGGAAGGGGATGTGGTACGTTGCGTATAATTTCGTAAAGGAGTGCAATCAGTGTCAGCGATTTTCGTCTCTTTTAAATTTGGTAACCGAGCCTTACCCGCCGCGAGGCTTTAAGGCTCGGGCCCCACGGCGAGGGGCCGGGATACACCCGGCCAACGCTCCCTCCGTGAGGAGAGCTACCAATTTTCCCGTTGGTCTTGCGACCAACGGTGTCCCTCGGTCAGGGTCAGGGCACTTTCCAACCCCTACGGCCCAGCGAGGCCGCGTCCCTAACCCAGCTTGCGGGCTTTAAACCACTACCCCCACGAGTCCAACACCATTCGGCCGGCGGGGTGGGGCAAGCCCACCCCCGGGCAAACCGGCCCCCGTGGTGCCGCACATCATCAGCGGTGGGATGTGCGTGGGTCAACTTGGCCCACTTCCAGTTGCGTCCCTTACCGGTGCGGGACTGGTCACCCAGCTCTGGCAGTGCGGGGTCGTTAATCCCGTAGGGGATGGGTCCACCGGACTCCAGAGCCCCCCCTAGCACTTCTCGGCAACGAGGGATTGGAACACAACAACAGCCAGACGGCTCGCCCTGGAGGCGAAGGCCCAGTTCGCGAAGTCCCTGAAGGCCGCGAATGCTTCCGGTGTCAATACGACCCCTTCCACGTTCCAGCCCTCAGTAGAACGGGCAGGGATGCCCATGTAATCCAAGTCCCGACACTCGCACAGGACATGGATCCAATCTTCGGCACCAAGCTGGCAATCGCAAGCGGGCGACTCCCCAAGTCCCCTCCTATGAAGGATCTCGCGGAGCGAGCCATGGCCCGTCAGAAGGAATCCGGTGTTAAGCCCAAAATCGAGATGCCGAAGTTCGGCAACCCGACTAGGTTCAGGGAAGAAGCATCGGGTCGTAGACCCTTTGCCGCAACCCTGCCACCGGTCCCTCCAACAGGACCACAGTGCCTCTTCAACGCACCGCTTAGCGCGTTCCAGCATGTCGCCCTGAAGGGTGGCGAACCCCCCATCAGCCCCGACCTTGCACGCTCCAGGCACGCCCACCGGATCGGGCAGCCCTTTGCGCGCGCAGTAGCCGAACTCCAGCAGGAACACGTGAAGGTTCCAGGGGAGAACAGTTTGGAGACACCCGTTTAGTAGCGCCACCAAAAGGACCGGGAGTGCCCGCGCAAAGGCCCGGAGAATTACTACCGTGATGCCATCCGGACTCGAGGCCTTCCTCGGCTTCATCCTGGCAAGCGCCCAGTTAGCCTCACGGATGGTGATCGGCGCAGGGGGCTTCCGGGTGGTCCGGCGGAAGTCGAGGACAGAAGGCCCCTAAGAGGCCCTCCGCACTCTCCTCCCAGCTTCGCGCCGTTCCGCCACCCGTCCGGATACCACCGATCTCGGCAGCGGGGCACTTCCCCCTGAGGACCTTGTAAGCAGATCCCCAGGGGTCGTCGTTACCGACCGACCCCACAAAACTCCGCCAGTCCGCCTCCTTCACCTAACAGATCCGGGCCTTCAGTTGCCTGTCGGCCCGTCTGTAGGCGGTTCGGAGACGGTCCAGCTCGTCCGGCGGAGTCGGCCGCGAGCGTGCCCGCTGCCAGGATCTCCTCCACCTCCTCGCCTCTCGCCTGGCGGCCGCCAATTCGGCGTTCCACCAGGCGATCTTTCTACGTCTTCTCAGGCGCGCCACCTTAAGGGCCTCGTCGTTTACCCCTTGGATAAAGGTTGTCACGACCTCGACCCTATCGGCGGCGCCGGCGGCCAGGAACTCACCCATATCGATTTCGGCGGAAGACCGCGCCAATAGGCGCTCGTAGTCAGCCCAGTCGGTACCGACCGTCGACCGCGAGAACCTCTCGACGGGCTCCGTCACCGCGCCTTCCCCATTCAGGAGTTTGATCATCGCGTTGTGGTCGGATAGACTCACGCCCTCGTGAACGGTCCACGCGGCCCTCCAACGCGACGGCCCCTCCCTAAAGAGGGTGATATTGATGTCGGACCTACCCGTCGAGTTGACGAAGGTGAACACAGGGCTGGGGCGATTGAGGACCTCGACATCCTGGCTGTGGAGGAATTCCTAAAATAATCGCCCCCGCCTCGCATTCTCCCGCCCGGCCTGACACCCTTTCAGTGCCACCTGTACGAAACCGCATTGGCATCCAACCTGATCAGGACCGAGCCCGCCGTTTGCATCAGCAGCTCTTCCAGGTAGAACAGCTGACCGGCTGGGTCGGCCCTGGGCGGGCAGTAAACGGACGAGTCGTTCATCTCGCCCATGCATCCGCGGATCCACACGACGACTCCGGCTTCGCCAGTGGCCGGCAAAACCATCGCATCCAGGGACGCGTTGGAGACCACAATAGCGGCTCTCCGGTCCCTGCTCCTGTAGGTCCTCATCCAAGCCGGCAGGCCCGCGACCAGGCCCGACCGTCCCAGATAAGGCTCTTGCAGGAGAGCGACGTCATACCGACCCTCGACCAGGGTTACTTCCAGGTCGTCCGTCACAAGGTATTCCCCGTGGCAGTTCAGCTGGAGGACTTTGAGCTTGCGCTCTCCGTCCCCCAGCCTAGACCGCTCACGGTTGGACCCTGCCATGGCCAGGCCTGGCACCTAGACGATCCCGGAAGAACGGGCAGGCCCCGCTGGTCGCAGCGTGACCCGCCGTGGTGCGACCCGCCCGTACGCAATGGGAGTGACCCTCTCCGGCGCAATGCCCACACGTCTCCTGTCTGGCCCTACATTGCCGGGAAATGTGCCCGTACCCTTGGCAATTAAAACACCCGGTAATAGGCACATAGTCCCAGAAATTTAGGACCAGCCAGCCGAGGAAGACCTTACCGGCCCTCCTCAGCTGCTATTGGACCCATCAGACCCAAGCATCCACGGGCAGTCGGCCCCAGGCGTGCCAATCTTTCGATTGACCCGGACCTCCCTTTCGAACTCCTCCTGGGACAGAGTCCGAAGATTCTGCCCCCGAAGGACCGACAGGAGGCCAGCCTCCCCCATGGTGCCGGACACCCCAAAGACAATTATCTCAGGGCGTGGGGGCTCGGGCTCTTCAGCCCTTAGCCCTCCCTCCGCCCCGAGTCCCGCGACTAATGTTTTGAGCCGGGCCGCGTCTCCCGCGCACCCGGTCTCAACTATGACGCCTCCGCGCCCGGTCCCCAGGACATTCCTCACGGAAATGGTCACTGGGTCGACCAGGCGCTGGAGGCGCTCTTTCGTCTGGGCGGAGGTGGCTTGGGAGCCGTCCAACGGGTGGACCACACATGGGGCTACCGGGCGGCGGGGTACGTCCGGATACAGTCCCAGGGTCCGGACAGGCGCCGAAGCGCAGGCCCTCTCGCGGGTCCCCGGCCCGCTAAAACCGGCTTCTCGCTCTGGAGAAGCCCACGCCAGCCCCGCACCTTCCCCAAGGTCTCCCCCAAGCCTTCACCCTCCACCCCCCACCACCCCAGAACCACCCCGACCCCTGTGCGGCCAACCGCAACAGGGGGGAACCCCGCGCGGCCAACCGCACAGGGAGCCGGGGAGGAACCAGGGAGGAGGGGAGCTTCTGACCATGCCCGATTGATCCCGGGCGGGGTCCGCTCCCAGGACCCCCCGTCACATCGGCAGGATCAGGGGCCAAAGACATGTGTTGGTCAACGCATCCCGCAGGATGCGCTTCCCTCAATGCCCAGAACACCCTTCTCCCGCCTTCTCGGGATGCCGCGCACGGGCAAACACGCCAGCCGGCGCCCATGCCGACATTCAGGGTGAAGCCTACACCACGTGAGCGCGCTGCACTTGGCCAGTCCCTCCCCGTCGGCCTTCCCGGCATGGTCGAACCTACCGGTATAGCCCGAACGGTTCATCGGAAACCGCCCCCCCCCCCACCACGGCAAGGTGGCAGCACTTTGGGGAGGGGGGTGTCAGCGATATAAAGTTTCCCAGTTAGGCCCCAGGGTTTAACGGAGGGGTTGGCCGAGAGGGCATTGGCGAAGGAGGAGGCGGACAGGGAGAACCGCCAGTCGCGAAGAGCTGTCCGCGAGAGCGCTGCTGCCGTCCAGGAGTTGGAGGAATTTATGCGGGCTTCTGAAGGAAGAGGGGGAGGCGGCTGCCGCCGAATATGTCGAGCCTCCTATCCCCCCTGAGTTGGCGGCAGAGTTGGAGAGGGAATATCTCGGCTAAACCGAGAACGCGACGGGCAATAGTGGAGAGACCCGGGATATCGGACCGGCAGATATGCCTCAAGAGGAATTGTGGAGGGAGGAGGAGGACGAGCAACCGGTGAGTTCCCGCAGGAGACGTCGTCGTAGGGCTCGTTACAACCCTCGGCGACAGTTGACTGCGGAGGTAATCCTCCGAGATCGGGACCTACCCCTCCTACTCCGGATCCAGAAAGAACCCCACAGGTAGAGCTGTCGCGTCCGGTCATTCCATCGGTCGTTGTATTGCCGCCAACACAGAAGTTGGAGTTGATTTCGGGTACGGCGATTCCACCTTCTCCTACGCCGGAGCCTCAGACCCCTCGTGGGTACCCTGTTACGCAGGGCAAGAGAATGACAGAGGGTGCGATGTCCGGGGGGCTCCTATCGATTCCGTTCGATCCCCGGATCGACCCGCCTAGCCGGACTTGTTTCAATTGCTGGCAGGGGGGGACGATGGGATTGCCCTCGACGAGCTGTTGCAAGATATTGTCATAACTGCGGCCGTCGAGGGGAAGACCTTTGATCCTGTTCCCGCTGCTCGCAGCCACACCGGGAATTCCTGCAACAACAGAGGGCGGAAGTAATAACACCGTCCGCCTTGGCGGAACCAACAGGTTCGGGACCGTGAACATCGCCCACTCCAAACATCGCGTCGCGGGAGAATAAAGAGGAATGGTGCCCGGGGAACGGTCGACCCCCCTCCACCAGAGATAGGTCACTCCACCCAACCCAGAACTTCGACAACCTGGACCAGGCTCACCAATTTCTGGATCGAATCCAGAACTTATCGGCAGAAGCCCAGGAACTGCAGCAGCAGCAGCAGCAGCAGAGAGAGAGAGAGAGAGAGAGAGAGAGAGAGAGAGAGAATTTGTTTTGGCGTGCGGTTCCATTTTGTGACAAAGGCGATAGTGGGGACGACGCGACGGTTTAACCGTAAACGCAACCCTCTTGAGTTTTTTTTAGTGCATAGCTTGTTAAAGGTAGCGACGGAAGGGGAGGGGGCGACGTACCGGCAGTCCAGTGCATTATTAATTAATGATGTATGTATACAAATTATATGTCTGTGGAGATAAGGACATATATATGTGTAAAGAAAATTTAAATTGACTAACGAAATTTCTTTTAGGAACATTTCCGTTACAACCTCCCAGCCGGAATAGACCCTCGGGATCGAATATCAACAAGATAGACGGAGAGATGCTAGAGAGGGCTATCGAACATATAGAAGTGTCCCCATATACAACTACCGCAAAGGGGTTCGCCGCCTACTGGTGGAACCCAGAGATCGCGGGCTTCAGAAGAGAGTGTATCCAGGCAAGCAGGAGATATACGAGGTGCGGGAAGAATAAAGACCGGGAACAAACACGCCTTTTGTGGGAAACGCTATCCGACCGAAAAAGGAGGCTGACAAAGGCCATAAGAGCAGCAAAGCGTAGAGCTACGAAAAAGCTGTGTGACGAAGTGAAAAATGACGTATGGGGCAAAGAATACCAGATAGCCAGAAAGAGCCTTCTGGGAAACTCACCCAAAGCAGCAATGACGACGGAGACCGTAGAAAGGGTTGCTGCATTCAAAGGGAAAAGTCCCGGAACACGAGGAAGTGAGTTGGCGACTGCCACATTTGAGGAGGTGGAGATAAAACCGTCGAGAACGGCAAAATACCTGGGGTTGTGGTTGGATCAGAAGATGACCTTCTCCCGTCATATACGAGAGACCATCCAGAAAGCGGAGAAGACCATGACAGCAATGGCCAGCCTCATGCCGAACATCAGAGGCCCGAGATAGATGAAGAGGCGAATACTAGTCGATGTGGTCCACTCGCAACTCCTTTATGGTGCACCCATTTGGGTGCAAGCCCTGAAGAGAGAAGACCTGCGCAAAAAAATGACAGCCGTGCAGAAGATAATGGGCATAAGGGTGAGCCGTGGTTATGGCACGATATCGGCGGAAGGAGTCGGGGTTATTGCCGGAATCCCTCCGATCGAGCTCCTGACCAGAGAGAGGCAGATGGTGTTCGAGGGCGTACTAACGCACGAGGCAAAGGAAGACCTGTGGAGAAACTGGCAAAGCAAGTGGACGACGGGAAAATACGGACGGTGGACTTATAGCCTCATACCTGAAGTGAACACCTGGGTAGAAAGACTCCACGGAGAAGTTGATTACTTCCTGACGCAGGCTCTGTCAGGGCACGGATGCTTCCGCAAGTACCTCTTCGACAGAAAGAAGACAACCAGCGAGAAATGCTTTTACTGTGATCAGGTAGACGATGCCGGACGTACGGTGTTTGTGTGTGAGAGATGAAATCCGGAACGGGACTCACTTGCAGAGCAGACAGGACTGCCCTTTAATCAGGTCAACATGATGGAGGGTCTTCTTGGGTCGGCAGAGGGATGGGCCACGACGCACCATGTGATCCGAAGCATTGTGGAAAACAAGGACAGAGAAAAGACTGCTTAATAAACAGGAGGAACAGGAAACGCCAGGAATACGAGAGGATTAGCGACCCAGGAAAAATCAAGGTTTAAATGCTTTAAATGTATCATGTTTCTTGTTGTTTTATTTATTTATTTATTAGAGAAGTATGACTGAAAGACAGTGAGATGACGGATAGACCAGAATGGCTATAAGCGCCAGACCGTCCCCGTGTGGAAGGAGTCGGGGTTATTGCCGGAATCCCTCCGATCGAGCTCCTGACCAGAGAGAGGCAGATGGTGTTCGAGGGCGTACTAACACACGAGGCAAAGGCAAGTTCCCACACGGCCGACCGATTCTTCGGGGAGGTTTTTTAGTCAGTAAGAATCTAACACTACCCACCGTACATCAGGGAGGGTGTCACATGCAAAATTTTTCCTTCCTAACCAAAAAAAAAACTATCTATCTATCTCTGGTGTCGGGTTTTCTGGTCCCGCATTCTGAGCCTCCCTGGGTGGCAGATAGGGGAACGCTCGTTAGATATAAGGGGTAGCGGGGAAATAAAATACCCGGGGCGGACCAAAACCAGTATGCTCGGGTGGAGCAAATTCGATGGCCTTGGTAGGCAATCGTTCTAGCGGAAGGAAAACCGCGAAGGCAAGCACGGTTTATCGCTTCCAATTTATGATTTAAATGTCGGCTGATAAAAAGGATGACCTGCGGGGTAACGTTTTTGCCGAATCCCCCATCACTTCTGACTGTCAAGCAGCTACGGTCGTGGGGGCAGTGGACGGTGGCCGAAGGATGCAGGGCATCACCAACGTCAGAACATCGAAGAATACAACTGGTGGATGGATGGTCACAGCCACCACCAGTAGTCATGCGACTGCGACTAACAGAAATCAGAATAATGGTAATAAAGACCAGGAAATCGAGGATCCATTTAAGAGGAGGGACTCCATACACAGAACGCCCCTCCCCCTCCCCAATGTGGGTAGCACAAACTTTCCGACGAAAACTGCGACGTGCAGGAAAGGAGCAGTGATTCTACAAAAGAGACATCCCATAGAAAAGTGAGCAGAACGAACTCCCTGCCCCCTGCCGGAAGTGGGTTCGGAATCGTAGAAAGCGCAAGAAGACCAAAACCAAAAAAAGAAGGAAATGAACCGATAGCCCTATAGAGGCAGAGCAAGAAAACAAAAAGAACAAGCGTAGCCCAGAAGATCAGGTAAAACAATTTATAAGGAAAATAAATGGAAACGCGCAGGTACTAGCAGACTTAGTAAAGAAGGCGTACAAACCAAAAGCAGAATACGGTGAAATCAGTAGCTCATTGATATGTTTAACCGAAAAGTTACTTTCAATAGATCTAAGTGGATGCACCATACCGCCGGAAGTGCCCTTGAAAAAGGGACAACAAGTCGGCTCCCAAATTATTAGTAACAAGCTGCCTGCCTTGATACTTCTGTTATTTCAGAGAACCTTTCTAACGGTGCCACGGACCGCCAGAATTTAACCCTATTTGCGGATGACTAACGACGAAGCGCTCCCCCGTGTGGAACCCATCTGGTAGGGGCATGCCACCGCACCCCAGCTCAACCCAGGTGAGTATCTCGAGTCGTTTTACTATCAGGCATTCGACGGTAACAGACCAACCGAACGATCGGGTCCGTGAGGTCTTCAATTCTCAAAACTTGCTAAGAGAAGCGGATCTTTCAAAAGCATTGCTCCTCTTCGAGTTCGGGTGCTTCGATCCCTCCCTCATCCTTACGGACGGAGTTACCCGCTCCGCTCTCTGCCACAAGTCCCTTGCGGGGGGTAAAAACGGACAGAGAGAAGCCGAGATGAACAAAAAACCTTCAGAAGGAAAATTACCTTCTACCTTCCCGGATCTCCATTGTGGATAAACTCCATTCGCGAGCTGAGTAGGAACAACGTCTGCAAATCGAGAACTCTACAGACGAGTCATCTAAACGCAACTATAGGGAAATGATGAGAGAAATCTCACGATTACGTGATGAAGAAAAAAGTTTACACGAAAGACTCGTAGCGTCAGAACAGGAGTGCTCCAGACTAAGTAATACCACAATCAATATGGAACAAGTGTGTGAGAAATGCCTAGAGACTCGAAGAACCTATAACCGTAGGAGAGAGCTTAAAGCCAACGAGAGTTATGCGAAATTTTGCACCATCACAGAGAATGTTTGTATATGTAAATGTTTGTAGAGAGAGAGAGAGAGAGAGAGAGAGAGAGAGAGAGAGAGAGAGAGAGAGAGAGAGAGAGAGAGAGAGAAGCATAAATCTAAAATGTGGTATAGGTATGCTACGGTGCGCGCTTTGGGCAGAAACGAGACAGACTCGTTTTCGCTAGCGAAACGTACAGAATGATTGTCCATTATTGACCGATCGGTTCTATAATTCGAATTCCTGCGCCAGAAGTCTTCTGAACTTTAATACAAAGTGACGACATCGGGTGTGGGAGTAGTTTTCGCTCAGAAACTTTTATTTTCGAAATACTAAGATTAATGGTTAATGGCGTCGATCACCACGTGTTCGGCACCTTTGGGTTTACGCTCGTCGGACGATAAAATTAAGTGTTCGCAGTGATGGTGATCTCCAAAATAATTCTCAAGAAGTTTCAAGAAATTCATCACCCGAATTTCATAAGAATTGATGAAATCACGATTCATTTGCATATCGCCACGTATTCGCCACTGTTGGTCCATCTTCAATTCAACGCCACTATTATTGGTGATTTCGACGAGACACAGGAAGTCGAAAATTCAAAAAAGTAAAGCACGAATCGATGCCATTTCACTATTTGGAAGGAATCGCTAATTGATGACGAGGCAATTATCCCTATGTACCACGTAGATCCGGTGTTAACGAATCGACTGAATTTTTAAGAAAATGCGGTTGTACCTGCACTTTTTCGGGTTGGAACCATGACGATGATCTCAATACAGCCATTAAAGTACTAGATCCAAACCTTCCAGTCCTGGGACAAGGGAAAGGGAAAGGGTTCGCGTATATAAAAACTCCCTCTTTTACCATCTACAGCTGTTACGCGTCACCCAACCAGGAAATCGGCGAACTGGATGGACAATTATTGTTGGAGACTTTAATGCCAAGTCCCCGCAGTGGGATATGTAATGCATGGATAAGAGAGGTGAACTGATGGCCGACTGGATTACGCAATGCGATCTATCAGTCAAGAATGAAGGCACGACACCGACCTATGAACGAGAAGGATATCAATCCACACTCGACCTTACTCTGGCAACCGCATGAATCGCAGGTAGCATCCAACAGTGGGAAGTTAGCGGAAGAGAATCGCCCAGTGACCATAATTATATTCTATTTACTGTGGGTGATGCTGTTCAGAGCAGCCTCGATCAGAGGAGATTATCGGAATACAATGTCAAAAAGATCGACATTGAGGCGCTGGCCATGGCTGTAGAACAAATTGAGATATCCCTCCTCACAACAAGCACTGGTGGGTTCACGAAGGCCCTGAGAAAGGTGTGCGAGGAGTGCATGCCCAGAAATAGGACAGTCAAATGGGGGGCGCCAGTCTATTGCTGGAGTTCAGAGATTGCAAACCTACGAACAGAGTGGACAAAGATGTATGGGGTAAAGGAAATCAGATAGCCAGGAAGAGACTAATAGGGAACCCACCCGGAACCGAAATGTCAATGAAGGCAGTGGTGGAGATCGCGAAACACCTGTTCCCTGAACACGAGGAAGTGCAGTTCCAACGGTATGCTCCGGATGACGTTGTGCCATACACTGTCGATGAGCTTAAGGAGGCGTGCAAAAAGCTCAGGAACAAGAAGTCACTAGGGCCCAGCGCTATTTCCCCAAAAATTCTATACGTGCTAGAAGTTTATAACGGTTTAGCCAGAAAGGGCGAGTTCCCGGAAATCTGGAAGGGAGCAAGACTTGTGCTCCTCAGGAACAGTCAAAAGCCAGTAGAACAACCAAGCTCGCATAGATCCATCTGTCTCCTCGACTAGAGGGTAAATTTTTATCATCATATATCATCATATATCACATCTAATACTCGCGTGACTAAAGCCGGAGCTAGAGCGTACTGGCAGCCTCGCTGAGAACCAGCATGGCTTCAGAGAAGAAAGACAGACAGTAGCTGCAACTAGAAGGGTTATGGAGATTGCAACTTGGGCAGCGTCTTGCCCGAAACAGAGCAGACCGCTGTATGCGGCAATCGTGCTAGATGTCCGGAACGTCTTTAATAGCGCCTCGTGGCAGGTTATCCTGAAGACGATCATCCGGAATCGGGAGATAAATGAGAATCTGGTTACTTTGATAGCCTCCTACTTGCCTAGAAAACCGTCATTCTGGAAGCGGAAGGGAGGTCGGCCACCATAAGAGTGACTAATGGCGTCCCACAGGGGTCGGTATAGGGCCCTACTCTCTGGAACGTCCAGTACGACGATTTGTTACGACTGGAAATCCCGAGTGGGGTAGAAATGGTGGGCTTTGCGGACGAAGATGCGGTCGTCGTCACAGCTAATAGCGAGACCATGCTGATGAATACCGCGAATACCGCCACTCTCAGGATTGAGAGGTGGCTGAAGTTTAGAAAACTGGAACTGGCGCCAGAAAAAACAGAGGCTATAGTTCTGACCGACAAGAGAAAGATCGGACAAATCAGTTTTAACATCGAGGGGGTGGAGATACAGCCGACAAAGGCTGTAAAATACCTGGGAGTCTGGCTGGACTAGAAAATGACCTTCTCCCGCCAAGTGCTGGAAGCCGTCCAAAAAGCAGAAAGATCAATGACGGTTCTAGCCAGTTTCATGCCAAATATCAGATGCCCAAGACCATCAAAGAGGCGGATCCTGACAAGCGTGGTCCACTCCCAACTGCTCTATGCCGTTCCCGCCTGGGCACACGCATTACGGTTAGAAGTGCCAAGGAAGAAGATGACGAGAGTTCAAAGAATGATGGCAATTAGGGTATGGAGTGGATACTCGTTCGCAGAGAAGATAGGATTATCGTTTAATCGGACGAACATGATGACGGGCCTCCTCAGCTCCGAGGAAGGGTGAACGATAACATACCTGATGATACGAGGAATCGTGGAAACAAAGGAGAGGGAAATAAGACTGACGGTAAGACAAGAGTAGCATGATATGAGAACATGAACTTATCTACTTATTTATTTATTTATTCTAACTTATTAGAGAAGTAAGACTGAATAAATAGATGGACGACGAATAGACCATTGCAGGGGAAATAAATCGAAACGCCCAAAGACGAGCAGGAATAATAAAGAAGGCATACAAACCGAAAATCGAATACGGCGAAATCAGCACTTCCTTGATGCACCTGTCCGAGAAGCTACTTTCTGTGAACCTGAGCAAAATTGATAAACATAGAGAAACGGTGAAGAAAAACCTCCAGAACGAAAATGATTTTCTGCGTTCGAGAATCTCCATTTTGGAGAAATTCCAAAAGCGTGCAAAATCAAAGCAAGGTAATGGACCAGACAGTCCTACAAATGACACAGTAGAATATATGTCCAAACTTCTTGGTAAATCGGTCCTATTACTTAATTTGTTTTTTTGAAACATAGGTGTAATAATTTAACAAATTATTTAACGTTTCGGCCTATATGTTGGCCCTCTTCAGAAAAGTTTATTTCTAAAAAAAATTGTGTACAATGAAATTTTTAACATTAATCATTACAATTAGATAACAGAATTTTAACCTTACCTAACATCTGTGTATTAAGGCAAATATTGGACAAGTCAGTGGATAAATGGAGTTTAAAATTACTGCTGAGTTTTAAGTAGTTACTGTCATTTTTTCCCCTAAAAAATTCATTTGATACTTGTCAAGAACAATACACATAGCAGTTTTTCTGTAATGTTTAAAAAATGCATGCCATGTTTTGACCGAGCAACAATTTTGATGACTTTATAATGTAAAAATATTCAGACTAAGGTACAAAAATATTCTTTTTGTTTAAATTAAATGGAACTTTTCTTTTATAAAAACTTACTATTATGCACTCCACTACTTACAAGGGGAACCCACTGTGGTGGGGTCACGATTTTTATCGGCAATTTTTGTACGTATTCTAGGGCGAAAATAAAAATATACGTGTTTCAGCGTTTTATCTAATGGGCTTTGCTTTTTATACAATAAATTATTGAAATTCACATTCTTATTGACATATATATATCAACTTTGGAACGTCAGATACATTCGAATCTTCCCCTTTAAACATTCGAATGCCTGACATCCGCATCATAACCCCACAGTGAATTCCTGTAAACGTTTCAAAAGTCGAATGCGAAGCATTTTTATATGAATTAATTTATGATTTTGCGTCCTTCCCTCTATTTAAATCTAATTGCCAAATTCTTTAAACTAGTTTAACCTGCAGTGGTAAGAAAAGATTTTCTTTTCAATTCCGTAATACACTCTTCTTATCACATTGGTAACAATAACTTTAACGCACTTACATCGAAAACTACTATTATTAAATTTGTTTTGCATTATTTATACTACCTTTAAGCAACAATACATAGTTGAAATAGTTCCGCCAATTCTTATTTTTAGATTGGGCCAAAATGAGTACATTTATATTATTGAGTCCTCTCAAGTAGGATAATACTAAATATATACTAATAAATAAATACTTATGATTGATGGAACAATATAATTTTATTTGGAATCAGTGCAATGATTAGGATGATACAGATCATAAAAACACGTAAAACACAAATATCTTTGGCAAACTGCGCATCTTATGAATGAGACGTTATTACAATAGCATTTTTTCTTATTGTTAATTAACATGCTCTGGAGGAAACAGATTAATAAATATAATACCTTAAAACTCGTGTATTGTTTTCGGAAAGTAAAAATATACATTTCTGTGTATAACAAAATTCAAAACATTCTTGTAAGAAACTGTCCTATACATTTTGAATAAGGTATTGCACGATATCTTCCTACATCCGCTTTATATAAACAAATTTTTTTGTTAACGGATAATATCAAAGTTTTCGTTCAGTTTTCTAAATATTAAAAGTATCGGGTAATTAGTCGCATACATATATGAATAAAATTTTGTATGATACATCCAAAAAATGAGTGGTTCTAATGAAATTCCTGATAACTTCAATTATTCTGCAACAGCGATAATTCTAGTCTTCTATTTTATATCATTCCTATTTTGTATTTTATATTGCGTGAAATATTTTTCCAAACGAATTAATCTGTTATTAAGAGAGATATTTATATTCATATAAATGTATATTTTCACTATTTTTCGAAAACAATATACGAGTTTTAAGGTATTGTTTTGAATGTATTGTGAGTCCGTAATTACCCATTTTTTCATATTCATCATTACCCCCAAAATGGAATAATGAAGTAAATTCTATACGGTAAGAATATTTTTAAAAGTATACGATCATCTTTCTTTGCAATATTTAAATTATTTATTTATTTATTTATTTACTAAATTATAAAACTTTAAACAATTTTTTTAAAAGGGGAAAAGAATAGTATATTACAGTACTTAAAAGAAAATCTTTTCTTGCCGATGCGGGAAGGACGCAAAATTATAAATTAATTCATATAAAAATGCTTCGCATTCGACTTTTGAAATGTTTGCAGGAATTCGCTGTGGGGTTATGATGCGGATGTAAGGCATTCAAATGTTTCAAGGGGAAGATTCGAATGTATCTGACGTTCCAAAGTTGATATATATATGGCAATAAGAACGTGAATTTCAATAATTTATTGTATAAAAACCAAAGCCCATTAGATAAAACGCTGAAACACGTATATTTTTATTTTCGCCCTAGAAGACATACAAAAATTGCTGATAAAAATCGTGACCCCCCCCCCCCGCGAGGGTTCCCCTTGTTAGTAAAAAATGTAGTTTCAAATATAAAATCACTGTAGTGAATCGTAGTGTTTATCACAATAACTTTCCAATTTTTTCCTTTTACAATGTTCACTTCTGCACGATTAAACGACAACTGTTCATTTATTATTGTATTAGGGTATTATCAATTCTAGGAGGTTTGAATAAGTAACATACAATAACTAAATACATATATAGGCAACTTCTTACAAATCCTAACTGCCGATTCAAATTTAAGTAGAAAATTAACGTTTGATTTTATTTAAGTTTAGTAAAGGGTTTTATGATTCAGGTAAAAATGATATTTACATTCTAATATTTACGGTTTTTGTACTCTGTTTTATAAAAAAGTTTTCCAAGTGTTTTCTTTTAACTATATTTGTTTCAGTAGCTAGGATTTTTGCATTCTCATAATCAAAGTTATGCGACGTGTCAATCCGATGTTTCGTTAGTCCTGAGTGATTTTCAGGTCTTGTAAATATGTTATTTTTATGTTCCCTAATCCGATCTTTTAATAACCTACCCGTTTGTCCAATATATACTTTGTCGCAGAATTTACACGGCATTTGATAAACCACTCCACTCATTTTCATTATGTCCAATTTGTCTTTAAACGGCTTAATATGTCCAACGTTAGCGTTGAATGGGTTATGTACAACTCTAATTTTGTATTTTTTAAGCCTTTTGGCTAAGGTTTCACTTAACCCTTTGACATATGGTAAGCTTGTAGTTTTAATAAAATCATTGTTGATTGTGTTTGAAAAGGTGTGGTGGTTGTTGTACAAAAGGTGGACTCTCTTTTTAATACATTCTTGTACTAATTCTTTCGGATAACCATTATTTTTGAGAACCTCTTTCACGATATTTAGATTTTTTTCTCTAAATCTTATTTCAGTTAATTTTGTAGCTCTATCAATTAGTCCATAAATTACACTTGTTTTATAATTAATAGGATGCGATGAATTAAAGTGAAGATATCTCTCGGATTATATATTGTATATTATATATTATATATCTCATTAATTCATGTTATATATCTTATATATTATATATTATAATTAATTATATATTATATATCTCTTTAATTCATCGCATCCTATTAATTATAAAATAAGTGTAATTTATGGACTAATTAATAGAGCTACAAAATTAGCTGAAATAAGATTTAGAGAACTTGACTTGTTCGTCTGAGCTTGCTGATTTGTCCTTATTCCCCCTGTATTCCTTATCGGGCGTACTCCTCTTTCGCCTCTTTATCCTGAGTTTGTAGCCGCTTGATAGTCGGAGGCGGTGGAGGATTCGGCCAAAGCCGAAGTCCACTGCCTTGTACCAGATTGGTGCTGCATACAGGATCTGCGAGTGAACGTCACTCACTAGAATCCTGCGCTTAGATGACCTCGGTCCATTGATATTTGGCATGAGACCTGCTAGGGCTGTCATGGTTTTCTCGGCCTTAACTGCCACTCGTGTCACGTGCTATTTGAAAGTGAGCTTTTTGTCGATGCAGACACCCAGCTGTTTGATACAATCTTCACCCCTTGGACATCAAATTCCACGGGGTTCAGTGTTCTTTTAGTGGTAAGGAGAACTGCTTCGGTCTTTTCTGGTGCGATCTCGAGGCTATTGTGATTCATCCGTTGTAAGATACGATGGATCGCTAAATTTGCCTTACCCATAAGTATATTTTCGTTCAACCCTACCACCACTAGGGCCAAGTCATCAGCAAAGCTGACTAGCTGTATGCCATCCGGGAAGTCCTGGCGTAGTAGTGGATCGTACAGGACGTTCCACAGCGTGGGGCCGAGAAACGATCCCTGCGGGACACCGCTGTTTACCTCCTGTATCATTGTCCCGTCCTTCGCCTGGGCAGTTAGCTCACGTTCCGACAGGTATGACGTTATTATCGAGATCAGGTCTGCATCCAATTTCTTCCCCCTGAGGTTGTCGAGGATTATCTGCCACGACGCACTATTAAAGGCGATCTTTACGTCAAACGTGATTACCACACATATGCGCCTATGCCTTATCGAGAATGATGCTGCGTCTTCAGCTATTTCAATGACTTCTTTGATGGCGTTCACTGTGTGACGGCCTTCTCTGAAGCCATATTGGTTTTCTGCCAGCCCTCCTGCGCGTTCGAGTTCCTTTTTTAACCTATCGAGAATTAGAAACTCGTATAGCTTTACTTCGGCATCCAGTAGGCATATTGGCCGATGCGCTGAAGCAGTCCCTGGCTGTCTGTTGCCTTTTCTTAGCAATAAGAGCTTCGCCCTCTTCCAGATCTTTGAAAACTCTCCTTTTGCGGATAACCATTATTTTTGAGAACCTCTTACACGATATTTAGATTTTTTTCTCTAAATCTTATTTCAGCTAATTTTGTAGCTCTATCAATTAGTCCATAAATTACACTTATTTTATAATTAATAGGATGCGATGAATTAATGTGAAGATATCTCTCGGATTATATATTGTATACTATATATTATATATCTCATTAATTCATATTATATATCTTATATATTATATATTATAATTAATTATATATTGTATATTATATATTATATATCTCATTAATTCATATTACATATCTTATATATTATATATTATAATTAATTATATATTATATATCTCTTTAATTCATCGCATCCTATTAATTATAAAATAAGCGTAATTTATGGACGAATTGATAGAGCTACAAAATTAGCTGAAATAAGATTTAGAGAAAAAAATCTAAATATCGTGAAAGAGGTTCTCAAAAATAATGGTTATCCGAAAGAATTAGTACAAGAATGTATTAAAAAGAGAGTCCACCTTTTGTACAATAACCACCACACCTGTTCAAATACAATCAACAATGATTTTATTAAAACTACAAGCTTACCATATGTCAAAGGGTTAAGTGAAACCTTAGCCAAAAGGCTTAAAAAAGACAAAATTAGAGTTGTACATAACCCATACAACGCTAACGTTGGACATATTAAGCCGTTTAAAGACAAATTGGACATAATGAAAATGAGTGGAGTGGTTTATCAAATGCCGTGTAAATTCTGCGACAAAGTATATATTGGACAAACGGGTAGGTTATTAAAAGATCGGATTAGGGAACATAAAAATAACATATTTACAAGACCTGAAAATCACTCAAGACTAACGAAACATCGGATTGACACGTCGCATAACTTTGATTATGAGAATGCAAAAATCCTAGCTACTGAAACAAATATAGTTAAAAGAAAACACTTGGAAAACTTTTTTATAAAACAGAGTACAAAAACCGTAAATATTAGAATGTAAATATCATTTTTACCTGAATCATACAACCCTTTACTAAACTTAAATAAAATCAAACGTTAATTTTCTACTTAAATTTGAATCGGCAGTTAGGATTTGTAAGAAGTTGCCTATATATGTATTTAGTTATTGTATGTTACTTATTCAAACCTCCTAGCATTGATAATACCCTAATACTATAATAAATGAACAGTTGTCGTTTAATCGTGCACAAGTGAACATTGTAAAAGGAAAAAATTTGAAAGTTATTGTGATAAACATTACGATTCACTACAGTGATTTTATATTTGAAACTACATTTTTTACTAAGTAGTGGAGTGCATAATAGTAAGTTTTTATAAAAGAAAAGTTCCATTTAATTTAAACAAAAAGAATATTTTTGTACCTTAGTCTAAATATTTTTACATTATAAAGTCATCAAAATTGTTGCTCGGTCAAAACATGGCATGCATTTTTTAAACATTACAGAAAAACTGCTATGTGTATTGTTCTTGACAAGTATCAAATGAATTTTTTAGGGGAAAAAATGACAGTAACTACTTAAAACTCAGCAGTAATTTTAAACTCCATTTATCCACTGACTTGTCCAATATTTGCCTTAATACACAGATGTTAGGTAAGGTTAAAATTCTGTTATCTAATTGTAATGATTAATGTTAAAAATTTCATTGTACACAATTTTTTTTAGAAATAAACTTTTCTGAAGAGGGCCAACATATAGGCCGAAACGTTAAATAATTTGTTAAATTATTACACCTATGTTTCAAAAAACAAATTAAGTGCCGGAAGTTCGGGTTCGAGGTTCGGCAAAGAAACTCAACGTACACACACCTAGCAACTGTTTTAATAGTTTATTAAAATATATCACACCACTTATAGAAAGGCTATCCGAACATATACAGCAACGCGCCGCGGATAGATAATCACACGTCTTAACCGGTCGTGCGCTAGCGAAAAAGAAGGAGGGCCAGTAGCGCGCGCAGCGCTCTCGCTGACCCACGCGTATACATATACAAGAAGCCCACTAGGACGAACCTCACGGAGCGCAGGGAGATGGCGCACCTGCACCAATATTCTAACACTCCCTCCCGCCTTCTCCATGCACTTCTCTATAATTTATATTAATGGCTGTTTGTCTTTGGTTGATTTCCGTTCGACTAGTGATCGTGAGTGCCTCGTGAATTTGATTGGAGTCTTTTCTAAGTCAACGTCCTTCTGTAATCAAACAATTATTCATTAACTTACTAACTAAATACTTATGCGCATCAAAGGATAGAGGTTTAGTGCATATGTCAGCGATTTGTTCTTTCGATCTCACCCATTGAATTTTAATCAAACCCCTTTTAACACATTCTTTAATGTGATGTTCTTTAATATCTACTATATGTCGCAACTTATTTCCTCCATTAGTCTCTGCACTCGCCACAGCAGCGTTATTATCGCACCATAAGAGCATCGGGAGAAAAGACATATTTAAGAATAATTTTAATGAATTAAATGTAGATAGCATTTCTTGGCTCACCTCACTCATCGCAACATATTCAGCATGACACGTTGACAGTGCTACATAAGGTTGTTTATGAGTCCGCCAACTTATCGTGTCTCGTGTCTGAAAAGGCTTGAATATCGTCAGTCTCTCCTCGATACACTAAACCTAGTGTTTTTGTGCCTTTTAAGTAGCGAAATACTCTTTTCACCATAGTCCATTCGTTTGGAGTTGGATTAGATTGATGTCTGCTCAATACGTTAACGGTGTAAGTTATATCTGGTCTAGTCGCACCTGACAGATATAATAAGCTTCCTACAGCTTCTCTATAAGGAATATTTTCTTTAATTGTTATCTCGTTTAACTCATTTCTTGTACTTTCACTCTCTCGCAGTTTTCGCTCTCGATTGGTTACTTGCGTCGTATTCATACGAGTTCTTTGTGGATGTGAATCCGCAAATCCAAAACGTATCAGTATTTTCTCGATATACTTCTCTTGACTTAATACAATCTTTTTATTTATATTGTCTCGCTTTATAGAAATGCCTAAAAATTCCTTAGGCTCACCTAAAATCGACATTTCAAATTCTTTATTTAATTTGTTTACAACCTCGTCTAATTCAATTTTATCGTTACTGGCGATAAGTATGTCATCAACATACAATAGCAGTAATAAAAACTTCTCTTTGCAACGCCAGGTGAATAAACATGGCTCTAGATCAGAAGTTTTCAATCCTAGTTTTAAAACCACTTCAGTGAACTTGTCGTTCCAGCGTTTGGGACTGATACGTAACCCATACATAGCCTTTTCTAACTGGCATA
Source organism: Trichopria drosophilae (assembly GCA_030407085.1). Taxonomy (NCBI): domain Eukaryota; kingdom Metazoa; phylum Arthropoda; class Insecta; order Hymenoptera; family Diapriidae; genus Trichopria; species Trichopria drosophilae. Next base: position 106,572,773 of record CM059583.1, on the reverse strand, counting down.
CGTATTCGCGCCTCACGTTATCAGGATGAGTAGTTCCTTCTGGAATCTCCATATAGATTTCCTCATCAATCTCACCATGGAGGAAAGCGGTCTTCACATCTAACTGATATGCCTTTAAATCGTATTTATTTATGGTTGCGAACACAGCTCGAACTAGCGTAAGTCTCGACACGGGAGCATATGTTTCGCTTAATTCATAACAATTTTTGTCTTTGAATCCACGGATGACTAATCGCGCCTTGTATCGCTTTTTGCCGTCGATTTCCCTTTTACATTTGAACACCCACCTAGAATCAATTATGTTAGCTTTCTGTCTGTTTCGCATCTCCGCTGGTCGTTTGACCAATTTCCACACTTTATTTTTGTGCATTGAGTTCAATTCCTCATCAACAGCATCTCGCCAAAGAATTTTTTCATTAGAAAGCATGGCTTCTTTTATAGCTCAGTGGATCTGTATTTATTTATGCCAATAATGCATGGAAAATCTCATCATTCTCTTGATCTGTTTCAATTTTGGTCTCACCTTTGTAAACATTCGAGAATAACGCATCAATCTTTAATTCGGCATATCTAGTATCTTTTGATTTTTCACCCTCATTATTGTTTTTGTTAATATTTATTGAATCTGAATTTATTTTTCTCGGTCTGCCTCTTCTCCTTTTAATCTCTCCCTGCGTTTTAGAAAATTCTCGAGATTCATTTGTTTCTTTTTCAAATTCAACGAACCACTTCTGCTTATCTAGGGTCTCATTTTCGATGTTAGGAAAATCCCTAATGCCGGTTTTATTAAACACGTCACCGTAAACTAATCTTTCGTTGAACCTCACATCTCGACTTTTATAATATTTTCCATCGTCTGGTTTTACAAACTGATAACCCATAGGCGTGTAACCGACCAGAATAACTCGCCTTCCTTCAGCTCGAAACTTCGGTCCAGTTTTCCTTTGCACTTTGATGTATGCTACGCATCCGAACCTTTTAATCTGGTTCACATCAATCCTGTGCTGAGGATTGAATTTTTCTAAAGGCGTGATCATATTGTTTGATTTATGGGGAGTACGGTTGCAGGCGTATACAGCCGCTGACAAAGCTAAGTCCCACATATATTCTGGTAAATTTGAGTCATATATATATAAGCTCGCACCTTTCTTTGTATTGTCTGATTAAATCGTTCTGACACACCATTTAGTTCTGGAGTATCGGAAGGTGATAACTGAAGTTCCGCACCTAATCTTAGCAATACCTCCACTGTGTACCCACCTACGTATTCTTTACCTTGGTCAGATCTTAAATAACACACCTTCGCATCGTGACCTAAGAGGTTCCGTGCGCTTCGCACGAACATTTCAAAACAATGACCTACTTCGCTCTTAGTTTTCATTGGATACGCCATGGCCAATCGGGAATAGTCGTCTATAAACAATAAATCTATATCCTTTGGGATAAGAGGCTGGAGATATCGGACCCATTATATCTGAATGAATAATTTGCAACTGTGCAGTTGCTCGACTACGTACTGAATTAAATGGCAACTTATTAAATTTTGAAATGAGGCACACCTCACATTTCAGTATAGACTCGTCAAAAATTGCTTTACTTAATTCTTTGTTATTAGGAAATTTGGATTGTAATGCCTTTAAGTAAGATAGAGACGCATGGCCAAACCTAACATGCCATAGCATTGCATTATTGTTTTCTCTAAATTGTTTATTTATTTCTGAAAAGGGGGATTCATTATTACTTAATTCTATCACTGGCAATTCATTTACATCATGAAATTTTCGGTCCCAAATAGTAATGTCAAAATTTGATTGTTCGTATGGAACAACATCTTTGCTACTGTTTTGTGTATTACTCTCCTTTGTGTGCAATGTCTCACCCGAAACTACATTCTCTTTAGACTCTACCATTGTCTCGTCTGTTTCCATTTGTTCTAGGCTATCTGACTGATTTTCTAATTTGTTTGATATTTCTTGCAAGTTTCCTTTAGCTGTTATACTACGCGTTAAATATCTTACCCTTTGAGACTCACCCTCAGCTAAGCTTACAAAAACTTTCTTGTTAAAAATTGATTTTATATTTTTATCAATTGTATTACTTTTACAAATTTCCAACTCTATGATCCAATACGGTCTTTGATACACACCTGAGATAAATCCTTCTTGTGACTTTGGATCGAAAATGTTAATTTTTTCTTTGTCTAAATAAATAGCTAATCCCATTTCTGCAAATCTTCGTAGCGATAGTAAATTTCCCTTTAAAGCATCAGCTAAAACAACTCTATCTATTTCTACACGTCTACCATTTTCTAAAATTATATCAACTTTCCCCTCTCCCTCCATTTTCAAATTCGCAGAATTATTTTTATTAGCGCACCTAATCTCACCATAATCATGCTCATCTAATGTTTTGAAAATTAATCTGGAGTTAGTTAAATGTTCAGTTGCACCAGAATCAGCTATGAATTCCGTTAAAAATTTGTTGCCGTCTATTTGTACAGATGTAGTGGAGGGTTTTTCCGAACTCGTTAAATTACAATCTATTATCATTTGGGACATGCAATTATCATAATGTTTACAAAGTTCATTCTCACCTGGCTTTTGTCCTTGTTGTCCTTGGAATTTATTTGAAACATTTTTCTTTCCGTCACCTTTTCCTTGAAACTTAGTATTGCTACTATTACCTCTAGTCACACTTTTCGCACCTCCAAATCGACCTCGTTTGGGATAATGAAATTTTCCACCGTCTGACTTTCTCTTTAAACCTCTACCCAGCCCTCCACCATACGCACCGCGATTAGAATTACTGTTTTGAATGTACCTGATACCTTTTCCTTTTCCTGTGGATGGTCCAGAAAAATCAGAGGGTTGATATGTGCACACCATTGCCTTATGACCAAATTTGTGGCATTTGTAACATAGCACACCTTTGCCTTTATTTGGACACTTGACTGCAAAGTGTCCGTACGCTTGACACTCGTAGCAGCGTTTTGCATCAGGTTGTGCCATGTGCACAGCTCTTACCTCGCCTTTCTCACCTGAAGTCGCCTGGTTTCTCGAAGCTTCATCCTGCATTACAAGAATTTTCATGTTTTCATAGTCAGGACCCTTACCTTTCGTATTTTGAGTAACAAACTCGATAGTTTGCAACGAGGGTACCGAAACTTTTACTGCGTTATAAAACGCGTCTCTCTTTTCATCTTCTGATAAAGGTAAAGTACCAGGGGAGTTTTCATAACTTCTAACAACATCTTCGAATCTTTCACAAAATTCCCCTGCCTTTTCTTAACCAATTATATATTTAATGTTATATAATTGTTTCTTTACATCAAAAGACGTTAAATTGATTTCGCACCTTTTTATATCTTTTAATTTATTTAATATTTCGATAGGGTTTTGAAATTGCATAACCTTAGAGTGATAATATTGATCTAAATGATTAATTAAAATATCGCGTACTTTAAATCTTTGCTCCTCTAAGATTTTCTCATTTATTGTATTGCGAGTTATTTTATCGTCTATAATATGTAATAACTCATGAGATCTCAACTCTGAACTAAAATAATCATAAAAGTATTCAAATTTCATACCCTGAGTTAATTTATAATCTCTTTTGACACTAGTGCCTTTATTTATCATTTCAAATTTTACAGCTTCCCTCACCTCTTGGCTTAACGAATTTACTTTGTTCCCGGTATTTCCAGAATTTCCAGATCTCATTAAATCATTACAATAGTCTTTCATTATTTCAAGCATTTCATTGTTTTTAGATATTACCTTATCATGACTCGCCTTATCGTTAGCAAACTCTGCTGCGCTTCCACTCTCATCCTCACCCTCCGAATATTGTTGCTGAGCTGCGAACAAAGCTTCCAGTGACGACAACACACCTTGGACTTCCCACACCGTCCCATTCAAACTTATGCATCTTTTTACATAGTCGTCCCGTATCAGTTGCAGTAGATCACTCACTTTTCCAACCTCTTCCTTTTTACAGTCTCTCGCCTCTTTTCGCACCTCTGTCATGGTCTGAGTGAACTGCTCCATCATGGTAGTTGTGACAGAACACATCTTATTTACCGTGATTATCAGTTCGGTCATCTTTTTCTCCTGAGAATCTAGTCTGGTTTCAACTGAAAGTTTATTTAGATTTACATTCAAATTACTATTTGAATTTATCGCGTATTTGGTAGGTGGGAGCAATGTTTTGAGGTCTAAATTAGTCGAGACTATGCTTTTGATCGAACATGAGGTTTTACCTGATTTTAATGCACCGGTTACTGTTTTAACCTCTAACTCTTCTTTATCTTTTCTATCTTGATCTTCAACACTTATGTCACCATTTGCTGGACTTATGTCAAACTCGCCTCCGCTCACCTCGTCTTTCTTCTCACCTCTAATCTCATCTTCTCCCCTAATCTCGTCTATCTCTTTTTCAATAACCGGGCATTCCTCCGGATCTTCCCTAGGCATTATTAGTTGCTGGCCAGCTAAAAGAGTTTCGTCTCGCCATTCCAGCAAATCCTTCCACAATTCCTCATCTATCATTCTTCTTTCTGTGTAAAGAAAGACACATAAAAGTAATTTACTCTAAAAGAATAGTCTTAAATACTTTAAATGCATAAATTTTAGCTCAATTATAATGCCTAAGGTATTTGACTCGAAACTAGTTGACCGAACACAAGTATGGCTAATCTCAAGACAGATGAGCAAGCAAGGATCCGAACGCAAGACCTCTTCCACGCTCACCCGAGCCTAGCAAGTCAGGTGTTACCGAACACAAGCAAACCCTTCCTGCTGACTATCCGGGATCATTTACAATTACTATTTTGAGTCAATTATAATTTACTTCAATTATAAAAGTGAGTTTGTTAAACTCAATCATTCTCAACTGAAGTGCACACTAATATTAATTTTGACAATTAATACAAATATATATTCACCATATGTGTCATATGCTCGCCCATAACATACTTATAATTCAATTAAATATGCATATTTATATTATTATTATTTTAATTTTTACCATGGTTAAATTTTGTAACGTTACATACTATCAGATATGTTCGAACCCACCTGTAACATATTCTCTTCCGTTCTCGGTTTTAATTATGAGCATCTCTTCTTTAGTTTCTATTGTTATTTTCTCGCCCTTATGATTTTCATTTAATTTAAACATATCCTCTAGCTGTTTCCAAACCGATGTATTTATGTCTGTAAATGTATTTATTGCTATAATTTTTCTAATTTAATAGAGTACTTAACATTACATCACACCCTATTATCGCACCTTCAATTTAATTAGAATTCAATCTCTATATAATGTTCTACAAACATCTGTTTACATGCATGCATTATTATTCGTTTATTCGTAGCAAGAATCTAAACACATCCGCGCGCGAATGTACGCAAGCATGCACGCGCCGGGAAGAGGTTAGGTTTACGATACGTATCTATTACTGTCGCTCGAGCGTTACGCGACGATGTCGCCGTTCTTTCTCTCCGTCTCTCCCGCAAGTCACGCCTCACGTCTTTCTTTATTCGTTTTCTATTTTATATTTCATCGCAAACGAACGACAAACATTTTATTTAATTAATATTTTTCCTCTCGACAAATCACGTGGAAAAACCTAGCACTCGCGTCGCGCACTCCCGTTACCAAAGGGAAAAAGGTCCACTTACTTTTTTTTGAAATCATCGTGGCCGGTTTCGTTCAGCACCTCACCGGTGTCGTCGTCGGCCATTTTTTTTCTCTCACCTGTCGTCCAAGAAAAAGAAGTCCGCACCCTCTCGCCAACTTCAACGGTGAAAACGAAACAAAGAATCTTTGTGTGTGTCGTCTATCTTTCTTTCTTTCTTTTTTTTCCGCGCAGTGGAAGCGCGCCTGGCCGATAACCTGTCGGAAGTTCGGGTTCGAGGTTCGGCAAAGAAACTCAACGTACACACACCTAGCAACTGTTTTAATAGTTTATTAAAATATATCACACCACTTATAGAAAGGCTATCCGAACATATACAGCAACGCGCCGCGGATAGATAATCACACGTCTTAACCGGTCGTGCGCTAGCGAAAAAGAAGGAGGGCCAGTAGCGCGCGCAGCGCTCTCGCTGACCCACGCGTATACATATACAAGAAGCCCACTAGGACGAACCTCACGGAGCGCAGGGAGATGGCGCACCTGCACCAATATTCTAACATTAAGTAATAGGACCGATTTACCAAGAAGTTTGGACATATATTTAATAAAAGCGATTAAGAAAATTCAACGTTGAAATACGTATTATAAATTTATTGACACAGTAGAACACCGCGAAATGAAAAGTGAAATTTCACGACTAAAAGACAGAGAAAACAGCCTCAATAAATGGCTTGCAGTGGCAGAAGAGGAATGCTCCAGACTACGGAACGCTACTAGCATGGAAGTACAGTGCGATAAATGCCGAGAAACTCAAAAAGCTCGTAACCGTAGGATAAAGCTCAAAACTAACGAAAGCTACGAGAAATTTCGCACGATCACAGAGGAGGATTGGAACCTGACGATTTTCCCAAGGGCCAGAGTAACAGGGGCACACATATGGAAAGCTCCTATGGCATGGGACATCGTGCTACCCTGCAGCGAAGACTTCACATCTTCGGAAAAAGAAGTAAACAGGGCCATCTGCAACCTTGGAGGCAAGAAGAGTTTAAGGCAACTGGGAAGAAAAGAAGGGAAGCTGCAAAAATGACCCAAGCAATGGGCTTTCGAAATGTCGATGGTGTTGCTCCCAGATATCTAGAACGATCGACTACCCCATACTGAAAAGAGAAACTCTGAATAGCGAAGAGATTGACGAAGAGCTCTATAAATCTCTGACGGTACTGAAGAAAAGTATGGAATGTAATGAGGAAAAAACCATAGCGGTCCCCTATATGGACGGAATAACGGGGCTTAGGTTTTCCCAGATCTTGGAGTATCTGCTCTCGGAAACTAGAGTACGGATAAAAGTGTTCAAAGCTAAAAGCGCAGAAACAAAGGAACGGTCAAAACGACAAAAGGTCAAATAAGAAAAGCGGGCTAAACTCACGCCTCTTCTCGTCCAGAGAGGATAAAACATGTACTCGGACGTTTAAAAGCGATTGAAGAAGACAGTCCAACCACGGAATATTGGCGTAAAGGTGGAAAGTGCCAGGGGAACACACAAGGGAGACCTTCTGGTAACGGTTCAAAATGGTAGGGACAAGGCGGTGGCCCTGAGGAAGGCTCTAGAGACACAACTGCCGGATATAAAGACAGCCCTTCCGATTCGAAAAAAATTCTTCATCTAAGGGATATGGAGGGCACCACTGCCAGCGACGAAATAAGAGAAGCTATCTCCGAAAAACTACAGATAACCCCTGAAACGTTCGAAGTTAGACGCCTTAGACCGGCTTTTGAAAACCGACAAAATGCTACGATCATAATGCAAGGCACGGAAGCTGACAAGCTCCTCAAGAATGGAAGGATGAGGATCGGGGAATGGACGAGTTGCCGTATAGTAGAAAGAAAGATGGAAACCTATTGTTTCCGCTGTTGGGAATCCGGGCACGAAAGAAAGCAGTGCAAGGGCCCCGATAGGCAAAATCTATGTATGAGGTGCGGAGAAACTGGCCACAAGGCATCTGGATACACAAATGAGCCGTACTGCCTAAACTGCACAGAGAAAGGTCACAAGACAAGCGATCCTCGAGGACATACAGAAAAGCATCAAGAGGATACTGGAGGAGAAGGAAAAAAACTGCCGATAAAGATATTGCAGATAAACGCCAATCGACGAAAACCCGCTGCGATCTGGCATTAGCCACAGCCAGAGAAATGGGAATAGGAATAGTGGCGCTGAGTGAGCCAAACCTAAGCATTATAAAAAAGAGCCCCGATTGGATCAGCAACGACGAGACGGACACGGCAATCCGAATTATCGACCAAAGTATTCCGGTACTGGAACAGGGAAAATGCAAGGGTTACGTATACGTAAAGATCCCTTCCTTTATAGCCTTTAGCTGCTACTCTTCTCCGAATAGAGACATAGAGGATCTGGAACTGATATTGGAGGAAATCGAAATGAGGATCGAACACGGACAAGTAAATGCAATCATAACCGGGGATTTTAATACAAAATCTCCGCAGTGGGGGATGCAAACCACGAATGAAAGAGGCGAAACAATGGTCGAATGGATAGCCCAATGCGACCTAAGTGTTAGGAATGAAGGAAATGAACCTACGTTTGAAAGAGAGGGGTACGGATCAATATTGGATCTCTCGCTAACAACGGTGGGCCTAACGGGCAGAATACCTCAATGGTAAGTATTAAAAAGGGAAAGCCTCAGCGACCACAATTACAACCTGTTTACGGTGAACGAGTCCCCCCAAGCACCAACAACCAGCGAAGGGCCGGTAAGATAGAATACTCGGAAACTTGATCAAGAGAAGCTATCCAGAGCTATCGAAAAAATAACCGTTACATTGAATACGACTTCGGCAGAGGGCTTCTCCAGCTCGTTATCTAAGGTGTGTAAGGAGTGTATGCCACGAATCAAGAATGTCAAATGGGGCGCACCAGCATATTGGTGGAGCGCGGAAATTGCGGATCTTCGGAAGGAATGCAATCAGACAAGAAGAAAGTACACTAGATGCGGAAGGCCCCGAGAGAAGAATATATTGATGGGATCAACTGTCCGAGAAGTGAAAAAAACTACAAAGAGCAATCAAAGATGCAAAATGTAGGAGCTGGAAGCAAATATGCAACGAAGTGGACAACGATGTATGGGGAAAGGCCTACCAAATTCTCAAGAAAAGGCTGGGGGGATCTTCCACGAAAACCGCCATGACATTGGCGGCAGCACAGGAAACCGTGGTACACCTATTTCCAGAGCATGCCGAAGTAGAGTTCCACGCAGAGACACCGCGCGAGATTCTCCCGTATACAGGAAAAGAGCGCCAAGAGGCCTGTAGGAAAATGAAAAACAAGAAGGCACCAGACCCGCACGGCATTCCTCCGGAAATCTTGAAGGAGGTTGCAGCGAAGAGACCATGAGTACGTGCTAGAAGTCTATAACAGGCTCGCAGGCAACAGCATATTCCCAGACGCATGGAAGAGAGCTAGACTCATACTCCTACGAAAAGGGAAAAAGCCCGTCGGAAACCCTAGCTCGTACAGACCTGTGTGCTTGCTAGATGTAGAAGGCAAACTATAGGAGCTTCTCATGCTGGCAAGACTGGAAAGAGAAATGCAGAGAACGGGTGACCTGGCGGAAAACCAGTACGACTTCAGAAAAGGAAGACAAATATAGACGCAGTACGAACGGTAACGAAAGAGGCAACATACACGATGACTTGCCCGAAATACAGGCGACCTTGGTGCGCCATAATTCTACTTAATGTCAGAAACGCTTTTAATATTGCCTCATGGCAGGTTATACTAGGGACCTTAAGAAGCAAAAAAATCGACATCACCTGATAGGACTGATGGCTTCTTACCTATTCGAACGGAGTATCATCTTCGAAGCGGAGGGGAAGACGAATACACGTCAAATAACAAGTGGGGTACCGCAAGGCTCCATACTGGGGCCGATTTTGTGGAACATCCAGTATGACGACTTAATGAAGCTTGAACTCCCGGAAGGGGTAAACATAGCGGGGTTTGCGGATGACATAGCGATCACCGTCACGGCAAGGAACAGGGATCTCCTGAAGAGCGCCGCTGATCAGCTGCTTTGACAGTAGGGAACTGGCTGAAGTCTAAGCGATTAGAGCTAGCACCAGAAAAGACAGAGGCTATAATACTTACAAGGAAGAGTAAAGTTGATCCGGTATCATTCGACGTAGAGGGGGTACGATTCAATTAACGAAAGCGGGGAGGTATCTGGGTGTCTGGTTAGACCAACGCCTCACTTTCTCTCGCCATATAGAGGAAGTAAGGCGGAAGGCGAAAAATACCATGACGGCTCTGGCAGGAATTATGCAAAATATCCGAGGGCCAAGATCCTCGAAAATACGCATCAGCGTGGTGCATTGTATGCTGTATGCTGCTCCCATATGGTCAGAGGTTTTAAAGCGGGACTACCTACGAAGGAAAATGACCAGAATTCAAAGAGTCATGGGCATCCGGGTATGTAGTGGATACCGTACAATCTCAGCGGAAGGAGTCGGAGTAATCGCCGGCATTCCGCCGTTTGAACTACTCGCGAGAGAAAGACTGGAGGTGTACGAGGGAAGACCGAGAAATGAAGCCAGATATCATTTGATAACCAAATGGCTGAACATTGGAGGTCAGGCAAACACGGTCGGTGGACCTATACCCTCGTCCCCGAGATAAGAGCTTGGGTGGATAGGACTCACGGAGAAGTCGACTACTTCCTAACGCAGGCTCTATCAGGACATGAATGCTTCCGCAAGTATCTGTTTGACGATAACCGATAAACGTATCTATTGCCCAGAAACAGACGACGCCAAACATACACTGTTCGAATGCACGAGATGGCAGGCTGAGAAGGATTCTTTCGCAGAGAAGATAAGATTACAGTTTAATCAAACGAATATGATGACGGGCCTCCTCAGTTCCGAGGAAGGGTGGACGATAACCTACCAGACGATACGAGGAATCGTAGAAACAAAGGAGAGGGAAATAAGACTGATGATAAGACAAGAGCAGCATGACATGAGAACATGAATACTCATTTACTCATTTACTGATTCATTTATTTATTTATTCTAACTTATTAGAGAAGTAAGACTGAGTAGATGGATGGACGACGAATAGACGAGATGGGCTTTAACCGCTTGTTCTTTATTTAAATGTTTCAGACTTTAATTAATTTAATTTATTTAATTTATTACAGATAAAATACTGATCGGACAGATAAACGAGACGGGCATTAATCGCCAGACAGTCCCCGTATGGAAGGAATGCTAACGCGGTTTCCCACACGGCCGACCAATTCTTCGGGGAGGTTTTTTAGTCAGTAAGAATCTGACACTACCATCATTCCATCTTAGAGGGTGTCATATGCAAGATTTTTCCTTCCCAACCCCCAAAAAAAAATCTATCTCTCGTATAGGGTCAGTGGGCAGTAGCCCAGGGATGCAGGAGGGCTCGCTTCGCTCGGGTGACAAACTGCGCTCGTGTAGGAAATACCTACTTTGCGCACTCGTATCGTAATGTACATCGTAATGTATAACAATAGCACACATCGTACTATTAAAATGAAGCCGCAAGATGTTAATAAAGGCAATGAAAAAGAATTATTGGAACGTGTGTATAATGTAATTGTGAACGAAAAGATTCATCCAAAGTTTAAAGTAGGTCAACAAGTTCGTATTAGTAAATTCAAACATCTATTTGAAAAGGGATATACACCAAATTGGACGACTGAAGTTTTTAAAATAATAAAAGTTAAAAAAACGTATCCAGTAACATATTTACTAGAAGACAATGCAGGAAACGCAATATCAGGTGGATTTTTTGAATTTGAACTGCAACGTACTAAAAATCCAGACGTTTATCTGATTGAAAAAATTCTACGTCATAAAGGTTCTAAATTGTTTGTTAAATGGTTGGGCTTTGAATATAAGCATGACACCTGGATCGACAAAGAGGATATAATACTTTAAGACTAAGATGGTGGAATAAATGATGAATTAATAGTTGGAAGCGAGTTTTATTTAATATAAAGTTAGATGCAATTATTGTACAAGGGCAACAAGGAATTCGCGACGTCGTTGGGGATTACGAAGTCCACATCTTCGTCGGGATTTGCGGAGAAAGAATGTGGGAAAAAAAGGTATACACAAATCCATTTGCATTTACATATTTACATATACAAGTACATAAATCATACATCTACCCTCCATTACATCATTATGTCCCCACGGTAAATTGACGGTAAAATTTTTAATTAAATATCGCTTATCATCATGGGGACTTAGAGCAATTTTTTTCTCACATGCGGTGTTTACGTTGTGTAATTTTGAACGAATACATCTTTGCTCGCGCGTAACTGTAGACGTATTTTGAAGGCAGTTCAGATAGTCGTCGAAAGTGATTGCTTTTCAGACGACGACTTCTTTTACACCTTTCGCTCTCTTCTTCTCACCTTCGCCTAACACACGCAACGCTACATTTTTTACCTGAGTAAGAAAGCTCCAGGATATCATGGAATTTCCGGAACTATTTTAAAAAATCTTTCAAGAAAAGGTATTGTAGCACTGACAAAATTAATCAATGGTATTTTATGTACTGGTTATTTTTCTACAATATGGAAGAAAGCAAAAATTATACCATTGCTGAATCCAAATAAAGACAAATCGTGTCCAGCATATTATAGACCAATAAGTATACTACCGATCTTGAGTAAAATAGTGGAAAAAATATTAAAAAGAAGAATAAACAAAATTCTAAACGACGGTAACATAATTGTTAAGGAACAATTTGGTTTCAGGAGTAGACACAGTACTACTGATCAATTAGCGCGAATAGTAAATAACATCACTGTAAATTTTAGTAATTAAAAGCATACGGGAGCAATTTTTTCGGACTTGGAAAAAGCTTCCGATGCAGTATGGTACAATGGATTAATATATAAACTGATAAAGCTTGGTTTTCCAACTTATATTATTACAGTGGTAAATTCTTATTTATAAAATTAGAGAAATAGAGAAATATTTGTCGACCATAACGGAGTTAGGTCGAAAGATTATAAAGTATATTCTGGGGTACCGCAAGGATCAGTTTTGGTCCCTACCTTATTTAACATCTACATAAATGATGCACCTATGACTAAATATGTAGATATAGGACTTTTTGCTGATGAACAGGGTCTATTTACATCTTCATATAGAATTGATACAATAGTTAAACGCTTACAAGTTGCTGTAGAGAAAAATATCAAATATTTCAAGAAATGGAAGATAAAAACAAATGAGAATAAAACCGAAGCAATCATATTTACGAAGAGAAGGCCATTTGTTAACGAACGAGTCAAAGTAGCAGAAGCAGATGTAAACTGGGAGGATTCGGTAAAATATCTTGGAGTCACCTTAGATAAAGGGTTAACCTTTACTAAGCACGTAAATAATATATGTCATAGAGCTATTGGCCAATTAGTCAGACTATATCCCTTGTTTAATAGAAAATAATAATAATAATAATAATAATAATAATGTCTTTATTGGACAATATAAGAGCATTGTACAAAGGGCGAGACACAGCACTGAAACTGCTGTTTTACAGCCTGACCCGCAAGATACATTTGGACGCATACAAAGTAATTAAAATAAGCACATAATCATGAAATATAACATAAATGAGTGCAAAAAAATAATGACAACCAAAGAATACCTCAATAACAGCGGCTAACACATCTACATGCTAATTCTTTTGGGTTAAAAAATAACTTTTGACACGAAACAAAAAATATTTACTTTGAACAACATGGATCTTAGTCCTAAAGGGAGCGAATTGAACACCCTCGCAGCTATAAACGAAAAGGCTCCACCTGCCTTTGTCGATCGATATCTAGGGTATTTCATTGAATACGCGACAGAATTTCGGGAATTTTGACGGTTTTGATCTAGCATGGTAATGCCAATGATAGAGGTACCCCGGAGCCTTCGAGGCGAGGACCCGGCAAATCATACTGGTTAACGCAACATTCATCCTATTTTTCATTGTCAGCCAGCCGGATCTTTTCATAGCAGGAGAAATGTGATCAAACTTACGTACACCATATACATAGCGAAGGCAAGAATCTTGCATTGCCTGAACCTTACGCCAGTTGCTCCCACTGAGACATGGCCCATATACGCAAATGCAAAAAATCAAGTGCGAGAGAACTAGAGCTTCACAAAGCTTAAGCTTTATTTTCGATGGAAGAACATGCCTCCATGGGAACAATCGGCGTAAATTAGCAAAACAAATTGCTCTCTTTTTATTTATATGCTGGGAAAAGGTCCAGTCAGTGTCTATGATCAAGCCAAGGTCTCTCGCCTCAGAGACTATTGGGATACCTCTGCCATTTACAGTAATTGGAACTAGACTATGATCGATGGTCTTACGAAGTTTCGGATTACCGATTATGAGTAATTTAGACTTCAACGGGTTAAGGATAAGTACGTTATCATTTGCCCAATTTGCGATGTGATTGAGGTCAGAATTAAATCTAAAAAATGCTTCCGATGCAGCACGCGGGCGAAAAGGTAACGGTATTTGAGTATCGTCAGCATATATTTTGAGCAAAACATTCGAGCATAAACTATAAATGTCAGCTGTATATATTATAAAAAGTAAGGGGCTTAATTTAGCACCCTGGGGACAACCACAAGTTAACATTTTTGTCTCAGAGATCGCACTGTTACCAGAGATTGAAACTGATTGATATCTGAAATCTAAACTAACTCAGACTAATAAATTAAACATATATAAAGTAATAATAACACCAAAATTAACGTATGCATGTTAGGTATGGAGTCTAACCAGCGAAACAAATTTTAAAAAATTACAGATAACACAAAATAAGTGTTTAAGATTGATTGGAAAATATCGAAGATATACCCCAGTCATTAAAATGCATCAAGAACTGAATGTACTAAGTATAAGAGACGACGTACATTTTGTCACGAAGGGATATTTTGATAGAATCAAGACACATCAAAATTAACTAATCAGACATATCATCTATGAACCATCTTCTGTGAAGCATAGAAAAATCATGCATCTGGTATACAATGAGTGATTCATTCAAGTGTTGATCGGTGAAATTATTATTGAAGGCGTTACAAATGTAATACTGGTTTTTTAAATTAATTTTTCCAGTAGTAGAAATAATAAAGTTTTCGAAATCGTATAGAAACGTGAAGTGTATAGTTATTTAATAAAATATAGTGGAAATGGTTATTACTTATATGCACTACGTAGGAACATTTAGATAGTTAATATGCATTTAATCTTTAAAAATTGTAAAATTATACTGTAAGATTACAAATACAAAATAAATACTAAATAAATTTTTTACCTGAGTCCGACAAACTCGGTTATTATCTTTCCACAACATTCATCCTTCATTAAACCTAAAACTTTTTTATTGACTAACGCCATACCGTACTCATTATTTTTGGAATAATCACTCGTATCGTACATATTAATATCGCGTTTCATACAATCATATACATCATCACACTTAAATTCATAAATTAAACTATCGGTATCGGTATATAACAATTTCGCATTTTCTTTAAATTTTTCTAAAACATAATCGTAATGGAACTCGTACAATTTAGTCTTACACATATCTAAAATAGCCATTCCGACATATATAGGCTTATCTATAACTACTTCTAATTTTTTTAGTTGTATCGCGACCAAGTCTTCAACAAATATTACTATTGGATGAAAATTTGGTTTCGAAATGAACGCTTCAACGCTATATCTTCCATCCCATTTCGATTTTAAACTTACATCCACTCTTTTACGAACATTCTCCATGGTTTTCCCAAATATCGCATTGTTCATCAATTTATACAAATTTTTTTCAAAATCATTTGTCGCAACTGTGCGGAGTTTGTTATTCAAGTCAATGTACGACATTAACCACGGAGACTGCTTGAGTTTTATTATCCTATGAATTGTATTCAAAATAATACCGTAAGTGAGCGCTTGCTTTAAATTTCGGTAATGTATGACATACAGCTCCTTGTCATTTAATGTAGCGAGTAATTTCGGTTGTTTTGAACCAGGCGGAACTGCTCGCTCAGGGCATAGCCGAAAGGAGATCTTTCCGCTTATTATGTATTTCTCCAGGATAGGTAAAGTCGACTTCGAGAATATATCCAATTTTCAAGTCATCGGGTACATTTTCCAAGTCAACGTTTTCCACCCATTCGAAACCTCCGGTAGGCAGTGATTGACTCATTGCCCACCCATATAGATTGTTTAATTCGAAGTACATTAGGTACTTTGACTCTTTTGACGGGTCATAATCGGGCATGTATTTGTTATTTGCCTTCGCGTAGCGGTTTGAGCATTGAGAAAGACCTCCCCTTATACCGCTCTCCATAAACATTATCAAGTCTATATCCGTAAGTAATTCCAACTCTACTCGAGTATGCTTGAGAGCACAGTCCCAAGTATATCCAGGTAGATTGTAATAATGTGCCGGATCTAACCCGTGCGATTTTAACAGAGTTGTGCGAAAATTTTCAAAGATATCCGCAAGTAGAAGGACGTCTGTTTTCAAATATAAGTCTGAATACTTACCCGGAGTATTACACTTAAATACGTTCAACACATTCATCGCATGTACATAATCATTCTCACTGACATCACACTCGTACAGTTTATTAAAAAATTTGTCTCGTGAAGGAGGACATCATTGATCTAGGACGCTCATTTCGGTTATGTAATCATAATGGATTACCCCTTTACGTATTAATAAATTGAATGTTTCCTCATTTGGAAAGTGGGATTTTAAAATGTTTTTTTTTGCATTACTGAAATAAGATGCCAGGTATTCGAAAGAGCAGTTTAAAAATGTAAGGGAATCTATAAATGTTATAATCCTTTTCTGAATTGGAAAAGGGTCGAACGCAAATGCCAAAGAAATTATCAATGAAGAACGCAAGGGGGTGAAATAATGTCCAAATCGTTATATACGCACTAGGTTATATTTCGCCACAGAAAAAAAATACATAAGTTTGGGGCGCGACAAAGCACAAAAAAACGCACTAATACGGAACGGCGCGGGGTTCACAAATCACGCGACGGTATAGCTTCTTAAGAAAAAGACCGGAGACACAGAAAAAAGAAAAAGGTACAAACCGCGAAAGGGGGAAGGGGGCACAAAAGACGTAAACTGTCGGAACTTACGGGATCAGCGCTAACGCCTCCTGCAGCGTCGGGGCACCAGGAAGCCGCTCCGGAATTCGTCGGCGGACGGCTCGGGACTTCCTCCTCGAGGTGGCAACGGCTGACGGCGAAGTCCCCGACAGAAGAGCGGGTGATGGTTGCACCAAATCTCCGTCCTCACCTTCTTCACTCGAACAATTATTACTCCTCCTCGCAAAAGTGCAGTCACGCAGAACACTCGCGAAACCAGTTTTCCTCACAAACACACGCTGTCTCCTTAATTGCTCTTCTTGCGCACTCGACCGGGGTCCGTCCTCTATCGCGTTCGAAAACGAAGTTTTTTTTTCGAAGAAAACGTTAGAAAATGAGTGGGGCCGATAGCGCTTGGTAGATGCGCGCGGGAACCGTACGCGCATCTCCAGCGACCAGGAGCGGAGAATCACCGGGGGTGATACGGGGGAAGTAGGAAGCGGGGTCCGAACGGGGTTTTCCCCGCCTAATCGCGGTGTTAGGAAAGTCGCCTCCGTCTTCGTCTCGGGCGGCTTACATGCTGCGATAGAGAGAGAGAGAGAGAGAGAGAGAGAGAGAGAGAGAGAGAGAGAGAGAGAGAGAGAGAGAGAGCGAGAGAGAGACAGGCGTTATGTGACGCAATCGAGAATAGCCACGCTGCTAGAATGTAGCTTTGCGGTGGCAAGAGCTGGACGGCTACTGCCGAATGAGTGGAGGCGCGTAAGGTCGCCATCCACGGGGGAAAAGAAGGGGAATATAAGGCGTTTTTTAGCGTGCTGGGCCTGAATGATGCAGGCGCGCAGCGACGAAAAGGGGGGGACGATGCAGGCGCGTCAGAGAGGGGCGGTGTCCCTTCTCGACGGCCACAATGGCTCCTACCATCGGGTGGTACCTCCTTCGCTGACGAGAGGGACAGCCAGGGGAAAGAGGGGCTCGGGCGTTTCGAGTGCTCGGGAGGTGGTGACGCTCCCGGCGGAACGCGCAACCGAACAAATGACGGTAATGCCGTTCAGGCGCTTTACCGGCGACTAACGGACGGGTATCCGAATTAATAAAACTGATCACAAACAAAAAAAAAGGATTGAGGAAGGTGATCCTGAGCTCCGGGACACTTTCGACACGCGAGGGAACCGCGGCATCCACCGTGAAGGATCTGCTAAGGGGTGGATCGGTGACACCTTGTCACAATGTAAGCTTAATTTTTGTCTCTTGTACACGCTTCATAATCGATATATATATTTCCATATTGCAAGAAATGACTTTCACGTCTCGCTCGAAACAATTAGTAACTTCGCGCATTAAAAAGTGAGCGTCGTAGCCACTTAAATTGTGGAATATGACAGGAATATTAAAAGTAAATTTATAATTAATATTACACCTATTATACGCAGCACCTCGAAATTGACCAGTGAGGTGATCGTGATCTCTGACTGCAACATCTTTGTCAGTGAACGAGCCCCCGCAGATGTAGCACATCGTCTCCGACCGAAATGCATTCTCTTCTCTCGGTGTCAACTTTATCGGCTTCGTGTATAGTAAAATCTGGAACAAGCAAAACTCATCTACTATTAATTAAAATTGACGAATAATTGAAAATATAAAATGTATTATATTAGTTTAAGTTTAATTTGTATTTTTTTTTTGATTAATTTGTGACATAGTCACGGATCAAACCCGGTTCGTGCCTCCCCGCCGTCGCTCCTCTAGTCAGTCGCCGTCGGGAGTTCCTTCCCCACATACGGAGACGAGTGACGCCGGGACTTCTCTCTCCTTCTCTCCGAAGGCAGAAGCCGAGACGATCGACGCGATCCCGTATCTCTCTCTCTCTCTCTCCAAAGGAGAAACCGGTACGAGCGGGCAGCACGACCGCCACGCTTCTCCCTCCTTCCACGGATCGCCCCAACATCGGGCCCCGTGGTGGCGCCACTGCAGAATCGTCCAGGAGACGAACGTTCGCGCTTCAGTTAGTGGAGTACAGCCCTTTGCTCGGTCGAGGACAGCTCTTGCCCTGAGATACCCCGAGAATACGTGAACAGCGAATTGTTCGGGAGTACGTTCTTTTCTGTGTTCGACGACAGTGTTAAGTGTCGGGTCCCGCGACAAGTGTTGCAGAAACTGTGGATATCCGTGCCACGTGCCGCAGGAAACGTGTCAAAAAGGACTCGCCGAGGAGAGGACGCCAACATCGGCGCGCCGACTCCAGGCCCCGTCGATCCTCATCCAGAGCGACCATTTCTGGACCCCGATTCCTGCCCACCATCTGGACGGTTAACCAGCAACTCTGAGTATCCAGTGGTACTGGAATTGTAATTGCGCCCCCCCCCCCGCGTATTATGGTGTTTCAATTCGGACTTTGATTATCCTCGCGCCTCCGCGATAAGTTTTCTCCGGTCATTTTTTATGTAACGATCCCATTCGCGGATTAGGACCCGCGCCGTAGGCGACCTGTAAAATATTGTGTAGTAGATATTTCGGAAAATATATCGATATTAGAAAAATCACCGTTGTAAATTCATTTCGATTCCCCTTGGAGGGTTATAAAATGGCATCCCTGGTGGGGAAATCTAATAAGATTTCCCAAAAATTGTGAACACTTTTTTTGTGTGTGTGTAATCGGAAATTTGTGTTCGGAAAGTTCGCCGGAGAAAGTTTTTGTCGTTTGAGAGTCGCGTTTTTCCAGCTCCGACCGTATCGTTCGCGCACCCCCCCCCCCCTGTTTTTTCCCTTGGCGTAACCATTAGTATTAAGAATATAGTTATTGAGAAAAGAGGATATTTATATTTAATGCGTTCCCTTTTCCGTCCTTTGAATTTCCTTCGCTACTCCTCTTCCTGTATCAATAAATATTGCGATACCGTAAGCTGGCCTGGAAATCGCGTGACGTCATACGACGTCCGCATTCTTGTCCCGAACCAGACCCCCAATTCCTAGTATTATTGAATATTAATTATTGAATAATATTACTACTAGCTGTATGTCCTCGCTCGCTAACGCTCGCTCGGAGTGTGACCTGTTCGGTGTTTTTCTATTATAATGGATGTGAATATTTTCAAATTGATAAATATAATCTCAAGAATTTTTACATTATGAATTCTTATGGACAATAATCTACGAAGCACGTGACCATGGAGTGTTCCAGATTATCGAGAGTCTTATTGAACAATTCCATATATAGCGTTTAGAGTTTCTTATAGTCAACGAATATAGACGTTACACTATATTCGTTGTTAGAGTGTTGATTTTCGAAGTTTAATATGTGCTCCTTGTTTACGTGAAATGAACACATGCATCTGTCCGAGCACCTCAAAATTAACATTGTTTTTGTTACAGTAAAATTCTTTGTTTAAAAAAAAAATATACAAGGGTGTAAAATGGTTTTCTACGAATGTGCGTGTTGTGGCCCGAGCCGAAGACGAGCTATCCGATTTATAAACTTGGAAGTAAAATATGATAATTCAAAATATCGCATATGTTTCAAAAATAAATTTGTCGATTTCCCATATAACTGCATAGGTATCGACATGCCACATTCTTTTTTTATGTGATAATATCACCAGGAGCATACATCACAGGTTTGGAGGAAGTATTGAATTTTTAGTTGAAATGAATTGCATGGTGGCGGTACTAATACCATTTATATATTGAAGATTTCTATTGAAATTATATTTTTAAAAAAATATAGTTTTGGTGGCGATTTGTCAGCCAATTCATATGACGATGGCGGTGATTCAGCCAATGATAACCAATTAATGGCATGTTATTAGTCATTTTGTTGCTATTATTTTATTCCATTGAAGTAAAAATGTATTTGTGGTATAATAAATGACATGATGTTGGCGACTCAGCAGCCAGTTAACGCCAATTTTTATAGTTGAAATAATTTGACTGGATTGCTATTGGTCACTTTTTTATCTATTGCGAATAAATGGAACTCAAGAAATTACACATGGTAACGATCAAAGCATTAAATAAAATGTCGTTGAAAAAATTTTTTTTTTAAATTAATGGAGCTCGTGAAAAATCGTGTCATTTTTTACAAAAAATTTAAAAATTTAAATTTTTCAGTTTAAACAAAATTTTTTAGATTCTTTGAGTCATTCTCTGCAAGAATTGTTTCTTTTGAATTTTTCCTGAAATGCGTATTTTCGGAGATCAAAATTGCCAAACTATTAAAAATGACATATTTTTGGAAATTTTTACGAAAAATTCACAAGAGACATTTCTTATACAGAATGACCCAAAGAATCTAAAAAAATTTTGTTTCGACCGAAAAATTTAAATTTTTTAATTTTTTGCTATTTTACATGCTTTCCTTTAAATTATGTGTTCAAGGAAATTTTACATTTTTTTTTTTTCGTAATTTCATTATATCATAATATTTGGACGTATTTGAGCCTAATATAAAAATATGATGACACATGAGTATACGTGATCTTTATACAATTGTATAATATAGGGATTTTTTTCATAAATTGCAAAAAATTCTGTAACAATTCGTTTTTCATTCATTACAAGACGTGCATTAGTTCCATATATATCATTTTTCGAAAATTAAAATTTCCTTTAAATCTATATAGAAAATTTGTACGCATATAGTACTTCCCGTTTCTAAGGCACACAAAGACACGGTTAAATTGTGATTTATGAATTCAGTGAATATTGTATTTCGTAGTTATCGGTTATTACTGGTTAAATTAACAACAAAATTAATATGGGGCAACAACAGGCAAAAGAGGTAATTTTTGCAGTTATTTTTAAGGGGAGGGACCGGTAAAATTTTGGCACCTAGGACTTTAATATGTATGGCATTATTATTTATGGGGTTTAACGAATTTTTTTTCGGCAAAAATGCGACGAATTTGAAAATCCATGCGAGAGTTTGTTCAAATAATAAAAAATACAGCCATAATTTTTTTCGTGAATAGTATATTACGATACAAGTGCGCGAAGTAGGTGATTTGCGCACGAGTGTAACGAGTGCGAAAGACACCTGCGGTGCACGTGTATCGTATACTATTTTTTTTGACTCCGTGAGAGAAATTTTTCGCGCACTTATTTGAGTGTGCGAAGTACTTCGCGCGGGGGAAACGGGGCAAAGTGATGAATATCAAATATTTCCGATTGGTTGTAAAATATTATATGTGACTTCTCTATAATTCAGTTCAATATAATGCCATCTCAGTTAAAATTCAATATAATGTTATCTCAAAAGCAACCCAGGTCGAGCTGAAATGTCGAGCTGAAATATCGAGTTTACACTGCAAAAACTAGTCCAAGTTCGTGTTTTAGAATAAGACACTTACGTGTTTCATGTCTGTTAAAACATCAATCTTGTTTCAGTATAAAATGGATGATTTTTGTTGTGTCTCAATGTAAGACGTTTGTGTTTCAGTGCAAGACATTTGTGTCTCAGTGCAAGACATTTGTGTCTCAGTGCAAGACATTTGTGTCTCAGTGCAAGACATTTGTGTCTCAGTGCAAGACATTTGTGTCTAAGTGCAAGACATTTGTGTCTCAGTGCAAGACATTTGTGTCTCAGTGCAAGACATTTGTGTCTCAGTGCAAGACGTTTGTGTCTCAGTGCAAGACATTTGTGTCTCAGTGCAAGACATTTGTATCTCAGTGCAAGACATTTGTGTCTCAGTGCAAGACGTTTAATGTCTTACATTGAGACACATAACGTATTTCAAAAGTGAGGACACAAAACACCTTAAATGTCTAAAAAATGGGGACAAAATATCTCAAAATGAGACACTTGTTTTTGCAGTGTAGTACTTCTTCGACTAATTTTTTATTGTCAATTCTTCAGCTACATGTACATGTTCTTATTCTAGTGGTATATTGAATTCATCCTGAAATAGCCTTTTATAGAATAACTTTCTGAGATTGCATTATATGGATAGGAGCCGTCGATATAATAATTTTGACAAATATTTGAAGAATAAAATTAATTAATCCAAAATCAATGAATTGTTTGAAAATTTAGGACATTAGTCGAAAAGTAATATGCAAATTACAAAATCAAAAACTTAATTTAAAAATCAATAAATCTTCTACTCTGAAATGAATTTATTAGAAATTAAAAAATTAGTAAATGATTGAAGTAAAAACCAATTTTTTTTTTCGAGGGTAGGGGAAAATTTAAAAAAAAAACACCGATCAGGATCCGCACTGACAGGTAGTGTGGGATTGGTGATAATGTACCGACCCACTAAAAACCACCTCCCTTTCCCACGTTGGGCCAACTTCGTAACCACGTTATCATTACTTCGAAGTGGGCCATTGTTGTATGGTCTAAAATAAGTATAGATATTCGACTTTCATATTCGTTACAGTTCGTTACACAGCTATTAATACTTCTGTTTTGTAGCATCGTATTCTCGGATGGAGTCAACGCTGTGTATGATATTCTGTTCTGTATAATATCATCTATAACGTTGTTGAGATGCATAAACCACATTTTTCTTTCCATACTCGGTTTTTCAACAATCAAATATGGCTTGCTCAGCCTTTGATCACATCCATATTTATAGAAGTACTTTCGTAAGTACTATTGTCCTGTCAGACATCCTCCCGCAAGCGGGAGGCAGGTTACTTCTTTTCCTCCCTGTCGTGAAGAAAAATCGTATACTTCCGTCGGGAAGTAAAAAAGGGTAAAAATTACCTCGGGTAAAAATTACACACAGTCTGAGACATTCTTTATTTTACCTCCCTCGTTGAGTAATATACTATTAAAAATTGGAGTGCGCAAAATTGCATCTTGCTCACTGAGTTCGGCAATAGTATATTTCGATGCATAGGTGCAACATTGGTTTTTATGCAAAAAAATTGAATGCTTTCACATTCCCGCGAGGAGTGTCAAAAAAATACATAAGAAAGAACTTGACACTTACATTTACTTTAATCATAAAATGTCATTTTGGTTCTTTGAGTTATCCGATAAACATTGTTATAAACATGGAAGTAAAATGTGATAATTCAAAATATCAAATGTTTCAAATTTTTTAAAGATGTAATTCATAGAGCTGATTTTGAGAATTTTGCCTCCCATTAAGGATGTACAGGGATTACAAGGAGCTATTATCCCATGTGCGAATTAACGTTGGCACCCGTAGTCAAACAATTGGTTGAAGGTTGGCAGAGCTACCTTTTCCCATAGTCGGCTCCCAGAGTATCACCAACTTGCAGCCGCAGTCAGCACAACTTTGGAGCGTATATACCCAGACGATCGGGCAAACTCATAAAAGTCGTTCGCAACACAGTAAAGCCGATTATTGGTCCCACTTTGGTCTATATTCGACTTGTTGGTTGGTTAATATATATAGAAATAGATTTAAATTATACAATTCAGAATTATTAACCCCACTTTTCCCCTCAACTGGCCCTACCGTTGGGCCTTTTATGGTAATTTATTTTTATGCGAGTACCACCGACTGTTGGCCCAGTTCTGTCCCCAGACTTGCCCGACCGTCAGTTTCATTTTATAAAATTTCCCAAAGTTGGTCCAACCGTGGCAACCAATGTAGTGCCAACCATAGGAAATAAAGTATGTCAAATGAAATTTGTGGTTATGATTTCGTTGGTTAGGCCAATTACGGTTATCAAGGTCGGACCAATGATGCCGTAGGCGGCCCAACTCCGTGACAACCGAAAATTTTTTTAAATTACATTACTTTAAATTGTGCCACTAATATTTTTGAAAATTAGTTACGTTTTGATTAAAATGCCGGCAGTTTGGGAGATTTGCCGATATGACATTCATTGCTTATACAGGGTCATCGAAAAGTATCGGACCCCCCTAATATCTTCAGTTAGAATGCACTTAGGAGAAAATGTCCAATATCAAAGTTGTATGGTTTCAAGCGGGGAGTAAGATGATGACCTTGACTTTGACCTTGACCATGTCCTTCAAGGTCATTTCAAGGTCAATCTTATTTTTTTAAATAGAACCCCCTACATTTTATTGCATATTCTTATAGCTTATCTCGAGAGCTTTCCAAAACACTATAATAAAATATTTTTTTATTAAGTACTTTTTGAGTTATAAAGGTTTGAAGTTAACAATTTGTTAAGTGGTGTGAGAGTCCGACCAGTTAAGGCAATTAATTGGTCTCATTATTCCGCGCACAAAAGTATTAAGGTTATGATTACTGAAAACTAAATAATATTTTCCAAGATATTCTACATTTTGTGTCAAAAAATTGTTAACTTCAAACCTTTATAACTCAAAAAGTACTTAATAAAAAAATATTTTATTATAGTGTTTTGGAAAGCTCTCGAGATAAGCTATAAGAATATGCAATAAAATGTAGGGCATTCTATTTAAAAAAATAAGATTGACCTTGAAATGACCTAGAAGGACATGGTCAAGGTCAAAGTCAAGGTCATCATCTTACTCCCCGCTTGAAACCATACAACTTTGCTATTGGAGATTTTCTCCTAAGTGCATTCTAACTGAAGATATTAGGGGGGTCCGATACTTTTCGATGACCCTGTATATTATTTTTATCTTTTTTTAAGCCAGTAAACATGCTTTAATATACAGCCTATTATTTAGTAGACCAAGTAACAAATGACAAAAAAAAAAAAATGCTATATTTTCAAATTACTTTTACGTAGATTTTAAAGTCACAAGTAGGTAAAAATAGTTTCAGTGTTAAAAATTAAAAACTACGGGGCGCGTTACCTGGACAACGTGTTCGATGACCCCGGACGGGGTCGGTTCGATGACCCCGGACGGTAGAAAAAAGAAAACAGCATGGTTTCATTTTCCTTTTCCCAGAGAGCTGGTTCAGGGTAGGATATA
The DNA here is from genome assembly GCA_030407085.1 of Trichopria drosophilae. NCBI lineage: Eukaryota > Metazoa > Arthropoda > Insecta > Hymenoptera > Diapriidae > Trichopria > Trichopria drosophilae. Next base: position 106,547,105 of record CM059583.1, on the reverse strand, counting down.
CTCCTACCAGCCTTTTCCGAGGTAGCTGCTCCGTGCCAAAATCGGCGGAAGGAAAGGGACGTTTGACTATCGGATTTCATATGGAAGGGAGAGATTCGTTGAAAAAAATAGATTAATATTATATATCACTAATTATCTTACAGTCTATCCCACCAACATTCTACTCAAGATACACCTACTTCAACCAATAACGAAACTTCAACCACTATGACTGAGCCTGCCATTGGGTGGGAAGGGAATTTATTACAATACAGTTCTGAAAAACAGGAATCCTATGGAAGGGATGAATTCGTAGAAAATGACGTGAAATACATGACCTGAAATTTCAGAAGGAAATCAATTAATATAATAGAAGATATTATTGAGTTTCGGGAGATTATAAAATCTATTTTCTTTTTGGTGATCTTTTTTCATGTTCAAAAAAATTGTTAGTACAAATAATTTTTGAGTTTGAATTTGCACCGTTTGAAAATAATTAATTGCTATTTCGAAATTGTATATCATAAAGATAATCAATCACCTTTGAGAAATTGAAAACAACTTCGAAAATAAATAGAGTTAATCTTCAGTAATTTATGTGTGAGCTTTGGAAACAATAACAAAGCCGTAAATTTCGTTAGTAAACAATAGATTCCTCCGATAGATTCCGCCGACGTCTCGCCTAGGAGCTTTTGCGTTCTCCACCCACGGACTACCATCGGACACATCGCGCGCCTACTGTCGGGACCCGATCTCGTTCGGAGAGGTGGAGAGTTTTCGATTTCCGATAGCGGACACATCCATGCACCTAGCCGGTAGAATCAATCACGTGCCCGTAGTCCCCCCTCGCGACGACCGCCGCGAAGACGATCCTCAACCAGGAGGTCGTGCCGTGAACGGCTATCACCCTTCGAATCTGTTAATCGGGAATGACCCTGCACAAGGTGGGTCACGAGACCCGACCCAGTCGGCCCCTGAGTCTTTCCGATCGAATGCTGCCTCGTGTGGAACACAGGATGTGCCGCAGCCCTCACGGGCGGGTATTTTCGGTCCACCATCTCGTGATAATTTAGACTCGCGTCAAGTGGACCCGTTTCGTCTAATGGCAACGCGCCAACCCCCCCCCCCTCTTTTTAATTTACTTACGTTCCCCCGGGCTCTAGAGGAACAGTTGGACATCGCGGTACAGAACCTGCGCCCCGGTCTCGCACGAAAAATCGAGCGTGACTCCGTGTACGATTATTCTGACCTATTGAGAGTTGGTCGACAAGTGGAAGGGGCTGCAAATCAGGAGAGGGTATACCGGCCCCCTCCCGCGGCTAATCAATCGGCCTTCCCCGCTTTTGCGTATACGCCGAAGACGAAGGGGGGGGGGAGGAAAAGCTGGCCCTTGCTACCCCTTCCGTCAAGCCGGCCATGAAGCCAGCCGCCGCCCCCGAGCCCTTGCCGCCGCCCTCCCCCATGGGAGAGGAAGCTGCGTCGGTAATGCGGGCCGCGAGAAATAGAATTCCCAAACAACCCCCTTCGGTACAATCCCCCTCGCCGCGTCAACCTTCCGGGACCTCTCGTACGCCTCCGTTCCAAAGGCTACCTCGTCTAATGGACGTGGCACCGAGGGAATCTCCACCTCCGGTGACCACGTCACCTCCGGCACGTAATCCCGTCCGCTGTTATAATTGCAAGCAGTCGGGTCACGTGTATCGCGAGTGCCCTCACCCATTGGGATACTTCTGTCGCATCTGTGGCTACCCAGGCCGGGATGCAAATATTTGTCCGGCGTGTGCGCGTAAAAGGTCGGGAAACTGCTAAAGGGGGGACGGAATCCCCGAGACCCCCCCTAGCACATCGGTCTTCACGCTCCACTCAGTCGCGTGATACGGCTAGCAAAGCCGTCGATAAAAAGACCGCGCTTATGGGTTACTCGGCTGCCGTACAGCGGTTTTCCACCCTTCGTACTCCCATCGTATCAAGTAAAAGATTTGCGTCAATTGAATCATGTGAAAATAATCTTGGGATTGTAGACTCAGATCCGCGTCCCCACTTACGTCTTGCCTTAAACGGAAATATTATAAGGGCTCTTGTAGATACAGGAGCTTCGTGATCTTATTTAGGGGTTGCATGTCACGAGATCGTCTCCCAGTTCCTGAGAGCCCACGAAAAGCAAGTTAAAGTCGCGAAAGGGGCGGTAGTCCCCCTAAACGGTATCGTTACCCTCGTGATGACCCTCGATGGTCAAACTAAGAATTTTGACATGTCGGTTGCCCCTATCCACTACGCATGTGTATTGGGCATGGATTTCATGCGGCTATTCTGTCTCAAATTAGATACCGATAGCAATTTGTGGAGTAGTCGGGTAGGCACCCCCCACTCGCTAACGGACGGCAGTAATCCGTTAATAGCCCACGCAGTAAGGGAGTGCCGACCCGGTGCCGCGTCGCCGCGGTCGACCTCCGAAACCAGCCAGAGAAGTCCCCCGCTGTCCAAGCGAAATGCCACGTGCGACACTCCGCAGCGAGGCCCACCTAACGGCAAGGCCGCCGGAGATAGTCGAACCGACTTTCACTCGCCGGCGCCCCGGTCGTCCGTGCAGAGTGTCGACCAGGTGCGCGCCTCCCCCACCCACACCATTATTGGAACCACGTTATGGTCTACGATCCCGTAGAACCTAACGGACGCACGATGTTTTGCAAAAGTGCTCCCGAAAACAATAAGCTGGTTTAGGTAGCATTAATTAACAATTCGAGTAGGAAGAACCATATGACACTACGATACTTTGTGATCCCCTTACCAATGTAGCGCCGTCCTTTGCGATTCTGTTGGCCCTTTGCGATATACATTGCGATATACACTGCGATTTTTCGTATTTACGTTTTTGTTTGAATTATTTTCAATGACTTGCTTTATATCGCGTTTACCCCCCACATCTGCTGTCTCTCGCCCCGCGAAGCGATGATGACGCGATAATTACCACCCCCTTCTTCAACACGATTGTGTTTGGTTGCCCCTTGCGTTTGAGTTGCCCCTTAGTACAGGAATCCATATATGTGTGTGCACGGATGCATAAATGTAGAATCGACATTAAGCTCCTAGAGTTGAGCAGTTATCACATGTAAGTTGCTTAATTCGGTCGTAAGGAACGTGACCGCGTTTTTCAGTTTTCATTAGCGATTTGTGTCAGTCCATCGCGTTCAAATATTAATCATAGATCATTTTTTTTTCTTACGACATGTCGTCGTCAATCGCGTTAAAATTGCTTCTGATAGCGATATTGCTGTGTGTTTCGACTTGCAACTTTTGCACGTAATTAGCCGATCTAATAAAAATTCCCGACTATGATACGTTACGATTTGACACATAAATTCTATAATTTTTCTTTTGTGTCGTGGCTCAGTTTAAGACAATGCCGAGTGAGTTCCTGTTGCGTACCCCAGTGGCCGCAAAGGATGTAAGAAAAGTTAGTTGAGTTGCGCTAAATCATATGGTTGAGTTTGATTTCGTGAAATCGCAACCGTCTCTTAAAAATTCTTTTTTTTGTGTGGATTAGCACTTACTCAAACTAAGTATTCGAGTAACTTTGATTCGCGTGAACCCCCGGTTCTGTTTAATAATTTGGATGTCGCTAAATCATGACCAGTACTTAGTTTACTCGGGACCTACGCTAACTCGCGTAGGGAGCGAGTTGGAGTTTGGCTCACGCCTACTCGTGCAAATTCTTATTTAATATTTGTGTCTTTGCGATACGTCTTTAAATGTCGTCGTCCCATTGCGTTTTCGTTGCACCATCAGCAGCTCTAACGAACGGACTTTCATTAGACATATTCAATGTCTGATAGTGCTGAGGTGCGCTCATACTCGTGGTAGTAGTGCATTGCGTCGAAAACCGGCTTGGAATTCGCGTAGTTTGAGTTATGCACTCGGTATGCTTGACTTTGTATAACGTCTAGTCACGCCACCTATGCGTTATCTTGATATTGCACTAAATCGCGCATTTAGATAACCTACGTTGGTTTTACGATAAACAGCGCGACTTTATCAGCCCCATGGGTACGTCTCGGACGACGCACGCGTTTGATAATTTCAAGCTTAATTCGCGCTGATTCGCGCATGCAACGTGCTAAGCCACGTTTTCGAGTAATTAAATTTCTACGCCGCGATAAACCGCGATCTTATCGAGTCAATTTGGTATCAGTCGCAATAAGAACACAGTAGAGGTATTTGCTGCCCCCTCGCGTTTTGTTGATAGCCACTCATGCTGTGAAGTAGTACACCGTGCAAATTCGGTACTGTAGTAGAGGTCGTTGGGTGGTTCACGGCGGAACTTAGTATTTCAGGAAATCCAGCGAGTTGGCCTTTCCTCGCCGCCGCACTGTGTGGAATCGGTGGAACTTTTTGGTTCAGAAAGTTCTACAGGTCTTAATTTTCAACCGATTGACATTTTTTTTTAAATGAAGCTCTTGAAATTTCCAAGAGGACCGTGAGGCTGAATTTTTTAAATTCAAAGTGAACAACACAAAATGGCGCCTGAAAACCAAAAAATTGTGACATTAGTCCGAGGGAAGACTCCAATATGCCGGATGATTTTGGCAAAATGCAACGAAGACGCTTGAAACTGACTACTCAGGGGTTTTTTAGGGCGCTGATTACTAATCTGATATCAGATTTAAAAAATTCAAAATGGCGGATCCAATATGGCGGACGATTTTGGCAAAATTCAACGAAGTCGCTTGAAACTGATTACTCAGGGGTTTTTGGGGTCGCTGATTACGAATCTGGTATCATATTTGAAAAAATAAAAATGGCTTATCCAGTATGGCGAACGATTTTGGCAAATAAAAAGAATTTTTTGTTCATACAGTTCCACAGTTCTTTTTGCACCCGACTTACATTTCTATTTTTAAATCGAAGCACTTTGACGAGGGCTGTGAGACTGAATTTCGTTAGTTGTATTCTTCACATAGAAATATGCAAAAAGATGCATATATGTTTGTAAACGTACATGAATATATCTGTGCATAAGTGTATGGCGGATTGAAAATATCGGTCAAAACGTATTAAAAGTATTACATTTTGTGCACAAAATATTCACTTGGAAGGTTTTGGGGTCGCTGAATACGGACATGCAACCAGTCATCATTTTTTCGACATCCAAGGTAGCGAATTCAAAATGTTGGAACAAGAATTTTAAACAGAATGCGTATTTTTATCTAAGAATATATACTTTTGGAGTTTTAGGGTCACTGAGTACAATTTTGTCGATTTGAATTTTTAAGTGCCGCCTGAAACTATGAATTTTCGAAATCGTTATTTGCTACAATTGTAGGTTTCTACGCAGTTTAAACTTATAACCTGTGTTATTTAGAGTCTAGAAGAGTTTATTGATATTTCTCGAAATGAAATTAGGTCCTGTTTTCATTGTTTAAGATGGCGGCTTTGTCAATATAATTAAAAATGCGTTAAATTTCGTGTTGGAACCTATAATCCAGATGTTACAAAATATAATCGAATAATTATCGCTTTTCAGTTTATCAATTCATAGTTTCGGGTATGACGGAATTCGAATACCAAGTGACTTTTTCAAAATTCAAAATGATGGATTCAATATGTCGAATATGTAAAAATTTCAAGTAATTCTACTCAAAATTTCAGATCAAACTACTTTTATTGGTTTTTCGACGTCTAGCGTCGAATCAAAGTTGCCCGATTCTAACCGCGAGGAGGTAGACGATGTGTAGAATCATTGTTTTTTTTTTCATTTTTTTGTCTGTTTTATTTTTTTTTTTGTTATTTTTTGTTATTTTTTTAAAATTTATTGTTTTTTTTTAAGTATTTTTTGTTACTTTGGAAGCATTTGCCTCAATACTAGATACAAAACAAAACTAAAAAAATATGATTATGGCTCATATGTGATTGATACATTCCAACACCAGGTTTAAGCAAATTACGAAATCCGAACTATCAGATACCCTTCATGTTGAAAATTCACAATATTGCATAATGTAAAGGGATAAATTCGTTACGATGTTATCAATAAAATATAGATGATAATTTGGGCTGGTAAAATAAGTCAAGTGTTAAATAACACAATATTTCCATTTTGCGACATTTACATAACAATGTCATCAATAATTTACGTACGAAAATTCAAGGAAGGAAAAAAATAATTGAGGAAACGTTATGGGGTTGGAACTAATGCATGGATCTTCTTCAAGGAGTGTACTTCATGCGAAGTTTACAGATTACTTTTTTCATAAGTTATAATTCAGAGTAGAATAGGGCCAGATGTCAGAGTTGTCGAAGAAGTAGTGCAGAACGCCTCTGAGAAAATTCCAGTTATGAATAGATTTGCCACAGCTAGAATTTGCAAATCGATAGTGCCTAAGTCCTTTGATACGATTGAGGTATGAAATACTTGAAATACTAAAGATTTTATAAGATTTTACCAATTTATTACACAAAAGTGCAGAAGAAACGGGAAATCCCTTAAGTGTGGTCACTCAATGAGCAATTCTTCAGCATCAGGATGAAGATCGCACTCACCTTTCGACCAGACTTTTCGGAAACCGTTAACCACAGGATCCGACGAGAGAAGTAATTTTCGGGCAAGGTCTTCATTTGTTGCCAATCTGCTGCACTTTCGCGTATGAAATTCACGAAATCTTTTCAAATCTTTGTTACGCGCTTCTTGTGCTTCTTCCGTTAATCGTCCAATAGGCAAAATAGCTGTTTCAATAATTGCAGACCCGTGAATTAATACTTTATGCACAGTAACGGGCATATAATACCATGGATATAGATCAACGTATAATTCCGCTCTTTGCTTACAAAATTCATGAAATTTTGCAACGTTAATTTTTCTTTTGCACGCTATTACTTGCAGTATGACGTGAAATCTTTTCAATAAGTTTACATCCATGACAGTAATCCGAGCACTTAATTCTTCGTTGGCAAAAAATCGTCTTGCAGTATTACCGCTATTTGAATTCCCAGCACCTTGCTGGGGCATATCTATTAACAAACCTAATTCTTCCTTGAAGGCTTTTTGTATGCTTTGTTTGGTTGCTCTCATCGTTTTCTTGTCCTCTTCGTTTTTCACTGCCCACTTGCGAATAGGCAGTCTGTAAGCTATATGCAAAATAGCTTCCATGAAGCGGATCCAGGCATGCAACGTTGCAAGACCATAGTGCAGCGTTTCTTCATTTATTTTTAGTTTCCCAAGGTCTTTAAACTGTTCATTGACTTTGGAGTGGCTTTGCAAATATAGCAAGAGGATGATGCTGTGTCGGTTAAAGCTTGGCATATCTTACAATCTAACATTGTTATGCTCATTTTATGCTCAATTTCACAACGAATTTTACCTTCGTTAATATGTATAACTGTCGGTCTAAGGTTATTTACATCTCGAAGGATGTCTGATACTTCGGATTTCGTTGTCTCCTTCGTCTCCGATGTATATACAAATTTTATTAGACGGCATAGTCTGGTTGAACCTGGATGTGGATTAAACCAAATGTCTGACGTTTCATCATTGCAAATGTGCAACGTTAGTGGCACCATAGAGAACATAAAAATACTTTTATCAGAGAGCCTCGAATCTGCGAATGCCTGATTGTACAAATTATGCCCCGAAGTTCCGTCACCCCCAAATTTCGATTTCAGTTGAAGGGAAATAGTTTCTGAATCGGTTTGAATTAGTCTCGATAAAATACGTGGGGTTTGTAACAGTCGTGATGCTGTATGATCCATCAAATCCTGTAAGTTGACACTGACTCTATCTTCGCTAATGGCAAATGATGATTCTAACGGATAACATTTTGTTCTACACTCTTGCAAACTTCTATAACACGGATAAATATCCGCATTTAATGATTTAGCCTTTTCACAAATGATATCATATTGATATTTCGAAAGTTTGGATCTTCTATTAAGGCTAATGCTTCTTCACCACTAAGTCGACCAACGTTTGTATTGTTCGCAATATTATGGTCAACCTCTTCATTAGCAGAAAGAAGATGCTTTATTTTCGACCACAAGTTAGTTTTGCCACTCGCTTTTAAACGACGAAGGAAAGATTCCTGTATTTCAATGTCGGAGTACATTTCCTCTACAAGTAACAGTTTTCTTCGTTTTGTAGATTTAGAACTATTCTCATAATCACTCGAAGATTTTCTACCAAGAGGCAGTTGATTAACATCAGCAGTAAGTTCGGAAATCAACCATTGTTAATTCTGTGCATTAAATTTTCCAGGATTATAAGTTGCGTTCTTCCATTTCTTTTTAAATAATGCAAGAAATAAATTGAGTTTATATCTCAATGGCACTAAAAGTTCTTCACTTATCTCATATAGCGATTTCACGTATTCAAGTAATACTTCCACGCTTCTTTCTCGTGTAGAAATAAGATAATCGGAAAGTTCTTTGTGAGGAATTTTAATGTTAGCCATATTCATAATTTGAATATGTTATTTGTCACACCAATTTGCAAAATGACGGAGGTTTTACGCCGTATATAAAAATATACGAAAATAGGTACAGTAGCTGCTTTACAACTCTTGTACTTCACGGTTATCAATTACACTTTTAGATTGAATAGCTACCTACCGGTGGCCATTGGGACCTGGTGCAGCCGTGCTATTCAATTGTTTTATCAATTATCCCCGGTTGTTTCCGTGAAATCGTACGAAGTAGCTGTCTGACTTTCAACGATCGACTAAGTATTTTATCTACAGTTTTTTTTTTGTTAAAAAATGGATATCGGCTTATATAAAAGATTAATAACAGCTCGGAAAATATGCAAGAAAAGTACACTTGATAGGGAATATTCATACTACGTTTATTTCAACTACTATATGCAACGGTGATAATTCATATAGTAAGAAATGTTGATTTGGAGAAAACATTTTACATTTTGAAGTGTTATTATGTTTCAATGTGCTTAATACTATTTTTTAGTGATCAGATAACAGAATACTTATACATCTCGATGCGTCTTTTTGAATTGAACATCAATGTAAATGCATTTATGATTCTTCTCAGAAAATGATAACTTTTTATTCAGCTGTTTAGAACTCGGGACAGATAGATTCATACTACAATGTTTTTTTTTCTGTTTATTTTTTAATTTTACGTATAGGAAAAGTTTAACCCGTTTCCGCCAGAAATGCCGAAAATTTCACTACATTTTAATCGTCACTTTTCTTCTAGAAACAAACGATGAATAATTCTGAATATTTACATTCTATAGTTTTCGACCCTGCTCTTTCCGGGGTCGTTTCCGGGGTTTAAATATGGCGGCGAAAAGACAAAAAAATAGAGAAAATTTCGATTTTTCGTGTTTTTCAATAGGTTCGCGCTGACTGATCGTTCCAAAAACCTGGATCTGGTGGCATAATGAGTTTGACTAAAAGTTGATATGATCAGATAGGCAAAATCTAAGATGGCGGATCCAAGATGACGGATTTTTCGCCTAATTTTGTGTTTTTATTGCATGGTACCATATAATATAGTACAATATACTTAATTGGTCATAGATATCCTCCAGAACTCTTCAGCATTTACATGTATATGTCCAAATAAGCATATTGTATCATACTCCGAGACCAGAACTGGGAAAAAAGTATCAGCATATCACGTTTTTAGTTGGAATAGTCATTTTTCTGTATTATTATTTAAATAAAAAATTTGTTAATATAGATATTCTCCAGAACTCTTCAGCATTTACATGTATATGTCCAATTAAGCATATTGTACTATATTCCGAGACCAGAACTGTGGAAAAAGCATCAGCATATCACGTTTTTTAGTTGGAATAGTCATTTTTCTGGATTATTATGTTAATAAAAAATTTGTTAATATAGATATCCTCCAGAACTCTTCAGCATTTACATGTATATGTCCAATTAAGCATATTGTACCATATTCCGAGACATGAACTGTGAAAAAAGTATCAGCATATCACGTGTTTTAGTTGGAATAGTCATTTTTCTGGATTATTATGTTAATAAAAAATTTGTTAATTTAGGCTTTCTCCAGAACTCTTCAGCATTTACTTTCATATATCCAAATAAGCATATTGTATCATACTCCGAGACCAGAATTGTGAAAAAAGTATTAGCATATCACGTTTGTTCTGTGAAATTTAATATAGCGATCGGCCAGAAGTGGTGAACGTTGCTTTCAGATATTCATATTAACGTACTAGAATTTAAGTCTCTAAAGTCAGAACTGTGAGAGAAGTTCAGCATCTCACCAGTAATTTGATTGTATTTAAATGTTTCTAAATATTTTAAACATTATCGTCGTCAGTACTTTAGGTATCTTTGATATTAATCGATTCCATCTCCTGATTACAAGTAAACCTACGCAAGTGTCACACGGTAATTTTGATCACACTATTCATGTTTTTAAAATATAGCATTATTGTTATATACAATTTTTTAAATAGTTGATCCCACGGAATATTTCGTTTTTCTTATTTCGGCATCTGGATAAGGAAGGTAGTGAGAACTCTTGTAAATGTTCTGAATAATTACAAAACTCTACTGGAAACAATTTGCACTTACTCGCTAATTCGAATTATGATGAGATGCTATATTATATTTCGTGAAGTTAGCATCTCAGATGCACAAAAAATCGAATTTATATATAAATGACCAGAACTCTTGTCAAGAACTTTAAAAACTACAGAACTATGCAGGAAATTGCTCCAGTGCACTCAAATATTCAAAATATAGTGAGATGCTGTAATGTGATTTGCGAAGTTGGCATATCATTTCGTTAATTAGCGATTTTAGGGGCTAATTAACAGAACTATGCTCGAAACCTATTGAGAACTATAGAACTATGCGGGATGCTAAATAATACTCTCTCTCTCTCTCTCTCTCTCTCTCTCTCTCTCTCTCTCTCTCTCTCTCTCTCTCTCTCTCTCTCTCTCTCTCTCCGAAGGGGAAGCCGGTACGAGCGGGCAGCACTCTGCAGAATCGTCCAGGACGAACGTTCCCCCTTCAGTTAGTGGAGTACAGCCCTTTGCTCGGTCGACGACAGCTCTTGCCCTGAGATACCCCGCGAATACGCGAACAGCGAATTATTCGGGAGTACGTTTTTTTCTGTATTCGACGACAGTGTTAAGTGTCGGGTCCCGCGACAAGTGCCACGTGCCGCAGGAAACGTGTCAAAAAGGACGCCAACATCCACTCGCCGACTCCAGGCCCCGTCGATCCTCATCCAGAGTGACCATTTCTGGACCCCGATTCCTGCCCACCATCTGGACGGTTAACCAGCAACTGTGAGTATCCAGTGGTACTGGAATTGTAATCCCCCCCCCCCCCCGCGTATTATGGTGTTTCAATTCGGACTTTGATTATCCTCGCGCCTCCGCGATAAGTTTTCTCCGGTCATTTTTTATGTAACGATCCCAATCGCGAGATTAGGACCCGCGCCGTAGGCGACCGGAAAATATATCGATGTTAGAAAAATCACCGTTTTAAATTCATTTCGATTCCCCTTGGAGGGTTATAAATTAATTAACCGGCGGAATCGCCCTTTTTCTCAATTGTTGCCGTATTATTTACTCTGAATTTGCGAGAGCTGCCGACCGACTTAGACAGATGGCGCCATACTTCACATTTGTGTATGAAATGTAGGACTGCAGAAACCTATACCAAGTACAGCAGCGGTCATGAGTCGATATCCGCCAGATAAACAATACTTTCGAAACATAAACACAAACAACGTGGCTCGTCTTACCAACAGCGAGCTGCTGCTTGAAAACGAAATCGAAAAATTGTTCACCAGACGGGGATCGAACTCAGGACCTACGACTTCGTAGTCCAGTGTGTTAACCGCCTGATTATTTTTTTAAAATTATGTATAATCGTTATAATGTAAAAAAAAAAAATAAATAACCTAATCAATTATATAAAGTGAGTGTTTACCTGATTGACTTCCTCGGACAACTCCTTCAATTCCTCAGCAAACCAGGAAGCTGAGTTGGACCCTCGATGTGAGCGGTATCGGGACAACGACGAGTCATGGTTACAATGCACTGTATCTCCTCCTGCATACCGAGTACGAATTATCTAGAAAACACCGTGCACACCTTGACACAGTGGAATTCCTTTATTACCTCACGCACATAGTTTATGATAGTAGTTTTTGCCTCTTCGAAAAACATTGTGGGTTCCAAATATTATAAATTCACCACCAGACCAGTACGAAAGCGATTGTTGAAGGCGGATTGAACGTTTTCCTCGAGAACGAGATTTCCTTGATGTGCTTTACCCTCCTTCTGCATTAATCTCTCAGCAGCTGTAACTTTCTGTACCGTGATCCGATGAATACTTGTCTCCAACGATATCTTCACCCCATTTGGAATGTGAGGATTGGTCCTTAAGAATGAGTTGATTTTCTCAATATTTTCGATGGCTTCGCGAATGAAGTTGGAAAACTGACCCTCAGTAGCGTCTTCTTCAAGAGTGTTGTAAATCCTCTTCAAGGCCTCCTCCCATGAGGAAAAAATTTTCTTAACATCTACCATATTGATGTAGAAATACAATATTTGAAATATAGCTGCTTACGTGTTGTCAAACACTGACTTCCATTTGCCCAAGCACACAGCATTTATACACAGTCCATCCTGTAGAGGAAAAAAGCGGTATCAACATAGACACAGGAATGCGACATTCCTTGGAAACGATGATTTAGAAATATTTAAATTAGGCTGCCTCCTTTCTATTACGTCACGGGTTGCCTAAATTTGGGAAAGAGAAAATGTTTTTAAGAAATTGTGCAATGACCTTTTAAACGCGTCTGGACTTGTATACATTTTCGAAAGTTTCGGAAAAACAAATGTACGGTAAATAAGTGATCGATGGATAATCAACGGGAAAAATAGATGCTAAATGAAACAAATTTTGTAATGGGGCTAGACACCTTCAAACTGGTATTTAGATTAATTATGACGAAGGTTGGAGGAAATCTAAACTTTCAATTCATCAAAAAAGATATGTAAGTTCTGAAATACGTCGTTAACGGTATGTCATATTGAAGGTGAGATTTCTCAACAGGGGCATTTAAAAGATTGAAATATATATACATAATGCGACATCATTAATCTTGTATGCAGTTTCGGGAAAACAAATGTATGGTGAAAGTGATCAATGGATAATCAACGACCGTAAAAACGTTATACTGCTAATGTTAATGGAACTAACAAAGAGTATGCGAGAGCGAGAGAGATGGTAGTAGGACGCACGAGAAAAAGGTCATTTTACTTTCACTCTCAATACGGTTCCTAGCTTACGATGTGTTTCCATAAGCGACTATAATGTAGCAATATCTGACCTTTAATGAAGGCGACTTTTGAAATTTGTTTTTCGACACATGGCAATACTAATGTGTAACGGCCAACACTTTTCAATCTCTCTAATTAAATTTTGTAAGATCACGCATTAGAAAGATGTCGTGTTCAATGATAATGTAAAAACAGGACATTTTTTAATAACAATATCTAATGAAATAATAAATATTGGTTGACCTTTACCTTCTCTTTTCATTAGACAATATAACGCAATGCATACATTAAATTCCCTATGTTTTTCGACCTTTGCAGCTTTCGAAATTTATAACAACAATACATGAAATTGTTTATAATAACCTCCTTTCACTCCTGATCTTCTTACGGTCCACGTGCGCAATTCTTCCGTCACACTATCATCGATGGGAGGTAGGGTGGGAGAAGCCAGACTCCCTATAGCCCCTCTACTCAGGACATTACAAACAATTTTCTAAGACCCGTAGAAGATGTAAAAATCTCGTATGGTGCATGCGTATAATAACTCGACGCAGTACTACATGCAATGACTGCATTAGGACTATGGGCATCTGTAATTGGCTGCACTCTTGCATACAAGCCAGCATGTCGTGTTTTTCATATTTTAGTTATTGTTAATAACAGTAAAAATTGTTAAAAAATCTATAAACATGGAAACTCCTCGGAATTAGGTTCAGGATATTGAAAACAATATTCCAAGACCCATAGAAGACGTAAAAATCTTATATACAAGTCAGAATGTCATGTTTTTCATATTTTAGTTATTGTTAATATTACTAAAAATCGGTAAAAATTCTATAAACATGGGAACTCATGGGAACTAAGTTCAAGATATAAGAAGCTATGTTTTAAGACCTATAGAAGAGGTAGAACTCGTATATACAAGTCAGCATGTCATGTTTTTCAGATTTTAGTTATTGTTAATAATAGTAAAAATGATTAAAAAATCGATAATCATAGGAACTCCTCGGGATTAGGTTCTGGATATAAAAAGCTATATTTTAATATCCATAGAACATATAGAACTCTCGTATACAAATCAGCATGCCACGATTTTCCAATGTATGTTATTTCTATTAAGAATACATGGAGTATATAAATGGCTAATCTTGTGATGTATCTTTAAAAAGTATCAGGAACTTCTGAATACATCGGCTAGAAGCTAGAACTCTGCTGAAAAACTGATAAAGTGATCGCCTGACAAGTGATCTGCTAACTCCACACACATTACTCGTAAGGTCGCCGTCCGCCTTCTTTTTTGCCTATCAGAGAGTTCTGTAAAAGACAGGTTTTGAGCAAGTTGCTCAGTTTCAGGGACTGTGGAACGTTTGGGTTGACTGGTAGACACTGAAGACATTTTAGGTGGAAATTTTATGGAGCCTTCAAGCCACAACTCATTCTTTTTTAAAAATACTTTTTCACAACGAAATTAGATAATCCATTTTTCATGTAAGCGACAACAGAATTTCCGCCATGACTCCTCAAAAGATTTTTTATCAGATTCTTACACATTATATTTCATTTTAAGTAAAATATGTTGCTTTAAAGATAAATGATCGAGTATACTATAATCGTTATTCCACAAAATACGGAATAACTCCAGATATAACACATCTTCCATGTTGTATACTTTTCTACACTTCAGTATTCTTACTGAAATAAGGTAATAGCCTAAAATGTCACCGTATCTTATCTTTCCAAATGTAAAAATATATTTAAACACAGATTTTTAATCAAAATTAAAAAATACCTTTTAGTGAATTTCACTAACAAGCAGCGAATCAATTGAAATATATGTATTTAATTTTCACTTAAGACCAAAAAGAAGATCAACGTCATATATGTCCATGCACCCGAATATAGTATGTGTCATGAAATATTAATACTTAGCGGGCTCGGCTGGATGCCTTATGACCAAATGAAAACCCATTTCTTTAACGGGAGACGCGGATACAACGCCGTGGAGCTACGAGCGTCGCGATCACGCCTGGCGACGACTAGACAAACCACATTTCAGTATTACTAAGAGGATAGGTTCTCTCAACCGTACGTCGCATTTCCGTTACGTCTACATGTGTGCACTTTACACTTACAACCTACGTAAATTAATTACAATTTCTTACCCGTTTTGAAAATTATTGCACAGATAATCATGTTGTATACGCGTTTACATTAAAATGAATGAGAAAGGTCGTAACTTCTGATACGCGCGTAATCGAATATAACTTTCAATTACAGATGCAGTACCTTAAATGCACTAATGTGTACTGGAAGTGCATTAAATTTAAGAGTTTTTTTTAAACAGTATACATAACCATGATGTTTCTTAAAAGGATCGATTTTCCCATCGTTAAGTGCGTGCCTGCTGTTTTTTTTTCATATGGTTTAAAGATTAATCAAAATACTTTATATCTTTTTATTGCATAAATTAAATTCTTTTATTTTATTTAAAGCTGATTAAAATTGGATTAGATATAATAGATTATTTATATGTAATTCTCATACAGAGAATTAAGCAAATTATTACTTCTTTAACCCTTGGTTTTGTGAGAATACTTTTTATATAAATGTATTTATTATGTATTTATTTTGTACGTCGATCATTGCACGGATTTTATATTATATACAATAATGAGAATTATGCTGATACTATTTAACACACGCCACTGGACAATGAATATGCAATAAATACTGTAAACGTCGTTCGCAAAAAAGGGCAAAAAATGCAGCGTTCGATCGTTAAAATGCCGGTTACATCGTGAGGAAGCCGAAACCCTCGAATTCCAAGTTCGACATAAATTGGAGAGTGGGAGTTCAAAAATTGTAACAGACTCAAACTGAAATTTGCACAGACTCGGATCTTACGGTGTTTATTTCCGCTTTATACCAAATTACATTCGAAATTTACGATTGACGAATACCGAGAGCGTCGCGTCGTAACTGTCCTTTTCATGCGTTTTCTCTCCAAATTTTCTGAAAACTCTCTCCCGGCTTGCGGCACATACTTCCCCCGTAAGGAACGATAACCGCACATAGACCGCGCCATCGATTGGACTTCAATTACGATCGTTGTATGAATTAACGCGCCATGCGTTAACATACCGCACGCCGTGTTCTGTCGTAGAACGCAATTATTTAACCAAAAAGAAAACAACAAATTCTTAAACTAAACTTAACACTAGAAAAAATACGAAAATTATTCAACCGGAAGTTTACAGAGTTTATGCACTGGACGCATCAATTCGGTTTCAGCGGTTTTTACTATGCATACGCGCACCAATCCATCACTACCGGTTATACATCGTATTACCCGACCCAATGGCCATTTCGTCGGCGGATAATTTTCCTTAAGAATTGCAACAAAATCGCCGATTTGCAGATTGGCTCGCACCGCTCGCCATTTTACGCGCTTTTGTAATGAGCAAGATAATCGAGCTTCCACGCCTTCCAAAAATGATCGCGCATACGCTGAACAATCTGCCAACGAGAAAGAAGCGATACTTTTATATCAGAGAGGTCAGGTTCAGGTATTGCGCATATGGGTCGCCCAATGAGAAAATGTCCTATCGTCAGGGCGATTAAATCGTCGGGGTTGGCATACAAGGGGGTGAGAGGGCGAGAATTCAGGCAAGCCTCTATTTGACACAGGAGGGTCTGAAATTCCTCAATAGTCAGCGTGTGATCGGAAATGACGCGCCGTAAATGGTGCTTCACGGAACGTACACCTGAATCCCAAACACTGCCAAAATGAGGTGTGGCCGGAGGTATAAACTGCCAGTCAATCTCTTCTGTAGCTAAGGAGGCTCGCATGTTGGGGTCCTTATGCACTTCTCGAAGTGCACCTCGAAGAGCCCGATCACCACCCTGAAAATTAGTACCTCGATCACTCATCATAATGGAGGGGGTACCACGACGAGAAGAGAAGCGCCGCAATGACGCCAAAAACGATGGAGTGCTTAGTTGCATAACTAATTCTAAGTGGACGGCCTTAACACGCATGCATACGAAAATCGCTAAATAGCTCTTATGAGCCTGACGACCCCGACCGCCTACAGACCGAACGTAAAACGGACCTGCAAAATCCACGCCCACTGTATGAAACGGGGGAGCTGGATTCACTCGAACCGATGGTAGTGGAGCCATTTGTTGAGTCGATAACGACGCTCTCTGACGGACGCAAGCTACACAATGCGCAATTAGCGTTCTGACAAGCGTACGAGCATTGATCACCCAATACTGTTCACGTAGAATTCTTAGTGTGAGTTGCGGACCACCGTGTAACGTACGTAAGTGAGCGTGACGCATTATCAACTGAGTTACGGGATGATCCGCCAAAATAATGGAATGCACTCGATCCCTATTGAGGCATGATTTTTGGAGTCTTCCTCCAACACGAAGCATACCGAATTTATCTAAATCTGGACAGAGTGGTAGCAAAGCGTTACCACTCGGCAATATTTTACCCACTTGAACAAAGGAGAGCTCATTAGGAAAGCACCGTTGCTGAACATACTTCAGCCAAAAAACTCGCGCCCTTTCGATGCAACTGATGTCGGATATACTTTCGGAATCTCTAAAACGAGGCAATGAACGCAAATAGAATTTAATGAACAGGGAAGTTACGCGCAGAAGTTTGCGCCAATCTGAAAAACGATTCACGAGTTTCCATTCTACAGTGTGAGCGACATGCACTCTTGTTTGTCGCTCTTCCAAATCCGTGTCTACCGGTACCATAAAATTATTGCATGGCCAATGCGACTCACTCAAGGCCAACCAGGGCGGCCCAGTCCACCACAATGAATCATTCAGCAAGTTTGCCGCAGAAACACCCCGAGAAGCAAGATCGGCCGGATTAGAGTCCGTGGGTACGTGTCTCCACTTTACCGATAGCTCCTTGGACAATTTCTGAATGCGCGAGACACGATTGCCAACGAAGACGTTCCACTTCGATGGACAACCTGCTACCCAGTAAAGAGCCACGGAATAGTCGAACCAAGCATATACGGAATTTGAATCTACATCTAAATTTAGAGAAGCAATCGTCCATTGCAACAGCTGAGCTAATAGATCAGCAGCACAGAGCTCTAAACTGAGAATCGTGACGTAAATTTTTCTAGGCGCAACACGCGTCTTTGCAGTCGTTATATTTACCTAAACAGCTGATTTACTAGCAACACGCAAATAGACCACTGCACTGTAAGCTACTGATGATGCGTCACAAAACCCGTGGACTTGAACTGAGCGTCTGGGTTCAGAATTTACCCATCGGGGAATTTTTAGAATTGATAAAAGCTTTAAATCCTGAAAGAAGTTACGCCATTCTTCAAGGTGGTCACTTGGGAGGGGAGCATCCCAATCATAACCTAGAGACCATAATTTTTGCAACTGAACTTTCGCTACTATCACTACTGGCGCCACAAGCCCTAATGGATCAAACAACTTGGGCACGTAAGAAAGGAGGCTACGTTTCGTCCACGTAGTAGGGAGCTCTGATGTGACGGGAAAACGAAAGCAATCCTGAGCAGGAGTCCAAGTTAAACCTAACACCTTGAGTTGGTCATCTTCTTGTAAAGATTTTTGGTCTTGTAATTCGCGATCCTCGAGAGGAATACCTTCTAATAGGGAAGGCGCATTAGCACTCCACTTTTTTAATGGAAGACAACCTGCATTAGTCATCGCAATAAGTTCGTCATGAAGTTTGATGCAATCGGAAGGTGTGGATGATCCAAACAAAATGTCATCCACATACACATTCTGAGGTATTTCTTTAGCAGCTAATGGAAATTTGGACGCCTCGTCAAGAGCTAGTTGCTGTAACACTCGAAGTGACAAATACGGTGCTGCAGCAGTTCCGTACGTTACGGTTCGCAAACGAAAAACTTGGATGTCGCCCTTTTCCGTAGGCCGCCAAAGAATCAGTTGATACCTGGTATGAGAAGGTTCCACCATAATTTGGCGAAACATTTTTGTGATGTCAGCAGTACAAACGTACCGGTGGAGGCACCAACGTGTAAGAATAGCTGGCAGCTCCTGATGAAGCCTGGGGCCGACTAATAAAAGGTCGTTCAAGGACACTCCGTTCGACGTTGGGCACGACGCATTAAACACGACCCGTAATTTGGTGGACGTGCTCGAATCCTTAACTACAGCATGATGGGGCATGAAACATACCTGTTCATCATCTACGCGTTCATATGGAACCATGTGACCTAATGCTAAATAATTACGTAAAAATTCATGATAATCGCGAGCCAAATCGGGGGTACGAGCCAACCTGCGTTCCATGCGTTCGTACGCTTTTAAGGCAATGTCGTATGATTCGCCTAAGTTCAAGGGAGGATTTCCATTGAACGGCAGGGCAACCGTATATCGACCTGACTCATCTCGCCTAGTGGTTTCTTGAAATAAGTTTTCGAATTAAGTTTTGGCAATTCCTCGATATTCCAAAATTTTTCGAGCGCAACATGTAATTCGTTATTAGAAGTGACGTGTAAGGAGATGACACGGGATGGAGGCGTTTCCGAAGACACACTACCCGTTAAAATCCAACCTAATATTGTTTGTTGGGCTAAAATACCATTTTCGGATTTCTGCACGCCATCACATATTATATCTCCATACACGTCAGCTCCCAAAATTAAATTGATAGGGAGCTCAGTACCGAGGCAACAGTCGGCCAACTCTAAACCTTCCATATACGGCAGACGAAATGTATCGAACGGAAAACGTGAGGCGTAAGCGGTGACCTTTTTCAAGATAAGTGCTTCGACACAAATCGAAGCATTTGAATGTCGCGAAATAATTTTAAGACGCGTCAATTGTCGAACTCGACTCGAAATTTGATCGCCGATTCCGGTGACACATGCCGAAAAGCGTTGTCGAACGGCGGACAATGTCTGCACGATAGATTCGGTAATAAAGGATCTTTCCGAGCCTGGGTCAATTAACGCACGGACCAACATAGAGCGACCTTCAAAAGTAGCGACCTTGACGCAAGCAGTCGCTAAAAGTACACTCGGAAGATTCACGGTAGCTGTAGGAGCAGAAAAGTGACTTGTCACGACGTGAGAAGCAACATTCGTAATTGAAGAAGTAGATGGAGCTTCAATGTTTACCGTAGAATTTTCATTCGTAATTGATAATGCCTCGTGAAGTAAAATGTGATGCTTCTTTCGACACGACAAGCACGCATTTTTCATTTTACAACGATTAGGATAATGTCCAGCCTTCAAGCAGTTGAAACAACAGCGATGATCTTTAATTAATTTCAAACGGTCATTCGGTGACATCTGCTTAAAAGCTGTACAATCGCGTATTTCGTGCGTTGAATTACAAACGAAACATAGCACATTCGGCGCCGTGCTTACATGCGCCGTGTATCGCGTAGAATTGGACGCATTTGATTTCAAAGGAGCTTTAGAATTGGTATTAAAGACAGAGGTTTAAAATCAGTTAGAGTCAACGCTTGAATACGTTGCAAAATAAAAGACTCTAAATCATCAAATTTAGGCACATCTTGTTCAACCGAATGATTTTCCCAAGCGCTGCGAGTAGCGCTGTCCAACTTTAATACTGTCATCACAACTACAAGCGTACTCCAATTATCTACGGGTTCGTTAAGTGCTTTTAAAGAAGCTAAAAGTGCTCTGGTTTTATCCAAGAGAGCCCAGAGTAAATGCGGCTTAGAATTACTAACCGGAGGTAGGCATAGAAGTTGTGATGTCAAAGAAAATATTAATAGTCGTCTATTCGAATAAGTCTTTTTCACCAAGTTCCAGGCTGCCTCGAAATTGCGCCCTGCTACCGAAAATTCTTGAATGACATTGAGCGCTTCACCGGTCAAACACGTCTTCAAATAATGTAATTTTTGAATATTACTTAAATGAACGTCGTCCACGATGAGTGACTGGAACAAATCTTGGAAGGTCTCCCAGCACGTGATATCTCCAGAAAATTTCGGTGTAATCCTCGGAAGTTGAACTGATGGCGTCAATTGAGGCGCCGTCACGGGTGCATCCACACTGGCAGAACTAGCAGCACTCGAAGGCAGTCCATTTACCAGATTAGCCAACAGGTCCATCAAATCCATATAAATGTCGTGATATTGCCCAAATTCGTCACCGACAAAATAATGTTCAGTTTTGCGTTCACTAGCATCCAAAAGCAAACTAACATCACAATGTGCCTGTTCTATATTTTCCCGCAAGGTCACAGCACGTTGACGACGGCACTTTAGGAGCTCGGAATTTACATTTGCAGCGTTGATTTTACGTGCGTTAGTTAACATACGTGACAATGTTTCAAAATGCATGCGCTGTTTTACTAATGCTTCTAGAACGGGCCCTTGAGACCTCGTCTGTCTAGACGATCCCGTATCGTCTGACATTTTGTTGTAAATCAATTTATTTTTTGTTTAAATTGAAAAATGTCACTTCACTGCTACACACGTAATCCTTCGCAAATAATTTGACACAATGTGATTGCAGAATACAACGGTATCACCAACACTTTGAATGGCGTAGCATCGAATAATTTACAATGATCGAAAAGCAGCTCCAAAAAAAATAAGTCGAAACAAGTCTATAATAGCTCGACAGAAAAAACTGTAAATTGCAAAACTTCACGAATTACGCGAAAACGAGATTGTCTCTTGAGAAAATGCAGCGGAAAAATCGACGCGAAAAATAAAGTCCCGCGAAACGAAGCACACGCTGCCGAATTCCAATCTTACGTCCCACTCTAGTATGGCCAAAGGAGAAGCAGTGTTGCGCAATGAGGAATTTCTCCGTGAATACAGTTCAAATTAGCACCCGCGAATCAAGCGCCCCACTTCTAGGCCATACAGTTCCAAACCGAAGTGCGTTGGAGGGGAAACGGCACCGACGTTGTCGATGCAGAAAGGAAGCTTTGACGAAACGAAGCGACGCGAAAATGATGCGCAATGGTCTTCGTTATAATTAACAAAATGGCCAAATATTCACCACGTGGCAAGTAAAAATAAAATTTACCACGAAAGTCGAGTAGAAACACGTATGCAGAATCTTATTCACAAAATCATGTTTTCATGAATGGAATGTATGGTTCACCAGCACGTACGTACAACCAGTAATGCGGTCAAACAATTTTCGAATTTGCCGATATCAAATATGGCGGATATGTAAGGCGCATCCTTTTATTTTTCCTCTTTCATTTGAAAACCATTAGGAGCGTTTCTAATGCACCACTCTCACTAAATTTTTAGAGAATAACCACGATCCGGCTCGAAGGACCAATGTAAACGTCGTTCGCAAGGGCAAAAAATGCAGCGTTTGATCGTTAAAATGCCGGTTACATCGTGAGGAAGCAGAAACCCTCGAATTCCAGGTTCGAAATAAATTGGAGAGTGGGAGTTCAAAAATTGTAACAGACTCAAACTGAAATTTGCACAGACTCGGATCTTACGGTGTTTATTTCCGTTTTATACCAAATTACATTCGAAATTCACGATTGACGAATACCGAGAGCGTTGCGTCGTAACTGTCCTTTTCATGCGTTTTCTCTCCAAATTTTCTGAAAACTCCCTCCCGGCTTGCGGCACATACTTCCCCCGTAAGGAACGATAACCGCACATAGACCGCGCCATCGATTGCACTTCGATTACGATCGTTGTATGAATTAACGCGCCATGCGTTAACAAATACCTTTCGAAAATAAATTACGCGGTTAACAAAATATAGATATAAAGAACGGGATAAATACGCGAATAAAAGAAATGGACATAACGATAAATTACGCGGATTATACTATTATAGATATAAAAAACGGAATAAATACGCGAATAAAATAAATGGGCATTTAGACAATAAATTACGCGGTATAATATGACGTCAAGAACCGGACATACATATTACCGCAGGAGAGAAGGACTTTCTTCTTTCTTCTCTCTTCGTGTCGTCATCTAACTACTTGGGGCCCCAAGAATTCGTGGTCCGTCCCTGGTGCATCTCGTCGATCGCTGCTGCTTCGTCGTAGGTCGAAGTTGATGATGGTCAGGTAAGCGAATCCTCCTTTGGCGCCTTGAATCTGCCGCACCCTCGTTCCGGACTTTCAAATGCTCGAAAGGGGGAGAATGACGGCAGAATTATTGAATGAAGATGCTTTCGTGGAGGAAGGAAAAAAATTTCGCTTACCGGGGACTTCGACCACTGGGTCGAAGTCGACGAGATCTAGAGCGTTGTTTTTTATAAAATTGGTTCCCCGGCACTGGATCGATCCTTTTCCTTCTTGATCGGCACCCTTGATATTTGCAGCGGCTGCCGACCTCAGGTATTTAGAGAGAGAGAGAGAGAGAGAGAGAGAGAGAGAGAGAGAGAGAGAGAGAGAGAGAGAGAGAGAGAGAGCGTTCCTCCGAGGAACTCGCTTTTATATCTCGTTAAAAGCCAATCGGAATGACCACCAATTGACATTTTACTTGGAAAAGGACGGAACTGTTAATCATTTAAATGTCATTTGTGCATTCAAATTGATAGCCTGCCCTTTTACATTCAAATTTCCTGCGTCGCGCGCTCCTGCTGACGAATCTCGACGTTATCATACAAGCCTGGCGGTTTTGCCATTGGCGCTACGGGCGCTCTTGTTTTCCGCGCCCGGTGCCCGCAAACCAGGTTAGTTTCTTTATGGCGGGCAAAGATTTACATCGATCGCGGACGTGTTTTCGTCGATTCGTTTGTCCTTCTCTCCCGGCCTTCTCTCCTTACAATTATGTTCGGATAAAAAGATCGCCGCTTTGCAGTTTTAAAATTAAAGATCGCGGTAAATACAGAACTGCAAACGGGCAAGAAAATGCCCAGAAACGAGGAGGTAGCAAATAGGCAACAAAGTACGACGACACCCCTAGTCGTGGAAATGAAGGGGAAGTCGTTCTCGGATATGCTGAAAGAGGTGAAATGGCGGTTCTTCCTACGGAAATTGCGGCGGATGTAAGAGACATGCGGAAGACGCGAAATGGCTTATCGTGTTTGTCAAAAATGGAGTGGAAAAGGCCGAAATACTCAGAAAAGTAATTCAGGACCAACTGGCACAGGCAATAACAGCTCTCTCAGTCCGGAAGTAGATACTACACCTCAAGAACATGGATGAGATCACCATAGTGGATGAAATAATAGACTCCATTTGCAAGAAACTTCAACTAAGGCCGGGGGATTTCGAGGTACGAGCCCTCAGGCCCGCTTTTGAGAATCGACAGAACGCGACGATAGTGTTGAGAGATCCAGAAGCAAACTAGCTAATCCAGAAACAATCAAACAGGATCGGAGAGTGGTCCAGATGTCGAATTGTGGAAAGAGTAGCGGAGAGCGATTGCTATCGTTGATGGGAACCTAAGCACGATCAAGCGTAATGCATGGGCCCTGACAGAAGTAAACTTTGCAGACGTTGCTGCCAAGATGGGCACGAAGCCGCAGCATGCCACAATGAACCCTTCTGCGTACGCTGCGAGGAGAAAGGTCATAAATTTAGTGACAACAGCGACCAATCCTTAGTGGAAAAGGAGAAGAAGGCAGAAGAAACTCGAAATGATCGTGAAAGTCCTGCAAATTAACATGGCAGACGTTTGGCTCACGATCTGGCAGTAGCGGCAGCCAGAGAAAGCGGAGCAGACAGAATTGCCCTTAGTGAGCCAAATAGAAAGACGATAAAAGATCAGGTGGACTGGATCCGCGATGATGACCTAAATACGGACATCAAAGTGCTAGACCCTGACGTTCCCATCATTGGTCAGGATAAAGGAAAGGGGTTACGTGAGAACGTCTTCGTATACCATCTACAGCTGTTATGCCTCTGCCAACCAGGAAATCAGAGAGCTGGAAGACATACTGGAAGAAGTCGGAGGGATGATTCAAGACCGTAGCGTGGCAATCATTGTGGGAGACTTCAATGCCAAATCACTGCAGTGGAGCATGCACTATGTAGATGCAAGAAGAGCGGTGATGTGCGAATAGATTGCACAGTGTGACCTGGCCATTAAGAACGAAGGGTCGTCTCCAACCTTCGAAAGGGAAAGCTACAATTCCAGTGGAAGGTTAGCGAGAAAGAATCATATAGCAACCAAAAGTATATACTGTTCAGCGTGAGTGACAATATCCAGCCTCGCCCTAATGAGATGCGATCAAAGGGATGGAACATGAAGTAGACAGATCAAGAACTGTTAGCGACTGCCATCGAAGGAGTCGAGATAACGCCGTACACAACGACAGCCGAGGGATTCACCAAGACATTGAGCTAGCTGTGGAAAAGTGCATGCCTCGAAAGAAGCCAGTAAAGTGAGGAACGGCTGCTTATTAGTGGAGTCACAAGATCGCAGACCTTCGAGCAGATTGTAATCGGGCAAGAACAAAGTGTACGAGGTGTGGACGAATCAACGACCTGGCGCAAATGAGCCTATGGTGGGAGTCTCTCGTACAGAAGAGGAAAAAGCTGCAAAACACCATCGAAACAGCAAAGCGAAATAGCTGGAAGGTACTCTGCGATGAGTTCCATGTGGATATACGGGGAAAAGGCTGCCATCTATTCCCAGCTCATAAAGAAGTGCATTTTCAGTCTTTAAGGATGAAGGAAATCGTGACAGGGAATTGTTGCAGGGACCAACTGCAAACGGCGTGCAGGCGACTAAAGAACAAGTCACCAGGACCAGAGAACATTTCTACGGAAATTTTGAAGGAAGTGGCAGAGCATAGACCGGAATACGTGCTGCAAGTGTATAATGGTCTAGCCAGAAAAGGAGTTTCTGGGGATCTGGAAGAGAGCTAGACTTGTGATCCTCATAAAAGGTAAACAGCCCATCGAGGAAGCGAGCTCGTACAGACCCGTCTGCCTCCTCGATGTGGAGGGAAAACTGTAGCAGCATTTGATACTTGCTCGGCTGAAAACCGAAATGGAAACTCGTGGGATCCCAGTCCACAACCAGTACGGTTTTCGAGAGGGTAGGTAGACAGCGGACGTTCTGAAGAGAATCACGGAGGTCATCCTAGAAAGCCTCGGAGTCAGCAGATTGTTGAAAGCCGGAAAGAACGTGGGGGTGTTGTTGGACCAGAAGATGACCTTCTTCATATACGAGAGACCATCCAGAAAGTAGAGAAAACCATGCCGCACTAGCCAGCCTCATACCGAATATCAGAGGCCCGAGGCAAATGAAGAGGTGAATACTGGTAGATGTAGTCCACTCACAACTGCTTTATGCTGCACCCGTTTGGGTACAAGCGCTACAGAAAGAAGACCTGTGCAGAAAACTGATATCTCTCCAGAGAGTAATGGGCATCAGAGTGAGCAATGGCTACCGGACGATATCAGCAGAAGGAGTGGGAGTCATCGCCGGTATTCCCGCAATCGAGCTTCTGGCAAAAGAAAGACAGATGGTGTACGAAGGCGCACAAAGAGACGAAGTAAGGAATGATCTGTTGAAAAGCTGGCAGAGAAAATGGTCGATAGGAAAATACGGACGATGGACTTATAGCCTCATATCCGAAGTGAAGATCTGGGTAGTTAGATCTCACGGCGAAGTTGATTCTTTCCTGGCGTATGCTCTGTCAGGGCACGGGTGCTTCCATAAATACCTGTTCGACAGAAGGAAAAGAGCCAGCGACAAATGCTTTTACTGTGTCAAGTTGATGACGCCAACACACGCTGTTCGTGTACGAGAGCTGGCGATACGCGCGGGACTCATTCGCGGAGAAGACAGTACTAACTTTCAATTAGGCCAACAGAATGACTTGCTTCCTCAGCTCCACAGTGGTATCGTCGGCGACGTGCCGGACGATACGAGACATCGTAGAAAGCAAGGAGAGAGTAATTAGACTGATGATAAGACAAGAGCAGCGTGACATGAGAAGAGCGCAGTAAGAGTATTGGCCACCCAGGCATAAGAAATTGTAAGGTAGATGACATATTTAATTTGCTAGAGATAAACGACTGATTGGACAAATAGTTGACAGACAAACAAGACTGGCATTAAACGCCAGATAGTCCCCGTGTGGGAGGAATGCTAATGCGAGATCCCACACGGCCGACCGATTCTTCGGGGAGGTTTTTTAGTCAGTAAGAATTTGACACTACCCTCATTCCACTCTCGAGGGTGTCTTAAACAAGATTTTTCCCTTCTAGCACAAAAAAGCTCTATCCATCCATCCATCTATCTATCTTTCTATTTATCTATCTATCTATATACCGACGGGAAAACCTTGGATACTACAGCTGGTGGACGGAAAATCCGTCTAACTCCATATTAAGCACGCCCCTCCGGAAAGTGGGTAACGCAACTTCCTGACGCAAACTAATTCCGATGCGCAAAACCAGGAGCCAGGGGGATTGGCTGCTCTATTTGCTAAGGCGGAACAGAGTATTCAGATAATGGATACGGAAGATATAAGAGAGGAAGATTGTGAATCGCAAAAGAGAAAGAGAGATGGGCCCACGCTAGAAAGAAGAAAATAGGGACGTAAGGAATGCGCAGCCTTTACGACGGCTCTATAAGAAATGATTCGACAGAGCAAGAAACTCGAAGACGTTCTTAGATTAAGAGAAAATTAGAAGGCTCATTCGAAGAGTCTAGGAGCAACCGCGCAAAGGAAGTACAGAGAGAGAATGGCCGGCTCCAAATTCGACTAAACGACGTGGAAGCAGAGGTAAAGAGACTGCGAACAGAAAGGGAACAGGCTACCGAAATAAGATACAGAAATCTATCGATGGAAAGGAACGAGAATCGGTCTGAATTATGTGATCACTGTGCAAAAAAACAATATGCTACCAAACGACGGAAGGAGCTAAAGGCAAATGAATGCTACGTAAAATTCTGTAGTATTACGGAGGAGGATGGGGTCGCGGAAATCTTTCCCCGAGTAAAGACCGCCTGGGGTAACATCTAGGGAGTGCCCTGGACGCGAGACATTGCGATACCCTGTAATGCTGACATTACAGTTGATGTTAGACAAGTAGTGATAGCCATTAACGCCATTAGCGGTAGGGTAGGTCTGCGAATGCAGGGAATAAGCCAGGGAAAGTAGTGAAGATGCAGAAAACCATGAGCATCCTAAAAGATGATGGATTCATCATACAGTCATCGAGGCAAATCCTCTATGTCACACTCAGTACCAAACTACCAGGTAGCGAAGAGTACGAAGAAGAGCTTGTTCAGAGCAATATATTTGTCCCCTTAATAATATAAATTAAATAGAGCTATTAACGATTGCTCGTTTTCTAAACAAGGAACAAACAATTTGATTATTCAAATTGTCTGCTTGATTTGCTCAGAAGACCAAATTAATTGCTTATTAATGTTGGCTTTATTTTATTGATTTAATAACTTTATTTATTACTCGCATTAAGGAATAAAGAACGATGTAAAAAAATGAAACACTGTCACTATAAACTTTACTTATAATTTTCGTTTTTAACTATAAATGTACAAAATACAATGCAATGGTTGATGGAATCGTACTACACGCGTCGAGTTACAATCGCATTCGAGAACCAACTGACTTCTCAAATTTGCTAACGCAGCTATCACCAACTCGCCGTTATAAAAGCAACCTACCTTGTCTGTCGTTAAATCCCGTAATATAAACAATACAATGACTCCCTCATTCAATTCTTCGTTACATCTGAACAGCTTCCCCCGGGTTGAACGCTTCGATTCCAAAATTCTTTACTAAATGACCGATACTGAGTTTGTCACTTAATTCAGAAGTTCATGAAATTTCTATGGGAAGTAATGACTTAATACTACGCATATATACCTTGAGACGTTTCCACCGTTGCTACACGTGTTACATTATCGTCTCCTGGGTGCAGTGCAATAATACGCACTAAAGGCCAATGTAACGGCGAAACACTGTCGTCCTTTAAAATTATCCACGACGACTGAAAAAACGTTTTAATGCGACGATAAAGGCCGGTGTTGTCAAGTCACTCACAAGTTCCAAGTGAACTGCCTTTGATGCTAAGCATACAAAGATACTCACGTAGACCTTCACTCGTTGACGGTTACGTAGTTTTTTTTCTTTAATGAAGAAAGGCCCACAAAAATCTACGCCCACGTTCACAAATGGACGTGTGGTATTAAAACGGTACTCTGGAAGATCGGCCATGATATACTCAGGAAAACGCGGCGACAATCGAGCACACACCACACAATTTCGTATTATTTTTTGTATTCGCATCTTACCATTGATCGGCCAATAGCGTTGCCTAACATTGTATAATGTGGTTTGTTTTCCTGCATGGCAATTAGATAAGTGTACCCCTCGTAATATAAGATCAGTTACATGATGCCGCTCAGGAAGAATCGCTGGATGTACCTGCTCATAGGCCAAATCCGAATTCTTTAACCTACCGCCGGCTCTTATTATATTATTATTATCTAGGAAAGGACTCAAAAATCGAAGTTTACTAGTTCTCGCTATTGGTTCTTTGCATGAAGATTTTTCATTTCACTGTCGAAAGATTCATTTTGAATCGCTCGAATAATAGACTGTTCCGCCGTTTCAAGTACACGGGAGGTAGCAATGCTCCTTGTTGCCTACAGACTTTAGAGTTACAGTTTTTACAAAAACGTATACACAATGCTACAACTCGCTTCAAGTTTCTCTATGTGGAGTACTTGTTGAATATCTCTGGAGGTTGGGTAATCTTCAATGTAACTGTAGCTCTCTGATTTGGAACCTCTACATTTGATAACACTGTTTTTGGCCAGTATTCGCCTGAACTCGTCAACCATGATGGTCCATTAAACCATACACTATTGTTTATCATTTCTGATGGCCTTGCATCTCGGGACGATAAATCTGCTGGATTATCCTTCGAGGGTACATATCGCCATTCAGCAGATGATGTGGTCTCCTGGATTTTACTAACGCGATTCCCCACAAAAGTTTTCAGGCGATGAGGCGATGTATTGATCCAGTGAAGTGTGATCATTGAGTCTGACCGCAATACGATTTTCTCGAAACACAGGTTGATTGATGATATTACACTTGTTACTACTTCCGACAATATCCCTGCGCACACAGTTCCAATCTTGGGAGTGAAATCTTCTTAAGTGGCGCGACACGAGTTTTGGCACAAATTAATCTCGAGAGCGTTGCTCCATCCTTGTCTTCAGAACGAAGATATAAGCAACAGCCATAAGCGCTCTCACTTGCATCGCAAAACCCATGAATAGATACGGGGTTTTCAATAAGCGTATGGCGAGGAATTTGCAATTCTTTCAATATCGGGAGTTCTTGCCGGAAAGTTCTCCACGATGTATCGATGTCCATTGGCAGAGATTCAGCCCATGATATTTGGACCTGCCAGAGGGCTTGCATCATGATCTTCGACTTGACTACTACTGGAGACAGTAGCCCCAGAGGATCATACAATGAAACAATCTACGGTAACATCGCACTCTTTGTAAGTTTTAATACTACTTTGTTGTTTTGTACTTCATAACTGATACAATCTTGGGATGGCCTCCAACGAATACCAAGTTTTATGGGATTCATTAAGATCAAGTCGTAGTTGAATGTCCTCGGAACATTCTTCTAATTCATTTAGTAACTCTGGAACGTTGGTTGCCCATTTACGGAATTTAAATCCTTCAGAGTCTGTCAAGTTTATAAGCTCATGAAGGAGTTATCGTGCGTCATCAACACTATTCGATCCAGTCAGAAGGTCATCTACTTATGTATCACGACAGAGTGCGGCAGTAGCTCTCGGGTATTTTATGCCTTCGTCCTGTGTCAATTGAAGTAAAGTCCTTGTTGCCAGATATGGCGCCGACGAAGTGCCAGAAGCCACGGTGTTAAATTCGTAAATTCGCAAAGTTTCTTTTGAGTCTTGTCTCCAAAGAATCCTTTGATATTTTCGATCTTGTTTCTGAATATTTATTCGGCGATGTATTTTCTCCAGATCTCCCGTGATTACAATGCGATAACTTCTGAATCTCAATAAAATAGTGAATAATTTATCCTGTACTACTGGACCAACCAACAAAGTATCATTAAGAGATACTCCAAAATCTGACTTTGCGGAGGCGTCAAAGACCACCCGTAGTTTAGTCGTCAAACTTGTCCTTTTTTCAACGGCATGATGAGGTATGACGTATCCTTCTTGCACGTTTGTTTCGATAGCTTCTGTCATATGTCCCAAATTCAAATATTCCTGCATTACGTCTTGATATTCTTTTTTTAGTTTAGGATTAGTTGCAAATTTCCTTTCTAAGGACTTAAATCGTTTTAAGGCTGTCGAGTATGATCGACCAAGTTAATGTTTCCGATGATTAAAGGGCAGAGCTACCTCATACCTTCCATAAGAACTTCGTACAACATTTTTAGAGAAATGCTCCTCGCATTTCTTCTCTTCGTCCGATAATATTTTCTTTGATGGTATGTTCTCAATTTTCAAAAAATCTTCAACTAGATGATCTAAGTTCTTGAACGTTACATACGAATCTACTGTCGATTGTGCGATTGCATTGGATCTACCGCTATAACCCAACCACGTTTAGTCTTTTAAAGCATCGTTACCTGATTAGGAAGTTGGATTTGGCCTATACTTAGCAAGTGATAAAAATACTCTGCGCCTGTGAGTCCATCAACCTCGCGTGGTTGATGAAATTGAGGATCAGCTAATTGTACATTTCGCGGTATGTGTAAACTATTTTTATCTATCGCACACGCTGGTAGACGATCAACTATGGACGGAATAATAAGCCATTTAAGTTTCAGCTTTAATGCATTAATTTTAGATTTAATTGTTCCTTCAACTGAAAACTTCAAATGTGACATGTCATCACCATTTCCCTTAATTGGAATATTTACTTTCGTCTTTGGATGTTTCAGTCTTTCACACAATTTCTCAGTCGAAAAGTTTGATTGCGAACCAGCGTCTAATATAATTCTACATGGATAAGATTTAAGCACGCTGTGTAAGGTGCGTAGGAAGTGCATACTGCAAACTAAACAGGTCAAATGGGGCTCAGCAACGTATTGGTGAAGCGAGGAAATTGCGGAGCTTCGTATGGAATGCACCTGGGTAGGCAAGAAGAAAGTACATCAGATCTGGAAGACAAAATAACCCTGAGAGAAGAAAGTATTGGCGCGATCGACTACACGAGAGGAGAAAGAACCTACACAGAGCCATTAAAGTTGCAAAGCACTATAGCGGGTCGAGATTATGCAGCGATGTAGATAATGACGTATGGGGAAAGGGCTACCAAATCCTCAAGAAGAGGCTGGTGGGAGCCTCCCCGAAAACAGCCATATCAATGGAGGTAGTACAGGAGACCGTGGCTCACCTCTTCCTGGAACATGCAGAAGTACGTATTCTTAGACAGGCATCGTAAGATAACATATCATACAGAGACAAAGAACTCCAAGCGGCCTGTAGGAAAATAAAACGAGAAGTCACCAGGCCCAAATGGCATTTTTCTGGAAATCTTGAAAGAGGAGGGTATCTTGAAGAGACCAAGTTATGTGCTAGAGGTCTATAATAGGCTCGCCAGTAGCAGCATATTTCCAGACATATGGAAAAGAGTCGGACTCATACTTCTAAGAAAAGGGAGAAAGCCCACCAAAGAGCCCAGCTCGTATAGATCTCTCTGTCTATTGGATGTAGAATGCAAACTATACCAGCTTCTTACTCTAGTCAAACTAGAAAAGGAAGTGTAGAAGACCAGCGGCTTGGCACAATGCCAGCATGGATTCAGGAAGGGAAAACAGAACATCGATGCCGTACGAACGGTCACGTACGAGGCAGCGCGTACGATAGACTATTCAAAACAGGTGACACGTACGGGTGTAATACAATTCTAAATGTGGTCGTTTTTTACCGATGTAGAGGTAATTTTAAGCCGAAAACTATAAAGAACAGGCTACGAAATTTCAGAATGCATTTCAAGAAAGTTATTGCGATTTAATTGGGATAGTTGACACTTTTGCCATTTTTTGGATAAAAAATTGAAAAGTTACTTATTGAATACCTCGGAAAGAACTCCATTACTTTTTTGCATAACAAAGACATCGGCAAGAAAAAATTATTGGCAAAGAGAACGTACAGTTAGGAAATTATTTTTTAAAATGTTTTCTTTAATATTGTGGATTTCGAACAATACGAGATGTCTAGTACAAGCGGACGACATTAAGTTTGAAAGTGAAAATGCGAATTGGACAAGGTATCCGTGAAATGGGGAGCCAAATATTTTAACGTTACATGATTTAAATAAGAAATAATGATTAGCAAATGATTTGTGACGACAGAAATTTCGATGTTTTCAATACATTTCTTAAAATTACTAAATATGAAGCGATAATTTTGAAATTTTTACATGTTTTTACTGGTGTCATGAAGTATAAAAAAGAAAGATGTCAACTTAATTTCACAATAATTTTGTTATAATTTTTTATATCACGTCTCTTCATGTCTTGAAACTTGAAAAATTCGAAGTGTCCGTGAAAGGAGATATTTTGGCAACATCAGAAGTTGACACCCCACGAGCCTTGAAAAGGATACTTCGACACTATTACACCGGAATCTCAAAATAAAAAAAAAGAAAACCCTGCTCTTAATGGAGGAAAAATTATTAGAAGTAAGTTTTTTAATTACAGTTTAATTAGAAATTTCCACGGAATTTCATCTTTTCCTACATACTATAAATTTTGCTCGCTTTTTGCAGTAACGTACAATAGCACCAAATTGAAAGTTTTTCACGTTTTTTAACATCCAAGGGTGCATACGCATAGAGGTCGGTTCCAGACCCATTTCACATGTATAAAGGTAGGTTCCAGGTCCGACGGTTCTTTCCACGTCCGACCTGGAAGAATTTTATGTCTAAGGGTCGTTTCCAGCCCCGAAAATGGTACTTTCCAGGTCCGTATATACTGGGGCTGGAACACAAAATGAGTTTTATACTAGGTTCTACAGTGGTGGGGTTAGGATAGTTTAACGCTCATTATACTTAAGACCTTATGAGGGGAAGGCATAAATACATAAACACCCAGA
The DNA here is from genome assembly GCA_030407085.1 of Trichopria drosophilae. Taxonomy (NCBI): domain Eukaryota; kingdom Metazoa; phylum Arthropoda; class Insecta; order Hymenoptera; family Diapriidae; genus Trichopria; species Trichopria drosophilae. Next base: position 106,512,790 of record CM059583.1, on the reverse strand, counting down.
ATGGTCGTTTCCAGCCCGGACCTGGAATCGACCCTTAGACACATTTATATAATGAAACGGTTAAATATCTCAGCGGGAGTGCATTTTCTGGAAAAATGTTTTAGACAAAAGTTTGAGGATTTTTCCCTGGCTATTTAATTGTATTAGTGACTTTGACCTAGTTCATGACCTTGAAGGTCATTTCAAGGTCAAGTTCAATTTTTCAAATGGGAACCACTATTTTTTACCGTGAATTTGGAAATTGGGAAAAATTCTACGTTCAGGACATAACCTTGAATATACCTTGAAGTCAGAGTCAAGGTCATTTCAAGTGAATATCTTATAAATTCCTGTATGACAACAATATCTCGACGATGAAATGGGATCCATTATTTGCAGAGCGGAAAGCCTTACGTCAGAAGTTACCATGACCGTACCCTTTAATTTAATGTCAAGGCATTTCAAGGGGATTGTTCGAAAATTTCAAGTATAGCAATAGTAACATAGTGAGATTTTAACTGCAATTATAGACATCCTACAATATGTATGAATTCAGTCTTTTCTAACAATACCGTCGGCCTTAGCATTACCCGAGATGTACCGCTAGACTTACATTGCATAATGGGATGGTTTACTGCTCTCCTCCTCCAAATCCCCTCCTAAAAAAGGCCTTACCCCTCTCGATGTAACCTTGCATAACTCGGAATACAACCTAACGTCAAATTTGTACTCGCACTGCACAATCTTCGTGAACTAGCATACAAACAAAAATATTATGCTTTTCGACCCAATAAAAACCTATAGAATAGAAAATTGATTCCATAAACAACTACGTAGAAACTAACCGAGTACATGCCATCAATTTTGAAACTTTTATTTATATAAGTCAAATGTAATGCACTATAAGTTAGCTACATATTGTTTTTGCATTAATAAGGTGCTTGGCCATGGATAGCAGCTCTTGGATATCGGTTCAACGTGAACGAAGACCTTCGATGGAATTGTGGTGGTACCTTAATTTCAAATCGTCATATTCTGACAGCTGCACATTGCGCCCACAGCCGAAGTGACCTCGTAATGGTTCGACTTGGGGATCATGATTTATATAGTGATGAGGATGGAGCAAACCCAGTAGATATCGATATTCATTATATAACCATTCATCCACTATTTAGTCCTGTCAATTATACGAATGATGTTGCTATACTTAGACTTGCGCGTGGTGTTCACTTTACAAGTTAAGTTTTTACATGATTGTACAAACGGTACACACACACACACTTATTTATTTGTATATATTTATTTATTGCCAATATTAAATATACTTGAGCAGCGGTGGCTCAGTTGGTAGAGTATCGGCTTCGTAATCAGAAAACCCTAATTCGATCCCGACCACTGCCATCTGCCATCAGAACACTTCTGTATTTGTTCATAAGTGTCTAATAATGCCAAAGCTAAGGTGGTTCGGAATTCACCTTCATAAACTGTAGGTCTTGCCGCGATTTAGTCCCTAGAGATAAATTTTAATTAACTGGTAAAAATTAGCTATATATATTTGAGATATTATTTTTATGTCAACTATACAAATTAAATAAATAATTAGATTTATATTTAGCGATAATTGTGATCGATTGGTAATAAGGACGAGATATATTCTCTTATTTTGTTCATGTATTTTTATATTTGTTAATCTTTATTTAGTATTTTATTACACTTTAGTTATTATTCTGTCTTTTCTTTGTTAACATTGAATCTCGCTAAGTTCTCTTCATAATAAAACATAAGTAATTGCGGATTATCATTATGTAACCTCATTGTAAGATATAAGTAATTCGGTTAAATGTTTTTGGCATGTTATAAATAATTCGCATCGCATCGCATAAATAACTACTGCTTTTGTTAAACATAATTAATTTCTTTAATATATCCAAAACTGTTTTTTTATTTAATTATAACTAAAATTTATAAGAAGTTCTATTAACCCATGGGAAAATGAAACGAGTTGAGGCAGACAAAGACAAAATTTCATTCGGTGCCAACATGTCCGCGTCTGTTTGAAATTTGAGATATCGTTTATGATTATCATCCTGTAGTGTGTACATTTAGTACTTAAAATTACGAGATTGCAGTTGTGCAACTTGTAGGAAAAATATATATGATAAATTTATTTATAATAATAAATATAGATCCATTTCAGCTAGGCACTTTACACCTCCTCCGTTTTAAGATGAAATTTCTGCAAAATTTTATCTCACGTTCGCAATTACTGTTACATTTTACTGTTACAGTTATGTGTCAAATTATGTGGTCGTAGCGTTGTACTTGATCCTGTAGGTTAACCTTCGAACTCGTCCGATGTTCTTGGTCTATCTCTTTAACTGCTCAATTGGACCAATCTACGGCTTTTGTGTTTCGTAGACAAAATTATCAGTTTGAAATCCTGGCGTGGTCTATTAGGTCCAAGATTTTCTATTAATATTATTTGGCCGTAGGTGAAGTTATACATTTGCGATAGAGTCCAGACGTTATAAAAAAATGCACTGCCATACCCTTACTTATGTTAATGAATTTCACGATATTCATTATCCTGCACTAGCTACCCGCATAAAAATAATTAGTATGGGAAAGACCGTGAGTGCATAGTATTTGAGAGACTATTAGCCAACATCTGGTGGGGACAACTTTGTTAGTCTCCCCAAACACCATCCACTTTCTTGGACAGACAGCAAATAATAGCATGGGAAAGCAACCTTTCAAAGACTGCAGAAAAAAGCGTTCGAAAAGGTCTTGGAGATTATTTACGTCAGAGTATGGAGCAGACTACGGGAACAATTACAATATAATATTAACAACAAACCAAAGTAACAGACTTTTAGCATACTTGTGGAATCACCGTTAATTTCCGATCAGAATCCTATCAAGAAATGATTGATTTACCTCATTTAGGCCTGATCAGAATCTGACGTGGAAAGTCTGTACCAATTCGTGTACCAAAAGCGCCATGTCTCTAATCTTGCCGCCCGTCGATTAGGTAATAGACAATTATATATCAAGGCAATGAGAAAGCTAATTAGAAAGCGATAATAATTGCAAGACTTAAATTATATTAACCCCTTGCGGCGCAGTGGTAATCCAGATAACCACCTTTTTAATTCACATCTTTTCTGTCTAGTTTCAATGCTTTCGAAGCAATATTCAAAAAATCTTTTTACAGTGGTAGAGGGGGCTTTTTAGTACATAACGAAAATGATAATAAACGCAAAATTATTAACAAGTATAAATAAATAAATTTAAAAAATCGTCGATTTTTGAGAAAGAAATCGTTTTTGAACGAACTAAAAGGTAAATTAGAACCAAATTTGGTACTCGGGAGTTTCTGGGGTCGCTGATTACGAATTGAAGTGGGTTTTGAAAAATACAAAATGGCGGAAACAATATGGCGGACGAATTTTTAAAAATTCATCTGATTTACTTGAAACTCGTTACTCGGGGGTTTTTGGTTTTTGGGATTGCTGATTACGAATTTGAAGTCGGTTTTGGAAAATTAAAAATGGCGGAAACAATATGGCGGATGAATTTTTAAAAATTCATCTGATTTACTTGAAACTAGTTACTCGGGGGTTTCTGGGGTCGCCGATTACGATATTATATCTGGCCTCGGATTTTGAATATTCAAAATGGAGGATCCAAGATGTCCGATCGAAATATGAAAATATACCTGATATTGATGAAGCTGGGTACTCGGGGGTTTTTGGAGTCGCTTATTACGAATCTGATCTCTGACTTTTATATTTAAAATTCCGAGTACGTAGAGTATCAAGTTTTATCTCTATCAAGTAAATTTTTACATTTAGTCCATCTTGGATTCACCATTTTGAATTTACCAAATCTGACTTCAGATTCGTAATCAGCGACCCCGAAAACCCCCAGGTAACAATTTTCAGCTGTTTTCCGTATACAGAAAAATGTGCGCCGCAAAGCGTTAATAATGCATTTTCCCATAATTTTTGTTAGGAAAATATTTGCTACTATTATAGTAACTAAATGAGTAAGTTAAAGTGAATCTAATTTTAAGAAGAAATGAAAAAATAAATACTGAAATTTTAATATCAGGTTACAGAACCTTTCATTTTACACGACTAGAATTAAAACCTCACGTGGAATTTAAATTTTGATTAAAATTTATAATTTACTTCCCAGCGCCAGAATCATTCCAAAGTCACTCATTCGGTAGCCATAATAATAAAGATTTTACGTTAACAAATTTTCTGGTAAATTCATTTCCACGACCTAAAACTAAGAGCAATGTTTTTGACGCTTATTGACATCACCTGACCCATTTTAGGAAGCTCGAGGGACCTCAATAAAGACAAATCAATGAAAACTTAAAGAAATAATTTGAATGTATTACAAGCGTTTACAATATTCATGTATTAAATAATATATGTAATAATTTAAAAGGACCATATTTTTGCAGAAAAAAAATTATGAAGGAAAACTAAAAATACAGAATTATTGCGAGAGTGCTCCTGCGAGTGCATATGTGACATATGTGATTTTGTGTGTGATGAAACGCGTAAAGATGTACGGTAAGGTGAATGTTTAGGCCGCGGATTAGACCTGTGTGATTTCTTATGTGACGACAATCGTGAAGGTGAACGATGAGTAGAGTATGAAAGTAGTTTCGAATGTGGCTTGTGTGATTTTTTGTGCAATGACGATTGTGAAGGTGAACGACGAGGAGAGTATGTAGGTGATTCTGAATGTGGCTTGCGTGATTTTGTGCATAATGATGAACGATTGCCGAGAGTATGGTAGATTTGAATCGGATTTGTGAGGTTTTTTATGTAATGGTGATCGTGAAGGTGAACGTCTACGAAAGTGTGCAGGTAATTGTGACTTTTGTGATTTTGTGCATGACGATGTACTCGAAATTGAATTACTAGGGGAGCGTGTATGAAGTATCGTTTGAGATCTGTGCAATGTTATGTACGATGAAGCTGGCGAAGTTGAATGCTTTCGCGAGTATGTATATGATGATCGTGAAAGTGAACTACTCGGAGAGCGTGCAAGTGGTTTCGATTATGAATGATGTGATTTTGTGTGTCTTGATGTACGTGACATCTAACGATTACGTGACCATGTATAGGGTTTCGGTTGCAATTTGTGTGAGTATGTGTTTGATGAAGATCGTAACGATGAACGCCTAGGCGAGTATGTACTTGGATTCAAATCAGACTTGCGTGCTTTTTTGCGTAATGGTGATCGTGAAGGTGAACGTCTAAGAGAGTGTATAGTTAGTTTTGATTGTGACTTATGTGATTTTATGCATGATGATGTTCGCAAAATTAAATTACTAGGGGAGTATGTATGAGGTAGCATTTGAGATGTGTGAGATTTTGTGTAGGATGAAGCTGGTGATGTTAAACGCTTTAGCAAGTATATATGTGATTTCGAATGTTTTTGTGATGGTGATGAAGTTTCTAAGGATAAATGTTTAGATGAACCTACTTTTAAATTCATCTTTAGAGATTTTGTAGGTGATGCTGTAGTAGAAAATAGGGAAATGGGAGAAGATGAACGTTTTCGAGAATGTGGCATATGTGACTTTGTATATGATGATGTCTGTGAAAATAATGATTTAGATGAGCATATATTTAGTGTCAATTGTGCTTCTTGTGATTTTAATTGCGATAATGTTTCAGAACGAAAATATTTTGGTAAATCTAATTTGTACAGGTAACGATTTTATTTTAGGTGGAGTATATGAGGGTGAACTACTGAGAGGTTGATTTTGTACTTTCTGAAGAGTATTAAATGATTTTTGGGGTGAGCGACTATTTGAATTTATTTTCTGTTTCTCGAAAGAAGGCGGATGACTACTTGAACGCGACATCATCGGTGTTAATATAAATGAAGATGAACGTGAAGGCGAACGTTTGCTTGAGTGTGTTTTAGAATGAAAATATGATCGTGAACGTGATAAACGCGGTGAGGAATCATTAGTTAATTCCGCGATTTTAATAGGAGGCAATTCGTCCTTTATTGCCTCTCTACCTACTACATATGACTCTTCTATCTCAATCTTTCTCTCATTCATTCCTATCTCATTCAACACACGATTCACTATCTCTCTCGGTTTCTCATTTTCTCTCACATGCATTCCTTTTATTACAATGTTCTTTTTCTTCTCTCTTCTTTCCAATTCTTCACATCGTCTCTTTATCGCCATTAGTTCTTGTCTCATCTCATCCCTTTCTTTTTTCATTTCTTCATCTCTTTGCTTCAATTCTTTCTTAAACTCTTCCCATTCCTTTTTTCTTTCCTTTTTTAATTCTTCAACTACACCTCGTCTAATTTCTTTCACTATCTCATCTTTCATTTCTTTCATCAAATTTCTCATTTTTTCTCTGTCCATTTTTCCACTTCCCCTGCTTCAATAACTTTTTTCTGGATATCTTTCTTCTTCTTTATCTTTTGCTTCTGCGTTTCTTCCTCTTCACTTTCTCTATCGTCTTCTCTGTCTCTCTTTCCTTTCTCACTTTCAAAGAAGTAGGACGCTATACTGACTGTACTGCCTACAGTAAGCTTTCTTAGTTTTTCAGTGTTTGTCGGCCGACCCCTACTTTTCTTTTGCTCGGTCTTTTTTACCGCGTTCGTCTGCTGCTGCTCGTCGACTAGTTTCAAAGTCTCCGCTGGTGTCAACGTCCCACACTCAAAATTGTTCCCCTCTCCGATTAACCACCGCGTCGCCTATTCAACTGCCGACTCGCATTCACCCGCCCCCTTACTTTCCATACGCTCTTCGGCCGTTTCGATCTACTTTATCGGCCAAACCTTTCCCTTCGAAACAATTTCGTTACCTCCTTTTTCTACAGATGTCAGCACGTGTCCTCTACCACTTCTGTCTGCACCTGTGTCAGAGATTTTAGAGTCTCTGCCTGTGTTCCCGCACACTTGTCACGTGGAAATTTTGAGGTTAGGAAAACTGTCGAAAAAGATACCTTTCATCCAGATTTCGCCAAGCAGTTAATCACCCGCCAACTTTGGACCACTGTGGCACTTTATCGCTTGCCAACCTGCAATGCAAAAAAAAAAAAACGCCCGTGGGCACCAGATCAGCAGAAAATTTTCTCTAATCCACTGGAGCAGAAAATCTACCAAACTTCTCTCTACTCACCGGAAACGGAAGTCGCCTCACTTTGCTCCTCGAAATAAATTAACTATTTTCGCCCTGTTTCGCATGTTTTGTATTATTACGAACTTGGAAAATTATTTCCCATATTGACATAAATTTATGGTAAATATTTGAGCAAAAATATGTGGAATTTTCAACGAAAGTTTTAAACGAAAAACATCGCCTACATGGATATAAAAGTTGGTATAACCAACTAAGTGGTGGATCCAACCAGCAGTTGGTTATTCCAACTAACTTTCTTTTCCGTGTACGAGATTCAGCAAACGAAAATTAATTGTCTTTTTCGGGTAAAAAAATGGCACGCGAAAAAAATGTAACATTTTCTTTATTTAAAAAAAAATTACTAATTTTGATAAAAACAGAAATGGTCAAAATCTTACTAGAAATACATTATCATGCGAGATTTATGCATACTATTTTTTTAAATTTTCAATTGATTCATAATTTTGAACATCTGATTTGAGTGTTCACAAAAATATTACTGAATACATATCCTTTTACTTTATTTAAAGAGAAACATTCAATGGCCTATGACATTTTAGTTTGAAGAAGAATGCTCCAATGTACATATTTTTGTTATTGCGCAAACATTGACAATTAATATTTTCAATTGAGCTTAAGAATATGATGGACAACTAAAATAACAGAAAATTGTCAATTAATATTTTCAATATTTCATTATTTCTATGAAATATACTTAGTAATGTAGGTGAACTCGGAAATCAAGGTTTTAAGAATTGTAAGACGAATGAAGTCTTGTAATTTGAAATGTTGCAATTAATAATTGTCGTATTACCGACACGTAGAGACAGTCCAAAATCAATCCGATCGCGTGGAACCCAATTATCGATCATGAGGCGTAAATTAGGTATAGAGGTGGAAAATAACTTTAATCCTGAGTACTTTCAAAGCGATATAATTTCGGATAATGATTCAGATGATATAATGATATCGGAGTGATACGATTAGTGAAGCGACTCAGATGCAACTGAGCTTTTCAAACTTGAAAAACGTGCTCAACAGGACGCGACCATAAGCGCTATCATCGCGCGAAACTAGCGACATCAGACGAGCATTTGATTCGCAAACTTCCAATAATAACAAAATATATACCTTATTATCTAAAAATACAAATTAGCTTAAACTTATACCATTCTAAGTCTACGGGCAACATCGCTAGTTGCGTAATCGGACGCTGCTTTATTTTATGCGATGTAGAGGTTGTCTTGAGGGTAACAACGCAAGTGATACCGTCAGAACCCAGATGACATTTTATCACTCGAGCGAGTAGCCATTTCAGAGACGGTACGCCAGGCCGTTTCATTAGAACCATTTGTCCTTCTACGATCGGCTTCGTAGGAAAACGCCATTTGGACCTTTGCTGCAGAGAGAGCAGGTAGTCGGATGACCATAGTTCAAATCTTTCATATCTTGCCGATAAACTTGCCAACGCGAGAGTCGATTTGCCGATGTTTCGAGGATTGACGGTTCGGGCACCGCAGTCAAGGGTCCCACAATCAGAAAATGGCCTGGTGTAAGAGCCATTAGATCGTCAACATCGTTGGATAGTGCACAAAGAGGTAACGAATTCAAGACATCTTCGATCTCAAACAGCAGGGTCGTGAGCTCTTCGAAAGTCGGCGTAAGATTTCCCAAAACTCGACTGAGATGGAATTTTACACTCTTCACGCCGGCCTCCCAAATTCCGCCAAAGTGCGGAGCCGCCGGCGGTACGAATTGCCATCTAACGCCATCCTGAGCGAGTAAATCAGTGAATTCATCGTCCTTGATAGCCTAGTGGAATGCACTGGATAACGCGGTATTTGCACCAACAAAGTTTGTACTGATCGCTGTATATGCAGTCAGGGATATCTCGACGAGCAACAAACCGCCTAAAGGTAGCGATGAATGCAGCGGCGGTGTAGTCCGACACCAATTCGACGGGTACGACTTTGACTGCGAAGCAGACGAATAGTGCAATGTACGCTGTTTGGGACTTACGGCCACGGCCACTACTGAGTCGAACCTGGACAGGCCCAGCGGAGTCTACGCCGCAATGAAGGAAGCACCGTTCAGGCCGATTAACACGAGGTGAAGGGAGATTACCTATTGCTTGAGTGCACAGCTCGGCACGATTACGGGCATACATCACGCAATTAAAAAGGACCGATCGGATCAATTTCTTAGCTTGAGTTATCCAAACTGTTTCACGTAAAGTGCGAAGAGTTAGTTGGATTCCTCCATGGTGACATCGTTGATGCGTGTAACGGACCAGAAGACGCGTTGCTGGATGGACGCTAAGGACAATAGGATGCTTAGTGTCAACCTCGAAAGCGCTATAACGTAAGCGACTACCGATGCGAATTAAGCCGGAATCGTCTAAAAACGGTTGCAAAGCAGCGAGCGTGCTTCGGGAACCCAGTGGTTCCTTATTCCGCAAAGAATGGAGCTCGTGAGGATATAACAACGATTGAAGACTCTTACAAATAACGGTGGTTGTCGTAAGTCATCAGCACTCAAGGGCCCTCTATCAATTGTACCCTCTAGACACATTTTCCAACGCAACATGTATCCGACAGTGCGGATGATTCGATTCCAAGATGAAATTCGAGTTACAAGTGCCCCTAAAGCATCATTCGTTTCAATGACATGACTTGTCACGTACTTCGTATTTCAAGTGACGTATTACTGGGAATGGATGGTGTATGCTTCTGCCAGAAATCCGGCTCTTGGGTTAGCTATTGGGGTCCGCAAGTCCATAACGAATTATTAAAAAGTTCAGAGGCTAAGAGACCGCGCGAAGCTAAGTCCGCGGGATTTTCCTGACTTGGGACGTGCCTCCAGGAAATACCAGGAAGAAGCGTCTGAACCTCCGATACTCGATTCGCGACGAACGTTTTCCATCTAATAGGGTGGTGTTGCAACCAATCGAGAACGACTGTCGCATCGGACCAACAATGGACTTGGAAGGCCGAGAATGGCTTTGTTTTTTGCACTGAGGCAACCAAACGAGCTAATAACACTGCAGCGCACAATTCGAGCCGTGGATTGCTGAGAGTCTTTATTGCCGCTACCTTTGTTCGACTCGTGAGCAAGGTAACGCGAAGCGTACAGTTTCCGTTACAAACGCATAAGTAAAGTACAGCCGCGTAGGCGGAGCCAGATGCGTCGGCAAATCCATGCATTTGACACGAAGTAAAATCTTCGCCAAGACCGACCCAACGAGGAATGGAAAAGGAATTGAGTATGGGAAGATCCTCATAGAACTCATTCCAGGCCGATTGAACATCTTCGGGAAGGGTAGTATCCCAGTCCAAATGTAGAAGCCACAAGCGTTGGACTACAATTTTAACCTTTACTATCACGAGGCTTACCCATCCCAAAGGGTCATACAAACGTGCAATTAATGATAGCAATGTGCGTTTGGTAAATTTTGATGGAGTTGTCAGGTTGATCCTGATTAAAAAAGTGTCCTGCTCTGGTAGCCAGGAAACCCCTAAAATTTTCAAGCCACTATCATCTTGTAATTGTTTTTCACAGGCAAAACCATGATTTGCTGGTTCGATGTCGGCTAACAATGGGAACAGTTACTAGCCCACTTTGGGAGTGTAAACTTCCCACAACCGAGGAGAGCGATAAGTTCACGTATTACATATGCGGACGGGAGGTCATTGGCTCCGAACAAACAATCGTCGACGTAAAGACAATTTTTTAGCACGTCAGATGCCTCCGGATAGGTATGTCCGTGATCCTGATCGACCTACTTTAACACGCGAAGGGCTAGAAAAGAAGCGCAAGAGATTCCAAATGTAACCGTGTTCAATCGGTAATCAGAAATCGGCTCATCCAAACCAGCTCGCCAAACAATCCTCTGGTAGTCACGTCGCGAGGGTCAATCAAAATTTGTCGGTACATCTGAGCGACGTCTGCACAATAGACAAACTTGAATGTTCGCCAACGCAGCAGCACGGCGCTCAGATCTGCCTGCAGTATAGGACCGGTTAGCAAATGATCATTTAGCGATGTTGAATTAGAGGTTTTGTGCGATGCATTAAAGACCACATGCAGCCTGATTGTAGAGCTGCTTTCCTTTTTGACGCCATGGTGAGGCAAGTACACTCCACGAGGGGTTAGAGAATGCGCCGAAATTCGGGTCATGTGCGACTGATTTAAGTAGTCACGCATAAAGGCAGAATATACTTCAGCATCTTCTGGTGTACGTGAAAGACGTTTTTTAGAAAGCTTCAAGGATCTTATGGCAGAGTTGCGGGACTCGCCAATATTGATCGAGAGGGCTAAACGAAAAGGGAGACGGACTACATATCTTCCATCATCCATACGTGAGTGTATCTCTCTAAAGTGACACTAAGCCACTTTTTCATTCTCTGATAAGGTCACGGGAGACGAGATATCCTGTACATCCCAAAATTTCCTTAAATTAAAACTCAACGAGTCATTGCTAATACAATGATGCGCAAATTAGGGGGTTGGGATGTGGGGTGCCAGAAGGGTTACTTCATCCGGACAGGATCCAACTGAGTGCCGTATTTTGCGCGACTGGTTGCGATGCGGAACCCTTAATCAATCCATCCAAAAGCAAGGACCCGTAGAGGTCTGAGCCTATAATAATATTAATAGGATCTGAACTGGAAGGGTCAGGATCAGCGAGATTAAGATTAGCCAAATGGGGACAATGTGATATACATTGTGCCGTTGATGGCACATAGGATGTCAACGTTTTGACGACAAGAGCATGGCTGTGAAATTTGGGTATGTCAACTCGTAAAGGAGATATCGTGATATCAGCAGCTCGTGTAATTGAGCAGGCCGAAATCCCACAGATCCCGCTAATAGTAGTTGACACGCGTATGAGAGGGAGATTAAGTTCATTGACAGCACTTTCAGAAATAAATGTCCAGGTGGACCCTTGATCGAGGAGTGCCCGAAGTCGCAAGACGCGCCCGTTTTTAGCATGCACCCGAACGATTGCCGTAGCAAACAAAATATCGTGTGATTTGATGGCTTGATTTGCTGTGAAATGAGTAATAACAATATTATTATTATCCCTGCCATGTCTTTCTACTATCGACGAAGTGTCAGAAGTTCGATTAGTGGAAGCAGCGGCAACAGTCATGTCCGATGGCTGCTCTCGGAGCAACAAGGTGTGGTGTTTACGGCTACAAACGTAGCACACGTGCATCCTCGTACAAGTCGTCGCATGATGAGAACCGAGGTAATTAAAACAAAGCTTGTGTCGCTTCACAAAATCAACGCGTTTCGAGACACTTAAATTTTTAAACCGTTTGCATGAATATAAAGTATGTTCAGCATAGCAAATGGGACAAGATTTGTGTGTAGATGTCCTAGCATGAGACTGCACCGTATTTTTCGATTTGTGCGAAGCTTTCGACGGATGCTTCGATTCGGAATTTGATCCAGAAACATCATGCTGGTTGGGTGAGATTGCTAATAATCCATGTACTCGCGCGTCAATAAAATCTTTTAATTCAGAAAATTTTCGATATTCCTTTTGTGATCCTAAACTTAACACCCAGCTTTTATGTGCTGCCGGATCAAGCTTCGAGCTTATCAAATGTACCAAAATAGAGTCCCAATGATCAACTGGTTGCCCAATAGCTTTTAACGCACCTAATCCGGAAATAACTTTATAGTATAAATCACGCAATTCGCTTAAAGATTCTTTACGTAACGCGGGGATCGAAAAGAGCGAGTTTAAATGGTTCGAAATGATACACCGTTTATTCGAAAAATGTGTTTTCAGTGCGTCCCAGGCTACAGTAAAGTTATCCGAAGTGTAGTCAAGATGTTCAATCATCGATAAGGCTTCTCCACTGAGGCACGATTTCAGGTAGTGCAACTTGCGAACGTTGTCAATTGACGCGTCTTTAACCACGATCGACTCAAAATAATCCGAGAAAGAGTCCCATTTGCTATACTCACCTGAAAATTTAGGAAGATCGATGCGTGGTAATCCAGACGATGGTCGAGCGGCTGCAGTTGCGGCTTGCACAGCATCAGGAGCGATTGATGTAGGCTCTGGACCTGATGCAGACAGCGCTTCCTCAATCGTCCCAAGGGCGTCCAAATACAAGAGTTCCGTAGACTCGAACTGTTTTTGAGCGAAGTACGGATGACGTTGTTCAATATCGGTGGATATGTGAAGCAGTCGAACATGCGCATCTTGACATTTTTGCCACAGCGAATCAAGGTACTTTGCATGGACATTCAATTTTGGGATGGTCCGGTCTTCACCTTTAGGAAGAATTGACATCAGCCTTTCAATGCTGGAAAAATGCATCGATTGGATTGCAATTAATTTCTCAATTATAGCCATGTCGTTTCCGGTACTTTCCAGTGAAGAAGTTGATTCTGACACGGATCGGTGAAGAAACGATAATGGTTTTGACATCCGACGAGAATAATGTCGTGATCACACGTCTCAGGTCGCAGGCGTTATTCGATTCAAACCTGAAAGTTCTGCTGGCTGCAGGATCACACTTCACAGAAAGGACCCCGCACAAACCTTATGGAAATTGGCTTTCGGTGGATTCTCTTCAAACTGCGAGAAAATGTTGTTCATACCAAGCTGATCAAAAGTTCTCATAGCCATAACTTCCGTTAAAGCAGGATTTTGGCTCCATGGGCTGTTAAAGATCGGTAATTTGCGATGAAACGAATAATTTCATATAGCATACAAATTAGACATATTTCCTCACCTGCGATTAAAATAGTATTGAAAAATGGTACTCAGAGGTGTTCGGGGTCTCTGATTACGAATTTGAGATAAAAATGTGAAAATTCAAAATGGCGGAACCGACACGGGGGGCCAAAAATAAGAAAAATGATTTATTTAATGAAAAGGTTGAGCAATCGTTTTGGGGAACATTTTCGGGACTTAGAGAGTACAGGCTCTTTCGTCTCATGTAGAATACGCAACACCAAGGAAACATCAAGTGATTTTCTGTAATGCACAATTACAACTTCAGTTCTTTAGTCACATGTAAACCAACGATTTTTACAAATGTTAGATTTATTTTACAAATGACTACCTTACGACCGATGTAAGCTCGCGAATATGATCATTCTAGTTAAGTCGGGAAAAAATAGCGTATTCTACATGGGATGAAAGAGCGTGTACTCTCTTAGTCCCGAAAAGGTTACCGAAAAATATTAGTCAACCTTTTTCATTAAATAACTAATTTTTCTTATTTTTGGCCTCCCGTGTCGGTTCCGTCATTTTGAATTTTCACATTTTGAGCTCAGATTCGTAATCAGAGACCCCGAGTACCATTTTTCAATACTATTTTAATCGCTAGTGAGGAAATATGTCTGATTTGTATGCTGTAAGAAATGATTCGTTTCATCGTAAATTACCGATCTTTAAGAGCCCATGGAGCCACAATTATGCTTTAACGGAACATATGGTCAGGAGAACTTTTGATCAGCTTGGTATGAACAACATTTTCCCGCAGTTTGAAGAGAATCCACCGAAAGCCAATTTCCATAACGTTTGTGCGGGGTCCTTTGTGGGAAAAGCTGGTACTGTCATGAACTATGGCAGGCGTTGTCGGTCGGCGGCTCGAAGACGGCCGGCGGCGAGCGAAGCGCAGAAATTCCTCGGAGTCAGTCGCGGTGGCTAGAAATCGGCGGCGAGCGAAGAAGCAATTGACGTCAAGTGCAGCGGAATGGAACGAGTGAATCCGTTAGCGCCGGAGGGGGCCAATGAGTTTACTCGCCAAAGAGGGGCGCCTGATGATGCGAGCCAGATGGGGATCAACGGAGAGGTATTCCTAGAAAGGGGCATCAAACGACGCCAAATGGAGGTTCTAGAAATTGCGAAATTCCAACAATAATCCGCCCGAGTTGCAAACTTCGTGGCAACACTGAATTTATGCACTATATCCTTTTATGCAATGGTTTTTAGGCACTGTTTGCACTGTATGCAATTTCCACGCACGTTAAAGGCACTGATCGAATGGATCCTGGCAGGGTCGCCAAAATTATGTCGTGATACCGACACGCAGAGACAGTCCAAAATCTAATCCGATCGCGTGGAACCCGATTATCGATGATGAGGTGTAAATTAGGTATAGAGGTGGAAAATAACTTTAATCCTGAGTACTTTCAAAGCGATATAATTTCGGATAATTAATCAGATGATATCGGAGTGATGCGATTAGCGAAGCGACTCAGATGCAACTGAGCTTTTCAAACTTGAAAAACGTGGTCAACAGGACGCGACCATAAGCGCTATCATCGCGCGAAACTACGGACATCAGACGAGCATTTGATTCGCAAACTTCCGGAGATTATTTCAAATTATAAAGAGTATTATATCGAAACAATAATAATATTGGAAAACGTAAAAAAGTCAAAAATTGCTTTGAAATGTGGACATTTGAAAAGAAACAGAGCATAATATTTTTCTTGTTTTTAATAACCGAGCTCTTGTCTTCATTAAATTTTTCATGTATAAGAAAATCACTATTTGAATTTTTAAGTATGCATTTCTCCTAGCAGAAGGAGTATAATCTCGAGTGTTCGAAAATGGTTCAAATATTCGTTACATTTCAAAATGAAGACAAAATCTTCGAAAATTTGTTTTCTTCTTAATCCGTAATATATTTGAAATAGGTATGTTTTTAGAGTTTATTTTCTCGGTGTATCGGATAGTGGATATTAAATATAAAAATTAAAACGAAGAAAATTACGTTTCGGTCAAGAATTTTTGACCCTCTTCAGAAATTTATTCTGTAATATAATAAATACAAAAATTAAAAATGAAAAAAAAATGAAATACAATAAAAAATGAAAAAATGAATAACAATAAAAAAGAATGAAAAAATGAATAACAATAAAAAAGAGAATGATCAAATGAATAACAATTATAAAAGAAATGAGAAATTGAAAAATGACATGATTGATTACATAAATACCGAGGAGAAACACTGACAAATTGTATCTATGCTGAATTCTTACCTTTTAAACGTAGATCTAATTAAAATCCAAGATGATATAATATGAATCACCACTCCAAGGATTAAAAAAAGAAGAAAAAAGGAAGATGTACACCTATAAAAAAAGATGGAATTAGTTTCAAGAGAAACTAAGTAAGAACCAGCACGAAACACATATGAGTCGCACGATGTTATATGCTAAACTGACGAAAATATAAATATTTGTCAGTGTTAAACCTTTACAATATTTTGAACGAATTTTGAACTTTCAAAATAATGAAAAAATTCAAACATTTAATAAAGGAAAATAAATATCAGGAAGATTATACTTCTCAAATCTAATGTTAACTGTGTTGTTATATTTTTTAATGAAGAAATTCTCTAAATGTCTCCTTTTCCATGTATTTTTTTTCGGTGGCTAAAATTTTGACATTTGTGTAGTCAAAATTATGTCCTGTATCTAGTCTATGTTTAGTAAGTCCAGTATGTTTATTCTCGTCTAAATAAATATTTCTTTTATGTTCGTTAATTCTGTCTTTTATTAATCGTCCTGTTTCACCTATATAAACAGAGTTACATTGATTACATTTGATTAAATAAACAACTCCACTTTTTTGTAGAGTATCTAGTTTATCTTTTCCAGGTTTTATACCTGCTATATTTGTATTACATGGTTTAAAAACTATTCGGATTTGTTTGTCTTTCATGGTGTTTTTTATTTGTTCCGAAACTCCCTTAACATATGGAATACTCGTTGTCTTAATATATTCAATACTATCTTTATTATTTTGTAGTGAATTATAAATTTTATGTATTCTTTTCCTAAAACAATCAAGGATTAAATCTTCTGGATAGTTGTTATTTCTTAAAATGTTTTTAACTATTTCTAAATTTTTCTGTTTGAATTTTATATGTGATAATTTGACTGCTCTATCTATTAATCCATAAACTACTCCAATTTTATAAGATACTGGGTGGTTAGATAAAAAATTTAAATATCTTCCTGAAAAAGTTTCTTTATGATACCAATCTGTAATAATAAAATTATCTTTACCCCTAATGATCTTCATATTGTAATCCTTTTCCGGATGTGGAAAATGGGTAGAACGCAAAGCCGAAGAAATCACTAATGAAAAAAAAACGCAAGGGGGTAAAATAATTTCAAATCTTTACATACGAACTTACGGTTATATTTCCGTAAACACATACAATGAAGTCTTGAGTCGCGACAAGAAACAAGAACGCGATAACGCGATAATACACAAAAGCCACGGGGTTCGCTAATCACGCGACGGTAGAGCTTCTTAAAAAAAAAAACAAAATGACCGGAGACGCAATGAGAGTATAAACCACGGGGGGCACAAAAGATGCACAAAGGGAACTTACGGCGTCGTCGAACCAGGGCTTCGTCGGCGGACGGCTCGGGACTTCCTTCTCGAGGTGGCAACGGCTGATGGCGAAGTCCCCGATAGAAGAGCGGGTGATGGCTGCACCGAATCTCCGTCCTCACCTTCTTCACTCGAACGATGATTATTCCTCCTCGCAAAAGTGCAGTCACGCAGAACACTCGCGAAAACAGTTTTTCTCACAAACACACGTTGTCTCAATTGCTCCTGTTGCGCACTCGACCGGGGTCCGTCCTCTATCGCGTTCGAAAACGAAGTGAGTTGTGGGAGCCGATAGCGCTTGGTAGATGCGCGCGGGAACCGTACGCGCATCTCCAGTGACCAGGAGCGGAGAATCACCGGGGGTGATACGGAGGACTTAGAGAGCGGGGTCCGAACGGGGTTTTCCCCACCTACTCGCGGTGTCGGGGAAGTCGCCTCCGTCTTCGTCTCGGGCGGCTTACATGCTGCGATAGAGAGAGAGAGAGAGAGAGGCGTTCGGTGACGCAATCGAGTGCAACTTGCGACGGCAAGAGCTGGATGGCTACTGCCGACTTAGTGGAGGCGCGTAAGGTCGCCATCCACGGGGGAAAAGAAGGGGAATATGAGACGGCTTTTTATTTAGCATGCTGGGCCTGAATGATGCAGGCACGCAGCGACGAAAAAGGGGGGAACGATGCAGGCGCGTCAGATAGGGGCGGTGTCCCTTCTCGACGGCTACGATGGCTCCTACCATCGGGTGGTACCTCCTGCGCTGCCGAGAGGGACAGCCAGGGGAAGGAGGGGCTCGGGAGGTGGTGACGCTCCCGGCGGAACGCGCAACCAAGCAAATGACGGTAATGCCGTTCAGGCGCTTTACCGGCGACTGACGGACGAGTATCCGACTTAATAAAACCGATCACAAAAAAAAAAGGATTGAGGAAGGTGATCCTGAGCTCCGGGACACTTTCGACACGCGAGGGAACCGCGGCATCCACCGTGAAGGATCTGCCAAGGGGTCGATCGGTGACACCTTGTCACAATATCTAAAAAATTAATGGCTTTATGTTTTTCAATTTCAATAGTAAATTTAATCCTATTTAATTTCCCCCCAATTTTATCCATAATGTTAAAAATATCTAGAATTTTATTTGAAAAGTGTGAAGGAATAGCCGTCAAAACATCATCTACGTATCTAAAATAAAAAGGAACCCTGAAGGGTAGTTTATTAATCAAATTATTTTCTATCAAATCTAAAACTATATTAGAAATAATAGGAGATAAAGGGGATCCCATTGGAACTCCATAAACCTGTTTATATGTAACATTATCAAAGTTAAAGTAAGTGGAATTAAGTACAAGTTTGAGAGTTACAAAAAATTGTCTCCCAGGAATTTTTGTGAATTTTTTAATTTTGTGCCAATATTTTTTTAAAACAAAAATAGCTAGATCTATTGAAACGTTAGTAAAAAGTGATATAACATCTAATGAAATTAAAATAAAATTTGTTTCTAGTTTAAAATTATGAAGTTTTTCCTTTAATTCACAGCTATCTCTCACAGTTCTTGACGTCTTAGGAAAAGTAGAAGTTAAAATTGAAGCAAAAAAAGAAGCTTATTGGTAGGTGGGAGAATTTATAGTAGAAACTATTATTCTTAGTGGAATGACAGGTTTGTGTACTTTTGGTAGTCCATATGCTCTAGATGTTACTGCATTGTGTGTTTTAAGATGTTTAGCCGTAATTTCGGAAATATAATTTTTTTTAAACCAATCGGTAATCATAGAGTTAGTCTGTAATGTAGTTGTATACGTGAAATTACTAATTATGTACGTATTAGTATCAGATAACATGGAATGCATTTTATTTAGATAATCAGATTTATTCATCACAACCGTGATATTCCCTTTATACCTATATAGTGAGCGAGAGACCCGCGTTCGATTCCCGGTCGGGGTAAAATTTTTTCTTATTTATTTGCGAGCATTGAAAAATGCAAATACAGGATGCGATATATAAAAGTATAATATAAAATATAAATAATATAAAACATTTTTAATGTTTAAAAATTAAATTCAGAAATAAAAATTAACATAATCATTCGAATGACACATTTATGAAATGTTGGATTAATAATATAATAACTATATATCATTAAATATACAGTGTATATAAAAGTGACTCGTACATTTGTTTGATTCATTTTATTTAATTATTATTGTTTAAACGAACTTTAGAGGTACCTCATCAGGCCCTTATAAAGCCCTGATCAAGCCCTGACAGAGGCCTGACCAGGGCCTTATTTCAGGATGCCTGATCAGGCCCGGACCAAAATAATCGTTACGTTTCTGATCAGGCCCTGATAGGGTAGCCTGATAAGGGCCTGAAATATAATCAGGCAGCCTGAGCAGGGCCTGATCAGGGCCGTATCGAAATTTCTACTCGGGTAATTATGTACGTATTAGTATCCGATAACATGAAATGCATTTTATTTAGATAATCAGATTTATTCATCACAACCGTGATATTCCCTTTATCAGCATTGGTGAAGAAAATATTAGGGTTATTTTTTGGAAAGATTTAATAATTTCATTATCAAAAAATTGAAAGTCATTATTAACATCATTTCTAGTTTGGTGTAAATATTTCTGTATCGTATAAATGCAACTCGATCTTATATTATCTTTCTCATGTACAATAATATTACCAAGAGTATCTAATTCATCATGAATATATCAAACTCCATCTTCAATACCTGAAATAAAATTATGTAACGGAAAATCTTTGTTATTATTTGTTGGAAAAGCATGTTTTGGGCCTAGGCCTATAATATTAATAATATTGTTAGGTATTTGTGTGTCTGTTGAATTTTGAAACCATTTATTCTGTACAATATTTGAATTACTGATTTTATTCTTTGTAAAAATTTTTTCCAAAATTTTAAATTTCTTGAATAACTTATTATTATAAAAAACTAATAATTTTTTGAAAGAAGTTTCTTCATGATAAAAAAATTCCTGATAAATAGGTGTAACGAAATAAGCGGACACGCCGGGATTTCACCGGTACGTAACCTCCGGTAGGTTAAGTATTTTCCAACCGGACTGTCGGTTGACAGAAACCCGCGGCGCTACCAATATACCGTCCACCGATTAGCTCAATGCCGGAAAGAATGAAACGGGTCGTTACAAGAAAATACGCCAGAATATAATAAAAACCAAATCGCGTTTATTAAACAAATAAAAGAAAGCCGGTATAAACGAAATACAAAAAAAATGGTATAGCCGGAAATTACGGTTCCGGTACTTTCGCCTACGCTCCGGAAGGTGACCGCACGTCACTCCGCGACGCCGAACTTTTTATTCCGGAGAAGAAAGAGAGGCCGAGGGAGGAAGAGGCACTTGTCTGATACGGCCGAGCCGGTACTTACAATATTCGGCACGTTTCGAACAATGGTCCTGGCTGCTCCCGATGGACCCAAACAGGTGGTCGGAATAATCCTAAAAGTATCACTTTCAGGCACCCACGGCGGATACACCCACGATAACGGAGCCGGCAGTACAATCAGCGCAAAGATAGTTAACCGAAAGGAAAACGCAAGACGCGTGCGGATCAAGTCGATTGAAAATCGAATCTGCTGTTAACGGTTAGCGCGATGCTCGAATTCTCTATTAGTTCCCCCTGCCCACCTCTCTCTCTCTCTTTCTTCCTCAGACTTCGTTCCACCTGAAACAATAACTTATTCCATATATACATACACACATTTATATATATTCTAACTGCTGGAGGCAGTTCGTTGTAACGAAAGTATCCGGTTTCCCGGTGCTTTCGTTACGCTCCCCGCCCCCAGACGCTGAGTACCCTGGAGCGGTACCAGCTCGACCAAACGTAGTAGTCAAGGCGGTGAGACATATCAGGACAAAAACAGAATAACTAAATTAAACATCAAGGAAGATGAGGGAAAAGGGGTTAATAATAAACCTGCTCTTTCTTTTCCCCACCTGTATTCTAAAGGGGTAAAGGCCCCAACCTGTACAGTCTAGAGCCATCAGGCTTGAATTTATATATTTTAATTTTCCGCGTTATCCGGTACTCCCGGTTCGTCGCACGTCCGGGTTATGCCGGTGAATCATCCGGACATATTAATTTTTGCCGGTAACTTGTTTTCTGCTGCCCGGGCCTGATCCATCCTCTGTTGAGGCCCTAGCCGGTTCCCTGCCGGTGTTGATATACTTCTTCTTCTACGGCTTGCATCCGGCGTTGCGCGTCTCTAAACGCTTGTTACGCCTCACGCCGCTTCCTCGCCAGCTCTCGCTCTTGTTGAGACATTTTTTCCAGGAAATCGGCGTAGAGTCTCTCCTTCGTGGCCCTCTTCTTCTTATACTGCTCCACGCGGTCAACCCAGCTGGCGGTATTAGGGTGCCCATTAACACCATACCCATAGCACAATAATCCCGAAGGTCATCGAATGTCCTAGCTCGGGTGACCTCGAGTTGGGCATCCTGGGCTCGAATCTGGAGCAGTTGCTGCTCGACGGCCTGCCATTCTGTGGCCGCTGGATTGGTGAGACGCCTCTCCTCGGCTTCCAACGCCTCAGCATCAGGCTGCTCGACCAGAGCCATGGCCGCCGCTGCCTCCCAGAGTTCTTTCTGACGTTGGGTCATTTTTTTCGTCTCAAGCTCCTAGGATAAGAGAAAAGGAATCCCATTAATTCTCAGAACGATTTACAAAACTTATTAGCAAACTAGGAAGGGTGGGTTGCGCGTGATCGGGTTACGCGTGGCAGTGGAGTTAGTAAATTATTCGGGGCTACCGCTCGATTTGTGGAGCCTTTAGGTCTACCCCGAGTTCGCGGACCTAATGATTCGATCCGATCTTCCGGGTCTACCCGAGTCGCAATAATTTGCTGGGGCGACTTTCGTGGCCTTCCAGGCCCGCGTTTTTCCGGCGCTTGAAATAGGGTCGGATGGTCTCGCTGACCACGCACGCTCGCATTTCCCGAATTTACCGGTGGATGTTCGGGGTTAACCCCCTCTTCCGGTCGATCTTCGGGTATAATCCCCTCTTCCAGTTGATCTTCATAAAACGGTTTGAGATCCACCACATGGCTTATGCCGTCACTCTTTCCAGTTCCATCGACCAGTTCGTAGGACGTTTGTCCGAACTTATTCCGGATAGTGAACGGTCCAACATATTTCGGAGCCAACTTGGCTGTTATTCCTTGTACAGCCGACGAGAGTACTCGATTTCGTCGGAGTACTTTATTTCCCACTGTATAGTGGACCTCTCGGCGCTTTGCATCATAATGTCGTGTTTGCCGTCGTTGCGCCTTTTCAGAATTGGTACGAGCTTCTTGATGCAGAGCTCGGAGCTTCGACATCCTGGCTTCCCAATTACTGATCGCTTGCTGATTTTCACCTTCGATTCCGGCCTGTTCCACTTGTCGGAGAACGGAGTGAGGTGGTTCTAGCCGACAGCCATATGTAAACACGGCTGGACTAAATCCTGTTGATTCTTGTACCGCCGTATTGTACGCGAACATAAAGTCGTTAATGTGCTGGTCCCACTCAAGATGATCATCTCCGATCTTTGACCGAATCATATTTTTAAATGTCCGGTTTACTCTTTCTACCGGATTGGCCTGGGGATGGTACTTGGGAGTATATTCATGAACCACTCCCCGAACCTCTAAGAATTTATCGAGCTCCTTATTTTTCAACTCGAGGCCGTTGTCCGATAGAAATATTCCCGGGGCTCCAAAGCGTAGAAATATTCTTTCTTCGAGTGCCTGGACGACATTTAACGCCGTTAGCTTCCGGAGGGGTACACACTCTATCCACCGGGTAAACAAATCTTCAAAAATTAACAGGTACTCGAATCCGTTCTTGCTACGCGGAAACGGTCCCATTGCATCTCCGGCTACGATTGGTCCCGGTCGAGTAATCCTCCTGTGACCTAATCGACCAGCTGGTGCCATTTGTTGCACTTTACACTGCTGACACACAATGCAGTTCTTCACGTGCCGTGCAACATCCTTATGGATTGATGGCCACCAGTAGTAGGCTGCGATTCGCTCGTATGTCTTCTTTTGCCCGAGATGACCCGCCGTGGCTTCTTCGTGGCATTCCCGGAGAACATCTTCTTTCTTCTTCTGTGGTACCACGAATTTCCACGCATCGTCATCACCGGTAAGGTCTTCTAGGATTGGATCCGGTCGGTAAGTATACATTCGGTTTCCGATAACCTTCCAACCGGATTATCTTTTGGATTTTCCCGAATTTCTTCTCTTCTTCGCCGGTACCAATCCTCGACATCTTCATTATCATCCGGAGAATCCATCGCCGCAACTTCCGGTACCTCATCTTCGTACATCCGAGATAAGGCGTCCGGGACATGGTGAAGCCTACCTTCACGATGTTTCACCTCGTAATCGTAGACTTGTATCCTCAGTGACCAACGAGCCAGTTTCCCGGTTGGATTTCGAAGATTAAACAACCACTGCAGACTGCTGTCGTCAGCGACTACCTTAAAATGGTAACCTTCTACGTAAGGTCGATATTTCTCTATCGCCCAGAGTACGGCAGACATTCACGCTCCGTTACGGAATAATTGCTTTCGGCCGAATTCAGAGTGCGGCTGGCAAAGGAAAAGACTCTCTCTTGCCCATTGATCTCTTGGGTAAGCACAGCTCCCAATCCACAATCACTGGCATCCGCCTGCACCGTAAATTCTGCAGAAAAATCTGGCCTCTGCAATACCGGTGCCGTTGCGAGCATCGCCTTAATCTTCTCAAAAGCGACCTGGCAGTCTTCGGACCAGTCGTACCGAACCTCCTTTCGGGTCAGCTGCATTAATGGCTCTGCTATGGTAGCGAAATCTTGAAGAAACTTCCAGTACCATGAAGCCATTCCCATGAACCTCCGAAGTTGTTTCAAGTTTTTCGGAGCTGGATAATTTATTAAATAATAAATATATTCGGGTCCACAAAATTTATATCCTGGTATATGTAATTCAAACGGTAATGAATCAATAACGTTATCGAGCATACTCTTTGAATAGGTTATCGGTATCTCTTTGTCGATGTTTGACTTTTTCCCTTTCGTAATCTGCCGGACATTCGATGCCATGCTAATATCTATCTTGGTGGGGGTGGTACTATCTTCTTACGTTTTGAATTAATTTCTTTTTTATCGTTTTCGTTGTCGCTGTTAGATACTCTGTTCGAATCCAACGATGATGAAGGTGTGGTGGTAAATAATAATGTCTTAGGGGCATGCTGTCGATATCTAGGTGCTCATTTAACTGTACTACAAGATGGTTGATCGTTGTTGCGGTTTTCGATTTCGTGCCAGACGCGTTTGTTACCAATAAACTCACGTGGTACTGCTGCACTACGAAGGGCATTTGCAAACTGACGATGGCCGTAAGGAGGAGTTCTTTTTCTACCTCCCATAGCATCATTCAACATGTCGATAATATTAGTTCCATGGATGGTATCGCCATCTATTATAATTTCACCGCGATTATTCCACCGAACGTTTTTTGAACCACGTAAATGCCGAACCAATCGTCGCGCTTTTGACCGGAATTTTTGTGGTACAGTTTCTACGAGATATTCATCATTAGTTGATGTATGCATTATCTCGTTTCCTTCTTCTTCTACTATTTCTTTTTGATTTGATATAGCTTTCTGTTTAACAGCCTCGTTGTCGTTATTTATTTTCGATGAATTGTGGTCAGACAAATTTCTTTCGACTTCAGAGTCTTTAAAATATAGATAGCGTTGTAACACCTGACAATATCGCCGCCACTTTTCACGTTGATCAATTGTTGGCGAGTTTAAAATTTCGTTCATATCGATATCGAGTCTACTAGTTGTTGTACCTGCTGTTTGGACAGTCTTATGCAGAATTATGTTATTTTTTTGTACTGTACTGGCGAGCTCTTGAGGTACTAGAACCATTTTTCGTGCGTATTCCATATCACAAAGCGCTATTCACAATGCCTGCTAAAAGCGAACCAAGTACTGGTGCTAGGAGAGTTGGTAGAAATCCACCACGTTGTATAATAATACGTTTTTTATCTCCCACGGAATTGCCAGGATTTGATAATTTTCTCAGAATAGCTGCGTGTTTGCGTAAACGTGTCTTGTGAATTTTACTAAGAAGCACGTTACCTCGTAATATATTCAAAGCTATTTCACAAATGCTTATTACTAAATTACGATCTGCGTGCTGTAGCACTGCACGTCTCTGCCGTGTGTCAAGATGATATAATGCTCTCAATATACTAGCGTACTTAATGCCAATAGGCATATGTGCTCTCGGTTCCATTACTAGTGTGTTACTGGGGTTAGATTATACCCTGTGTAACCTTTTATTTCTTTTTTTTGCACGTATACATAATGATATTCATCATCCGGAAAAATGCAAGTACGGAGTCGTACATTGTCAGGCGTGGCCTGCTTCAAATCGAGAAGAATGTATCCGTGCGGCTGCGATGTAGCATCGAAGTAGCATTCTTGAATGAACCGTACATTCTCCGGACATATCTGACGTGCTAAATGTCCAATCTGTGCCCTATCTCGTGGGTTTTTAAAAATAACGATATAATTTGTGTTGAGTGATATATCCCTTTGACCTTTACCCTGATGAAAAAGATTTTGTGTAATAAAAATAACGCTTAGGTTCTTATGATGGCTACCCTTTGTGAAAAGGTTTACGATCGCCGCGTGAGTTGACGATTCCCGCATTAAGTCATCGATAATTAAAAGTTTAGGGCGAGAATCGTTCGCGTAATGGCTACTTTGCGGTAACCCCTCCCGAAATTCAATGTCGTTTCCTAACTCTGTGTAGGAAGGCTGCCATTCGGAATAATATAACATTATACGGTCAAAGTGTACGTCGCTCATTTGTTCTATATATTGCAGAAATCTTCTAACAAATACAGTTTTCCCGCATCCCGTAGGACCACAAATCATTGACGTCCAAGGATGTTTCCAACGTGTGTCCATGGTGGATACTGAAACGACGTATTGATGGTCCTCTATATATATACAGGGTCATCGAAAAGTATCGGACCCCCCTAATATCTTCAGTTAGAATGCACTTAGGAGAAAATCTCTAATAGCAAAGTTGTATGGTTTCAAGCGGGGAGTAAGATGATGACCTTGACTTTGACCTTGAGCATGTCCTTCAAGGTCATTTCAAGGTCAATCTTATTTTTTTAAATAGAACCCCCTACATTTTATTGCATATTCTTATAGCTTATCTCGAGAGCTTTCCAAAACACTATAATAAAATATTTTTTTATTAAGTACTTTTTGAGTTATAAAGGTTTGAAGTTAACAATTTTTTGACGCAAAATGTAGAATATCTTGTAAAATATTATTTAGTTTTCAGTAATCATAACCTTAATACTTTTGTGCGCGGAATAATGAGACCAATTAATTGGTTTAAAGAAAATACATTAATCGGATCCCCCTAATATTTTCAGTAAGAATGAAAAAACCACTTAACAAATTGTTAACTTCAAACCTTTATAACTCAAAAAGTACTTAATAAAAAAATATTTCATTATAGTGTTTTGGAAAGCTCTCGAGATAAGCTATAAGAATATGCAATAAAATGTAGGGGGTTCTATTTAAAAAAATAAGATTGACCTTGAAATGACCTTGAAGGACATGGTCAAGGTCAAAGACAAGGTCATCATCTTACACCCCGCTTGAAACCATACAACTTTGCTATTGGACATTTTCTCCTAAGTGCATTCTAACTGAAGATATTAGGGGGGTCCGATACTTTTCGATGACCCTGTATAACGACAGTACTTTACTCGTATTTGTTATAACAGGGTTATACACACACACACACACACACACACACACACACACACACACATGTTCATAATTTAATAAGAAGAAATTATTAAAACCATAAGCATTGGAAGTTTATTGCATAAGTAACAATTATTCATAATGAATGCTAGTATATTATTCTTCTTTATAACCGTATGGATAACTTTTATATAAACTTACAAATCTACGCTTATGATAAACCGGTTTACACGTTTTTATTTCTTTACGAGTAATCACGTCATGAAAAGCAGTTCGTCTAATTGCCTGTGTAGCTAGTATAATCTCACTTCTATCTTCGATTACCATTTCACGTATTGTGTCAAATTTTATTTTTTCCGAATTCGCGAAGTTCAAGGTAATACCTTTTACTTTACATATGCATTTTTCATAGTTCTCAACCCCCTTAATCTTGTATGCATAAAACTTAGGACCACCAGATATAAAAGATGAGATATACGCCCCTGCAGGCTCGTTGGATAATTCGTCGGTGCGTTCGCCGAGCATAGCACCGATTGGTGGTTCATATTCGTCGCCACTATTATTGCTAACGTAAATTACTGAGTCAGTGTCATAGTACAATACGCGAGATTGTAATTTTTCTAGATAACTATATAACTTTAAACGAGCCTGGGCTGTAGTATATGCAGCGACTACGACATTCGCTACCGATGATGCAATTAGAGCTTCTTCTTTGTAGCACCAGCTTACATACAATTTCTCATCATTTATAGGTAGTATACCATGCACGTCAATTTCTGGGCTGGTGAGTAATTCTACTAATTTTTGAGGTTCGGAAACCACCTCTGCTTTTGGCATATTTTCTCGTTGACCAAATTTACCCCATAATGAGTTTAAGCTTAATTTTGCTACTGAACGTAACCCCGCATTATAGGTTATTCGTCTCTTATCTACTTTCATGTGTTGTCGTTCCAACTCTGCTACGTATAGATTTTTGTCGTGTTCCCCTACACATTGAGGGGGATATCCAGACGCCAATGTCTTTTCGGTGAAAAATTCATCGATGTATCCTGTGAAAAGACCACCCTGCTGCGTCTGTGGATCGTACTGTGTGATTTCATACTGCCAAATCTCGTAAACTTTGTTCACCACGTATCCCATTTCGACAGCATTGGCTATTTCATCAGAAACCCAGGTACCAGTTAACACTCGGTCTTCTTCACGTTCGTGTGGACATCCTCGCTGAATCATTTGTTCCGCACAAGTACGACACAAGAGGAACAACAGTTTGCCATGCATTTTCACTGGTAACACAGTGGACTTTTTTGGACTGCCTATCAGCACGCCGGTATCCACCTGTTGGTATTATACCAATTTGATTTGGTTTTAAAAATCTTTTCCGAAATACACGTAGACAAGCTGAAGCTATTGTAGCATACTCACTAAAAGGACAAACATCGCCACACTCCATAAATGTTTTCCGAAATGCGCTACAAGCCAATCTCAATATTGTTACATCCTGCTTGCAATATTTTTCTATTTCTTCTTGAAAATTAAACACGTAACTACGTTGTTTTTTTATTATTGTACCAGGATAAAAATTTTTCTCTTTCTTATGGATGCATCCCACCAGGTGAATAATACTTCATGTCCGGTAATTCGCCAACGTAATTTTGATTTTCTGGTACGTTAAATAGATGTGGAAATGTACCTTTTTCAATATCATTTATACCATATGCAGCTGGCAAATTACGCAGCGGCATGTGGAAATAATTCAAACTATCGATAAATTTAACACTTTTATATTGTAATAAAATTATTTTGGACCCGTTCATAACGACTGTTGGTAAATCGCGCGTGCAGTGTTTTTCTACAAAATATTTCAAAATAAACTGCGCATCATAACCTTGAGAATTATGAGCAATGCATATTATGTTATTAAACATTTTTCTCGGTTGTATTGCGAATTCCACAAATTGTTTTACGCAGTCATTTCTGAATACATATTCGCGAATACCGCATTTTGAACACAATATTGAAAGGTCTGTATTTTCAAAACAGAAATCGCATGATTGCTGTACACACACAGAGTTGGTACATGGATTTTTATTTCTTCATCACCTTCAACCGATAAATTTTGCTGTGTCTCAAAATCATAAAATAAAAAAATGTTTTTCGCGCGTCGTTCCACATTTGATTTCAGTGGTTGAATATAACAAAAATGACCTATGGGCAATTTCGAATTGCAAATACTACAAAAACTCATACCGCATACATGTCTGTCATTTTTGTCGTATTGTACCATCTTACAACTATTTTTACAAAATTTTATTTTCTCACATACACTGTAATTTTTATCAAACGAACCTCGTTTCCGGTGGTTTTCTATACACGACCTACCGAAGAAGGTCCGCATACATACATTACATTTTATAACTGGAATATTTGTGTTGCAGGATGGTATGTTTTTACATTTATAACACTCGTCTTTGCACCTGTGATTGTTTCTATATTTTTTATTGCATGGTATACAATAACCCCTGCTCCCGGCTGCAGCTACCAAATTCAAAATAGGTTGGTAATGTTTTAAATGTGCATAATACATAATGCGTATCGTGCCTAATACATGATTACTTGTGTTAATGACAAATTGCTTACCATCATAAAGTGGCGCATCACCACGTCCAAATCCATTATATGAATACACAACAATCGCTATGCCTTTATGTGCAAAGTGAATTTGAAATGCATTTATATGAGCAATGCCGTATCCGTCAACAGTTGGCAAATCAACTCAAAACAAATGAATGAGCTCCAGCGCTTTCTCGGTTTGATAGGAGCCGCTGGCTCGTCGTATAGCATTCCAATTTTCGTGTAAAGTTCCCGAGCGTACTTGACCTCTTTGTAAGTAAATATAGCCTGCAACTAGCGATCTTGGGAGGCACATGTTATCATTGTTATGTATAGATAGAATGGATTTTTTGTGTACATCAATGTCGGATAGTGTTACACGCCCGCAACCGGTCACTGTTTTTACAACGGAAACGTTTATAGTTATTTTATCCTTAATACTAAAATCATTAGCGCTTGGCACAGCATTATTAAGTAATGTCCATAAATCATTGTAATTAAAAACGCTTACAGGTCGAAACGATAACCACAGGGGGCCACTGTAAAATTTGTCGGAATTTATGGTTAGGCCTATGTAGTCCGTAGGTCTTGCCTGTCCACATAAATAAGCATGAAGCGACTTCATGCACTCCTCCAGCCATATATACAAATCAGTAGATGTTCGTGGTTCTGGTATATATCCGCGTATTTCTCGTCCAGATAATCCAAATCTCGTAAAATGCCTTGATGATTCCGATTCTATCTGAAAATACAGTTGAGTGGTATCTTCGAGCACTCTCTCACGACCGCTCCCTGTCTGGAATGAGTTTTCTGTGAATATAGGTAAACTGTTTAGTTATAAAACGGGATGTGAATATAAAATATACATACCAGTTGGTGTGTTACCACTATATGGGTTTAAGGACTCCCACACCACCTCGA
Organism: Trichopria drosophilae; assembly: GCA_030407085.1. Lineage (NCBI taxonomy): Eukaryota > Metazoa > Arthropoda > Insecta > Hymenoptera > Diapriidae > Trichopria > Trichopria drosophilae. The sequence continues at coordinate 106,481,907 of CM059583.1, read as the reverse complement.
CAGGAGATGATGATCTAGCGCTCTCGGTATCGCTGTCTATGTTGGGGATCGTCAACAGTCTGCTGGTTACAACTGTCAGTGATGCTACAATTTTCATCATCATCCTCATCCTCATCCTCATAAATATCATGTTCTTCTTCAAAATAGAAAAGAAAACACAAAATTAATGTAAATAAAAATAAAATACCAAAATTATATTGACTCTATTATGATCTCTACCACTTTCATCCGTGTCGCTGCTAATCATCAGGTCATCTATAATATTAATCCTGATGGGCGGATTGATCATTACATCCTCAATAATACTAACTCTTGTGTTAGTGGCTGAGGTACTGGGGGTACCACCGTCCTCTTGGTGTTTATTTACATCATTCACTGCAAAAACAGATAATCATATATTTTAATTTAACTAGTTGTTTTCTCTCCGTATATAAATATTATATATAATTTTTATATTTGATAATAGTTTCTTTACCACTACCGTACGTACAGGAAAGAAGTGTCAAATCTCCCTCCGTGTCCCCCATCATATCTAGGTAAGCTATAAACAAAAGAATAACATTTAAGAATAGAATATTATATAAGAATTAATTATAGAACTCCAGCGAGTATTCAGTTCAATCTATCAATAATTTTCAAATGCTATCAATTAAAAATTACGCTACCTTTATTATGCTCTGTCTCCCTTGTATTGACACCTGATGTACCGGGTACGTTTCCATCATCATCTTCATTTTTCTTTACCGTATTTGCTGCAAAAGAATTTAATGTTACTATTTCTTATATTCATACGTTATTTGACGAACTTTAGTGCTTGATGTATTGCAGTTCTGATGGTTTTGATTCACTACATTTTGAGCACATGAAGCTTCAGAAATATTTTAATAAATAATTATATATTTAAATTGTAATTTTATTAGTTTTACGCAACATAATTCAATTACTTTTTAACTACTAGGTATTACATATTAGCGGTTTTATATTTACTTATCTTTGGTATACTCGTAATAAAATATGTTTACCTTGCACTTCTGCATCGTATGTGCACGCAAGAATGTCTGCGTCTCCCTCTGAATCATCCATCATATTTTTGTAAGCTGCAAATAATTACGTTAATGCGCGCTTCATTTAGAAAGCATTTTTTTGCGGTATCTAACTCTTTTTTGCCCAAAATGAGAAATGCTGGTACGACAACTTCAGCTCAGATTCTGGGTTAAAGGAATTTTAGACTTTTGAAAGCTACCTTTTCTACTATTTTCAAGTGTTCTCTTTCGATATCCAATGAGGAAATTATAATAACTTTATTATTGCAACAATTTTGCAAAATAAAGTTATTTTCGATACAAGTGCGAAAAAGTTATATTCAACGAATGTGAGGGTCGTAATCACATTCGTTCAAAAATATTTTCGCACATGTGCCGAACAATATTTTTTTTTATTCCAGCGTGTTAAAGTGCGCTGCCAAAATGTCAAAAGTGTGTAGAGTAGCACGTTACGCACACTGAATCAAAAATATATTCTTTAAAGTCTTTTTTTTTCACGATTTTCTGCACCGAAACAAGTTATAATCAATAAAATGCATACATAAAAAGTGACCCCGATTTGTTGAAGATAAATTCGTTTTACTCGAGAAACTGGTCTGAAGTTTGCATATCTGTTTTTCTAATTTAGGGCTAATTTACAAAACCGTACTACCAGATCAAAAATAGTCATACAAGGTTTGTTTTTGAATCTATCCAACTAAATTTAATGAAAGTGAGGACGTTTTATTTATTTTAGCACAAGTATTCATAATTTACGTACCCTCATTTTAATTTCAACACATAAATTATTATTGAAAGTCCCATTTATTCATTAAATTAAATGTACATCAAATGATCAAATCATAATGGATAAAAACAATCGGTAATAAGTTATGAATACTATTAATTACTTATGTCAAGATATCTGTATATGCTTATTTATCACTTACCTAGTAATGTCGTGTATCGCCACATCAGGTTATGTAGACATCTTACGTCCCCCAAACCACTATTTTTTAGGTGCTTCCCAATTATTAAAGTCACTTTGGGGTTTTTAAGTACACCTAATTTATCCAATTTGGAAAGCACACGCGGTCCACAGTGAGAAGCGATATATCGCATAAACTTCAAAAGTTGATCTGTGCTATATGTACGTAAATCACTCAAAAACCTTTCACTACACTTTCTTCTTAGGCACCCATCATATCGGATCGCAATTTTAACGGCATTTAAGACCGCTGTCAAAATTTCACGCCTCGACATTGTATGATACGATATCAAAAACGGACTGAAAGATCTCGTTGATGTTAACACGTTCATCATACGGTGTGGTCTTAAATTTCATGTTAGTTGCATTATAAATGCAACATAAATTCTGCAACGCTGAGTATGCGTTTGTAAATACTCGATAAAAATATTGCTTGTAAAACGAAATTTTTCATAGCTTAACATATTTTATACCTATAACTTGCGAATCCTATTTATTAAAAAACATGTATACGGTTATACACAATGAAAATTCAACGATAATAAATTCGACATTATTTTAAATATTTAGTATAGTGTAGCTCATAATATATCTCTACATTGTACCATCGAGATGTGTGCCTTCGTGGAATGTGCTGAATTTCAAAACAAGTGCGCGTGCAGTCTCGAAAGCCGGTGCTATTGTAGTAAGATGCATCGATGATCCCTCAGTCAACCACGAGTCGTATCGCCGGGTACACGTGTTTGTAATGCCAAATCCATTTTTCGTCTGTTTTCTGATTTTTAACGTCTCCCGACGGACTCAATTTTTATCAAAACGAAACGTATGAGGGGCAAAATTCTTCGCCTTTTCAAACTCTACAACATTATTCATTTTTACCCTTTTTAGATCGATAACTGGCGAAATATTCATTGCAGGTCATATGCTCTTTGAGGTAAGTTGCAACTCTATAAAAAACCTTCAAAATCATTCGTTAAAGTAACTTCAAAACGAGCCGAGTTATATTCAGAGAGAGAGAGAGAGAGAGAGAGAGGGAGAGAGAGAGAGAGAGAGAGAGAGAGAGAGAGAGAGAGAGAGAGAGAGAGAGAGAGATAGACAGAGAGAGAGAGAGAGAGAGAGAGAGAGAGAGAGAGAGAGCGAGAGAGAGAGAGAGAAAGAGAGCGAGAGAGAGAGAGAGCACGAGTGAGCGAGTGAGAGAGAGAGAGAGAGAGAGAACGATTGTCACATGATTAGTTTACTGTGGGCACTATGGGACGTCGCAAACGTGACTCATCGGGGCGCCAAGAGGTAAGTGGCCTCGATGAGTCACGTTTGTTATGACGGCCCACAGTGCCCACATTACTGCTCATATTACATATACATAAACTGTTCATTTTCTTCGGGGCACTAGCAGTGCCTACATAAACCTCGGTATATACCGTGGTTTGAATGTGTTACTGTTTTTTTTATAACAATTTTTTCAGTAAAAAGTATTTTTTATGTACATTAGTAACTATAGAAATTGATAAGCATTAAAATATTTAATGTATTGATTGAGTGGTAGGACATGTTATAGTCGCAATACTTTATAAAATAATGTAAGCACTCTGTACATTTAAATGGAATAATAAATATGTATATATATGTCATTTAAAATCCACGTACTAAGAATCTAAGGGCGTCAAATCTAACAATACCCATTTGCGGATAAAAATATTTTAGATAAAATCATGAAACATTACGCAGTGTGTCATCTAGACCCCATGATTGGCGACTGCAGGACCAACGTCGTGTGTGCTGCTATACAGATAAGTTCGTGAATATTCATTTTAAATTCGTAGTCATTTCGTTAGTTTCGATTTTTTTAATTTTAATTAATAATTCTTTTTCAATTACGATTATTTTTACTTCAATCCATAATTCATTTATAATTAAGACTGTTTTTTTACTAGAATTCATAATTAATAATTATTCGCTTTGGTTTAAATTAATATGCAATATTTACTGTCGTGAAGGAACAATTTTGCAATGGCGTAAAATTCGTATTCACTTTAATATTGACTCGTCAATGTGTTTTCTTTTGTAATCTTGTAAGTGAACCACGAAAATGTTCTTAATGTATACAGCGCTAAACGGACGGAAATAATACAGTCGAGCCAGACACTGAGCTCACCTGAGAATTTCGCCAGCATGCCGCCGCTATATCCCCACTCTGGACCGTCCCCGCCGCGCTTCGCCCCACCATTACCTTAGGCCGGTTCGTGCATCGTCGGAGAAAGGCTGCGTTCGCACGTCGTCGCTGTTTATCGACACCAGCTCCCTCGCTTCGCTCAGTATGAGGAAAGTCCCTGCAGTTTTCTATACAAGAAACATATCCAATAAGAAATTTGGTGGTAATGAACAGTTTCGTTTCATTTTCACTAGAAGCACCGTGAACATTAATCAATTAACGAGAAATTATATGTTGCATTTGTACACAATAGAATGACTTTCCAGAACTATCTAAATAGTAATAACAATTAATTTACGTATTTTACATTATTAAAAATAAGTATTAAATATGTTTCGAGTCGAGTCTCCAGTCACATTAGAGATTTTTAATTCCCGCGCAACTACTAGGGACTTTCCCCGCACTGAGCGAAGCGAGGGAGCTGGTGTCCATAAACAGCGAACCGGCCGAAGGTAATGGTGGGGCGAAGCGTGGCGGGGACGGTCGAGAGTGGGGATATAGCGGCGGCATGCTGGCGAAATTCTCAGGTGAGCTCAGTGTCTGGCTCGACTGTAGACGCGTCCCACAAAATGAATAGCTAAATAAAGACCGATTGAATGGTTCAATAATAATTTTACAAATTTTGATGTTTTCGTTTGGATAGATTTCGAAATCAATTGTTGCTCGGAGAAAATATAACGAGATGAACTTTAAAGAGTATTAGTAATACTTTCTTAATCTTTGAAAATACTATAAATAAATGCAGTCAAATACAGTTTTTAAGTAAATATTTACTTCTAGTAAACATTCTTCAAATTTGAAGTTCATTCGTCTTACAACTCTTTAAAACCTCGATTTTAGAGTTGACCTTCGCTGCTAAGTATATTTCATACAAATGTATCAAATAGTGAAAATATTAATTGTCAATGTTGGCGCAATTACAAAAGGATGTATAGCATTGTGCTTCAAACTAAAATGTTCGCATTGTTTTGAAGTTCATATTATTGAGATCTAATCCAATTCAGATCAAGCAGGACGGAGAGGAAAAAATTTTAGATGTAGCTGGCGATTGAATATGACATTCTTCAAAAAAAAGAAGGGGACACGTATTATTCCGAATTTCAGAAAGATGATTTTTAACAATACAAGTATTTTTAACGATAAAAATAAAAGAACGTTAAAAGATGTTTGTTTCTCGTGCCACTTTTTTTACCTGATGTAGACTATTAATTTTTATTTCTTACGTCTTAGAGTCAATTTTATACCCTTTAAAAATCGTTTGAAATTTAAAAAATTCTTCTTTATTAACAAAATTGCGGCAGATTTTATAAAAATAACTGAATTAAATTTTCTTGAAAATTCCACACTTTTATGTTTAAATGTTTACCACAAATTTTTGTCAATATGGATAAGAATTAACGTAAGTTTCAAGCGTGCTGAATGAAATTTGTACTTACAATTTGTTTCTAATATTTAATGGCCCATATTTTAATATTTAAGGCCCATTAATGATTTTTTAATTTCTGTATTACTCGTCAAATTATGCCCATCTCTGGATAAAAACATACAAATATTTCAGATGAAATCATGAAACATTACGGAGTATGTCATCCAGCACCCAGGATTGGCGACTGCAGGACCAAAGTCGAGGGTGTTGTTATGCAGATAATTTCTCGAATATTCATTTTAAATTCATAATCATTTCATGACATTCGATTTTTTTATTTCAAGTCATAATTCATTTTTAATTATTACTATTTTTTACTTGAATTAAAAATTCATTTTTTATTTTGACTATTTTTAGTTCAATCCCTAATTCATTTTCAATTATGACTATTTTCACTTCATTTCGTAAATCATTTTTACTTGTGATTTATCATTTTTAAATTAATAAATAAAAAAATTAATAAAAAATTCAGTATTTAAGATGGGAAAGTAGCACAAAATTATTAGGTGGTTGAAAACGTACCCTTGAGTCATGTATTAACCAATAACACTAATACCGAATTTTGTGCTCCTACCCTTATTGGAACAAATTCACCCTTAAGGGAACACAATCATTATTTACCAAGGGAAAGTAGCACAAAATTATTTGACAGTTAAAAACGTACCCTTGAGTTATTTATTAACCAATAATACTAATACCGAATTTTGTGCTCGAACCCTTATTGGAAAAAACCACCCTCAACGGATGTTGTTCACATAGATTTTCCAATACCCAATTTTTAAGTATTTTTACATTTTCTTTAGCGCATGTTCCATTAATCGTATGATTTTCACACTTCTCCGACAATTGATATTGCTGCTGTTGCTTCAGTTTTGTTAGAGATGGGCAGTTCATTCACTCTCTTATAGTGTAAAGGTAACCACACCCATTGATATGGTGGTTGAAACACATAAGTCACAATTTCACTGTCGACAATATTTATTATAGACATTTCCTTCGGTATGAACCGATTACCAGGCCCGCGGAATCCCTGCACGTCTACAATGTATTCCATTTCGTATGAAACTGATTCACTAGTGAATAAAGTATAACCGCGTTTACTCATTAATTGACGCACGCGCAGTAATGATTACCCCTCCTCTCAAACCAATTTCTTTACATTTCCACTTATGGGGTTATATTCTACAATGCGATCATGTAAAATTAAACAATAAGCCGAAGAGTTTGCAGGAAAATTTTCCTTTGATTCAAATTCGAGTCGAACATCAACAGGTGCATATTTTAAAGCTTCATTCTGCTTAGAGCAATCAATAATGATTAATGGAGCTTTCTCTAAAAATATCGATTTATTCAATATAGGTTTACCAGTAACATTTTTATTATAGTAACTGGCTTGAAAATTGATATACATATCATATAATAAAGAAAATTGATTATTTGCAATATCAAGGTTTAAATTACCATACGGATAATATTTTGAATTTAAAAATACTGTAACATTACTAATGTTGCAGTGATCAAACAGACTTGCATTTCTCGCCTTGTCATTTTTTTCTAGCCGTTTGGAATCCAATAATAATATATCGTGGCTTTTCTAGTTGTGTCGCTGTTTTCACAGACCACACGTGGGATGATGCTACCGGCAATAGAGGATATTCATAAAGTTCCCATGTACGGAAACTTAAAGATATGCAAGGATCCTTTTCAATGAAACGCAGCAGATGTATCTTTTCCCTATCAGCCAACGTGACATATGGAACTAACCATCCTATTTTATTCATCTCAATTTTATAATTTTCGTCCACATTTTATATAATTGCATTATCATCATGTTTAGATCTTGTTAAAACAAGTTCATGCTTTGCATTTACAATTATCTTACGATAATCTTCAGCAAATCCGAGAATCATACTCAGAGGCATGATCACGTCAAAATAACCATTATCATTTGTTATCTTTATATTTGAACTAGATATCCAACCTGCTTTGATTAAAACGGGTTCATGATTTGGTGTGTAAGAAGGATACCCCTTCATCAAGCTAGTAATACCAACATTTCTATTTCGATCAATTTCAACTCCATTCAACTCATACCGCGCCTCATCAAATAAATGACAGATTGCGTTAAATGTTAGATTAGTATTATTTGCTTTAGTTCCATCGGTTTTGGTCAATCTTCCACTAACATGTATCAAACTTTTACATGGTAAAATACATAAATCTTCATGTTGCACAACAATACGAATTTTATCATTTTTGCCAAATGAGCTTGTATTGTAAGATTTATGTGCATGCAGCTCGTAATGAGCGACAGATTCGTCGAAAACGACTGGGTTTTGAATGCTGAGTATTGGATCCGCCATTATTGTTATTGTGATAACATGCGATAAGCAAGCAAATACAACAACGGCAATGACAGTTTTTATTATTCACTGTCTGACATTGTGGTGATGATGTAACTTGAGTCCCAAGCTTTTCAGAAATAGAACGTTTCGACGTGTTAACGTCTTGCGAATTTGATCACGACTGATATGTTTTGTCCATGGTGGTTTATTATTATAGTAACTATTAAGGGTCTGACCATTGTACATAATACCCATTGTTACGTATATTTAAGATGTAGTCGTATTGTAATTGTTTCACCACGAAAATTCAGCAATTCACCATTCTGATCAACAATATGCAATTGAATATGATCTATTAATCTGACGACAACAGGTAAGTAAATGCCATGATTCGGCACTTCCACAATCTTATATCCGGGCGCCACAGTAGGAAAAAATTCGTAAATCGTATGCGCTCTACTGCTATTAATGTAAGCGCCTGCAGTTATATTGCACTCTACGAGAAGTGCATTAACTTTAATCATGGTTACTGGCAAATCTGAAATGTGCACCTAGTTTGCTTCCAAAATTCGTCTATTGAAACCAAATGTTCGCTCTATCGAATCGATTGGTGTAAAATCAATGTCTTGATTAGACCTGATTTCTCTGCGTAAGGTATTATTATTGGGTTTTATATCTAGTATAATATCACTATACTCTGATAGCTTGCTTCTAATATATTCTGCTATATCCTCAATTTCTTAGCTCCCGATCGGCACAGTAATTTGATGGTTACCAATTTGAAATTTATTAACGTCAACATTTGAGATTGAATTAAACGTTAAAAGTTCATTTAAGACCAATGCATAATTCTTCTGCGGTGAAAGTTCAATAGGTGGAAAGTATTGCGCTTCCAATACAGAAGACTGTCCCGAGAGCGTCAACGTAAAAGTATCATTCATACTGATGTTCAAATTACACTGATTATCATAACATTTTATGCAATATATTTATACAACTGATACTTGTTTGGACAAAACAGCTGATTGCATAAAAATTTGAGACATAAATGCCCACAATCAAAAGTGGTATAGTCTTGAAATTTTTGACGGTTATACATAATGCTACCTACACCGAGAGATTTTCCCAACTCAGCAGGTGGGGTGAGGTTTCCAAAGCTGTCAAAATAAACGACTTTAGAGCCACGTTTTCGATATGCTACCCAATGTGTCCCTGGACCGCTTGCATCGTCTAAATTTATGACTGCACATTCATTAACTTGGGGATTCTTTGGTAAATTATTACGCATAAATACACCTCTAAAATTCGGAATTCCAGCTTCTTTCGAATATTTTAATATATCTGCATCGGTGAGTGCTCGATGTGGTAGCTTTACAAGTTTTTGCGATTTTTTCTACATTTAACACCTAATCCCGTTTTATATGGTTTTAATTTTAAACCTAGACCATTTTTATAAGGTTTAAGATATACGCCTTTACCTATAGCTATTGTCTCCATAGCACGATTATGCCTTTCACTTTCATGTAACTGCTTTTGAGCAGCTTTTGCATCATTAACAGCCTTGGTTATACCAGCTGTGCAACCGGCTAATGCACCTACAGCACTTAATCCAGCAAATATGGGTGCTAGGAATGGCAAGAATCCGCCGACCTTTGCAGGTATCGATAGCTGTCGAGTCTTTTGTATGAATTGCTTACCACCTGCTTCTTTTACGGCTTTACGTGCCCCTTTCAAAGCGCTCGATATAACACTTTGAACATTATTACTTGGTGACATTGACATTTTAGCAGCCGCAATAATGTTGTTCAATGATGCTGTTTTCTTTTTTGACGCTTTTTTCTTCCTTTTAAGTCCCATGCCTAATTTACTTTTTAGTTTAATTGTCTTTGCAACACCCCAAGCTGCCGCCTTTTCTGCAATGCTTGCGTCTTTTGCTAAAACTCGCTTCCAAGCCTGCTCCGCTAATATTCGATCGGCCTCGCTTCTACCGGTAGGATTTTCACGAGTTTTGGAATAAACAATGTCGTGTTCCTTGCAAGCCTTATCTAACGGATTTATCCCCGGATCATCCCTTGCTAATCGCTGCTTTAATTTTGTACCAGGTCCACAGTACTGATAACCGGGTATATGAAGTTCTACCGGTAATTTATTAATTAAAGAATTGACCAATCCTATCCCACTCTTTATCCGATTTTGTTTCTTGTTTCTACTTACATATGTAATCATTTTAAGATGTGCATCATTCAAATATCAAATAGTTAATGACATTACATATAAAGGCTCTACTTATATTTTTATGTTCAGTTATTATCAAAATGCGATTTCATAAACAACCAACAAAAATCCCAATCATCAATTTTGATGATTTAACATCGTCTGTACAAAATAATGCAACTAATCATAAACGACATGGGGAGTTGCTGCCAAATAGTATACGTGCACTTTTCTGTGGCCCGTCTAATTACGGAAAAACAAATACATTACTCAGTCTAATCATCGATCAGAATGGATTGAAGTTTGAAAATATATATGTATATTCGAAATCGTTAAATCAACCGAAATATCAATTTTTACAAAACTTACTCGACTCTGTGGAGGGTATAGGATACTTTCCTTTTCACGATAATGAACAAGTAGTACCATCCGCCGAGGCCAGGCCAAACTCTATCATTATATTTGATGATGTTGTATGCGAGAAGCAAGATAACATTAGATCCTTCTTTTGTATGGGTAGACATAATTTCGTCGATTGCTTTTATCTCAGTCAAACCTATGCTCGTGTTCCCAAGCATCTTATTCGAGATAACGTAAACTTTCTGGTTCTCTTTAGGCAGTATGAAATGAATCTTAAGCATGTGTATAATGATCATGTCAATACGGATATGACATTTAACACTTTCAAAGATATATGTGCGCAATGTTGGACAGATAAGCATGGCTTTATAGTAATAGATAAAGACAGTGAATTAGAAGAGGGAAGATATAGAAAAGGTTTTGATTGTTTTAGAGGCATAAATGATTTTAAGAACAATAAAAAAATGTTGTAACAAGGCAGTACAGAGTGAGACTTGCATGCATTAACATGTCCTCCTCACTTCAACAGCAGCAAGACGTATTAAGTCAAATTGTCAAAGCTAGCGAATGTATTCGCCGGAAACATCGATTATTAAAAATTGGTAAAGAAACGCACGACCTTGCGATAAGTGAAACCCTCAAACCTTTAATAAGTCCATTGGGAAAAATAGCCGACGCTTCAACAATGTCGACCAGTAAACATGCAATTGATGATACACAGGATAAAGTAGCGGATAGTATGGAAATTAATGATGTTAACGATTATTATGACGATGATGATGATGATGATGATGATGATGATGATGATGATATGCGTGATGGATATAATACCCCTTTAGATCAGACATTTAGCAGTGATATTAAAACACCCACATATCATACTGAAGAAAGGTTATCAAATAAGTTTCTGGCTTTACTGATGAGGAATATTCACGAGAGAAGTGATATCATTGATACAACTTATGGTGTTTGCATAGAATGTGGTATTACAAGAATCGGCGATTCGACAATAGAATTTAAGAATAAAAATGTCATTGTTAAGGATCACAAATTTACTATTACTGAGGGTTTGCTTGAGTTATTATTTAAGAAAAAAGCTAATATAGCTATAATCGAACAATCTGATTTAACCAATTACAAAAGTATACTTACCTTAACTAATGCCCATAGGAAAAATTGGAATCAAGAAAAACCTATTCGATATAATGCTTCCCACAAGTATCGAAACTATATCAAAGATGTGTTCAAAGATGTTCCAAAAAAGGGTGGTAATTTGCCTGAATACATGATTGCTGGACAAATCCGTAAAATTGATTACGTGCATTGGGATGATCAAAATGATCTTGTCGATCGTTTGCGCCTTCTGATAGCATCGCAAGCTGCGGGTAATTCGAGTCTTTCGAATGAAATTTTATCGATCATTGAGGAGTTGCGTGAAGCTAATATACTCTATTAATTTTGCGATAATTACGTCAGTATCATAATGAGCATCGATGTATTTGGACGTTCGTCTCAACGAGCACGGAAGCAAGTATTTCAAAGTGTTGAAATTTCTACAGACGGTTCTTATGATTTTAAGAAAAGAAAGTTATGCAATATCGGAAGTCCGACGGATTCGGATGATGCCATTACTTTGAGAATGTTCCACACATCTATTCGCGATATTAAACAGCAACTAGATGAGATGTGTAAAGGTGTAATTAAAATTAATGAGAAGATTGAATATTTTGAAAAAAGTATAAATAAAATGCAACAAGATATAAATAAAAATTACAATGAAATAGAAAAGAGGCGGATTATATCTTCAGATATCGGAAATTATACTATTGAATTACATCAAGAAATAACTAAACATACCAATAATTTAAATACAAATAATTACACGCTTAGCAATCTTACGAATAACGTCACTGTGTTAGAGCGGGAAGTAAAGAAAAATAAAGATGATTTGCATAAAAATAATGGTTTGATTGATAGTCTTACGGTAGATATTGCTAATATAGAAGGAGACTTGAAAAAACATACCTATGACATAAGGGAGAGTAGTACTGTAGCTCATGATGCTGAGAAATTAATTTTTCTCCTAGAACAAAATGTCAATAAAAACAGTGAAGCCATAAAGAAGATTAATGGAATAACTGATGTTATTTACGGAAGAATTAATTAGTTGGTCTGAAAAATGTGAATAAATTAACTATCTGCAACTATCCACCCAACAGTTTTAATCAAGACGTTGCCTTATCTGTTTTACAACAATGACTTCTAAAGAGAAGAGAGAAGTCGTGAAGGAGCTTCGTAAACCAGCAAAAAAAATTATACAAGACGAGTTTAAAAACAAAATGTTTCGAGTACTTGAATATGTCAAAAAAAGTGACTTCTTCATAAGTGGAGTGCGTGTGCAACTGGCAATGTTGCGTTGCTCCGAAATTTCTCACCACTTGACAGTGGTGAGGAAATCGATGGAGCATCGCCTTGCTGAAGAGGAGATGAAGGAGGATTCCTTTTGGGAGTCGATATATGCCTCGGAGCACCTGATAAAAAATAAGTGTGACGAGGTTAATATCGCGCTTCAAGACGCTGTGCGTAAATTGAAGCGCGATTTTAGAAAAAAAATCGCCCGAATGGAGTACTGGAGTACTCAACAGTGGCGGAGAAGGGACTTTAAATATGTCCTGAATAACGGGGCATGCGAATGTCGTCGCGTTATTCGCGATTATAAGATGCGAAAGCATCATGAAAAGGAATCGCTGAAAAGAGGGATAACGGCGTTGGAGGAAGAAGCCGCACAGCGGAAATTTGCAATTGACGCAGAGTTGCGTCAATACCTCAATGCGTTCAAACGAGAAATAAAGCAGAGGGAAAAAAGGAGAATGGAGGAGATAGCCGACCTCCAAATCATCTACAATCAGTATGGAGTGCCATGGGACTTCGGCGACGATGAACCTGTAGACATCGACTTGGATGCAATGTATTTTGAATCCGGTCCGGACGAGGATTAGGATTGGAATGGTAAGAATAAACTTATATATTTAATTAGTTTATTAATAATTTTTGTTTGTACAGCACACACACACGCACACGCACACGCACACGCGCACGCACACGCACACGCACACGCACACGCACACGCACACGCACACGCACACGCACACACACACACACACACTACTCATCTATTTCCATAATGCCCTTATGTCCCCACGGTAGAGTATCTGCACTATCAGCGATCAAGTATCGCTTATCATCTTGGAGACTTCGAGCAATTTTTTTCTCACATACGGTGTATACGTTGTGTAATTTTGAATGTATACATCTCTGCTCGCGCATAACTGTAGACGTATTTTGAAGGCAGTTCAGATAGTCGTCGAAAGTGATTTTTTTTCGGACGACGACTTCTTTCACACCTTTCGCTCTCTTCTTCTCACCTTCGCCTAACACACGCAACGCATACATTTTTTACATGAGTCCGATAAACTCGGTCATTAACTTTCCACTACATTCATCCTTCATTAACCCTAAAACTTTTTTATTGACTAGCGGCATACCGTACTCATTATTTTTCTCGTAATCACTCGTATCGTACTTATTAATATCGCGTTTCATACAATCATATATATCATCACACTTAAATTCATAAATAAGACTATCGGTATCGGTATACAACAGTTTCGCATTTTCTTTAAATTTTTCTAAAACAGATCGTAATGGAACTCATACAGTTTTGTTTTAGAAATATCCAATATAGCCATTCCGACATATATAGGCTTATCTATAACTACTTCTAATATTTTTAGTTGTATCGCGACCAAGTCTTCACCAAATATTACTATTCGATGAAAATTTGATATCGAAATGAACGCTTCAACGCCATATCTTCCATCCCATTTCGATTTTAAACTTACATCCACTTTTTTACGAACATTCTCCATGGTTTTCCCAAATACCGCATTGTTCATCATTTTATACAAATTTTTTTCAAAATCATTTGTCGCAACTGTGCGGAGTTTGGTATTCAAGTCAATGTATGACTTTAACCATGGAGACTGCTTGAATTGCAGAATGCGATGTACCTCATTCACAACAATACCGTGGGCGATCGCCTGTTTCAAGTTCCGATAATGTATGACATACCGTTCCTTATCATTTAATGTAGCGAGTAATTTCGGCTGTTTTGAACCGGGTGGAATTGCTCGCTCGGGGCATAGCAGGAGATCTTTCTGCTTATAATGTATTTCTCCAGGATAAGTCAAGTCGACTTCGAGAATATATTCAATTTCCGAGTCATCGGGTACATTTTCGGAATCGACATTGTCAACCCATTGGAAACCTCCGGTAGGTAGTGATTGACTCATTGCCTATCCATACAAATTATTAACATCCAAGTACATTAAATACTTTGACTCTTTTGATGGGTCATAATCGGGCATGTATTTATTATTTGCCTTCGCGCACCGGTTTGAACATTGAGAAAGACCTCCCCGTATACCCCGTTCAATAAACATTACCATATCGATATCGGTGAGTAATTGTAACTCTACTAGAGTATGCTTGAGAGCACAGTCCCATGTATACCCAGGTAGAGTATAATAATGCGCAAGATCTAAACCGTGCGATTTTAACAGTGTTGTTCGAAAATTTTTAAATACATCTGCAAGCAATAAAATATCGGTGTTTAAGTATAGATCCGAATACTCACCCAACGTCTCACAATTAAACGTTTTTCATACATTCGTTGCATGCACATAATCTTCAACACTCACTTCACAATCATTCAATTTATTGTAAAAATTATCGCGAGAAGGGAGGTATGGCTCGTCCAAGACACTCATTTCTTTTACATAATCGTAGGGGAATTAATTACGTGTTAATAAATTAAATTCATTCTCATTTGGAAAATGAGATTTTAAAATTCTTTTATCACCATTCGATAAATATGATGCCAATTTGTTGAGGGAGCAATTCAGAAATCTAAGGGAATCCAAAAATGTTTGTCTAATTTTTGTGTCTTTGACAAATTTTATTATCGAAATATATTTTTCCATATTGCATGGAATGACTTTCATGTCTCCCTCAAAACAATTGGTGACTTCGCGAATTAAAAAATGAGCGTCATAGCCACTTAAATTATGAAATATTATGGGAATATTAAAACTAAATTTATAATTAATGTTGCACCAATTATGCGCAGCATCTCGGAATTGGCCAGTGAGATGATCGTGATCCCTGACTGCAACATTTTTGTCGGTAAACGAGCTCCCGCAGATGTGGCACATCGTCGCCGACCGTAATGCATTTTCTTCTCTCGGAGTTAAGTTCATCGGCTTCGTGTCTAGCAAAATCTGGAAGAAACAAAAGTCATCCACTATTAATTAAGATTGACGAATAACAGAAAATATAAAGTGTATTATATTAGTTTAAGTTTAATTTGTATTAATTGTGTATAATTTTTATGAGGTTTTAAATAAGAATAAATAATGATATCAATTATATAAAGTGAGGGTTTACCTGATTAATTTCATCGGCCAACTTCTTCAGCTCGTTGGCAAACCAGGTAGCAGAGTCGGACCCCCGGTGAGAACGGTAACGGGACAACGACGAGTTGTGGTTACAATCCAGGTAATATCTTACGCTATACATTTTATGCTCTTCATAGGCCAACTTAGGTGCTGTCTCCGATTCTACTTTCCCGAGGAGACACTCGGTGTCAGCGTAAACAATGAAGGGTACCGGCATGGCTCGACCCAAACTTTTAAATTTTAAAATGCTGTTTTTTGTTTCGGTAAGTTTTACCGCACAATCATTTTTCTTTCCACACTCGAGTTTATGTGTGGCGAGTTTTTCTACACTGTGGAAATAGTGGAGCCAGCGATTGCAGATATGTTTCTCCCCATCATGTTTGCTGCACTGCTTGCTCACTAATCGGGATAAATTTTTTATCCAGCAATAATGATGATTGATCCTGTCATCTTCTTCGACTTCGACATCGTCCAAAACAAAAGATGAGGAGGGTCGTGGGGTTTTCCTCCGTTCTTCAGACACAAGGAGTAGATTGATGTGCCGATTCTTTTCATCAGTAGTCAAGTGTACAGGAAGCACTTCGTTCTTATCAGTTATCATAAAGACATTCGCTGAGATTTCATTCAGCTTTTCGAATTTCGGAATGTCTTTAAGTGTGACAGGGAAAGCAATACCGGTAAATTTTATTTTTTCCGCATGCTCTATGTATGATGATCGCCTATGCGGATGATCCTGTAATTTTACAGAAAAGAGAGCAGAAAGAATTGCCCATTTAAAGCAATCGTCTTCGAAACCATGCACATTGATCACGGCCTTTTTATCTCTGATCCACTTGGGTAAGTCGATCCATCGTCCAGCACGCATTGGATTATATTTTGCCACTTGTATAGCGAGCGAATTTATGGCAGAGAATGCCCAGCCGGAGTCGCGATCTTGAAATTCTTCAAGTGATGAAAGAATGGGTGCCTTCACTCTTTCGTCGAACCACTCTGTTAAATTACTTGTAGCACATAGTGCTACGTACTTATTACTAAAGTATTTATTATCTTCCTGCTCACCATGCACAAACTGTCCCGAAACCACGATGCACACTTTCACATTATTAAAATCACTTATTGCACCACGCACGCATTTTATTATCACAGCTTTTGATTCTTCAAAAAACTGTGCAGGATCTAAATACTTTATATTCACCACCAGGCTGGTACGAAGGCGATTATTGAAGGCGGATTGCACATTTTCTTCGAGTACGAGATTTCCTCGGGGTCCTTTTCCCTCCTTTTGCATCAAATTCCTTGATACTGCAGCCTTGAGTCCTAAGATGCGATGTGCTCGCGATTCTATGGACGCTTTTGTACCGATTGGAATACCGCGATTTAAACTTTATATACTTATATATTTTGTCGACGGTTCCGCGGCACTCTTCGATGAAGTTACGGAACTGATCCAAAGTAACGTCTTCATCCAGGGTGCGATACACCATTGTGAGGAACCTCTCCCAAGAACTAAAAATTTTCCGCACAACAACCATCTTGATGTAATAAAACTTAGGTCGACTCTGGTAAAACAAAAACGTCGATTCTTCAGCGCGCCAACACTTGAGATTTTCGATATACTGGCACCATATTTATATATACGTCGTATTTGTAGCGCTTTTCGAGCTATGTAGTGAGGTGATCATTAACTATCTATTAGTTTGCCCCGTCACGTAAAAAGCTATTCACAGGAGTAGTTCAGGTTCGATTTCCACACATGGGCATAGCTATTCGAATAGATGAGTTGAATAGCACTTATACAATCCTACATATTTGAATTTGAAAAAATAGGGGGTCTTGATATTCAAAATCGGATGAGCGATTTTCAAGATCTGATGAAATCTGAGATTTTATTTTTTCTTCATACCACTTGTTTAAATTTGAAGTGATATCTAATTTTTCATATCCACTATCAAAATTCTCAATGGAGTGTAGCGTTGTTTCTATATCACACACCTCTCCCCCGAAAACTATGCACACATTCACACACTGGTACTCTTTGAAAGTTACGCGTAGAGTATCGAACACTTTTAATTTTACAGCATCAAAGAAATGATTTAAATTCCAATATTCAAAATTGATCGCGAGTCCAGTTTTTATGCGATTTTCGAAAGGTTAATCAACTTCCTCATAAATGAAGAGTGGAGAGAACGGATCTAAAATATTGCTCATCTCCTGCTCCATATCGGAATCCAGATGATCGAATCTCTCATCATTATCAATATCCTTGTCTTTCTCCTGTGTATTAAAATTCATCGATTTAATTTTCTCTCGCATGGCAATGAGGCGGTTGACTGCCAACTCCACAGCGTTTTCGATGTTGTGTTCCACTGATGTCGTTGTATATGGCCGTAAACTTTCAATTGCACTGTCGCAACTTTCATAAAACTCGCGAATTGTATTCGTGGATGCGTTATAATTTTTTATATTAAAATATTTATATTCGACCCACGTATAGAGCTCATCGAGATATCGTTCTACTTCCATTTCTTTTTCTTTATTTTGTAGAGAACGATGGAAAACTACGGAGCGTCAATTTTGAATAGAAACTGATAGCTCCGTGGTTCTATCGAAGGATTTATATGATTCGCTGGTGAGATTATTGTGAAGAAATAGAAGAGGGTCGATGATTAACGTAATGACTAATGGATTTTAGACGTGTCTCAGCTCGTATACCATCTTTACGAGATATAGGTCCCAACATATTATCTAATATTCTTAGAAATTACATGCATTTCCCAAAGGTGGTCGAAGTAACGGGTGTTTTCCCAAAGATGTAGGAAAAACCGACCTGCCAGGCCCGGAGCGCCAGAGGGTCGAAGGTACACGTGTTTTCCCAAAGATGGGAATGACTAATGAATTTTAGACGCGTCCCAACTCGTATACCATCTTTACGAGATATAGGTCCCAACATATTATCTAATATTCTTAGGAATTACATGTGTTTTTCCAAGGGTGGTCGGCGCCGATGCCGACCTCCCCTGGCGCTATTCAAGCACGCTTCGAATGAGAGGTAGGAAAACCGACCGCCAGGCCCCGAGGGCCAGATGTCGAAGGTACATGTGTTTTTCCAAAGATGGGAATGACTAATGGATTTTAGACGCGTCTCAACTCGTATACCATCCATGTGTTTCGAAGGGGGGAGAGGTAGCATTACAATAATTATTCTCGCAATCAAATCGCGATATCAATTCGCGGTCTTAATTCGTAATGTTAATTCGCGAGTCATCTCGCGAGGTACCCCTCGCGATCCACCGAAACCGCGAGTGGCGTAGAACTGTCATTCCCCCACTACTTGCTACATCAAAAGCAGCACTCAACAAACTCACATTACACCTTTGGTACTTAACTGAAGAATTAGCTGCTGTATCTTTTTTCGACCCCACTGTCCCACTTGACGTTAAAAAAAATGATTCGATTCATTCATGATCGTGAGAGCACAATAGATGGAAATATGAAACGTGCAGAAATAAATTTGCATGAACTTCCTTCTATACAGAAAATTGACATAAGCTATTTCATCACCCGGAAATCAGTTTAGTTGTTTGAAATATGTGCATTACCATATGATTTTCTTCATAAAGATCCTGTGGAGTGGAAAGATGATCCAAGTTATAAAGAAAGTTTTTTAGTTTTCAAAAATTGAGGAGTTGTAAATTACGTTGCAGAAAGATATGTCGCTCTGACAGAAAAATATAACAATATTTTAAGTAATGATGAGCAAACAAAACAGAATATTCTTCAAGTAGTGACAAATGACAGAAGTAAATATCCAAAGTATCGAAAAAGAGTCTTTATACACAGTAAGACTCAATCTTTCAGATCGGAATTTGGACTCACTGTAGTCGTTCAGAATTACTTAAAAAATAAAAATCACATTTGCACAGCCTTTAATGCTTTTTTGTCAAGTTTTCAAAAAGTAGGGTTACCTGGTTTTTCCTTGCGAACACAGATATACAAATTGGAATGGAAAGTTCATTAGGATATTGAAGATGAGTGTTAGAATTGTTTCAGAAAACATTCCTTAAGAAATATAATGACACCACTTCTAATCAAATAATTGATTGCATTTGTTAGACACCAGAAATTTTATTGTATGTTGAAGTCGATGAGGAGACAGTAATAATTTTATAACTAAAATTTGCCAATACTGAAGGTCTAAATAAGGGTGTGTCACTATTATCGGCGGTGAGTTTCTGGAAGGATATCCCAAATCAAGACAAGATATATTGATGTGTCGTTTGTTTCTTCTACTTAAATGTTGAATATGTAATTAGGCATAACAACTTACCGCAAGAAACAGGCCAAAATATTTAACTTTTAAGTAAAACCTTATATTCTAACACTCATCTTCAATATCCTAATGAACCTTCTATTCCAGTTGGTATATCTGTGATCGCAAGGAAAATCCAGGTAACCCCACTTTTTGAAAACTTGACAAAAACGCAATTAAAGTTTCACATTTGCATTAAAGGCTGTGCAAATGTGATTTTTATTTTTTAAGTAATTCCGAACGACTACAGTGAATCCAAATTCCGATCTGAAAGATGGATTTAAATAAAAATCCATCCCGTTTCCGGTGACCTCTCAATTTGTTCAAAAAATGCAGTTACCTGGTTTTTCCTTGCGACCACAGATATAAAGGGCTTTGGAAACATTTTAGATTCACTGTTTCTAACATAAAATTTTATGCTATTTTAGAATCTTTTAATAAAATTTCGATATCATTAACAGCAAAAAAATATATACTTTTTTTTTTGTAAAATAGCATGGATTTTTATATTTTCTTTTTCATTTAAGCATCAATATCACCTCGAAATGTCGTTGGGAAATGTGTGTAAGGTGAGAACATCGAGGTAATGGACCTTCAGGATTAAAATGTACCGTGTCACAATTCGTAATTCAAAATGGCGGCTTACAAAATGGCGCCTAGAAACTCAAAATACTTTCTAAAAACAATATTGCTTTGGAATGAGTCAAAGAATACTCTGAAATTTTATCAGAATGCATTCATACACTTTTTGATTGTTCAAAAATTCGAAAAATCGAAATTTTGAAAAAAGTCATTTAAAAAATCTGGAAAAATTTGAGAAGGTTCTTCAACCAATTCTAATACATTTTTGTTCAGAGGTAATTTTCTCTAAAATCTTCAGTTTTTGAGAAAATAAATTATTAAACTTTTCTACATTTCAAGACTAATAGTTCTGGTGCCTACGGCTCGTTTCCTGTTACTACGCGGAGAGACCATTGAGGGAGCTGTTGTCTTTGTGATGACATCTGTACTGCGAATGGCAGTTGAACTGTGTGATTTCTCAAGAGAATAATGCTTTCTCAATGTGAGAACGCTGCGCTCTCAAAATATGGCAGAAGCATTATTACGCGCACCGACAGTTGTGCCCTCTTCGGATAAGCTTACAGCGTTATTCGGGACTGCTGCCCACTCAGCATTTTAAGACCGTCACGGTTTCAAATTTGGGTGAACTGACGCATCAATGAAGAGCTGCGCTGTATAACTACGAAAAACACACCAGTTCGCGCAACGGTCTCTCCATGTAGCCTGTACTGTTAAGTTGAATATACTTTCGCACGATGACTCAGCCCGTATTCGATGCATTTTAGGCTGTACAAACGAAGATATTCGTCTGTTAGCGATAAAATCATGTGTACTACATGTTAATTAAATGGGAAAAATAAAAGGTCAATGAGGCACCTCTTAAAATTATCTCTTAATATGTCATAAACTAACTTTTAAGCTTGTATACGAGAGAAAAAAAAAGTCGACCAAAAAATGGGGCAGTCTAATATATATATATATATATGGGACGTTCCGCGTCAGCTGAAACAACGCTCCGAACAAAATTGTTCTTCACCGATTTTGATGTATGAGGGCTCGAAATGTCCGTATTGAAAAGTTCTATCGAATGGTGTCTGGCATATATGTGACATTCAAAATGGCGTTCAGCTATGGCGGTCTGAAGAGCCAAAATAGAGAATGCGTTTCAAATATGAGTGAACAAAAATGTTAACTCGATTTTAGTGAAAATCAAAATGCGGGTGTTTTTGGATTCGCTGATTACGAATATGAACTCGGAATTGTGAAATTCAAAATGGCGGAACTAATATGGCGGACACAAAAACTAAAGATGGTTGAATTTGTCTGAAAATGGATATTCGAGGGTTTTTGGAGTCGCAGATAACAAATATAAACTCAGAATTGTGAAATTCAAAATGGCGGATCCAATATGGCGGACGGTTTTTTGAAAATAAAACGAAATCTATACTCGGGGGGTTTTTGAGGTCGCTGATTACGAATCTGAAGTCAGATTTTAAAAATCAAATACATTTCGTTTCATTTTCAAAAAACCGTCCGCCATATTGGATCCGCCATTTTGAACTTTGAAAATCTGACTTCAGATTCGTAATCAGCGACCTCAAAAACCCCCCGAGTAAAACGTTTCAAATAGATTTCGTTTTATTTTCAAAAAACCGTCCGCCATATTAGATCCGCCATTTTGAATTTTGACAATTTGACTTCAGATTCGTAATCAGCGGCCTCAAAAACCCCCGAGTAACAATTTTCATTTATTTTCCGCGTAAAGAAAAATGTATGCCGCAAAGGGTTAAACATTTTTTAAAGGAGAGATGACATTTTCCTTAAAAATTCAAACGCCACCCAACAGTACGAAATTAAAGTTCTGTGCAAAAAAGAAGTATCGAGGGTAATTTGTTCGTAACAGTATGTACATAAATATTAGCGTTTCAACTGTTAAAGTATACGGGATCCGCTGCCAACGGCGGTCTCAGTTCTCGCGGCTTTTTTCGATGTCGTTATAAAAATGTAAAAAAGGCGTTCTATTCAGTATGTAAGAAGTTGGATCGGTGCGATTAAAAACACTATTATTATGTGCGACATATATGCACATACAATACCTATAGCATTGTCTTCATGTTATATTATTTTGGTACATTCTTCCAGTATATTGTAACGTTCGATAACATATCAATTTTCATCTAAACAGCATGTCGCACGGCGATCGGTGTATTAACCCTCTCAATCTTAATGGTCATGTAGGAAAAAATTTGAGGCCAGTCTCAAAAAATGTAAGGGAGTATTTTCCGGATCTACCTGTTTCTGCTAAAATTTGTTACACATGTCGTAAACAGTGTATTCCAAGTTCCAGTGGTTCAATGGACGACACGTTTCACGAAAATGAATGGCCTGAAAGCGAATTGTCCGAAAACAATGACCAAATTAAAAAAAAATGCGTTTATCGAGAGAGGAGAAGTTGGAATTGCTTTTAGATGGAATTAAGCAGACATTTTCAACTTTAAGCGAAAATGATCCTTTACGGATACGTATATTAACCATGGTTCCGGAATGCTGGACTCTGCGTGAAATTGCATAAGAGTTTAATGTTTCCATAAGTTTAGCAAAGAAGTCGAGAGACCTGAAAAATGAAAAAGGTATTTTGGCAACACCTGACCATAAACGCGGCAAAGTTTTACCAGACTCCACGATTGATAAAGTTAAAAAATTTTATGAATCAGATAACAATACCCGAGTTTTACCGAATAAAAAAGACGTTGTAACTGTTACTGTAAATGGGGTCAAAGAAAAATTTCAGAAACGATTACTTCTGCTTGACATAAAACATTTGCATACGGAGTTTAAAAAGGAACATCCACAATGTCCAATAGGTTTAACCAAATTTGCAGAACTGCGTCCAAGATTTTGCGTTCTTGCAGGTCAAAGCGGCACCCATAGTGTGTGCGTGTGCGTTATTCATCAGAATTTTAAGAATATGTTTGATGCTGCAAAATTACGGCAATATACCAAGGACTCAAACTATCCGCTTGATGTGTATACCGATTGTATACTGCTAGTGCTATGCGAAAAGCCAAATTCAAATTGTTATTTAGGAAAATGCAAATCGTGTCCGAATTTGGAAAAATTTTGTAATTCTATTACAACAGTATTGGATGAAAATGATATTGATGAGGTGCTTTTCAGCATCTGGCAATCTACCGACAGATGCACCCTTACTAAAGAGAGCCTCGACGTAGATTGTTTTGTGAAACGTTTTTCCGACAGCTTGAAGAAATTGATACCCCATCACTTTCTTGCCAAAAATCAATCGAAATATATTAAAACCCGAAAAGAAGGCTTACAAAATGATGAGGTTTTATTAGAAATGGATTTTTCGGAGAATTATGCGTACGTCGCACAAAATGCTGCACAACAGTTCCATTACAATAATTCGCAGTGCACAGTACACGTTGCAGTTATGTATTACATATTGCTGTCAGGTTGTCTCACCCATGATACGACCGCAGTGTACATGTTGCAACAACGATTAATTCCAGCGTTGAAAAATATAAAATCCAACCTAAAAAAGATTATATACGTAACAGATGGTGCCAAACAACACTACAAAAATCGGTTTCAAATGTCAAATTTGATAAATCATAAACGCGATTTTCAAATAGAAGCAGAATGGCACTTCCACGCCACCGCACACGGAAAAG
Source organism: Trichopria drosophilae (assembly GCA_030407085.1). Classification (NCBI taxonomy): domain Eukaryota; kingdom Metazoa; phylum Arthropoda; class Insecta; order Hymenoptera; family Diapriidae; genus Trichopria; species Trichopria drosophilae. The sequence continues at coordinate 106,457,265 of CM059583.1, read as the reverse complement.
GGGCCTGTGACGGAGTTGGAGCTATTTTAAAAAGAGAGGCGACACATGCAAGTTTGCAAGCTAAAGCAACGGAACCAATTTTAAATTTGGATGATCTTTTCGAGTGGGCGCAAAAAAAATTTTCAGCGATCACATTGTACCGTTACAGTAAAGAAGATCATGCAAGAGCCCAACGTTCCCTTGCGAAAATATTTTCACAAGCGCCATCGGTTACGCGGATTTCAGAGGGTCACGCGTTTATGACAAATGATAATGACGTACTGAAAGTACTGACATACTCAGAATCATTGACGCCATTGTCACTTGTTAATTATCAGAAAATAGCGATAAACGGGACTTAATGAGAGACACAAGGTAAAAAAAAATACAAAAAAAAAACAAAAAAAAAACCAAAAAAAAAATTTAAAAAAAAAACAAAAAATATTAAAAATAAAATAAAAACAACAACAAAAAAAGTAATGCGGGCTTCAGTCAAACCATTTGAAGACAGTCTCAACCCTGTATAACGCAGAGAGCTTTTTCTTTTCATTTCTTGTTCTTAACATTTTGTCCGTCATATTGGATTTGCAACTTTACAAATTATCAGTTTATAGATATGTACTCAAATATAGTGAATCATCTATTCGCCATTATGAATTTAACCATTTTCAGTTCAAATTTGCAATCATCGACGCCAAAAACCCCGAAATATCGATTTCCAGACAAATTCAACGATTTTTAATTTTTGTGTCCGCCATATTAGATCTGCCATTTTGAATTTCACAATTCTGAGTTCATATTCGTAATCAGCGAATCCAAAAACACCCGCATTTTGATTTTCACTAAAATCGAGTGACCTTTAACATTTTTGTTCACTCATATTTGAAACGCATTCTCTATTTTGGCTCTTCAGACCGCCATAGCTGAACGCCATTTTAAATGTCACATATATGCCAGACACCATTCGATAGAACTTTTCAACACGGACATTTTGAGCCCTCATACATCAAAATCGGTGAAGAACAATTTTGTTCGGAGCGTTGTTTCAGTTGACGCGGAACGTCCCATATATTATATATATATATATATATATATATATATATATATATATATATATATATATATATATATATATATATATATATAAACGGGTGTTTACTTTTCTTGTTTCGCTGGCTCCTTTTTCAGGACGATGGTCAGCCGGTTCAGGCTGGTGGGCTGCTTGGATTAGCGACTGGCGTTTTTTTGGTCCAACGCTGAAGTTGGAGTCTAAACCGAATTTTTATTTATTCGGCTGGAATATCGCTCTGCATCACCCGCAAAAATTAAAAAAACGACTGACTGGTCTTGCTGTCCCCACACACGTATTTGTGGTGGACCATCGTTTTTTTATCCCCGCTTTTAGTTCTTCCCCTTCTATTTTGAAAATGGTGGATTTGTCCATTGGAGAGGTTTTGGAAATGGGCCAAGGAGGAAAAACACATACTAACATTATTGTCGTATACGTCAGTGTCACACATTAGGAAAATGACAGGTGAGGAATGAAGTATTGCTTGTGGATATTGGAATATGGTACAAGCATTAAATGTGTACAGTATAATCACTAACCCATAAAATAAATTAGTACACAATAGATGTCCATGGTATATAATTTGAATACGATTATTTAATAGAAATATATTACGTTAATAAATGATACAATTAAGGAGTAGATCTACCATATTGACTTCATTGGGCGGAGTAGCACTTTAGTTAATTAATTGTAGGTTTAATTTAAAATTAAGCGACGAATTAATAAATCGACGACCAAGCCTAAGTAACGGAAAGTGTTGGTGTGAAAACTTTGGTGTGAAATCTAGTTTAATGACCTTATAAAAATAAAAGTTGTTTTAAAATCCCTAAAATTTGGTACAAGTAGTTAACTAATAGAAGCCATCAAATAAACTTTGGAAAGTCAAAAAACGATTTTAAATAATTTTTTATTGTTGTTGTGATTTTAAAGATTTAAATTATAATTGTGTTGGGCTATCGCAATTATCGATTTAAATAATTCGCGGTCAATTTGGACCCGAAACGCCATATATGCGGAGCGGCCGCAATATCACGCACGAAGAACGAACCACATACCGAATCCCCAGCGAAGCGCTAATGTTTTCGAATCTCGCGGATTTGTCAAGGAAAGTAATGTCTATTTTGGCCGTGAGTGCTGTAACCTTTTTGATTTCCTGGACGATTCCGACAAGATTTCCCGTTTCTGGCCAGATTCTCGTCCGTCTTGATTGGCGAACGCACGCGTCTTTCAAGGATTAGGCTTTTCTCTGTCTTAAATGCAAAACGGTGATCCGATTGTCAAGCTACCCGTCTCTCTGTAGTTCGGTTCCGGAATTACCTCAATTCGCCGCGAAACAGTCCGGTATTTCGCATTGCTCACGCGATTATTTTGTATCGATCACGCTCAACGGTTGTTTTTTTTTTTATTTTGGGTGTACTCCTGATCGCATCAGGAAAAGGTGTAGCGAAGCATAGTGTTACTACAGACGCAAATACAAATGTTTCATTGAAATCCATTCGTTGTCCATTTATTTCAAGCCTCACGTTGTAACGAGCCCTTTAATTTGACCGTGCGCGGAAGAGAAAGAGCGACGGAGAGAAAGAGGACCGTGTTGAAGATTGTATGAACGTTGTTGCCAGCTTATGAAGAATTCGCGGATTATGCGCTGGCAAGCTAAATAACGACGGGGACGCGTAAAAAGGAAAATATCCAGAGAACGCTATGCGCGCTTTCGCCGGCCGGTCGGCCATGTTGATCCCAAACCCACGTGGGATCAGAAGCGCTCCGATTCAGACATGCGCACAACGACAAGGCGCTGGCGCTGGTGCGCCTCTACTCGGCGACATTATTGGACATGGGGATACGTACCGAGGTATAATAAGACCCGGCCTCGGTGAGTATCCCTCCTCTTTTTTCTGGACTTCCTTCTGGCATCTTCGCCTAGACGACTCGCTGCCTCAACTACGGAGACCCTGGCTACTCCGAAATAAAAGGGGGCCCACGCAATTCTACAGCCAGCTACAATCAATCATTAATGGAGGCGAGGACTAAGTGATGACGAAGAAGATCTCACTGATTGACGACGGCACTCCATTCGTCCCATTATATATTACCACGAGGCTGCTGGTCCGCTCCTTCGGTGTCGCGAGGAAGTGCGACATCAAGACGTGATTCACCAGGTGACATTAGCCGATTTCCCAAATTAATCGAGACGAATGGAACAAGTAGAAGAAGGACGCCGAAGGAAACAAGTGACGTAAGCCTCTTTCTCTTCCGTCCGTAAATGATAAAAATGATATTTATGTCTATGTAAATTTTCTTGTATATATATATACACAAAACTACTGTTTCAATGTAAGAATGGGGAACTACGTCGTTACCTGCCGTCATCCGACCTTGGGAAAGGGCAGAGGACGTGATAATAAAAATTAATAATCAATTAGGGAATATAAAAATACGCCAAATCAGCAACTCAGCTATGTCGGACAGAAGATCCGACCCGCGGAGGCGGCGTGGGTTAATATTCCCAATAACGGAAGAGAGAGAAAGAGAATCGAAACACTCGCGGAAAAATGGAGCGTAAACGGGTGTGGAAAATAACCGGGGCGCTCCACCAAAATATTAGGCAGTCGACCACAATACAATAATGTGACAATAGTAAGTCAAATGTTTGTAAATGAATTTTTATTAAATTACACAATATAATATGATCATTCACTCCAAATTGTCTACATCGTAAGGAAACATTAAATAAAGGGGAATTGTCCTAATGTGTCATTTACTTTATGCGCCAATATATCGCTTTTGACACGCAGATCCGCCTTAAGGCACTCGGAAAGTTTGCCCGACACTTTTTACGAATTTTTTGAATATGCCCTAAATACTCGTTGGCGGTGTGATCCACTTATATGGGATACGAGGGAAAAACAAAAAAAAAAAAAATTAGCGGAACACAATCGACGCACGCAAAATTAAGTGAGGTAAGAACCTTAGAAAATTTATATTCGCACACAGAGGGTGGTCAGGACGATTATATCTATATTTTCCAAATCTCGTGTTCCGCAAGACACGTGGCATTCTCCCTCTTGCCTCTCCGGTCTCTGCGTCTATACAGGTAGGAAGTCTAGCGCGAATTTGAATATATTTGAATATTTAAAGAATTAAGGATCCGAGCTACACCCCCCTCCCAGACGCTGAGTACCGTGCTAGAGTACTAGCTCGACATTCGGACTTTCTAACAGGTTGGTAATAAGGAGAGGTAAACAAGGATTATTTAGTATCTTCCTCCCTTACCACATGCAAACTTTCTTTCCCTGATGCCACATAATGAAGTTAATTCCTTGCAATACATACAAAACACCAACAATTGGTTTTTAAGTATTTTATTCCTTATATAAAATTGTATAAAAAAAGAAAAATATAAATTATTTCTCCGAAGGGTGATTTGGCTTGTTGGGGCATACACCTGGGTGCCAAATGCCGGGCCAACCACAAGCAGCACAACGCGGTTGTGGCCGGGGCTTTAACCCTTTTCTGCCGTACTCTCCTTTCGGGGAGGAGGCCTTCTAGCCTCTCGCATTCCCGCTTGGCAAATTCCACATTAACCCGGGCGCGCGCCTCCTTAGCCCGCGCCTCTTTTAGGGCCTGGTAATAATTAGGTGACCCCTCTCGCAGGATTTGTTGAACCCTCTGGTTCACTTCCTCCGCTTCGGCCCGTTTGCGAGCCAGGTCCACCGTCGTCCATTCTAGGACCTGGCGCTGACGCTCTTGAGTCTCTCTTCGCTCCTCCGTTTTTTTCTTCCGGAGTTCATGAGCAAGTTTCTGCTCCTGCCTGTAATCTTGGATATGCGGAAGGATAGCTTTGGCGTGTGTTTCACCAGCCTTCCCATGTTTTTGGAGGAATCGGTCTATCCAGGCTAAGGCTCGATTCTCCTCCTCGATCGCCTCCTTACGTCGTTTTTGGCTGTCTCGCAGGGCATTGTGGAGTGCCTCCCACTCATCGGCTATCGATAATTCCTGGTGCAAGGGGGCCGATACGCCCTCCATTGTAACCTGCTGGGTCCATTGGTAATTCCAGTAGGCCCCATGGTTGCCATTCGTCATACAGGCCTAACTCTTCCATGAGGTTGTCCACCTCCTCAACTGTAGTCTCTGTAAGGGCCAATCGTCGGACCTCTTCCCACTCCTGGTCTTCTGGCTTAGACGCCATAACAACGCAAAAACTGAAAAAGCCATGACAAAACCAAAACAAAACAACGTGCTATTAGTATATCCATGCATCATTCAGATTCGTCGAGCTCTTTGCAACCGAGTTCGGCGCGGATACCACGACGGAAGCGGTGCTGGGATTTGCACCGGAGTGGAAATAAAGCTAGACTTTTTAGGCTGACCGCGTGGTCGTCGTGTTTGAGCGTTAGTCTCATCGCGATCTTCCTGAGCTAATTGAGATTCGACGGCCACCAACTCTCGCGGCGCAAACCCTACTCTATCGCAATGTCCTACAGCCCCAACAACGTTTCGCTGCGTTTTACGCGGGCGTCCTCGCGGTCGAGGAGCACTTACAATCTTCGACGACTCCTTAGTAGCTATGGTACGCGACCCAGGTTCTTCGCGAGGGATACTCACCTGCACTTCTTTAGCCGCCTCTTTATCCGCGTGATGGAAGTCAACTCCTTCATAGAATGGCTTGAGGTGCATCGCATGTGTAGATCCCTGAAATAGGCCATTTTGGTCGACTGGGTCATAAACATTTGATCCTAACCTCTTTAAGATTGTGTACGGACCAACATATTTAGGGGCTAACTTAGCCGACACGCCCTGTGCTGCTGAGGAAAGAATTCGGTTCTTCTTCTAAACCTTGTCGCCAACTTGGTATTCGACATTACGCCGTCGTGCGTAATAATATACAGCTTTTCGGTTTTGGGCCTCCTGAGCCTTCTCACTCGCTTCCTGGCGCAACTCGCTCAAGTTACTCATCCTGGCCTTCCAGTTCACTATGGCTCTTTCATGACATTGACTTTCCGCTTCACGCTCTTGAATTCGGCGACGTAAAGTCGGGGGTTTCGGTTGTCTACCCAAGTTTAGGAGAGCAGGACTAACTCCCCTTGACTATTGAATAGCCGTATTACAAGCAAACACGAATTCGTCAATGTGTTCGTCCCATTCCCGATGACTTTCTTCGATAAAAGCGACAATCATCGTCTTGAGGGTACGATTCGTCCGTTCCACTGGATTAGCCTGAGGATGATACGCCGGGTTTCTTGAAAACTCTATGCCACGTGCAGCCAAGAAGGTTTTTAATTCCTTATTCCAGAATTCTGGGCCATTGTCTGAATGGAATACTTCAGGTGTACCAAAGCGTAGCAAAACTCTCTCGGTAAAAGCCTTAATTGCAGCTTTTCCGGTTGCTTTTCTCAGCGGCACACACTCTATACATTGTGTAAAAATATCCTGAAGAACGATGAGATATTCGTATCCATGTTTACTTCTTGGAAATGGACCCATAAGATCGCTAGACACAATTTTCCAAGGTTCCGTCACGATGCGTTTTCCCATTAAGCCGCTAGGAGCAACGGAGGGAATTTTACATTGTTGGCAGACGCTGTATCCACGAACATACTTAGTTACATCCTGTCGAAGAGTAATACCGGAAAATTCGGTCGAAGGTCTTCTTACGGCCTAAATGACCTGCCGTGGGAATATCATGATTTTCTGGAAGAATTTCCCGACGCATCTCTTTAAAAATAACCATCTTCCAAGCATCGTCATCAATTATATCTTCCAATCGTTCATCCGGCCGATACACATAGAGTTGGCCATCCTTAACAGGTTGGCTTTCCCGAACAGCTTGGACAGTTATATTTAGTGAACCCAGGTCTCTGACAACCGTAGCACATAACCATCCTTTAGGATCTCCTTGGAGATTGATTGACCTCCAAGCTTCCGAGTGGAGTTACCGTCTCTTGTCGAGTTGAATTGGATACCACCAGGGTATTTCTTCCTGATGACATCCTTCTTGGTTGTCCGCAGTCCTCTTTGGCGAATATTGCCGAACAGGCGTTTCTCGTTCAATTGAGGATTGCCTTCGTTGAAGTTCTTTCAACTGCTGTTCAAAATTATTCAGCTTACTAAGAACTTTCTCCAACATTCTCATGGTCTCGAAGTCTTCCGTCTTCTGGTTCGGTTTTGGTATAAATACTGCAGCGACTTCCGGTTCCTTCGATGTCTCCATGGCGGATAATTTCGGACATGACTTCCGTGATCGCTCCGTAAGCAGTGAAGGTAGACGAAGAAGAGGAAGACCGACGAAAGCAGAGAGTTTGGGAGAAGTAAGTTGACAGCGATTAGGAAGCGGCGCGTCGTCAATTATAGAAGCGCTGCGTGCAAAACGAGGAAGAGACAGTCGCTCAGCAAGTCCAGTGGAAAAAGATCGAAAGAGCAAGGTAAAGAAGAGAGAGGAGAAGAAAAACGAGGAAGTAAAGATGAATAAAGAACAAATGATGGAGTGCTTAAGAGAAGTAAAGGAAGAAATAATAAAGGAAATAAGAGAAGAAAGAAAAGAAGAATGGAAGGAGTTTAGAAAAGAATTTGCAGAGCTAAAGAAAGAGAACCAGCAACTAAGGGAAAAGATAGAGGACATGCAGAAACGATGTGAAGAAATGGAAAGAAGAGAGAAGAAACGCAATATTGTTATTAAAGGTGTGAATGTGGGGATGAATGAGGGAGTGAAAGATGTAGTTAAAAAGGTGGTAAGGGAAACGGGGCTAAATGAAGTTGAGATAGAGGACGCTTTTATAGTTAAGAGAGTAAATGAGAAAATAAAAATAGCAAAATTGGCCAAATTTGAAGATAAGGTAGAAATTTTAAAGAACTGTAAAAAGTTGAAAGGGACAAGTTTAGATAAGGTGTATGTAAATGAAGATTTAACTAGAATGGAGCGAAATATGCAAAGAGAAGTAAGGATGTAGGCGAAGAAGGAGAGAGAGAATGGAAAGAGAGTAAATATAGGGTATGGAAAAGGTTTTGCGAATGGCATGGAGTATGTGTGGAATGAAAGAGAAAAATGTATGCAAGAGAAAAGGGTGTATGCGAGAGAGAATGAGGAAGAGTATAGTAGACGGGGGAGGGATTTTCGGCGCTCAGAGATGGTAATAGAGTAGCTAGTAATAAGAAACAATATAAGGGGAGAAAGAAAAATGACAATAAGCAGAAAGAGGGGAAGTTTGAAAATAGGGAGGGAGAATTTAAGGAAAAAGGAATAAAAGTTATGTTTAGGAAAATAGCGGGAATAGAAAATAAGGACGAGGATTTCTGGGAGTTTATTCAAGGGTACGATGTGGTAGGTTTGACGGAAACGTGGTTAGAAGAGAAAGGGTGGCAGAAACTGAAAAATAGATTGCCGGGAGGGTGGGAATGGAAAGCCCAAATAGCTAAGAGAGAAAATAGAAAAGGAAGAGCGAGAGGAGGAATAATAACCGGAGTGAGGACAGGATTAAAGGAAAAGGATATAGACAGGATAGACAAAGAAGGTATCCAGGAAAGAAAAATAGTAATTGGAAACGAGGTATGGACAATAGTGACAGTGTATAATAGAGCAGGCAATGAGCAAGTGCTAGTAGATTTGGATGAGATGGTAAAGGAAGAAGATAAGGGTAGCTTACTAATAGGTGGAGATTTTAATGCAAGAATTGGATCGAAAGGGAGTGGGGGTACAGTGGATGAGGAAGGGAGGGAAGAAGACAGAAAATCAAAAGACAAGGTAATGAATAAGGAAGGAAGACGGTTAATTGATTTGATTGAAGATAGAGGGTGGTTAGTGTTAAACGGGAATAAAGAAGGGGATGAGGAAGGAGAATGGACGTATGAAGGCAAGGGTCAAAGGATTGCAAACTCGGTGATAGACTTAGGGTTGGTTAACTGGACAGCATGCGAAAAAATAGAAAGATTTGAAGTGGGGGTAAGAATAGAATCGGACCATCAGCCAATAATGGCGAGAATAGGGAAGGAAATAATAAATGTAGAGGAGCAAAAGATAGAAGGGATAAAGGTGCAGGATTGGTCGGAAGAAGGGGAAAAGGAATATAGAAAGAGAATAGAAAGTATAGAATGGAATAGTGTAGGGGTAGAGGAAGACTGGAGGGAAATGGAAGAAGTGGTGAAAAGAGCAACTCAGTATAAAGATAGAAAGAAAGTAAGAAAGATAGGGTGGACTCCGTGGTGGGATAGGGAATGTAGAGAGGGAAAAAGAGCAGCACAAAAAGCGAAACGAAACTTTAGGAAAGCGATAGAGATACATAGAGAAATAGCGAGGAATGAATTTTATAGAAAGAGAAGCGTGTATAGGGAGACATGTACTAAGAAAAAGCGAGCGTATAAGGAAAAAGAAGAAAAAGAAATAGAGGAGATAAAAACAGAAACTCAGGCATGGAAGTTTATAATAGATATAGGACCAGAAGGCAGCAGATGACGACGAAAATAAGTATAGGAGAATGGGCAGAGCATTTTAAGGGGGTCTTTGGAGGAGTATCAGAAATACATGAGTTTGTTAGAGAAAAGGAAGACTTCATAGGAGACAATAGTGATAGTTTAGAAGAGGGGGAGATATATAAAGAGATTATGAAGTTAAAGAAAGGAAAAGCAGCAGGGGAGGATGGGATTAATAACGAAGCATGGATATCCGGTAGGCAGAAAATCGGGGGCAAGCTAGTAGAGATTATTAAGGGGGTATGGGAAGGAGAAGGTTTTCCTGATAAATGGAGGACTGGAGTGATCATCCCGATATGGAATAGTGTTGGTAATTATAGGCGGGTGATGTTAACCAGTACAGCTTATAAAATTTATGCCAATATTTTGAACAAGAAAATAGTGAAGGAATTAGATGATAAGAATGGGTGGAGTAGAACGCAAGCAGGTTTTAGAAAGGGTAGGGGAACTATAGAGAATATTAAAATAATGAAACATATAATAGGACGGAGGATAAAGGTAAAGGGGAAAAGATTGTGGGCATTTTTTATAGATCTAAAGGCGGCTTTTGACAATGTGGATAGAGAGGTATTGTGGTATATGATGCAGAAAAGAGGGATAAGCAAGGATCTAATAGAAAGGGTAAAGCAGATATACGAAGAAACTAGATGCAAGGTAAGAGTGGGAGGGAAGGAAAGTGAGGTATTCTGGGTAAAGAAAGGCGTTAGACAAGGATGCCCCTTAAGCCCAACCTTATTTAACATCTATTTAGCGGATTTAGAAGAACAGTTGAAAAAAGGTACAAAGGGGGTGAAGATAGGAAAAGATAGGATTTGGTGCCTAGAATATGCAGATGACGTGGTACTCGTGGCAGAGGACGAAGAGGACATGAGAAGTATGATTAGGCGATTAAAGAGTTTTTTAAAGGGAAAGAGATTGGAATTAAACATAGAAAAATCAAAGATAATAGGGTTTGGGAAAGGAGGGGGTAGGGAAAAAGAGAGGTTCTGGTGGTGGGGAAGAGAAAGAATAGAGGAAGTAAAGGAAGTAAAGTATTTAGGATATATAATGAGCAGAAATAATGGAGAAGAAGGCCAAGTTAGAGACAGGGTTAGGAAAGCAAAGATAGTAATGGGGTGGGTTTGGAGTATGGGGGAGAGAAGATTTAGTGGAGACATAAAATGGAGAATGAAACTATTTGATAGTTTAGTGAAAAGTGTAGTAATGTATGGAGTGGAGATTTGGGGATATCGAGAATGGGAGGAAATTGAGAGATTACAAGAAAGATATATTAAATGGGTTTTAGGTTTAGATAGGAGTACCCCTGGGTACATATGTAGAGAGGAACTGAAAAGGAGAAAGATTAGGGTAGAAACAAGTAAAAGGGCAGGGAAATTTTATGAAAAGCTAGGCAAGGGAGAAATAAGTGCAATCGGAAGAGAATGTTGGAAAGAAAGAAAGGAAGGGGAGAAGGGGGATTATGAATGGACTAAAGAAAGTATGGAAAGAAGAGAATATATATGGAGATGTGGAGTGAGTGAGGAAGCATTAGAAGAGTTAGGTGAAAATAAATAGAATTGGATGATAGAAAAAGATGGTGAAATAGATAGACAAGAAAGATGGATAAAGATAAATGGGTCGAGGTCCTGTGGGAGGTATAAAAGAATATGGGTAGAGGACATACCGAAATATATAAAAAATGGTAAAAAGTGTGAAGGAAATGAAATAAAAACGATAGCTAGGTGGAGATGTGGAAATGAGGAATGGAATAATAGATATTGGATGAAAGAAAGGAATCGACAGTGTAGAATTTGTGGGAGGGGAGAGGAGAATTTGGAGCATATGTTAAAAGAGTGTGAGGGTCTTGAAAGAATGAGAGGTAGTGTGAATGAAGTACTGGATGAGGATGGTAGAGGATATGTATGGATGAAGAGGGTGGAGAAAAAAAGAAAAGAAAAGGAATGTTGTGTATAGGATAAGGATATAAGTGTATATTAGAGTAGGAAGTAGAAGAGAGAGAATGAGAACGCATGTAAGATATAAGAAATAAGATATAAGAAACAGAAGTCATGTAATCACATGTATGTGGAACATTAAATAAATATATGTAAAGCTGTAAAGATAATATAATAATATAATAATGAATAAAATTCATTAATCTTGTTTAGGTAAATAGTCAATAAAATAAAATTCAAATCGAACAAATTAAGTAAAATGTAAAATTTATATATAAATCAGACTATAAGTACACAATAATTAATTACATAATAATAATAATAAATTAGGACGAACATTAATACAAACGCACATCTACTCTCAAACAATAATTTAAAATTACCGATTAATAAACTTATGTATCTTGTAAAAGGGAATAATTCAAAAATAAATAACTAACTAAATGGATAAAAATGAAAATTATTAAGTCTGTAATAGGAGAGTATTTGTAAAATTAATAAATTTAAAACACGTCACCAGACAAAACTACTATTCAATATTCAAAACGACATACACAAATTTTACATCCAATCAACAACACAGAAAAAAAATAAATAAATAATTATGTACAGAAATATGTATTATCGACAAACAAAACAAAAAATTAATAATTTCATTAATAATAAATAGTAGTAATATTTTAATTTAAATTTTCTGTTTCCCTGTTTTATTAATATATTATTCAAATTTATTTTTCATCCCTAACTTTCCCGATCATTATTTGTAAATTCTGAGAATTCGCCGGACGGAACGTTTTATAAACGTTTCATCCATGTTGCAGACATATAACATTTTAGGAATGTTTCTGGAACATTCTAAAAACGTTTTAGAAACATTTGGGTTCTTCGTGCCCGTTGGGATGGGATACGAGAGAAAAACACAAAAAAGAAAATAGCGGAACACAATCGAGGCACGCAAAATTAAGTGAGGGAAGAACCTTAGAAAATTTATATTCGCACACAGAGGGTGGTCAGGACGATTCTAGCTATATTTTCCAAATTTCGTGTTCCGCAAGACACGTGCCATACAGGTAGGACGTCTAGCGCGAATTTGAATATAGTTGAATATTTAAAGAATTAACGATTCGCGCTACAGTGTATGAAATGTTTATATATATATATATATATATATATATTAATGTACGTGTGTGTATGCAACGTATGTGTGATCGCGTTTTTCGAATACCGCGTAATTTATTCCGTCCGCGTAACTTATTTCGGCACTTGACGATAAAGACTGACAATTCGACGCAATTTTACAAAAGACAATTTTATATTTTATGACTCTTATTTTTTATTCGCGAGATTCTAGACATCGAGTGTGTTTGTATATGCGTGTGACGAATTGTTGTATTGTCGAATTCAATTTATTGTGTAAAATTCAAATTGTGAAAATAGAAATTTTATTGAATGATAATTATGATGACTTTTGTTATTTCAGCACCTAATGATTCCAATCTGCTATTTTATTTATGAATTTGACGATATTGATTTATTTTAATAGTATGTTTGAAGGATTCTTTAAAGAGAGATGGAAACTCAAGGGATAATCGAAAGAGCTGTCACCCCCTATGTAAATCCCTTGAGAATTGTCAAAAAGGCCAATGGGAAAATACGGGTATGTTTGGACGCGAGACAGCTAAACGATGTGATCGAAGATGACAATGAATCACCCCCCCCCCCCCCCGTTAATTAAGGAATTGATACAAAAATTTTATGGTACGTCATTTTTCTCAAATATGGATCTCACCCACGGGTATTGGCAAATACCTTTGCATGCGAATTCACGCCGGTATACGGGATTCATTTTTGAGGGAAAAACGTGCCAATTTTGCCGGGTCCCATTTGGTCTTAAAACTGCTGGTAGCGGATTCATCAGAGCACTGAGTATGGCTACGGATATTGAATTTGACAAGGACATGGCTATCTATATTGACGACTTCCTGATAGGAGCAGATTCATTTGGACGACATTTACATATAATCGATAAGTTATTTGAACGCTTAGCCCGGGGCAACTTCATGCTCAATTTAAATAAATGTCAATTTTTTGAAAGACAAGTGTCATTTTTAGGCTTTATAATCTCTCGCAATGGAGTTCACCCAGATCCAGAAAAATTGAAAGATATTCGGGACTTTGAACCACCGAGAAACGTAAAAGAACTTCAGAGGTTTCTCGGTGTGAGCAATTACTATCGAGAATTCAGTATAGGACATAGTGACGCAGTGGACCCATTGCGAGAGTTGTTAATAAAGAATAATAAATGGGAATGGACAAATCAACATGCCGAGGCTTTTAATAAATTAAAACTAAACTTCCTCGAATGCATGGCTCTCCATCATGTGATCCCAAATTCAAAGTATTATGTGCAAGCTGATGCTAGTGACCGAGGGGTGGGGGGTGTTCTTTTACAATTTGACGACTCCGGAGACCGTAGAATTATTGCCGTGGTGAGCCGCTATCTGAATACAGCTGAAATTAATTATACGACAACCGAGAAGGAATTACTATCAATAGTATATGCTGTAACAAAGTTTCGAACGTACTTGATTGGTATTAACTTTGAAATTATGACGGATCACCAAATTTTGATATTCTTGCGATCCAGCATGTCTCAGAGTCACCGTCTCTTACGTTGGGGGCTTTTGTTGCAGCAGTATTCCTACTGGGTTAGTCATATAACGGGCTCAGATAATGTTCTAGCTGATTTTCTTAGTCGGAATCCGGAGGGAAAATTTGGAATTGACGAAACAAAAAGCCTTATAATTGCGTCAGTCACACATAATGTTTTGAATAAACACGCCCCCTGCTTTAGAAATAACGAGCAACAAATTAAATGCAGCCGAAGTGAAGGGGGATATGAGAAATCTGGTAAAATGGCAAATGGAAGATGACAACGTTGTGAAACTGCGGGCAGAAAGTAAGAATGTTGACAGCCAACAATTTTACCAGATTTATCAGGATATCCTCTTCCACAAGTCTAATGGCCAAGAGCAGTGGCAGATTGTAGTACCAAATGCAATCGGAATTAATTCAAAATATTCATGAGAAGCTAGGACATGCAGGGGTCTACAAAACTGTCGAGTATCTTAGAAACTTCTTCTATTGGAGGGGGATGCATAGGCAGACGAAGAAATATGTTGTTTCCTGTGACCTGTGCCAAAGAACAAAAGTAATAAATATGTCAATGGAAGGGGCATATGACGTCGTCCCGTCCTCACGACCATCAGAATTGGTCACGGTCGATTTTTACGACCCATTGCCTAGAGGTAGGGGGTGACACTGCTGCTATATTCCCTATAGTATGTCGGTTCTCTTAGTGACCTTCCACTTATCTCAAAACTTCATGTATCCAGATGGCGCTGCAGTCATGTGCTCGGCGAGCTTTGGCGTGATAATTATAACGCCCTTTTAACTATGTAATATACGTGCACTAGATGCTTACAATCGCCGATACGGGGTCTAGGTATCGAACGCCGTAGTTCTTCATCATAACTAAAATACGTCCACCAGGTGTTTAGGGTCACCGATTACGGGGTCTAGGTGTCGCGTTCCGTAGATTTTCATCTTTATAACTAAAAAACGTGCGCCCGGTGTTTGGGGTTGCCGATCATGTAGTCTAGGTATCCACTTGGTGTTAACCAACGATGATCTTGAGGTCAACGTTGAAGGTCATTTGAAGTTCAAATCAATTTTATCTAATAAACAACGGTAACCTTGTCCTTGACCTTGGACCAAATTTGAAAAAATTTGAAGGTCATTTCAAGGTCAAATCAAAATATTTTCAAATTTGAAGAAAAATAAGCAAAATTGATTTGACCTTGAAATGCCCTTCAACTTTGACCTCAAGATCATCGTTGGTTAACGCAAAGTCAATACCTAGACCACTTGATCGTCGACCCCAAACTCCTGGTGCATATTTTTTAGTTAAAAAGATGAAAAACTACGCAGCGCGATTCCTAGACACCGTAATCGCCGACCTTGAATACCTGGTGCACGTATTTCAGCTAGAATCATGAAACACTATGGAGCTCGATACCTAGACCCCGTAATCAGCGAACTTAAACATCTGGTGCGCGTATTTTAGTTAAAAACGGGAAAAACTACTGAGAGCGATACCTAGTCCCCGTAATCGGTCACCCTAAAGACCTGGAGCAAGTATGTATTTTGCCAATCCGATTCAAAATTCGTCATATCTCGAGATCGTAATCAGGAAAACATCTGTGCGTTGGTTGCCAAGCACATGTATACTAGCGCCATCTAGTGATCGCAAATCCCGGGGGTCACAACGAGAACGTTATGAATGAAACAGTTTCACCCCCCTGCCTAGAGGTAGGGCAGGAATGCAGCATATTTTTGTCGTTGTCGATGCATTCTCCAAATACATTAAGTTGTATCCAATGAAGAAGGCAACAATTTGTGCAAGTTTAAACAGACTAATGAATGATTATATTCCTACATTAGGGAAACCAAATGCTATTTTGAGCGATCATGGATCGCAGTTTGCGTCTGACAAATGGAGCAGCACATTAGAAACATTAGGAGTTAAGGTCCGTTTCAGCTCAGTCAAGCATCCTCAATCGAATCCCACTGAGAGGGTAATGCGAGAACTTGGTCGAATGTTTCGTACCCTCTGTTTGGATAAACATACTAAATGGGTAAATCTCGTTCCAGAAATTGAGAAATTATTGAATATAACGACGCATCACTCGACGGGATATGCTCCTCAACAGTTGGATTTCGGTCAACCTGTCGAGGATGAGATTCGCCGTGTTATTCAATTTCCTTCTGGCAAGATAGTCGCCCATAGGCACGTTATTCTGTCTGCCAGGGAGAATCTGGAACGAGGTTATCAGGCGAGAAAAAGAAAACAGAGGGTGATTACACGAGTACGATTAAAAGTCGGGGGTTTGGTATTGTTGCGGGTTCCCCATCTGTCCAGTGCATTAGACAAAGTGACGAAAAAGTTTTTTCACTTGTATGAGGGGCCGTACCGTACATAAAAGTTAGTTGGAAATAACGCCTATGTACTAGAAGACCCGGGAACGAAAAAAGAAATGAAAGCAACACATAATAGAACGAACCTTCGATTGTATAAACTTCCTTGACGTACCATGTCACAGGGCAGCTTTGTCTTCGTCTGCTGTGAATAAATGGGAACTGGAAGGTGAAGGTAATCCAAATTTTATTAATAATACACATTATTTCAATGACACATGTTTAATTTATTTTTTATCTTTGTTGACAAATTTTATTAATATACATTATGCCACTGACACATGTTTATTTATGTTTTTATTTATGTTGACTCTGATTTTGATGATGGCACATAAAACACACGCGTCCGATCTCCCGAACTTTCCGCTGCGAGCTGTCCCGACGATTCTTTTACCGCGATCGCGATCCCGAAAAAAGAAAGGGGGATGTTGTAACGAGCCGTTTAATTTGACCGAGCGCGGAAGAGAAAGAGCGACGGAGAGAAAGAGGACCGTGTTGAAAATTGTATGGACGTGCTTGCCTGCTTATGAAGAATTCGCGGATTATGCGCTGACAAGCTAAATAACGACGGGAACGCGTAAAAAGGAAAATATCCAGAGGAAACGATACGCGCTTTTGCCGGCCGGTCGACCATGTTGATCCCAAACCCACGTGGGATCAGCAGCGCTCCGATTCAGACATGCGCACAATGACAAGGCGCTGGCGCTGGTGCGCCTCTACATGCGCAGAAGAGGAGCAACGGCGTCCTGGCCGCACAGAATCAAGAGTGGGGAACGACGGGTCGAGTTCCAAGCTTGGAGCCGCAAGTATCGCCGCAATGGGGCGCATGCGGTCCAAATTCAAATAAGAGGCGGGCTGTCACATTCAAGTCAATCAAATGACATTTGAATGTTTGACAGTTCCCGTTTCGATTCTCCGAAAAAAAGGGGACTCGGCGACATTATTGGACATCGGGATACGTACCGAGGTATTATAAGACCTGGCCTCGGTGAGTATCCCTCCTCTTCTTTCTGGACTTCCTTCTGGCATCTTCACCTAGACGACTCGCTGCCTCAACTACGGAGACCCTGGCTGCTCCGAAATAAAAGTGGGCCCACGCAATTCTACAGCCAGCAACAATCAATCATTCATGCAGGCGAGGACTAACTGATGACGAAGAAGATCTCACTGATTGACGACGGCACTCCATTCGTCCCATTATAAATTACCACGAGGCTGCTGGTCCGCTCCTTCGGTGTCGCGAGGGAGTGCGACATCAAGACGTGATTCACCTGGTGACAGCAGCCGATTTCCCAAATTAATCGAGACGGATGAAACAAGAAGAAGAAGGACGCCGAAGGAAACAAGTGACGTAAGCCTCTTTCTCTTCCGTCCGTAAATGATAAAAATGATATTTATGACTATGTAAATTTTCTTGTATGTGTATGAAATGTTTATATATATATTAATGTATGTGTGTGTATGCAACGTATGTGTGATCGCGTTTTTCGAATACGGCGAAATTTATTCCGTCCGCGTAACTTATTTCGGCACTTGACGATAAAGATTGACAATTCGACGCAATTTTACA
Organism: Trichopria drosophilae; assembly: GCA_030407085.1. Classification (NCBI taxonomy): domain Eukaryota; kingdom Metazoa; phylum Arthropoda; class Insecta; order Hymenoptera; family Diapriidae; genus Trichopria; species Trichopria drosophilae. Next base: position 106,439,210 of record CM059583.1, on the reverse strand, counting down.
AAAGACTCGACAATTTTATATTTTATGACTCTTATTTTTTATTCGCGAGATTCTAGACTTCGAGTGTGTTTGTATATGCGTGTGACAAATTGTTGTATTGAGGAATTCAATTTATTGTGTAAAATTCAAATTGTGAAAATAGAAATTTTATTGAACGATAATTATGATGACTTTTGTTATTTCAGCACCTAATGATTCCGATCTGCTATTTTATTTATGACATTGACGATATTGATTTATTTTAATTGTATGTTTGAACGATTCTTTAAAGATTTGAATAATCTTGATAAAGAATTCGTTTCAACGTGTTCTGGACCACTGCAAGTGTCGTGGATTATATCTGACAGGTTGGAAGGATATATTCGCGAACGAAACATTTGGCGATCCTGCCAGGATTTACGTGAGTAAAGTGCAGTGGATTTACAAATGGTTTATGACAATTTTTTGAGACAATTTAATTCGAAGGACGGAAGTGATTTCGGGAGTGCCGAATCACGCGAATTTGAATTCGAAATTCAAATTTCAACACGCGCCATATATTAGTGCGCGAGATCGCAAACAATTATCGGTTTTTTACGCTACTCGAAAGATTCCGTCATCGGTCGGCTTTTTCCGAACCTATATCGGTATCACAGTGTCTCCATTTGGGAGATTCGCCAGTCGTAGCCGCGAAACTCCTTTTAGGACTTCGGCTCATTTCGGTTTCAGTCGAATTTCGGTCGAAGTCGCGATACACACACTCATGCCTAGTGGCACACACACGCTTTCGCTACTTCACCGATTGGTGACGTCAGCAAGGAAGAGGTCGAGCACCGGACTCCCTTCTTTCGCGTTTCGTTGCCTTGTCGCAACTTCTCTTTCTCTCCCGAGTCGCTGGCACTCGTGATCGGATTCACACAAACGCTCTTCTCCGCGCTCTGCTCGAATCCCATCAAGCTCGCAGTCCCGACGCTACTGGTGCGACGACTGCACGTAGCACGAGACGTTCTGAACCCACGCAGATCAATTTAATTCACAGCTGAACAATGACGAAAGGTAGATAATTCGATGCTCAGGATGAGTACCATGAATTTGTTCAAGCTGTTGCTCTATAATCGAAGGAAGTCTGCTCGATAACTCGTGCCTCCGAACTGATACAAACAAAAGAATTAACGGCAGAACAAGCCACCACGAGACGATCTTATATAGAAAAGAAGTGGGATAGGTGCTCGAACGAGACGAGACCATTTCAGTCTAGGAGATGCTCCCTTCCTGCGCGACCCATGAATATTTCGTGGAGCATTTCATGGAAAAATATCAAGAAATATTTTTGGAGACCGTATCTGGATTATCTGCGGTCATCAATGCTGCCCAGCCACGTGCCTCTACATCGAATACCGTCAACGCTCCAGCAGCTGCAGTCCAAGAGTCTTCACGTCGAACGAAAGTACCCAAGGTCAAATTGCCCCAATTCTCCGGGGATTTTGCGAATTGGGTAGAGTTCCGTGATCACTTTCAGGCTATGATTATTAATGACCATTCATATGACGCATTGTATCTTCTGTATTACCTAAAATCGTGTCTTGTTGGCGACGCAGCGGCGTTACTAAGAAATATTGCAGTGACTGCCGATAATTTTGACATAGCCTGGAAGTTGCTCACAGAGCGCTACGAAAATAAGCGTCGACTTCTTTTTATGCAGCTACATAAGTTATTTTCTATGAAACCGATTTCGCGCGAAGGTTCTGCGACAGAGTTACGACAATTGATGGACTCCGCGCAAGAGTCCACTAATGCACTCGCGAGACTTGGGCGTCCGGTAAACGACGACGTAATAGTATATTTAGTTTCTCAATGCCTCGACCGTGTCACTCGTGAAGCATGGGAGTTCTCTCTCGATGGTGACGATTTCACATCTTACGAAGAACTGGCTGCTTTTCTCAAATTAAAGGTTCGCTAACTCGAGGCATCAATGCCGAGTGGAAAGTCAGTTACTAAGGCAGTCTCAAAATCTAGAGCCAGAATTCCAGCTTCCACGCCCGCGTCAAGTCATCTCGCCCATTCCAAACCGACCGCAAAGTGCGTCATTTGTAATAACGCCCATTCGATTTACACATGCGCAAGTTTTAGAGATAAGACGGTACCCCACCGGTGGGATTTAGTTAGCCAGCATGCGTTATGTGCTAATTGTCTGTCCGTGCACAGACTAGAGTCGTGTAAAAGTAAACGGGCATGTTTCAAATGTAAACAGCGGCATCACACGATCTTACATTCTGATTCGAGTCACGCGCCTAACGCCTGCACAGAAGCTAATACGAGTCAGAGTTCAACCGGGATTGATGTTAATTTGATTCAATCTCATTTCAGTACTTCTCAAGTACCAGCTCACATCGTATTATCTACTGCCAGGATTTTGGTCACAGCAGCTTCAAAATGCGTCATAAAATTACGAGCGCTTTTGGATCAGGGTTCTACGCACTCGTTCATTTCGCAGACAGTCGCGAACGAATTACGCTCGAAAACGTACGTTACGTCAGTGGGAGTAACCGGTATTGGTCAGAACCGTCTGGCTACCATTAATCGGGTGTTGCCAATATCCATCAGTTCGGTAAATGACCGACTAGTCGCGTTGACAACCGATGCGCTCGTCGCTGATAATTTACAACGTACGTGCCTAATTTTAAGCATCCGGTATCGCACTGGCCTCACCTACTAGGTCTCGATTTCGCGGACGGGGATCCAGAAGCTGACATACCGATTCACGTAATTATCGGCGCCGATCTTTATACGTATATCATGCGCGACGGAATCATTCGCGGCCGACGCGACGAGCCCGTCGCTCTGAATACCATGTTCGGGTGGGTTCTTTCTGGTTCCACTGACACGGGGACTATCTCAGGTGACACGTCCTCCGTGCAAACACATCACTTGGCGCCATGTTCCAGGTGTGGACAACCCGGCCGACCTAGCGTCCCGCGGTTTGTCTGCACCGGAGCTTGCGTCTTCAGATCTGTTGTGGTGCGGACCCACCTGGCTGTCTTTAGACCCAGCTGATTGGCCTTCGCTAGATCCCAATGTGCCTGACGATGCACTAATGGAACGTCGCGCTCAGCTGCATCCACGGTAGCCCAAGGATTTGCTGCAAAATTGGCTCCTAAATTGTAGGACCGTATACAATTTTTGAGCCTGAACAACAAGTGGTAGATAGGTCTCAAATCATTGTACATGCGGAAGTCCGCAGGGGCGCTGAGGTCGAACGACGACCACGCGGTAGGCCAAGAAAGATTAGGTTAGGCGATGCGACGCCCGTCGGGCTCGACAAAATAGATAGGCGATCTACGGGGTCGAATAGGACGCGCGGAGCGAACGTAGAGGTCTCTGTTAGTCCCTCTAGTCAAGAATATACCCGATCCCGAAGTTAGACGTCCTCTTGGACGTCCTCGACAATATGGACGACAAATTCCTTCTGTTTATGTCCCATCTCATCATTGTAGCATACGTAGTCGTCGATAATAGCATGAAAATCCATTGGTGTTGGAAAACCTGTAATATATTTTATTTATCTAATTCTTAACTTGACATTGAATTCATTTGCTCTCAATCGACATTACACTGCATCCACATGTTCATTCTCATTAGGCCATGGAAGACGACCATCAAGCTTTGGAAGCGGAATTACGCGCCAAAAAGAGGGCGCTTATAGAGCATTCCACCCGGAATCAAATTGATGAGCTCTTCGAGCAACTCCAGATTTTCGATGAGTTCCCGGTATGGACCTCCAAAATCCCAATATCACCTCTACCTAGGAAGAAGCTGCCGTTGACCTCACCACGGGGAAAGATTGGGTGATCCTCGAGGCAAAAATGCTGTTGGTCCGGCATGATCGGATCCGCCTGGAAAAGGAGGAAGAGAACCTCTTCCAGCAGATGGATCTTCCAAAAAGACCTCCGAACCTCGGGCCTCCATGGAGCTACTCCAACGGTCTATTAAAGACTACGGGAGGAACTAATGATCCGCCAGCAATATCGGGCCCAGCGTGCTTTTAAGCGGAGAGATGAGATTCGCCGAGTCGAGGATATCCGGACCCGTCAACAGCCTCTGTTAATAGAGTTAGAATTGGCGGTAGCAGACGCCCAGCAGGAAGTGGCAGACCTCCAGGAAAGACCGGAGGCAATCGATAGAGAGCGGAAACGTGCCCAGGTTTGATTCAAATTCTTAATTAATTAATAAGAGTTATTAAAATTTGAATTTTACTTAAAAATAAAATTGTAAAGGACACAAGTTAAAAATAGCAAAACAACAACAAAAGATGTTATTAACATTTTTAATTTTCTTTAAAAAAATTTTAAATGAACCAGTTTCTTGTTTAAAACTTTTTCCTATAAAATCCCAAGATTACACAAATCTGAAATATTTAATTACAATTTGAAATTTCCTGAAAAAAAAGTTAAAAACAATAATGCAACAAAGAAAAAAATTATCAATTTTAATACGGTTACTTTTTTTAAAATTCAGATTACACAAATCTGAAATAACACAGGTCTGCAAGGATTTTTTTTTAAATATCAGAGTGATTTCTGACGTATTTTTGTGCGCTGAACACGAATGTGAAGTCGAGAAATGCCTATTACGTCATGATTTTGAGAAAAATGGGGGTAAATACACGAAAAAACGCGTTTTTGGGTGTTTTTACTCCTAATTCTCTCTGAAACCTGATGTGCTACAGACTTGAATTTGTGCTTAAATTAAAGGTTGGTTCTTCCCCTAAAAAAAATCATATAGGATAGTTTTAAAAAAAAATTTCATAGTTTTGAAAAAAAATGGTTTTAACCTTGCTATTTCTTGTGATTATGATGAAACTGCAAATTATTTAATTACATTGAGCAGAGCTAATACAAAGCACTACTTGACTGTTTTCGGGGTTGGTGTTTAAGAATCCAGTGTCGCATTTATAAAATTCAAAATGGCGGATCCAAAATGCGGACGTAAAAACAAAAATTTGAATTAACCTCAAGCAAATCAGTACACCGGCCGCAAAATAAAAAAATAAACTTATGATGCAAAAATCACCGCTTCAGGTTTTTTATTTTTATTTAAATAAATAAAATAAAATTAGATATGTTGAAACTTCCATGCAGTGGAATTTCCAGGGCAAAAGAAAAACGACAGCAGCGTGTAGTGAAAAGAAGAAATTTAATAATTGAGTGAATACTGGTGTTTCGACTGGCGATAATTGATGAGCGACGTTACTTGCTCGAGTGTTCGGGCGCGTCTGACGTGGGCAGAACAATTTGCACGACAAGCAAGCCTCCACGCATGCGCAACTGATCACGCCTCTCATTCTTATTATAAAACGCGATAAGCACTTGATTTAACAAGATAAATATCTCTTGCGTTATCGACTACTAAATTACATTTACTATATCAAAAGAATACGTACATTTGATTTTTTTATATTGTATTGTGTTGTATAAAGTAAGTTACAAACAAATTTTTTGTTTAACTGCATCTTTAATTTAGACGTTTAATTTTATGCGAGTTACTCGGAATAGAATTTACTGATTTGCGAATTACATCATTTTTATGATGCATATTCATTGTTTTGAAATTTATTACTCATAGACATATCAATTTAAAAAATGCCACCAAGATCGTGCATTAATAGCCCCGACAAATTTTGTTACATTTGTGGTAAGTACACATGTGTGAAACAGCGTCTAAATATAAATGATTTCGTCGAAAAAAAATATTTCAACTATTTCGGAAACGAAATAGGAAATCAAGACAAAACTTTGGTACCTCATAAAGTATGTAAATCTTGTGTTCAATTTTTAAGATTATGGAGCAAACAAAAAATAAAATTTTGCCATTTAATGTACCCATGATTTGGCGTGAATCGAGAAATCATGATCAATGCTATTTTTGCTGCTGCTTGTTTATCCTGATGTTGTATCTGCAACCAAGCCAGTTCCTGTATCACCTACTGATGTTCTTCCAGTTATTCCAAGGGTTGAAGAAAAGGCAGTTCCTGTAAAGGAATCATATGATTCGGAACATCTTGATTCTGATTCTGATTCTGACATGATTTTGAAGATCATGATGATGACAGTCCTAAGTTGTACAATCAATCTTCATTGAATGATCTAATGAGAGAATTAGACTTACCGAAAGATAAGGCAGAGTTGTTGGGTTCCAGACTGAAAGAGCGTAATTTACTTCAACCTAAAGTAACTTTCTCCTGGTACAGACATCGAGAGGAAAAATTTGTTGAATTCTTTTCTGATGAAAATTCTATGTCTTACTGCAACAATGTGAAAGGATTAATAGAGAAGTTTGGAATTCAATATGATTCTACATGTTCCAACTGCATTTCATCTTAAAGAGAACTACACAAATATGAAAAAAGTATTTGAATGCGTGCAATATGAGAAGCATAAATGGAAACTTTGTGGTGACTTAAAAGTAATCTGCATGGTGTTGGGGTAGCAGGCTGGGTATGTTACGATTCCGTAACTATAGCAAAAACACCGATGAATTAGCCGAGACATACGAAAAAAACAAATTGATAGACTTTTAAGAAATCACAAGCAGCGCTTCCTATTGCTTACACTAATGTATTAATACACTCTCGCTCGCTAGGCAACATGACAATCTGTAGAGGAAAAACCTGAATTATCGATCCCGACAGGTAGATCCCGAACCAATCCTTTCACCTATATATAACCGATATACAAGTTAACTACATTATCGACAAACATAAACATTGGTAGAAAAACCTAAAAAGTTGGAAAAATATAGAATTCATTAATACAAATACTTTTTGTAAATTGAAATTTACTCAGAATTAAAAATACAAATATTTTTGATTTAAAAAACTTCTCCATGTTAAAAAAATAGCCGTCTTAAAAAGTGTACACTGACGAGTGTTCCTTGACTTTCCAGAGTCATAAAAATTCCTGAAAGGTGGCATCAGACAACGAGAACACACACGTAAACTCACCTACACAAACACCCTTTTTAAAAATTACACACATACACCAATACATAGAAACCCATTCACGATTACCTAACCCGTATTTTTTTCGTTTTTCTTCATTTAAACAAACAATAATGAAAAATATAGATAATAAATACCATGATAAGGTTAAGCGGAATTTTTCGCACATTTTCAATATAAATATACATACGCAAAAACCATAATCAACCATGAAAACCCAATAAATAAATTTAGCAATTAAACAAATTAACAAATAAATTATTTTACCATTTACCAATAATTCAAGATCTCCCTGATACTATTTTTTCTAATTATTATAAAAAAATAGGCAAAAATAATGTAGATATTGTTTGTATGCCCGTATACGCACATACACACACCCATCAACACACACATACGCTGATACATAGAGATCCGATAATGATTATTCAACTTACACTTTATGTTTTTGCTAAACTAATAAAAATATATAATCATAACCAATACTGTGTTATGACTTCGCGCAAATTTCCACACATTTACAATATAAATAAATAAATAATATAATGCAATTACAAAAATTAAACAAAACAACTAAACCAGCTAAACAGTTTAATAATCAGAACTTTAACGTATGTTAAAATCCTATTAAAAACCGAAATCAAACCAAACCATGTTTTTCGCAAGTTCAATATTAAACTATAAATAATTATGTATTTACAATGTATTAGAACACGCACACATATGTGATTACTCACTCGAGTCACGCGCAGACAACGTTTTATTTTATTATTTCCGCAAAATTAATTAATAAACAAAGTATTTGTATAGCAGGATATCACTCATAATAGTTTCCTCCATTTTTGTTACAAAATGAAACAAACCACCATACTAATAATTTTGCACGTCGCACTAATAAACAATAGCTCAAAAATTACACAGTCATGTTGTCAATAACCTTGCTTTACATTTAACATCACATGGAAGTTTAAAGAAAAACACATCATATTGTATAAATAATAATTTTCGTCGAAATGTAAAAACTCCGAGATTATTATTAATATTGTTACACCAGCAATTAACGCCTTCTTTTGTATGTTTATTACGTTCATCATGTAATTAACTTTTGTGTAAATTTTGCGAAACCAAATGTACAAATCGAAAAAAAAACAAAATTGTCAATCGGATCAACATTAGTTAAAAAAATTACGAAACCTCAACAAAAGACAAATCTCCTTTCACCTCTCCGACCTCGATAAATCTCGCATCACCGAAGTTTCAATGAGCAAAAATTGGAATAAATAGGCGTACGAAAATCATAGAAGCCAGTCAAAAATTAACACTCAGCTACCATCAAGTGAAGCTCTCATAAGGCAAAAGGGCCCATTCAGAACCAACCAGGACCACCCGTACACAGCGCCAGCCAGGACGAGCCAGATCCAGGCTAGCTTCTCCAGCCCAGCAGCTTTATAGCCGGATCCAACCCGCTCCCGTCGAGGCTCTCACATCCAGGACCAGGACATCCGTCACGAAGAGTAAGTATCAACACTAACAACTCCTAACATTAATAATTATAAGGACCCTGCAGTTACCGGTACCCGGGAGAAGTACAAGGTTAGCAGCCACAGTTATTTTCCCCGGTGCAAAGGGACTAGCTAGGTCCACCTGGTGCATAGGCACCCGTAGGGACAAGCGCGGTTTTTTTTAAATTACTTTTCGATTATTAGGGGTTTATCTGAAACTCGGTGAACGGGTGGTGGACAGAGGCCATAGGCCACAGTTAACCGCCCTCCCTCACTTGGGAATTAGATCGACCCATCCTCGGAAGATCCCGAGGTCGGATGCAGGCGCTCCGCCCCGGAATCGACCTATAGGTACCCTCACACTTTTCCTTCACTTTTCCTTTCTAACCGCCTACTAACTTGGCAGGCCAACCAGCGGCGACTCAGAGATTTCTCCGTTGACTGGTCCCGCCCCCCTCCATCACATACAGGACACTGACCCCATTTTCTTTTTTTTCCACTTTTTCAGTGCCGGGTGCTCAACAAAGGCGCCGTAAAAAGAAAGCCCGCCTGACCCAGGCCGCCCAATGGGCCGTATGGAGCGCCCCCCACCACCGACGATCGCTCGACCCTGAACTGACCACCAATCCGCTCTCGCTCGACCAATTGGCCATCTATTGTAATTTCCCGACTCTCTCACCTCCTCCGTCCACGTCCCCTCAACCTGAATCCTCAACAGAACCGCCATCCGAAACCAAAACCAGAATAACTCTAGAGGAATATTTACAGAGGTACCAACCTCCAATAAATAAATAAAAGCTACTTTTTACAAATTGAGTCTTACGCGTTTCATTTTTTCCCTACTCCTCATTTCTCGCGTCCGAACATTCAGCCTCGAACTCCAGGTCGGCTTCTGAGACCGACCTACCTTTCGGCGACTTAGGGAGAAACCTCACCAAACGAGGTAAATTCCGGTCGTAACAAAGTGGTGACAGCGGTATTAGCTGTTATTATTACAGTTGTCTTGATATCAAAATAGTGGCAACAATCCCCATTTTTGTTACTGTGGTTATCTTGACGACGGAATAATGACAGCACTTTGAACGTCGAATTCACTATGAAAATGGTGACAACAACGTTCTAAGCGGATTGTCCGGATGTGCGAGCAATTCGGAGGGGATTAGGCTCACCGAAAACTTTACCTTATTTCCTCATTTAACTATATTTCACTATACTCCACCCATACGGTCACATTGGGCTGGCGGCGGCGTCTTCAACTGAGCACCTGACGATTGTTTTGGCATTTCCATTCTTTTTTTATTACCACAGAATGAAATAATATTTATAAAATATTTCTTTTAAGTAGCTTAAATGCCAGGAGGGCGTTTAACTCGCAAGTCTACTAAAAACTTCGATCCAGAAACTAAAGCTTCATTACTAGGACCTGCCCTGGTCACCGACAGAAAACAAAGGACATTTAAACAGACAGAACAGATACCACCAACAATAAAAACAGTGGAACAAACAAAACCGATTCCATCTAACGAACAAATAGAACAAAAATTATTAGCAGAACAAACAAAACCGATTCCATCTAACGAACAAACAGAACAAAAATTATTAGCAGAACAAACAAAACCGATTCCATCTAACGAACAAACAGAGCAAAAATTATTAGCAGAACAAACAAAACCGATTCCATCTAACGAACAAATAGAACAAAAATTATTAGCAGAACAAACAAAACCGATTTTACCTACCAAACAAATAGATCACAAATTATTAACAGAACAAACAAAACCGATTTTATTTACCGAACAAACAGAACAAAAATTATTTTCATCGGCCGAACAAACAGAACAAAAATTATTAGCAGGACGGAACAAACCTCATCTAATAAAAAAAACCGAACAAACATTATCTACAGAAGAAACAAAACAAGAATTATCAGCAAAACAGGGGTTACTGACAAATAAGGCATTTCACCCGAAACGAACAGAACAAGCATCACAAACAGACGATACACCACCTGTATCACATACTAATTAACCTATAACTCCAGAGTATAACGAACGGCAACAAACAGACCGAGTATTTGAAAAAATCAAGAAACTAAACTTTCATATCGACGAAATATTAAACGAAGCTACAGTCAAAGAAGGAAAGAATACATACAAGTACCCCATTGACCAAAAATACCACACAATATTTTCAGGACTCCCAAAGTTCTGACAGTGGATACGAAAATTATAAAACATAACAGAAGGAGACCTAATAAACGAAAATATGGCGAATAATCTCGAGAGATTAACTTTAAACCACGCCGTAGAAAATGTACCCAAGTTTGACGGAGATCCCAAAGCATTTTACACATTTGTGGACGCATGTGAAGAAGCATTGAAAATGTTACCCGGATCGGAATTAGATCTAGTCAAATTAATAAAGAATAGATTGAAAGGGGAAGCCCGCCGTTCTGTCAAAAATGAAGATTTCCGGACGATCAACGCCCTTATAAAACGACTACGAGAAGTATATCCCCCAGCAAATTCCATAACAGAAATTAGGCAGGAACTAGTTGGAATGCATCAATTAGATTTCGAAAACGTAGTTTCATATGCTAATCGCGTTAGAGAAACATCCGATAGAATTCTAGAAATATATAAAGCCATAAACGAAAACGGAGAAGTTACTGAAGCAGAGAAAAAACAGACAGACATGAAGTATTAGAAGTATTCATCAATGGACTAAAACCACAGATAGAAATTAGGATGGCTTATTTAGAATTAGAAACCTTTCAACAGCAGTACAAAAAGCAATACAAATTGAAAAAAAAATAAAAATCTCCAACAACGTTAGAGGAATTATCGAAGGACGAGAAGAGAAAACCCCCAAAAATACAAACCATAAGTACAGACAGCACAAAGTTTCAAATTTGTAAAAAACCTGGCCACGATGCAATAACATGTTTCTTCAGAAACTATAACCAACCTCAGAATACTCAACCACTAGACCCTCAAAATCTTAGAAATAAACCTGACGACCAACAGCAAAATTATCGTCAAAACCAAAATTTTTATCAACCACAACGATTGTTACTTACAGGGAAGGGGGTTGTCGCGCGATTATAGGGGTCGAATATATATTTCGATAAATGCTAGGTCACATGCAAATATTAGAAAAATATAAATAAAAAAGTTGGCTGATGTTTCGTCCCGGGTCCGTTCACGGACTCTTCAGTGGGGCTTATGAGCGGACCCTGCCCCAGACATATCTCGCCAATAGATATCTCATTTTTATATATATATATAAATAAATAACATAATACACAATATAATAAATATGCCGAATATTACTCACCCACCGATGAGACCGCGAAGCGACCCGGGAAGTCACAACCAACGCACCTCAAGGTTCTGTCTCTGATATACCCGAACTATAATAATAAACCGGTCCGAACGTCTCGGAACCCCACGATCAACTAACTGAAGGTGCCTTCCACAGGCCCGTTTATTCGGGTTCGGATTATTTGTTTACTAGAGGCAGGACTTCGGAAAACAACAACCACGCCCCAAAACAAACTAATTGCAAAGAAGTTAATTCATATTTTCCTCCTAATTCTACAGGAATTTTATTATAATATTATCCCACTCGACCTAAACAGTTATTAGGAGCTTCGTCGCGTGGCGATCCGGAACATCCGCCCCCACAAATTTAAAATAATTTAAATTTTTAACATTTAATCCGGATCGCGCCAAAGTGTAGCCTGAACCGTCCGTCAAATTACTCCACAATATAAACAACCACGTTCTAAAGTCGATATCTCGAAAAAAATTCCCAAAGACGGAGTCGACACATAAGTAAAGAAATTCCAAAACTTGCCAGTTACTTATTTTCGCGTTATTTTTCATGACGAGAAACTATTGTTGCCCACATACAGGCACTATATGTCCATCTTACTCTAATAATCTAGTTTTGTTATCGATGATTTGCCTTCAAATTATTTTGATCTTATTCGTTTTATTTATCATCCATCTCGGTATTATCGTCCTTGCGCTGTCTTGGCCGACTCTCGCGATTACAGCCTCAGCCAATACATCATCGTATATTATTGTTACGAGCCTTTTTGGCTACCCACTTCTCTCCCTCATGTCTGTCCACAGCCGGAATTGTCTCGGAGGAACCTGGTTCCCCGAACTATGGTGACCCACATGTCAGAGCCAAGCTCCACGGTGGGGTCGAAGGGCCCCGAATGCAAATGCACTCGGGCCTGGTCGGCGTAGGCCACGGTCGGATTCGCATCCTCCCGCGCAGTGTGGCTCATGCGGGAGAGAAGGGTTAAGTAAGCAATTCACTCTGTCCGTCTAGTTCCTTTCCACTTTTACAGTGTCCCTTTTTCTTTTCTTCAGAGCAAGGCCGACAATACGAAAATGTAAAAATCATAAAATGCAAACATGGACTATTCGACACTTTTGTATAATTCGGAACATTAATCTCATCAAGTTAGTTTTTTGTTTTTCTTTTTTACCAGCTGAAAGTCGCGCTTTTTACTGTTGGAATCGGGCGCACAAACCCATCTCCCGTCAACGTAATTCCTGATACTATATTTTGAAATGCGTTCTCAATATTGACCAATATTTCAAATGCCCATTTATGTAGGAAACTAACTACACCCATTCAAAAGACTATTCATGATTCGTATGAACTTCTCGGAGAAATACGTTTGTAAATAAATCTAAATTTCATGTGTCGACATCCGTACTTCGGATGTGCAATAATAAAGACGCGATATTTTATAGTGGTCGCCGTGACAACACTTCCATCATGACATCCAAAGATTTTCGTGGAGCTGTGAATGATGTTTAAGTCTTTATATACATGTGTTCGTAAAAGTCAAAATAGTTCTGGGGACAAGTAAATTTAGATACTTCAGTTACTTCATCGCGTAGATACTATGATAAATATGATTTGATTGTTCATGGGAAATTATAACTTTCGGACGTCTTATCGCCAATGATGACGTCTGCTAAAATCGACGCACAAATCTATTGTCCGTCTTTCCGTTTCCCACAGAACCCATCGATATTCTCCCCCACATTTAGGAACGGTTTAAAATAGAGAAACAATTAAAGTACATTTAATTCGCCATATTTCCGCTTTATAAATCTAGGCTGAGTCTATATCCACGTATGGAACAACCCCCACCCTGCCTCCCGGCCGCTCTGCGGGGGGCCGCGCCGGATACTATCCGCTAACCTAACCTCGACAGGGACATCACGGAGTACGCGCGGTGGGAGGCATTTCGTGAGTGTAAATAGACATTCCGATAAATCTATCCTGGCAAACATGAACGTCTAGTCAATCAAATTCTTTATATTTTAATTTTTAATACTTTTATTATTCACTGACTGAGGCCTGAACATGTAGAACGGATGCAAGTCGCTCTAAACTAATGTATCGTATATATTTACGCAAACTGAATACATTGAATAACAAAACAAGGGATTCAATTTTGTTTTTGCTTCCTACTTGAGTCTCTGTCCTATCAAGTAAACCTACCATAACAATTTCGAACGAACACGGATTGTCAAGAACCACTCCTTGCCACCCTGACCTCCAGATACTTAAATTCGCCTAAACTAAATTTCGTAAGCCTCAAGTCTAGTATGATTCTCAAACGTTACTCCTCCCCTGGTGTTTGGGAATGAACGGTCGAGGAGAAAAACAATAGTAATCAACAAGGTCACAATCACAGTTTATTTATTCTGCGATTTTCCGTCCTCCTACCAAAGTGAACGCGAGAAAAGCCAAAGCCGAACTGAATTGCAATTTTTCCGCGATCACGAAAATGGTTCCCCTTCTTCCCTCTATTTTCAAATTTATCGCCCCGCCCCTTTCTACGAAATACAAAGAGGAAAAGCTATTATCATCTCTCCCGCGTAATAACAACACGGATCGTTAAATATTTTAATTCGACGAACAAAGAGTGGTGGTGTTCCCCGACATTGTTCGGTAACCATGTGGTTACTAGCGGCCACGAATCGAACCTAAAGAACGCTTCGTGCCGTCCAGCCTTCAAAACCCGGAAAATAATGATTTTCCTAACGAGGCTGATGGTAGGCCTCAGAACCTTCTGAGCTCTGAGCCTACTAGGACAACCGAAGAATCTTTAGAAATTAAGAAACTATTTAACTACATACTGTTATATATATCCGTACTCCTTTTAATACGCAGTTTCTTCAGTTCTCCTAAATTTAATCAAGGCCCCGGCTTTCCTCGCGGATCACCGTGCACATAGAGAACGCCGTCTTGAAAACACCACATATTTAAATTTGAAATAAATAATACGGCTTTAGCCCTTTTAACCTCACTTTTACATAATAGGATATTCGAAAATGATATTAATTTTTAATGAATTATACATAAATTAAACGATATTCACTTCATGTTTTGAATAAACAAATTCGATTTAATTTAAATGAAATATAAACTTAAACAAATAAGATACATTATGCGATCCTATACACCTGGCTTCGCCCAAGACCTCGTAACGTAGTCGTAAATAAAGTTGCAAATGAATTTAACAAGAAATAAAACTATTTTCTTTGATTACCTCTTTCCTCCCCCTCGCGGCTACCCACAGCCTAAATTGCCTGGAGAGCACCTAGTCTCTCAAGCGTGTTGTGACCCACATGGCAGAGCCAAGCTCCACGACGGGGTCGAAGGGCTCCAAGTGCAAAATACACCCGAGTCCGAGTAGCTTACACAATATAATAAATATGCCGAATATTACTCACCCACCGATGAGACCGCGAAGCGACCCGGGAAGTCACAACCAACGCACCTCAAGGTTCTGTCTCTGATATACCCGAACTATAATAATAAACCGGTCCGAACGTCTCGGAACCCCACGATCAACTAACTAGGACTTCGGAAAACAACAACCACGCCACAAAACAAACTAATTGCAAAGAAGTTAATTCATATTGTCCTCCTTATTCTACAGGAATTTTATTATAATATTATCCCACTCGACCTAAACGGTTATTAGGAGCTTCGTCGCGTGGCGATCCGGAACAACGATACGGTCAAAATCCAAATTTCAGCCAACCACAACGCTACAATCAAAACCAAAATTTCAATCAAAATAACCGTCGAAATCCAATTTTCAATCAACCGCAGAATAACCGTAAAAATCAAAATTACCGTCAAAATTATGATCAACCACAGCGCTACAACCAAAATCAAAACTTCAACCAACCACAACGCTACAGTCAAAATCAAAATTTCAATCAATCACAAAATTACCGTGAAAATCAGAATTACCGTCAAAATCAAAATTTCAGTCAACCGCAAAATTACCGACAAAATCAAAACTTAACCAACCGAAAAGCCACAATTATCAGCCGTCAACACAGTGCAATTATTGCAAAAATATAGGGCACTCTTGGCGTGACTGCAGGAGACTAAAATTTAAAGAAGATGTGCGAGCAGAATTTCTTCAGGAATTAACACGAAAATCGGGAAACGAAAACGATCCTCTCCAGACAGGCGCAGGGAGAGAGAACGGGAACAAGCGCCATATGAACTTTATGCGAACAACCAACACAGACCAAGAGAATTAAAGATGATAAACCTTAGTAAAAACGAAGTACCAATAATAAAAATAGAAAGACCTATACACAACTGTCGATTTAATGGTAGACACTGGTGCTAGTGTAAACATAATAAAGCAAGAAAACATAAAAGGAGAAACACTAGTAGACGAATCAGAAACTGTGGATTTAAAAGGAATTACAGAACAACCCGTAACAACAATGGGAGTAGTAATATTGGACATCCTAGGACATAACACGAAATTCCATATAGTAAAAAACAATTTTCCTATAGAATCAGCAGGTATACTAGGTTCAGAATTTTTTCACGAACATCAGGCAACAATAGATTACAAAAATAACCATATCAAATGGAAAGGCATTAAAATTAACTTTCACAAAGAAAGTATGGTAATATCTGCAAGAACAATATCCACATTCTACATAAATATCGAAAATAAGGAAATTAAGTTTGGATACATACCCCGTATTGATAATATAGAAGGCGTATATTTAGGAGATGCCGTAATAAAAAATAATAATGGAAAAGCTTACTTAAATATCTATAATACAACAAACAAAGAAATAGAAATAGAAATCCCTACTTTAAAACTTGATGAACTAAGAACAGATTTTGAAATACTTGATGAAGGGAGCAAAAAAGAATCTGATGAAAATAAACAAATAGCAGTCTTAAACGCCCAAGAAAACCAAAAACCAAGTTATGAAGCCGATTATGAGAATAACCCCGATAAAACAAAATTTGACAATAACAACGTACACAATGAAAATAACATAGAAAACGATATATTAAACCACATACTAAAATCCTTCAAAAATCCAGATGACACTAAAATATACCATAATCAAGAAACACACACCGAACTTCCTGAAACCGAACAAACAACGGATCCTCAATTAAATGACGCCAATTCCGACAAATTTTTTACATATTCAGAATTTTTGAAGGAAAATAATTACAAATCTATACAAAACACTGAAACATCAAAACACACGAAGAAATGTTTTGCAGTCACGGAAACAAAACGAGCAATGAAAGTGGAAGAACTGCCGCGAATTCAACACTTGAATAAAGAAGAAATTGAGCATAGAAAAAATAATAAACGCCAATGCCGATGTATTCCACCTGCCGGAAGAACCCTTAGGATTCACACAATTGATCAAACACAAAATAAAAACAACTGATGAAGTCCCCATAAATATCAAACAATACAGATTTCCGACAATACACAAAGAGGAAATTAATAAACAAATAACTGATCAATTAAAATCAGGAATTATAAAACCATCCACATCACCATACAACACACCTATATGGATAGTACCCAAAAAAGATGAATCCCAGGGCAATAAAAGATGGAGAATGGGGTTAGACTTCAGAAAGCTTAATGAAAAATCAAGAGGAGACTCATATCCAATCCCTAACATTATTGACATCTTGGATCAACTCGGTGGAGCAAAATACTTCTCAATTTTCGATCTAGCATCAGGATTCCTACAGATCAAAATGGACGAAACCGACGCGCAAAAAACGGCTTTTTCTACACCGCACGGACACTATGAATTCGACAGAATGCCGTTCGGACTAAAAAACGCACCAGCCACATTCCAAAGACTAATGGATATAGTACTGTCTCGGTTACAGGGAAACGAACTCTTTGTATACCTTGATGATATAGTAATATACGCATCATCCTTAAGAGAGCACGAAATAAAATGTGAAAAACTCCTGAAAAGACTAAAAGACGCAAATCTAAAATTACAACCCGACAAATGCGAATTTCTAAGAAAGGAAGTCTGCTATTTAGGACATATTATAGGAGAAGAAGGCTTAAAACCAGATCCAAACAAAATTATAGCCGTAAAAAAATTCCCAGCCCCAAAAAACCAGAAAAATATCAGACAGTTTTTAGGACCAGCCGGATACTATAGAAGGTTTATACATAAATTCTCAGAAATTGCAAAACCATTATCAACTTTACTCAAAAATGATGTGCCTTTCAAATGGGAAGACGCAGAAATACACGCATTTGATACATTACGAGAGAAATTATGTAGCGCACCAGTATTACAATATCCAGACTTCGACAAACCTTTCATAATAACAACAGATGCATCAGGATTCGAAATAAGCGCAATTTTATCCCAAGGAGAAATAGGCAGCGATAAACCAATATCATACACATCACGAGTTTTAAATGAACATGAAAAGAAATATGAAATCTACGACAAAAAAGCACTCGCAATATATTATGGAATACTACATTTTAGACCACACGTTTACGGTCGACAGTTCACAATTGTAACAGACCACAAACCTCTCACATCCTTCAAAACAAAGAAAGATCCAAACTCTAGAGTCGCGCATTGGATGTACAATTTATTAGAATATGATTTTAATGTTATTTGTAAAAAAGGAAGAGCAAATGTAAACGCAGATGCACTATCCAGAAATCCAGTAGAAGTATTGAAAATCGAAAACACAAAAAATAAAATATATCATAATAAGATAACCCAAATGACGCAAGGAATGGGTTGGAAAGGATCTGGCATAGGAAAATACAATCAGGGTATTAAAGAACCAATCAAACTAAAGTCACAAACAGATAGGAAAGGATTAGGATACAAGAGGAAAAATAATATCGAAGATTATTTATATAAGGAAGACACAAGACCATATATAGAATTTGTCAAAAGTACCAAATCCTTTAACCCAAAACCATACGAAATACCAGTAACCCATTGCTCAATATACAACATATTATTGTCAAAAAACAACAAAATAAATTATACAGGCCCGAAATATTGCCTACCACCTAATATCCCATTTTGCACATATTGCAATAAACTGAATCACGTCGGAGGTAATTGTCCTAGTTCACAGGAAGAAGTACCAAAATCAACACTTCAAAATAATACATCTTACGAAGAACCAGTAAGGAAAACAGCAATCATAGCACAAGTTGAAAATCAGGATAACAAAATCCAACCTCGAAGAAGCTCACGGAATACCAAACAACCAGAAAGATTTCAAATGAGCAAGGAAAAGAATCAGAAAATAACAAAACAGGAAGGAAATAAAAAGGGTAGACCACCAAAGAATAAACAAAACCCACAAACATCAGAAAACGATTGCTCAGGTGAAAATAACAATACTATAACAGGAGAACCAAATACTTACCAAGAAAAAAATACATTAAATAAACAATGGATAGCTGATAACGATACTGATGACCAAAATGAATACAATATGACCGAGATAGGTACAGAAGACGAAAACTCTAAACGCAGAAGCAGAAACGTAATAGAAATAAGAAACCACCTATACATGCAGAAAGACAATCTAACTTACTTTTTAACTACTACGGGGCAACCCAGTGACGACGGATCACTAGAATTACAAAACAGAAACGAACTACCAAAATTCGAAAACTTACAATTAAACAAAATTACAACTATAAAAAAGAATAACAAATACCATATTGCACTCCCGGTTATTACAAGCACAGGAGAAAGCCAATTAACAATATTAAACAACATAAAAAAGCTCATCAAATAAAAGTATTAGCATCTCAAAAACAAAAGAAGTAGCCGGAGTGAAATGGATAAATGTAGTAAAAATAATAGAACAACAATTTAAAAATTCAAGCACAGGAATACTAATTTGTAACGGGGAAATAAAGTACATAGAGACAAACGATAGAGAAGACATAATAAAAGAATTACACCGCACGCCAATAGGTGGACACAAGGGTATCATGAAAACCTTAAGGAAAATTAAACAGAACTATTACTGGGAAAATATGAAAACAGACATTGAAAAATTCATCGAAAACTGCAATCATGCCAATTAAAAAAATTAACAAGAATTAAAACAAGACAACCAATGATAATATCAAACACACCAAAATCAGCAATGTAAAAAATAGCAATGGACATAGTAATCCCGAATAACAAAACAAAAGATGATCATGAAAATATACTAACAATTCAGGACAACGTAACAAAATATCTTATCGCAATCCCACTAAAAAAAGCTACTTCTGAAAATATTGCACAAGCTCTAGTAAACAAAGTAATCTGCTCATATAGATCTCCCAACACAATATTAACAGACCAGGGAAAAAACTTCTTAAGTAATATTATGAAAAGCGTAGCAAAAATATTTCACATAAAGAAAGTAAAAACTACAGCATTTCACCCACAATCAAATGGATCATTAGAAAGATCTCACCATGTATTGAAAGAATACATAAAACATTTCGCGGATCGCCATGAAGACTGGGATAAGTGGTTGGATTTAGCTACTTTCTCTTACAATACTATTGTTGATGAAGGGACAAAATACACACCTTTTGAATTAATATTCGGAAGACTAGCCAGATTACCTTCTGTTAAAATGTCAAATGAAGATACACCTTTAACATATATGGATTATATCCAGGACTTAGTAACGAAATTATACGAAACCCAAAACTTTGCAAACGAACGATTAAACGCAGCAAAACTACGATCAAAACACTACTATGACAGACCACAAACATTTAAGACAGGAGACTTCGTATTTTTACAAAAAAATCACAAAACTAGTAAAATGGATGACGAATACACAGGTCCTTTTGAGGTATTAAAAATATTTGAAAATGGAAATGTGAAAATAAAAATAAAAGGCGAGGAACGCGTTGTCCACCCAAACAGACTAAAAATCTCAAAATTAAAAATTTTTGACAGTTAGAATATATACTACAAATATAAAAAAAAGATTGAGATAAAATAAAAAGCTGGGATAGTGTTACACAACTGTTACTCCACCTAGCAGAACAACAAGCAAAAAAAAAGGTAAACAATAGCAATAATCCACCTTATAAACAAATATTACTGCCAACCCAAAATCCAGCAAAAATACGAAACTACAAAGAATTACCATCAACGTTCTCTGCGCAACCTACCGAAAAAAGAAATCCTGATATGAAAAGAAAAAATATCACCAACAGGACAACCTTTAAAACACAAATATTAATAATATCTTTAATTTTTATAATAACAATCCCAAATACAACGGCATTTATCGCGTTCGATTGCGGTACAATGAACTCCAATATATCTACAATCTCACTACTTAATACCCAAGACTGTGAAATCGAAAGAAAACATGTCAACGTAGAAATAATCAAAGCCCAATTACTGCAAATTAAAGAATACGAGGAAATAGAGGTAACACAATGCAAAATAGAAATCTTTAGGAAAATAGAATATTGCGGTATGCATTCTCACACATCGGCCGTCACGAATAGAATAGCAACATACATTTAAAGGTATCAAAGGATCAATGTGAAACACTATATAAAACGGGAAGGATTAATATAGCCCCAAATACAATCATAGATGGAATCGAGAAAAATGTCCTATCAACATACAGTCTTAACATGGCAGGAACAATAGAAGTAAACGGAGATTGTGACGGAGTACGCTACTCAGACTCATATGGAAGATGGAATAATGTAATAGTCCAAGGAACCGCAAAAATCTTAATACAAAAATATAAGGCCAGAGTGAAACTAAATGAAAACAAAATTCATCTAAGATGAAACAGGAATGCCTACCCAATAACCGATAAAAATTGTCTAGATCTAGAGGGAGGAAATACATACTGGGAAACCATACCAGAGGATTTTTGCGGATCTAATATATATGACGTACTTTATGAAGGAACGATAAATAAAGCTTTTAATGAAGATAAAACTGTTATATACTCATTGACCGCAGAAGAAATCACATTCGCACTTTCGGCCAGAGGAGTAAAAGGAGTATGTGGCTATGATCTCTCACTCACCGAACATCCCAAATTATTGATATTAGAAATGAGAAAGGGAGGAGGACTAAAAAAGCTACCCATAAAAACATCCAATTTAGACATATTTGCATATGTAAACTCTAAATTCGTATACGTGGAAAAGCACCTCAGACATCAGATAAAACAACTCTACTATGACGTATTAACACAAAGATGTACTCTCGAGAAGCAAGTGTTACAAAATTCCCTATCAATGGCTAGTCACTCACCCGATGAATTTGCCTACAATATCATGAAATCACCTGGATATATGGCAATAGCTGCTGGTGAAGTAGCTTACATTATGAAATGCATACCTGTAGAAGTGAGCATTCGAAGAACAGAAGAATGCACGCATTTGCCAGTAACTTATCAAAACAACAGTTTATTTATGACCCCTAAAACAAGGAAAGGAATCCAAATTAATTGCAATAGTCTCGTACCACCCATGTATCAAGTCAACAGCATCTGGTATAAACTATTACCAAACCCTGTAGAAGCACATAAACCGGAGGAATTGAAACCACTTACAAAACAAACCTGGAACGACATAAACCTCGACAAATTAGCGATAAACGGAATTTACAGCCAAGAGGAGCTCAGGAAACTAAAAGAGCACATCATGTTTCCAGCAGAAAAACCCGCAGTATTAAACTCAGTCGCCAGAGGACTAACTGGTCAAACGACAAATTATCAAGGAGCAGCAATTGGTAACCTCTTGGACAAAAACACAATCGGTAAAATGATACAATCAGCATGGGAAAATACGTGGGAAAAATTCGTAATATTTGGATCTACTACAGCAGGAATTAAGGGCATTTTCATAATAGCAAAACTCATAAAAACTATAGTCGATACCGTAATACATGGCTATGCACTCCACACGGCATACGGATGGTCCATATTTCTAATAGGAGCAACCTGGGATTCAGTCACACACCTATTACTTCACTTAGCAGGACGAAAAACAAATAGAAACAACAACAATGGCAGTAACACTTCCCACAAGGAAATTCATCAAACAGAATTACAACCATTAAAACAGGAACTGAACGAAATCCGCGTAGAAAAAACGAACAACGAAATACAACCTTCCGCGCCCTCCATACAAACTAATGATAAAGAAATGCAGACTCTTTTATACCCTAACATCAACGAGGAAACTGAAACAAAAACTACCAAGAAATGGATCGTAAAAAGAGAATAACAACAACAAAAACCGAGCCTCACAGATCCAAGACACGACTGAAATAGAACGGACAAATAGACATAAATTATAAATTATTGTTAAAATCATATATATATATATATATATATATATATATATATATATATATATATATATATATATATATATATATATATACAGGGTGGCCGATTTATCTGAAGACATAGAAATATCTCGAGAACTATGCACAGAATCAAAAAAGTTGTCAGATGAAAGTTGTTCAACACGAAGGGCGGCATCCAGTGATAATTAAATTTACCCCCTCCCCCATCCCCTGGGGGTGGAGTGGGGGCAAAAACAATAAAACTTAAATAGGAACCCCCAGTTTTTATTGCAGATTTGGATTCTCCGGAAAAAAGTACACCAATTTGACCTAGGAGCTATTGCATTTTGGTTCACAGGTGGCGCTGTAATCGATAAAAATCCAAATTTATCTGAAGACATTGAAATACCTCGAGAACTATGCACAGAATCAAAAAAGTTGTCGGATGAATGTTGTTCGACACGAAGGGGGGCATCCAGGGGGCAAATAGGGACAATTTGATCCCTTTATGAAAATTTAATATTAAAAATTCTAATATCAGAATTTTTAATATTAGAATTTAGTAATATCAATTGCGAAAATTGTTATTCTGAATATGAAATTTTAATTATGTCCATTCGAAAAATTAAGATTATGAATAATTGATTGATTTTCGAGTTATGTCGCCCTCTAGCGTTATGTAACAGAACCGGCGCCGGTGATGGCCGAAATGCAAGCGATGTACATGTATGAAACCACGTGAGTTCTCTCGGGGTCCGGTAGATGGCGACGAAATCCCCAAATGAAGTAAGAGTTTCGTTTTGTTTAATAGAAGCTGGTTTGACCGTCAATGCTCAGCTTATTTATTCTCATTTCGGAAAAAACTTACAGAGAGTGAATGAATGAGCTGAGTGAAGGGACATGACGCGTTTTTTAATGGATTGCGTGATGTCCTCTTTTTGTTTATTAAATAATAAATTTAAAACCTAAAATGTAATTTTATTGAAGGTAGAAAACTTATTTATAAAATTGCTTCCATATTGTATGCACAATTTTTATGTAATCAGTTTTGATTTTTAATATGAAGAATATCAATTATTCATAATCTTAATTTTTCGAATGGACATTATTAAAATTTCATATTCAGGATAACAATTTTCGCAATTGATATTACTAAATTCTAATATTAGAATTTTTAATATTAAATTTTCATAAAGGGAACAAATTGTCCCTATTTGCCCCCTGGATGCCCCCCTTCGTGTCGAACAACTTTCATCCGACAACTTTTTTGATTCTGTGCATAGTTCTCGAGGTATTTCAATGTCTTCAGATAAATTTGGATTTTTATCGATTACAGCGCCACCTGTGAACCAAAATGCAATAGCTCCTAGGTCAAATTGGTGTACTTTTTTCCGGAAAATCCAAATCTGCAATAAAAAATGGGGGTTCCTTTTTAAGTTTTATTGTTTTTGCCCCCACTCCACCTCCAGGGGTTGGGGGAGGGGGTAAATTTAATTATCACTGGATGCCCCCCTTCGTGTCGAACAACTTTCATCCGACAACTTTTTTGATTCTGTGCATAGTTCTCGAGATATTTCGATGTCTTCAGATAAATCGGCCACCCTGTATATAAAAACACACAGAGAAAATCGCATGACATAAAGACAAAATCTTCTCTTTGACAGACTAATATGAAGACCGGAAAGATCGTAATCATCCTCGAACTAATAACCATGAGTTCTTATGGGACTTCACAAGAAGCATAAAATCATGGAAATGTAATGGTAATAGACTGCACTGAAGAAATTCGATACGAAATATCCAAATGTAACGAAATCACGCCGTCGTAGTCAAATTTACTCGTACTACAACAATAAACGATTGTTGAAAGATGCAAGAAACAGGAGAATTACGATTTCTATCACAGGATTTTAAAAACATCAAAAAGAATGGAACCACGACTTTCAACACCATCGACCGAATAAACAAACAAGCGGGAAAATGCAAAAACCTACACAATCGGAGAAGATTTTGACACAGTACTAAATACAACTATAACTATTACATTAAAAAATTAATTGAAAGGACGAAGTTATTGGAACAGTAGTCAAATAATACACCCAAAAATTAATTTCTTAGAAAGCGACATGACATACCCAACCCAAGTAAACTCATCAACAGAAAATAGTCAAAAAGAACCAAAAAAAGAAGAAAACACAAAATATATACTCTTATACATTATTGGTGCACTATTAATTATAACCATAATTGGAATAAAATTAAGATTAGATCACTGGTCCACATCCAAGTTTCTAAAAAAACAAAACTCATATAAGATACACCTATTGTAACACTCGAAAAAACACAAAAATCTACATCAACAGATCCATATATATATATATATACACAAAAATAATAATAATTTATACTAACTATTACTGAAATATACTATACTAACAATGCATGAGGAATATGGATCTAACATAGTAAGTCTCTATCAATACATTACCGATATTTTATAAAAAACATTGTAAAGGATACCAGTATATGATATAGAGTGTGCATAGACACAATAAAAATATACAAAATAAACTTACAGGAAACAAAAGATGAACTTTCCATTAAACGTCTTCCTGAGCACATTGGAAATAGCAGGACGGGATTTTTGGGCATATCTGGAACTATATCAAGAGGAATGCCATTTTGCAGACGAAATGTTAGCTACAAAAGAGGAAAAATGGACATGTAGGAGCTGTTACGACACCCTTCCAGAAGAAGAACAAAAAGAGTTCCAACATTTAACAAACGTCCATATCACAACCCCTGAAGGAACGATCATCGACTGCAGTTTCTGCCAGCAAAGAATACTACAAAACAGACCAGCTACAAGATGCATCAGATGCCTAAACATGCATATCAGGTGGATAAACGATAGGATAAAAGATCGCGAAATTGGAAAACCAAAACAAGCACACAAAATAATAACGCAATTTAAAACACGCACTAGCCCACACGATATAATTATACCAGATCCTGAAAGCGAAGACGAGGGCATCAACGATTTGTAACACTCCTCACAAACATAACAATGTAAATAATAAAAATAAAGAAATCGTTACACAACATTGTACATCAATTACTTCTGAAAATGATCAACAACAAAATCAAATCCTGAACCAAGAAATACAAAAAAAAAACTTTTATTAGAAATAACGCAGATTAATGTTAATCTGACGGAAAATGAAAAATTATTGGAAAAAGAAAAAACTTTTATTAAAAATAACGCAGATTAATGTTAATCTGACGACAACAAAACAAAAATTATTGAAAAAAAAAACTTTTATTAAAACGCAGATCAATGTTAATCTGTCAAATACAAATGAAAACAATTATTATGTAAATTAATCAAGGTGTTACGACCCAGTGAATATCTCGAAAGAGATATTAACTGAACGGCAACACGGGCGTGTAACTCAGTAGAATTACTGGGTTCTTTAGGTGAGTGAGGGCTACTAACAACACAGGAAAGTCGGAAATAAGAGTAAAATGAGGAAACGGTTTATTTGATTAATCAATTAATTTTTTTAAACAATTGTTCCGGTGTGGGTAGAGGAATTGTTGGAAGTGGTGGAAAAGGGATGAACAAATTAGGGAATAATTCCTTGGGAGTAAGAAGTGGAATGATCGGGCGAGGGGGGAAAGGGAAAGGAAGGGGAGTTTCCTTTGGGGATGATGGTTTGGCAGCCCGCGATTCTTTTTCCTCTCGGGCGAGGTGAAGAGCCTTTGCCAATTTTTGGCGTTGGATTTTCTGTCCTCCTCGGCGGCGTTTCACTGTATAAAAAAAATAATGTTATTTATTAGGGAAGATGATAAACAAAAAAAAAGGAAAGAAATAAAAATGGTACAATGAGTTTAGAGGGGAAACGCGAAGTCTAGGGGAAGGAGAAAAAAAAAGAGAGAGAATTTTTAGGATCAAAATGCTTTTGATTACGAGTAGTAGTCGCGTGAGGGGCGACTTCGTCTCTGTGGCTTTTATGCAATAGGTAGGAGGGAAGAGGGTTGTAGTTTCGCAGGCCTACCCGCTATGCCACGAAAGGAAAAAAAAGGGGTGCGATTTCGCAGGCCGACCCGCTATGTCGCAAGGAAAGAGGTATGCGTGATTTCGCAGGCCTACCCGCTATGTCACGAAAAGGAAGGGAATTGGAGCGATTTCGCAGGCCGACCCGCTATGTCGCAAAAAGGAAAAGTAGGAAAGAAGGGAGGTGGTTGGATAAAAATGATGTAAGAGGGAAACTTATACTCACTTTATGTTTTTGGTGAAGCTCTCTTCGGACTGGATATAATAGGGTTGGGCTGATGGTCCTGTTTCCCTTTTGGGTCCGATCGTGAAGTCTCAAAGTCTTTTGTTGGCTCAAAAATTGGAGTCGGGCTTCTCTTTGGCTGGATAACTCGTGACTTAAAAAAAATCAACCGAGGCGATCTCGGTGGTTATAGAGGAGTTGTGTTTCCCTTTTTTCTATATCGCGAGAAACTAAAAAATGGACTGACTGCTCTCGGTGTGCCCCACCTGTATTTATGGTGGTCCATGGTTTTCTTCTCCCCGCTTGGAGTACTCCCCCTCTATTTTGGAGGTGGTGGATTTGTATATTGGACAGGTTTTTTGGAAATGGGCCAAGGAGGAAAAAGACATTAACTAAAAATTATTAATATAGAGAGCCCGTTAGAATGTACCCGATTTCTCTTTTTATGTTTTTTTTAGAAAAGTTAAAAAAACAGGTAGCTTGAGAGTTCAGTCCTCAATTACCGTAAATTTTGGAAGAGACGAGAATTACGGTAATGTAAAATGATTGTTCTATAGTGGAAAATAAAAATGCTACGGAAGGTCGTTGTAAAACTGATTGCGTCGGTGCGGTGACTTTTTAGGAAAGTTTTCCGGTTTAAGCGATGTGAGCCGTCTTCTGATTTATGGCTAATAAAGGTTTAAAGAAAATGCTATTTGAACCGGGTACATTCCAATACGCTTCGTCTATGAGGTTTGAAGGTTATGGTGCCGACATATAATTGCGATATTTTTGATGTTTGTATGTATACCGAAAATTGGTTAATTCCGCCAGTTACGAGGACGTAACACCCCCCACCTTGGTCGAACGTTGGTCCTCCAATGTTCTTTGCACATGCTAAGAAATCGTGTTACAATTTGTATTGACGCTGATACATAATTTTGTATTTTTCATGAAATGTCAAGTCGCTTATCGTTCAATCGCTAATCGCTTAATGCACGAATTAGTAGTAAAAATAAAAGCGCGGTGTTTGGAAGTTTTCGTTTATTGGAAATTGTTTTACATTATTTTGAAGATTGTACAATATTTTACATGATGGTTCTTCTTGAAGTTCATATACATGAATTGTTACTATATCTACGCTTTCTATGATATATATGTGTTATCGCTGTTTGTATGGTATGACTATTCTTAACGATTGACATATGGAGTGAACAAAAAAAATATTTCTGAGGGTAAACAATTTTCGCAGCGTTTTAAGAATGTGAGGTTGAATATTTCTAACATCGCCGCAGCTGGCATTATTTATAGCATATTTTACGTAATCAAAAAAATATAAAATTTGTTTATAATGATTATAATTTGTTAAAAACTTAAGATAAACGATCTTAAAACAAGACAAACTTGATATTTGTCAATTTTCCAAGTGCATGACATCTCGCTCTCCACTCTGTTGTGGCAAGGCTAACATAACGGCGAAATATCGTTTACTTAAAAAAAGATTCTTTGGAAATTAACAATCTCGTATTTCCCTCGCTTGAATTCATTATTCTTTTCGATTTTTTTTTGTTTATTCTCTTTTGTTTTTTGTCATTTGTTATTTTTGAAAATTATTTCATTTTTCCTTTTTGTTATTTATATATATATATATTCAATTCCTTGTGATAATAATAAAAAAAAAATATGTAGTTAATTCGTTAACTTTTGTTGCATGCGCATGCGAAGCAGAGGTTATGAAAATAATGCCGTCTGGGGTGATAATAATACTTTATTGTATTGTCAGAATTGTCATATTTTATTAGTCTGAGTATCCTTCGTCTTCGCTGTCGGGATCTGGTATTTCTACCTCAAATGGTTGTTGTCTAATTTTAAATGTTGTTACATAATAGCCATTTAATTTTGGCTGTTGTATTTCTCCTGATTTTATTCTGTCATTGATCCTATAAATATGGAGGTTTAGACATCGTATACATCGCGGTGCTTGTTGAGTTTGTAATAATTGGTTTCCGCAATATCTACAGTTAATGTCTTCTCCCGGTGCGGTTTTAATGTTTAATTGTTAGTTTTTTAAAAGTTTTTTTCTGTTCTTCTTCAAAGTAACAATCTCTGCATGCCCATTGTTCGTCATTAGTAGTAAGCATTTCAGACCCCGAATGGCAAGTCTCTGTGTAAAGTTCATTGTGGGCCCATATGTCTTTCCATTTGTTGTTGTTTGTTTTTTATATATATATATATATATATATAGAAAAAGGAGAGTCCCACTGTGAAAGCCTGTTGTGAAAAAAAAAAATTATTTGTGGTTAGTATATTAGTTAAGAATGTTTGAGATATTAATATTAATTATTTGCTCGTATATTAGTATGTTAAGAAGCATATTTATTTGGTTATCGGGTTTTTGATAATTGGTTCAGGTATGTCGTATATTTGAGTGATATTCTCTATTGTTAGATGGTCATGTTCTATGGTTGCGTAGTTGAATCGTACTCGTTGGAAATTGTTTTCGTTATTTTCTTCCTCGGTTTGTTTCATGAGTTTATATCCGTTGTGTAAGAGAATTGTGTCCTTTGTTGGTATTTATTATTTGAATTTCTTCGTCTTGCTTGAATTTGATGTATGTTCTGTCATCCGTATTGTTTTTATAGTGTTTGCATATTTTTATTGTTATAATGATTAATAAATTATTTCTTCTACATTTGAGTTTGTGGTTGTTTGTTTAATATTACTCTTGTTTTGAATGTTAGTTTCATCTGTTATTTCATTGTGGTCAATATCTTTTCTTATCGGTGATAACATGGTTGGAGTTTTTGGGGTTATTGATGGTGTCTTTGATTTGTTTGGTGTTGTCCATGTGAATTTTTTTGGTATCGATGGTGGTGGGTGCCAAACAGATGTTTTACAGGTGTCGTGTATATATTCTCCTGCAAATAAGTCTACTGAGGTTTTTCGTCCGTTTGTAAGTCCTGACAAAATGATTGCATTTTCGGGTGTTAAAATTTCAGCTTTATAACTTCTTGTCGTTATATAGATTTTTTCTGTTGTTGTAAAAAATTGTTTGTTATTGCAATTGTCTCTCGTTGCTACTTTGTGTGTGTGCTCTATTGTTCCGCCATTGGTTTCTATTCCTCCTATCTTTACGAAAAATCTGTGTGCTTTTTTTTCATTTATAATTATCCAACATGTCTTGGCACTTAGTTCGTACGGTAATAATTCTAGTTCTGAGATTAATTTGTTGTTTTGACATTTTGTATGGTTTGCTATATGCCATTCTGAGCATTCATGGACTATCGTATTGTTATTTGCTCTAACTGTACTATTGCAAGAATTATTATTTTGGTTATCATTTTATTACCCCTTTTGTTCTCTTTTGTTTGTCTTTATTTATTTACTTTTTTTTTTATTCCTGTAAAGAATTTTGTGAAATCAAATATATGTCTTATGCGTTTAGAAGTTTGTTATTTTTTTAGCGTCAATGCTTCATTATTAGTTAGATTTGTTGTTGGTGGAAGTTCGGGAATTTGAACATGGTTTGTTTGGAGCTTGGAATAGAGCTTGAATGGTAATTCCGGTTTTGCTTCGATATTAGTGTTGATGATTTTTCATTTGTTTTTAAATTTTCTTGTGACAATGGCGCGGAAGGCTGTGATTCATGGTCTAAAGATGTTTGTGGTTTTTGGTCAATTTGTATTTCTTCCAACTCAATTTGTTGATATCTAATATTGTTATGGTTTTGAGAATTATTCTTTGTGTTAGTGTTTTTACCGGCGAGGTGTAATAGTAAATGTGTTACTGAGTCCCATATTGCGCCTAATAGAAAAATAGACCATCCGTAAGCTGTGTGTAGTGCGTATCCGTGGATTACCGTGTCTATTACAGCTTTCAAAAGTTTTATGATGAGTAGTATACCCATAATTCCTGCTGTAGTTGTGCCGAAAATCATAAAATTTTTTCGCCAGCTGTTTTTAACATTTTCCCAATTGTGTTTTCGTCTAGCATATTTGTTATAGATGTTCCTTGATAATTTGTTATTTGTCCAGTCATCCCTCTCGGTACTGTGTTTAATACGGCCGGTTTTTCTTCTGGGAACATTATGTGTTCTTTTAGTTTTCTAAGGTCGTCCTGGCTATAGATTCCGTTTGTTGCTAAGTTCTCAAGGTTTACATATGTCCATGTTTGTTTCGTAAGCGGTTTTAATTCGTCGGGTTTCTTTGATTCTACTGGATTGGGTAGAAGCTTATACCAGACATTATTTACAGAGTACATTGGCGGCACCAAACTGTTGCAACTAATTTGTGTTCCTTTATTTATTAAAATTCTTGTTTTAGGAGTCATGAAGATGTATTGTTCCTGGTATTTGATTGGTAAGTGTGAATAACATTCATCGGTTCTTCTTATGCTAACTTCTACTGGGATGCATTTCATTATGTATGCGACTTCTCCTGCTGCTATTGCCATGTATCCGGGTCCTTTCATAATATTATATGAAAATTCGTCTGGTGATTGGGTTGCTAGCGACAATGAATTTCTCAATACTTGTTTTTCTAATTCACATCTTTGTGTCAGAACATCGTAATAAAGTTGTTTTATTTGGGATCGTAAGTGTTTTTCGACGTAAACAAATTTCGAGTTGACATATGTGAAGATATCTAGATTCACTGTTTTAACAAGATGCTTTTTGAAGCTTGCGCCATTTGTATTTTCTAATATTAAAAGCTTCGGGTGTTCAGTAAGAGAAAGTTCGTAACCGCAAGTATTTTTCTTTCCTTTTAAAGTTAGTGCGAATGTTATTTCGTCTGTTGTGAGTATTACTGTTTTGTCTTCGTGGTATATTTTGTCTATTGAACCTTCGTATAATACATCATACTTGTATGATTCGCAAAAATCTTTTGGCATTATGTTCCAGTATGTGCTTCCTCCTTCGAGATCTAAGCAATTATAGCCTGTTATAGGGTATGAGATTCCTGATCTTAAGTGAATTCTATTTTCGTTTAAATTAACTCTCGCTTTATATTTTTGGATTAAAATCTTAGCCGTTCCCTTAACTACAACGTTACTCCAAGAACCATATGTGTCTGAGTATTCTACACCTTTGCACGTGCCGTCGACTTGGATTGTTCCGGCCATTGTTAGGCTGAATGTTTGGATATAGTTTGCTTTTACACCATTTTTTATATTTGAATTTATAGTTGTAGTTCCTGATCGGTGCAAGTGTTCGCAATCTTCTCTAGATACTTCTTTTACGTAATTTGCTATTCCGTTTGCGACAGATGAAATATGTGAATGCATGCCGCAATAATGTATTACTCTATAGATATCTATTTTGCATTGTATTACTTCTGTTTCTTCATATTCTTTATTTTGTAAAAGTTGAGCTTTGGTTTTTTCTATGTTTAAGTGTTTCCTTTCTATTTCACATTCTTGTATATTTAGTAGCGATATTGTCGATATGTTTGAATTTTTCGCTCCACAATCAAATGCTATGAATGCGGTTACACAGATTGCATAAGTTAAAATCATCAGTATCTTCATATATTCCATTGTTGTATCAATTTTGCTGTTTATTCTTGAAGTTTGCAAATTTTGCTTGCTTGTTTTCTTGTCTCTGTTTGGAGAAGATTATTATTTATTTATTGTTTTGTCATGAAGAAAAATGAGGATAATTCGTCTATTTATTACTTCTTATTTTGGAAATTTTAAGCCTATTTGGGTGTACTATTCTTTCCTCATTTTTTATTTTAATTTTAACGTTTCCATTTTCAAACACTTGTAAAACTTCGAAAGGACCTTGATATTCATCATCTAGTTTACTGGTTTTATGATTTTTTTGTAAAAATACTAAATTTCCTATTTCCAATTTTAGTGGATTTATTTTCCTGTCATAATAATATTTTGATTTTGTTTTTGCAGATATTTGGTTTTCTCTTGCGTGTTCTTGTGTGTCATATAATTTGGTAGCTAACTGTTGAATGTAGTCGCTGTACGTTATTTGGGTAGTATCTTTTATAGCTTTTTGAGACGGTAGTTTGGCTATTCTTCCAAAAATTAGTTCAAATGGGGTATATTTTGTTCCTTGATGGATACTACTGTTGTATGAGAAATTTGCGAGTTCTAACCATTTATCCCAATCGGTTTATTTATTTGAAAAATGTTTAATGTATTCTTTGATTACGTGGTGTGAACGTTCGAGTGACCCATTAGATTGTGGATGAAATGCTGTAGTTTTTATATGTTTGATGTTAAAAATTTTTTCTATTTGTTTCATAACTTTGCTTAAGAAGTTTTTGCCTTGATCAGTTAGTATTTTTTTGCTGAACCAAACGTACTGTTACGATATAGGAGGAACTCGTAATCAGAATGTAGAAATGAGAAAATTCAGGATCGGAATCGTAGCACGGTGAGGAGTCCAAGGGCACAGGGTTCAAATAAATCCACTGATCCTTGATTCAAAGCCATTCAATATTTCACTTAAATTCTCAATATTTACAATATTATGCAGCACTGCGCGTATCACGAAACTCGATCATACACACAATACATATATTTGGAATTATATTGAACCGAACGTGCCAATTTTGAGATACAACTGTCGCGCGCACCAGCGTTGCGTATCGTTCAAGCGACGTGCGAAAATTGAAAAGGAAAACGTGTCGTTTGCCAACCTCGCATCAACGGAAACACCACTAGAGTCGTTAACGAACTTAAAATATAAATAAATTATAGATGGCGCTACGGCGGCAACCAAAAGTGGCGCTAAAGTTCATTATTTCTATCAAGCGCGAATTACAAAGCGCAACACGTACAAATTAACCGTTTTACAAATGCTTCGGCGATATCTGAAGATGTTGCTTTTCTTAGTGGAATCGCTATCAAATATTTCGTTAAGTTATCTTGAATAGTTAGTATATTTTCATAGCCGTCTTCTGTTTTGTTATTTGGAATTACTATATCCATTGCTATTTTCTCCATTGCTTGTTTAGGAGTATCTGATATAATCATTGGTTATTTAGTTTTTACTCTGGTTAATTTTTTCAGTTGGCAAGATTTGCAATTTTGGATGAAATTTTCTATGTCTGATTTCATGTTTTCCCAAAAATATCGTTGTTTTATTCTTTTCAGAGTTTTACCGATGCCTTTATGTCCTCCTATTGGTGTTGAGTGTAATTCCCTTATTATTCCCGGTCGGTCTTTGATGTCTGCATGTATTATATTTCCATTGCATATTATCATTTTTGTATTCGAGTTTTGGAATTGTTTTTCGATTATTTTTATGATAGTTTCCCAATTAATTCCTTTTATCTCATTTGATTTTGATATGCTAATTGTGGATAATTGCAGTAAATTTACTTTGTTTTTGAGCTTTTTTATGAGTTTTTTTATATTTCTCTCTATTATTAATTGGCTTTCTCCTGATTCCGATGTTACTGGCAGTGCTATGTGATATTTGCTATTTTTGTTGATAACTGAAATTTCATTTAGTTTTAGATTTTTGTATTTTGGTAATTCATTCCTGCCGTTTAATTTATTTGATCCTTCGTCGCAGGGTTGTCCAGATGTAGTTAGAAAATATGTTAGATTATCTTTTTGCATATATAATTGGTTCCCGATTTCTATTATATTATTTCTATAATAGTTGTTTGTTTCGTTGATTTCGTTATCTGTTTCATCATTATCTTCCTTATTATTATCATCGTCATCGTCATCTTCTTCGACATTGCTGTCATCATTAACTTCGTCAACGTTATCTGTGTTATCGTTTTTTTCGTTAATTATTTCTTCATCCTTTTTAAATGTAAAATTATCTTCTGTAGGGTCTGAGGGTAATTTATCTGAGTTTTTGTATCTTTATTTTCGTTATCATGGACGTCTTGCATTATTATGTTGCCATCTTCGTCTATATAATCAATTTTATCAAAGTCAACTTTGTGATTATTGGGTGGTATGCCTCGTTTTCTACATGGTTGTGCATTGTTGGTGGGTGATCTTTTCTTCTTTGTGTTTACAATATCTAGTCTATCTGGTGGTCTTGTATTTCGTGTACTTCTCCGTAGTGATTGATTATTATTTATTTCTATTTGTGCAGCAGTTGTAATTTGTTTAGA
Source organism: Trichopria drosophilae (assembly GCA_030407085.1). NCBI lineage: Eukaryota > Metazoa > Arthropoda > Insecta > Hymenoptera > Diapriidae > Trichopria > Trichopria drosophilae. The sequence continues at coordinate 106,403,681 of CM059583.1, read as the reverse complement.
TTTTAATAGTAATTCTTCTTTTGTAAAAGGTATTGCATCGTTAGTTTCTATTTTTATATTTCCGTTATCCCGTTGCTTGTTATATGGTTCGTATTTCGTATTTTCTGTATAGCAATCTTCTATTGTATGATTGAGTTTATTGCATTTGTTACAAAATGGTATTACTTTAGAAAGGTTGTATTTAGGTCCGTTGTAATTTGTTTTAATGATTGCTTTTGGTAATGTTAACTTGTAAATTGAGTTGTGAGGTAGTATATGTTTCTGACTATTGGGTTTGTTTATAATTTCGTCACTTTTTATGAATGTAACGTAAGGTAATTTAGTTTCTGATAATGGTTTTTCGTAGTTGAAAAAGTCGTATTCGTGGTTTTGCTTCTTGTATCCTAATCCTTTTTTATCTGTTTGGCTTTTAACTGATACTGGTTTTCTTATTCCTTGATTATATTTACCTATTCCTGTACCTTTCCGTCCCATTCTTTCCTTATATTTGTGGCTATAATATTGAGATTGGTTTGTTGTTCTACATCTTCTACTTGATATATTCCAACTGGGTTTCTTGATAAAGCGTCTGCATTTGCATTTAATGTTCCAGATTTATGTTTTACATCGAACTCATATTTTAGATTATACATCCATTTTGCTACTCTCGAATTAGGGTCCTTTTGGTTTTAAAAGACATAAGAGGTTTATGGTCTGTGTATACTGTAAATTGACGACCGTAAACATAAGGTCTGAAATGACGGATTGCGTAATATATGGCTAGTGCTTCCTTGTCGTAAGTTGCGTATTTTTTTTCGTAATCATTTAGAACTCTAGATGTGTAAGCTATTAGTCTATCTTTTCCTATGTTACGGCCGGAGGGAAAGGCGTTTTGCAAGGGTTTTGGTTGCAAATACCGTTTCCTCGACACAACCGCGAAAAGACTGGATCGACTGGAAGAGTCTATCCTGAGTTCGAAAATTTGTGGGGGCTGCTGCTAATGCAAAAGAAATGAATAAAGGTGAAGGTAAAATAAAGAAGTACAAATGTTTTCAGGAAAAATTTAAGTTTCAAAACATGGTGTTAGACAGAATGAGAAAGGTATAACGTAGGAATGATAGGGAGCGATGAAGCGACCTTCTGAACAATTTGGAGGAGCCGTCTAATATTTCTTTCCCAAGCATCTGGCACTGAAAACAAAAAAGGGAATAAGGTGTTAATGAAATACGGAATTTCTATTTAAAGTATTAGTCAAAAGGGGGGGGGGGAAGTCTACTAATTAATAGAAAACAAAAATAAAAATTATAATATATAATAATATGACAATATGAAGTCCCTATGGATTTATCCTGATCGACGTGCTGCCATCGATTACAGGATAAACCAACGTTGGGATTGATATGGATCCACTTACGGGAGAAGGTTAACAGAGTCCAAAAGGAACTTCGTCCACCGCTCGGGAAAGAGGAAAGAATCAATCCTTAGCTAATAAAAAAAAAAACAATAAATAAATATTATTTTTCCTAAATTTAATTGGTTCGGATCCAATCATCGGAGAAGGTTAACGGAATCCAAAAGGACTCTTGTCCACCGCTCGGAGAAGGGACCGAACCGCTTCCTTTTAGTGCTCCTTTTGGCACTTCGTCTCAGACATAGAGGAAGGGTAGTTAATTGGGAAAAATGAAGAAATTATTCTTACCATAGGTTCCTTCAGGTGTCACCTACGACCGAGGGGTGGCTGAGCGGCTGGAACTTATCCACTCATCATCTTCAACTGCCTGCCTGACGCTGGTTGACACTCTAACTAACTGACTGAGTGACTGACTGACTGACTGACTGACTGACGCTGGTTGACACTCTAACTAACTGCCTGACTGACTGACTGACTGGCTGGAACTGACTGACTGACTGACTGACTGACTGACTGACTGGCTGGAACTGACTGACTGACTGACTGACTGGCTGGAACTGACCGACTGACTGACTGACTGGCTGGAACTGACTGACTGACTGACTGACTGGCTGGAACTGACTGACTGACTGACTGGCTGGAACTGACTGACTGACTGACTGGCTGGAACTGACTGACTGACTGACTGACTGGCTGGAACTGACTGACTGACTGACTGACTGGCTGGAACTGTTTGGTTGTTTGCGCACGCCCTTTTTATAATGAGGATGGCCCATGGTCGCGAATCATAAAATTTTGGGAGTAGGAAAAGTGAAAGGAATTCTTGGAAAGATGCTGGAGTCTGGTTGTTCCGTCATATCTCTACATGTTTTTAACAATATTTGAATTTCAATATGAATTATGTATAATGTGGCAAATATAATGAGATCCATGCGAATCTTGGACTCTGTGCTATGCCATTTGCAACTTTCAATATATAGAATAACAAGCATCCTCGTCGACATTGGCAGAATATAAAAATGTTTGGAATTGCTAAACTGAAAATATCGTGAAACTATTCGGATACTAATGCTGTTGTAATTAAACGTTATCGCAATTAAATTGGCAATTTTGATCGTCGTGATTAACAGTAGTAATTAAATTTACAAAAATATATGGTTGAAAGTATTGTCGTACTTAAATCGAATTAAACATATTGTCGGAATAGAATTTACAATTGTTGGCGCACTTAAATATAGCCATATTTGAAATTACAAAAATATTCGAATGTCGCATTAAATTGGAATTAAACATATTGTCGCAAAGAAACGTATAAAAATGATCGATGATGGATATTGTCGCGTTTGAAAAATCTACTGAAAATGTTGTCGCAATTGAATGTTTATTAAATTATAGAATATTTATTTAAGATTTTGAAATGCTGTAACGATGATTACGACATCGTGTTTCCGGAAATTTACGTGTAATATTCTTATTCGGTATACTGTATTATGTACTTGTTTTCTTAGATATAGCGAAGGTTTTTCTTTGGAGGACAAATCTAAGTGCGATGTTCGGCTGACGTAATATCACGTGAATTACTTATTTTACAGAATTTTCGGCATACCGGTTTTGATTCTTCTTTTTCGTGAATAATGGCAAAGTTTTTAGAAAACGATGAAATTGCTGTTGCCCAGTGATTGCCTTCGGTCCAGTATGATTCATGCAAAGCAGTTTATTTGTCGAATTGAATTATTAAGCAATGTTCAATTACTATGAATGTGGTTATACTTCTCAGAACTGTTTTTTAGTAATTATTTATTTAGTTACGAGGACGTAACACCTACTTCCCCTTGAGATAAAACTCCACCTATTGCAAATCCTGATGCATCTGTTGATATGATAAAGGGTTTATTAAAATCTGGATATTGTAGAACCGGAGCGTTGCATAGCTTTTCGCGAAGTGTTTCGAATGCGTTTATTTCATCTTTTTCCCATATGAACGGTACATTTTTTTTTAAAAGGTTGGATAAAGGTTTTGCAATTCCAGAAAAATTTGATATAAATCGTCTGTAATATCCTGCTAAGCCTAAAAATTGTCTTATGTCTTTTTGAGTTTTAGGTGTTGGGAATTTTTTTACGCAGCTGATTTTATTATGATCTGGTTTTAATCCGTTTTCTCCAATGATGTGTCCTAAGTAGCAGACTTCTTTTCTTAAGAATTCGCATTTGTCGGGTTGTAATTTTAAGTTAGCTTATCTTAATTTGTTCATTAGTTTTTCGCATTTAATTGAATGTTCTCTTAGTGAGGATGAGTAAATAACGATGTCATCAAGGTAAACAAAGAGTTCGTTGCCTTGCAAACCTGATAATACTATATCCATTAGCCTTTGAAATGTAACTGGTGCGTTTTTTAAACCAAACGGCATTCTATCGAATTCGTAATGCCCATGTGGCGTAGAAAATGCTGTTTTGTGTGAATCGTTTTCGTCCATTTTAATTTGGAGAAAGCCAGAAGCTAGATCGAATACTGAAAAATATGTAGCACCGCCTAATTGGTCCAAAATGTCAACAATGTTAGGAATTGGGTATGAGTCTCCGATTGATTTGTCATTCAATTTTCTGAAGTCAAGTACCATTCTCCATCTCTTATTTCCTTGACTGTCGGCTTTCTTCGGTCTATCCATATTGGAGTATTATAGGGTGAATCTGAAGGTTTTATTATTCCTGTATCCAATTGTTCTTTAACTTGTTTATTTATTTCTTCTTTGTGAATTGGTGGAAATCTATACTGTTTAGTATTGATTGGGATGTCATCCGTAGTCGAAATTTTGTGGTTAATAAGGTTCGTAAAACCTAAGGGTTCGTCAGGTAAGTGAAAGACGTCTGCGTGAGTATTTGTGAGTCTTTCTACACTCTCGGTTTCCTCTCGGTTTAAGTGTTGTAAACGTAAGAGGTTTTTAATTTTTGCTGCCCTTTTCATCTGTTTTATGGTGTGTAAGATGATTTCTTGACTAATACCTGTTGCTTTGGGTGTCGTTGCCCCTAGTATTTGTTTTTCTTTTAAGAACTCCGTATATGTTAAAAATATATCTTTTTCGTTGTAGTTGGTTTCTCTGGTTTTTATTGAATTGTTCGATGTCTTGTCTCTTTTAATTTGAGAATTTGTCGAATTTTATTGTAATTCAGGGGATTTACCTACAAGGTTTTTATCCCAGTTTATTGTTCCCTTTTTATTAGAACTGACAGACCTGTCTATCGAGTCTTGATCTGTGTATTTTATTTTATTTTCAATTTCATAATGGTTATCGGTTTCATTACCGTCATGTTTATTATGTTCATTACTTTCATTATATTCGTGTGATTCGTATTCGTAGAATCCATAATTTTTATTATATTCATCATTATATTCATTATTTTCATTTTCATTATATTCATTTTCATTTTCATTTTTATTATATTCGTTTTCATTTTTATTATATTCGTTTTCATATTTATTTTCATTATATTCATTTTCATTTTCATTTTTATTATATTCGTTTTCATTTTCATTATATTCATTTTCATTATATTCATTTTCATTATATTCATTTTCATTATATTCATTTGCATTATATTCATTTTCATTATATTCATTATTTTTATTTTCGTCATCACAAAATTCGTTATTTTTATTTTTATTTTTCTCATATTCATTGTATTTTTTAGGTTTGGTGTTTTTGTTATTTAATTTTATCGATAGTAGTTGTTTTATATTTTCGTTATACTGTGTAACGTTGTATTTTCCTTACGTATACATGAAATTATTATAATTGCACACACTTTTACATCCTTGGACGCGACCCAAAAATGCGGTTTCCGCTGAACTGATATGATCGTTAATTTTCTACCCTTTCTCGCTATCTTCCTCGCGACCTGAGTCAGCCACTCACGCTCACTTCCGGTTTCTCATTTCTCCCAATCCACTCACGAATTAAAAAAAAAACGATTTTCCAAACTTTAACTCGCCACTCGCCACTTCCGGTCTAACAATCACTCATCCCAATCATCCAACAGACAACAAAAATCACACGAATCTCCCGTGCTTCTTTCGCCACTTCCGGTCCGAATCATTCAATTTTATTTTTCTTGTCATCCGATTATCACTCATTTAATTTTTCGGCTATGCCGCCTTACCTTTTCTTTCTTTTCCTCTTCCTGTATCTCTTTCTCTCGCTCTATCTTCCTGTCACTCTTCTTCTCGCTACTCTCCTATCGCTGTCTCTATCTCTTCTCTCTCACTACCACTCTTCTTTTTTATCTGTCTACCTCTCTCGCATCCTCACCTCACTTCACACCACGACCACACAATCAAATTCCAACCGTCAACTTTTTTCCACCGACGCGACTAATCTCGGTCATCCTCCGACTCTCGCTATCACGACCGTACTCATTTTAAACATCGCAATCGGTACTGACCGATGACGATTTTCCACCTCTCTCGCTAATTTCCTTTAAATTTTGAATGGTTACTTGGTGCGTAATATAACGCGCTAGTGTGTGTAGGGCTTGTATACATGCACACACGCGTGGTCAGCTAGCCGATCGTCGCCTCTCCGTCGCACGATGGGAGACGCCGTCGCCGACACAACAAACCGGCGATCGACGGGAGAGATCGAGCATCCTTCTGTTACCACTACCCGGGCCGGCGCAACTCGCATGCCTCTCGCTCCCACTGCCGAGAGAGAACTTGCAGTTCTTACGACGCGTATTGTTTTCGCCCAAATATAATTAATATTGTAGCAATTTTGTATCGTTAATTAATATCGTGACTTTGTCACAACTGATCTTGATTTTCTTGTATTGAAGAAGAGGTGGTTTGTGGTAAATGTTTCATAATTAAGTTTATTTTTTCTATTTGTTTGTTTTTAATTTTGTTGAATTTCTTCTTATTTTTAATTATACTTTTCTGTTTAAATTCTGATGTTTGTTTGATGATTTCGAAATCCTTATCTAATTCTTCTATTGTTAAAGTCGGGATTTCTAATTCCATTTGTTTATTAGTTGTGTTGTATATTTGTAAAAATCCTTTTCCTAAGACTACGCCTTCCATTACATTAAGTTTAGGAACGTATCCATACTGTATTTCTTTGTTCTCAATATTAATAAAAAATGTTGATACTGATCTAGATGGTACTATGATTGATTCTACGTCAAAGTAGATTTTATTATCTCCCCATTGGATGTAATCGTTTTCGTAGCTAATATTTGTCCTGTTATCGCGAAAGAATTCTGACCCGAGTATGCCTGCTGAATCTATTGGGAAATCGTCGTTAACTAAATGAAATTGTGTTTCGCATCCTAGTATCCGTAGTGACACGATACCTTTCGTTATTACCGGGTGCTCCGTTATGCCTTTTAGGTTTACGATTTCGTCGGTATTTATTAGGGTTTCGTCTTTAACTGATCCTTCTTTGATGATGTTTACGCTGGCACCTGTGTCGACTAGTAAGCGGATTTCTTTAATTAGGTCTTCTGAGTTTATTGTTATAGTTGGAACGTCATTCTTGTTTAGTTTAATAGATTTTAGTTCTCGTTTTCTGACGTTTGCATTATATTGACTTGGCGCTTGTGTGGAGTCTCCTGGTGCGCGCCAGTATAGGGGAGACTCTTGGCGTTTCCCGAAAATTGAAGATTTGATGCTCTAGTGTTGTTAATTAAATTTTGATTTCTCAACTGCCGACATTATTCTACCCAATGACCTACGTTATTGCAGTATTTGCATCAGGGTTTAGGTTGCGGGATGTTTTGCCTGTTATTTTGCCTAGGCGTATTAAAGTTCGTTCTTTGTGAAAAATTTTGATAGTTTGTTTGGGATTCATAATTATTTTGTGGAACTATATTTGAGTAGTTTCCTGGGTAATTTTTATTTTGAAAATTTTGTCTAGTATTGTTTTGATAATTCGGTGTTTGATAACTTCTTTGTTGAGAGTTTGGGTAATTACGTTGGAAATTTTGAAAATTTTGCGGTTGGAAATTTTGGTAGTTTCGTGGTTGGAAATTTTGGTTGTTTCGAGGTTGGAAATTTTGGTTGTTTCGAGGTTGGAAATTTTGATTGTTTCGTGGTTGGAAATTTTGGTTGTTTCGAGGTTGGAAATTTTGGTAATTAGTTTCTGGTGTACTAGTATCAGGCTTATTATTTCTAAAACGACATATGTCTGCTGTATGTCCTGTTTTTTTGCATATTTTCGTTTTTATTTACCATTCTAATTTTTTGTGTTTTTTGTTTTCCTAATAAATTTTCGTGTGTTGTACCTCTTATATTATTTGTGATTTTCATTCTTTTTTCTATTTGGATCGCTTTTTGTACAGCTGGAGATAAATTTTGGAATAACTCGTCAGTTAATCTAATTTCTATTTCGGGTTTTAGACCATTTAAAAAGGTTTCTAATACTTCTTTCTCTGTTCTGGTTTTTTCTTCATTTGTTACGTCATTATCTGCATTCAATGTTTTATATGTTTCTAAGATTCTGTCTCCTGCTTCTCGAAAACGGTTGGCGTAAACGACTACGTTTTCAAAGTCAAGTTGGTACATACCTATTAGTTCTTGGCGGATTTCTGTGATGGAGTTTGCTGGAGCGTATATTTCGCGTAGGCTTTTTAATAGGGATTTTATAGTGTCAAATGTCCCATCTTTCACTGTGCGCCGTGCTTCACCTACGAGTCTGCTTTTTATCAATTTTACTAAGTCGCTTTCGGATTCTGGGGGGAGCATTTTTTTTGCTTCTTCACATCCATCTACGAATAGATAGAATGTTTTTGGGTCTCCGTCAAATCGCGGTACACTCTCTATTGCGTGTTTTAATGTTAGTCTATCTCGTACGTTATCCATAGTATTGGTTTTATTGGGAATGATATCTATTTAAGTTATTTTTGAGGTATTATTTCCGGTTTCCGTATTTGTCGTTTCTTGAAGTCGATTTTTAATTAGTTGGGACGTGTCAAGTGAAAAGAGAGATTCTGTTGATCGATTTAATCGATCGTGTTTTGCAAAAGGATCGATCAAACTATCTGAAGTTAAATTTGCATCTCAGAAAAAGGCAGAATCTTGTATTGTGCTATTACAGTTATCGTCGGAAGGACTGTTTATAGGAGAAATTATATTTGAATCTTTATGTTTTTTTGTGTGTAAACCCGAACCCAGGACTTCAGATCTTTGCTTTTCGGACAAATGCTGTGTATTACTTCGTGTATTCATGTATACGCATACACGACGAAAAGGATGTGAAAAGGATGATTAAATGGTATAAAACATACGATAAGTTTGATGCTTATAAGTATATATTTTTATTTATTATATATATATATTTATTTTTGTTTATATATATATTTTTATTATTATTAATCTAAAAGTATTATTTCGATATTTTCTTCATTTATAATTTGCGTCTTGAAAATAGGCTGTACCTTATTTGTTGGTTTTTGCCTAAGTTCGAATTTCTGTATTTCTATTAGTAATTTTTTCTCTTTTATTGACCGCTTTCCGAAGGTGTTTTTCCTTGATAGATTTAAGTCTCAAATTTTTCTCTGATTTAATTTGGTTCTGTAATTTGTTTATTGCCCGATCTTCTATTTTCTGTTTAGCTTCGTTGTCATCCAAATTAATTAGAGTCCCGTTTGTTGTCATCTAAAAAAAATAATAAAATAAATTTTCATTTTCATAATTGTACGTGTTTAATATAGAACGAGAGAAAAAATAAAAAATATATATATAATAGAAATATGATAAAGAATAATGATTAACAAAAAAAAAATGGCGATATAATAATTGTTATGTTAATATGAGCGTGTGATGTGTGTTTTTTTTTTTGTATATTTAATTCATTCGTTTACAATGATTCCGAGGAAATTTTTAAACGAAGAGTTGTCCAATTTTTAATTATTTTCAGTAATGAACAGTAATTGAAAAGTGGTTATTTGTGAAGTGTGTTTGTGATTTTTAATTCTACATTTGCAATGACTCCGGGGAAATTATCAAACGAAGAATTGTCCAATATTTAATTATTGTCAGTAATGAACAATAATTGATAAGTGGTTATTTGTGAAGTGTGTTTGTGATTTTTAATTCTTTCGTTTGCAATGACTCCGGGAAATTATCAAACGAAGAATTGTCCAATTTTTAATTATTGTCAGTAATGAACAATAATTGAAAAGTGGTTATGTGTGAAGTGTGTTTGTGATTTTTAATTCTTTCGTTTGCAATGACTTCGGGAAATTATCAAACGTAGAATTGTCCAATTTTTAATTATTGTCAGTAATGAACAATAATTGAAAAGTGGTTATTTGTGAAGTGTGTTTGTGATTTTTAATTCTTTCGTTTGCAATGACTCCGAGGAAATTTTCAAACGAAGAATTGTCCAATTTTTAATTATTGTTGATAATAAATTATGAACAACAATTTAAAAACTGCTTTGTGTGATGAGTTTATGTGTATATGAAAATGTGGATGCTCCTAAGTATTATTATATCGTATGTACATATATGTTTTTTTTTTTAAGTAGGAAATTTAGTATTAAAACTGTTCATTTAGTAATGGAAACGGTTTTAATGTTAAGATTAATTATTATTATACTTTATAATTATTATATGGGTATATATTTTTTTTTATTTATTTATTTGTATTTTATTGCCGTCACCAAATTTTTATGACGACCCAGTGAATATCTCGAAAGAGATATTAACTGAACGGTAACACGGGCGTGTAACTCAGTAGAATTACTGGGTTCTTTAGGTGAGTGAGGGCTACTAACAACACAGGAAAGTCGGAAATAAGAGTAAAATGAGGAAACGGTTTATTTGATTAATCAATTTATTTTTTTAAACAATTGTTCCAGTGTGGGTAGAGGAATTGTTGGAAGTGGTGGAAAAGGATTGAACAAATTAGGGAATAATTCCTTGGGAGTAGGAAGTGGAATGATCGGGCGAGGGGGAAAAGGGAAAGGAAGGGGAGTTTCCTTTGGGGATGATGGTTTGGCAGCCCGCGATTCTTTTTCCTCTCGGGCGAGGTGAAGAGCCTTTGCCAATTTTTGGCGTTGGATTTTCTGTCCTCGGCGGCGTTTCACTGTATAAAAAAATAATGTTATTTATTAGGGAAGATGATAAACAAAAAAATAGGAAAGAAATAAAAATGGTACAATGAGTTTAGAAGGGAAACGCGAAGTCTAGGGGAAGGAGAAAAAAAAGAGAGAGAATTTTTAGGATCAAAATGCTTTTGATTACGAGTAGTAGTCGCGTGAGAGGGGCGACTTCGTCTCTGTGGCTTTTATGCAATAGGTAGGAGGGAAGAGGGTTGTGGTTTCGCAGGTCTACCCGCTATGCCACGAAAGGAAAAAAAAAAGGTGCGATTTCGCAGGCCGACCCGCTATGTCACAAGGAAAGAGGTAGGCGTGATTTCGCAGGCCTACCCGCTATGTCACGGAAAGGAAGGGGATTGGAGCGATTTCGCAGGCCGACCCGCTATGTCGCGAAAAGGAAAAGTAGGAAAGGAGGGAGGTGGTTGGATAAAAATTATGTAAGAGGGAAACTTATACTCACTTTAAGTTTTTGGTGAAGCTCTCTTCGGACTGGATATAATAGGGTTGGGCTGATGGTCCTGTTTCCCTTTTGGGTCCGATCGTGAAGTCTCTTTTTGATAGCTCAAAAATTGGAGTCGGGCTTCCTTTTGGCTGGATAACTCGCGACTTAAAAAAAATAAACCCAAGCGATCTCAGTGGTTATAGAGGAGTTGTGCTTCCCTTTTTTCTATATCGCGAGAAACTAAAAAATGGACTGACTGCTCTCGGTGTGCCCCACCTGTATTTGTGGTGGTCCGTGGTTTTCTTCTCCCCGCTTGGAGTACTCCCCCTCTATTTTGGAGGTGGTGGATGCGTATATTGGACAGGTTTTTTGGAAATGGGCCAAGGGGGAAAAAGACATTAACTAAAAATTATTGATATAGAGAGCCCGTTAGAATGTACCCGATTTCTCTTTTTATGTTTTTTTTTAGAAAAGTTAAAAAAACAGGTAGCTTGAGAGTTAAGTCCTCAATTACCGTAAATGTTGGAAGAGACGAGAATTACGGTAATGTAAAATGATTGTTCTATAGTGGAAAATAAAAATGCTACGGAAGGTCGTTGTAAAACTGATTGCGTCGGTACATTCCAATACGCTTCGTCTATGAGGTTTGAAGGTTACGGTGCCGACATATAATTACGATATTTTTGATGTTTGTATGTATACCGAAAATTGGTTAATTCCGCCAGTTACGAGGACGTAACAAAGGCAACGAGCAAACTACTAATGATAAAAATGAGACAAAACACTTCTAAAAATGCAGATTATATTTAATCTAACAAGATACGAAAGGAAATGGTATTAACAAGTACAGATCAATCCGGATCTATCGACAAACAAAATCTCGCAATTGAAAATGTTCCCTCAGAGTATATAATTTAGCATAAAAACTCGTCGTTAAGTTAGGCTTGCCACAATCTAGTGGAGCACGAGAATTATATAATTTAGCATAAAAAAACTTGTCGTTAAGTTAGGCTTGCCACAATCTAGTGGAGCACGAGAATGATATAATTTAGCATAAAAAGCTCGTGGTTAAGTTAGGCTTGCCACAATCAAGTGGAGAACGAGGAATAGATAACTGTAAGATTTAGATTAATAAAGAAAATATGTATAGTAATAAGAAATCGAAGTACTAACAATATGCCACTAATAAGCACGCGCTTTACAGAAACTGGAGGACCAGTTTCGAACTAAGGATGGGGGTGTTACGATTCCGTAACTATAGCAAAAACACCGATGAATTAGCCGAGACATACGAAAAAAAAAAAATTGATAGACTTTTAAGAAATCACAAGCAGCGCTTCCTATTGCTTGCACTAATGTATTAACACACTCTTGCTCGCTAGACAACATGACAACCTGTAGAGGAAAAACCTGAATTATCGATCCCGACAGGTAGATCCCGAACCAATCCTTTCACCTATATATAACCGATATACAAGTTAACTACATTATCGACAAACATAAACATTGGTAGAAAAACCTAAAAAGTTGGAAAAATATAGAATTCATAAATACAATTACTTTTTGTAAATTGAAATTTACCTAGAATTAAAAATACAAATACTTTTGATTTAAAAAACTTCTCCATGTTAAAAAAATAGCCGTCTTAAAAAGTGTACACTGACGAGTTTTCCTTGACTTTCCAGAGTCATAAAAATTCCTAAAAGGAGGCATCAGACAACGAGGACACACACGTAAACTCACCTACACGAACACCCTTTTTAAAAATTACACACATACACCAATACATAGAAACCCATTCACGATTACCTAACCCGTATTTTTTTCGTTTTTCTTCATTTAAACAAACAATAATGAAAAATATAGATAATAAATATCATGATAAGGTTAAGCGGAATTTTTCGCACATTTTCAATATAAATATACATACACAAAAACCATAATATACCATGAAAACCCAATAAATAAATTTAGCAATTAAACAAATTAACAAATAAATTATTTTACCATTTACCAATAATTCAAGATCTCCGAGATTATTATTAATATTGTTACACCAGCAATTAACGCCTTCTTTTGTATGTTTATTACGTTCATCATGTAATTAACTTTTGTGTAAATTTTGCGAAACCAAATGTACAAATCGAAAAAAAACAAAATTGTCAATCGGATCAACATTAGTTAAAAAAATTACGAAACCTCAACAAAAGATAAATCTCCTTTCACCTCTCCGACCTAGATAAATTTCGCATCACCGAAGTTTCAATGAGCAGAAATTGGTATAAATAGGCGTACGAAAATCATAGAAGCCAGTCAAAAATTAACACTCTGCTACCATCAAGTGAAGCTCTCATAAGGCAAAAGGGCCCATTCAGAACCAGCCAGGACCACCCGGACGCAGCGCCAGCCAGGACGAGCCAGATCCAGGCTAGCTTCTCCAGCCCAACAGCGTTATAGCCGGATCCAACCCGCTCCCGTCGAGGCTCTCACATCCAGGACCAGGACATCCGTCACGAGGAGTAAGTATCAACACTAACAACCCCCAACATTAATAATTATAAGGTCCCTGCAGTTACCGGTACCCGGGAGAAGTACAGAGTTTAGCAGCCTCAGTTATTTTCCCCGGTGCAAAGGGACTAGATAGGTCCACCTGGTGCATAGACACCCGTAGGGACAACCGCGGTTTTTTTTTAATTACTTTCCGATTATTAGGGGTTTATCTGAAACTCGGTGAACGGGTGGTGGACAGAGGCCATAGGCCACCTGAGGGATCACCTGGGAATTAGATCGACCCTTCCTCGGAAGATCCCGAGGTCGGATGTAGGCGCTCCGCCCCGGAATCGACCCATAGGTACCCTCACACTTTTCCTTCACTTTTCCTTTCTAACCGCCTACTAACTTGGCAGGCCAACCAGCGGCGACTCAGAGATTTCTCCGTTGACAGGTCCCCCCCCCCCCCCCCCAATCACATACAGGACACTGACCCCATTTTCTTTTTTGTTTCCACTTTTTCAGTGCCGGGTGCTCAACAAAGGCTCCGTAAAAAGAAAGCCCGCCTGACCCAGGCCGCCCAATAGGCAATTCTCATTTAGGCTTCTTTCCCGAAAATTTAGGTGATGTAAGCGAAGAGCAGGGAGGACGTTTCCATCAAGACATTAAAGAAATGGAACGAAGATATCAAGGACGATGGAACTCCGTTATGCTTGCAGATTACTGCTGGAACCTCGAAAGAGAAGACTGCAGAACACCAAACAAAAGAAAATCCAGTTCTCGTAGTTTCGATCAAAAGAGAACACGGTATCACACACGCACTTAATGTGAAATTGTACTAGTGCATATTGGTCAGACAACTCCTTGTCCTACCTTCACTGATCGGACAACTGCTACTCCTGCCTTCGCTGGTCGGACAACCACTAGTCTTGCCTTCACTGGTCGGACAACCGCTAGTCTTGCCTTCACTGGTTGGACAACTGCTAGTCCTACCTTCACTGGTCGGACAATTTTTAGTCTTGCCTTCGCTGGTCGAACAACCGCTGGTATTACTAATGGTGAACAAAAAAAAACATGAAGTGGTGATTTTAAGATCCTAAGTATATTTCTTTATTTTGCGGCCGCCATTTTGGATTCGCTATTTTAAATTTTGCGAAACTAACATTGGATTCGTCATCAGCGACTAAAAAAAAACCCGAATACTGATTTTCATGAGGTTAATTTAAATTTTTTATTTTTACGTCAGCCATCTTGGATCAGCCATTTTGAATTTAGAAAGGCGACACTGGATTCGTAAATACCAACCCCGAAAACAGTCAAGTAGTGGTTTGTATGAGCTCTGCTCAATGTAGTTAAATAATATGCATTTTCATCATAATCACTAGGAATAGCAAGGTTAAAACCATTTTTTTTCAAAACTATGAAAACTTTTTAAATCTATCGTATATGATTTTTGTAGGAGAAGAATCAAGCTTTAATTTGAGCACAAATTCAGATCTGTTGCACGTCAGGCTTCTTAAAAAATTGGGGGTAAAAACACCCAAAAACGTTTTTTTGCCCCCACTTTTCTCAAAATCATGACGTGATAGACATTTTTTGTCTTCAGATGCGTGTTCAGCGTACAAAAATACGTCGGAAATCACTCTGATATCCAAAAAAAAAAGAACGTGAATTTTGCAGACCTGTGTAATTAATAATATAAGTTATTAAAATTTGGATTTTCTTAAAAAAAATTGTGAAAGACACAAGTTAAAATTACCAAAACACAATAAGATGTCATTAAGAATTTTAGTTTTTCAAAACAAGCATTTTTTAAATCAAAAAAGGACTTTTTCCTATAGAATTCACAGGTTACACAAATCTGAAATATTTAATAATAATGTTATTGCAATTTGAATTTTTCTGCAAAAAAAAAATGACAAAAGACACAATTTACGAAAAGTTAAAAATATTAGAACAGCGACGAAAAAAGAGTTTACGAAAAGTTGTCATTTTTTTTCTAACAAAAAATTTTTTTATATGAATAAGTTCCACATTTTTTTAATTAAAAATTTAATGATAATACAAATCTGAAATATTTAGAAGAAAAGTAAATTTTAAAATTGAAAAATTTTGTAAGAAAAATTGTAATAACCACTAGTTATGGCAATAAAGAATTGCTGCTAAGGATTTTAATTTTTCCTGAAAATTTTAAATTGGACAAATGAAGAATATGTTATCAATTATAGGAATGACTGCCATTAAAAAAAAACAAATCATAAAGTATTCATTTGTTGTATCTGGAATAAAAGCTATTGTTAAAATATGCCTCTAATTGTTGTGGTGAAAGTTACGTAAAGGGAATTTAAAATTTCATTTAGAACCGGGCTTGTTGGGGCGCTGTTGCTATAATTGAAGTTATACCTAAAGTTCACTTTTTATTTACATAAGAAGGATCCACAGGACATCGCTTATAACTGGAGTTATAACAATAACTGATATTATTTACATGAGTAGGCCCCTCGGGAAACCGCTGCCACCAATTGTTACAACCCGATTTCAGCGTTAATACACGCTTAGGGGCCGTTCGTGCTGTTGCACGTAGGTCGTCTTTCGATGGGGCGTCTACTGTTGTAAATAAATTAGGGTATTTAAGGGGTTAATTAATGAAAACAGTTAATTTTTTTAAATAGACGTCAAAAGTATACATAGAATCGGCCATAAAAAATATCTTTGGAGGATTGCACTCTAGGGAAAAAAGTTTAACACAAAAGTTGTACGTTTTCTTCTTGGCTATTCAATCATGATCTGAGATTTGATTGATTTGGTCTTTTTCGAACTTTTCTGACCGTTCTTAATATTTTTCCATCTTTCACGATCTTTCCATCCTTTAGATCACCTTCGATCTTTTTCAATCTGCATCGATCATTTGTGAAATTTCTCGATCATTTCCGATGTTTTCGATCGTCTTCGATGTTTTACGGCGTTTAGAAGTCATTCCGTATCTTTCTCATGCATGTCGATCTTTCTCGATTTCTCTCGATCTTTATCAAAAACGATCGACAAAGATTAAAAAGACCGAGAAATATCGGCAGACATGTATGTCTAAAGATTGAGAATGTGTCGATATCGAAAAAGATTTACAAAGATCGGAAAAGTTCAATAATGATCGAGACATATCGAAAAAGATCGATAAAGATCGAGAAATATCGAAAAAGCAACGTCAATAAAGTTTGAAAAAGGCCTACATCATCGAGAAAGATTAAAAAAGATCGTCAATGATCCAGGAAGATTTGAGAAGGTTGAAAGGGATCAAGAAAGTGCAAAAAACTTTATGTCACACCTGCACAAATCCCGGGTTATTGCGTGCTGGTAAAGCAGTCGGAAATTTTCCGATTGCCTTTGCCTACTTTTGTTAAGGTTATTCTGAACATTATTTTCGTGAAGGCATTTTCACCAATTTCTCCATTGTTCTGAGATATTCTCCACCCGATTATTAAGTGTTTCCTATTCAATTTTGAAATGGCACAGCTAACTGAACGTGAGCGAATAAACGTTTTGATGATGAGCGGTTGGGTTGACAAGGAGAGATCATTTGAAAATGTTGCACATTTATTTAATGAATCATTTAGGGCAAGGCGCGAAAAGATCGCTGTAAACCGATTCCGTGAAACAGGCAATATAAAGAATCTCCCTAAATCAGGACCTCCAGTAACAGTATCTACTGAATTAAATCAGTTAAATATGGCTCTTTCTATTGCGGAAGATCCTCATAATTCCATTCGAAAATTGCAGCAGCAGCATGATTTGCCTTATGGTGCGGTGCAGCGGATTATGATAAAAATGCTGAAATTTCAAAGTAATGCTTGTGCAAGAAATGAATGACGATGATCCTGACATGGGCGTTCAATTTTCGGAGTTGATGATGAACATGATAAATGCTGACGGTAATTTCTTGAAGAGCATCGTATTTTCAGATGAAGCCACATTCTTTTTTAATGGTAGCATTAAGAGGCACAATATGTTTTATTGTTGTGAGAGAAACCGAGAATGAATTATCGATAGTCGCTTCACTCAATATCCTGAAAAAGTGAACGTGTGGGCCGAGATTATAAAAAATACCATAATTGGTCCCTTCTTCATTGAAGGTAATCTTGATAGACGAAAATATGAGTTGTTGAGAAACAAAATTGTTCTCGCTATTCTGGTCTTTGTAGGGGTTGATTGCGATAACACTTGGTATCAACAAGATGGTACAATGCCACATTATGCAATAAATGTTCGGAATTAACTACAAGAAGTGTTCCCAGGCAGGTGGATAGGTCGGATCGGAGGGATAGAATGGCCAACGAGATCACCAGATCTTACGCCACTCGACTACTTCTTATGGGGCCATCTCAAAGATAGAGAATATCGGACAAAACCGGCGAATATTGCTGAACTTGAACAGCGAATACACTATGAAATCACTGCCATTGAACCAGACATGATTGAGAGGGCAGTATCAAGTTTTTACAACCGGATCGCAATTTGTCAAGAAGTTAAGGGTAATCACTTCGAACACAAGCCTTGAAGGGGGTAATTTTATGATGACACTTAAAAGCTTGTGTACAATGATCATCTTGATTTGCTACATGAACACAACACCTGCCTTATTTGGCCGGGTGCTCACTTGCCCTTGTCTTAGTTGGCTGGGTGCTCACTTGCTCTTGCCTGAGTTGGTAGTGTAATAAAAATTAAATAGAAAACGTAAAAAGCGCAAAAATTATTAAAGAAAAAACAAATAATGCGTGTGCGTGTGCGTGTGTGTGTTGTGTGTGTGTGCGTGTGCGTGTGCGTGCGCGTGTGCGTGTATGCGTTGCGTGTGTTAGGCGAAGGTGAGAAGAAGAAAGCGAAAGGTGTGAAAGAAGTCGTCGTCCGAAAAACAATCACTTTCGACGACTATCTGAACTGCCTTCAAAATACGTCTACATTTATGCGCGAGTAGAGATGTATACATTCAAAATTACACAACGTATACACCGTATGTGAGAAAAAAATTGCTCGAAGTCTCCATGATGATAAGCGATACTTGATCGCTGATAGTGCAGATACTCTACCGTGGGGACATAAGGGCATTATGGAAATAGATGAGTGGTGTGTGTGTGTATGTGCGTGTGCGTGTGCGTGTGCGTGTGCGTGTGCGTGCGTGCGTGCGTGCGTGCGTGCGTGTATGTGTGTGTGTGTGAGAAAGCTCTACCAGCCAACCCTGCCAGCCAGTGCCAGCAGGAGTGCGGGGTTTGCACTCACTAAAACCACCGCCCCGCTTAGACCGGCACCCCCCCCCCCCCCCCACCCTCGGCAGCCGCCGCAAGGCATTACTTCGAAGGGGGCAGTCTATGCCTCAGAAGGCCCTCTCCCATGTTTTGGCTCCTCAAGTGTGGCCGATGTAGGTGCCTTCTTCCCTCCTAATGGAATTCAGCCTGTCGATGATGGACGTAGCGATGGTAACCACCGCGTCCCACCCCTTCTGTAAGGCGAGCAGACATTCCCCAATACCCTCAGGTGTTAGTGGCCCACCTCCCGAATTCCGGAACTGCTCTCGCTTCGCTGCAAATCTCGGGCAGTGGAAGAGTGCATGGGCCACGTCTTCCTCGACACCAGAGCATACCGAGCACTCAGCGCTTTGGTAGATGCGGAAGCGATGCAAGTAGCTGCGAAAGCAGCCATGCCCGGTGAGCACCTGGATCAGATGAAAGGCGACGTGTCCGTGTCTGCTCGTCCACTTAGCTACATCTAGGATGACGCAGTGGGTCCATCGTTCCGATTCTGCTGAATCCCATCTTCGTTGCCACTCTTCGATGATGTTCCTGGACCATCTACTGTGGTTCCGCTCCTGGTCGGCGATGTTCTGCTTTGTACCCCTGCCTTCTTGGTGTTTTGCGGCTCTCTCGGTTGCTAAAAGGTTTATGGGAGATGTCCCGCGACCACCGATAGAGCGGTGTCCGATACAGTCTGGTAGGCGTGAGCCACACTTATGGCAGTTGTCCTGTAAGCCCGCCAGCAAGAGGTTCCGTAGCTCTTATGGGTGTTCATGGTATCAGACCAGATCGGTGCCCCGCAAAAGATAATGGAGCTTACTATCTATGAGAGGAGGGACTGTCGCGGTTGCTTCGGTTCCCCCATATTGGACATGATACTGGAGAGCCTACGGGCCACTTTGGAAGCCTTTGCGCTTGCATTCGTCAGGTGTTGTTTGAATGACAGCCGCGCATCGAGAGTGACCCCAAGATATTTAATAGTGTCCACCGTCCTGATCTGCGTATCTTCCACCGTGAAAGTATCGTACGACCTTTTCTTCGCTCGAGAGATGAGCACCGCCTCTGTCTTCTCTGCCGCCAGATTTAAATCGTGTCTGCGCAACCACCTAGCTACTACCTCGATAGCTTCATCTCCGTTAAATTGATACCTAGTCGATGGTCTTCGCGGCGACGATTAGTGCAAGGTCATTTGCAAAAGCTGTCATGGACATCCCATCTGGAAGTGATTACCTAAGCAGTCCGTCATACAAGACGTTCCAGAGCAAGGGTCCCAGAACCGAGCCCTGCGGCACGCCTCCCGTGATGTTGTGTGAGTGTCTGCCGTCATCGGTGTCGTAATAAAGGGTTCGGTCTGTTAGGTAGCTTGAGATGGCTGCTCTTAGGTAGAGCGGCACCTTCAGATCTTCGAGAGCCTGCATGATGCAATCCCATCTTACCGTGTTGAAAACGTTCGGAATATCCAGAGTATGATGGCACACATGCATCTGGTGTTTCGGCTTCCACTGATGGCATTCGTGGCTATTGCCGTCACTCGGCCGATTGCTGAGCGCCTGTTCCGAAAGCCGAACTGGTTGTCAGAAGGACCTCCCGCATCTTCGCGAGTCCGGCACAGATAACCCTTTTATAAACCTTCCCGGGATATCCAGAATGCATAGAGGTCGGGACAAGGATGGATCGTCGGCGGGTTTGTTTCCCTTAGGCAGAAGCCGAGAAGCGTCCTTCCTTCAGACAAGCGCTAAATGTCGATGTGAAGATAGTCGGTACATTCAGCGCTGCAATCTTCACTGCCATACCAGGTATACCATCCATTCCTGGGGCCTTACGTATGGAAATCTTCTCAGCAGCCATCTTTAGTTCGGCTTCGGCGGCTCGGCTGCACCAGCAATTGCCATCAGACTAGTGCCGATCGGCCGATCCGTTGTTCTGGGAATATGTGACCGACGACTTTGTCAAGGAAGGATGGACAAGATGGTGCGTTGGGTCCCCTGGGCTTGATCTTGTTCATGACGGTTTTGTACGGTCACCGCCAGGGATTACGGTCCACCTCCTCACAAAAGTCCTGCCAGTACATTCTATTTGCGGCCTTAATGGCAATCTTGAGACTCTTCCTCTGCCTTTCATAGTCCGCTTATGAATTGTTCTCTGGTGCAACCTTAGAGACCGAAGGCACTCTCGACGAATTGCTGCGATGTCCTCGTTCCCCCAGTAAACCGGAGGTCGGCCGCGAGGATGTGATTTTACGGCCATAGAGGCATCGCAAGCCGCTGTTAAGGCTTGGGTGAGGTATTGGGCTCTCTCCTCTGCTGTTCCCTCCACCTCCATATGTTCCAAGCTGTAAAGGAACATCACTCGATCGAAGGTGGCCGGTGCCAATCTATCTTTCCTCAAACTTTTAACCCTTCTTGCTGCTCTACCGGTCAGTTGGAGCTGGTACACCAAGGCTTGATGGTTACTGCCCGTGTATCGGTCGCTAACTTTCCAGCCTAACCCTTCCACCATCAATTTTGGATCGACGAAGTCAGGTCGACTATGGAGGACTTGCGGGCCTTGGAGTTGTCGGCTTTCCTCCGTGTTATCGTTGTCCAACTCCAGTAACGAGAAGGCCTCAATGAGGGCATATCCTCGAAATTGGTCTTGGCGTTACCCCATTCCGTCGCCCATGCATGGAAGCCCCCCCCCCCCACCCCCCTTACTAATGGGAGTCGGGAGGTTCTTGCACTGGCGCACAGTAGGCGGAAGAGTAACATTGCTCATAACGCAACATAACTCAAGCGACATTGGTGTAAATATAAAGTAAATATATAGGGCAGAAAATTTTTTAAATTGTTCACCAATTATTTATACTAAATGACTACCCTTCAGCAGCGGATTCACTTTAAGACGACCAGATTAGCACGTATGGAGCTACAATTCGCAAAACACCTTCACAGACACATATCAAACTGAGTAGCTCTAGCAGAAAAAAAGAATAAAATTTCCGCCTGTTGTTTATAACAATTTTCAACAGCGGTTTCATAATAAGTCTGTTAGATTTGCTCTAGCAGACAAAATTAATAAAATTATGCAATAAAATTAAATTTTAAAATCAATACAAACGAAGTATAATCTGTTGTAGCTATTCAATTGTCTACTTATGACTAATTTCAGATCGTACACGAACATTTGCTACATTACTCTTATTTGAATATTGTGACATGTATTTGTGTAAAGTTACGATTTACATAAGTGTTTTATTAATATTCAGTTATTTTGATCATTATTGTGATTAATACTTTTGTGTGAAATTATTCCTAGAAAAATTGGCGACTTTTGATATGAGTTTTACGGTTAGTCATAACCAATTAGTTTTGTAGATGTGCGATGGGACTAAAATGAATATTGATAAAATTGCTAATATCATGCAACGTATTAAAGAGCGACACAATTATACTGAGGCTGAATTAAAACAAGTTGAATTTCAATTACGAAATAATTTCTGGCCATCCTTCAGGACCAAGTGGAATGCTGCATCTCGCAACAAGAACACTTTATTAACAAAAAATAAACAATTCTTGGAAAATATTTTTCGTGTCAAATTTACATTAAATGCCCCAAAATCAAATGCTACACGTCCATCGACATCAATTGTGAAAAGTGGAAGACCGGTTTTGGCATACGACGAAGTTTGTGACCGATCAAAACGAAGAAAAATTAATGAGATTATTAACAATCACAGCCATGACGTAATTATCATAGCAGGAGAACGATTACAGGCGAATACGAATACTGAAACTATTGACGACGATGAAGATGATAATAACGATGATACAGGTTATACAGGTAGTGAAGATAACGTTGACGTAAGTAATGATGGGGATAATATTTTGTACGCGTCATTGGCTATGTATATGGATTTGGATTTGTCAAAAGAAAAATATAATAAATTACGACAACAGAATGAACAATTATTTCATAATAAAATGTATCTATCGTATGACAAAATAGTACGAGCAAAACAGCACTTATTTGTTATCGAGAAAATATTGAGATAACTGAATTTGGTGGGAGTGTGAATTTACAATCAATATTAGACCATACATTCATTCGATTAATAAAATCAATAAACATCACAGATGAGATTCCAATGAATGCTATTTTAGTAGGAAAGTGGTGTATGGATGGTGCGTCTAGCCAGCAAACTACAAACCAAAAATGGGTAACATATAATGAAAATGAAGATTAAGAAATTGAAAGAAAGTCCATTAATTAACATCATTGCTGCTGTTTTTATTATTTCCTATGTCCCAGTACTGATAATGAACGATGACGAAGATACCACATTGTGGAAAAACAGTAGCCCGTCATCCACAAGATTTTGTCGCCCGTTCAAATTCCAATTCGTAAAAGAAACTGCAGGACATACCTTAAAAGAATATGAATATTACGAACAAGAAATTGCGAACTTAAATACGTTACAAATAGATATTAAGGGCAAATTATTCAGTGTGAAGTACACACTGCACTGCACAATGATCAAGGGAAGGACATTCAACGTTTTAACAGGGCAAAAGTCATCATCATGTTGCAATGTGTGCAACTTTTCACCGAGTGAAATGAACGACTTACCGAATGTAATAAATTTATCACCAAATGCCGAAATGTATAAATTCGGCTTATCTACATTCCACTGCACAATTCGTTGCATGGAGTGCATATTGCATATTGCATACAATATGGACTTCAAATTGTCACACGCTCGAGGAGATAATAAAGACGCGAAGAGTGAGAGAAAAAAAAATCGTTCAGAAGAAGTTGAAATTATATCTTGGCATCGCAGTCGATGTTGTCAATACAGGCAACGTTGCTAGGAAATTTTTCTCCGATCCTGAAGTTAAAGCGCAATCTACCGGTGTCGACATGTCATTAATCCGTCGTTTTCGAATTATTTTACAAGTCTTGGTATGTGGTCGTACAGTGGACATTACAAAGTTTCAGACGTACTGCATGGAAACTGCAGATCTGCATGTTAATTTATACAAGTGGTACAATATGCCTCCCACAGTTCATAAAATTCTGCTTCACGGAGCTGTCATTATCGCAGCATCGCCTGTACCGATCGGACATTTATCCGAGGAAGCTCAAGAAGCAAAAAATAAAATGTTCAGTCTTGCAAGAGAAAAACACAGTACAATGCAATCTCGAATTAAGACAAACGAGTCTTCCCTATGGCCAATTCTCTTGCATCCACCCGGTATATTTTAAATTCTTGTAATGTTCTAATGTAATAGATATTTGCTAATATGACTGTGTTTGGAACGAACTTCCGTAAACAGGATCGATACCAGTTGTAGGAATATATTAAAAGGTTAAATACTTTAAAATTCCCTATGTTTTGTATTATAAAATTTATAAATGAATGCCACTATTTTCTCCTTTTATATATGTGTCTCTTAAGGTTTGTAACGAGTTTCAGCTTCAAACGAGCAGATCTGGATATCATAAACTGAATCCGCTGCTGAAGGGTAATCATTTATTATAAACAATAAGCGGAAAATTTATTATTTTTTTCTGCAAGAGCTACTGGAATTTATATGTGCGGAATTTAGTTATACGAGCAGATCTGAATGTCTTCAAGTGAATTGGCTTCTGAAGAGTAGTAATTTATTATAAACAATGGGGGGGGGGGGGAATTTAATAATTCTATCTGCCATAGCTACTTGGTTTGATATGTGGCTCTTAATGTGTTTAGTTAGATTCAACTTGAAACGAGTAGAATTGGCTTCTGAAGAGTAGTAATTTATTATAAGCAATGGGGGAAATTTTATTAATTTTACCCTCCAAAGCTACTGGGTTTTATATGAGGCTCTTAAGATGTCTAGCGAATTTCTGCTTGAAACGAGCTGATCTGGTCGTCTTAAAGTGAATCCGCTGCTGAAGGGTAGTCGTCTAAGAACATTTTTAAAATTTGTTCTGCCCTATACATCAATATATATACTTTTATTTCCCCACATTATTTCTGTTTGCAGTCAATTCTATGATTTATGGAAGATTATGACATTTATACTATTAATCTTAAATGTATCGTTCAGGTACATTTTTTTGTGTACCAATGTCGCTTGAGCATTACAATTGTAGGGCACTTTTGTTTTCATTCTTTTGGTTTCATTCATTTATATATTTTGTCAAAAATCATGGGTTGCACGTTTTGTCTCTCCTTTAGAAGCGGCCATTTTTTTTGTGTAAGTGCAAACCAAATTTACGCATACATACGGTATCTGTACACATTTATCTGTAGATTAAAAAAAAGTAACTAAATCGAATGTGGATTTGAGCATCGGCAGAATTTTTGTCCGCCGAAATCATTTTAAACTGTTCTTCCGCCTACTGTGACGATAGCCTCCAGGGATTCTTGGAACTCGTCGATGGTAAGAGTGGGAGGGAGGTAGCAACTATATCGTCTTATACCAGCCACCTCCACCCAGATGAAGCTGGGCAGGGGATCGGCCATCTTATTGGATATGTGGAGATTCCCACATGCCCAGATGGCCGCCTTGCTGATGGAATCCTTCACCCAGCTGGGTTCACAAAGATCGCGGTTAGCCTCGCTGATGACGGCGATATCGGTCTTCTCCTCCTTGACCAGTTGAAACAGCAGGTACTGGGTTACCGCACTGTGATTGAGGTTTATTTGGAACACATTAGCCATTGTTAGTCGGTGCTCCAACCTCCTGAGTTGACCGATGTTTCGCTACACAATCCTCAATCTTGTGGCCCTTCTGACCACACCGGAAGCACTGCGACGAACGATCGACCGCGTTCTTATAATCCCTTACCAGGTGTCTAACCCAGTTGTCCGACGGCATTTAATCCAGCCAATTTTAAGCTTCCATTTTTGCAGCAGTATGTACTCCACTGCGATGGGAAGGAAGACATTGGCCGCCTGGATTCCGCTATATGCTCTCCTGAGATTGATATTCTCAGGGGTCACGGCCCCAGGTGAAGAGACCTCCACGATGGCCTGTGCCACCTTCTCCCTAGTTGTGGCCTCGTCCATGTGCTTGATGGTGATGACTTCCTTATGGGACAGTGTCTGTACGACAGCTGTCTCTTTTAGGAAGGTCGTGGCCGCTGCTTGGATGTCTTGGATGCACACGCCAAGCGCCGCAAGCTTTAGGAGCAGTTCGCCTCCTTTCGTCCGCCTGATGGCGGTCACCCTTTCTCCCGAAGTTTGCAGTTCTGATGCTGCTTTTATTGTGTTCAGGATGTCAACATATAACCGACCGTCCGCTGCCTTGATCTTGATGGCATCAGGGCGGAGGGGTCGGAGGCTGGCTGTTGATTCCGGCTTCCCCCTGTGTCGCTTGTGTTACGGCCCTTGTCTGGGCACTTCGTAACTATTTGGATTAAAAGATTGAGTCGCGGAGTAGATAAGTAAAGGAACAACTGGATATAAAAATTAGCAATGAAAATATTAATTATTATTCAAGAATACTTTAATGTCGGAGAACGGTTCGTAATTGAATCAAGTAGCAATGTCGTGAAGTATCGTTACTTAATTAAAGTTAAACTGAAAATGATAGATTTGATATTCGGGATCTCTCTCGAAATAATTCACATCTTAATTATCTCTAATGGTATTATAAAGATTCGATATTAATTGCTCTAATTCAAATGAAAAAATAATAGGAAAAGAAAACAAGTTGCTTACTGAATTAAAATTTGTGTTATTTGTTTGAAATTATTGAATCTAATTGATTGCACTTGCCTTTGATGACACAGTATTAGCTGCTGGCTTCAAGAGCAATAATTATTCAATACTAATTACACTGATCGCGTTACTACTCGCCAGCTTAACGGAGGCTGTTAAAAGCTAAAGACGGAATTATTTCTAAGTCGCAAGAAAATTAAATAAACCGAACAAATTACAAGTCGAAAAATAGTTAAATCGCGCCTGACATTCGCGGAATCAGGGTTCTTCCTCGGAAGCCGTAGTCCCTTAGTACAGTTAAATCGTACCAGTGGAGAGATCGTAGAAGACTGACAACTGAGTGTCTGGCTTGTACTACCTCGCTTCGTGGTGGCGCGTAGTGGGGCGTTACCTCGATAGTAGGGAGGCGCTGTGCGCGTTGCTTAATATAGTACCTAATGCTATGTGCACGTGATCGCAGCGTGCTGAGGGAGATGTTCGCGCAGCGGAGTATGACACAACCTCAGTGGTTGCGCGGTCTTGTCGTCCGAGTAACTTGAGAATTTTCCAACTTTTTAGTTCTATGAATTGTATACCTTATCGGTGACAAGTGAGAAAAATAATCATACTTTACGACCTGATAGCGATTCTATGTCCCTTTGATTCGTTGACAGTTTGGAAAATAATCAATTTTTATTACCGGATGGAGGTCTCCTTGTCTCGTTGCCTAGAAGGTTCTGGAATGCACACGTAAGTACTGCTGCAATCGTTCCAGAATCTACCCAGCGTTTTACTTCTATATGAACTAAAAATTATTAATTAAATTAATTGTTCGTTCATTTTATTATTGCTTAATTCTATTCGCGCCTTAAGATTCTTCCAGCGCGGTGATTTCGCAAGTGCGGAGTATTCGCCTGTCTATAATATTCGAATACGCGATGTAGTTAGTTAAAAGGTTTACGTTTATTAATTTTATTTAATTGCGTCTTCGGATATTATTCCTTAGGCTTAAATATACATTTATCATTTTTAGTTGATGGCATAGGGACGAATACATTCGTGACGTCAATGATATAACCAGCATGACTTCTTTTTTCTCTATTGTCTACTTATAAATGAATAATTAATTTTATTATTAGTTGTTCGTTTATTATTTATTAACTAACGTTTGCGTTCGTTGTTAACAACAATGTTATTTACTATTATTTATTAAATTAATATGATTAAAAGGAAAAAAAAATTGGGGGCCCTTAATGGTCAGAATGTAACCCTTCCGACATCCTTTCCCTGCTGTTGCCGCTGCTGCTGCAATTGTTGTTACTGCTTCTCCGCCTTTCCTGACCACCGTAATCTAGTCCTGGTCTTCGGACTGGGCTTGCCGCTGCTGTTCTGCAGCTGATGGTGATGGTACGGGGCGTTCCTCTTTCTCTTCTCCGTTCCTGACCCGTTTGGTTGCTGGCAACTTCAGCGGCGAGGGTCCTTTATGCTCTGGAAGTTCTGAGGGCTTACGGAACAGGGGCGACGCACACTATCAGAAATCTTCAATCTAGGAGGATTGTATTCATAAAATGAACAATTCGTTACTTTGAATATCAAGCGACTCCATATTATAGTTTTTTGTGTCGTTGAATCCGAATCCGAATCCATTGTCCAAATTATGAAATTCAATATGGCCGATCCAATATGGCGGAACAAAACATGCAAATTCCATTCCACCTTCTTAAGAATTTGTACAAATATGTTTATTTGGTTGCTGAAAACGAATCCCTTTCCCAAACTATGAAATTTAAAAAATAAAGGACAAAGTACAGATACACAACACAATACCCACTCAGAGCCAGTCCCCCCTACACCAATATCGGTACCACCAGCAGATTCGGCGGTCTGTGCCATAGCGAGTACGACGCGGGGCTTATCCCATCTTTATCCGAGATAAGATCCACGACGTCCCGACCGCGGATATTATGCTGACGCTACCAATAACTGCCGACGGGGGTTGACAGTGGTCCCAAATTCGTAGCTTCGCCCAGCAAGGTTCCCCGGTTATTACACACTGGACATAAGCGGAGAGAATTGCACGGATGGGTATTCGAACTCGGGACCTTCGCGACGTTCAGTTCGGGCGGACTAAGACTGACGATAAGAAGATAATCCGAAAGTTATGTCTTAAAATTAGTCAGAAATGGATGAATTCTTAAAGGCACACAGATAGATTTTTAACATCTAATGCTAATTGGTTAGATGAAAATATCGATTTTTCTCATTTCTTAATTTCGGCTTCTTCTGAAAATAATGGATCATCGTCTTCTGGACAGCTAGCTAACTCGTTTAGTGACTGTTGTCCGAAAACAAAAAAAAAAGGAAAGTTCACCCTCTAGTCGAATGTACCACATTAGAAGAACTACTTTTAGCCGCCGAATCTGTATTTAGCCACTCAAATGTAACAAGAACAGTAGCAAATGTAACAAGAACAGTAGCGACTGCTCCTCCTTCATTCGGAACTATATTAATGAAGGCCATTTCGCAAAATATTGAAAGGCCACGGAGTCTTTCACCCGACAAGGCATTAGCGATGTTGATCGATACTAATTTGACCACACATGACTATCGAACTGTGAGAGAATACGCTAAAGATGCAGATTCTTCATTATATGCTACCCGAAGAATATTATTATTACAGAAATGTGCGCTGAAGTAGATGTTCAATCACTGATTAATCATACCGTAGAAAGACTTTGCACCGCCCAAAAAGATGTAATTTCATCGGTCCCAAATATTGATGATACTTACATAATTATAAAATGGGGGTGTGTCGGTGCAGGGCACGCAAGACATAAGCAAACATTTATAGATGACAATGCAACTGATGAAAATTTGTTTAATATTTTTATGGTACCAATTCAGATGTATACGGTAAATTCGAATGGTAAAAAAATTTTATGGCAAAACAGAGCACCATCCTCCATCGTGTTCTGCTCTATCTGATACTTCATCATAAACGTGTTATTTGTTGAAAGCCAAAAATATGAATGAAAAGTCATCAGATAAGGAGCTGCAGAATGAAGACATGCTTACTGTGGGCCTTTCACCACTACATGTCCGAATTAGGTTCATGGAGTGTAAACTTCATATAGCCTACTGGCTCGAATGTGAAAAATCGCTATTTAAAGATCCAGAAATGAAGGAACGGTTTGCACAAAAGAAATTTCAGGTTCAAAGTCGATTTCGAGATGAAATGGGCCTCTTGGTTGACATGCCAAAACAAAACTCAGGCAATGGCGGCATTGCCGCAAGAAGATTCTTTAGGACATAGGAGAAAACTGCACAGATAACTGGTGTATATCTTATTTTAACACATCGTTTATAGAGGTCCTTAAAGCTGCAAAGCAAAAGTTACCGAAACCAAACCCAAATAGTCGCAAGATTTGCTACTTTTTTGTTGCTAATTTGTTACCCTAGTGCCGATTTTGTTGCTCAAATGTTAAAAAAAAATCATAGGGTTTGGTAGCTTTATCTTAATCTGGCAAGATAATATATAATTAAGAAAACATACTTAGCGATATCAAACTCAAACCGAAATAGCCGGAAAAAATGTTACTTTTTTGTTGCTGAGAGATATTGCTAGTGCCGATTCTCTTATTTAATTATTTAAAAAAAAACGGCAAGGGTTTGCTAACTCAACCTAAAGCTCTCAAACCCTAATACAAAAAACTAATGAAACCGCATCCAAATGAAAACGAAAAAGCATAGAAATTTGTTCCTCAATTGTTACTTCGGAAAAACAACAAAAATAAAATTCCAGTTCGGATTACTCGCCAGTTCATGACCAGGAGGGCGAAACATTGGCGGCAAGGAAAAAATCACTTCACTGCTGCTGCCAAAAAACCCCTTAGATTAAGCATACCCCTCCAATATCTTTCAAGTTCATTCCGCATAAAACCTTGTTTTACTTTGACGCGGCAAAAACCGGAAGTAGAGCGTTAAAATCGGTAAAATGACCGAATTTACGTATGTGACAGCAGTTACTGGGCAAAAATGTTGCGGTAACAAATTGTTACTGCAATTTAAGATGATGCAGTCTCTTCTATTCATCACTCTGAACATATCCTATATGAAATTGTTTAGTTTAGCTGCGTGCAAAAACGGAAATAGAGAGTTAAAGTCGAGAAAATGACCGAATTTACGTATATGACCGCAGGTATTGGATAAAAATGTTGCGTTAACAAATTGTTACTGCAATTTAAGATAATGCATTCTCTTCTATGCATCACTCTGAAAATATCCTGTATGAAATTGTTTGGTTTTGCTCGGTGAAAAAACGGAAATAGAGAGTTAAATTTTATAAAATGCCCGAATTTACGTATGTGACCCTATTTATTGGGCGAAAATGTTACGTTAACAAATTGTTACTGTAATTAAAGACGAAGGACTCTCTTCTATGCATCACTCTAAACATATCCGATATGAAATTGTTTGGTTTTGCTGGGTGAAAAATGGAAATAGAGAGTTAAAGTCTGGAAAATGAGCGAATTTCCGTATGTGACCGCAGTTATTGGGCGAAAATATTGCGGTAACAAATTGTTACTGCAATTTAAGATAATGCATTCTCTTCTATGCATCACTCTGAACATATCCCGTATGTAAATGTACGGTTTTTATGGGTCTAAAACTGGAAATAGAGCGTTAAAGTCGAGAAAATGCCCGAATTTACATATGTGACCTTATTTATTGGGCGAAAATGTTACGTTAACAAATTGTTACTGTAATTAAAGATGAAGCACTCTCTTCTATGCATCACTCTAAACATATCCGATATGAAATTGTTTGGTTTTGCTGGGCGAAAAAACGAAAATAGAGAGTTAAAGTCTAGAAAATGACCGAATTTACGTATGTGACCGCAGTTATTGGGCGAAAATGTTGCTGTAACAAATTGTTCCTGCAGTCTAAGATGGTGCATTCTTTTCTATGCATTCATCTCTCCTATGCATCACTCTGAACATATCCCGTATGTAAACGTATGGTTTTGATGGGTCTAAAACCGGAAATAGAGCTTTAAAGTCGAGAAAATGATTGAATTTACGTATATGACCGCAGTTATTGGGCGAAAATGTTGCGGTAACATATTGTTACTGCAATTAAAGATGAAGCACTCTCTTCTATGCATCGATCTGAACATATCCGATATGAAATTGTTCGGATTTGCTGTGTGAAAAACCGGAAATAGGGAGTTAAATTCAAGAAAATGACCGAATTTACGTATGTGACCGCAGGTATTGAATAAAAATGTTGCGGTAACAAATTGTTACTGCAATTTAAGATAATGCATTCTCTTCTATGCATCACTCTGGAAATATCCTGTATGAAATTGTTTGGTTTTGCTCGGTGAAAAAACGGAAATAGAGAGTTAAATTTTATAAAATGCCCGAATTTACGTATGTGACCCTATTTATTGGGCGAAAATGTTACGTTAACAAATTGTTACTGTAATTAAAGACGAAGGACTCTCTTCTATGCATCACTCTAAACATATCCGATATGAAATTGTTTGGTTTTGCTGGGTGAAAAATGGAAATAGAGAGTTAAAGTCTGGAAAATGAGCGAATTTCCGTATGTGACCGCAGTTATTGGGCGAAAATATTGCGGTAACAAATTGTTACTGCAATTTAAGATAATGCATTCTCTTCTATGCATCACTCTGAACATATCCCGTATGTAAATGTACGGTTTTTATGGGTCTAAAACTGGAAATAGAGCGTTAAAGTCGAGAAAATGCCCGAATTTACATATGTGACCTTATTTATTGGGCGAAAATGTTACGTTAACAAATTGTTACTGTAATTAAAGATGAAGCACTCTCTTCTATGCATCACTCTAAACATATCCGATATGAAATTGTTTGGTTTTGCTGGGCGAAAAAACGGAAATAGAGAGTTAAAGTCTAGAAAATGACCGAATTTACGTATGTGACCGCAGTTATTGGGCGAAAATGTTGCTGTAACAAATTGTTCCTGCAGTCTAAGATGGTGCATTCTTTTCTATGCATTCATCTCTCCTATGCATCACTCTGAACATATCCCGTATGTAAACGTATGGTTTTGATGGGTCTAAAACCGGAAATAGAGCTTTAAAGTCGAGAAAATGATTGAATTTACGTATATGACCGCAGTTATTGGGCGAAAATGTTGCGGTAACATATTGTTACTGCAATTAAAGATGAAGCACTCTCTTCTATGCATCGATCTGAACATATCCGATATGAAATTGTTCGGATTTGCTGTGTGAAAAACCGGAAATAGGGAGTTAAATTCAAGAAAATGACCGAATTTACGTATGTGACCGCAGGTATTGAATAAAAATGTTGCGGTAACAAATTGTTACTGCAATTTAAGATAATGCATTCTCTTCTATGCATCACTCTGGAAATATCCTGTATGAAATTGTTTGGTTTTGCTCGGTGAAAAAACGGAAATAGAGAGTTAAATTTTATAAAATGACCGAATTTACGTATGTGACCGCAGTTATTGGGCGAAAATGTTCGGGTAACAAACTGTTACAGCAATTTAAGATGATTCATTCTCTTCTATGCATCACTCTGTACATGTCCTGTATGCAAAGGTTTGTTATTGCTGAGTCAAAAACCGGAAATAGAGCATTAAAGTCGAGAAAATGACCGAATTTACGTATGTGACCGCAGGTATTGGGCAAAAATTTTGCTGTAACAAATTGTTACTGCATTATTAGATGATGCATTCTTTTCTATGCATCACTCTGAAAATATCCTGTATGTCAATGTTTGCAATGTTTGCATGTTTGCCGATGTATGGAAATGTATGGTTTTGATGGGTCTAAAACCGGAAATAGAGCGTTAAATTCGAGAAAATGACCGAATTTACGTATATGACCGCAGTTATTGGACGAAAATGTTGCGGTAACATATTGTTACTGCAATTAAAGATGAAGCACTCTCTTCTATGCATCGATCTGAACATATCCGATATGAAATTGTTCGGATTTGCTGTGTGAAAAACCGGAAATAGAGAGTTAAATTTTATAAAATGCCCGAATTTACTAATGTGACCCTATTTATTGGGCGAAAATGTTACGTTAACAAATTGTTACTGTAATTAAAGATGAAGGACTCTCTTCTATGCATGACTCTAAGCATGTCCGATATGAAATCGTTTGGTTTTGCTGGATGAAAAAACGGAAATAGGGAGTTAAAGTCTAGAAAATGACCGAATTTACGTACGTGACCGCAGTTATTGGGCGAAAATATTGCGGTAACAAATTGTTACTGCAATTTGAGATAATGCATTCTCGTCTATGCATCACTCTGAACATATCCCGTATGTAAATGTATGGTTTTGATGGGTCTAAAACCGGAAATAGAGCGTTAAAGTCGGGAAAATGACCGAATTTACGTATATGACCGCAGTTATTGGGCGAAAATGTTTGCGGTAACAAATTGTTACTGCAATTAAAGATGAAACACTCTCTTCTATGCATCACTCTGAACATATGCGATATGAAATTGTTTGGTTTTGCTGATTGAAAAACCGGAAATAGGGAGTTAAAATCGAGAAAATGACCGAATTTACGTATGTGCCCGCAGGTATTGGATAAAAATGTTGCGGTAACAAATTGTTACTGCAATTTAAGATAATGCATTCTCTTCTATGCATCACTCTGGAAATATCCTGTATGAAATTGTTTGGTTTTGCTCGGTGAAAAAACGGAAATAGAGAGTTAAATTTTATAAAATGCCCGAATTTACGTATGTGACCCTATTTATTGGGCGAAAATGTTACGTTAACAAATTGTTACTGTAATTAAAGATGAAGGACTCTCTTCTATGCATCACTCTAAACATAACCGATATGAAATTGTTTGGTTTTGCTGGGTGAAAAACCGGAAATATAGAGTTAAATTCGAGAAAATGCCCGAATTTACGTATGTGACCGCAGGTTTTGGGCAAAAATGTTGCGGTAACAAATTGTTACTGCATTATTAAATGATTTTCTATGCATCTGTCACGTTCCACGTAATATGTTAACAATTAATAAAACTGTTTAATATAATATTTATAAATCTTATACGTTTAAAAATTATTTCCAATAAAGCAAGCTAAGAACGCGTAAAAGAATGCGTAATCGAAGGCGTAATGTAATCCTTTGATAAGGAAGCGCCAACATAGCTTTCCCATGTGCATACAATTTAATTTTATTGATTATTTCGTATTTATAAATCAACCAATAAAAAGTAAAATACATGTAGATGTTGATTTCCTAATTGTTAAAACTTTTCTAGTCGTTGATATATGACTATTTTTATTCTTATAACATTAAAATGCATCACCCAAAGAAATTATAAATATATTAATAATTTACATATTTTATTACAATATTTTCCATAGTTATATATAATAAATTATTTGAAAATTGATTTATAAAATATCAGCAAAAATAAATTTTAATGTTTATCAAAAATAACTAGTAGCACAACTAACCCATTAACCGTTGATGTTACCTTGAAAACACACACCCACATAATAAAAAGACACATATAAATACACATATTCCTTATATTAATTTTCCACAAAACTGCACATACGCACTATTAACCACAAAGCCTTGTAACAACATGACCGAGCTTTAAG
This sequence comes from Trichopria drosophilae, assembly GCA_030407085.1. Classification (NCBI taxonomy): domain Eukaryota; kingdom Metazoa; phylum Arthropoda; class Insecta; order Hymenoptera; family Diapriidae; genus Trichopria; species Trichopria drosophilae. The sequence goes on along the minus strand of CM059583.1, from coordinate 106,368,666 downwards.
CAAGCTGCATACTAACTAACGCTTTAAAAGAATTGAAAACAAAAATTGAAATAAAAGAGAATGCCAATCTGCTTTTATGCCTCTTATCAAACTTAAGAAGGTATCTGGTATACATAAAAACATTCCATCAAAAGTAAACTTACATATTCATTCACTCTAAACAAACACATTCTGACACAGTCTTTATGACACACACAACTTTTCTCATCAAATGTACAAACGTCGATAAGAAATGTATTTATGTCTGTATGATCATCAAAAATTTAACAATCAATTGTAAAATCGCAATAATACATGCTACAGTTGGAGGACCAACTTTTAACTAAGAGTGGGGGTGTCACGTTCCACGTAACATGTCAACAATTAATAAAACTGTTTAATATAATTTTTATAAATCTTATACGTTTAAAAATTATTTCCAATAAAGCAAGCTAAGAACGCGTAAAAGAATGCGTAATCGAAGGCGTAATGTAATCCTTTGATAAGGAAGCGCCAACATAGCGTTCCCATGTGCATACAATTTAATTTTATTGATTATTTCGTATTTATAAATCAACCAATAAAAAGTAAAATACATGTAGATGTTGATTTCCTAATTGTCAAAACTTTTCTATACGTTGATATATGACTATTTTTATTCTTATAACATTAAAATGCATCACCCAAAGAAATTATAAATAAACAATATATTCCTTATAACAAATGGTAAATTAATATTTCTATTGTTGATAATGATCATTCATACGAAATAATTATTAAAAATTGTATTAATATATATATATATATATATATATATATATATATATATATATATATATATATATATGTGAAAGAAGGAAATCTTACAGCCACATCAACAAACAATCTCAGAAAATAATGTAAAATTATATTATTCATAAGTTATAATCTCAGAAAAATTTAAGAATGAAATGCATCAATAATATTAGTATCATGACTAATAAAAAGTAATATTAAATGTAATTATTGTAAAGTTATACAAAAATTTATGAAACTATGATTGTAAATTATTAAATTTCAAAATTATTCCGAATCTTTATATATCAAACAAATGTAAAATTCTTAAGCTTAGTCATTTTATTTCAATAACTTCAGGTCTATAAATGCTAGAACTTTCATTCATTTTTGTATAAACTGATACGAAACAATTGTAAAACAATCAACCAAAATATTAAGAGAAAATTTATTGCAACATCAAGAATTTCAATATTGGCTGAAAAACGTTCACAAATTGTCACTTGATCTACCCTCCTCGAACCAGACACCCTCGCTTCCCAGTCCGAAGCTTTTCCACGGTGGGGCAGGCAGTATAAATAAACCTATGAACACGTTGGAAAGACTTACTTAATTGTTTTTTCACTTAAGGTGCAGCGAAACAGTTAAAAATCTCAAAACAGTTCTCTCACTTTGCTGCTGCGGAACTTTCATCATCATTCTTAGTTCTCTCACTTAGGTGCAGCGGAACTTTCATCATCATTCTCAGTTCTCTCACTTTGGTGCAGCGGAACTTTCATCATCATTCTTAGTTCTCTCACTTAGGTGCAGCGGAACTTTCATCATCATTCTCAGTTCTCTCACTTTGGTGCAGCGGAACTTTCATCATCATTCTCTGTTCTCTCACTTTGGTGCAGCGGAACTTTCATCATCATCATTAGCAGTTCCCTCGCTTTCGGTGCAGCGGAACTTTGATCATCATCATTCTCAGTTCTCTCGCTTTTGGTGCAGCGGAACTGATCATTAGCTAAAATATCAACCACCAAGCGGAATTGTTCTAATTACGCATATTCAATCAACGCCAGATTTTTGTAAAAAGTGAGTGTTAATAAAACATGTAAACCTTTCTTTACTAACAGCTTTCCCTTTCCCTAGAACAAATTAAAAACCCTCCGAAAAGATGAATTATTTATTGATGCCTGGGCATTAATTTTATTTTCATATATATATAAAAATAAATAACAATTTCCGTATTACTTAAATTTTCCCTGGACTAACACTAACCCAAAAATCATCATATCGGTTATTAACTATTCTATTTTTGTCATTGTTACAGTAAAATCCAAATGTCCACCTGAGCCATCCACCGGGAAATTAGCTGTTTATTTACCACTCGAACATCCATTTCTGTATCCAATTTAGTAATTCATTGTAAATCAATAATTAAATAAATGAAATAAGATTAACATTACTCCTTTAATTTTTGGTTACATTTATCTATCCATTCTTCTCAACACAGTAGCCCTCGTTCGCCAAAAGAACTTTAGAATTAACCATTTGGTTAATTCGACCCCTTTCTTGATCGAAGGTAAGTTTACTAATTTCGGTCATAACAAAATGGTGACAGCGGTGTTAGAACCAGAAAACTGTGCTGCAGGGGAATGGTTAGAATAATAAATGTAAATAAATTAAAAGTAAAGAGAACTTATATGCTTAAAAGATCAATCGATACATATTAAGTTTCATAACATTACAATCAGTAGTTTCAATCGACAAAAGAAAACGATAATAATATTCATAAACATCAATATCATTTTTCGATATTTAATTTTCTGGTGGTTGGCTTGAAAATTGATTTACACTTCCATTCTCAATAAATTACGAATAAATTTTTTATTTTTTTTAATTACAGTGAAAACACAAACTCCTATTGATAATAGACCAATATCATATCATATAAAAGAATACGAAATCCAGAAAAGAATAAATGATGAACTGCGAACAGATCCGAATAAAAGAAAAGAATTAAAAAAAAGGGAAACAAAGAAAAAAGAAGATAAAGAAAATTATAAAACGAGATTTAGCAGTTCAACAAATTAAAATAAAATCACGAAGACAGTGCGAAGAAATAATAAATAAAAAATGGGAATCAAAGCATTATGAAGACAAGTACTTAGAGGACCAGCAAAACAGCATAATATTTATGTTAGCCGATGCTGACATTAATACAATTACACTTAACAATAAAACACTAACAAAGGAAGAATTATTTGATGATACCATCTTATTTAAAATTGTAAAAGTCTTAAAGAAAGAATTAGATTCATTAGCAAATAAGAAACCTATAATTATTCAAAATTTAAAACAATTTCGTAGATCAGATAAGCGTCGGAGACGTAGAGTAAGAAAAGCAATAGAAAAAGCCAAAAATAATTAATATGTAAGAAACTTTTATAATAAATATTTAGTAAGTTTCGATATTTATTCAGTAATGACAATAAAACTAAATGTCCGGACAAAGAGTTACTAGTAGTTTAAAACAACTAAACGAAAAAGATAAGAAACAATTTTTAGTAGAAGGATTAGTTACTGATAGGAAACCAAGAAAAAAAAACAGAAACACAAGTAGAAAAATCGCATGAAATTGATCAATATTTTAATCAAGAAATACTCAAACAAACAGGAAATAACATAGATTTAGCAGAAGTTCCTGATACTTCAAACATACAAGTAAGTATCAATAAAACACAAAAAATTGAAAATAAATTGAAGAAATTAGAAATTAGCATACAAGAATTAGAAATCCAAGAACCAAGTAACGAAGTCAGCAAGTTAATAAATGAATATAACAACTTATTAGAAGAACACAACCAACCAGAAAAATCTCCAGAAAAAACAAAAAACCACATAAATAGACTCCAAAACTGGTATCAAAAGAGCATACCATTATTAAAAACTAGTACTCCAATAAATAATAATAACAATATTAAAGATAAGGATTCAAGCGTAGAAGAGAAAAAACAGTACATTAAAGAAGAAGAACTATCTATTGAAGATATTACACACTTCTTTTCGCAAATAAACTTAGACCAGAGCCTAAATTCAGATAGCGACGACGACGAAGTATATCAAACAGTAAATAACACAGATAACCAAAACATAAATAATCAAATAAACGAAATGGCACAACAACGCGATAGACTAACGCTAAATCATGCCATAGAAATAGTACCCAGATTTGACGGTGATCCTAGGACTTTTTTCGCATTCGTAGAAGGTTGCGAAGAAGCAAAAGATATGCTTCCGGATGACTCGGAACAAGATCTCGTGAAACTGATAAAAAGTAGATAAAAAGGCGAAGCTCGACGCGCCATAAAAAATGAACAATTCCAAACAATAACTGCATTATTAAAAACTCTTCGAGAAATATATTCCCCCGGAAATTCAATAACGGTAATAAGACAAGAATTAATAGGCATGCATCAATTAGATTTTGAAAATATAGTAGCATATGCAAATCGTGTCAGAGAAACGGGTGACAGAATAACTGAAACATATAAATCATTAAGTGACAATGGACAAGCAACAGAAGAAGATATAGCACGAACCAACAGTGAAGTATTAGAAACATTTTTAAATGGACTAAAACCCGAATATCAAATTAGATTAACGAATGTAGAAATTCCAGATTTTCCAACAGCTGTTCAAAAAGCATTACAAATAGAAAAGAAATTAAAAGTAACTCACAATATCAGAGGAACAACAGATGATAATATAAAACAAGAAGACAAAACAAAATTACAGAAAATAAAAATGATTAATACGGAAAAAAGATGCCAAATATGCAAAAAAATTGGTCATGAGGCAGGTACATGCTACTTTAGAAATCCAGGACAAATTCAAAATTATCAAAATAATCAACGAAATTTTCAAAACCAACAACAACAACAACAAAATTATAAAAATTTTCAATCAAATCCGCAACAATCATATTATAGACAGTTTAGACAACAAAATTTTCAAAACAACCAACAACAAAATTATAGAAATTATCAACAATCAAACCAACAACCAAATTATAGATATTTTCAACAACCAAATTTTCAGAATAATCAACAATCATATCACAGAAACTTTCAACCACCAAACTTTCAAAACAACCAAAACTCAAATTATCAAAATAATAAATCTTATTATAATAATAGAATTCAACAAAACCAACAGTGTACTTATTGTAAAAATAATGGACATGAAATACAAGAATGTAGAAAACTCAAAAATAAAATGCGAAACGAAATATTAAGTGAATTAAATAATCAAAATGTATCGGGAAACGAATCGGGTCTCCCCAGAGCAGGCGCGCAGAGGGAGACAGGAACCAAGCGCCAATTGAATGTTGTCAAAAAAATCGACACAGAGAAATAAAAACTAATCACCTTAGTAAAAATGAAGTACCAATAATTAAAATAGAAGCTGATAACCTTTATACAACAATAGATTTAATGGTAGATACAGGAGCAAGTGTAAATATAATTAAAGCGGATTATATAGTAGGAGAGACATTAGTCGACGAATCAGAAATACTTGAAGTAAAAGGAATTACAGAACAACCTGTAACCACATTAGGAGTAATAACTATAAAAGTTTTAGGAGATGAAACAAAATTCCACATAGTTAGAAACGATATCCCCATAGAATCTGCAGGAATAATAGGTTCCGAATTCTTTAATGAACATCAAGCAACCATAGATTATAAAAATCATTGTATTAAATGGAAAGAAAACAAGATTTATTTTCATAAAGAGACTATGTTAGTCCCAGCAAGAGCAATATCAACCTTCTACATAAACGTTCAAAATAAGGATATAAACTTTGGTTATGTACCACAATTAAGTGATATTGAAGGAATTTATTTAGGAGAAGCAATAGTAAAAAATGATAATGGAAGAGCTTATTTAAAAGTCTACAATACAACTGATTATGAAATGGAAATAAAAATACCAACCATAGAACTCGAAGAAATAGAAAATAACCCAGAAATAAAACAAACAATAAATAAAAATAAAAACAAGAATAAAACTGAAAATTACGAAGAAGAATATAGTGATTTTGAAATCCATAATGAAGCTTATAATAAAATTTATAAAGAAATTTTTAACGAAGACTACAATGATAATGAACGTGAAGTTCTTAATGGAAATTAATTTATAATTTATAATAAAAATGAAAATGAAACACAAATATATAATAAAAATGAAAATGAAAATGAAACAGAAATATATAAAAAAATGAAAATGAAAATAAAAATAAAAATGAAACAGAAACATATAATAAAAATGAAAATAAAAATGAAAATGAAACAGAAACATATAATACAAATGAAAATGAAACTAAAAATGAAATTGAAAATGAAATTGAAAATTACAATGAAAATAAAACTGAAATTCCTAATGAAAATGAAAGTACAAATAGGAACAAATATAATATAATAAATATAATATTAAATCAATTACCACAAACTATCGATTCTTCTGTTCAAGAGGATCAAGATTTATATACAAAAAATACGAAAACACTATTTTCACATAAAATTAATGAAATACAAACAACAAAAACCGAACTGAACAAACCTCAAATTAATAAATCTGAAAATGAAAACATACATATAACAAAAGTAACAGATACTGATATAAACAAATACCATACTAAAATAATGAGTGAAATAAAAAACAAGAAATATGCATTTTTAACATACAAGGAATATCTAAGAAGAAAACATGAATCATTAACAAAACCCAAGAAAGCAAAATTATATTGTACATTAAACAAAGAAACAAAAAGAGCTAAACAAGTTAAAGAGTTATTACGAATGCAACATTTAAATGCAGAAGAGAAAGAAAGCATACAAAAAATTATAAATAAAAACGCAGACATTTTTCATTTACCAGATGAACCTCTGAGTTACACAGAACTCGTAAAACATAAAATAATTACCACAGATGAAATACCAATAAATATCAAACAATACAGATTTCCTCCAATCCATAAAGACGAAATTAATAAACAAATAAAAGAGCAAGTAAAAAGCGGAATAATAAAATCATCAAAATCGCCCTATAATACACCATTGTGGATAGTACCGAAGAAACCCTACTCACGAGGAAATAAAAGATGAGGATTAGGATTAACAAATAGAAAAGGATTAAGTTATAAAGGGAATGCTAATCAGTGGGATTGTTCAAATGAAAATAAAAACACTCAAATATTAAAACCAATAGAATTCATAAAAAGTAAAGAAATTTTAAATGAACAAAAATCTCTAAACACCGGAATATTACATAACCCTATTTATAACCTAAAAATCCCTAGGGATAATAATAAGATAAATTATACTGGACCACCATATAAATTACCAACAAATATATCATTTTGCCGTAAATGCAATAAATTAAGTCACACCGACGATGAATGTTTAGAAAATTTTTCAAAAATAAATCTCAAAACTCACACAAATAACATACCAGAAACAACTAACAAAGTAATATTTGCCGCACAAATACATGAAAATGAAAAACCTATATTACGAAGAAGTACACGAAAAACTCAACAACCACAAAGATTACAAATAAACAACAAAGCAAAAAGAATAGTAAACAAGAAATCTGAAGGAAGGAAAAAAGACAGGCCTCCTAAAAAGCAACAACATTCAGAAATCAACTTTGAGGAGATAAATTACATAGACGAAGATAGCAATATCGTAACAGAAAATACAACTGACATATACTCAAATCATATATATTTTGAATCAGATGAAGAAGAAACAACTGAAAACCACAAAAATCTATTTATCAATGCCGATAAAGGGAGCGAATTAGACTTTGACGATGATGACAACGAAGATAGTAACAAAAATAATGAACAAAATAGAAATAAAAGTATAATAGAAATTAAAAACCATTTATATATGCAGAAAGATAATTTAGCCTATTTTATAACTACGACGGGACAACCTTGTGATAAAGGAGCATCAGACTTGAAAATTAGAAATAAATTACCAAAATTTGACAATCTAGCACTAAATAAAGTCTCAGTTATTAAAACAAATAACAAATACCACTTTGCATTACCGGTTATTATAGATAAAGGAGAAAGCCAACTAACAATACAAAAAAATATTAAAAATCTTATTAAATTATTGAAAGAAGAAACTAATAAATTACAAATAAAAACAATCAGTATTTAAAAAACAAATGAAATAGTAGGTGTAAAATGGGCTGATGTATTGAAAATAATAGAACACCAATTTAAGAATATGAATATACGAGTAATAATTTGCAATGGAAAAATAACATATGTAAATATCAAAGATAGAGAAGATATAGTCAAGGAATTACATTCAACACCAGTAGGCGGTCATAAAGGATTAAATAAAACTTTAAAGAGAATTAAACAAAATTATTACTGGGAAAGCATGAAATCAGACGTTGAAAAATTTATACAAACTTGTAAATCTTGTCAGTTAAAAAAATTAACTCGTTAGTAGAAGGAGAATGACAGTTCTGCGCCACTCGCGGTTTCGGTGGATCGCGAGGGGTACCTCGCGAGATGACTCGCGAATTAAGATTGCGAATTAAGACCGCGAATTAAAACCGCGATTTGATCGCTCGAATAATTATTGCCATGCGACCTCTCCCCCCTCGAAACACATGGGTGGTATACGAGTTGAGACGCGTCTAAAATCCATTAGTCATTCCCATCTTTGGAAAAACACGTGTACCTTCGGCCCTCTGGCGCTCGGGGCCTGGCGGTCTATTTTCGACATCGGTACCGACCATCTTTGGAAAAACACATGTAATTTCTAAGAATATTACATAATATGTTGGGACCTATATCTCGTAAAGATGGTATACGAGTTGGAACGCGTCTAAGATCCATTAGTCATTCCCATATTTGGGAAACACATGCAATTTCTAAGAATATTAGATAATATGTTGGGACCTATATCTCGTAAAGATGGTATACAGGTCCAGAAGCGTCTAAAATCCATTAGTCATTACGAATGTTCACTCATGAACCCTTTGTTAAATATAACCATTTTAAATAACCCATTTTCTTTTTCTGTACAATATCATGCAGGAAGGAAGATGAAGAAAATATAGAAGATATATTTAATAAATGTTATTTATTTTTTTATTTCTCATATTCATACATAACAATATACAATAGCAATCAAATGAAATTCATATTTTCAATATCATCAACTAATGCATCGCTTTTAACTTGACAATTGATGCAGTCTTTAATCATAGGTGGTTGACCATCTATCGTATCATAGCTTGATTCGAAATGTTTATAAACATCGACGACATTCACGTATATCAGGATGCATTTGCATAGCAGGTGGCAAGCAAGCCCATGCTTCTTCAATTTGCCGGTCAGCAAATATGCAAATGAAATCAATCGGCAGAATCTTTTGTTTCCATCAATGCGAGACGTTTCACTTCGTAATAAATCCTTAATGAACGTTGTGGAGATGCAGGTTGTTCACATATATTTTCCAATACCCAATTCTTAAGTATTTTTACATTTTCTTTAGCGCATGTTCCATTAATCGTATGATTTTCACACATCTCCGACAATTGATATTGCTGCTGCTGCTTCAGTTTTGTTAGAGATGGGCAGTCCAAAAATGTCGAGATCGACAACATTTTTAGCGTTTAATATATCCTCCAACCAACATTTTTTATCGACTCCTTTTACATAAATTTTGCTAGCACATTTAACGATATCCTCCAAAGTTTCGTTTATAGCGTCAAATGGTACATCGCCAGATTGCCATGGTAAACCGTGATAATTATTCATCAACCAGTTATTGACTCTCTTATAGTGTAAAGGTAACCACACCCATTGATATGGTGGTTTAAACACATAAGTCACAATTTCACTGTCGACAATATTTATTATAGACATTTGCACGTCTACAACGTATTCCATTTCGTATGAAACTGATTCACTAGTGAATAACCGCGTTTTATTCAATAATTGACGCACGCCAAGTAATGGTGACCTCTCCTCTCAAACCAATTTCTTTACATTTCCACTTATTTCGTGTTAACATTCGTTAACAAAGGTAGCATTAATAAATAAATAAATAATTTATAATAATAATATTTAAATTGTAATAAATCTCTCATCATCATCAATATCCTTGTCTTCCTCCTGTGTATTAAAATGTATAATATAGAAATGATGGAAGAAGCTAGCAGTAATTAGAAAGAGAGGATGTGACGCTTATTCTCTATGCATTTATCTATTCACGGTATTTACGAGTTTTCATGACGTTCGAACCATAGCTATAATTTTGGAGTACTGATTCACTAGTGAATAAAGTATAACCGTGTTTTATTCATTAATTGACGCACGCGCAGTAATGGTGACCTCTCCTCTCAAACCAATTTCTTTACATTTCCACTTATTTCGTGTTAACATTCGTTAACAAAGGTAGCATTAATAAATAAATAAATAATTTATAATAATAATATTTAAATTGTAATAAATCTCACATGATCCGAATAGTTTGTATTAAAATGTATAATATAGAAATGATGGAAGAAGCTAGCAGTAATTAGAAAGAGAGGATGTCACACTTATTCTCTATGCATTTATCTATTCACGGTATTTACGTGTTTTCATGACGTTCGAACCATAGTTATAATTTTGGAGATTGGACACGTGGGTAATGTAATTAATCATGCTCCTAACCGTTTTTTTTAAATATGTGTACAATTTATCACATCTTAAATATCCCCATACAGGTTTCGACCTGTTAATTATCCGTAGACTTTACTATACGGTAACAATGAATCTGACTTCCCATTAGTAACAAATACATACGAGTATCGACTTGCTTATAATATAACTAATTAACCTTTATTTAATATTTCCCACTTTTAACATTTCTGAGACTAATGAGATCGAAATGTCGATGTAAAAATCTAAGAGAAGCGTGTAAAATTCAAGAGTTTCTTTCTATCTTTACGCACAGTTTTGTGTCTTTTAAGTAAAAAGTTAAAGGAAGTGACAATGCTGCCATCTTTTGGTATGTTTAAAGAGATTGCACAATCTGTGTATCGCAGAATAAAATATGCGGGTGCATCTGAAATGCATGGATTCATCGTAAGCTGCGATCATACACTTGCTGATATGAGTGGTTATGGAGCGATTACAATTGAATATGAGGTTCTTGAAAATTGGCTCTAGTTGATAATTAACCTTATTATCGCCATGCAAAAGAATATGAAAGTGAAATTGTTAAATATTACCGTGCATCTACTGCAAAGCGAAAGCAATCTTGAGGACCCGGGATTTTTTATTTTTAAAATACCTATATTGCCATTACTATACATCCCTCCGAAATTAACAATTTGCAGAGTCTTTAATCATCGGCGGCGGTCTTTCCAAGGTATCATCACTCGTTTCAAAATGTTTATCAACGACATTCACGTAAATTTGGATGCATTTGCATTGTGAGTGGTAAGCATGACCATGCTTCTTCGATTTCACGTTCTGCAAACGTTGAGATGAAATCTATAGGTAGACACACGATGTCTTTTGTTTCCATTAATGCTAGACGTTTCACTTCATAATAAACTCTCATTGACCTTTAAAGAAATGCAGGCTGGTCGTGAAGATTTTCCAGTATCCAATTTTTAAGCATTTTAACATTTTGTTGTTTAGACACTTTCCGTTAAATGTCTGATTTTCACAATTTATCGACAATCGATGTTGTTGTTGTTGTCCTATGAATTTCGGTAGAGATGGATAGGCCAATATGTCTAGGTCGACAACATTGTCAGCATCTAACATTTTCTGCAACCTATATCTTTTTTTGTCTGCACCTTTTATGGGTATCTTGTGAGCACATGTAAGGTTGTCTTCCAACGTTTCGTTGATTGCATCAAAGGGTATATATCGACCGATTCCCATCGTAGACTATGATAATTGTGTATTAACCAATCGTTTTACGTTGAAAACATACTTTACAACATCACTGTCGGAAATATCCATAATGCACATTTCCTTTGGTACAAACCGATTACCGGGTCCGGGAATCCTTGCACGTCGGCAATATACTACATTTCTAGTACCTAATAGTGATTAGCTTGTCCCCTTCATTAATTGACGCATTCTTTTCTCTCTCTCTCTTTTTTGTTATAAATCTAGTATTGCGATTTTATATGCTTCTGTTAGTATGCCTTGTTATATTAAGCTTAGTTTTAGTTTTAGTTATCTGTATGTATGCTCTATATTGGTTGGCCTAAGAGGTAATACCTCAAGCCATAATAAAGAGAATCAATCAATACATCTCTCTCTCTCTCTCTCTCTCTCTCTCTCTCTCTCTCTCTCTCTCTCTCTCTCTCTCTCTCTCTCTCTCTCTCTCTTTTGCAATTGAAGAAACCTTTTCTACGATATTTGATCTCTTTGAAATGTACATATACGTATGAATACAAGTTTTGATCCATTTATAATACAATTGAGCGCGCCAAAGATCTCTAAATGTTCAGTCATTAAATTGACATCGTTTAAACAATTAATTTTTGTATGTATATTGAATCGCGACGTACTGCACTCTAAAAACAAATACTTAAAATCATTACATCTTAAAGTCAGTCCATGTATAATTACATCTTACATCTTACGTGGTCTAAGTCACCTTATTTACACTACATATTTCTTTCTGTCAATGTAAAAACAAAACGAAAAACGACAAAGTATTTACCATTGTGATAATAACAAATCTGTTCTCATTAGAACCGTGTATAATAGCCCACATAAGGAAACCTTATTCATACCGAATGTGACTTTTGAACTGTCTTCTTTAATTGTCGACCATTCTCTCTCTCTCTCTCATCAGATACCCATTTTTTACATCTATAAGAATACCCGTACATCAAATCGAGTAGTGTGCACATTTTTGTGATGCAACATGGAAGGAAATTCATTCTGAAAACCAAACAAGTACAAGCGTAAATGTATTTTAATACTAACTAACGGTACCTCTCGATTCGAAATTGTATGTAGCGTAACCGGCATGACTATTTGAATCCGTTTACAACAATGATTTGAATCATCACACTGCACGAAACGTTGTTATATTTGACAGATTTTTTTTTTACTTCGACATTGTAATCGTAATTAGTTAACTAAGTTATTTACGTACCAATACTATTGTTATATGTATTTTGTTAAATATATTGGAATAAGGAGACTATCCTTCTATCCACCACACCTGGTGTAATAGAAAAAGACGCAAGTATTTATATCAATAAATAATTTTCATGGTAATAAATTAATCTTTAAAAACTTCTTATGTTTTCACATCACGGACTAAAATTTCATATTATTATAATTATTATTGATATTGAATCGTTTATAGAACTGATGTTTTCATACATTATCACTCAAAAAGACTGCTACCCTATATGAAATAAAAGACCAAACAAAAATTCAACATGAAGACATGCATAGGTTAATTCTATTTAAATGTGCGCATGTGATTCCGTAAAACATTAATCATTTTGAAGGGAAAAGTGAAAAATTGCAATTGACCTGTCTGTAAAGCTTATACAGGGTGGCCGATTTATCTGAAGACATCGAAATATCTCGAGAACTATGCACAGAATCAAAAAAGTTGTCGGATGAAAGTTGTTCGACACGAAGGGGGGCATCCAGTGATAATTAAATTTACCCCCTCCCCCAACCCCTGGAGGTGGAGTGGGGGCAAAAACAATAAAACTTAAAAAGGAACCCCCATTTTTTATTGCAGATTTGGATTTTCCGGAAAAAAGTACACCAATTTGACCTAGGAGCTATTGCATTTTGGTTCACAGGTGGCGCTGTAATCGATAAAAATCCAAATTTATCTGAAGACATTGAAATACCTCGAGAACTATGCACAGAATCAAAAAAGTTGTCGGATGAAAGTTGTTCGACACGAAGGGGGGCATCCAGGGGGCAAATAGGGACAATTTGATCCCTTTATGAAAATTTAATATTAAAAATTCTAATATTAGAATTTTTAATATTAGAATTTAGTAATATCAATTGCGAAAATTGTTATCCTGAATATGAAATTTTAATAATGTCCATTCGAAAAATTAAGATTATGAATAATTGATATTCTTCATATTAAAAATCAAAACTGATTACATAAAAATTGTGCATACAATATGGAAGCAATTTTATAAATAAGTTTTCTACCTTCAATAAAATTACATTTTAGGTTTTAAATTTATTATTTAATAAACAAAAAGAGGACATCTCGCAATCCATTAAAAAACGCGTCATGTCCCTTCACTCAGCTCATTCATTCACTCTCTGTAAGTTTTTTCCGAAATGAGAATAAATAAGCTGAGCATTGACGGTCAACCCAGCTTCTATTAAACAAAACGAAACTCTTACTTCATTTGGGGATTTCGTCGCCATCTACCGGACCCCGAGAGAACTCACGTGGTTTCATACATGTACATCGCTTGCATTTCGGCCATCACCGGCGCCGGTTCTGTTACATAACGCTAGAGGGCGACATAACTCGAAAATAAAGTAGCATATCATTTTATACATAAGTTGAGTCACACGTAACCAGTTCACCTACATTTTTCTCTACTTTCCTGAAGGGAAGTAAATGGATATCGCGACTTTCTAATCCCCATATTAAAATTTAGTATTCGCGGTCTCTCAGTGTAAGACTGTTTTTGAAGTCCATTGTATTGGTAGTAATTCGGTCGGAGGTCACTTTGCTTTTAGAATAACAACTTTCCGTTTACGTGACTATTTTTTGTCTACCCTTCATTGCTTAAATCGAATTGCAAGATAAAAATGAATCCTGCTACAGTTCCCGAAAAAATCGAAATGATTCTTATTTATGGTGAATGTAAGAGGAATATTGACGATGCTGTTGCGTTGTATGCTGAGCGTTTTCCAGATAATGCTCGCTCGCGTTCTTTTTTTTACAAAGTTGTGAATGCCTTTCACTCTGATGGGGGGCATTCCACGCCAAGCGTACCCCTCTAAGAAAAATATTTTTTTTAACCTCTTTTTGCACTTTTTTCATGTAGATAATATCCGAATATAACGTTCTCAACCCCCAACGTATAAAAAAAAAATTTTGGTTTGACACTACGTAATATTTTGTTATGACGTAATTTGAAATAGTTATACCTTACACAATTTATTCCTGCGAAAAATCGAAAAATAAAAAATTATTTTACAGGTGATTTTGATAGGTTTTTTGCCGAGCTTTCACTTAAAAATATCAATAAAGAAAAATATCCACATTAAAAGTATTAAATCGAGGATTTAAAAATTTACAAACGTTTTTCTGAAAACGGACCAGGCTAAAAAATAATTTAAAATTCTTAAAAAATAGGATTTTTTATAATCTTTCATACTGTGGAAGTAGAATTTTGGGACTAGAAAAGATTACAAGTGAAAAATGAGGTTAAACTTTATAATAAAAAAAGAAGTCCCCTGAATACTATGTAAAACCGTGTAATTCAGGGGCCTTCTATTTTCCATTTTCAATGCTGCGTATCTCCGCCAAAAATGCGTGTATCGTAATAATTTTTTTTTTGTTTTAAAGATAATTTCTTTGGCTTTAACGATAAAAATATTACAATTTTGAAAAGTTCATTTAAATAATGTAAAATTAGGAAAATGTCTGTCAGTGCAATTTTTGCAGGAAAACATTCACGGATAAGAAAGTTGGCGGAAATTGACCTTAATATTAGTGGATAATTACTACCAATTTATTGTAGTCGGCAGTCAATGATACAGTTAATTTATTATGTCTATCATTCAACATTTTTCAGCCACTGATATCATCGTTGTCCAGTTCTCACTATAGGTGGTAAACATTTTTCGAGAATTTTTTAGTCATTTAAAATTTTTTTGCAGACTTTTTTATTTATTTATTTTCTCTTACTTTTTTTCGAATTTTTTGCTTTTTTTAACTTTATTTCCTTTTTTCTGTTTTAATGTACATTGTTCCTTCAATTGCCTTCTCTATTTTCATATTTTTTTGTTTGGTTGGTTATCATCATCATAAACCATATCTTTTAAGATGTAATTTCCTAATATTTTCTGGAATCTTGATATTTTCATATAGTTCGTACAAATTGTTAAAAAATAATCGTTTTTAATGTGTTAAATGCGAACCATCAGGCTGTTTAAGACAAAAACGCCTTTTTTGCTCGGTAAAAACTTAGGGCTATCGACACTTTCATAAAATGGAACGGTAGAGACGTTAAGGTTGTCTAATTACGCCGTGGTTTGGAGCTCCAAACATTATATGTAACGATGTAGTTAGCTTGACCACCGCTAGATGCGAACAACTCTAGCGTCCGTTTTCCTCTCTCATTATAGAAGTGGGTTTCCAGCTGTCTAATAGGAAGCTGGCAATTACGTACGAATATCTTGCCTTATGTTGTGTGTAGTACGTGGAGTTATAGGCTAATTTATTTCAGAATATATTTCGGTATAGAATATATTTACAGGTATTGGAGATTACTTTATATAAAACAATAATTTAATTAATTGCCAAAATGTCAACCGGCTTCAGGGATCGATGCTGTAATCCTTTTAATAAAGCTAAACATCGAAAACTAGTTGATACGAGAAGGATTACGATATCTCAATTGAGCAAGTTGCGCCATTGTAATGAAAACTCGCTGCTTTGCGGTTCATGCCGAAAAGAGACTGATAGTCTGGTACTTGAAAATGACCATGCTTCAGAACCGAATGTAGAAACGAATGAGGTAGAAAATGCTCTATCTGCCGACGAATTATATGATTCATCAGATGATAGTAAAGATGATGAGTATTATTCTGCATCCACAAGTGCAACGAAAACGGTTACGCATGATGATGCTAATTGTGAAACGCTACAAAAGCTTTACGCGAAATTTCAATCGTTAGAATCGACTGCCGAAAAAGTGCAGCTTTTAACATTACTTCCCGATTCATGGGGAGTAAAGAAAATGGCTTCATTTTTCAAATGTTCTACCCGTCTTGCAAGAAATGCAAAAAGGATATTACAAGAAAAAGGTGTTAATGGTATTTTGTTTCAAACGAGACAAAAATTAGGTCATAGTATAATACCTCCTCAAACTGTACATCTTGTTTCTTCATTTTATGAAAATGACGATAACAGCAGGATTTTGCCGGGTAAAAAAGACTTTTTGTCCATCAAACAGCCTGATGGTACTCGTGAACACATTCAGAAACGATTAATTTTAAGCAATTTGAAAGAACTGTACGTAAATTTTAAAAGTTCACATCCCGATGAAAAAATTGGCTTTTCGAAATTTGCACAACTAAGACCGAAACATTGTGTACTCGCCGGTGCGAACGGAACCCATATTGTATGTGTTTGCGTTTATCATCAGAACGTGAAACTAATGGTCGATGGTGGGAATCTAGCAGCATTGACAAAAAATACCAACAATCATTTATGTGATTATAAAGAATGTTTAAAATTTGTTACCTGTTCCGAACCTACGTCCCTGTGTTTTTTCAACAACTGTGAAAAATGTTCAAATGCTGATACTTTGAGAGATCATTTAATAAATCAGTTTGACAAGGAAGGTATTGAAGAAATTCAATATCAAATGTGGAGTAGTACCGACAGAGCGACAATGGTAACCAACATTGTCCCCGTAGACGAATTTGTAAATGATTTTTGTGACAAACTGATGGCTCTCAAAGGGCATAATTTCATAGCTAAACAACAATCAGCGTACCTGGCATATGTAAAAGACAATTTAAGAGATGGCGAAATCATTGTTCAGTGCGATTTTGCAGAAAATTATGCGTTTACTGTTCAAGACGCTGCACAATCGTTTCACTGGAACAACAATCAAGCGTCAATTCATACTGTAATTTATTACTATAAGGATAATAACGAATTAAAATATGAAACTTTAGCTATTATATCTGACGATTTAACCCACAACACTGTTGCGGTGTACGCGTTTCAACGATTACTTATCGATCATTTAAAGAAAAATATGAAAGTAATAAAAGTTATATACTTTTCTGACGGCGCCGGACAACATTACAAAAATAAATACAACTTTTTTAACCTGATGAATCATGAAACGGATTTTGGAATGCCTGCCGAGTGGCATTTTTTCGCCACAGCACATGGTAAAGGGCCCTGTGATGGAATTGGGGGTAACATTAAACGACTTGCTTGTAGAGCTAGCTTACAACGAAAATCGTCAGAACAAATCCTTACACCCATGGATTTATATCTATGGGCGAAGGAAAACATGAAAAATACATGTATTCTGTACAGCCCGAAAGAAAGTCACGCTGAACTAGCGATAATTCTGGCAGAAAGATATGAGACTGCACAAACGATTCCTGGGACTTTAAAATACCATGCGTTTATTCCAGAAAATAGCAGACAATTACATCTGAAAAGATTCAGTTTCGACAATGATACCGTTCCATTTATAATCAAGCAAACAAACATTGCAGAAATAAAGAAAGTGATTACAGGAACAGATACATTAAAAAAGAAAAAAGCAAACAAAGTTACAAAAGCAAAAACTACAAAAAAAAATAAAAAAGCAAAAAAAAAGTTAAAAAATTTTAAAAAGTTAAAAAAAAAATAAAAAATAATAAATAAAAAGTCAAAAAAATAAAAAAATTTTAAAAATTAAAAAAAAAGTAAAAAAATAAAAAAAAAGTAAAAAAAAAAAATAATTCTCGAAAAGCGATTACCTCCCCGTGGTGAGAATTGGGCAACAGTGATTATATCGCTGGCTAAAAGTCGTTGAATGATAGACATAATAAATTAACTGTATCATTGACTGCCGACTACAATAAATTGTTAGTAATTATCCACTAATATTAAGGTCAATTGCCGCCAACTTTCTTATCCGTGAATGTTTTCCTGCAAAAATTGCACTGACAGACATTTTCCTAATTTTACATTATTTAAATGAACTTTTCAAAATTGTAATATTTTTATCGTTAAAGCCAAAGAAATTATCTTTAAAACAAAAAAAAAATTATTACGATACACGCATTTTTGGCGGAGATACGCAGCATTGAAAAATGAAAACAGAAGGCCCCTGAATTACACGGTTTTACATAGTATTCAGGGGACTTCTTTTTTTATTATAAAGTTTAACCTCATTTTTCACTTGTAATCTTTTCTAGTCCCAAAATTCTACTTCCACAGTATGAAAGATTATAAAAATCCTATTTTTTAAGAATTTTAAATTATTTTTTAGCCTGGTCCGTTTTCAGAAAAACGTTTGTAAATTTTTAAATCCTCGATTTAATACTTTTAATATGGATATTTTTCTTTATTGATATTTTTAAGTGAAAGCTCGACAAAAAACCTATCAAAATCACCTGTAAAATAATTTTTTATTTTTCGATTTTTCGCAGGAATAAATTGTGTAAGGTATAACTATTTCAAATTACGTCATAACAAAATATTACGTAGTGTCAAACCAAAATTTTTTTTTTATACGTTGGGGGTTGAGAACGTTATATTCGGATATTATCTACATGAAAAAAGTGCAAAAAGAGGTTAAAAAAAATATTTTTCTTAGAGGGGTACGCTTGGCGTGGAATGCCCCATGGCAGCGTACAAATGAAAAAAAGGAAGCAAAGATTAACAGTTACAGGAGAAGCTAACGAAGTAGCTGTACTAGCAGCTATTCACCAAAATCCACATGTAAGCACACGACAATTACATCGCGATTCCGGCATTTCCAGAGACAGTATTCAAAGAATATTGCATCGTCATAAGTTTCACCCATATCACATTTCACTGCACCAAGAACTAGATGGCGATGATTTTCATAACCGCGTGGTGTTTTGTGAATGGGCATTTCAAAAAATGCAAACGAACCACAATTTCTTTGCTAATGTATTATTTTCAGATGAATCTACATTCACGAACCATGGTGGCGTCAATAGGCATAATATGCATTATTGGAGCGTAGAAAATCCCCATTGGTTACGACAAGTTAATCATCAACGTCCTTGGTCGGTGAACGTTTGGTGTGGAATCATAGGAAATAAACTCATTGGTCCTTATTTCATTGAAGGTAATTTGAATGGAACAAAATATCGAGATTTCCTAGAACAAGAAGTACCATTACTACTTGAGGATGTTGCTATGGACGTCCGACGGACAATGTGGTTTCAGCATGATGGTTGCCCAGCACATTTTTCAAGAGTAGCAAGGGAAATACTAGACCGTGATTACAATGGTAGGTGGATTGGTAGAGGTGGCCCCATTAATTGGCCTGCGAGGTCACCTAATCTAACATCTCCGGATTTCTTCCTATGGGGTTACTTAAAAGGTAAGGTTTATGAACAAGTACCAACGACTCGTGAAAACATGGTGGAACGCATAAGAACTGCTTGCGCAGAAATTTCTGCAGATATGATTCTATCATGTATAAAGTCATTTGAAGAAAGAATAAATAAATGCATTGAAGTGGAAGGTCAACATTTCGAACACTTACTCAAGTAAGTGAACAGTGAGACAGTGAGAGGCAAGGGGACTCACGTAAAACAAGCACCCCAAAGGGAACAGAAAAATACTACGTCCACGTCGTTGTTCCTGGGTAACGCTAAATGTATTTTTTCCCGGCTTTGTTAGAATGACCGTATTCCATATCCGCTACGCGGGCGAAAATTGTCAATATTGGAGAATCCAAATCTGCAATAAAAACTGGGGGTTCCTATTTAAGTTTTATTGTTTTTGCCCCCACTCCACCCCCAGGGGATGGGGGAGGGGGTAATTTCATTATTACTGGATGCCCCCCTTCGTGTCGAACAACTTTCATCCGACAACTTTTTTGATTCTGTGCATAGTTCTCGAGGTATTTCAATGTCTTCGGATAAATTTGGATTTTTATCGATTACAGCGCCACCTGTGAACCAAAATGCAATAGCTCCTAGGTCAAATTCGTGTACTTTTTTCTGGAGAATCCAAATCTGCAATAAAAAATGGGGGTTCCTATTTAAGTTTTATTGTTTTTGCCCCCACTCCACCTCCAGGGGATGGGGGAGGGGGTAAATTTAATTATCACTGGATGCCCCCCTTCGTGTCGAACAACTTTCATCCGACAACTTTTTTGATTCTGTGCATAGTTCTCGAGATATTTCGATGTCTTCAGATAAATCGGCCACCCTGTATATTAATTTTTTTTATTTCTTTTTTTATTGCTATTTTTTTTCTCGACCCTTTAAGTTGCCATTCGAGCCTAGCCCATAAGGCAGGTAAAAATTTACCCTACTGTAGTAGTAGAGGTGGTGCGCTTAAAAAAACAGAGTATTTAAGTAAATTTGATTATTTTCATTTTTGATCATTTCATATATTTTTTTTAGACAAATTTTGAAACTCAGCAACTTAAAGAAAAATAAATTTTATAAATAATATAAGTCGTGCATGCATTATACTAACAATTACTAAACTGAAATTTATAATTCAAAATTAAATTAAACACAAATGTTTGATTTCAAAATAATGAAATCATAACAGAATTAAAACTTATGTATAGACTGAAATGGAATACATACGACTACAGGATATTGGAATATACTCCCATATTGTACTACAAGACTGCCGTCAAATCTCAGAAAATTTTACATGGAAGGACTAAAGTTTATGCACAACTTGCTATCATAATTTAACACCACAGGAAAAACAGGAATACGTTAGAACAAGGGAAATACACACAATAATGGATAGAGGAACAAATCAACACCCAGACTACTGCACAACTTGGGCGGGTCCTTAAGCATTCTAAGTATATGCTCTTTGCTGATGACACTCAAATTTACCTGAAGTGCCCTTTATCCAAACTGCAGCAAGCTATAGCTGATTGGGCTCAAACCAACGGACTGACACTTAATATTTCCAAAACAAATGCAACGATACTGGGTAGCTCTGCTTACATTGCCAACATCAACCTCTCCTCCCTTAATGGCTCCCTGTGCATTAATGATACACCAATTCCCTTTGTTAAGTCTCTTAAAAATCTCGGGATTTGGCTTACACCTACCCTTGATTGGCGTCTACATGTTTCGAAAACAATTAGCAAAATTAACTCGACTCTCTACGCTATTAGATTTAACCGCAAAGGGTTATCAACCAATCTTAGAACGCACTTGGTAAGTGCGCTCATCCTTCCCTATATCGATTATGGCTGCCTCGTCTATCTTAGTCTCTCGGATGAGCTAAATTTAATGCTTCAGCGAGCAATTAACAATTGCATACGTTTTATATTCGATTTACGTAGGGATGTGCGCATTTCGCCTTACAGACGGAGGCTGGGCTGGCTTACAACACGCGGCAGACGTGATTTCTTTTTGGGTGTATTTATGTACAAAGTTAAACAGGGCTCTGTGCCATCCTATATCTCTGATCGTTTTACCCTTACATCCGATCTCCCGGAACTGCGGCGTTCCGCCCGACGACCTATTACCGAATTCTACTACATACCTTCTTTCCGTACCTCGGCATACAGAAACACATTTTTTATATCGGCTTCATATTTTTGGAATGAACTTCCACCCACTGTCACGTCTGCCACGTCGCTGCCCATCTTTAAAACTCTTCTCCGCTCTTACTTATTTCGGGAAGAGGAATTTGCGACTACGCTTTCATCTGTTCGGGCTCGATTGTAACCACATTCGTCAACATTTGCTTTTGTTAATTTCTCTAGTTTAACTGTATTTTTATTTTTGTCTTATCTCATTTCTTTTGTCTTTTGCGTTTACCAGCTCTACTGTATGCCTTTTTATGTATTTCTATGTATTTCTTTACTTGTTTTTTACCATGTATGCTTGCCCTTTGGGTTCGTCCCAGGGCTTTATTTTTAAATAAATCAAATCAAATCAAATCAAACTTGCAAAAAACAGATTACAGTAATAAATGAAATTAGAAAATGCAATGAATGTTTCAACGTAGCTTGCATACCAAGAAAACAACATTTGGATAATCAATCAATTAAACATCCTATCATGATTACTAACGCAGCAGTAGAAGAAATAAAATTAGAACAATTGAATTTAGTAACAAAAAAAGAATCATACGACCTAAGGGCACCCTATGCAGAATTTATCATTCAAGGTCATTATAAAATGAAAAAATGCATTAAAACACCAATACACTACATTCAAGGAAACGATGCTATATGTAAATGTCGTTACAATAAACAAACTAACAAAATACAATATGGAAAGAAAAATCGACTACATAGATTGATAGAACTCAATAATTGCAACAATGACTTGTGTGAAATATGTGGCGAAATTACTCACTTTCCAAGATCTTGCAAAATATGTCACAAAGAACTAGCAGTAATAAGAAGTACAGAAGAATGCAGTAATTGTTATGAACACGAACTTTTAGAAATCAAATTATGGACCAATCCAACCATAAAGGAAGAAATAAAAACAGAAAAGCACCAAGAAGAATCATGGGATTAAAAATAACAACCTATTATAAAAATATAATCATCATACTGTATAACTTTGAAATAAATAAAATAAAATTTTATTCTCATAATCACTTTTCTAAGTATTCAATAATTAGATAATAAGAGTTGCAAGAAGGAGCCAAGTGAATAAGCTGGTAAAGCATTACCTCTTTAAAAAGAAGGTAGTGTACAGGACTGTTCAACAACCTAACAGAAATATATTCTGGTATATTGATGAACAAATCCGAAAACTCCGCAACAATTTTTTTTCTAAAATATAATTGAAATCATACAATAAAAAGTAATGTATAAAAATTAAATAATATTAAAATTCAAAAAAAAAAATGCAGTTGAGAGATTACAAATTTCAAGAACAACTGCACGAAAATACTAACTTGTAAAACTAACATAGACTAACAATAGCTCAAAATATAAAACAAAATAATGATCATCAAACATACGCATGATGCATGATCAAAACAATAATTGAAGAATGACAGATTTAAATGAAGAAAAGCTCAACAATGTTAAATACAAAATACTTCTAATCAAGGAAAAGAAAGAAAACTCATACAAATGAGATTAGAAAACTCGCCGTTAAGTTAGGCTTGCCACAATATGGTGGAGAGCGAGTTAAATAAATACTCATAAGATAAAAAGTATTTCTAAGTTACAAATGACATAAGAAAACTCGCCGTTAAGTTAGGCTTGCCACAAATTGGTGGAGAGCGAGGTGTCATATACTTAGGGAAAATTCATTGATGAGTTTGATATTCATTCATTTGAGGTTGTTAATCCTTCAATTAATAAAATGAAAAATATTTCGAAGTTACAAATGACATAAGAAAACTCGCCGTTGAGTTAGGCTTGCCACAATTTGGTGGAGAGCGAGATGTCATATACTTAGGGAAAATTCATTAATAAGTTTGATATTCATTCAATTGAAATTATAAAAATATTAATAATTTACATATTTTATTAGAATATTTTCCATAGTTATATATAATAAATTATTTGAAAATTGATTTATAAAATATCAGCAAAAATAAATTTTAATGTTTATCAAAAATAACTAGTAGCACAACTAACCCATTAACCGTTGATGTTACCTTGAAAACACACACCCACATAATAAAAAGACACATATAAATACACATATTCCTTATATTAATTTTCCACAAAACTGCACATACGCACTATTAACCACAAAGCCTTGTAACAACATGACCGAGCTTTAAGCAAGCTGCATACTAACTAATGCTTTAAAAGAATTGAAAACAAAAATTGAAATAAAAGAGAATGCCAATCTGCTTTTATGCCTCTTATCAAACTTAAGAAGGTATCTGGTATACATAAAAACATTCCATCAAAAGTAAACTTACATATTCATTCACTCTAAACAAACACATTCTGACACAGTCTTTATGACACACACAACTTTTCTCATCAAATGTACAAACGTCGATAAGAAATGTATTTATGTCTGTATGATCATCAAAAATTTAACAATCAATTGTAAAATCGCAATAATACATGCTACAGTTGGAGGACCAACTTTTAACTAAGAGTGGGGGTGTCACGTTCCACGTAACATGTCAACAATTAATAAAACTGTTTAATATAATTTTTATAAATCTTATACGTTTAAAAATTATTTCCAATAAAGCAAGCTAAGAACGCGTAAAAGAATGCGTAATCGAAGGCGTAATGTAATCCTTTGATAAGGAAGCGCCAACATAGCGTTCCCATGTGCATACAATTTAATTTTATTGATTATTTCGTATTTATAAATCAACCAATAAAAAGTAAAATACATGTAGATGTTGATTTCCTAATTGTCAAAACTTTTCTATACGTTGATATATGACTATTTTTATTCTTATAACATTAAAATGCATCACCCAAAGAAATTATAAATAAACAATATATTCCTTATAACAAATGGTAAATTAATATTTCTATTGTTGATAATGATCATTCATACGAAATAATTATTAAAAATTGTATTAATATATATATATATATATATATATATATATATATATATATATATATATATATATATATGTGAAAGAAGGAAATCTTACAGCCATATCAACAAACAATCTCAGAAAATAATGTAAAATTATATTATTCATAAGTTATAATCTCAGAAAAATTTAAGAATGAAATGCATCAATAATATTAGTATCATGACTAATAAAAAGTAATATTAAATGTAATTATTGTAAAGTTATACAAAAATTTATGAAACTATGATTGTAAATTATTAAATTTCAAAATTATTCCGAATCTTTATATATCAAACAAATGTAAAATTCTTAAGCTTAGTCATTTTATTTCAATAACTTCAGGTCTATAAATGCTAGAACTTTCATTCATTTTTGTATACACTGATACGAAACAATTGTAAAACAATCAACCAAAATATTAAGAGAAAATTTATTGCAACATCAAGAATTTCAATATTGGCTGAAAAACGTTCACAAATTGTCACTTGATCTACCCTCCTCGAACCAGACACCCTCGCTTCCCAGTCCGAAGCTTTTCCACGGTGGGGCAGGCAGTATAAATAAACCTATGAACACGTTGAAAAGACTTACTTAATTGTTTTTTCACTTAAGGTGCAGCGAAACAGTTAAAAATCTCAAAACAGTTCTCTCACTTTGCTGCTGCGGAACTTTCATTATCATTCTTAGTTCTCTCACTTAGGTGCAGCGGAACTTTCATCATCATTCTCAGTTCTCTCACTTTGGTGCAGCGGAACTTTCATCATCATTCTTAGTTCTCTCACTTAGGTGCAGCGGAACTTTCATCATCATTCTCTGTTCTCTCACTTTGGTGCAGCGGAACTTTCATCATCATCATTCGCAGTTCCTCGCTTTCGGTGCAGCGGAACTTTGATCATCATAATTCTCAGTTCTCTCGCTTTTGGTGCAGCGGAACTGATCATTAGCTAAAATATCAACCATCAAGCGGAATTGTTCTAATTACGCATATTCAATCAACGCCAGATTTTTGTAAAAAGTGAGTGTTAATAAAACATGTAAACCTTTCTTTACTAACAGCTTTCCCTTTCCCTAGAACAAATTAAAAACCCTCCGAAAAGATGAATTATTTATTGATGAAATAATAGAAATGTATAGACACAAAAAAAGGATTGAAAGCGAGATCTATTGTTAATATGTAGGTACGCGGTATAAGCGGACCGCGAATGAGAGAGTCCTAGGGATTAGGAAACGCCGTAGTCTGAAACCCTAGATGAATGTCGCGCCATGGAAATGCCGCAGTATGCGACATGAGTGGGGAGGTCGGTGGCAAATACCGGAGAGTGGGAATGAAGAAGAACCCCGAGAGACTTCTCTCCACTATTTCGAAGAGACAACACCACGATTCGGAGTCTCGCCTCATATCGGACATTTTGGACGTGGGCTCGTGATTTAGGATCACTATTCTTCATGGTCCGGAAAGCTCGGCATCGATCTTCTTTCCTCATAATTGTGATCAAGGAAGCCATCACGAGTGACCAGAAAGAAGGCTACTCGTTATTTGGAGACAATCAAGTGTAAGATGTTAAACCTTCACCCGGTCCACTGGTCAAGTTGGACAACGTGTGATCAAGTTACACTTCGGCAACCTTGCCGAAGTACAAGGTATCTATCGATGTTTCACTATTTATTTTAAGTGAATAGAAACCTCGTCTGGCGAATTATTTCTGTCATAGAAAAATATTAACATTTTATGGATACATCGCCAATTATGCACACAACCAATTCGAGATTAGTTCAACCTCATGCCGGTACCAGGTTATGTTAACGCCATGGCGCATCAACCACGTGAGACATTCGATATTGCTTCAACCTGTGGACAGTGCACTCGTTCTCTCTAATTCCATCTATGATCACGCCTTCGACGAATTTGTGAGTAATAAATAGTGAAAATCCTCTTTTGAAAATACGACGAAAAAAGGAAAACACAAAATAATTGACTTTAATAGATTTTCGTTAACTGCAGTTTAATATTGAAATCAATAAGTTGTAGCCTTTGATACATCTTTTCGTATTCAATCAATATGTGATAACATTTTATAGACTATAATCGGGTGGATAATTGATATAAATATAGTGTGAATTAGTATGTTGGATGATAAGTATTTGCGAATGAATAGATTAATTGAAATATTATATATGTGACGATTTTTGATCCAAGGATTAGTGTAGTAAAAAAATTCATGACATGTTTCGCTAAGGTGAAAACCGTTATTTGAATATATTTTTATATTGCGTAATCTAAAATTGTTCGACGTTAAGAAAAAATCTTACATGCATTTATTCGAAATTCTGGAATAGATAAAATAATAATATTCAAGATGGTATTCAACATTTCTTGTTTCTGGAATACATTATTTATATTAGGAATAAAATCGTAATAGGTATCTCCTTTCTTTTCCACGAACATATTTCAATGTGACATGTAATTCTGCCTTTCTCTTTTTTTATTATACGAATAACATTTATGTGATAATGCAATTTTGTAAACGATATCATTATAATAATATTAAAAAAAAAAACATATTACAATGGCGCCTGAACTAAAGACACAAAAAAAAATAAATAAATTTTTCTTTAATATATATTTTCAAAATTCGATATTAGTATTTTAAATTATAAAATTTGAAATTTGAAAATGATAGAATTCGTGGAAATGAATGGCAGAAAGTTATAGATTTGTTTCCAAAACAAAATCAGGTAGGACAGTTAAAGTTAAATATAACAATTTAAATTTTGAACATTGTCGGTCTGTAAACATAAACAATTCAAGGATGCCAAACCTTGTACGAACACCGACAAGGCAAGCGACAGAAACAATTGAAATTAACGAGTCGAATAATGTAAACAATCAAGATAATATGAATATTGATAATAAATGGAAACGTTAAACGTTAATCAAACTGTTCCATTGTTAAATTTGGAAGCAAATCAGTCGAACTCTAATATAAATAATGATTTAACAATAAATAGTAATACGAATAATGTTCAAGGAAATGAGATATTGTTAGAAGTTTTAAAAGAACTTCAAAATTTACGCAAAAACGATGAACGTCGTCAGATTGAAATGAATAATTTGTTCAAAAAAACAGAATGAAATAAATGCAACATATAATACAATAGAAAATTTGAGAGTGACAAATGAACAAGTACGATTGGGAATTAATGACAAATCAGGACAATCACGCGTAATAAATAATCAAGAAATTGTTGAAAATACGGGAATAGTTGATAATAATAGTTTCTTGTTGAATTATATAAAGAGCATACAATCAGTTAACATCGACATTACTGCTCCGACTTACGGAGGACAATTCGATGAAAATGCAACAGAATTTTTGGAAAAATTCGACCGATACTGTGTAATTAAGAAAATAGAAGATCACATGAAGCTATATTGTATAGAGACTTTATTAAAAAGTCAAGCGCGATGTTGGTTCGAATCACAGAAATTCACTTCATTTTCCGATTGTAAAGTTGAATTTCTTAAAAAATTTTATAGTAATGCGATACAAACTCGATTGTTGAGTACTTGGCTTTCTCGGAAATATAATGAAAGACAAGACGGGTCATTGCAAGAATATTTCTTCGACCAAGTAAAAAGAGCTCGTTTTTTGACTCCCACATTTTCATCGTATTCTTTACGTTTTCAAATAATACAACAATTTCCAATAAGCGTTCGAGAGCATTTGGCTTTGGTGCAATGTAATGATGAATCGTCGATTATTCAAGCGTTAAATAACCTAGATTTGATTCATAAGGAACGTTTAAATGATAATAATCATAAAAATCAGTTTTCTTCTTATTCACATTCCCGCCCGTCGAATGTTCAAGCTCGACAGATTAAAGTCAAAAAACAAAGACGTAGTGTTAATAGTAAAAATGAGCCTGTCAATGGTCAATTGGCAATGCCAACTGTCGGTAATGCAGGTATCTACTCGCAAACCATGGGAGGGAATAATGTCTCTAGTCCAGTGTGGGATAGTCAATCACAGCATAGTAGTGCCTTTGTCCCAGACACTCGATTCCCCCCTCCATCGTGTTTATCAGGTCAAAATGCAGGTTGTAATAATAAGTCTTTAAACCAATAATCAACACTCTGAGTAGTGGTCCATCGGGGTGTTGGCAATATGATTTTGTTGAGGACCTTCAAAGGGAATTTGATAATGAAAAACAGAATTTGTCTGATCGTAATAAAAAAATGGCGGATAGCCCTCGGTTAATTGTACAGGTCGGTAATATCCCTATATAGGCATTGACACAGGTAGTCAAATTACGAGGATATCCGAAGGGATGTTTGAATATTTAAAAAAATATAGTAAAATTGATGTTTTACCAGTGGCGAATTTAGTTATATTGACGGCGATAGGTAAAAAGCAAACCACGGTAAAGAGGCAGATTCGATTAATTTTAAAAATAGATTCCCTCGAGATTGAGACTACATTTTTAGTTATTCCTCATTTGACGTCCAGTATGATAATTGGTGATGATTGGTTGACTAAAAATCGTGTAGCGTTAAATTACGGTGATAGGTCCATGCATTTAGATAATTTTTTAATATCTTCTAAATTGATCAAGTATGATCATATGTCGCATGAAAAAGTTGTATCTGTTCAAGAAAACGATGTAACGGTAGTACAAATTATTGCTTGGGCTCAAGGTCAATGCGATGTGATTTTTCAAGCACTTTTGTGATAAAGTAAATAAAAATCATATTGAAAATATTTGTACTAATAAGGCGCATCTTTGTAATGATGTAGAATTTAATAATGATTTAAATATGATAAATAATGTAAGAAATAATACAGGTACATATGATTTGAGTTTTGTGAATAATATAATGGATAATGCTAAAAAAATAATGTTGATTTAACTAATAATATGAAAAGAAAAGGTTCTGATGACAATGTGAAGAAATTAATTAATGATAAACAGATTGATTTTGATGTTATTGAAGAGTATATTCCAAAAGATCAAAATGTTGAAATTAATTTACGATATAATGATAATATTAAAACGACTAATGTAATGCAAAGTTTAATTGATAATAATATTATTGAAATTGATGATGGAAAATATATGGTAATTGTTGACGTTCATAATGAAAATGTTCATGATAAAAATGTAAATGAAAATGATGTTAATGAAAATATATTTATGGCTGAAATGATAAATGCCGATGATGAACATGTTTTGATGATAAATGTTGATTCAAGTGATGATAATTGTAATAATGATAAAAATGTAAATGAAGATGGGGAAGAAAACATCAATTTTCAATATGATCAAATTTTTAACTTTGATGATAGTTTGTTTGAAGAATGTGACAAGAGACTGGATATAGATTGTGAAGAATCGGATGATATAATAAAATTTGACATTGCACAATTGTGTCGTCCTAATGATGGTCAGGATTATCAAACAGACATCATAAATTTATCTAAGTCGTTCACTAATTTAAATGATATGCAAAGAAATCAATTTGTTGTCATGATGTCACAATTTGAGAAATTATTTTCTTTTAAGACTGATGCTGCAGGAGATTATCGACATCGCATTCGCCTTAAAAACCCGGACGCAATCGTAAAGAAATCGTATCCCATTCCGATTTCAATGAGGGAAGAAGTGAAATTAGAAATTAAAGCAATGTTAGAAGCGGGGATAATTGAGCGTTCGGAAAATGGTTTTTGTAATCCTTTGCGTTTGGTCAGGAAAAAGGATGGACATTTGAGAATATGTCTACATGCTAGATTTTTAAATAATCAGATTGAAGCAGATAATGAATGTCCACCACTGATTCGAGATATTGTTCAGCGATTTTATGGGACGCAATTTTTGTCAACTTCAGATCTGGCTAATGGGTATTGGCAAATAGAGCTTGAGGATGAATCAAGGCCATATACTGCTTTTTTGGTTGAATCTACGTTGTATCATTTTAAGTGAATACCATTTGGTCTTAAGGCAGCAGGAAGTGGGTTCATTCGAGCCTTATCTTTGGTCATAGGTCAGAAGTTTGATGCGTTTTTATCTACTTACATTGACGATTTACTTTTCGCCTCAGCGTCTTTTGATGAACATCTTGAACATCTCCAATCGGTATTTACAGTATTACAAAACAATAATTTCACCTTACGACTTGATAAGTCAATATTCTTTTCGAGTAAAATAAAGTTCCTGGGCTATGAGCTTTCTACTAAGGGAGTTAGGGCGTGTCCGGATCAGTTGGAGATTATTCGCAATTTTGACGAGCCTCACGATCTAAAACAACTGCAGCGCTTTTTAGGGTTGTGTACCTATTATAATAGATAATTATCGGTAGTTTTGCATCAAGCATGCCACGTTCATCGTGCCGTTTAGGGATGTGCTTGGGTCGCGAAATTCCTGGGAATGGACGCCGAAGCATTCTAGGGCATTTCGGGATCTTGAGCATAATCTCGCGGATTCGATCATGCTTAGGCATGTTGATCCAGGCGCTTTATTCGTGTTGCAGACAGATGGTTCGGATCGGGGTATAAGTGGTGCACTTTATCAAGTTGATGAAGCTGGAATGCATCACGTGGTCTCTTTAGTCAGCAGATGCTTGACATCGGCTGAGATAAATTACACCACTACCGAAAAAGGGTTGCTCGCGATCGTCTACTCTGTTGTGAAGTTGCGTACGTATCTAATGGGTGTAGAATTTAAAGTTCTCACTGACCACGATGCCTTAACTTTTTTAACCAATACACCATTTTATAGTGCCAGATTAAGCCGTTGGAACCTTATTTTACAGCAATTTAGATATAAAATTGAACACTGCGTCGGGAAACAAAATACGGTAGCTGATTTTTTTAGTCGTTATCCGGATGGGAAATTCGATGATCGAGAAGTACAACGATTTTTTGTCAATTCGATTATATCCACTGTGTTGGTAAATGAGCTTCGAATAGACAAAAAACGTCCTTTTTGGGTGAATTTGTTTGATTCAATTCCTCAGTTAACTTCTCAGTTACGTAAGATTGATCAGTTGCAGATTGCTAGTGATGATGTCCAAAAGTTGAGACAAAGATTTGAGAAAGGACATTTGTCAGGTTTTGTTTTGTATAAAAATATTTTGTTTCAATTAGATTCAGTATCGGGGACTTATCAATTAGTTGTCCCAAGAAATTTTAGTCGTTCATTAATCAAGGCGATTCATGAGTCCCTGGGACATTTGGGAGCCAACAAAACCTATACATACATGAGAGGTTGGTATACTTGAAAAGGCATGCGAATTGACATAAAAAAATTTGTGACGTGTTGTGATTTATGCCAGCGTATAAAACATATGAATGTGGGTATGGAAGGTGCGTATCGGATGGTAGAATCGAGTGGTCCCAAAGATTTGGTTGCCGTCGATTATTTTGGTCCATTACCAACTTCCACTGCTGGTGTTCAATATATTTTCGTTGTATTAGACGTCTTCACAAAATACGTCAAATTGTATGCCCTGAAGAAGGCTACGACAGCGATATCAGTAAGTCGATTGGTGAATAATTACATTCCCAGTGTTGGTAAACCACGCGCGATTCTATCCGACCGTGGATCCCAATTCACTTCCCCGAAATGAAAAGCTTCTCTAAACGAATTGGGAATTCAGGTCATCTACTCTTCAATAAGACACCCCCAAAGCAACCCGAGTGAGAGGGTAATGCGAGAACTAGGCAAATTCTTTAGGTTATTTGCTTCTAATGCTCATACTGCATGGGCGCGCCATGTGAATAAAATAGAGACAATTTTGAACGTGTCGATTCATAGTAGTACGGGATTTAGCCCTACCGAACTACATTTTGGTGGTAAACCGAATGACCAAATTAAAATGCTGATTGACTATCCAATAGGTGCAAATCATGTACAGGAAGATAAACTAGTACTTGCTCGGAAGCGAATGATTGATAAGTTTAAAAATAGAACCAAATATCAAAAACATGTTTCTAAGGTTTTATTAAAGGAAGGGGACCTAGTATTGTTATCTGTTCCAAGGCTATCCAATGCTCTCGACCGCGTTACGGCCAAATTTTTCCATCTTTTTGAGGGACCATTCAAAATTACGAAGTCTCTTGATAATAATTCGTTTGAATTAACTGATCCCGGTACCCCTAAAATAAAATGTATATATAATCGATGCTCACTTAGAAAATATTATATAGACGAAATCGCAGATAAAGATGAACCTCAATCCTGATTTTTTAGCAATGACTGATCGTATGAGAATATATGGTAAGAAAGAATCTGGTAATTCCGTGTTGAGGAGTATTGTTTTGTATGATATTAATAGTTTGATAAAGGGGAATTATTATATGTAACCTGCGTGAGAAATGTTAATATTAGCTTATGTATTAGTTATTTAATTCGGATTGCTTCGAAAGTGATCATAACAGTTGTCACCGGTATGTTCACTTTAGGGGGACATGTGGTAGTCAAAATGAGTTAATAGAAATGTATAAACACAAAAAAAGGATTGAAAGCGAGATCTATTGTTAATATGTAGGTACGCGGTATAAGCGGACCGCCAATGAGAGAGTCCTAGGGATTAGGGAACGCCGTAGTCTGAAACCCTAGATGAATGTCGCGCCATGGAAATGCCGCAGTATGCGACATGAGTGGGGAGGTCGGTGGCAAATACCGGAGAGTGGGAATGAAGAAGAACCCCGAGAGACTTCTCTCCACTATTTCGAAGAGACAACACCACGATTCGGAGTCTCGCCTCATATCGGACATTTTGGACGTGGGCTCGTGATTTAGGATCACTATTCTTCATGGTCCGGAAAGCTCGGCATCGATCTTCTTTCCTCATAATTGTGATCAAGGAAGCCATCACGAGTGACCAGAAAGAAGGCTACTCGTTATTTGGAGACAATCAAGTGTAAGATGTTAAACCTTCACCCGGTCCACTGGTCAAGTTGGACAACGTGTGATCAAGTTACACTTCGGCAACCTTGCCGAAGTACAAGGTATCTATCGATGTTTCACTATTTATTTTAAGTGAATAGAAACCTCGTCTGGCGAATTATTTCTGTCATAGAAAAATATTAACATTTTATGGATACATCGCCAATTATGCACACAACCAATTCGAGATTAGTTCAACCTCATGCCGGTACCAGGTTATGTTAACGCCATGGCGCATCAACCACGTGAGACATTCGATATTGCTTCAACCTGTGGACAGTGCACTCGTTCTCTCTAATTCCATCTATGATCACGCCTTCGACGAATTTGTGAGTAATAAATAGTGAAAATCCTCTTTTGAAAATACGACGAAAAAAGGAAAACACAAAATAATTGACTTTAATAGATTTTCGTTAACTGCAGTTTAATATTGAAATCAATAAGTTGTAGCCTTTGATACATCTTTTCGTATTCAATCAATATGTGATAACATTTTATAGACTATAATCGGGTGGATAATTGATATAAATATAGTGTGAATTAGTATGTTGGATGATAAGTATTTGCGAATGAATAGATTAATTGAAATATTATATATGTGACGATTTTTGATCCAAGGATTAGTGTAGTAAAAAAATTCATGACATGTTTCGCTAAGGTGAAAACCGTTATTTGAATATATTTTTATATTGCGTAATCTAAAATTGTTCGACGTTAAGAAAAAATCTTACATGCATTTATTCGAAATTCTGGAATAGATAAAATAATAATATTCAAGATGGTATTCAACATTTCTTGTTTCTGGAATACATTATTTATATTAGG
The DNA here is from genome assembly GCA_030407085.1 of Trichopria drosophilae. NCBI lineage: Eukaryota > Metazoa > Arthropoda > Insecta > Hymenoptera > Diapriidae > Trichopria > Trichopria drosophilae. Next base: position 106,333,634 of record CM059583.1, on the reverse strand, counting down.
AATAAAATCGTAATAGGTATCTCCTTTCTTTTCCACGAACATATTTCAATGTGACATGTAATTCTGCCTTTCTCTTTTTTTATTATACGAATAACATTTATGTGATAATGCAATTTTGTAAACGATATCATTATAATAATATTAAAAAAAAAAACATATTACAATGGCGCCTGAACTAAAGACACAAAAAAAAATAAATAAATTTTTCTTTAATATATATTTTCAAAATTCGATATTAGTATTTTAAATTATAAAATTTGAAATTTGAAAATGATAGAATTCGTGGAAATGAATGGCAGAAAGTTATAGATTTGTTTCCAAAACAAAATCAGGTAGGACAGTTAAAGTTAAATATAACAATTTAAATTTTGAACATTGTCGGTCTGTAAACATAAACAATTCAAGGATGCCAAACCTTGTACGAACACCGACAAGGCAAGCGACAGAAACAATTGAAATTAACGAGTCGAATAATGTAAACAATCAAGATAATATGAATATTGATAATAAATGGAAACGTTAAACGTTAATCAAACTGTTCCATTGTTAAATTTGGAAGCAAATCAGTCGAACTCTAATATAAATAATGATTTAACAATAAATAGTAATACGAATAATGTTCAAGGAAATGAGATATTGTTAGAAGTTTTAAAAGAACTTCAAAATTTACGCAAAAACGATGAACGTCGTCAGATTGAAATGAATAATTTGTTCAAAAAAACAGAATGAAATAAATGCAACATATAATACAATAGAAAATTTGAGAGTGACAAATGAACAAGTACGATTGGGAATTAATGACAAATCAGGACAATCACGCGTAATAAATAATCAAGAAATTGTTGAAAATACGGGAATAGTTGATAATAATAGTTTCTTGTTGAATTATATAAAGAGCATACAATCAGTTAACATCGACATTACTGCTCCGACTTACGGAGGACAATTCGATGAAAATGCAACAGAATTTTTGGAAAAATTCGACCGATACTGTGTAATTAAGAAAATAGAAGATCACATGAAGCTATATTGTATAGAGACTTTATTAAAAAGTCAAGCGCGATGTTGGTTCGAATCACAGAAATTCACTTCATTTTCCGATTGTAAAGTTGAATTTCTTAAAAAATTTTATAGTAATGCGATACAAACTCGATTGTTGAGTACTTGGCTTTCTCGGAAATATAATGAAAGACAAGACGGGTCATTGCAAGAATATTTCTTCGACCAAGTAAAAAGAGCTCGTTTTTTGACTCCCACATTTTCATCGTATTCTTTACGTTTTCAAATAATACAACAATTTCCAATAAGCGTTCGAGAGCATTTGGCTTTGGTGCAATGTAATGATGAATCGTCGATTATTCAAGCGTTAAATAACCTAGATTTGATTCATAAGGAACGTTTAAATGATAATAATCATAAAAATCAGTTTTCTTCTTATTCACATTCCCGCCCGTCGAATGTTCAAGCTCGACAGATTAAAGTCAAAAAACAAAGACGTAGTGTTAATAGTAAAAATGAGCCTGTCAATGGTCAATTGGCAATGCCAACTGTCGGTAATGCAGGTATCTACTCGCAAACCATGGGAGGGAATAATGTCTCTAGTCCAGTGTGGGATAGTCAATCACAGCATAGTAGTGCCTTTGTCCCAGACACTCGATTCCCCCCTCCATCGTGTTTATCAGGTCAAAATGCAGGTTGTAATAATAAGTCTTTAAACCAATAATCAACACTCTGAGTAGTGGTCCATCGGGGTGTTGGCAATATGATTTTGTTGAGGACCTTCAAAGGGAATTTGATAATGAAAAACAGAATTTGTCTGATCGTAATAAAAAAATGGCGGATAGCCCTCGGTTAATTGTACAGGTCGGTAATATCCCTATATAGGCATTGACACAGGTAGTCAAATTACGAGGATATCCGAAGGGATGTTTGAATATTTAAAAAAATATAGTAAAATTGATGTTTTACCAGTGGCGAATTTAGTTATATTGACGGCGATAGGTAAAAAGCAAACCACGGTAAAGAGGCAGATTCGATTAATTTTAAAAATAGATTCCCTCGAGATTGAGACTACATTTTTAGTTATTCCTCATTTGACGTCCAGTATGATAATTGGTGATGATTGGTTGACTAAAAATCGTGTAGCGTTAAATTACGGTGATAGGTCCATGCATTTAGATAATTTTTTAATATCTTCTAAATTGATCAAGTATGATCATATGTCGCATGAAAAAGTTGTATCTGTTCAAGAAAACGATGTAACGGTAGTACAAATTATTGCTTGGGCTCAAGGTCAATGCGATGTGATTTTTCAAGCACTTTTGTGATAAAGTAAATAAAAATCATATTGAAAATATTTGTACTAATAAGGCGCATCTTTGTAATGATGTAGAATTTAATAATGATTTAAATATGATAAATAATGTAAGAAATAATACAGGTACATATGATTTGAGTTTTGTGAATAATATAATGGATAATGCTAAAAAAATAATGTTGATTTAACTAATAATATGAAAAGAAAAGGTTCTGATGACAATGTGAAGAAATTAATTAATGATAAACAGATTGATTTTGATGTTATTGAAGAGTATATTCCAAAAGATCAAAATGTTGAAATTAATTTACGATATAATGATAATATTAAAACGACTAATGTAATGCAAAGTTTAATTGATAATAATATTATTGAAATTGATGATGGAAAATATATGGTAATTGTTGACGTTCATAATGAAAATGTTCATGATAAAAATGTAAATGAAAATGATGTTAATGAAAATATATTTATGGCTGAAATGATAAATGCCGATGATGAACATGTTTTGATGATAAATGTTGATTCAAGTGATGATAATTGTAATAATGATAAAAATGTAAATGAAGATGGGGAAGAAAACATCAATTTTCAATATGATCAAATTTTTAACTTTGATGATAGTTTGTTTGAAGAATGTGACAAGAGACTGGATATAGATTGTGAAGAATCGGATGATATAATAAAATTTGACATTGCACAATTGTGTCGTCCTAATGATGGTCAGGATTATCAAACAGACATCATAAATTTATCTAAGTCGTTCACTAATTTAAATGATATGCAAAGAAATCAATTTGTTGTCATGATGTCACAATTTGAGAAATTATTTTCTTTTAAGACTGATGCTGCAGGAGATTATCGACATCGCATTCGCCTTAAAAACCCGGACGCAATCGTAAAGAAATCGTATCCCATTCCGATTTCAATGAGGGAAGAAGTGAAATTAGAAATTAAAGCAATGTTAGAAGCGGGGATAATTGAGCGTTCGGAAAATGGTTTTTGTAATCCTTTGCGTTTGGTCAGGAAAAAGGATGGACATTTGAGAATATGTCTACATGCTAGATTTTTAAATAATCAGATTGAAGCAGATAATGAATGTCCACCACTGATTCGAGATATTGTTCAGCGATTTTATGGGACGCAATTTTTGTCAACTTCAGATCTGGCTAATGGGTATTGGCAAATAGAGCTTGAGGATGAATCAAGGCCATATACTGCTTTTTTGGTTGAATCTACGTTGTATCATTTTAAGTGAATACCATTTGGTCTTAAGGCAGCAGGAAGTGGGTTCATTCGAGCCTTATCTTTGGTCATAGGTCAGAAGTTTGATGCGTTTTTATCTACTTACATTGACGATTTACTTTTCGCCTCAGCGTCTTTTGATGAACATCTTGAACATCTCCAATCGGTATTTACAGTATTACAAAACAATAATTTCACCTTACGACTTGATAAGTCAATATTCTTTTCGAGTAAAATAAAGTTCCTGGGCTATGAGCTTTCTACTAAGGGAGTTAGGGCGTGTCCGGATCAGTTGGAGATTATTCGCAATTTTGACGAGCCTCACGATCTAAAACAACTGCAGCGCTTTTTAGGGTTGTGTACCTATTATAATAGATAATTATCGGTAGTTTTGCATCAAGCATGCCACGTTCATCGTGCCGTTTAGGGATGTGCTTGGGTCGCGAAATTCCTGGGAATGGACGCCGAAGCATTCTAGGGCATTTCGGGATCTTGAGCATAATCTCGCGGATTCGATCATGCTTAGGCATGTTGATCCAGGCGCTTTATTCGTGTTGCAGACAGATGGTTCGGATCGGGGTATAAGTGGTGCACTTTATCAAGTTGATGAAGCTGGAATGCATCACGTGGTCTCTTTAGTCAGCAGATGCTTGACATCGGCTGAGATAAATTACACCACTACCGAAAAAGGGTTGCTCGCGATCGTCTACTCTGTTGTGAAGTTGCGTACGTATCTAATGGGTGTAGAATTTAAAGTTCTCACTGACCACGATGCCTTAACTTTTTTAACCAATACACCATTTTATAGTGCCAGATTAAGCCGTTGGAACCTTATTTTACAGCAATTTAGATATAAAATTGAACACTGCGTCGGGAAACAAAATACGGTAGCTGATTTTTTTAGTCGTTATCCGGATGGGAAATTCGATGATCGAGAAGTACAACGATTTTTTGTCAATTCGATTATATCCACTGTGTTGGTAAATGAGCTTCGAATAGACAAAAAACGTCCTTTTTGGGTGAATTTGTTTGATTCAATTCCTCAGTTAACTTCTCAGTTACGTAAGATTGATCAGTTGCAGATTGCTAGTGATGATGTCCAAAAGTTGAGACAAAGATTTGAGAAAGGACATTTGTCAGGTTTTGTTTTGTATAAAAATATTTTGTTTCAATTAGATTCAGTATCGGGGACTTATCAATTAGTTGTCCCAAGAAATTTTAGTCGTTCATTAATCAAGGCGATTCATGAGTCCCTGGGACATTTGGGAGCCAACAAAACCTATACATACATGAGAGGTTGGTATACTTGAAAAGGCATGCGAATTGACATAAAAAAATTTGTGACGTGTTGTGATTTATGCCAGCGTATAAAACATATGAATGTGGGTATGGAAGGTGCGTATCGGATGGTAGAATCGAGTGGTCCCAAAGATTTGGTTGCCGTCGATTATTTTGGTCCATTACCAACTTCCACTGCTGGTGTTCAATATATTTTCGTTGTATTAGACGTCTTCACAAAATACGTCAAATTGTATGCCCTGAAGAAGGCTACGACAGCGATATCAGTAAGTCGATTGGTGAATAATTACATTCCCAGTGTTGGTAAACCACGCGCGATTCTATCCGACCGTGGATCCCAATTCACTTCCCCGAAATGAAAAGCTTCTCTAAACGAATTGGGAATTCAGGTCATCTACTCTTCAATAAGACACCCCCAAAGCAACCCGAGTGAGAGGGTAATGCGAGAACTAGGCAAATTCTTTAGGTTATTTGCTTCTAATGCTCATACTGCATGGGCGCGCCATGTGAATAAAATAGAGACAATTTTGAACGTGTCGATTCATAGTAGTACGGGATTTAGCCCTACCGAACTACATTTTGGTGGTAAACCGAATGACCAAATTAAAATGCTGATTGACTATCCAATAGGTGCAAATCATGTACAGGAAGATAAACTAGTACTTGCTCGGAAGCGAATGATTGATAAGTTTAAAAATAGAACCAAATATCAAAAACATGTTTCTAAGGTTTTATTAAAGGAAGGGGACCTAGTATTGTTATCTGTTCCAAGGCTATCCAATGCTCTCGACCGCGTTACGGCCAAATTTTTCCATCTTTTTGAGGGACCATTCAAAATTACGAAGTCTCTTGATAATAATTCGTTTGAATTAACTGATCCCGGTACCCCTAAAATAAAATGTATATATAATCGATGCTCACTTAGAAAATATTATATAGACGAAATCGCAGATAAAGATGAACCTCAATCCTGATTTTTTAGCAATGACTGATCGTATGAGAATATATGGTCAGAAAGAATCTGGTAATTCCGTGTTGAGGAGTATTGTTTTGTATGATATTAATAGTTTGATAAAGGGGAATTATTATATGTAACCTGCGTGAGAAATGTTAATATTAGCTTATGTATTAGTTATTTAATTCGGATTGCTTCGAAAGTGATCATAACAGTTGTCACCGGTATGTTCACTTTAGGGGGACATGTGGTAGTCAAAATGAGTTAATAGAAATGTATAAACACAAAAAAAGGATTGAAAGCGAGATCTATTGTTAATATGTAGGTACGCGGTATAAGCGGACCGCCAATGAGAGAGTCCTAGGGATTAGGGAACGCCGTAGTCTGAAACCCTAGATGAATGTCGCGCCATGGAAATGCCGCAGTATGCGACATGAGTGGGGAGGTCGGTGGCAAATACCGGAGAGTGGGAATGAAGAAGAACCCCGAGAGACTTCTCTCCACTATTTCGAAGAGACAACACCACGATTCGGAGTCTCGCCTCATATCGGACATTTTGGACGTGGGCTCGTGATTTAGGATCACTATTCTTCATGGTCCGGAAAGCTCGGCATCGATCTTCTTTCCTCATAATTGTGATCAAGGAAGCCATCACGAGTGACCAGAAAGAAGGCTACTCGTTATTTGGAGACAATCAAGTGTAAGATGTTAAACCTTCACCCGGTCCACTGGTCAAGTTGGACAACGTGTGATCAAGTTACACTTCGGCAACCTTGCCGAAGTACAAGGTATCTATCGATGTTTCACTATTTATTTTAAGTGAATAGAAACCTCGTCTGGCGAATTATTTCTGTCATAGAAAAATATTAACATTTTATGGATACATCGCCAATTATGCACACAACCAATTCGAGATTAGTTCAACCTCATGCCGGTACCAGGTTATGTTAACGCCATGGCGCATCAACCACGTGAGACATTCGATATTGCTTCAACCTGTGGACAGTGCACTCGTTCTCTCTAATTCCATCTATGATCACGCCTTCGACGAATTTGTGAGTAATAAATAGTGAAAATCCTCTTTTGAAAATACGACGAAAAAAGGAAAACACAAAATAATTGACTTTAATAGATTTTCGTTAACTGCAGTTTAATATTGAAATCAATAAGTTGTAGCCTTTGATACATCTTTTCGTATTCAATCAATATGTGATAACATTTTATAGACTATAATCGGGTGGATAATTGATATAAATATAGTGTGAATTAGTATGTTGGATGATAAGTATTTGCGAATGAATAGATTAATTGAAATATTATATATGTGACGATTTTTGATCCAAGGATTAGTGTAGTAAAAAAATTCATGACATGTTTCGCTAAGGTGAAAACCGTTATTTGAATATATTTTTATATTGCGTAATCTAAAATTGTTCGACGTTAAGAAAAAATCTTACATGCATTTATTCGAAATTCTGGAATAGATAAAATAATAATATTCAAGATGGTATTCAACATTTCTTGTTTCTGGAATACATTATTTATATTAGGAATAAAATCGTAATAGGTATCTCCTTTCTTTTCCACGAACATATTTCAATGTGACATGTAATTCTGCCTTTCTCTTTTTTTATTATACGAATAACATTTATGTGATAATGCAATTTTGTAAACGATATCATTATAATAATATTAAAAAAAAAAACATATTACAATGGCGCCTGAACTAAAGACACAAAAAAAAATAAATAAATTTTTCTTTAATATATATTTTCAAAATTCGATATTAGTATTTTAAATTATAAAATTTGAAATTTGAAAATGATAGAATTCGTGGAAATGAATGGCAGAAAGTTATAGATTTGTTTCCAAAACAAAATCAGGTAGGACAGTTAAAGTTAAATATAACAATTTAAATTTTGAACATTGTCGGTCTGTAAACATAAACAATTCAAGGATGCCAAACCTTGTACGAACACCGACAAGGCAAGCGACAGAAACAATTGAAATTAACGAGTCGAATAATGTAAACAATCAAGATAATATGAATATTGATAATAAATGGAAACGTTAAACGTTAATCAAACTGTTCCATTGTTAAATTTGGAAGCAAATCAGTCGAACTCTAATATAAATAATGATTTAACAATAAATAGTAATACGAATAATGTTCAAGGAAATGAGATATTGTTAGAAGTTTTAAAAGAACTTCAAAATTTACGCAAAAACGATGAACGTCGTCAGATTGAAATGAATAATTTGTTCAAAAAAACAGAATGAAATAAATGCAACATATAATACAATAGAAAATTTGAGAGTGACAAATGAACAAGTACGATTGGGAATTAATGACAAATCAGGACAATCACGCGTAATAAATAATCAAGAAATTGTTGAAAATACGGGAATAGTTGATAATAATAGTTTCTTGTTGAATTATATAAAGAGCATACAATCAGTTAACATCGACATTACTGCTCCGACTTACGGAGGACAATTCGATGAAAATGCAACAGAATTTTTGGAAAAATTCGACCGATACTGTGTAATTAAGAAAATAGAAGATCACATGAAGCTATATTGTATAGAGACTTTATTAAAAAGTCAAGCGCGATGTTGGTTCGAATCACAGAAATTCACTTCATTTTCCGATTGTAAAGTTGAATTTCTTAAAAAATTTTATAGTAATGCGATACAAACTCGATTGTTGAGTACTTGGCTTTCTCGGAAATATAATGAAAGACAAGACGGGTCATTGCAAGAATATTTCTTCGACCAAGTAAAAAGAGCTCGTTTTTTGACTCCCACATTTTCATCGTATTCTTTACGTTTTCAAATAATACAACAATTTCCAATAAGCGTTCGAGAGCATTTGGCTTTGGTGCAATGTAATGATGAATCGTCGATTATTCAAGCGTTAAATAACCTAGATTTGATTCATAAGGAACGTTTAAATGATAATAATCATAAAAATCAGTTTTCTTCTTATTCACATTCCCGCCCGTCGAATGTTCAAGCTCGACAGATTAAAGTCAAAAAACAAAGACGTAGTGTTAATAGTAAAAATGAGCCTGTCAATGGTCAATTGGCAATGCCAACTGTCGGTAATGCAGGTATCTACTCGCAAACCATGGGAGGGAATAATGTCTCTAGTCCAGTGTGGGATAGTCAATCACAGCATAGTAGTGCCTTTGTCCCAGACACTCGATTCCCCCCTCCATCGTGTTTATCAGGTCAAAATGCAGGTTGTAATAATAAGTCTTTAAACCAATAATCAACACTCTGAGTAGTGGTCCATCGGGGTGTTGGCAATATGATTTTGTTGAGGACCTTCAAAGGGAATTTGATAATGAAAAACAGAATTTGTCTGATCGTAATAAAAAAATGGCGGATAGCCCTCGGTTAATTGTACAGGTCGGTAATATCCCTATATAGGCATTGACACAGGTAGTCAAATTACGAGGATATCCGAAGGGATGTTTGAATATTTAAAAAAATATAGTAAAATTGATGTTTTACCAGTGGCGAATTTAGTTATATTGACGGCGATAGGTAAAAAGCAAACCACGGTAAAGAGGCAGATTCGATTAATTTTAAAAATAGATTCCCTCGAGATTGAGACTACATTTTTAGTTATTCCTCATTTGACGTCCAGTATGATAATTGGTGATGATTGGTTGACTAAAAATCGTGTAGCGTTAAATTACGGTGATAGGTCCATGCATTTAGATAATTTTTTAATATCTTCTAAATTGATCAAGTATGATCATATGTCGCATGAAAAAGTTGTATCTGTTCAAGAAAACGATGTAACGGTAGTACAAATTATTGCTTGGGCTCAAGGTCAATGCGATGTGATTTTTCAAGCACTTTTGTGATAAAGTAAATAAAAATCATATTGAAAATATTTGTACTAATAAGGCGCATCTTTGTAATGATGTAGAATTTAATAATGATTTAAATATGATAAATAATGTAAGAAATAATACAGGTACATATGATTTGAGTTTTGTGAATAATATAATGGATAATGCTAAAAAAATAATGTTGATTTAACTAATAATATGAAAAGAAAAGGTTCTGATGACAATGTGAAGAAATTAATTAATGATAAACAGATTGATTTTGATGTTATTGAAGAGTATATTCCAAAAGATCAAAATGTTGAAATTAATTTACGATATAATGATAATATTAAAACGACTAATGTAATGCAAAGTTTAATTGATAATAATATTATTGAAATTGATGATGGAAAATATATGGTAATTGTTGACGTTCATAATGAAAATGTTCATGATAAAAATGTAAATGAAAATGATGTTAATGAAAATATATTTATGGCTGAAATGATAAATGCCGATGATGAACATGTTTTGATGATAAATGTTGATTCAAGTGATGATAATTGTAATAATGATAAAAATGTAAATGAAGATGGGGAAGAAAACATCAATTTTCAATATGATCAAATTTTTAACTTTGATGATAGTTTGTTTGAAGAATGTGACAAGAGACTGGATATAGATTGTGAAGAATCGGATGATATAATAAAATTTGACATTGCACAATTGTGTCGTCCTAATGATGGTCAGGATTATCAAACAGACATCATAAATTTATCTAAGTCGTTCACTAATTTAAATGATATGCAAAGAAATCAATTTGTTGTCATGATGTCACAATTTGAGAAATTATTTTCTTTTAAGACTGATGCTGCAGGAGATTATCGACATCGCATTCGCCTTAAAAACCCGGACGCAATCGTAAAGAAATCGTATCCCATTCCGATTTCAATGAGGGAAGAAGTGAAATTAGAAATTAAAGCAATGTTAGAAGCGGGGATAATTGAGCGTTCGGAAAATGGTTTTTGTAATCCTTTGCGTTTGGTCAGGAAAAAGGATGGACATTTGAGAATATGTCTACATGCTAGATTTTTAAATAATCAGATTGAAGCAGATAATGAATGTCCACCACTGATTCGAGATATTGTTCAGCGATTTTATGGGACGCAATTTTTGTCAACTTCAGATCTGGCTAATGGGTATTGGCAAATAGAGCTTGAGGATGAATCAAGGCCATATACTGCTTTTTTGGTTGAATCTACGTTGTATCATTTTAAGTGAATACCATTTGGTCTTAAGGCAGCAGGAAGTGGGTTCATTCGAGCCTTATCTTTGGTCATAGGTCAGAAGTTTGATGCGTTTTTATCTACTTACATTGACGATTTACTTTTCGCCTCAGCGTCTTTTGATGAACATCTTGAACATCTCCAATCGGTATTTACAGTATTACAAAACAATAATTTCACCTTACGACTTGATAAGTCAATATTCTTTTCGAGTAAAATAAAGTTCCTGGGCTATGAGCTTTCTACTAAGGGAGTTAGGGCGTGTCCGGATCAGTTGGAGATTATTCGCAATTTTGACGAGCCTCACGATCTAAAACAACTGCAGCGCTTTTTAGGGTTGTGTACCTATTATAATAGATAATTATCGGTAGTTTTGCATCAAGCATGCCACGTTCATCGTGCCGTTTAGGGATGTGCTTGGGTCGCGAAATTCCTGGGAATGGACGCCGAAGCATTCTAGGGCATTTCGGGATCTTGAGCATAATCTCGCGGATTCGATCATGCTTAGGCATGTTGATCCAGGCGCTTTATTCGTGTTGCAGACAGATGGTTCGGATCGGGGTATAAGTGGTGCACTTTATCAAGTTGATGAAGCTGGAATGCATCACGTGGTCTCTTTAGTCAGCAGATGCTTGACATCGGCTGAGATAAATTACACCACTACCGAAAAAGGGTTGCTCGCGATCGTCTACTCTGTTGTGAAGTTGCGTACGTATCTAATGGGTGTAGAATTTAAAGTTCTCACTGACCACGATGCCTTAACTTTTTTAACCAATACACCATTTTATAGTGCCAGATTAAGCCGTTGGAACCTTATTTTACAGCAATTTAGATATAAAATTGAACACTGCGTCGGGAAACAAAATACGGTAGCTGATTTTTTTAGTCGTTATCCGGATGGGAAATTCGATGATCGAGAAGTACAACGATTTTTTGTCAATTCGATTATATCCACTGTGTTGGTAAATGAGCTTCGAATAGACAAAAAACGTCCTTTTTGGGTGAATTTGTTTGATTCAATTCCTCAGTTAACTTCTCAGTTACGTAAGATTGATCAGTTGCAGATTGCTAGTGATGATGTCCAAAAGTTGAGACAAAGATTTGAGAAAGGACATTTGTCAGGTTTTGTTTTGTATAAAAATATTTTGTTTCAATTAGATTCAGTATCGGGGACTTATCAATTAGTTGTCCCAAGAAATTTTAGTCGTTCATTAATCAAGGCGATTCATGAGTCCCTGGGACATTTGGGAGCCAACAAAACCTATACATACATGAGAGGTTGGTATACTTGAAAAGGCATGCGAATTGACATAAAAAAATTTGTGACGTGTTGTGATTTATGCCAGCGTATAAAACATATGAATGTGGGTATGGAAGGTGCGTATCGGATGGTAGAATCGAGTGGTCCCAAAGATTTGGTTGCCGTCGATTATTTTGGTCCATTACCAACTTCCACTGCTGGTGTTCAATATATTTTCGTTGTATTAGACGTCTTCACAAAATACGTCAAATTGTATGCCCTGAAGAAGGCTACGACAGCGATATCAGTAAGTCGATTGGTGAATAATTACATTCCCAGTGTTGGTAAACCACGCGCGATTCTATCCGACCGTGGATCCCAATTCACTTCCCCGAAATGAAAAGCTTCTCTAAACGAATTGGGAATTCAGGTCATCTACTCTTCAATAAGACACCCCCAAAGCAACCCGAGTGAGAGGGTAATGCGAGAACTAGGCAAATTCTTTAGGTTATTTGCTTCTAATGCTCATACTGCATGGGCGCGCCATGTGAATAAAATAGAGACAATTTTGAACGTGTCGATTCATAGTAGTACGGGATTTAGCCCTACCGAACTACATTTTGGTGGTAAACCGAATGACCAAATTAAAATGCTGATTGACTATCCAATAGGTGCAAATCATGTACAGGAAGATAAACTAGTACTTGCTCGGAAGCGAATGATTGATAAGTTTAAAAATAGAACCAAATATCAAAAACATGTTTCTAAGGTTTTATTAAAGGAAGGGGACCTAGTATTGTTATCTGTTCCAAGGCTATCCAATGCTCTCGACCGCGTTACGGCCAAATTTTTCCATCTTTTTGAGGGACCATTCAAAATTACGAAGTCTCTTGATAATAATTCGTTTGAATTAACTGATCCCGGTACCCCTAAAATAAAATGTATATATAATCGATGCTCACTTAGAAAATATTATATAGACGAAATCGCAGATAAAGATGAACCTCAATCCTGATTTTTTAGCAATGACTGATCGTATGAGAATATATGGTAAGAAAGAATCTGGTAATTCCGTGTTGAGGAGTATTGTTTTGTATGATATTAATAGTTTGATAAAGGGGAATTATTATATGTAACCTGCGTGAGAAATGTTAATATTAGCTTATGTATTAGTTATTTAATTCGGATTGCTTCGAAAGTGATCATAACAGTTGTCACCGGTATGTTCACTTTAGGGGGACATGTGGTAGTCAAAATGAGTTAATAGAAATGTATAAACACAAAAAAAGGATTGAAAGCGAGATCTATTGTTAATATGTAGGTACGCGGTATAAGCGGACCGCCAATGAGAGAGTCCTAGGGATTAGGGAACGCCGTAGTCTGAAACCCTAGATGAATGTCGCGCCATGGAAATGCCGCAGTATGCGACATGAGTGGGGAGGTCGGTGGCAAATACCGGAAAGTGGGAATGAAGAAGAACCCCGAGAGACTTCTCTCCAGTATTTCGAAGAGACAACACCACGATTCGGAGTCTCGCCTCATATCGGACATTTTGGACGTGGGCTCGTGATTTAGGATCACTATTCTTCATGGTCCGGAAAGCTCGGCATCGATCTTCTTTCCTCATAATTGTGATCAAGGAAGCCATCATGAGTGACCAGAAAGAAGGCTACTCGTTATTTGGAGACAATCAAGTGTAAGCTGTTAAACCTTCACCCGGTCCACTGGTCAAGTTGGACAACGTGTGATCAAGTTACACTTCGGCAACCTTGCCGAAGTACAAGGTATCTATCGATGTTTCACTATTTATTTTAAGTGAATAGAAACCTCGTCTGGCGAATTATTTCTGTCGTAGAAAAATATTAACATTTTATGGATACATCGCCAATTATGCACACAACCAATTCGAGATTAGTTCAACCTCATGCCGGTACCAGGTTATGTTAACGCCATGGCGCATCAACCACGTGAGACATTCGATATTGCTTTAACCTGTGGACAGTGCACTCGTTCTCTCTAATTCCATCTATGATCAAGCCTTCGACGAATTTGTGAGTAATAAATAGTGAAAATCCTCTTTGAAAATACGACGAAAAAAGGAAAACACAAAATAATTGACTTTAATAGATTTTCGTTAACTGCAGTTTTATATTGAAATTAATAAGTTGTAGCCTTTGATACATCTTTTCGTATTCAATCAATAATAATAATAATAATCTTTATTTAACCACCATCATATAACAAATTTAAAAGTATGTGTACATATAAGCATCTAAAACGCACTTAGATGTACTCGTATATAAAATAAATTAAACTCTAAGTATCACGCTGACTGCCCTGTGGCCCTGGGCTTACTTCCGTTGACGTAAGGTAACCACTGTAAGCAATGAAATGCTTGTGTGTGGCTATATCAGATATGAAAGGTCTCCTTGATTTTAATGATCTTCATGGGAAAACATTACGTATCTTCTCCCTTCCCACTTCCAGTATCTCCTTGGTTAGTATATGGTTATTAAATCTTCTGCTCGTTGAGGTTACAGTTCTAAAGGCGATAGACATCTGATTGAAAAGTGTTGGTGCCATGTACTTGTATGATCTTCTTCCAGTCGTGGTTTTCGTCCTAGGTATAATCGTTTTAAAGCTCGAATCACTTCTCATGGTTCTTATCTGTTTATTTTTAGGTAGTACTTTCATCTCTCTAATGTATAATTTTAGACTGGTCCTGCAGTACATTTGTCTCACATCAAAAACACTAGTTTCCTTATATAGGTCTTCCGTTGAGTACGTCTTTGGTTTCGAACTGATTATTTTTAAAATTTGCCTGTTTAAAATTTCGAGGGGTTTAATATTAGTTTTAGTCGCAGATCCCCAACCAATAATACCGTACTTCCAAATAGACACAAAAAGGGCTTTATAAGCCATAATTAATAGTGATCTGCTAAGGACTTGACGAAGTCTCTTAAACACAAATGCCATATATCTTAGCTTATTAACTACTATATTTATATGCTCGTTCCATCTTAAATGCTGGTCAAGCATTATACCTAAGTACTTTGTTGCACATGCTCTTTGGATTTCTATTAACTTATTCTGATGAGAATTAACATTCATGTTGACTACGATATTACTAATACTGGGTATACTATCCGCGTAGCATCCAAATGTTAAATGGCAAGTTTTATTGTAATTAACTGTTAGTTTATGTTCTTGAAACCATTTAAAAATTTTTTCGAGATCTATTGATACTACATTGGATAGTTCTTCCCAGCAGTGGCCCTCATATAGTATTACAGTGTCGTCGGCAAAGGTGATTATCTTCCCAGCTGAATTTATCTCAAATAAGTTATTAATATATATAATAAATAAGAGAGGCCCTAAGACCGTCCCTTGCGGTACACCAAAGTTAGTGAGACTAGTATTTCCTCTTTCCTCTTCAATTTCGACATACAGCTTCCTATACCTAAGATAGGATAAAATTACATCTAAAGGTTTCCCTCTTATACCATTCTCGTATAATATTTCTTTTAATACCTTGTGGTGTAACGTATCAAATGCTTTCTTGAGGTCTATAAATACTCCGATGCATGGTTTTCCGTTATCCAGAGCTTTATAAATATAATTGGTGACCTCGGCAATTGCGTCATCCGTAGACTTTCCTTGCAGGAATCCATACTGAGAGTTTGCAAAGAATGTTTGCCTCTCAAGGAATATTAACAGACTATCTTTTACGCAAGCTTCAAATATTTTTGCTATGTTAGAGGTTAACGATATTGGACGATAATTTTCCATTTGCGTGTGCTTTCCATTTTTGTATAATGGAACAACTTTAGCCACTTTAAATGCGTCTGGGCATTTTCCATCCTCAAAGATTTTATTTATAATATAGGTTAATGGTTTGGCTATACTATCATTAAGAATTTTCAGTGTCTTGTTAGATATATGATCTGGTCCTGGAGATTTATACAAGTTTGACAGTTTTATTTTATCCATGATCTCCTGCTCAGATACTGGATTAAAAAAGATCGAATTTTGACAGAAATTCGGTTTTACATTTCTTCCAATATGCTCCATTTTTGCAGCTAATTTTGTTCCGATGTTTGCAAAATAATTGCCAAATTCATCAGCTATTTTTTTCCGATCCATTATATCTCTGCTATCCTCTAAAGTAATTTTCTCGATACTGTTTTTTTGTTTGCTTGGTTTTCTAATGCCAGCAAATTTCTGCATGTTACTCCAAAGTTTCCGAGGTTGAAATTTTGACGCTTGTATTTCAGATCTATAGTATAAGTTCTTTGATCTTCTTATTAGATTATTAAGCTCGTTTCTGTATGATTTGTACTCCTCTTCAAATCTCTTATTTGTACAATTTCCTCGAAGAATTCTAGCAAGGCGATCTCTAGTATTCATTGACTTTATTATGCCTGCGGTTATCCATGGTTTTCTTTCACCATTTAAACTTTTAAATGTCTTTGTTGCTGAAACAATCATGTTATTTATTTCTGAGATGAATGTATTCGTAGCTCTATTTATATCCGATTCATGATATACTTTCTCCCATGTGCACCTGCTTGTTTGTTCTTTTAAATTACGATAATCTATAGCATTAAACAGTGAGGTTTTTATTTGCGTCTTTTGTTTACTAGTTTTCATGCTCAGTACAATGGGGTAATGGTCAGTAATGCAACTACGTATAACTGTACTATCTATATGATTTGAGTAATCTTCAAATATTCTTACAAATATATGGTCAATGCACGTCGATGTATTTTTTTGTACTCTTGTAAATTCCGTGATTGCAGGTACATAACCGTTTTCTGCCATTAGATTTAAATAATTATCCGTTACATCATTTACAGCACAAATATCAATGTTAAAGTCTCCGACTATTATATGTTCCCTATTCATGACACATAATTTTAAATAAGTCCCAAGGTTTTCAATAAAACTTTGGCTATCTTCGGAGTGCGATTTGTAAATAGCAGTGATGAGGATATTGTTATGATTTTTTATAGATAGGTCTATGTGGATAGCTTTTAAATTTCCAATGTTCATTATGACCTGTGTAAAATTGAATGTATCTTTTATATATATTATTGTACCATCATTTTGATTAATTTTGCTACCGTTATGAATGGCTGAATATCCCTCAATGTTGTACATATTTATATTTTCCACAGCCCACGTTTCCGTACATACAATCACATCAAAATACAAGGGTGCTTGTTCTAGGAAAATGCAGAATTCATCGAAATTTTTATTTATACTCCGAATGTTTATATGAATGATTGAAAGCTTATCTATGTATAGTACCTTATCTATCCAGTCATTTAGTGAATTAACACTTCGATTTGCAATGTTCACAGACTTGAAATTTTTTACGAAATTGTTCATTTCACTATAATAGGATAATTTATTCTTGAGATTACAAACCTTCTTCTTTCCATATACGTTTGACACTTATCCTCCTCATCCGCAGTATGATCAAAAGGTCGTGTTGTTTTATATCTAGCGTTTGCGTCATTACAGTTTGCACATTTCTTCTCGCTCTTTTGAGTACACGTTTTCGAATCATGATTCTTCGAGCAGTATTTACAGGTAAACTCCGATGCTTCACATTTATTAGCACTATGCCCATACTTACAGCATTTATAGCATCTTCTCACATTTAGGTCGTTATATACAGGACAAATTTGCCATCCGATAGCTATTTTAAATGATTTTTCTAGAATTTTTTTATAGACATCTGGACCAACTTCCGCGTAAACAGTATTTGCTTCCGATTTCCTTTGTTTCTTAATATATGTTACGTTAATTAGTGGGTCCTCTATAGTATTGAAATTTAGATCCTTCAGTTCTTGTTGTATTTCCATGGGAGTTTTTCCCTCAATTACACCAGCTATTTTAATTCTAGGATTGTAAAGTTTGTCTTTTATTACGTCGTACGAGTCTCTCAATTTTTTGCTAAGTGCATTAGTTAGTCTATCAGCTCCGTCAATGCTGTTACATTTTATACTGACTGAACCATCCTTGTGTTCATTAATGCGAATTACTTGCACGTTAAGCTTCGCAGGATTTACAGCTGATTTAATTTCGTTACTAGTGATTTTTGAACTTTGCCTCGACTTAGGTTTTATATTAATTGATGGGATGTTAATATTTTCTCTATATATTTGAGTACTAGTTTGGCTTGTTCCTGTTGCGGCCATTTTAGCATACGTTGGACTCAAGTCTGCCAAGTTTTTGTCTTGATGTAAAACATTTTCAAGCATGTTATTTTTTTCTATTAACAACTTGTTCTTGTCTTGAACCTCCTCTATCAATGTCGTAAGTATACTATTTTTCTCTTTCAGGTGCTCTACTTCTTTATCCATTTCCGTTGAATTCTCTACTTCTTTATCTTGGGCCCTTAAGTCTTCAATAGTATCATCTTTTCCATTAATTGTTTTTTTAGTTCACTATTTATTTGCCCTAATTTCTTATTTTGTTCAGTTAGTTGGTTAATTGTACTCACCAGATCACTCTTAGAGTCTTTTAGTAGACTGTTTTTGTCCTTAGTTTCATTGTACAATGTTTCCAATAGTCGGTTTTTTTCTTCAATGTGTTTAATTTTATCCATATTCAAGGTGTTTGTATTTTGGCAGTTTTGGTTTCCATTAGATTTTATTTGTTCCTTTAGGGTGGTTATTTCCTGTATTAATTTATCATTTTCTTCTTGCAGTTCGTTAGTTTCCTTCTCTAAATTCTCTTTCGATGCAGTTTGTAGGCTTTCGTCTAATTGCTTATCTTTCTCTCTAAGTTTCTTTAAAATTTTTGTGTTTTCATTTCTTATCTGGTCTAGATCGTCGTCTCGTTGTCTAACTTGGCTCTTTACAGATTTATTGTCTCTCTTTAAGACTGCTATTACGCTGCGTAATGTACTTATGTCATTAATTGTATCCTCATCAGCATATAATAGTTTGGAAGTGAGATTTTCCACGCAACAACAAATGTGTTGACTGTCAATCGGTATACAGATTTTTTTCCTCTCTGCGCAACTTGTATGATAAAGTGCATTACAGATTATACAGATCAAAATTTTTGCCTTGGATTTATCCTTGCAACATTCAAATTTTGTTCCCTCTTTCCATTTTTCTTTGACTCGACTTATAAAGTCGTCAGCCATCCCGAACGGATAATACTGACTTTAAATTTGGCGCGCCTGTCATAGACGCATGCGGCACACTGGTACTTACTGCGCGTGCGCGAGTTACACTCCGTTTAATCAAGATATGCTTAGAAAGTTATAATTCGTACTTTAGGTTATGTTGAGCACACGTCAATAAACGACTTGGAATAGACGATAATGTAGATGTTGGCTTCTCCTTTATTTAGAAAGAGGAAAGCCATTTAATTTGCCTGGCCAATATCTGTAAAATCAAGCGCCCCAAGGGGCAGAAAGTGACAGAATTTCTTCTAATCAGGGGAACAGTAAAACATGCATTCAAGCAGTACTCACCCGGAACCGGAAGTTGATATAAATATAGTGTGAATTAGTATGTTGGATGATAAGTATTTGCAAATGAATAGATTAATTGAAATATTATATATGTGACGATTTTTGATCCAAGGATTAGTGTAGTAAAGAAATTCATGACATGTTTCGCTAAGGTGAAAACCATTATTTGAATATATTTTTATATTGCGTAATCTAAAATTGTTCGACGTTAAGAAAAAATCTTACATGCATTTATTCGAAATTCTGGAATAGATAAAATAATAATATTCAAGATGGTATTCAACATTTCTTGTTTCTGGAATACATTATTTATATTAGGAATAAAATCGTAATAGGTATCTCCTTTCTTTTCCACGAACATATTTCAGTGTGACATGAAGTTCTGCCTTTCTCTTTTTTTTATTATACGAATAACATTTATGTGATAATGCAATTTTGTAAACGATATCATTATAATAATATTAAAAAAAAAAAACATATTACAATGCATCATCACTCTGAAAATATCCTGTATGAAATTGTTTGATTTTGCTGGGTGAAAAAATGGAAATAGAGAGATAAAGTCTAGAAAATGACCGAATTTACGTATGTGGCCACAGTTATTGTGAGAAAATATTACGGTATCAAATCGTCACTGCAATTAAAGATGAAGCATTCTCTTATATGCGTCACTCTGAACATATCCGATATGAAATTGTTTTGTTTTGCTGGGTGAAAAACCGGAAATAGTGAGTTAAAGTCTATAAAATGCCCGAATTTACGTATGTGACCCTATTTATTGGGCGAAAATGTTACGTTAACAAGGTGTTACTGTAATTAAAGATGAAGGACTCTCTTATATGCATCACTCTAAGCATATACGAATGAAATTGTTTGGTTTTGCTGCGTGAAAAAACGGAAATAGAGAGTTAAAGTCTAGAAAATGACCGAATTTACGTATGTGACCGTAGTTATTGGGCGAAAATATTGCGGGAACAAATTGTTACTACAATTTAAGATAATGCATTCTCGTCTATGCATCCATATCCCGTATTTAAATGTATGGTTTTGATGGGTCTAAAACCGGAAATAGAGCTTTAAAGTCGAGAAAATGAGCGAATTTGCATATATGACCGCAGTTATTGGGCGAAAATGTTGTGGTAACAAATTGTTACTGCAATTAAAGATGAAGCACTCTCTTCTATGCATCACTCTGAACATATCCGATATGAAATTGTTTGGTTTTGCTGGGTGAAAAACCGGAAATAGGGAGTTGAATTCGAGAAAATGACCGAATTTACGTATGTGACCTTATTTATTGGACAAAAATGTTGCGGTATCAAATTGTTACTGCAGTTTAAGGTGGTGCATTCTTTTCTATGAATCACTCTCTATATACCCTGTATGTAAATGTTTGGTTTTGCCGGGTCAAAAACCGGAAATAGAGCATTAAAGCCGACAAAATGACAGAATCTACGTATGTGACCTTATTTATTAGGCGAAAATGTCGCGGAAATAAATCGTTACTGCAACTAAAGATGAAGCACTCTCTTCTATGCATCACTCTGAACATAACCAATATGAAATTGTTTGGTTCTTGGCTGGGTGAAAAACCGGAAATAGAGAGTTAAATTCGAGAAAATGACCGAATTTACGTAAGTGACCGCAGTTAGTGGGCGAAAATATTGCGGTAACAAATTGTTACAGAAATTTAAAATGATACATTCTCTTTTATGCATCGCTGTGTACATATCCTGTATGTAAATGTTTGGTTTTGCTGGGTCTAAAACCGGAAATAGAGCGTTAAAATCGAGAAAAGGACCGAATTGACGTATATGACCGCAGTTACTGGGCGAAAATGTTGCGCTAACAATTCGTTACTGCAATTGATAATGAAGCATTCTCTTCTATGCATCACTCTGAACATATCCGATATGAAATTGTTTGGTTTTGCTGGGTGAAAAACCGGAAATAGAGAGTTAAAGTCTATAAAATGACCGAATTTACGTATGTGACCTTATATATTGGACAAAAATGTTGCGGTAACAAATTGTTACTGCAGTTCAAGATGGTGCATTCTTTTTTCTATGCATCACTCTTTATATACCCTGTATGTAAATGTTTGGTTTGCCGGGTCAAAAACCGGAAATAGTGCATTAAAGCCGACAAAATGACAGAATTTACGTGGATGACCTTATTTATTGGACAAAAATGTTGCGGTAACAAATTGTTACTGCAGTTTAAGAAGGTGCATTCTTTTCTATGCATTACTCTCTATATATCCTGTATGTAAATGTTTGGTTTTGCCGGGTCAAAAACCGGAAATAGAGAGTTAAAGTCTAGAAAATGACCGAAATAACGTATGTGACCGCAGTTATTGGGCGAAAATATTGCGGTAACAAATTGTTACTGCAATTTAAGATAATGCATTCTCGTCTATGCATCACTCTGAACATATCCGATATGAAATTGTTTGGTTTTGATGGGTGAAAAACCGGAAATAGGGAGTTAAATTCGAGAAAATGACCGAATTTACGTAAGTGACCGCAGTTATTGGGGGAAAATATTGCGGTAACAAATTGTTACAGGAATTTAAAGATGAAGCACTCTCTTCTATGCATCACTCTGAACATATCCGATATGAAATTGTTTGGTTTTGATGGGTGAAAAACCGGAAATAGGGAGTTAAATTCGGGAAAATGACCGAATTTACGTAAGTGACCGCAGTTATTGGGCGAAAATATTGCTGTAACAAATTGTTACAGGAATTTAAAATTATGCATTCTCTTCTATGCATCGCTGTGTACATATCCTGTATGAAAAATGTTTGGTTTTGCTGGGTCTAAAACCTGAAATAGAGCGTTAAAGTCGAGAAAATGACCGAATTTACGTATATGACCACAGTTATTGGGCGAAAATGTTGCCGTAACAAATCGTTACTGTAATTAATGATGAAGCACTCTCTTCTATGCATCACTCTGTATATATCCTATATGAAATTGTTTGGTTTTGCTCGGTGAAAAACAGGAAATAGAGAGTTAAAGTCGAGAAAATAACCGAATTTACGTATGTGACCTTATTTCTTAGTCGAAAATCATCGGGTAAGAAACGGTTACAGCAAATTAAGATGATTCATTCTCTTCTATGCATTACTCTGTACATGTCCTGTATGCAAAGGTTTGTTATTGCTGAGTCAAGAACCGGAAATAGAGCGTTAAAGTCTACAAAATGACCGAATTTACTTATGTGAACGCAGTTATTGGGCGAAAATATTGCGGTAACAAATTGTTACTACAATTTAAGATAATGCATTCTCGTCTATGCATCTATATCCCGTATGTAAATGTATGGTTTTTATGGGTCTAAAACCGGAAATAGAGCGTTAAAGTCGAGAAAATGACCGAATTTACATATATGACCGCAGTTATTGGGCGAAAATATTGCGGTGACAAATTGTTACTGCAATTTAAGATAATGCATTCTCTTTTATGCATCACCTGTATGTAAATGTTCGATTTTGCTGGGTCAAAAACGGGAAATAGGGCATTAAAGTCGAGAAAATGACCAAATTTACGTATATGACCTTATTTATTGGACAAAAATGTTGCGGAAACAAATTGTTACTGCATTTTAAGATAGTGCATTCTTTTCTATGCATCACTCTGAACATAACTGATATGAAATTGTTTGGTTTTGCTGGGTGAAAAACCGGAAATAGAGAGTTAAATTCGAGAAAATGACCGAATTTACGTATATGACCGCAGTTATTGGGCGAAAATGTTGCGGAAACAAATCGTTACTGCAATTAATGATGAAGCACTCTATTCTATGCATCACTCTGTATATATCCTATATGAAATTGTTTGGTTTTGCTATGTGAAAAACCGGAAATAGGGAGTTGAATTCGAGAAAATGACCGCATTTACGTATATGACCACAGTTTTTGGGCGAAAATATTGCGTTAACAAATTGTTACTGCATTTTAAGATAGTGCATTCTTTTCTATGCATCACTCTGAAAATAACTGATATGAAATTGTTTGGTTTTGCTGGGTGAAAAACCGGAAATAGAGCGTTAAAGTCGAGAAAATGACCGAATTTACGTATATGACCGCAGTTATTGGGCGAAATGGTTGCGGTAACAAATCGTTACTGCAATTAAAGATGAAGCACTCTCTTCTATGCAAGACTCTGAACATAACCGATATGAAATTGTTTGGGTTTGCTGGGTGAAGAACCGTAAATAGAGAGTTAAATTCGAGAAAATGACCGAATTTACGTATATGACCGCAGTTATTGGGCGAAAATGTGTGTGGTAACAATTTGTTACTGCAATTAATGATGAAGCACTCTCTTCTATGCATCACTCTGTATATGTCCTATATGAAATTGTTTGGTTTTGTTCGGTGAAAAACAGGAAATAGAAGGTTAAAGTCGAGAAAATAACCGAATTTACGTATGTGACCTTATTTCTTAGGCGAAAATCTTCGGGTAACAAACGGTTACAGCAATTTAAGATAATTCATTCTCTTCTATGCATCACTCTGTACATGTCCTGTATGCAAAGGTTTGTTATTGCTGAGTCAAGAACCGGAAATAGAGCGTTAAAGTCTAGAAAATGACCGAATTTACGTATGTGACCGCAGGTATTAGGCAAAAATGTCGCCGTAACAAATTGTCACTGCATTATTAGATGATGCATTCCTTTCTATGCATCACTCTGAAAATATACTGTATGAAATTGATTGGTTTTGCTGGGTGAAAAAAAACGGAAATAGTGAGTTAAATTCGAGAAAATGACCGAATTTACGTATATGACCGCAGTTATTGGGCGAAATGGTTGCGCTAACAAATCGTTACTGCAATTGATAATGAAGCGCTCTCTTCTATGCATCACTCTGAACATATCCGATATGAAATTGTTTGGTTTTGCTGGGTGAAAAACCGAAAATAGAGAGTTAAAGTCGAGAAAATAACCGAATTTACCTATATGACCGCAGTTATTGGGCGAAAATGTTGCGATAACAAATCGTGTCTGCAATTAATGATGAAGCACTCTATTCTATGCATCACTCTGAACATATCCGGTATGAAATTGTTTGGTTTTGCTGGGTGAAAAACCAGAAGTAGGGAGTTAAATTCTTGAAAATGACCGAATTTACGTATATGACCGCAGTTATTGGGCGAAAATATTGCGGTAACAAATTGTTACTGCAATTTAAGATAATGCATTCTCGTCTATGCATCACTCTGAACATATCCGATATGAAATTGTTTGGTTTTGATGGGTGAAAAACCGGAAATAGGGAGTTAAATTCGAGAAAATGACCGAATTTACGTAAGTGACCGCAGTTATTGGGGGAAAATATTGCGGTAACAAATTGTTACAGGAATTTAAAGATGAAGCACTCTCTTCTATGCATCACTCTGAACATATCCGATATGAAATTGTTTGGTTTTGATGGGTGAAAAACCGGAAATAGGGAGTTAAATTCGGGAAAATGACCGAATTTACGTAAGTGACCGCAGTTATTGGGCGAAAATATTGCTGTAACAAATTGTTACAGGAATTTAAAATTATGCATTCTCTTCTATGCATCGCTGTGTACATATCCTGTATGAAAAATGTTTGGTTTTGCTGGGTCTAAAACCTGAAATAGAGCGTTAAAGTCGAGAAAATGACCGAATTTACGTATATGACCACAGTTATTGGGCGAAAATGTTGCCGTAACAAATCGTTACTGTAATTAATGATGAAGCACTCTCTTCTATGCATCACTCTGTATATATCCTATATGAAATTGTTTGGTTTTGCTCGGTGAAAAACAGGAAATAGAGAGTTAAAGTCGAGAAAATAACCGAATTTACGTATGTGACCTTATTTCTTAGTCGAAAATCATCGGGTAAGAAACGGTTACAGCAAATTAAGATGATTCATTCTCTTCTATGCATTACTCTGTACATGTCCTGTATGCAAAGGTTTGTTATTGCTGAGTCAAGAACCGGAAATAGAGCGTTAAAGTCTAGAAAATGACCGAATTTACTTATGTGAACGCAGTTATTGGGCGAAAATATTGCGGTAACAAATTGTTACTACAATTTAAGATAATGCATTCTCGTCTATGCATCTATATCCCGTATGTAAATGTATGGTTTTTATGGGTCTAAAACCGGAAATAGAGCGTTAAAGTCGAGAAAATGACCGAATTTACATATATGACAAATTGTTACTGCAATTTAAGATAATGCATTCTCTTTTATGCATCACCTGTATGTAAATGTTCGATTTTGCTGGGTCAAAAACGGGAAATAGGGCATTAAAGTCGAGAAAATGACCAAATTTACGTATATGACCTTATTTATTGGACAAAAATGTTGCGGAAACAAATTGTTACTGCATTTTAAGATAGTGCATTCTTTTCTATGCATCACTCTGAACATAACTGATATGAAATTGTTTGGTTTTGCTGGGTGAAAAACCGGAAATAGAGAGTTAAATTCGAGAAAATGACCGAATTTACGTATATGACCGCAGTTATTGGGCGAAAATGTTGCGGAAACAAATCGTTACTGCAATTAATGATGAAGCACTCTATTCTATGCATCACTCTGTATATATCCTATATGAAATTGTTTGGTTTTGCTATGTGAAAAACCGGAAATAGGGAGTTGAATTCGAGAAAATGACCGCATTTACGTATATGACCACAGTTTTTGGGCGAAAATATTGCGTTAACAAATTGTTACTGCATTTTAAGATAGTGCATTCTTTTCTATGCATCACTCTGAAAATAACTGATATGAAATTGTTTGGTTTTGCTGGGTGAAAAACCGGAAATAGAGCGTTAAAGTCGAGAAAATGACCGAATTTACGTATATGACCGCAGTTATTGGGCGAAATGGTTGCGGTAACAAATCGTTACTGCAATTAAAGATGAAGCACTCTCTTCTATGCAAGACTCTGAACATAACCGATATGAAATTGTTTGGGTTTGCTGGGTGAAGAACCGTAAATAGAGAGTTAAATTCGAGAAAATGACCGAATTTACGTATATGACCGCAGTTATTGGGCGAAAATGTGTGTGGTAACAATTTGTTACTGCAATTAATGATGAAGCACTCTCTTCTATGCATCACTCTGTATATGTCCTATATGAAATTGTTTGGTTTTGTTCGGTGAAAAACAGGAAATAGAAGGTTAAAGTCGAGAAAATAACCGAATTTACGTATGTGACCTTATTTCTTAGGCGAAAATCTTCGGGTAACAAACGGTTACAGCAATTTAAGATAATTCATTCTCTTCTATGCATCACTCTGTACATGTCCTGTATGCAAAGGTTTGTTATTGCTGAGTCAAGAACCGGAAATAGAGCGTTAAAGTCTAGAAAATGACCGAATTTACGTATGTGACCGCAGGTATTAGGCAAAAATGTCGCCGTAACAAATTGTCACTGCATTATTAGATGATGCATTCCTTTCTATGCATCACTCTGAAAATATACTGTATGAAATTGATTGGTTTTGCTGGGTGAAAAAAAACGGAAATAGTGAGTTAAATTCGAGAAAATGACCGAATTTACGTATATGACCGCAGTTATTGGGCGAAAATGTTGCGGTAACAAATCGTGTCTGCAATTAATGATGAAGCACTCTATTCTATGCATCACTCTGAACATATCCGGTATGAAATTGTTTGGTTTTGCTGGGTGAAAAACCAGAAGTAGGGAGTTAAATTCTTGAAAATGACCGAATTTACGTATATGACCGCAGTTATTGGGCGAAAATGTTGCGGTAACAAATCGTGTCTGCAATTAATGATGAAGCACTCTATTCTATGCATCACACTGTATATATCCTATATGAAATTGTTTGGTTTTGCTAGGTGAAAAACCGGAAATAGGGAGTTGAATTCGATAAAATGACGGAATTTACGTATGTCACCTTATTTATTGGACAAATATGTTGCGGTAACAAATTGTTACTGCAGTTTAAGATGGTTCATTCTTTTCTATGCATTACTCTCTATATACCCTGTATGTATATATTTGGTTTTGCCGGGTCAAAAACCGGAAATAGAGCATTAAAGCCGACAAAATCACACAATTTACGTATGTGACCTTATTTATTGGGCGAAAATGTCACGGTAACAAATCGTTACTGCAATTAAAGATAATGCATTCTCTTCTATGCATCACTCTGAATATATCACGTATGTAAATGTATGGTTTTGTTGGGTCTAAAACCGGAAATAGAGCGTTAAAGTCTATAAAATGCCCGAATTTACGAATATGACCCTATTTATTGGGCGAAAATGTTACGTTAACAAGGTGTTACTGTAATTAAAGATGAAGGACTCTCTTCTATGCATCACTCTAAGCATATCCGATATGAAATTGTTTGGTTTTGCTGGGTGAAAAAACGGAAATAGAGAGTTAAAGTCTAGAAAATTACCGAATTAACGTATATGACCGCAGTTATTGGGCGAAATGGTTGCGGTAACACATTGTTACTGCAATTAATGATGAAGCACTCTCTTCTATGCATCACTCTGTATATATCCTATATGAAATTGTTTGGTTTTGCTCGGTGAAAAACAGGAAATAGAGAGTTAAAGTCGAGAAAATGACCGAATTTACGTATGTGACCTTATTTATTGGACAAAAATGTTGCGGTAACAAATTGTTACTGCAGTTTAAGATGGTTCATTCTTTTCTATGCATTACTCTCTATATACCCTGTACGTAAATGTTTGGTTTTGCCGGGTCAAAAACCGGAAATAGAGCATAAAAGCCGACAAAATGACCGAATTTACGCATGTGACCTTATTTATTGGGCGAAAATGTCACGGTAACAAATCGTTACTGCAATTAATGATGAAGCACTCTCTTCTATGCATCACTCTGTATGTATCCTATATGAAATTGTTTGGTTTTGCTGATTGAAAAACCGGAAATAGGGAGTTAAATTCGATAAAATGACGGAATTTACGTATGTGACCATAGTTATTGGGCGAAAATATTGCGGTGACAAATTGTTACTGCAATTTAAGATAATGCATTCTCTTCTATGCATCGCTGTGTGCATATCCTGTATGTAAATGTTTTGTTTTGCTGGGTCTAAAACCGGAAATAGAGCGTTAAAGTCGAGAAAATCATACAATTTACGTATGTGACCTTATTTATTGGGCGAAAATATTGCGGTAACAAATTGTTACTGCAATTTAAGATAATGCATTCTCGTCTATGCATCACTCTGAACATATCCCGTATGTAAATGTATGGTTTTGATAGGTCTAAAACCGGAAATAGAGCGTTAAAGTCGAGAAAATGACCGAATTTACGTATATGACCACAGTTATTGGGCGAAAATGTTTGCGGTAACAAATTGTTACTGCAATGAATGATGAAGCGCTCTCTTCTATGCATTACTCTGAACATATCCGATATGAAATTGTTTGGTTTTGCTGGGTGAAAAACCAGAAGTAGGGAGTTAAATTCGAGAAAATGACCGAATTTACGTATATGACCGCAGTTATTGGGCGAAAATGTTGCGGTAACAAATCGTGTCTGCAATTAATGATGAAGCACTCTATTCTATGCATCACTCTGAACATATCCGATATGAAATTGTTTGGTTTTGCTGGGTGAAAAACCAGAAGTAGGGAGTTAAATTCTTGAAAATGACCGAATTTACGTATATGACCGCAGTTATTGGGCGAAAATGTTGCGGTAACAAATCGTGTCTGCAATTAATGATGAAGCACTCTATTCTATGCATCACTCTGTATATATCCTATATGAAATTGTTTGGTTTTGCTAGGTGAAAAACCGGAAATAGGGAGTTGAATTCGGTAAAATGACGGAATTTACGTATGTCACCTTATTTATTGGACAAATATGTTGCGGTAACAAATTGTTACTGCAGTTTAAGATGGTTCATTCTTTTCTATGCATTACTCTCTATATACCCTGTACGTAAATGTTTGGTTTTGCCGGGTCAAAAACCGGAAATAGAGCATTAAAGCCGACAAAATCACACAATTTACGTATGTGACCTTATTTATTGGGCGAAAATGTCACGGTAACAAATCGTTACTGCAATTAAAGATAATGCATTCTATTCTATGCATCACTCTGAATATATCACGTATGTAAATGTATGGTTTTGTTGGGTCTAAAACCGGAAATAGAGCGTTAAAGTCTATTAAATGCCCGAATTTACGAATATGACCCTATTTATTGGGCGAAAATGTTACGTTAACAAGGTGTTACTGTAATTAAAGATGAAGGACTCTCTTCTATGCATCACTCTAAGCATATCCGATATGAAATTGTTTGGTTTTGCTGGGTGAAAAAACGGAAATAGAGAGTTAAAGTCTAGAAAATTACCGAATTAACGTATATGACCGCAGTTATTGGGCGAAATGGTTGCGGTAACAAATCGTTAGTGCAATTAAAGATGAAGCGCTCTCTTCTATGCATCACTCTGAACATAACCGATATGAAATTGTTTGGTTTTTGGCTGGGTGAAAAACCGGAAATAGAGAGTTAAATTCGAGAAAATGACCGAATTTACGTATGTGACCTTATTTATTGGGCGAAAATATTGCGGTAACACATTGTTACTGCAATTAATGATGAAGCACTCTCTTCTATGCATCACTCTGTATATATCCTATATGAAATTGTTTGGTTTTGCTCGGTGAAAAACAGGAAATAGAGAGTTAAAGTCGAGAAAATGACCGAATTTACGTATGTGACCTTATTTATTGGACAAAAATGTTGCGGTAACAAATTGTTACTGCAGTTTAAGATGGTTCATTCTTTTCTATGCATTACTCTCTATATACCCTGTACGTAAATGTTTGGTTTTGCCGGGTCAAAAACCGGAAATAGAGCATAAAAGCCGACAAAATGACCGAATTTACGCATGTGACCTTATTTATTGGGCGAAAATGTCACGGTAACAAATCGTTACTGCAATTAATGATGAAGCACTCTCTTCTATGCATCACTCTGTATGTATCCTATATGAAATTGTTTGGTTTTGCTGATTGAAAAACCGGAAATAGGGAGTTAAATTCGATAAAATGACGGAATTTACGTATGTGACCATAGTTATTGGGCGAAAATATTGCGGTGACAAATTGTTACTGCAATTTAAGATAATGCATTCTCTTCTATGCATCACTCTGCATATATCCTGTATGTAAATGTTTGGTTTTGCTGGGTCTAATACCGGAAATAGAGCGTTAAAGTCGAGAAAATGACCGAATTTACGCATGTGACCGCAGTTATTGGGCGAAAATATTACGGTAACAAATTGTTACAGGAATTTAAAATGATGCATTCTCTTCTATGCATCGCTGTGTACATATTCTGTATGTAAATGTTTGGTTTTGCTGGGTCTAAAACCGGAAATAGAGCGTTAAATTCGAGAAAATGACCGAATTTACGTATATGACCGCAGTTACTGGGCAAAAATGTTGTGGTAACGAATTACTACTGTAATTTAAGATAATGCATTCTTTTCTGTGCATCACTCTCAACATATCCTATATGAAGTTGTTTGGTTTTGCTGGGTGAAAACCCGGGAATAGAGCATTGAAGTCGAGAATATGCCAGAAATTGCGTATGTGAACTTATTTATTGTGCGAAAATGTTGCGGTAACAAATTGTTACTGCAATTTAATGCATTTTTTTCTATGCATCACTCTGTATATATCCCGTATGTAAATGTATCGTTTTGCTGGGTCAAAGCCCGGAAATATAGCGTTAAGTTCGAGAAAATGACCGAATTTACGTATATGACCGCAGTTATTGGGGGAAAATGTTGAGGTAACAAATCGTTACTGCAATTTAAGAAGAGGCATTCTCTTCTATGCATCACTCTGTACTTATCCTGTATGTAAATGTTTGGTTTTGCTAGGTGAAAAACCGGAAATCGAGAGTTAAAGTCTAGAAAATGCCCTAATTTACGTATATTACCTTATTTATTGGGCAACAATGTTGCAGTAATAAATCGTTACTGTAATTTAAGGTGATGCATTCTCTTATATGCATCACTCTGAACATATCCAATATGAAAATGTTTGGTTTTGCTGGGTGAAAAACCGGAAATAGATAGTTAAAATCGAAAAAATGACCGAATTAACGAATGTGACCTTATTTATTGGGCGAAAATGTTGCGGTAACAAATTGCTACTGCAGTTTGAGATGATGCATTCTTTTCAATCCATCACTCTGTATATGTCCTGTATGTAAATGTTTGGTTTTGCTGGGTGACAAACCGGAAATTGAGAGTTAAAGCCGACAAAATGACAGAATTTACGTATGGGACTGTTCGGTTAACGGTCGTGAGAATTACAATAATTCTCTTTGACGTTAGCCAGCAGGTTGGTTCAGGGTGGTGACTTTAAAATGAGAGTTTAACGAAAAAAAAATGGTTTTTATTACAAATCACTTACAACCGTAACGCGCGACCGGCACATCTTCGAATCGCGATGTGGCTATTTTGACTCCACGTGATGTTAAACTTAAGATCGTAAATGACACACCAAAAATACTTACTTAAATGCAAGTTTACAATTTTGCGCAGTTTAGATTTGTTGCAAATTAATATAAAACACACGTAAATACGGTAATTTTCTCGAGTTTAACTCTTTATTTTTGGATTTTCACCCAGCAAAACCAAACAATTTCATATAGGATATGTTAAGAGTGATGCACAGAAGAGAATGCATTATCTTAAATTGCAGTAGCAATTCGTTACCACAACATTTTCGCCCAATAACGGCGGTCACATACGTAAATTTGGTCATTATCAGGACATTAATGCTCGATTTCCGGGTTTTCACCCAGTAAAACCAAACATTTACATACAGGATAAGTATAGAGTGGTGCATAGAAGAGAAAGCATCAACTTAATTTGTAGTAACGATTTTTTACCGCAACATTTTCGCCCCATAAATGAGGACACCATTTACATACGTAAATTCTGTCATTTTGTCGGCTTTAACGCTCCATTTCGGTTTTTGACCCAGCAAAACCAAACATTTACATGCAGGATATATACAGAGTGATGCATTAAATAGAATGCATCATCTTAAATTGCTGTAAAACTTTGTAACCGCAACATTTTAACCCGTTCCCGCCCAAAATGCCGTAAATTTCACTACATTTTAATCGTCACATTTCTTATAGAAACTAACGATGAATAATTCTGAATATTTAGATTCTATAGTTTTTAACCCTCCTCTTTCCGAATCCGAAGTCCGGTTTTCGCTAGGAGCAGCCATTTTTTAAATATGGCGGCGAAAAGGTAAAAAAATAGAGAAAATTTTGGATCGGTTTTTCAGGTCAAAGACCTGGATCTGGTGGAATAATATGTTTGACAAAAAGTTGACATTATCAGATATGCAAAATATAAGATGGCGGATCCAATATGGCTGATTTTTCGCAGAATTTTATGTTTTTATAGCATTTACGACATTATTATTAGCTATTAATAAATATTGTTGTACGCACTTATTATTGATTTACACAATCATTTGTAACAGTATCTTCTATCCGATACTCGAAATTCCAAATGGCAGTTCCAAGATGGCCGACTGAAATGCAACAAAATTCCTTGATCCATATGAAACTGACTACTGGGTGGTTTTCGGGGTCGCAGATTACGAATATGACATTTGATTTTCATCATTCAAAATGGCGGACCCAAAATGGCGGAGGAAAATACAAAACGTTGCATGTCCGAAATGAAAATGGTTACTCGCGGGTTTTATATTATATAGTCGGAAATGCAATAAAAACACAAAATTCGGCGAAAAATCCGCCATCTTGGATCCGCCATCTTATATTTTGCATATCTGATCATGTCAACTTTTAGTCAAACTCATTTTGCCACCGGATCCAGGTCTTTGGAATGATCGGTCATCGCGAACCTATTGAAAAACATGAAAAACCGATCCAAAAATCGAAATTTTCTCTATTTTTTTGCCTTTTCAGCGCCATATTTAAAAAATGTCTGCTCCTAGCGAAAAACGGACTTCGGATTCGGAAAGAGGAGGCTTGAAAACTATAGAATCTAAATATTCAGAATTATTCATCGTTAGTTTCCATAAGAAAAGTGACGATTAAAATGTAGTGAAATTTACGGCATTTTGGGCGGAAACGGGTTAACCCAAGAAATAAGGTCACATGCGTAAATTCGGTCATTTTCTCGACTTTAACTCTTTATGTCCGGTTTTTGACCCAGCAATACCAAACGTTTACATACAGGATATATACAGAGTGATGCACAGAAGAGAACGCATCATCTTAAATTACAGTAACGATTTGTTACGGCAACATTTTAGCCCAATAACTGCGGACATATACGTAAATTCGGTCATTTTCTCGACTTTAACGCTCTATTTCCGGTTTTTGACCCAGCAAAACCACATATTTACATACGGGATATGTTCAGAGTGATGCATAGGAGACAGTGCGTCATCATAAATTGCTGTAACAATTTGTTACCGCAACATTTGTAACAATTTTTCATTCACAGAAATATATACACATAAGACAGAAATTACATACACGTTATAAAATTTTCCTTTTATTTTTTAGTGCATGGATATCGTAACCCTGGACACAATATGTTTGGGTAATCTTCATTTACTTTGCCATTATTTCACGAGTCAATACAATCGCACGTATAAAATTGGACGACATTATCGAGAAATAAATAATACGCAATCTGATCAGTCATACACACAAAAAGCAACGGGATAATTTACGCGGATAAAAGTCATTAATATGAGGCAAGTCACAAAAGATATAAATAACCGAATAAGAAATTATGCCTCATAAGTCATGCACGCACACATAAGGATCAAATCCCTACTCACGAATGACTAAAAATAAATAAATTTACACCTTAGACCGAAACTCGCACTAATTTAAGAATAACACGTTATTGACATAAAACAAAAACAAAACGATTAAAGTTCGATTCCACACACTTACATCTATTTTACCGACGGCACCACGTTTATTTTGGGGAGAGAAGGGTGTCTTTTTCTGCTGCAGATTTTGCTCCTTTGACTCCTCAGAATCTCGGGCCGGCCCTGGCTTTTCCTGGTCGTTTCCTCGTATGAAGTTTTCCACGGACCCAAACTTCGATGGTTGGTGAGCGCGTTCACCGGGTACCCCTGTTTCCTGCCGTCTTTATCGTTCCGGTCCTTTTTTGTAACGAATGGGGGGAAGATTTGACGGCAGATAAATTTGTTCTGGACGTTGATGAAAAATGGTAAGAAGCGCTCACCTTGGACTTCGATCCGTGGATCGAAGTCAATGAAGAAACTAAGCGTTTTCGTTATTTTCCCGGCACTGGATCTCTCCTTGATTTTGATCTGGATCACTGGTCGTCGTCGTGCCGGGTCGCCTTCCTCAGGATTCGTTTGGCGGAAGCGCAAGAGAGCGTTTTTCGGTTGACACGTCGTATTTATACCCTCAAGGGACGTCCAATATGCCGGTCACTTTTAGCTTTTTTACTCGTAATTCTGGCTTAACTGTCACCATTTTAAATGTCATTCGTGCATTTTGATTGACAGGCCGCCCACCTGATTCAAATTTGGTGCGCGCCCGAACTCCGACTGGCTACGTCATTCGCTCTCCTTCGGAACGCCTCGTCATAGATCGGAGCGTGCTTCGTCAATCCCCGTCTATCATCGCTTGCGCGGTTCGTCTTCTTCCGACATAATAACAGTCATGGCGGCCCCTGTCGCACGTGCGGCACGATGGTCGTCAATTTTCGCCGGTTTTCTTCTAATTCCTCGCGATTTCCGTCTAACTAGTTGTAACCCTTCTCTCCCTAAATCCTTCTCTCCCTTTTTGATACGAACGTCGCGTTACAATTAACCCCCTTTTCTTTTCAGGGGTCGTCGATCGAAACAGAAAAGAAAACCTGTTCGCGCGTTCGCCACGTGCATTTCCATGCGGTGCTTGTGCGGTGTAACGAATAAAATAAAAGTCAAATCTACATGTGTCGTCATAATTTATCGACTTCCTTTTTTCAGCGATAGCGAAGATTACAACTACGACATTGCGGATCAAGTTTATATCTCCGGTGCAACGTATCGTCGAAGACTGGATCGATTGTAAGTGCCCTTTATATTATCGTTCGCAGGGTCACCCAGAAGGAAGGCATTGTTCCCCATTTGTTTTTTAATCTTATAAGGGCCTTCGAACAAATGAAAAACTTTTTTCGTCACTCTATCCAGAGCATTGGATAAATGGGGAACCCGCAACAATACCAAATCTCCGACTTTCAATTCAATTTTCAAAATTCATAATTATTATTTGTTTTTGCTCTAACTCGTCACTTATGGGGAATTTAATTAATTTCTGAACCATGTCTTTTACCGGCTCGCCAAAATGTATTTGACGAGGAGCAAAACCCGTCGAATGGTGCGTCATCGTATTTAACAGGTTCTCGATATCTGGAACAAAGCTCACCCATTTAGTATGTTTTTCGGAGCATAACGCTCTGAATAATCTACCCAGTTCCCGCATAACCCTTTACGTAGGGTTTGACTGGGGATGTCTAATAGAACTATAATGAACCCCAATATCCAAAGCCTGCAACTGATTTTTCCACGCTTCTGCCGTGAATTGCGATCCATGATCACTCAAGATACGTTTCGGTTTTCCTATTTTCGGCATGTAATCATTTATTATTCTGTTCAGGCTGGCGCGAGTGGTAGCTTTTTTCATCGGGTATAATTTGACATATTTAGAGAATGCATCCAGAACCACAAAAATATGCTGCATACCTGCTCGACCTGTTGGTAAGGGACCATAAAAGTCAACTGTCACTAAGTCTGACGGACCTGAGGAAGGCACCCTTTCGTATTCACCTTCCATGGCCACATTCAAGTACTTAGTGCGTTGATATAGGTCGCAGGATACAACACACTTCTTGGTGTCCCGATGCATTCCCCGCCAATAAAAGAATCGTTTTAGGTGCTCTGCAGTTTTATAAACTCCCGGGTGACCTAATCGTTCATGTACATCTCTTATGATACAGTTCTGCATCTGTCTGGGTACGACAACTTGCCATTGCTCTTGTACACTAGATTTATGAAATAATACTTGGTCATAAAGTTGATAAAATGAATCACTGGGGTCGTCATGACACTTCTTGATCAATTTAGCGCCAGCTTCGTCTTCTCGTTGCCACTTTTTTAGATTCGTCAATTCCCCCTTTAAGTCACTTTTATGCAAGCGACAGATTGTTATTGCCAATCCAGATGCATATTTATTCTTATCTCCATCCTGAGTCGATGCTATTGTTATGGTCTTATCCGATTCCTTTGCAAATTCCCCTTCTGGGTTTCGACTTAAAAAGTCAGCCAACACGTTTTTAGATCCTTTAATGTGAACAACCGAAAAGGAATATTGCTGCAACAAAAGCCCCCAACGTAACAGTCGATGACTTTGAAATATGCTAGATCCCAAAAATGTTAAACTTTTGTGATCTGTCATAATTTCAAAGTGTACACCTATCAGGTACGTCCGGAATTTTGTCACAGCATATACGATCGACAGTAATTCCTTCTCGGTTGTAGTATACTTAATTTCTGCATTATTTAAGCACCGACTAACGATGGAGATAATCTTCCGATTCTGACATTCATCGAACTGCAGAAGCACCCCCCCCCCCTATTCCACGGTCACTCGCATCGGCCTGAACATAAAATTTCCCGTTCGGAATAATGTGATGGAGAGTCAGACATGTCAAAAAATTACTTTTTAAAGTATTAAATGCCTCAGTGTGTTTGTATGTCCATTCCCAGGTCGCGTTTTTCTTTGATAATTCTCGCAAAGGGTCTACAGCGGTGCTATGATTGGGGCTGAACTCTCTATAATAGTTACAGACCCCCAAGAACCGCTGCAGTTCTTTTATATTTTTTGGTTCACTGAATTCTTTGATATTCTTTAATTTATCCGGATCCGGATTAACCCCTTTGCGAGAAATAATAAAGCCTAGGAATGGAATTTTCATCTTAAAAAATTCGCACTTATTAATATTCAATGTGAAATTATAATCGGACAGTCTGCAAAATAATTTCTCTAAACTATTAACGTGGGCGATAAACGACTTATCGCCCACTAGTAGATCGTCAATATAAATTGCAGTTTCTTTGTCCAAATTACCATCCAGTGCCACACTTAGTGCTCGTATAAAACCGCTGCCGGCAGTTTTCAGGCCAAAGGGCACCCTACAAAATTGGTACGTCTTTCCCTCGAAAATGAATCCTGTGTACCGACGTGAATCTGTGTGCAAGGATATTTGCCAATACCCATGCGTGAGATCCATTTTCGAGAAAAAGACACACCAAAAAATTTCTGCAATAATTATTTTATTAATGGAGGGGATTCGTTGTCATATTCGATAATGTCATTTAACTGTCGCGCGTCCAAACATATCCGAATCCCCCCCCCCCCTTCTTTACAATTCTTAAGGGATTGACGTATGGGGTGATTGCCCGTTCTATAATCCCCTGCCTTACCATTTCTTGTATTTCTCTACCGACAGCGTCTCTAACCGCAAATGGCACCGGATAGTTTCGTCGTACGTAATTTTTTTCATTTTGCAGACTTATCCGATGTTCATATCCCTTTGCTGGTCCTAATTTCTCTTTAAATAGATTTTTATGTTTATATAGCATATTCTTGAACGTATGTCTCTCCATCTCATCAATTTCCGTAATTTGCTCTACTGCCGCATTTATCTCCTGTTCTATGTCATTTCATTGGTTTCGCAATTCACGGTATTACACGCTGGAACGCCGCAAGATAGCGATTTGACATTTCGGCCAAAACCGTGCTCAATTTCATATTCGTCGTCATGAATCATCATGGTCATTTCTCTTATTCCCGACAGAATTTCTCTCTCTTTACTTATTATCTTCATCCCACATTCACTATCATTATTATTATTATCGTTCCTATTAGTGACTTATTTATAATCATTATTATTATCATTATCATTATCATTAATTTCATAAATCTCATCATTAACATAATCCTTCACCTCATTTTCATCAATATCATTATTAGTATTATCATCAATGTCATTACTCACATTATCACAACTAACATACATATTATCATCAATTTCATAAATAGTATTAACATTAACATTATTATCATTTTCACACATATCATTATAATTATTACGTTTGTCATGGTCATGGTTCAGGTCATCATCATCACCATTTAATAAATTATTGTCAATCATATCGTCATTATTTAAAACATTATTTCCACTATCATTCTCATTATTCCATACCTCATTATCGTATATCACATCATCCCCCTCTTTTCTTATATTATCGTTATTTCTGTCATGTTCATTTTCGTCCTCGGTTCTATTAACATTTTTGATATCCCGATGATTCACGACGAAGACATAAGTGGCCTCGTCATCGTTTGAGCATAATATACTTCTCGCGGGGTCAATTGAAAATTGTACATTCTCTTTTCTTATCGGTTTACCCGCCCACCTAATTTCTCGTTCAGAATAATTTAAAATCGTGCCGTACCGTGCATGAAAATCGTTTCCTAAAATAATTTGTGTTGACAGGTGGGGAATCACAGGGAAAGCATGGTCAGTCATTTCATCGTCAATTATAAATTGCAAAAAAACTTGAGTCTTTATTGTCGTAGCCTTTCTCCCAATCGCTGTGGTTATCAGCAGATTGGTTACTGGTAACTCCGGAATGTTACCAGTGTGAGAAATTTGTCGGTAGAATTCTTCGGAAATGGCAGTGATTTGGCTGCCAGAGTCAATTAGAGACCATACTTCCCTGCCGCATATAGTCAATTTTATATGCGGACATTTAAATTCCCCGCGATTTTCATGCACGACATTGTTGTCAAGTTTATCTTCCAATTCTGAAACGAAGTTATAATCGCGACGCGCTGTTGGGGCGTGATACAACGCGCCGGTCGTTAGTTTAAATTTTGTTTTCTTCGGTGTTGTACCTCGTGATTCCGCGAATTAAAATTTCGGTTTTCGAAATTAGGCGGCGGGTACCGAACGTCCGGAAGCGAAAACCGCTCCTCGCGATGCTCCCCGCGTGGTGAATTACGTGGATTTTTCCGATACCTTCGGTTCTCGCGCATATGTGGATTTTCGTAACTGTTTTCCTCATCTGTCCGAATTTGTCTTATTCCAACCGTCCTCTGCGGGTGATTTGTATAGTTATTAGTCTTTCTTTCTTTATCTTTTCTGATAGCGTCTAATTTCGTCAGAGTCTCGCCTATTCCCTCAGTATCGTCATACTGTAAGGGAGCAAGCGATTCTCTGACGGGAAACGGTAATTGTTGTGTTATTGTATAGTTTATTTCGAACTCAGTCATTTTTGGAATAAGATACATTGC
Organism: Trichopria drosophilae; assembly: GCA_030407085.1. NCBI lineage: Eukaryota > Metazoa > Arthropoda > Insecta > Hymenoptera > Diapriidae > Trichopria > Trichopria drosophilae. Next base: position 106,293,536 of record CM059583.1, on the reverse strand, counting down.
ATCTTTTATTTTTTTATAAAAATAACTATGCAAATCACCGTCCGAAGTACGATATTGGTCGTTCATCCATTTTTGTTTGGATTCGAGTTGTGTTGCAATTGAGTAAAATTTATCAATAAACGCTTTTTTAAAATCCTCGTAACTTTCGAAATTTTGTATTTCGAACCACATTTTTGCCTTCCCTTCCAAAGTGCTTTCCGCAAACAACAACTTTCGGATTCCTTGGATGTTTTTAATTTTGTAGTAACGATCCAAGTCATCGAGAAACCTCACCGGATTAATTTTAAATTCATTCTCGAATTTAGGTGCGATTATGTCAATGTTTTGATTATTGTAATTTTGGGTTAAAATCGCACCTAATTCGTTTGCGAATGTTTTTATGTTATTGACGTCGTTAATTTCGCGAGTTTCAGTTTGCTGCTGCCTGCAATCCTCGCTTCGCTGCCGCATTTGATTCCGCACATCATCCAGCTGTTTCTGCATTTCGGCGAGCATTTTTGTAAGCTCCTGAACTTCGCTCGCCGTGTTTGCTGTTGATTGCGGTGATACATTGCGGACTTCTTCGTCGTGAAATAACGGCATCTTTACTTTATTTGTTTTTGTGGTAAATTTTAAATTATTGTATTTATTTTTTGTTATTCTACCCGATTTTGACTGTCCAGTGTTTTGAAATGTATCCATGCACTGACCGTTCGTATATATTCAAATTTTTATTTTTCCGTCTTTCTCGTTTTTTTATTTTTTGGATTCTCGAAAAGTTTTGTTTTTCTTTCCGAGCCCCACGTTGGGCGCCATTGTAACAATTTTTTATTCACAGAAATATACACATGAGTATCGATAAGACGGAAATTACATACACGTTATAAAATTTTCCTTTTATTTTTCAGTGCATGGATATCGTAACCCTGGACACAATATGTTTGGGTAATCTTCATTTACTTTGCCATTATTTCACGAGTCAATACAATCGCACGTATAAAATTGGACGACATTATCGAGAAATAAATAATACGCAATCTGATCAGTCATACACACAAAAAGCAACGGGATAATTTACGCGGATAAAAGTCATTAATATGAGGCAAGTCACAAAAGATATAAATAACCGAATAAGAAATTATGCCTCATAAGTCATGCACGCACACATAAGGATCAAATCCCTACTCACGAATGACTAAAAATAAATAAATTTACACCTTAGACCGAAACTCGCACTAATTTAAGAATAACACGTTATTGACATAAAACAAAAACAAAACGATTAAAGTTCGATTCCACACACTTACATCTATTTTACCGACGGCACCACGTTTATTTTGGGGAGAGAAGGGTGTTTTTTCCTGCTGCAGATTTTGCTTCTTTGACTCCTCAGAATCTCGGGCCGGCCCTGGCTTTTCCTGGTCGTTTCCTCGTATGAAGTTTTCCACGGACCCAAACTTCGATGGTTGGTGAGCGCGCTCACCGGGTACCCCTGTTTCCTGCCGTCCTTATCGTTCCGGTCCTTTTCTGTAACGAATGGGGGGAAGATTTGAAGGCAGATAAATTTGTACTGTACGTTGATGAAAAATGGTAAGAAGCGCTCACCTTGGACTTCGATCCGTGGATCGAAGTCAATGAAGAAACTAAGCGTTTTCGTTATTTTCCCGGCACTGTATCTCTCCTTGATTTTGATCTGGATCACTGGTCGTCGTCGTGCCGGGTCGCCTTCTTCAGGATTCGTTTGGCGGAAGCGCAAGAGAGCGTTTTTCGGTTGACACGTCGTATTTATCCCCCAATGGACGTCCAATATGCCGGTCACTTTCAGCTTTTTTACTCGGAATTCGGGCTGAACTGTCACCATTTTAAATGTCATTCATGCATTTTGATTGACAGGCCGCCTACCTGATTCAAATTTGGTGCGAGCCCGAACTCCGACTGGCTACGTCATTCGCTCTCCTTCGGAACGCCTCGTCATAGATCGGAGCGTGCTTCGTCAATCCCCGTCTATCATCGCTTGCGCGGTTCGTCTTCTTCCGACATAACAGTCATGGCGGCCCCTGTCGCACGTGCGGCACGATGGTCGTCAATTTTCGCCGGTTTTCTTCTAATTCCTCGCGATTTCCGTCTAACTAGTTGTAACCCTTCTCTCACTTTTTGATACGAACCTCGCGTTACACATTTTCGCCCAATAAATAAGGTCACATACGTAAATTCTGTAATTTTGCCGGCTTTAACTCTCTATTTCCGGCTTTTTACCTAGCAAAACCAAACAATTTCATATAGGATATATTCAGAGTGATGCATATAAGAGAATGCATCATCTTAAATTGCAGTTACTATTTATATATAGGTTACAGTAACCTCTTGAAAATGAACGCAAGTCGTTCGAAACGTCGAGGAAAATCAACAGCAACCAACTTTGTAGGACAAAGCCGAACCCTTATTAATATTTTTATTATATATAACTTCTACATAAAAACACCGTGCAGTTACTATTTGTTACCGCAACATTATCGCCCAATAAGTAAGGTCGCTCAGGATATGTACAGAGTGATGCATAGAAGAGAATGCCTCATCTTAAATTGCAGTAACGATTTGTTACGGCAACACAAAAGCCGACAGAATTTACGTATGCGACTGTTCGGTTAATGGTCGTGAGAAGAACAATAATTCTCGTCGACGGTAGCCAGCGGGTTGGTTCAGGATGCTGACTTTAAAAGGAGTGTTAAACTCTGACCTTAACGAAAAAAAGGGTTTTTATTACAAATCACTTACAACCGTAACACGCGACCGGCACATCTTCGAATCGAGACGTGGCTATTTTCACTCCACGTGATGTGAAACTTAAGATCGTAAATGACACACCGAAAATACTTACTTCAATGCAAGTTTACAGTTTTGCGCAGTTTAGATTTGTTGCGTACAGCACGGATGCTGTACGCAAATTAATATAAAACATACGTAAATTTGGTAATTTTTTCGACTTTAACTCATTATTTCCGGATTTTCACCTAGCAAAACGAAACATAAATAAACGTAAATTCTGTCATTTTGACGTCTTTAACGCTCTATTTTCGGTTTTTGACCCAGCAAAACCAGACATTTAAATACAGGATATATACAGAGTGATGCATAGAAAAGAATGCATCATCTTAAATTGCAGTAACAATTTGATACCGCAACATTTTTGTCCAATAAATAAAGTCACATACGTAAATTCGGTCATTTTCTCGAATTTAACTCTCTATTTCCGGATTTTCACCTTGTAACGGACCTTGGTTCAATATAGAAATTAAAGCATGAAATAATTCGACTCTTTTATTTTCGAGATCCTTTACATCCACAATATCACCTGACATTTAATACGGTCGATATTTAAGTAATACACTTCGAATCAGCACACATCCATACGAAATCAAATAAATCTGTATTAAAATGGTGTAGACGCAAAACTCAACGACATTCATCATACGCACATAATTCATCCACACAATATACGTCCAATTACAGTACCGGATTGTCCGATGATTTTCAAACTCGTTGCGATACACTAATCTTCCTATGTTGAGCGCCTCGTACCCAATTTGCTGGGGAGCTCCACCAGATTTTGCCGTGACGACATAGGCAGCGACTCAGATGTAGGCGTCTCTGCTTCTCCTTATCGTTTGCCCCAAATGAAATCTAGATTTATCTGGCGATAATTGTCCAATATGCTCGAATCGACGAAATACACCTCACCCAAGCCCAAACAGGACCAGAGGAGAACCGGGTGAAGGTTTGTCCAATGACGCGCGAAGGTCGAACGCGTACCTCGATGGATCTAAAACGCATCCACGAGACTCCACAATGCACATTCACTGACCGAATATAGGATATATTCGGGGAAGTGCAAAACGTGGTAATTATGACGCCGTGACGAACACTTACGTACTCCGGAACGACCGTTACGGAGTCGAAGTGAATTATGGAACTTTAGCAATTCCGCATTAAACCGACGTATTGAATTTATCAAGTTTTGTCGCGTTATTCAGTTCGATTCGGCACTCGACATTTCGCGAAGTCGCGAATTATTCAGCGCGGCGCACGAGGACAAAATGGCGTCACTACGCGAGACAAGTGCACTGCTTGAAAACGCGAACTATTATTTAATTATTTATGCGTCCGATCAGTTCGGCGTCCTTTACGGAAGTAGTGCCCCGAACCGCCGGCTGGAACGCGTGCCCCATATACTCGTGTTACTCCGCCGCGGATCACTTGTTTGTCCCTTTTGGAGCGCATTCGCCAACGGGAAATAGTAACACCTTTACATCATCCCCATTTTTTAGGGAGATGTACATCTTCTTAAAAAATCAGGCCTCAATGATTAGCAGCGACATCTCTTCCGTTGTCGTTAAATCTTCCGTTGGTATCTCGTTGGTTCACTTTTACAAATCTTTTTTTTTTTAGTCTTATATTTACATTGAACGTTATTTATTTTACTACTTATACACTGCATGTTACTATTTTACTATTTATACATTGCATGTTACTTATTTTTTACTACTTATACATTGCACGTTGCTTATTTACTATTTATACATTGCACGTTACTTATTCACTATTTATACATTGCATGTTACTTATTTAATCGCGCTTTGCAATTTATGCAACGCAAGTCATTGTCCATATTGCTTATGGGAAGTCACTAACTCTTTTTTAATATCTACTCATATGTCACGTTTATAAACTATAATACCTGCGAAGGCTAAGCATGTTGTGAGTGCCTTTAACTTTGTTTGTTCTAGGGTCCACCAGTTCATATGCGTTATTGAATATTCTAGATATTTTAAATGGACCGTAGTACAAATGAAAAAATTTATGTGTCTTTTTGTTTACAGCATCGGAGAGGTATGGTATTCGCAATAGTACTAAATCATCAATATTAAATTTTATGTTAGAATGGGAACCTTGGAATTTTTTGCGATTTTCATGAGCTTTGTGCATGTTTTTTTTTGCTAATTCTATTTTGTTTTCATGTGGTAGATCTTCATGTATAGGGAACCTTAAAATAGATTTTATTCCATGATCTGGATTCTCTCCATAGTGGAGTTCCCATGGGGTAAATCCAGTGGATTTATTTACTGTAAAATTAATATATTCTTCACATTTATTGACATAATTTGGCCATTTTGTATGTTGTTTATGACAATATGTTCGAAATATTCTTCCTAGTTCTCTCATCACCCGTTCGGCAGGGTTCGACTGCGGGTGCCTAACCGATGAATGGCGAACGTCTATATCCTGCTTTAATGTATTTTCCCATGTTTCTGTAAATTGCTTCGCGTTATCGGATAATATTTCGCACGGTTTTCCGATACGTATGAAATAGTCGTTATATAATTTTTTTAGACATATTGCTGTTGTTGCTCTTTTCGTTGGATATAGTGTTACTAATTTTGAAAATACGTCCATAATTACGAAGATATATGATACTCCTCCTCTACCTGGAGGTAGAGGTCCATAGAAATCTACCGCGATTAGTTCATCCGGTCGTTTTGGTATTATAGGATGATATACACCTTCCGTTGCTATATTTAGAGGTTTTACCCTTTGGCACGTATCACATGTCTTTATAATTTGTTTAATAAATTTTCGACAATTTTTCCAATAAAAATACCTTTCGATTTCCTTATATGTTTTGAATGATCCTGCATGACTTAACATTTGATGTATTTCTATAACTAGATCTTTTTGCAACTCTTTAGGAACCACTATGCGCCACACATTTGAATTTTTAGCACGGTGGAATAGGATATCATCATGCATTTGGTATAACTCGTTAAGCTCTTCTCTTAATTTACTTACATCTACATCATCTTTTTGTTTTGTACTTATGTTTCTTAGTTTGTTTATCGTCGCATTACTAATCTGCAAAGCAGCGATGGTGCTTCCAATATCTTTAACCTTCTCTATACTCTGAACTCTACTAAAATAGTCTGCGATGATATTTTCAGAACCTTTACAATGTGATGTTTTATAGTTAAATTGTTGCAGAAATAATGACCAACGAGTTAATCTTGCATTATGATATGGAGTTTGGAGCAAGAATGTTAATGCTTCATGATCCGTCTCCACTTCAAATTCAACACCATATAAATACATTCGAAATTTTGTCATTGCATAAATAATTGCTAATAACTCAAGTTCTGTTATAGAATAGTTTGATTCAAAACGTGTAAGGCATCTACTAACCAATGAAATTATACGTGCTTCACCTAAATCGTCTATTTGGTACAGTATTGTACTTATACCTGTTATACTCGCATCAGTCTGTAATTTAAATTTTTGGTTCGATTTATAATGACTTAAAGTAATCGTTTCCGCAAATTTATTTTTTAGTTCTTTAAAGGCTTTCGTGTGTTCATTTGTCCAGATGAATTTATTTTTGCTACTTAAAAGGTTCCTAAAATGATGTATATAATTTGCATAATGCGATTGAAAATGACGGTAGTAGTTGCACATTCCTATGAATTGTTGCAATTCTTTCAAACTTTTTGGTTCTGGTATTTTCAAGATTGCATCCACTTTGCTTGGGTCAGGACGAATCCCTTCCGCAGAGAGCATGAATCCCAAAAATGGAACTTCCTTTCGACAAAATAACGTTTTGGATAATCGTAGTCTGAATCCATCACCTTCTAATAATTGAAAAAGTGAATGCAGATCACGAATATGTTTCTCAAAACTCCCAGAAGCAACAAGTACATCGTCAACATAGGTTGTTAAACTACCCGATTTATCATTTTTTAGTGTTAGTTTTAGGGCTCTAATGAACGCACTACCGGCGGTTTTTAAACCAAATGGTAATCTGCAGAACTGATATACTGTACCATTATGGACAAATGCAGTATATTTGCGAGATTCTTTTGCTAGTTTAATTTGGTAATAACCACTAGTAAAATCGGTAGAAGTGAAATACTTTGCACCATAGAACGTTTGCATTAATTCATTAATAGGCATAGGACATTCATTATCGGATTCTACGTATTTATTCAAGAAACGTGCATCAAGGCAAATTCTAACTCCCCCATGTTTCTTGGATACCACGTGAATCGGATTGCAATAAGAACTTTCGGAATGTTCAATTATGCCCTTTTTTAGCATATCTTCAATTTCACATTGTACGGACTCTCTGAGAGCAACTGGGATTGGGTAAGAACGACGAACAATAGGCTTATCCGTATTTAATTTAATCTGGTATACAAAATTCTTTGCACATCCAGGTTCATCTGAGAATACACCTTTGTTTGCCATTATTACATTAACTAGTCTTTCTTGTTGTTCCACATTTAAATGATCTAGAGATTGTACATTTTTCTTTACTAATTTAAAAAAAAAAGTTACTATCGCGGATCGAATCTTGTTCACCCTCATTTTCTATCAAATTAGAGGAAAATTGGTTAGATTCACTTTTGTTTACACTAGTATTTTTATTTTCATCCCCGGCCTCAACGAAATTCAAAGGAATTTCGTTGACCCTTAAATTATTAAAAATAGTTTTATTTACTAAATTACAAGTTACCTCAAATACTGAATTTTTCTGATTTCTATAATTTTGTTTCTCAAAGAAACCCTCAGAAGTATTCACTATTTGATTATTTATTTTTATTTGTTTTTTACTATAATCCAAAATGACTTTGTTATGCATTAACCAATTTGCTCCCAAAATTACATCATAAATTAAATGCGGAACAATAAAAAAAATGCCAATGAATTCACGATCACCAATCATAAATTTGATTCGAGTCTGTTTTTTAATACGCATTTTTTGGTTATTACAAGCACCCATTATTGTAGTATTACTTACTGGAAGCGTATCTAAAATGATATTCTTATTTATGGTTTGGAAACAATTTTCAGTCATACATGTGACATCGCTACCACTATCTAATAAAGCGTTTGTTGTGATATTATTAAATTTTATTTTTACTTTCGGCTTACTAATTTCTGGACCTTTTCTTTCAAATATATTTATTTCATCTACTGACATATTACCTTCAACGTCGAAAATGAGATCCTTATTTATATCATTATCTCGGTCTACGTTTGGATCTCTTTTAACGTGACCGTTTATTAGTTTAAATCTATTTCATTGTTTTCATTTTCACTATAATGTATCTCACCTTCAATAATTTGTTCATTGTTATCATTATTTTCAATGTTTTGATCTATTGCTGCGATAACGTGTGTACTATTTCTTTGTTTTTGTGGTGCTGGACGATTTTGATTTTGCACGTTATTTCGACGATCAAAGTTATTTTCGTTTCCTTTATTTACTATTTGTCTGTTATTTCCTGTTAGTCGATTCGAAATTCCAGAATTTTCGACTGATCTATTTTGATTATTCGAAAATTGTTGTCTTATTTCGTTTGGGTTTCGAAAATTCACACTATTTTGAAAATTATGCGGATTATAATCAAATTGTCTAAAATTCTTAGAATTTGAATACTCATTATATCTATTTTGATTATTTCTGTAATATGGGTGTTGATCTGAATGATTAGTGTTTGTTGATTCATTTTGAAAATTGCGGTAATTTTGCATAGCTTTTGGATTAACATAATTTTGGGAACTTCTTTGATTGTACATATAATGATTGTTTCTATTTTGATATTGTTTGTTATAAAAATGATTTTCGCTGTTTCCAAAATTAGGTTTATCTTGATCGTGTCGCCATGAATTTTGATGAAAACTATTATAATTTTGACCCATTTGGTTGTGCCTATATTGCAAAAATCTTTGTTCCTGAATTTTATCAATTTTAGCTATTGCATTAGCCACAGATTTATTATTATGTAGATTTACAGAAATTAACATTGATTGCGTATTAACAGGAAATTGTTTCATTATTAAATAATTCATTTGATAAATACCTAGTGGTGGGACTAAATGACTTGCTTTTGCAATTTGTTTGTAATAAAATGTTTCTAAAGAACCATCATTGGGATTATATTTTGTTTCTCGCCAATCATCTAAAGCTTGCATTTGTGTCTCAACACTACAAAATTCGTCAAAAAATGCATTGCAAAATTCATTAAAATTATTTAATTCATTTTTACTAACCTCAAACCACGCACGAGCTCGTCCCTCCAATGCTGTTTCCGTAATGACATATCTTAAATCATCCGGTATTTGTTTTATATCACAATATTTAGTTAAATTATTTAAAAATTCAATTGGGTTATCTTTTTTCTGATCGCTAAATTTTGGTATATCCATCTTTATATGTAATAAACTTTCGTAGTGACCAAAATGTCTCGCATTTCTCAATCTTTTTATTTCGTTTCGCAATTCGGTTAATTGTCTATTTAAATGTGCAACATTATGACAATTATGACCTACGTCATTTTCGCAATTCATACTTTCATTGGGCATACTTCGCCATGATTCGTCTGAATTTTGAGCACTACGGTTATTATAATTTGTTCTTCGTGAAGCCATTTTTCGGTATTTATTGCAATTATGACAATTTATCCCTACGAAATGGATGGAAAATGTTAATTGATGTAAATAGATATTATATCAGCCAACTAGTTATTCAATCAAACAAAAGAAAAATTTATTACATGTACTCAGTTTTCCAAATTCGTGTTTTAGCATTCTCATGATTTATGATTCATTAATATTTCAAAATATCTTCTTTTTTACTATCTTTTGAATTAAAATATTCTCAAATTTATTAATATGCAAACATATCGCAATAAAATAATTACAATGCTAGCAGTGCCAAAACACGTCTTCAATAAAACTTTAATAACATGTGCCAAATTAAAATTTCTAAATATATTGAAAAAGCTTATAATTAGTAAACATTCAATTATACATATTTCCCTCCCTTTATAAATTCATATCAAATTATTATGATGATTCACTGTTTTTATACTAATTGTTTACTATACTGCTCAATGATAAATTCAAATATTAGAGTTTACAATTACACCCAACAAATAAACATATATTCATTTATTCAAATATTATATAAATTTCGGTACTCGTCTATTATGTCAAATTTATAAGAACTCTCTATTGTATTACAATTAATATAATCCTATATTCAGATTAAGAAAATGAAAATTAATATAAAATACGTCGAATCATATTACTGAATAAGATTATTTTAATTGCATTTTCCTTTTGACACCAGATACTAACTAATTATCACAATTTGTTCAATTCAATATATTGCGATATAATAATATTTTTATCTAATGCTATAATTATTTTAAATATAATCAACAAATCGTCTGGCACAAATTCTTTACCTTCGTTAAACTGCTAATGTGATTTAATATATACTATATGGCACATTAACCCAATTACATTTGATATTTACTTTTCTCACTGTTTTTTCTTTTATATTATTATTATTCTACTTTTTCAATTTATTAATAACGAGTAACGAGCCAGTTAGTACAAAATAAGACGTTAAGTGAGATTTAAATTATATTTCATGTCTAATATAATAAAATAAAGTTGTATTTGACATTTGCTGCTAATTTCTTTATGTCGTGTCATACAATGTACCTTTTAAATGTATAAATAATAATTAACGAGTCAGTCAATACAAAATAAAACATTAAATAAGATTCAAATAATATTTTACGTCTAATACAATGAAATTAACTTGTATTTTATATTTATTACTGACTTTTTGTGACGTGTCATACGATATTCGACAATTCCAATTGATTATACATAGGGTGATATTGTGGTATCTATAAAATATTCAAAACGTCAATTTATTTAATTATTATGGAGTTTAATTAAACGTTGGGCGCCATTGATGTAATGGACCTTGGTTCAATATAGAAATTAAAGCATGAAATAATTCGACTCTTTTATTTTCGAGATCCTTTACATCCACAATATCACCTGACATTTAATACGGTCGATATTTAAGTAATACACTTCGAATCAGCACACATCCATACGAAATCAAATAAATCTGTATTAAAATGGTGTAGACGCAAAACTCAACGACATTCATCATACGCACATAATTCATCCACACAATATACGTCCAATTACAGTACCGGATTGTCCGATGATTTTCAAACTCGTTGCGATACACTAATCTTCCTATGTTGAGCGCCTCGTACCCAATTTGCTGGGGAGCTCCACCAGATTTTGCCGTGACGACATAGGCAGCGACTCAGATGTAGGCGTCTCTGCTTCTCCTTATCGTTTGCCCCAAATGAAATCTAGATTTATCTGGCGATAATTGTCCAATATGCTCGAATCGACGAAATACACCTCACCCAAGCCCAAACAGGACCAGAGGAGAACCGGGTGAAGGCTTGTCCAATGACGCGCGAAGGTCGAACGCGTACCTCGATGGATCTAAAACGCATCCACGAGACTCCACAATGCACATTCACTGACCGAATATAGGATATATTCGGGGAAGTGCAAAACGTGGTAATTATGACGCCGTGACGAACACTTACGTACTCCGGAACGACCGTTACGGAGTCGAAGTGAATTATGGAACTTTAGCAATTCCGCATTAAACCGACGTATTGAATTTATCAAGTTTTGTCGCGTTATTCAGTTCGATTCGGCACTCGACATTTCGCGAAGTCGCGAATTATTCAGCGCGGCGCACGAGGACAAAATGGCGTCACTACGCGAGACAAGTGCACTGCTTGAAAACGCGAACTATTATTTAATTATTTATGCGTCCGATCAGTTCGGCGTCCTTTACGGAAGTAGTGCCCCGAACCGCCGGCTGGAACGCGTGCCCCATATACTCGTGTTACTCCGCCGCGGATCACTTGTTTGTCCCTTTTGGAGCGCATTCGCCAACGGGAAATAGTAACACCTTTACAACCTTGTAAAACGAAACAATTTCATATAGGATATGTTCAGAGTGATGCACAGAAGAGAATGCATTATCTTAAATTGCAGTAACAATTCGTTACCACAACATTTTCCCCCAATAACCGCGATCATATACGTAAATTCGGTCATTTTCTCGACTTTAACGCTCCATTTCTGGTTTTTCACCTAGCAAAACCAAACAATTTCATATAGGATACATTCAGAGTGATGCATATAAGAGAACGCATCATCTTAAATTCCAGTAACGATTTGTTTCCGCCATATTTTCGCCCAATAAATAAGGCCACATACGTAAATTCGGGCATTTTCTAGACTTTAACTCTCTATTTCCGGTTTTTCACCTAGCAAAACCAAACATTTACATTCCGGATAAGTACAGAGTGATGCATAGAAGAGAACGCCCCATCTTAAATTGCAGTAACGATTTGTTACCGCAACATTTTCGCCCAATAACTGCGGTCATATACGTAAATTCGTTCATTTTCTCGACTTTAACGCTCCATTTCTGGTTTTTCACCTAGCAAAACCAAACAATTTCATATAGGATATATTCAGAGTGATGCATATAAGAGAACGCATCATCTTAAATTGCAGTAACGATACGTTTCCGCCATATTTTCGCCCAATAAATAAGGCCACATACGTAAATTCGGGCATTTTCTAGACTTTAACTCTCTATTTCCGGTTTTTCACCCAGCAAAACCAAACATTTAAATACAGGATATATACAGAGTGATGCATAGAAAAGAATGCATCATCTTAAATTGCAGTAACAATTTGATACCGCAACATTTTTGTCCAATAAATAAAGTCACATACGTAAATTCGGTCATTTTCTCGACTTTAACGCTCCATTTCTGGTTTTTCACCTAGCAAAACCAAACAATTTCATATAGGATATATTCAGAGTGATGCATATAAGAGAACGCATCATCTTAAATTGCAGTAACGATACGTTTCCGCCATATTTTCCCCCAATAAATAAGGCCACATACGTAAATTCGGGCATTTTCTAGACTTTAACTCTCTATTTCCGGTTTTTCACCTAGCAAAACCAAACATTTACATACAGGATAAGTACAGAGTGATGCATAGAAGAGAACGCCTCATCTTAAATTGCAGTAACGATTTGTTACCGCAACTTTTTCGCCCAATAAATAAGGTCACATACGTAAATTCTGTCATTTTGTCGGCTTTAACGCTCTATTTCCGGTTTTTGACCCGGCAAAACCAAACATTTACATACAGGATATATACAGAGTGATGTATAGGAACGAATGCATCATCTTAAACAAGATTTTCGCCCAATGAAGAAGTTCACATACGTAAATTCGGACATTTTCTCGACTTTAACTCTCTATTACCGGTTTTTCACCTGGCAAACCCAAACAATTTCATATAGGATATATTCAGAGTGATGCATATAAGAGAACACATCATCTTAAATTACAGTAACTATTTGTTACCGCAACATTATCGCCCAATAAATAAGGTCGCTCAGGATATGTACAGAGTGATGCATAGAAGAGAATGCCTCATCTTAAATTGCAGTAACGATTTGTTACGGCAACACAAAAGCCGACAGAATTTACGTATGCGACTGTTCGGTTAATGGTCGTGAGAAGAACAATAATTCTCGTCGACGTTAGCCAGCGGGTTGGTTCAGGATGCTGACTTTAAAATGAGTGTTAAACTCTGACCTTAACGAAAAACAGGGTTTTTATTACAAATCACTTACAACCGTAACACCCGACCGGCACATCTTCGAATCGAGACGCGGCTATTTTCACTCCACGTGATGTGAAACTTAAGATCGTAAATGACACACCGAAAATACTTACTTCAATGCAAGTTTACAGCTTTTGCGCAGTTTAGATTTGTTGCGTACAGTGCGGATGCTCTACGCAAATTAATATACAGCTTACCTAAATTCGGTAATTTTCTCGACTTTAACTCATTATTTCTGGATTTTCACCTAGCAAAACCAAACAATTTCAAATAAGATATGTTCAGAGTGATGCACAGAAGAGAATGCATTATCATAAATTGCAGTAACAATATGTTACCGAAACATTTTCGACCAATAAATGAGGTCACATACGTTACTTCGGTCATTTTCTCGATTTTACTCTCTATTTCCGGATTTTCACCTAGCAAAACGAAACATAAATAAACGTAAATTCTGTCATTTTGTCGGCTTTAACGCTCTATTTTCGGTTTTTGACCCAGCAAAACCAAACATTTAAATACAGGATATATACAGAGTGATGCATAGAAAAGAATGCATCATCTTAAACTGCAGTAACAATTTGATACCGCAACATTTTTGTCCAATAAATAAAGTCACATACGTAAATTCGGTCATTTTCTCGACTTCAACTCTCTATTTCCGGAATTTCACCTTGCAAAACGAAACAGTTTCATATAGGATATGTTCTGCGTGATGCACAGAAGAGAATGCATTATCTTAAATTGCAGTAACAATTCGTTACCACAACATTTTCGCCCAATAACCGCGACCATATACGTAAATTCGGTCATTTTCTCGACTTTAACGCTCTATTTCTGGTTTTTCACCTAGCAAAACCACACAATTTCATATAGGATATATTCAGAGTGATGCATATAAGAGAACGCATCATCTTAAATTGCAGTAACGATTTGTTTCCGCCATATTTTCGCCCAATAAATAAGGCCACATACGTAAATGCGGGCATTTTCTAGACTTTAACTCTCTATTTCCGGTTTTTCACCTAGCAAAACCAAACATTTACATACAGGATAAGTACAGAGTGATGCATAGAAGAGAACGCCTCATCTTAAATTGCAGTAACGATTTGTTACCGCAACTTTTTCGCCCAATAACTGCGGTCATATACGTATGTTCGGTCATTTTCTCGACTTTAGCCCTTTATGTACGGTTTTTGACCCAGCAAAACTACATATTTACATACGGGATATGTTCAGAATGATGCATAGGAGAGAGTGCGTCATGATAAATTGCAGTAACAATTTGTCACCGCAACATTTTCGCCCAATAAATAAGGTCACATACGTAAATTCTGTCATTTTGTCGGCTTTAACGCTCTATTTCCGGTTTTTGACCCGGCAAAACCAAACATTTACATACAGGATATATACAGAGTGATGTATAGAAACGAATGCATCATCTTAAACAAGATTTTCGCCCAATGAAGAAGGTCACATACGTCAAATCTGTCATTTTGTCGGCTTTAACGCTCTATCTCCGGTGTTTGACCCGTCAAAACCAAACATTTACATACGGGATATATACAGAGTGATGCATAGAAAAGAATGCATCATCTTAAATTGCTGTAACAATTAGTTACCAGAAAACTTTCGCCCAAGAAATAAGATCTCATACGTAAATTCGGACATTTTCTCGACTTTAACTCTTACGACTTACTCTCTATTACCGGTTTTTCACCTGGCAAAACCAAACAATTTCATATAGGATATATTCAGAGTGATGCATATAAGAGAACACATCATCTTAAATTACAGTAACTATTTGTTACCGCAACATTATCGCCCAATAAATAAGGTCGCTCAGGATATGCACAGAGTGATGCATAGAAGAGAATGCCTCATCTTAAATTGCAGTAACGATTTGTTACGGCAACACAAAAGCCGACAGAATTTACGTATGCGACTGTTCGGTTAATGGTCGTGAGAAGAACAATAATTCTCGTCGACGTTAGCCAGCGGGTTGGTTCAGGATGCTGACTTTAAAATGAGTGTTAAACTCTGACCTTAACGAAAAAAAAAGGTTTTTATTACAAATCACTTACAACCTTAACACGCGACCGGCACATCTTCGAATCGAGACGCGGCTATTTTCACTCCACGTGATGTGAAACTTAAGATCGTAAATGACACACCGAAAATACTTACTTCAATGCAAGTTTACAGTTTTGCGCAGTTTAGATTTGTTGCGTACAGCGCGGATGCTGTACGCAAATTAATATAAAACATACGTAAATTTCGTAATTTTCTCGACTTTAACTCATTATTTCTGGTTTTTCACCTAGCAAAACCAAACAATTTCATATAGGATATATTCAGAGTGATGCATATAAGAGAACGCATCATCTTAAATTGCAGTAACGATTTGTTTCCGCCATATTTTCGCCCGATAAATAAGGCCACATACGTAAATTCGGGCATTTTCTAGACTTTAACTCTCTATTTCCGGTTTTTCACCTAGCAAAACGAAACATAAATAAACGTAAATTCTGTCATTTTGTCGGCTTTAACGCTCTATTTTCGGTTTTTGACCCAGCAAAACCAAACATTTAAATACAGGATATATACAGAGTGATGCATAGAAAAGAATGCATCATCTTAAACTGCAGTAACAATTTGATACCGCAACATTTTTGTCCAATAAATAAAGTCACATACGTAAATTCGGTCATTTTCTCGACTTCAACTCTCTATTTCCGGAATTTCACCTTGCAAAACGAAACAGTTTCATATAGGATATGTTCTGCGTGATGCACAGAAGAGAATGCATTATCTTAAATTGCAGTAACAATTCGTTACCACAACATTTTCGCCCAATAACCGCGACCATATACGTAAATTCGGTCATTTTCTCGACTTTAACGCTCTATTTCTGGTTTTTCACCTAGCAAAACCACACAATTTCATATAGGATATATTCAGAGTGATGCATATAAGAGAACGCATCATCTTAAATTGCAGTAACGATTTGTTTCCGCCATATTTTCGCCCAATAAATAAGGCCACATACGTAAATGCGGGCATTTTCTAGACTTTAACTCTCTATTTCCGGTTTTTCACCTAGCAAAACCAAACATTTACATACAGGATAAGTACAGAGTGATGCATAGAAGAGAACGCCTCATCTTAAATTGCAGTAACGATTTGTTACCGCAACTTTTTCGCCCAATAACTGCGGTCATATACGTATGTTCGGTCATTTTCTCGACTTTAGCCCTTTATGTACGGTTTTTGACCCAGCAAAACTACATATTTACATACGGGATATGTTCAGAATGATGCATAGGAGAGAGTGCGTCATGATAAATTGCAGTAACAATTTGTCACCGCAACATTTTCGCCCAATAAATAAGGTCACATACGTAAATTCTGTCATTTTGTCGGCTTTAACGCTCTATTTCCGGTTTTTGACCCGGCAAAACCAAACATTTACATACAGGATATATACAGAGTGATGTATAGAAACGAATGCATCATCTTAAACAAGATTTTCGCCCAATGAAGAAGGTCACATACGTCAAATCTGTCATTTTGTCGGCTTTAACGCTCTATCTCCGGTGTTTGACCCGTCAAAACCAAACATTTACATACGGGATATATACAGAGTGATGCATAGAAAAGAATGCATCATCTTAAATTGCTGTAACAATTAGTTACCAGAAAACTTTCGCCCAAGAAATAAGATCTCATACGTAAATTCGGACATTTTCTCGACTTTAACTCTTACGACTTACTCTCTATTACCGGTTTTTCACCTGGCAAAACCAAACAATTTCATATAGGATATATTCAGAGTGATGCATATAAGAGAACACATCATCTTAAATTACAGTAACTATTTGTTACCGCAACATTATCGCCCAATAAATAAGGTCGCTCAGGATATGCACAGAGTGATGCATAGAAGAGAATGCCTCATCTTAAATTGCAGTAACGATTTGTTACGGCAACACAAAAGCCGACAGAATTTACGTATGCGACTGTTCGGTTAATGGTCGTGAGAAGAACAATAATTCTCGTCGACGTTAGCCAGCGGGTTGGTTCAGGATGCTGACTTTAAAATGAGTGTTAAACTCTGACCTTAACGAAAAAAAAAGGTTTTTATTACAAATCACTTACAACCTTAACACGCGACCGGCACATCTTCGAATCGAGACGCGGCTATTTTCACTCCACGTGATGTGAAACTTAAGATCGTAAATGACACACCGAAAATACTTACTTCAATGCAAGTTTACAGTTTTGCGCAGTTTAGATTTGTTGCGTACAGCGCGGATGCTGTACGCAAATTAATATAAAACATACGTAAATTTCGTAATTTTCTCGACTTTAACTCATTATTTCTGGTTTTTCACCTAGCAAAACCAAACAATTTCATATAGGATATATTCAGAGTGATGCATATAAGAGAACGCATCATCTTAAATTGCAGTAACGATTTGTTTCCGCCATATTTTCGCCCGATAAATAAGGCCACATACGTAAATTCGGGCATTTTCTAGACTTTAACTCTCTATTTCCGGTTTTTCACCTGGCAAAGCCAAACATTTAGATACAGGATAAGTACAGAGTTATGCATAGAAGAGAACGCCTCATCTTAAATTGCAGGAAGGATTTGTTAGCGCAACATTTTCGCCCAATAACTGCGGTCATATACGTAAATTCGGTCATTTTCTCGACTTTAGCCCTTTATATACGGTTTTTGACCCAGCAAAACCACATATTTGCATACGGGATATGTTCAGAATGATGCATAGGAGAGAGTGCGTCATGATAAATTGCAGTAACAATTTGTCACCGCAACATTTTCGCCCAATAAATAAGGTCACATACGTAAATTCTGTCATTTTGTCGGCTTTAACGCTCTATTTCCGGTTTTTGACCCGGCAAAACCAAACATTTACATACAGGATAAGTACAGAGTGATGCATAGAAGAGAACGCCTCATCTCAAATTGCAGGAACGATTTGTTGCCGCAACTTTTTCGCCCAATAAATAAGGTCACATACGTAAATTCTGTCATTTTGTCGGCTTTAACGCTCTATTTCCGGTTTTGACCCGGCAAAACCAAACATTTACATACAGGATAAGTACAGAGTTATGCATAGAAGAGAACGCCTCATCTTAAATTGCAGGAAGGATTTGTTAGCGCAACATTTTCGCCCAATAACTGCGGTGGGGGGGGGGGGGTGGGGGGGGGGGGGGGTGGGGGGGGGGGGGGGTGGGGGGGGGGGGGGGTGGGGGGGGGGGGGGGTGGGGGGGGGGGGGGGTGGGGGGGGGGGGGGGTGGGGGGGGGGGGGGGTGGGGGGGGGGGGGGGTGGGGGGGGGGGGGGGTGGGGGGGGGGGGGGGTGGGGGGGGGGGGGGGTGGGGGGGGGGGGGGGTGGGGGGGGGGGGGGGTGGGGGGGGGGGGGGGTGGGGGGGGGGGGGGGTGGGGGGGGGGGGGGGTGGGGGGGGGGGGGGGTGGGGGGGGGGGGGGGTGGGGGGGGGGGGGGGTGGGGGGGGGGGGGGGTGGGGGGGGGGGGGGGTGGGGGGGGGGGGGGGTGGGGGGGGGGGGGGGTGGGGGGGGGGGGGGGTGGGGGGGGGGGGGGGTGGGGGGGGGGGGGGGTGGGGGGGGGGGGGGGTGGGGGGGGGGGGGGGTGGGGGGGGGGGGGGGTGGGGGGGGGGGGGGGTGGGGGGGGGCATTATGAGGCCTTATGGGGCCTTATTAAGCCTTATTGGGCCTTATTGGGCCTTATTAGGCCTTATGAGACCTTATGGGGCCTTATTAGGCCTTATTGGGCCTTATTGGGCCTTATGGGGCCTTATGGGGCCTTATTGGGCCTTATTGGGCCTTATGAGGCCTTATGGGGCCTTATTAGGCCTTATGAGGCCTTATGGGGCCTTATTAGGCCTGATGGGGCCTTATTAGGCTTTATGAGGCCTTATGGGGCTTTATGAGGCCTTATGGGGCCTTATTAGGCCTTATGAGGCCTTATGGGGCCTTATGGGGCCTTATTAGGCCTGATGGGGCCTTATTAGGCTTTATGAGGCCTTATGGGGCTTTATGAGGCCTTATGGGGCCTTATTAGGCCTTATGAGGCCTTATGGGGCCTTATTAGGCCTTATGAGGCCTTATGGGGCCTTATGGGGCCTTATTAGGCCTTATTGGGCATTATGGGGCCTTATGGGGCCTTATTAAGCCTTATTGGGCCTTATTAGGCCTTATGAGACCTTATGGGGCCTTATGAGGCCTTGTTTAGTGTAGTGTAGCCGTGGAGTGAGATATTACAATTTCAGTGGCAATGAACGTCATATATAAATTTCGGAGGTTATAGACGCATTGTTGTCTGTTAATTTCAAAATAAGATGTGTTTATAACTTTTATGGTATTCTTCGCGTTACAATAGTGCGCAAATTATTTCATTCTTCCCTAATATTTGACATTTTTGTATGGATATTGTTATTTCGAGATTACAACGACGTAGTTTTCGGTGAACGCTATACATACATTTTAGTACTAACTGTCACAATAAGTAAGCGCTATTACATTTTGTCGATGAACATTTTGAGATCCATTTCGCATACGTGCTGTTTTTAATTTGATTTTAATTTAATTTTATTTCTAAATTATTGGTTAGTCTATTTCAGTTTCTTGCACTTATTAGTTGAAGCGATTTGCATGCATCAGTTTGTAAGTTTAATTACCATGACCTTATTTAAAATGTTACTACTGTAATTTTCCCTTGAAAATTTGTGGGTAGTGTGCTTTTAATGTTAATGATTCCTGCAAGTATATATAATTTGATATTTCATTTATATGAAGCTTGTGAGAAAATGTAATGTCTTTGGTGTTCTATTTCTTGTTCTCATTTTCCTCTCGTAATTATTTGGGATCTAAAGAAGGTTCTGGTGAAATAAATATAAGGTTATATTACTAAAATTTGTCTTGGTATGTATTTTTCTCGCTCTCCACAAAATTGTGTCAAGCCTAACTTAACGGCGAGTTTCTTATCATTTTTTATACTTTGAGAATGGCAATTCCTAATCTCTTTTTCATTCCTTCTCGATATTACGCGGTCGACGTTATTTGCGATGGCAAGCCCTAAGGAAACCATACATAGTCTCTACACGCTGCGAGAGTTAAAAATGATATTGAATTTACATACATAACAATACAAAAAAAAACTTAAAATTAAGTAAGTGTTTTTCTCGCTCTCCACCAAATTGTGGCAAGCCTGACTTAACGGCGAGTTTCTAATCATTTTTTATATTCCGAGAGTTTCCAAATTCTCGTTTTCATTCCTTCTCGATTTTACAAGGTCAATGTTATGGTAAGCCCTAAGGAAACCGTATACAGTTTAAACACTTTACGAAAGTTAAAAATGGTTAAAAGTCAAAACACAAATTGATGTTTAAAAGTGATTGCTAAATTCAGGTTGCGGTATTTTCTTGTTTCCTTTTATTCATTTCATCCGTCTTTATTTCCTCCCTTACAATATTACGATAGGAGAATGCGATTTGATAAAGTAACTTTCTTTGTATGTATAGATGTATATTCTCTAACTTCTTTTTATATCTTTTATTTTATTCATGGTCATATGCAATTAGTTTTTCTGCAATGAAAGAAATAGTAGTGAATGTAAACAATTATACGTTGGTTGTTCTTATTTTACTGCCTATAGTTATTATCGGAAATGTTGCCTTAAAATTTGAATGTTGCTTGTGAACTGATATAGTAAAAAGAAATTTATTCATTTTTAGTCTTAAAAGAACATATGTAACTTGAAGGACAGCTTCATCTATTTTGTTAAATCGTTTAGATTGTTTCCCACATAATTTGATATCCTGAAAAATAAAATGTTCACATACATATATGCATGTTGATTATCCCATATATCCACTTAGATTGTTGGGTATTGGAACCGACATGCATATTTGTATATGCGTAATGTCATATTATTATTGGTTTCATTAAAATCTTATAATAAATATTACTAGATTATACATGGATATTAGGTATACTATATAGTATGGCTTATTTAAAATGTGTAAAGAAAAAGGATTGCGGAATTTGATTGGGACCTTCGCGTCCTTATGGACTGTAAATTCAATTGTTGTGTAATCTTATTGTTTAATAGGCTCTATTTCATGATCTTTTAATTTCGTAATTGTTTTAATTATTTTAATCCTATTATTTTTATTATTTTCTAGTGTCGGCTTCGTGGCTCAGGCGGTTAACGCACTGGACTACGGAGTCGTAGGTCGTGAGTCGATCCCCGTCCGGTGAACAATTTTTCGATTTCATTTTCAAGCCACGTTGTTTGTTTACGTTTCGAAAATATTGTTTATCTGGCGGAAATCGACTCATGACCGCCGCTGTACTTGGTGTAGGTTTCTGCAGTCCTATATTTCATACTCAAATGTGAAGTATGGCGCCATCTTCGTAAGTCGATCTGCAGCTCTCGCAAAATTCACACAATTAAGTACAATATGGCAAAAATTATGTAAAAAGGGCGATTCCGCCCGTTAATTAATAAATAAAAAAAAATATATTTCATTATTATTATTACCTGTTTTTTCTTTTTTTTTTGTTTATTCATATTAAATGTCGGCGATATTTATATATGTATCTATGTATATATATTTTTCATTTGTTACTTTATATTATTTTTTATTTACAGCATTTTGTAGTTGCATTATTTTTATGCTAAAGTGAATCTTACATTTGAATGTTTGTATCTGAATACTTGGACTTAATTTCAGTTATTATAATTACATGACTGTTTATATATATATATTATAAAAATATTAAATACTATTTTTTACCTCTATCAAATGGATAACGTTGTAGGTTCTCATTTATAACTATTTGTTGGAATCTATCAGTTCTTTCATTATTCTTTTTATACCCACTATCGGTTTCGACTATAATATCATATTCATTTTTACTTTTAATTTCATTAATTTTTTTAATTGTATTTTCATTCAATTCATTTTGACATTCATTAATTGTTTCATTTAGTTTTTGATTTTCACTCGTTACACGGAGAGACTAGAGGCAAGATTTTCGTCCGGCCCTCTACGCGCAATAAAGGTACTAGACCACCGGACGAAAAATCTAGGTAGGCGCGCATAAAGATCGTGCATACTCCGTGGCCAAATCGAACGTGCGGAGTATAAACATTCTCTCCACTCTGCCGCACGAAATTCCTCCAAGAGTCGGACGATTTTCAGACCTGGCTCGGACGATTTTCATGCGGCAGTCGGCAGTCTCAATAAATATGTATTTTATTTTTGTTTGCCTTATGCAAAGTGTCATTTCCGAAGTATTTTTTGATGCCGAAAACAGTGGTGGCCTCAAAATTTCTTTATCATGCACAATTTTTTAAAGAAATGAGGTGAAATATGTCAAATTTTGTTTTTTACCACATGAATCATTTTTTTTGTAGCAAATAAATAATTGCCTTAAATTTATAAGGTATCATTTTGGAAGTACTTTTTCGTGCAGACTTTTCCTATGACATCATGATAGGAAAGTGAAGTTAAGTGTGTATTTTTGCTTTATTTATATGGTGGAATATGGTCAAAAACAAAAATGTTGACATATTTAGTTTAAATTTTCACAAAATTGTGACATGATAAATAATTATGAGAGCACCATCGTTTTCAGCAAAAGTATTTACCATGTCAAAGATATAATCGACATTAGACAATGTTATATACACACTATCTGTGCTTCGATCATTATTAAAATTTCTTTTATTTTTTATTTATTAATTTTTTTCATTTAACCAGGTATACATAATAGTATATTACAGCACAAAATTTTGTGCACTCATCGAGTATTCTACTGAAGATATAGATATCTATGCACAGATCCGGTATAAAGCTGGCAGAAATATATAATATATAATATAATCAAAAGTATAGCACTACCCGCAACATAAGTAGTATAAAATGTATATATATATTTATAATAAGTAATTATATTAAATATGTAATATATTAATAATTATGCTGTAATAGATGCCGATGAATTTGAATAAGTTTTAATTCCTTGTTGCACTTTAATATGTAAGTTCTATTATAACAATACATCAGTAATTGTCTATCGCTAATGAATGTATAAATAATTCTCAATGAATTCAGAACCTTTATGGAACAATTCATATGAAATTGTTTATGTATTAGGTTTAAATTATTGGACTGGGGGCTCAATTATTGTAAGAAATGCAATAAATAACAAATTAATATAAATTTCGGGCTTATCATTATTTATTTTACTCCAAACAACGTTCAATTAGCACAAAATGTAGAAAAACACGATTTTGAGTCATTCTCGTCCGCCATTTTGAATTTTATTTTTTCTTCAATAGTTATTGTTAGAAATGCAATAAATAAGAAATGAAATATTAATCTCGGGTTTATCATTATTTATTTTTATCCAAACTACGTTAAATTAACACAAAATACAACAAAAATATGTTTTTTGAGATACTTTCGTCCGCCATTTAGAAATAAGAAAAAAACGTAATTCCGAAAAAATTCAGAGTGAAAGTTCACATGTCACAGATGATCTGTAGAAAATTTCGTAGAAAAAAAATACCCGTTTTTGAGATATCAAGCTGGCCCGGTTGACATGGAATGCAAGATATATATATATATGGCATCTATTACAGCATAATTATTATTATATTATATATTTAATATAATTACTTATTATAAATTTTATATTACTTATGTTGTGGGTAGTGTTATATTTTTGATTACATTATATATTATATATTATCTATATCTATATACTATCTTTCTACTTAAAAAATCGAATTTATGGGGCATTCCACTCCAAATGTGTAATTGTTTTTTTCATATTTTTGTTTTCTTTATTTAACTATTCTCTTATCTTTAGGACATGAAACTGAATTCGGACCATATATAATAATAATATATCGCTTGTATTAAAGATTATAGAACTGTTTAGATTAAATAAAAATGTCTACTTTAATTTCTATAAATGATTTAAACTCCAAAAAATTAGTATAATAAATTAATACAACACATGGTTTCTGCAGAATTTTTATGAAGCTTTCGTATAAAAATATTTATTTTTACGAATTATTACAGATAGACATACAAAATCGATTCGAAGTATTTAATTTAAATTTTCCAATAGATCCACTGTTTTTATCAATCTGAAATATGTCGTGGGTAGTGTTATATTTTTGATTATATCATATATTATATATTTCTGCCAGCTTTATACCGGATCTGTGCATAGATATCTATATCTTCAGTAGAATACTCGATGAGTGCACAAAATTTTGTGCTGTAATATACTATTATGTATACCTGGTTAAATGAAAAAAATTAATAAATAAAAAATAAAAGAAATTTTAATAATGATCGAAGCACAGATAGTGTGTATATAACATTGTCTAATGTCGATTATATCTTTGACATGGTAAATACTTTTGCTGAAAACGATGGTGCTCTCATAATTATTTATCATGTCACAATTTTGTGAAAATTTAAACTAAATATGTCAACATTTTTGTTTTTGACCATATTCCACCATATAAATAAAGCAAAAATACACACTTAACTTCACTTTCCTATCATGATGTCATAGGAAAAGTCTGCACGAAAAAGTACTTCCAAAATGATACCTTATAAATTTAAGGCAATTATTTATTTGCTACAAAAAAAATGATTCATATGGTAAAAAACAAAATTTGACATATTTCACCTCATTTCTTTAAAAAATTGTGCATGATAAAGAAATTTTGAGGCCACCACTGTTTTCGGCATCAAAAAATACTTCGGAAATGACACTTTGCATAAGGCAAACAAAAATAAAATACATATTTATTGAGACTGTCGACTGCCGCATGAAAATCGTCCGAGCCAGGTCTGAAAATCGTCCGACTCTTGGAGGAATCTCTTGCGGCAGAGTGGGGAGAATGTTTATACTCCGCACGTTCGATTTGGCCACGGAGTATGCACGATCTTTATGCGCGCCTACCTAGATTTTTCGTCCGGTGGTCTAGTACCTTTATTGCGCGTAGAGGGCCGGACGAAAATCTTGCCTCTAGTCTCTCCGTGTAGATAATGTTTCATTCCCATTTTACCTAACAATTCATATTCGTTTTTATTTCGTATTCCATTTTTATTTGTCAATTCATTCTTAATTTCCGATTTATTCATTAATTCATTGTTATTTTCATGCACGATTTGCTTTTTATTCTTATTTATTAATTCATTTTGGTTTATTTTAATTACTTCGTTTCTATTTTCATTTTCATTTTTATTTTCTTTTGCTTTAATTAATTCATTCTCAATTTGTTTTGTATGTAACAATTCGTTGTCATTCATATTTATCGATTTGTTTTTATTTTTATTTATAAATTCATATTCATTTATAATCATTAATTCGTTTTTATGTTTAAATGTTAATTCATTTTTGCTTCTTTTAATTATTTCATTTTCATTTTTCAATGTATTTTTGTATTTCATTTCATTTTTATTTTTTATTATATTTTTATTTTTACTAGATTCAGAGGGGAAACTTGTTCCGGTTTTTTATCTGTACTGGATTCAGAGGATTTAACTTGATCTGTTTTGTTATTTTTATTAATATTCATTGTTATATGTTTCATTGTAATTTCATCTAGCTTTATCATTTCATTACATTTTTCATTTCTAACTATATTATTTTTTCCGTTTTTAATTACATATGTAATATTTAGATTAATTTTATTTTCATCGTTTGTATTCTCGTATTCATGTCTATTTTCATATTTATTTTTAATTTTATATTTATTTGATTGTTCACTTTTATGTTTATGTTCATCAGTATTTTCTTTATCATTTGTATATTGGTATTCATTTTTATTCTCGAGTTGGTTTGAATTTTTATATTTATTTGTATTATCATATTGATTTGTATATTTTTGTTGATTTGTATCTACATAGTGATTTAAGTATTCATTTTTATTCCTATATTCGTTTAAATCAAATTCGTGGATATTTTCATATTTATTTTTGAGTTCATTTTTATGTTGTTGTTTTGAATTTTGGTATTCATTTGTATTATTATATCGTTTTATATTTTTACATTTATTTTTATTTTTATTTAGTATTTGATTTCCGTTTGTTCTTATTACTTCATTTGCGTTTGTTGTTTCATATTCCTTGGTGCTCTCCTTGTCAATTTTGTAACCAATATTCTTGTCAGTTTTATAGTCGTTGGTTTCGTGGCTAGTTTCATATTCATTGGTGATTTCGTTGTCGGTTTCATATTTGATTTCATTATTTTTTGTTCGCCTATAACTTAACTGAATTACATTATCTTTTTCGTCATATGATTCTCTTTCGTCAATTTCGATTGTTGGTGTATATATTTTTAATGGTACATTGATTTTATTCAAAATTTGTAAGTAGTTCCCTTCGTTATTTCTTCCATTGTTATTTTTGGCTAGAATATTGGAGATTTCTGGTGTGTTGAAACATATTCTGCTGTTTTTCGGTATAATATAATTCTTTATATAGTCAATAGTTTCCTTGTTGTTCTTAAAGTATTCTAATCCTAGAATGCCTTCACAGTCTATTGGGATGCTATTTTTAATTACATGAAATTTTGTGTTGTATCCTAAAATTTCTATTCTTACTACACCCATTGTCGTGATAGGTTGTCCCATGATTCCTTTCAACTCTATAATATCTAATTCATCTATTAATTTTTCTCCTACAATATTTTTTTCTTTTATGATATTTATACTTGCTCCGGTATCTACTAGTAGGTTTACTTCAGTGTATAAGTCTTTTGAAGAAAGTTTAATAGTTGGTGCTTCATTAATACTTAGACGAAACGTTTTTACTGGTTTTGATTTGCTTAGATTGCTCGAAGAAGAATTATTTAATGCTTGTTCCAAAATGTCCCCTTTCCTATTGGTAAATTCCTTTTCTCTTGATTTCGGGTTGTTTAATTCTAGTAATATTTCTGCACATATTTCTGTTCTAAAGTTCTTGCATTGGTCCCAGGTGTGTCCTATATTTTTACAATGCGTACATTGAATTCCTATTTTCTTTGATCTTTTACTATAATTTTGTTGGCGAGCTTGTGTATTTTCAAAATATGTTTGGTTGTGCCGTTGATTCCTATTTGGAAACTTGTTAACATTGTTCTGGTACGTTTGCGACAGGTTTTCATAATTTCTGGCTTGCAAAAGATGTTTGTGTGGTGATCGACTTTCTTGGTAGTTCCAAGGAACTGCTTGATAGTTTTGTAAGGGCCCGTTTTGAGAATGTTGTATTTTTTTATTTTGAAGTTGAAAATTTTGGTGGTTTAGTTGATAGTTGTCTTGATCGTCCCAAGGTGTATTTGTATAATTTTGTGATTCCAGGATTTGAGAATTCCGCTTTGTATTTCGAAGGGTTGAAGAATGATAATTTTGTTGTTGATGATTATAATACCCGTTTTGTCGTAAATTTGGTCGATAATTTTTGTACTTGTGGTATTCATTTGTCTGGAAGTTATCAAATTCATCTAAAGGAGAGTTTTGGTATATATTTCTTTGATGATGCTGGTAATTCTGCATATTGTGTTTGGAATTATTATATTTTATTTTTATAAAAGTTTAGCTTCGGTGTTTATTTTGCGTAGTATTCTGTTTCTATTTTTAAGTATTTTCTTTCTGACATTTTTTTTATCTTTGCTCACTTTTTCTTGAATAATAAAACAAAGTTTCTATAAAATGAAAATTATGAGCTTTTTTGAATAACAAGGATATTTAAAATTCTTTGTAATTAAAGTAATTTCAGTTGCTTGTAATATATAAATTGTTTGAGAGATAGTAAATAAAATCTAATGTTAAACTTTTGCAATATTATTCACATGTTTTATTGGAGTATATATAAAACGAGTTTGGTTGAAGAAAATGAAAATAGTTTTCTGAAATGAGTACTTTTGAATTTTGTTTGAGAGTTTTATAACATTTTCGTCTTGAAATTTTTCAGGATGTTTCTGGTATGTTTTATTCAAATGTTGAATGGAAATAAGTAATCCTTTTGGGAAAAGTTGTTTAAAATCATTAAAAACTGATTAAAATAATAATAAAATTAATTGAGCAATAGGCATTTGTTTCTTTTGTCTTTCGTTTAGTTAACGTTAAAAGTTTACTTTTATTATATAATATTTTATTATCTATTAAAGTTTGTGAAATATCAAAAGAATATATAAAAATTAAATGAAGTCATTATAATTCATATGGTTACTAAAAAATTATGAATTTTTCTTTTAAACTTCTGTATTTTATAATCACTATTATTCATGTTTTTCTTAGTATTTGCTTAAGAATTATATTCCTTACATAAAGATAAAGAAAAGTGTACAATGTATACGTATACAAATATATATAATGTGAAAATAAGAAGTCATAAAAATTTGATCATCATCTATTGGACTATTAAGAGAATGTTTCCTCTCAATGCCATTGCGTTAATGTATTACGCGGTATATTTTTTAATTTTCTTATTGAAATTGCGTTTATAACTATATCTTATTAAAATTAGTTTATTTCTCTATAATGTATTACTATCATCAATTTTATATACTTGTGACTGGTGTATTTATTTGTTCAACGTTGTAAACTTGAAGAAAAAAGAATTTTTCACTTTTTGTATTTACTCATCTGTAACAAAAATTGTATATTTCTTTTCTTTTGGGTTTAAATATTATTGTTTGTCAATGAAATTCTTAAGAGTTATTGGCCGAAATTATTTATAAAAATATATAAGTTATGTGCAGATTAATTATAGATATATTTAATATATTACTAAGAGTTTATTAAAAAAAAATTATGGAATGGAAATATCATAAGTTACAGCTTTATTATTTTGATGCCATTATCTTTAAGTGTGGTGCATAACATCTAGAGTCTAACTTTTTGTTTTTATTTTTTTAAAATAATTCTATATTTTTACTGATGTTAATGTCATATATGTACAATTTGATTTTCTCAATTGTATTATTGTCGTTTATCAAGCAATATTATTACTTTTTAGAATATTAAGGTATTTAAAAGTTTAAATCAAAATTTTGATTAAATCAGAGATTTATATTTTATGTGCATTAAAATTGCATATAAATGCATAATTTATGAAGGATAAAATATTTTTGTTAAGTGCTAGCTATTATACAATTGAGATAATGTCCTATAATTTGACAATGATTCGAGAGTTTTGTAATTTTCTCTTCTATATTTTTTTTTAAACAATATAAATATGCGAAGATCCAATCTTCTCTTCTACACAGTATCAGATGCCTAGGAGACTACTCCGAAGATATTCAGTTGGCCGTGTGGATAGATAGGTTTTGACTATTTTGTAGGACGGAAGGAATAATGGTTAAACCAGACGATATTATAGTATTTTTTGTTTTGAACCCAAATAAAAGTGCATAAAATTCTACTTTATAAGTTATAATGCGGATACAAATTTAAAAAGGTCAATAACTATTTCTTTTATTATTTCCCCATTACATGGCATAAACAGTTTTCCTGCTAATACCACTGTCATCACTTGTGATGGCTGCGAAAGGAGTGTTTTTGCAATAATTTTTATTATTATTTTTTTTTCTAGACTTTTATTTATTCCTTTGCATTAACAGCTTTCCCACGAGCACCGCTGTCACCACTTGGTATGGCGGCGAAGGAAGTGTTTTTGCAAAAATAATATTATTTTTTTGTTGAAATAGTCTAGTCCTTTATTTGTTCCTTTGCATTAACATTTTTCCCACGAGCACCGCTGTCACCACTTCGTATGGCGGCGAAGGAAGTGTTTTTGCAAAAATTATTATTATTTTTTTTAGATATTTTTTGTTGAAATAGTATAGACCTTTATTTTTCCCTCGCATTAACAGTTTTCCCACGAGCACCGCTGTCACCACTTGTTACGGCCGGAGGGAAAGGCGTTTTGCAAGGGTTTTTGGTTGCAAATACCGTTTCCTCGACACAACCGCGAAAAGACTGGATCGACTGGAAGAGTCAATCCTGAGTTCGAAAATTTGTGGGGGCTGCTGCTAATGCAAAAGAAATGAATAAAGGTGAAGGTAAAATAAAGAAGTACAAATGTTTTCAGGAAAAATTTAATTTATTTCATTTAAGTTTTAAAACATGGTGTTAGACAGAATGAGAAAGGTATAAGGTAGGAGTGATAGGGAGCGATGAAGCGACCTTCTGAACAATTTGGAGGAGCCGTCTAATATTTCTTTCCCAAGCATCTGGCACTGAAAACAAAAAAAGGGAATAATGAAATAAGGTGTTAATGAAATACGGAATTTCTATTTAAAGTATTAGTCAAAAGGGGGGGGGGGAGTCTACTAATTAATAGAAAACAAAAATAAAAATTATAATATATAACAATATGACAATATGAAGTCCCTATGGATTTATCCTGGTCGACGTGCTGCCATCGATTACAGGATAAACCAACGTTAGGATTGATATGGATCCACTTACCGGAGAAGGTTAACAGAGTCCAAAAGGAACTTCGTCCACCGCTCGGGAAAGAGGAAAGAATCAATCCTTAGCTAATAAAAAAAAACAATAAATAAATATGATTTTTCCTAAATTGAATTGGTTCGGATCCAATCATCGGAGAAGGTTAACGGAATCCAAAAGGACTCTTGTCCACCGCTCGGAGAAGGGACCGAACCGCTTCCTTCTAGTGCTCCTTTTGGCCCTTCGTCTCAGACATAGAGGAAGGGTAGTTAATTGGGAAAAATGAAGAAATTATTCTTACCATAATAGGTTCCTTCTGGTGTCACCTACGACCGAAGTGTGGCTGAGCGGCTGGAACTTATCCACTCATCATCTTCAACTGCCTGCCTGACGCTGGTTGACACTCTAACTAACTGACTGAGTGACTGACTGTTTGACTGACTGGCTGGAACTGTTTGGTTGTTTGCGCACGCCCTTTTTATAATGAAGATGGCCCATGGTCGCGAATCATAAAATTTTGGGAGTAGGAAAAGTGAAAGGAATTCTTGGAAAGATGCTGGATTCTGGTTGTTCCGTCATATCTCTACATGTTTTTAACAATATTTGAATTTCAATATGAATTATGTATAATGTGGCAAATATAATGAGATCCATGCGAATCTTGGACTCTGTGCTATGCCATTTGCAACTTTCAATATATAGAATAACAAGCATTCTCGTCGACATTGGCAGAATATAAAAATGTTTGGAATTGTTAAACTGAAAATATCGTGAAACTATTCGGATACTAATGCTGTTGTAATTAAACGTTATCGCAATTAAATTGGCAATTTTGATCGTCGTGATTAACAGTAGTAATTAAATTTACAAAAATGTATGGTTGAAAGTATTGTCGTACTTAAATCGAATTAAACATATTGTCGGAATAGAATTTACAATTGTCATAGAATTTACATAGAATTTACAAAGTGTTGGCGCACTTAAATATAGCCATATTTGAAATTACAAAAATATTCGAATGTCGCATTAAATTGGAATTAAACATATTGTCGCAAAGAAACGTATAAAAATGATCGATGATGGATATTGTCGCGTTTGAAAAATCTACTGAAAATGTTGTCGCAATTGAATGTTTATTAAATTATAGAATATTTATTTGAGATTTTGAAATGCTGTAACGACGATTACGACATCGTGTTTTCGGAAATTTACGTGTAATATTCTTATTCGGTATACTGTATTATGTACTTGTTTTCTTAGATATAGCGAAGGTTTTTCTTTGGAGGACAAATCTAAGTGCGATGTTCGGCTGACGTAATATCACGTGAATTACTTATTTTACAGAATTTTCGGCATACCGGTTTTGATTCTTCTTTTTCGTGAATAATGGCAAAGTTTTTAGAAAACGATGAAATTGCTGTTGCCCTGTGATAGCCTTCGGTCCAGTATGATTCATGCAAAGCAGTTTATTTGTCGAATTGAATTATTAAGCAATGCTCAGTTACTATGAATATGGTTATACTTCTCAGAACTGTTTTTTAGTAATTATTTATTTAGTTACGGGGACGTAACAACTTTAATTATGGTTAATGGCAAATCTGAAATGTGCAACTTGTTTGCTTCCAAAATTCGTCTATTAAAGCCCAATGTTCGTCCAATCGAATCGATTGGTGTAAAATCAATGTCTCGATTAGATCTGATTTCACTACGTAGTGTATTATTATTCGGTTTTATATCTGGCGTAATATCACTATACTCCGACAGCTTGTTTCTAATATATTCTGCTATATCCTCAATTTCATAGCTACCGATCGGACAATAATTTCATGGTTACCAATATGAAATTTATTATTAACGTCAACATTTGGGATTGAATTAAACGTTAATAGTTCTATCAAACCCAATTCATAATTCTTCTGCGGTGAAAGTTCAATAGGTGGAAAGTATTGCGCTTCCAATACTGAAGACTGCCCCGAGAGCGTCAACGTAAAAGAATCATTCATACTGATTGTTCAAATTACACTGATTATCATAATATTTTATGCGATATATTTATACAACTGATACTTGTTTGGACAAAACAGCTGATTGCATAAAAATTTGAGACATAAATGTCCACAATCAAAAGTCTTGAAATTTTTCACGGTTATACATAATGCTACCTACACCGAGATATTTTCCCAACTCAGCAGGTGGGCTAAGGTTTCCAAAGCTGTCAAAATAAACGACTTTAGAACCACATTTTCGATATGCTACCCAATGTGTCCCCGGACCGCTTGCATCGTCTAAATTTATGACTGCACATTCATTAACTTGGGGATTCTTTGGTAAATTATTACGCATAAAGACACCTCTAAAATTCGGAATTCCAGCTTCTTTCGAATATCTCAATATATCTACATCGGTGAGTGCTCGATGCGGTAGCTTTACAAGTTTTTTCGATTTTTTCTACATTTAACACCTAAACCCGTTTTATTAGGTTTTAATTTCAAACCGAGACCATTTTTATAAGGTTTAAGATATAACCCTTTACCTATAGCTATTGTCTCCATAGCACGATTATGCCTTTCACTTTCATGTAACTGCTTTTGAGCAGCTTTTGCATCATTAACAGCCTTGGTTATACCCGCTGCGCCACCGGCTAATGCACCTACAGCACTTAATCCAGCAAATATGGGTGCTAGGAAAAGTAAGAATCCTCCAACCTTTGAAGGTATCGATAGCTGTCGAGTTTTTTGAATGAATCGTTTGCCACCTGCTTCTTTTACGGCTTTACGTGCCCCTTTCAAAGCGCTCGATATAACACTTTGAACATTATTACTTGGGTACATTGACATTTTAGCAGCCGCAATAATGTTGTTCAATCATGTTGTTTTCTTTTTTGACACTTTTTTCTTCTTCTTTTTCAGTCCCATGCCTAATTTACTTTTCAGTTTCATTGTGTTTGTAACACCCCAAGCTGCCGCCTTTTCTGCAATGCTTGCGTCTTTTGCTAAAACTCGCTTCCAAGCCTGCTCCGCTAATATTCGATCGGCCTCGCTTCTACCGGTGGGATTTTCACGAGTTTTGGAATAAGCAATGTCGTGTTCCTTGCAAGCCTTATCTAACGGATTTATCCCTGAGTCCCCTCTTGCTAATCGTTGCTTTAATTTTGTACCAGGTCCGCAGTACTGATAACCGGGTATATGAAGTTCTACCGGTAATTTATTAATTAAAGAATTGACCAATCCTTTCCCACTCTTTATACGTCTTTGCTTCTTGTTTTTACCCACATATGTAATCATTTTAAGATGTGCATCATTCAAGTAACAAACAGTTAATGACTGACATTACATATAAAGGCGCTATTTATACATTTATGATCAGTTATTATCAAAATGCGATTTCATAAACAACCAAGAAAAATTCCAATCATCAATTTTGATGATTTAACATCGTCTGTACAAAATAATGCAACTAATCATAAACGACATGGGGAGTTGCTGCCAAATAGTATACGTGCACTTTTCTGTGGCCCGTCTAATTGCGGAAAAACAAATACACTACTCAGTCTAATCATCGATCAGAATGGATTAAAGTTTGAAAATATATATGTATATTCAAAATCGTTAAATCAACCGAAATATCAATTTTTACAAAACTTACTCGACTCTGTGGTGGGTATAGGATACTTTCCTTTTACGATAATGAACAGGTAGTACCACCCGCCGAGGCCAGGCCAAACTCTATTATTATATTTGATGATGTTGCCTGCGAGAAGCAAGATAACATTAGATCCTTCTTTTGTATGGGTAGACATAATTGCGTCGATTGCTTTTATCTCAGTCAAACGTATGCTCGCGTTCCCAAGCATCTTATTCGAGATAACGTAAACTTTTTCATTCTCTTTAGACAGGATGAAATTAATCTTAAGCACGTCTATAATGATCATGTAAATACAGATATGCCATACAACACTTTTAAAGATATATGTACACAATGTTGGACAGAAAAGCATGGATTTATTGTAATCGATAAAGATAGTGAAATAGAAGAGGGAAGGTATCGAAAAGGTTTTGATTGTTTTATAAGCATAAATGATTTTAAGAACAAACAAAAAGTGTTGTAACAAGTCAGTGCAGAGTGAGACTTGCATGCATTAACATGTCTTCTCCTCTTAAACAGCAGCAAGACGTTTTACGTCAAATTGTCAAAGCGAATCTATTCGCCGAAAACATCGATTATTAAAAATGGGTAAAGAAACGCATGATCTTGCGATAAGTGAAACGCTCAAACCTCTGATAAGTCCATTGGAAAAAATAGCAGACGCTACAACAATGTCAATCAACAAAAATGCGATTGATGATATAAACGTACAGAATAAAGTAACAGATAGCATAGAAATTAATGATGTTAACGATTTTGATGATGATGATGATATGCTTGATGGATATAATACCCCTTTAGAGCAGACATTCAGCAGTGATATTAAAACACCAACATATCATACTGAAGAAAGGTTATCAAATAAATTTCTATCTTTACTGGTGAGAAATATTCATGAGAAAAGTGATAGTATTGATACAATTTATGGTGTTCGCATAGAAGGTGGTACTACAAGAATCGGTGATTCGACAATAGAATTTAAGAATAAAAATGTCATTGTTAAGGATAACAAATTTGCTATTACTGAAGGTTTGCTAGAGTTATTATTTAAGAAAAAAGCTGATATAGCTATAATCCAACAGTCTGATTTAAACAATTACAAAAGTATACTAACCTTAACTAATGCACATAGGAAAGATTGGAATCAGGAAAAACCTATTCGGTATAATGCTTCCCACAAGTATCGAAACTATATCAAGGAAATGTTCAAAGATGTTCCGAAAAAGGGTGGTAATTTGCCTGAATACATGATTGTTGAACAAAACCACAAAATTGACTACGTGCATTGGGATGATCCAAATGAACTTGTCGATCGTTTGCGCCTTCTAATAGCATCGCAAGCTGCTGGTAATTCCAGTCTTTCGAATGAAATTTTATCGATTATTGAAGAGTTGCGTGAAGCTAATATAATCTATTAATTGCGTGATAATTACGTCAGTATCATAATGAGCATCGATGTATTTGGACGTTCGTCTCAACGAGCACGGAAGCAAGTATTTCAAAGTGTTGAAATTGCTACAGATGGTTCCTATGATTTTAAGAAAAGAAAGTTATGTAATATCGGAATTCCGACAGATTCGGATGATGCCATTACTTTGAGAATGTTGAATTGTAGTGTAATTAAAAATAATGAGAAGATTGAATATTTTGAAAAAAGTATAAATAAAATGCATCAAGATATAAATAAAAATTACAATGAAATAGAAAAGAGGCGGATTATATCTTCAGATATCGGAAATTATACTATTGAATTACATCAGGAAATAACTAAACATAACAATAATTTAAATAAAAATAATTACACTCTTAGCAATCTTACGAATAATATCACTGTCTTAGAGCGGGAAGTAAAGAAAAATAAAGATGATTTGAATATAAATAATGGTCTGATTGATAGTCTTACGGTAGATATTGCCAATATAGAAGGAGACTTGAAAAAACACACCTATGACATAAGGGAGAGTAGTACTGTAGCTCACGATGCTAAGAAATTAATTTTTCTCCTAGAACAAAATGTCAATAAAAACAGTGAAGCCATAAAGAAGATTAATGAGTTATTTACGGAAGAATCAATTAGTTGGTATGAAAAAATTCACAAGACGGCGAGTAGATATTCGCGGATTAGATGAAACTTGGCAAGCTGATCTTGTAGAAATGATTCCATATGCAGATGAAAATAAGGGTTACAAATACTTGTTAACTGTCATCGATGTATTCTCTAAGTATGGGCCCGCCCAGTAAAAAGAAAGACTGGTGATGACGTCACAGCTGCCATGAAATCGATATTTGAAATGGGTCGAATTCCAAAGAATCTACATACCGACCATGGAAAAGAATTTTATAATTCAAAATTTTCAAATTTAATGAAAACACATGATATCAATTTATATTCTACATACAGTAATCTAAAAGCATCAATTTGCGAACGCTTTAATCGTACTTTGAAAAATAAAATGTGGCCACAGTTTAGCCTTCATGGTAATTATCAATGGCTCCATATCTTACCAGACTTGGTTAATGATTATAACAATAGCACACATCGTACTATTAAAATGAAGCCGCAAGATGTGAATAAAGACAATGAAAAAGAACTATTGGAACGTGCGTATAATGTAATTGTGAACGAAAAGATTCATCCAAAGTTTAAAGTAGGTCAACAAGTTCGTATTAGTAAATTCAAACATATATTTGAAAAGGGATATACACCAAATTGGATGACTGAAATATTTTCAATAGCAAAAGTTAAGAAAACGAGTCCAGTAACATATTTGCTGGAAGACAATGCTGGAAACCGAATATCAGGTGGATTCTACGAATTTGAACTGCAACGGACTAAAAATCCTGATGTTTATCTGATTGAAAAAATTCTACGTCAAAAAGGTTCTAAAGCGTTTGTTAAATGGTTGGGCTTTGGAGATAGGCATAACAGCTGGATCGACAAGGAAGATATAATACTTTAAGACTAATATGGTGGAACAAATGATAGTTGAATAATGGGAATGTCCTAGATCGTGATTGGTTAGAATTGCCAACAGGCATTAATCGTAATGGACACATGACTAGTTTTACGTATAAATAGAGGGATATTTTCAGAGATTCGTCAAAAGCCAACATGATCAGCCAATTGGGCATGTTATATCAGTGGCTGGAGGCTAAAATTATCCTTCAAGAATATAGTATTTTAAATGCATTTCAAAAAATGCAAGAGCTGCGGGAGAATATTTTAAAGCTGCGAGATCGGCTAAAATATTGCGTGGATGGAGCAGCTGCCCTCACGGAGCTGCATGAAGAAGGACACGATTGTGAGGAACAATATTTCTACAATCGCTCTAACTAATTGCGAATGTGGGCGGAAGATGTTAAAAATTCTCTCCACCGTGAGGAGAAGTATATTGCTGCAGTGGTCGAGGAGCGTAACGCTGTCCTGGCTGCTGTGGATCTTGACCGGGAGCTGTTAAACCGCATCTCGGAGTATATCAAATTTCTTATTGATGAAGGTATATAAAAACACTTTTTAATTTTTAATAATAAATATATATATATATATATATATATATATATATATATATATATATATATATATATATTTGTTTGTTTTAGCAATAATTAACATTAATATTTATTATAAACATTCATTTAAAATGTATTTCATTTTCTAGTTGCAGATTCCGTTCGCAGATAATGGCAAGTTCCTGCAGATGTCTGTTAGATCCGACTTCTTCATCATTGGTGACTGATGCTGCAGCATACACCTCTGATTTGACCAGTCACTAATTGTAGTCATGGACTTTAATGCTGATTCGAGAATGGTCTCCCTCGAAGAATGGTCTCCCCCGTCACATTGTCGCTGTATGAAATATCCGCTAATCATCCGGATTCAAGTGCATCGGTCTCGCTTCAAGCGGAAAACTGTAATGATAATAATAATAGATGTAAATTATAATACATTAATAAAATATAAATTAAACAATATGTAATTAGTAAAACATATTCCTTACCATATATAATACCTTCTATTTTTTAATTCCGTTCGACATCGTCATTGTTAGTGGGATTCGGTTAAAAATTCGATGTTGTTGAATTTTATTCCGATGTACTTCATGTATAGCTGATTATTTTCAACGATGCTTCGGTAACTCTCCATCGCATCTCGGAAAAGTGGTGTGTACCGAGGTGGAAGAAAACAGGAGATTTCGTTGTTCAACTCTACGCTTATTCGTTCTCCAAATTTTGTTGATACTCTCCTAATTTTTGAAACGACATATGCTTTTTCTGGGTCCAGTTCTGCCAGTTTCATAGTTGGTAAAAATTTTGTTGTTGTTGAATTTAGTGTTTTTACTAACGCTGCCGCTGTAGCTGCTGTTGCTGCTGCTGCTGCTGATGATGATGATGCCATTTTGTTATACATAAATTTTCGGTTTGGCTTACTAGTACTTTAATTTCCGACCTAAGTTTTAAATCGTCTTTTAAAATTTGTATGTTTTTTAAAAAAGTTTCGACTCTATTTTTTAATTCACGAGTTTTAACTTTTAAATCTCTTGAAGACATATATCGAGCCACGCTACTGATGAAAAATACTCGACTGCATCGGCATTTATAGTAGAAACCCCACCACCTTATACGAATTAGAAATTGGGAAAGAAAATATTAGAGGGATAGAAAAGTACAGTTTCAAAGTTTCGTAATGTAAAGAGAATGCATAATTTAGCTCCAAACGCGTTTGAACTTGAATCGTTTAAATTTGGTGGAAAGTGAAAGCAGGTCAATACGAAACGTGGGTCTCTCAAAATGCATCAATCTCAAGGTACATTTCGAAATACATGTCAATTATAGAAACGCTTAATATCTATCTAAATAAATAAATAAACTTGAAATATAATATAATATAACTTTATTAAAAACTGTCTGCATGTACATGATATTTTTATACATTCCATAAATTTAAATAGTAATTTCACAATTATAACATTCACATATATTCACATATTTTAAAATTTATTTGATGTTGTATATAATTAATATATAATTGTAATATAAATAAATAATACACACATTATTCGTCGATGTCCATAATATCCTTATGTCCCCACGGTAGAGTGTCTGTACTACCAGCCATTAAGTATCGCTTATCACCGTGGGGACTTAGAGCAATTTTTTTCTCACATACGGTGTATACGTTGTGTAATTTTGAACGAATACATCTTTGCTCGCGCGTAACTGTAGACGTATTTTGAAGGCAGTTCAGATAGTCGTCGAAAGTGATTCTTTTTCGGACGACGACTTTTTTCACACCTTTCGCTCTCTTCTTTTCACCTTCGCCTAACACACGCAACGCATACATTTTTGACCTGAGTCCGACAAACTCGGTCATTATTTTTCCACTACATTCATCCTTCATTAGTCCTAAAACTTTTTTATTGACTAGTGGCATACCGTACTCATTATTTTTGGAATAATCGCTCGTATCGTACATATTAATATCGCGTTTCATACAATCATATACATCATCACACTTAAATTCATAAATAAGACTATCGGTATCGGTATACAATAGTTTCGCATTTTCATTAAATTTTTCTAAAACATATTCGTAATGGAACTCGTACAATTTTGTTTTAGAAATATCCAATATAGCCATTCCGACGTATATTGGCTTATTAATGGTAACTTCTAATTTTTTTAATTCTATCGCGACCAACTCTTCATCAAATATCTTTCTTCGATGAAAATTTGGTTTCGATATTAAAGCTTCCACACCAAACCTTCCTCCCCATGTCGATTTGATACGAACATCAACGCGATTCCGAACATTCTCCATGGTTTTCCCAAATACCGCATTGTTCATCAATTTATACAAATTTTTTTCAAATTTCGGTAATGAATGATATACCGTTCCTTGTCATTTAATGTAGCGAGTAATTTCGGTTGTTTTGAACCGGGCGGAACTGCTCGCTCGGGGCATAGCGGGAGATCTTTCTGCTTATTATGTATTTCTCCAGGATAGGTCAAGTCGACTTCGAGAATATATCCAATTTCCGAGTCATCGGGTACATTTTCGAAATCGACATTGTTGACCCATTCAAATCCTCCAGTAGGTAGAGCTTGACTCATGGCCCATCCATATAAATTATTAATATCAAAGTACATTAAATACTTTGACTCGTTTGATGGGTCATATTGTGGCATATATTTATTATTCGCTTTCGCGTACCTGTTCGAGCACTGCGAAAGACCTCCCCTTATACCGCGTTCAATAAACATTACCATATCGATATCGGTGAGTAATTCCAACTCTACTCGAATATGCTTGAGAGCGCAGTCCCAAGTATATCCAGGTAGAGTGTAATAATGTGCCGGATCTAACCCGTGTGATTTTAACAGAGTTGTACGAAAATTTTCAAAGATATCCGCAAGTAGAAGGACATCTGTTTTCAAATATAAATCTGAATACTCGCCCAGAGTATTACACTTAAATACGTTCCACACATTTAGCATGCACATAATCATTCTCACTGACATCACACTCGTACAGTTGATTACAAAATTTGTCTCGTAAAGGAAGATATGATTGCTCTAGGACGCTCATTTCGGTTATGTAATCATAAGGGAAAACCCCTTTACGTATTAATAAATTAAATTTTTCCTCATTTGGAAAGTGGGACTTTAAAATTTGTTTTTTTTTTCATTATTTAAATAAGACGCCAAGTTTTCGAGGGAGCAATTCAAAAATCTAATTGAATCTAAAAATGTTAACCTAATTTTAGTTCCTTTAACATACTTAATCATGGAAATGTACTTTTCCATATTACATGGGATAATATGAATATCTCCTTCAAAAGCATTGGCAATGTCGCGAATAATGAAATGAGCATCGTAACCGCTCAAATTGTGGAAGATAACTGGTATATTAAAACGATATTTGTACTTAAGATTACACAAGTTGTGAGCTGCACCCCGAAATTGACGGGTCAAGTGATCGTGGTCGCGAACTTTGAGGTCCTCATTTGAGAAGGATCCCCCGCAGATGTGACACATTGTCGCTGTATATAATTCCCTCCACTCATTCGGACTCAAATGCATTGGCTTCGTATCACTGAGGATCTGAAAGCAGACACATAATATTACTTATTGACTTTATTGTAATTAATTAATTAAATAATAATAAATTTTATATGAATATTGTTGTCAATGAAAAAGCGGAAAGGAAATAAAACGCGTCCTTCGCAACAACAAACTATGAATTTATTTTCGAAAACTTTTAATCGTTGTGACGGAGACGGCGAGATCCTTTCTGTCCGACGTACGTGTTACGTCCCCGTAACTAAATAAATAATTACTAAAAAACAGTTCTGAGAAGTATAACCACATTCATAGTAACTGAGCATTGCTTAATAATTCAATTCGACAAATAAACTGCTTTGCATGAATCATACTGGACCGAAGGTAATCACTGGGCAACAGCAATTTCATCGTTTTCTAAAAACTTTGCCATTATTCACGAAAAAGAAGAATCAAAACCGGTATGCCGAAAATTCTGTAAAATAAGTAATTCACGTGATATTACGTCAGCCGAACATCGCACTTAGATTTGTCCTCCAAAGAAAAACCTTCGCTATATCTAAGAAAACAAGTACATAATACAGTATACCGAATAAAAATATTACACGTAAATTTCCGAAAACACGATGTCGTAATCTTCGTTACAGCATTTCAAAATCTTAAATAAATATTCTATAATTTAATAAACATTCAATTGCGACAACATTTTCAGTAGATTTTTCAAACGCGACAATATCCATCATCGATCATTTTTATACGTTTCTTTGCGACAATATGTTTAATTCCAATTTAATGCGACATTCGAATATTTTTGTAATTTCAAATTTAGCTATATTTAAGTGCGCCAACAATTGTAAATTCTATTCCGACAATATGTTTAATTCGATGTAAGTACGACAATACTTTCAACCATACATTTTTGTAAATTTAATTACTACTGTTAATCACGACGATCAAAATTGCCAATTTAATTGCGATAACGTTTAATTACAACAGCATTAGTATCCGAATAGTTTCACGATATTTTCAGTTTAACAATTCCAAACATTTTTATATTCTGCCAACGTCGACGAGAATGCTTGTTATACTATATATTGAAAGTTGCAAATGGCATAGCACAAAGTCCAAGATTCGCATGGATCTCATTATATTTGCCACATTATACATAATTCATATTGAAATTCAAATATTGTTAAAAACATGTAGAGATATGACGGAACAACCAGAATCCAGCATCTTTCCAAGAATTCCTTTCACTTTTCCTACTCCCAAAATTTTATGATTCGCGACC
Organism: Trichopria drosophilae; assembly: GCA_030407085.1. NCBI lineage: Eukaryota > Metazoa > Arthropoda > Insecta > Hymenoptera > Diapriidae > Trichopria > Trichopria drosophilae. Next base: position 106,250,440 of record CM059583.1, on the reverse strand, counting down.
ATGGGCCATCTTCTTTATAAAAAGGGCGTGCGCAAACAACCAGTCAGTTGGTTAGAGTTCCAGCCGGTCCGTCAGTAAGTTCCAGTCAGTCAAGTTTAGCCAGCAAGACTCCCGTAAGAAAAAAGGAAGATCATCGGAAGCAGCCAGCACCACCCGGACACAGAGCCAGACCGAGGGTAGCTTCTCCAGAGCCACCCAGCACGAGCTAGATCTAGGGCAGCTTCTCCAGGTCGAGAACATCGTGCGCGGATCCACCCACTCCCGTCGAGGCTCATCCAGGACGTCCATCTCGAAAAGTAAGTATCAACGTCTAACATAAACTAGCTATAGGGACCCTGCGGTTTCTGGTACCCGGGAGAAGTACAGAGGTTAACAGCCTCAGTTATTTTCCCCGGTGCAAAGGGACTGGCTTGGTCCACCTGGTGCATAGGCACTCGTAGGGACAGTCGCGTTTTTTTTTTATTATTTTTCCGAACATTAGGGGTCGTTCTAAAACTCGGTGAACGGGTAGTGGACAGAGGCCATAAGCCTCAGTTAACCGCCCTCCCTCACCTGGGAATTAGACCGACCCATCCTCGGAAGATCCCGAGGTCGGATGCAGGCGTTCCGTCCCGGAATCAACCCATAGGTACCCTCACGCTTTTACCTTCACTTTTCAATTCTAACCGCCTACTAACTTGGCAGGCCAACCAGCGGGGGCACAGAGATTTCTATAATTTTTATTTTTGTTTTCTATTAATTAGTGGACTTCCCCCCCCCCCCTTTTTGACTAATACTTTAAATAGAAATTCCGTATTTCATTAACACCTTATTCCCTTTTTTGTTTTCAGTGCCAGATGCTTGGGAAAGAAATATTAGACGGCTCCTCCAAATTGTTCAGAAGGTCGCTTCATCGCTCCCTATCATTCCTACCTTATACCTTTCTTATTCTGTCTAACACCATGTTTTTGAAACTTAAATGAAATAAATCAAATTTTTCCTGAAAACATTTGTACTTCTTTATTTTACCTTCACCTTTATTCATTTCTTTTGCATTAGCAGCAGCCCCCACAAATTTTCGAACTCAGGATTGACTCTTCCAGTCGATCCAGCCTTTTCGCGGTTGTGTCTAGGAAACGGTATTTGCAACCAAAAACCCTTGCAAACCGCCTTTCCCTCCGGCCGTAACATACGAAACGAGAGTGCCGTTCTCCCCTTATTCCGAGGCGTGCGGCGAGAGCGCAGGGGCCGCGACGTGGCGCTGCGATACGCGCGCAACGCCGAGGCCCCACGCAGCCGGAGAGGGAGAAGAGCCCGCGACTCGGCAACAACACTTCCCGAGTATCGCGCGTCGTCATGGGCGATAAAGAAAAGGAAAATCTCTCCTAACCTTCGCGATCGTTCTCTCTCACCCTATTCTTCTTGCACTGCGAACTTTCGAATTTCTTGTTCGCCCCAAGGCCAGCACAGCCGCCAGATTTGAGCCTCGCTCCAACCCCACGTGCTCGGAACCAAAGGGTTACTATCCGTTCGGAAGCGAGTTGGCACAACCTACTTTTTCTTTAACAATTTAACCGCACTGCGAACTCCCAAACTTCTTGTTCACCTGCGGGCCAGCACAGCCGCCAAAATGGAGACAGACTCCAATCCCACGTGCTCGGAACCCACAGGCTACTATCCATCTGGAAGCGAGTTGGCGACACAGTTTCACAACATCTAGCGTTTCCCCACTGTGGGATGCCTTATTTTCCCTTCGCCCTCTATTCGACACCTCGACACTCGACACTCGGAAAACAATCAATTTCAATCGTATACTACTATAATTTGCCGGATGTCGCCGTCATTTGAACCAACTAATAGGTTCCCGTCCTATATGGCCCATGACCAATTCACAGGTACCGGTGTGCAATGGAATAAGGAAAACCACCGTAGTGGGAAAAACCTACTCCGAGTACTGTAGTTTATAAAACGTTGATTCTGTTTGCAACAAATATATTTTGTAATTTTAATTAATTTTACCTGATTAACTTCATCGGCCAACTCCTTCAGCTCGTTGGCAAACCAGGTATGAGAGTCAGACCCCCGGTGAGAACGGTAACGACACAGCGAGGGGTCGTGTTGACAGTGTACGTAGTAGCCTGCACTGTAAATCTTATGTTGCTCGTAAGCCGTTTTTGGCGGTGCCTCCGTCTCCACTTTTCCCAGCAGGCACTCGGTATCAGCGTAAACAATGAAGGGTACCGGCATGGCTCGACCCAAACTATTAAATTTCAAAATACTTGTTTTTGTTTCGGGGAGTTTTACCGCACAATCATTTTTCTTTCCACATTCTATCTTGTGCATGACAAGATTTTGTTCACTATAGAAATAGTGAAGACACCTGTTGCAATTATGCTTTTTTCCCTCACGTTTGCTACACTGTTTATGCACTAGTCGTGATAAATTTTTAATCCAGCAGTAATGATGATTGATCCTGTCATCTTCTTCGACTTCGACATCGTCCAAAACAAAAGATGAGGAGGGGCGTGGGGATTTCCTCCGTTCTTCTTCAGACACGAGGAGAAGGTTAATATGTCGATCCTTCTCATTTGCAGTCAAAAGTACAGGTAGCACTTCTTCTTCTTTTTTCTCGGCTACTACAAATACATTGACTGAAATGTCGTTCAAATTTTCGAACCTTGGAATATCCTTTAACGCGACGGGGAAAGCAATGCCTTCGAAATTAAGTTGCCTTCGATAATGTGGATATGATGATTGTTGTGAGGAGTTGACATTTGCGGGGAATAATGCTGACATAATCGCCCACGCAAAACAATCATCACCCGGAATTTTTACATTAATTACTGCTCTTTTGTTTTTAATCCACTTGGGCAAGTCGATCCATCGGCCGGCACGCATGGGATTATACTTCGCCGTTTGTATAGCCAGCGAATGTATGCAGGATAAAGCCCATCCCGAGCCATTCTCCTGAAATTCTTCGAGAGAAATAAGAATAGGCACTTGAACTTTTTCGTCGAACCACTCGTTTAAGTCCGTGGTCACACAGAATTGCCCATATTTGTTGGCAAAATATTTTATATCCTGCAGCTGCCCCGCGGTAAACTCACCCGAAAACACAGTACATACCTTGACACAGTTGTATTCACTGATTACACCACGCACATATTCAACGACGCTAGGTTTTATCTCAAACATGAATTTTACGGGGTCCGAATGTTTTAAATTAACTACCAGTGCCGTTCTTAACCGATTTTTAAATGCCGATTCGACATTCTTCTGCACAATAAAATTTTCTTCAGGCCTATTATCTTCTTCTCTTTAAGCCAATCGCTCGACAGCTTTAGCACTTAGAGTCGTTATGCGATGCATAATCGCCTCCACCGATGCCTTCACCCCATTTGGAATATGGGGATTTGATAAAATGTAGGAATTAATGTTTCGAATATTCCCGGTACACTTCTCCATGAAGTCCTGGAATTGACCCGGAGTAGCATCTTCGCCGAGAGGTTCGTAAACCCCCTTCAAGGATTCCTCCCACGATGAAAAAGTTCTCTTGATATCGACCATCTTGAAAAAATGTTACAAGTAGAAGAACGTGTGGAGTATAGGAGACTATTCCCCGGTAGTCCGAGTATGCTTAATTTATACCTCACTGAATTGATCCGCCGTTGCCATATACAAATACAACATTAAGATGACAATCAAACAGTTTATCATCAAAATCTGGCAACGCTGTAATTTTCATTGCGTAGAAAAATCGATCAAGATGGGTGTGATAAATGTCCTGAGAATAAGACATTTATTTTACACTAGTATTTAGGGTACCAGGAAAAATGCCTATTCACTCAGTCTATAAAAGAATACATCATAGAAGTAATCACTAATGGGTTTTACTCGCATCTCAACTCGTATACCATCTTTGAGAGACATAGATCCCGACATATTATCTAATATGCTTGGAATTTACATGTGTTTTCCCAAGGATGGCCGAAGTTACATGTGTTTTCCCAATGATTGGAATCTAAACCGAGCGCTTTCGAAGAAAAGATGTAGGAAAAATAGACCTGCCGGGTCCCGCGCATCAGGGGGTCGACGTGTTAGGTCTTTTGAACGTGTTGAGACTTGCTTAGAGGCTTTTCTAAATTAATTTTAAAATGGTCTTAGCGGTTTTGTGTGAAGGGGCTCAGCGGTTTCGTCACTATTGGAGATCATTGAGATACACTAACGGCTTGTCAAGACGACTCCCGACGAGAGAAAACCCTGAAAGGTGAATTCAAACTTACAACATGGCAAGGGAGAGGTCAACGCCCTGATTGTAGGTTTTTAAAATTTGTGTGAGATTTAAAAAGTAGGTCGTCGATATACGAGATTGCGCTTCAAGCTGGTATTTAGACTAATGGAAATCTACGCTTTCAATTCATCAAAAAAAAAAAAAAAATATGTAACATCCGAATTAGTTCGGTAACAGCATATTGAAAGAGAGATTTCCCAACAGGGCACATTTAAAAGATCGAAAGATATATGCATAACGCTACAGCATTAATCTTCGAAAACTTAATGGGACCGTCCACGAAGTCTTGCGTCATCTTAATGACCTCATTAGCGGCGGTCAGATTTCCCAATGAGAGAGTCTTGAAACCGCGTACTAAACAGCAAATCAGAAATGCGAATCAATCCGCGAATCGGCCCGCGAGTCAGTCCGCGACTCAAACCACGAATTAGTCCACGAATCAGTCTGCGAATTAGTTCACGAATCTACCACCTCGCATGCTGTGACAGCGCCGCGACTGTGGCGACGCCTGGTGGCGGCGGCGGGAACTAATTTCAGACCGCTCCTATACATCTACTTGTAGACAGAAAGACCTTTTTGTTTCTCTTTACGTTACCGTTCTGTCTTGGAAATAGCAGTGAGTTTTATTCATCATTTGTTTTACCGCCTGCATATATTTCTTTTTCACTTTAAATTTTAATAACAAATTATCCTTCAATTTAACACGTTTATTTGGCTTATTGTAATTATTACTTTCATAGTAATAGTTTTATAATAATTTTTCCTTACATATTTTTGAAATATTAATTATTTCTTTTGATTATTAAATAACATTGAATAATTTATATGCATTACAAACTTATAATTACCGGTTTACAAGGGCTTGAACTTTTTGTATACCTAGACGATATAGTTATTTACGCCCGAACTTTAGAGGAACATCACCGCAAATTTAATGAGCTATGTCAAAGACTCCGTGCTGCAAATCTCAAATTACAGCCGGATAAGTGTGAATTTTTAAGACACGAAGTCGCGTACTTAGCGCATGTAATTTCGGAGGAGGGTGTGAAACCAGATCCCGGTAAAATCGCAGCCGTAGCTAAGTTCCCGGTACCGCGAAATGAAAAAACATTCGGCAATTTTTAGGATTGGCCGGTTATTATAGGAGATTTATTGATCAATTTGCAAAAATAGCACGTCCTTTAACCTTATTATTAAAAAAGGGAACCGCGTTTAATTGGACAGATAAGCAACAAAAAAGTATCGACACCTTAAAACAAGCATTAATTATGCAATCCCCCGGTTTTACAATACCCGGATTTTGAAAAAGAATTTACCGTTACCACAGACGCTTCCGGTTTTGCCGTAGGTGGCGTACTCGCTCCAACCCCACGTGCTCGGAACCAAAGGGTTACTATCCGTTCGGAAGCGAGTTGGCACAACCTACTTTTTCTTTAACAATTTAACCGCACTGCGAACTCCCAAACTTCTTGTTCACCTGCGGGCCAGCACAGCCGCCAAAATGGAGACAGACTCCAATCCCACGTGCTCGGAACCCACAGGCTACTATCCATCTGGAAGCGAGTTGGCGACACAGTTTCACAACATCTAGCGTTTCCCCACTGTGGGATGCCTTATTTTCCCTTCGCCCTCTATTCGACACCTCGACACTCGACACTCGGAAAACAATCAATTTCAATCGTATACTACTATAATTTGCCGGATGTCGCCGTCATTTGAACCAACTAATAGGTTCCCGTCCTATATGGCCCATGACCAATTCACAGGTACCGGTGTGCAATGGAATAAGGAAAACCACCGTAGTGGGAAAAACCTACTCCGAGTACTGTAGTTTATAAAACGTTGATTCTGTTTGCAACAAATATATTTTGTAATTTTAATTAATTTTACCTGATTAACTTCATCGGCCAACTCCTTCAGCTCGTTGGCAAACCAGGTATCAGAGTCAGACCCCCGGTGAGAACGGTAACGACACAGCGAGGGGTCGTGTTGACAGTGTACGTAGTAGCCTGCACTGTAAATCTTATGTTGCTCGTAAGCCGTTTTTGGCGGTGCCTCCGTCTCCACTTTTCCCAGCAGGCACTCGGTATCAGCGTAAACAATGAAGGGTACCGGCATGGCTCGACCCAAACTATTAAATTTCAAAATACTTGTTTTTGTTTCGGGGAGTTTTACCGCACAATCATTTTTCTTTCCACATTCTATCTTGTGCATGACAAGATTTTGTTCACTATAGAAATAGTGAAGACACCTGTTGCAATTATGCTTTTTTCCCTCACGTTTGCTACACTGTTTATGCACTAGTCGTGATAAATTTTTAATCCAGCAGTAATGATGATTGATCCTGTCATCTTCTTCGACTTCGACATCGTCCAAAACAAAAGATGAGGAGGGGCGTGGGGATTTCCTCCGTTCTTCTTCAGACACGAGGAGAAGGTTAATATGTCGATCCTTCTCATTTGCAGTCAAAAGTACAGGTAGCACTTCTTCTTCTTTTTTCTCGGCTACTACAAATACATTGACTGAAATGTCGTTCAAATTTTCGAACCTTGGAATATCCTTTAACGCGACGGGGAAAGCAATGCCTTCGAAATTAAGTTGCCTTCGATAATGTGGATATGATGATTGTTGTGAGGAGTTGACATTTGCGGGGAATAATGCTGACATAATCGCCCACGCAAAACAATCATCACCCGGAATTTTTACATTAATTACTGCTCTTTTGTTTTTAATCCACTTGGGCAAGTCGATCCATCGGCCGGCACGCATGGGATTATACTTCGCCGTTTGTATAGCCAGCGAATGTATGCAGGATAAAGCCCATCCCGAGCCATTCTCCTGAAATTCTTCGAGAGAAATAAGAATAGGCACTTGAACTTTTTCGTCGAACCACTCGTTTAAGTCCGTGGTCACACAGAATTGCCCATATTTGTTGGCAAAATATTTTATATCCTGCAGCTGCCCCGCGGTAAACTCACCCGAAAACACAGTACATACCTTGACACAGTTGTATTCACTGATTACACCACGCACATATTCAACGACGCTAGGTTTTATCTCAAACATGAATTTTACGGGGTCCGAATGTTTTAAATTAACTACCAGTGCCGTTCTTAACCGATTTTTAAATGCCGATTCGACATTCTTCTGCACAATAAAATTTTCTTCAGGCCTATTATCTTCTTCTCTTTAAGCCAATCGCTCGACAGCTTTAGCACTTAGAGTCGTTATGCGATGCATAATCGCCTCCACCGATGCCTTCACCCCATTTGGAATATGGGGATTTGATAAAATGTAGGAATTAATGTTTCGAATATTCCCGGTACACTTCTCCATGAAGTCCTGGAATTGACCCGGAGTAGCATCTTCGCCGAGAGGTTCGTAAACCCCCTTCAAGGATTCCTCCCACGATGAAAAAGTTCTCTTGATATCGACCATCTTGAAAAAATGTTACAAGTAGAAGAACGTGTGGAGTATAGGAGACTATTCCCCGGTAGTCCGAGTATGCTTAATTTATACCTCACTGAATTGATCCGCCGTTGCCATATACAAATACAACATTAAGATGACAATCAAACAGTTTATCATCAAAATCTGGCAACGCTGTAATTTTCATTGCGTAGAAAAATCGATCAAGATGGGTGTGATAAATGTCCTGAGAATAAGACATTTATTTTACACTAGTATTTAGGGTACCAGGAAAAATGCCTATTCACTCAGTCTATAAAAGAATACATCATAGAAGTAATCACTAATGGGTTTTACTCGCATCTCAACTCGTATACCATCTTTGAGAGACATAGATCCCGACATATTATCTAATATGCTTGGAATTTACATGTGTTTTCCCAAGGATGGCCGAAGTTACATGTGTTTTCCCAATGATTGGAATCTAAACCGAGCGCTTTCGAAGAAAAGATGTAGGAAAAATAGACCTGCCGGGTCCCGCGCATCAGGGGGTCGACGTGTTAGGTCTTTTGAACGTGTTGAGACTTGCTTAGAGGCTTTTCTAAATTAATTTTAAAATGGTCTTAGCGGTTTTGTGTGAAGGGGCTCAGCGGTTTCGTCACTATTGGAGATCATTGAGATACACTAACGGCTTGTCAAGACGACTCCCGACGAGAGAAAACCCTGAAAGGTGAATTCAAACTTACAACATGGCAAGGGAGAGGTCAACGCCCTGATTGTAGGTTTTTAAAATTTGTGTGAGATTTAAAAAGTAGGTCGTCGATATACGAGATTGCGCTTCAAGCTGGTATTTAGACTAATGGAAATCTACGCTTTCAATTCATCAAAAAAAAAAAAAAATATGTAACATCCGAATTAGTTCGGTAACGGCATATTGAAAGAGAGATTTCCCAACAGGGCACATTTAAAAGATCGAAAGATATATGCATAACGCTACAGCATTAATCTTCGAAAACTTAATGGGACCGTCCACGAAGTCTTGCGTCATCTTAATGACCTCATTAGCGGCGGTCAGATTTCCCAATGAGAGAGTCTTGAAACCGCGTACTAAACAGCAAATCAGAAATGCGAATCAATCCGCGAATCGGCCCGCGAGTCAGTCCGCGACTCAAACCACGAATTAGTCCACGAATCAGTCTGCGAATTAGTTCACGAATCTACCACCTCGCATGCTGTGACAGCGCCGCGACTGTGGCGACGCCTGGTGGCGGCGGCGGGAACTAATTTCAGACCGCTCCTATACATCTACTTGTAGACAGAAAGACCTTTTTGTTTCTCTTTACGTTACCGTTCTGTCTTGGAAATAGCAGTGAGTTTTATTCATCATTTGTTTTACCGCCTGCATATATTTCTTTTTCACTTTAAATTTTAATAACAAATTATCCTTCAATTTAACACGTTTATTTGGCTTATTGTAATTATTACTTTCATAGTAATAGTTTTATAATAATTTTTCCTTACATATTTTTGAAATATTAATTATTTCTTTTGATTATTAAATAACATTGAATAATTTATATGCATTACAAACTTATAATTACCGGTTTACAAGGGCTTGAACTTTTTGTATACCTAGACGATATAGTTATTTACGCCCGAACTTTAGAGGAACATCACCGCAAATTTAATGAGCTATGTCAAAGACTCCGTGCTGCAAATCTCAAATTACAGCCGGATAAGTGTGAATTTTTAAGACACGAAGTCGCGTACTTAGCGCATGTAATTTCGGAGGAGGGTGTGAAACCAGATCCCGGTAAAATCGCAGCCGTAGCTAAGTTCCCGGTACCGCGAAATGAAAAAAACATTCGGCAATTTTTAGGATTGGCCGGTTATTATAGGAGATTTATTGATCAATTTGCAAAAATAGCACGTCCTTTAACCTTATTATTAAAAAAGGGAACCGCGTTTAATTGGACAGATAAGCAACAAAAAAGTATCGACACCTTAAAACAAGCATTAATTATGCAATCCCCCGGTTTTACAATACCCGGATTTTGAAAAAGAATTTACCGTTACCACAGACGCTTCCGGTTTTGCCGTAGGTGGCGTACTCAGTCGAAATACTGATAATAAAGATCTACCAATTGCATACACTTCGCGTACACTGGCTCCTGCCGAATTGAACTATTCCGCCTCAGAACTAGAGATGTTAGCAATCGTATATTGCGTCAAACATTTTCGTCATTACGTATACGGACGAAAATTTAAGTTAGTTACAGATCATAAACCCTTGACGTGGCTAGAAAATGTAAAAGACCCTGGATCAAGATTAGTTAGATGGAGATTAAAACTTCTTGAATATGATTATTATTTGGGTTATAAACAGGGTATTAAAAACTCAAATGCAGACGCTCTTTCGCGAAATCCCATTACAACTTGTTCGATAAATACTTTAGTAGTTCCCCAGAACGAATCTTCTTCAGACAAATCAGTATATTCCGGACCCATGAAACGAAATTCAATTTTATTAGGAGATCCAAACCGACAATCGACTTTCGGTAGCTCCGTTAGAAAACGATGCAAATACTGAAACAGAATTTGACGAACTTTTTCCTCCGAATATGCTAGCCAATATAGACGAAACAACTTCTTTACCCCGCGATGAGTTAATAGATCCACACATACCAGACTTACCGTCAAATCCTCCAGCGTTACGAGATGACGATGACCACGAAGGCTCACTCGACTTGAATCCTTTTTGCGAAATCCAGAGTGAAGACGATCAATATAACTTTGACGATCGTATACCAGTAGAATTAGAGAGAGACACGACAGACGATTCTTCGACTAGTGATTCAGAAGACGAGGATACTACGGCGTCAGAAACCCTAATTTCTCCTAAATCCGTAAAATATAAACTTTCAGATGCTAAGTGGGGTTCCCCTAATATTAAAACGCTGAGAGATCCTTATGATCTAGCACACGATAACGTATTTTATTTTTGTACATCCAGAGGCATCCCATTGGATTTTATTGGAAAAGACCTTCGCGAAAAGAATAAGTTAATACCAATTGAAGAAAGAATAGAAGTGGGTAAGGCGATGCCATTAGATTATTATTGTCCTCCCTCAGCCACAAAGAAAAAGATTACTGCCTTATGCGTCAAAGCCGATTTGCAAGATTCAATCGACTTAGACGATGTTATAAAAGCTATCAATGCTCTTTACGATGTTTCGCTTGAATTGAATTTAACCACCATAAGGTATAGTAAGCCCGAACGGCTTGACGATATCTCATGGTCCCAGATAGAAAAAGCATTGACAGAAAGATTTGACGGAACTTCGACGAAGATATTAATTACTCTGTCGGGGATTGGTACGTTGTCCCACCGATCCAGCCGAGAGAGAGAGAGAGAGGATTATAAAAGAGTTTCACGATACTCCTTTACACGGACATAAAGGCGTAACGAAAACATTTGCTAAAATTCGCGAACATTTCATTTGGCCCAAATTAAAAAGAGAGATAGAATCATATATTTCGTATTGCAAACCTTGTCAGTTAAAAAAGTTAGTAAGATTAAAAACGCGCCAACCGATGGTCTTAACCGACACGCCGGGGCTCGCGTTTGATAAAATAGGTCTGGATCTAACAGGGCCACATGAAGTAACCACAAACGGAAACAAATATATCTTAACTATCCAGTGCTTACTAACTAAGTACTCGGTAGCATTACCATTACCGGAGGCAACGTCAAAAGAAGTTGCGCATGCTTTCGTACATGGTTTCGTTAGCACATTCGGTGCTCAGCGTATTGTACTCACAGACCAAGGTAAAAATTTCATAGGTAAACTCATGAAAGAGGTTGCGCGGTTATTAAGAATTGATACATGTGAAACCACAGCCTACCACCCGCAAACAAACGGTAGCGTAGAACGGTCTCATCATGTTTTAAACGAATACGTGAAACAATGTATATCCGGTGTCCAAGAATGGGACAAATGGCTTAATTTGGCTAGTTTCGCTTATAATACATCAGTCCATGAAGGAACGCGATTTACGCCGTTCGAGTTAGTGTTTGGTAGGCTAGCAAGAATGCCTACCACTTTTAAAATTACAGAGGGCCATACCGACGAAACTTACTTTTCTTACTTGGAATCCCTAATTACACGATTACATACAGCCTCGGCACAGGCTCGCGAAAATTTGATAAACGCGAAACAAAGGTCAAAAAAGTATTATGACCAGAAAATGAACCCTATAAATTTTAAAGTGGGAGATTCTTGTATGTTGTTAAGGGCAACAACGCATAAATTTGGCGACCAGTATTCAGGTCCGTTTAAAATCATAAAAATTGTACCGCCACATAATGTGGAAATAAAAATATCAGCGACAAAAACCAAGCTAGTTCATAGTAATAGGTTGCGTCTTACCAAACTTCCCAACAGGGACGAATGCGATAGCGATAATGACGAAGATAATTAGAGAAATATTGCGAAAATATATATATGTAAAAATTGTTTGCTTATGTAGTATTAAGGATTATTTAAATGAAAATTAATCATATTATTAAGAATATTGTGAGATAAGAACTGATTCAGCCATATGGATTACAGGGAATCAGGAAGATGAACAAGCAAGAAGACAAAATGATGTTTTGGACAATTACAGTGCTAACAGTGGTGTTAGTGAAAATGGGACATGGATTATTAGGGTTCGACTGTGGAGCGCCCAATCTAAATCTAACGACTTTCTCGCTCCTGGACATTGGGAGATGCCATCTACCGATGGACGATCTAAAGGAAGAGAACATACATCTGGAGCTGCTGCAATCAACCGAATTCCACTCGCATCACACTCGCAGGAATGCTCAGCAACGATGGAACGTGCCACGGAGCATCATATTCCGACCAATTCGGCACCTGGCAAAACGTGATTGTCTCTGCAATCATTAAAATTACACTTGCTAACTACCAAGCTGTATATCGACCCGAGGATGAGCAAGTTATCCTAAGGTCAGGCGTCAAATGTCCGGCTCAAAACAGCCACTGCTTCGACGTCGATGGCGCTAGCACCTTCTGGGAGTATCGCCAAGAACGAGGCTGTCCATTCAGCAAATATGAACTATTATACAGAGGTCCTGGCAAAAGGATTTTCAACACGGAATATCACCACGAGACACCCAAGAACGTAACAGTTTACGCTGTACAATCGGAGCAGACGACGTTTGCACTCGTCGCAACGCACCAAATGAACTTCTGCGGTTACCAGTTGGAAGCCACAGAACACCCAAGACTTAAAATTTTCGTGACTACGCCAAACAGACCCTTCGCCGCCAAGGAGGTATCCACCCAGAATTTGGACCTCTTTGCATACGTCAACTCGAAATTCATATACGTCGAGAGATACATCCGCACTCAGATGAAGAGCCTATATAAGGATATGCTGTTGCAAAAATGCGAATTGGAACGCCAAGTCTTAAAGAAGGCGATGGCATTCATTTACATCGCTCCGGAAGAATTCGCATTAGCAATTACGAAAGAGCAAGGACATACGGCAATAGCCGCAGGGGAGGCCGTGCACCTAGGAAAATGTGCTCCCGTAAACGTGGCATTTAGAAATACTAAAAGATGCTTCATCGAGTTACCAGTATCTCACGACAACGCCTCTTACTACCTGAAACCAAGAACCAGGATCCTCGTTTTTTTTTCTATGCCAAATTATTTCAAATTTGATTTAGCATGGTATCGAGCGATCCCTGAGCTCGTCAGCATCAAGTCGCCAGAAGAAATTCACCCCGACACCAAACCAACGTCGTACAGCAATCCAGGACATCTAGCCCGGGAAGGTATTTATATATTTACTCACCCGCCGATCTGGAAAAGTTAAGGGATCAAATAATGCTACCCGCCGAACGACCGGCAATGCTAAACACTCTGGCACGAGGAGCCGCCGGAAAACCCATAGACAAAGCAGATTTCGACATCGTTCAGTTAATAGATTCCAAGTCAATAGACAACATGGTGGAGTCCTATTTCTCAAGACTCTGGAAAGGATTCTCAATATTCGGGACGATCAGTGCAGGCATGATAGGCCTATATCTATCAGTAAGGATCTTCAAATTACTAGTGGACTCAGTTATACATGGGTACACTCTACACTCGATTTATGGTTGGAGCATATATCTACTTGGAGCCATCTGGGACTCCGTAACTACGCTCCTAATACACCTATCACGAGGCCAGGAAGTGGCGCCCAAATTGCGCAGGGACAAAGTCGCGGACAATCAAGAAGGTGTCCACGAAGGACTAATATTTCAACCTGCAACCGAAGACAGCGGGCCTCCAAAGGCACCGCTCTCAACCAGTGAAGTTCCAGCAGTTATGTGCTATGCAGACATTAGTGCGAATGTAGATGAACATTGCATACTACATAAATATACAAAAGGGGAATATCCTTGTGTATGTAAGCAATGCAGAGAAAAAATGTAAAAAAAAAAAAAAAATTTTTAAATTAAGATAGATTGTAGATGGAGAGATCATTCTCGCAAATTTCTGCGAAACCCGCTGCAACTGATCTTTTCCGAGGGGGGGCATGTAACGTCCTCCGGCCTTTTTGCCGACTCATTTTTCAAATTTCATTTATTAAATAACCAATAATATAATTAATAAGATGAAAATCTTAACAATAAACAATTAAGTTTATTGTTAAACATATTAAGACAATTATAATCATTTATGTTATCAATCGTCAGGAATGATGAATATCAGTATTACTTATAAAATTATTAATTATCAATATTAATAATAAACATTATTATTATAAACAATAAGTATTGTTTATTAACAATTAGAAAGGAATAATTAAGGTTCCGAATAAATATTACTATTAACCATTTCAATATTAAAAAGTATTAATTTTTAAAATATCATTATCAAGGAATAATAAACATTCCTAGTATTAATTATTATTATTATTATTATTACCAATAAGAACAATAAACGTTCTGATTAATATTACTCTTAGTACTAGCATATTAATTGATCTGAATGCCGATCACTATTTTATCCAATTAGAATCCCAGATACAAATTATTATTATTATTATTATTGTTATTAATAACGGAACAATAAATATTCCGAGATATAATTATCTTAATATAATCAATTAGATATAAACATTTATAATGAATGAATAAACGTCCATTCATTTCGAGCACATAATCGTAATACAAAATTATACGATTATTATTAATTATTATTAATTAATTATTATTAATTATCTTTATTGTCTATTATAAAATAAGATTATATCACTCCTATATTATTAATAATGAAGTTCATCTCTTTCACTTATAAAACAAGTATAAAACTAAGAAATACGCAGTAGAAATATGAACAATATTTAACGATTAATAAATCGATTATTAATGAAATATTATATAAACAAATATGCGATACATGCCTCTATTATAGGTTTAGGAAATAAGAAAGCGTAGACAGATGATAGATAAATTATTATTAACAAAGAATAACAAATAAGCACCAAATATTAAGTGCAAGCGTACTCATAAATACATATACATATATACGTACACATATGCGACATACCTTATTTTTAGAAGCGTTCTCACGGTACAAAAATTCCGTAGGGTAATAAAATATGATTATTTTTCCATGTGTCAAAAGTTCAAAAGGTAGAACCGCGTTATCTACATCATAAAGATCGATTATTTTTCCGTTTCGACAGCTGAAATAAACATTTCCGAGAAAACCTAATACCGCACCAGAAAGTTCATGTGAAACTTGATAACGTCCACGATCACTGCATGGCGTCATCGTCATAAGTTGCGCGCGTCGCGCTCTCCCACTGCTTCCCACCACCGACTTGCAAGTCGAGGTGCTGCAGTCAGCTCATATCAAAGTTCAGTTCTAGTTCAGACTCCGGCTACCAAGGTAGATCGCCAGGCTCCGCCAATGCCTGACATCGCGTTAGAATTTAAATTATAAAAATCGACACTTAAGCTCGCGCTTGTAATTTTTGTCTTATAAGTTAAAATAAAATCAAGTATTAATCTTTTGAATTTATTTCTTTAATTCCATTCAGAATCCGAACGCGTCTTTTCTTTTCTACAATCGTAACACCCGAATACGCACCGAGGAGAACAACTGGAAGAAACCAGGCTACCATATGTTACGTCGGGCGGAAAGTGCCGTCAGTAACGTAATTTCAGATGATGTATTTGTTCGCCCCTCTTAACTTGGGGCGACCAAGATCCAGGAAAGGGTTAAAAAATTTTGAAAAAAAATATATATATGTATTAAAATATTTTATTTTATAAATAAATGAAACTTAAATCTAATACAATAGTTAGTTCAAAAATATCTTAATATTATTATTAACATGAGTCGAGCAATATTTAACGACGATCGGAATTAAACGATTTCGCGAAGTGATTTGATTTTTATTCGACGAGAGTGAAATTCATTTCAATCGCTCAAATCGAACTAAATTTACAAGACGAGGGCGAAATATATTTCAACCTCTCAAGTCGAGTTGAAAGTTATTCGACAAGGGTGAAAGTTAGTTCAACCTCTCAAAGTCGAATCAAAAATTATTCGACGAGCGTGAAGGTAAATTAAACCGCTCAAGTTGAATTGAAAATTATTCGACGAGAATGAAAGTTTATTTCAACCTCTCAAGTCGAGAAACAAATCTTTCGACGAGGGTGAAATTTAAATTCCATCTCTCTAGTCAAATTAATTAATTGTTCGACGAGGGTGAAAGTTATTTCAACCTCTCAAGTCGAGAAAAACTTAAGAAAAAGCAATCTTTTCACAAAATTATAATAATTTGTTTCTCACCTTTCCCTTTTTTTCTTGAGAATACTTAGACCGCTGGTGTCAAAAAGAAAAAAAGAAAACGAACCGAATTATGAAACCTTAAAAATGAACTTCAAAAGTACGCGAACTAAAGAAATTAAAACGAGACTGACTTCCCAGAGACGAGTGCTGTAACACGTAGACTCGGTATAGTCGAAAATATGGGGTGGGGAAAATGCGATTCGGATCTCTGGCCAATCTTCGTTCTGGCCAGAAGTAATAAAAAAATTGGTCCTCGGAAAAATCACGTTGAGAGACAAGGAAACATCATGTTCTTGCACTCGCCTACTCAAACGGAGGGGCCTCATTGGGCCACCGGAGGAAAAGGGAGTGTCTCTTTTGACACTCACACTAAATGCATTTGTGTACTCGACTCGACGATGTTCTAATAATATTTCCCTTAACATTAATAATAATCACTAATTGAAAAGTAACACCATTTAGCGAAATAATAACGTTACAACAATAATCCTCGTAAATTAATAATAATAATAATATTCATTTTATTATAAACATAATTTGAAATATTTGCGTAAGTATTGATGTTAATAAACATTATGATTTATTAACATCTAAATTTATAAAGAATTATTCCAGCCAAAAATACGCATATGCACCAGGTGAACCATGGTTCGCATGGAAAATGGATGGATTGCATATTGCAATGCAGAATAGAAATTAATAATCATGTAAGAAAATCTTTTGTTCACATGAGAACTAAAACTTATTTTTGGCTGTAATAAGACGCTTTTCCATCTGGGCTGTTGTATTCGAGAGCTCTCCAGCGGAAGAAGATCATAAACTTAATCTACGAGTAAACCGGGGCTTTGTTTGAATTTGAACAGGCCTCACCGGTGTTAACTTAAAACTATTTTCGGCTTTATCTATTTTTCGTATTTTTTTGTAGAAGGTAAAAAGCGGCAACGGGAGTCGAAATGATATTTTATTAGTTGCAGCTGGGCAAAGATTCTATCGCAACATTTTCTGGGCACTCGGAATTGACGGAAAATGTCTAATTCTCACGAGGCTCGCATATGTATAACTAAGAAATGGAAAAAAAATGTTAGCGTCAAATTTTAAAAAGAATATATAATTATTAAGATATATCAGTTACATCGACTCACGTTACACATACAACAGTAGGCAAGTATAATTATTATTTGCAGAAATGAAAACTTAAATATTTTAAAAAATTAAAATATTTTATTCAATTTAAATATAGACAGAAATACCTTTTTGTTTCTCTTTACGTTACCGTTCTGTCTTGGAAATAGCAGTGAGTTTTATTCATCATTTGTTTTACCGCCTGCATATATTTCTTTTGCACTTTGAATTTTGATAACAAATTATCCTTCAATTTAACATGTTTATTTGGCCTATTGTAATTATTACTTTCATAGGAATAGTTTTATAATAATTTTTCCTTACATATTTTTGAAATATTAATTATTTCTTTTGATTATTAAATAACATTGAATAATTGATATGCATTACAAACTTATAATTATTTCAACAATATATTTTATGTATCTATGTATATGAATATATATATCTGTCTCCGAGTATATTTGAATTTTACTTTTGAAAGCTCAGTGCGGTCGAGCTTATAAATTACATTAATCGAGTACAAGTAACTGCTTATTTTAAACATCAAACTCAATGCAAATTCCCTTCAATTAAATTTTATTAAATCGTGTTACCTCGCCCAAGCGCACCTTGGGACGTAACAAGAGGACCGAATAGGACTGAATAGGACCGAATAGGACTGAATAAGACCGAATAGGACCGAATAGGGCCCAATAGGATCAAATAAGGCCGAACAGGGACGAATAGGATCGAATATGGCCAAATAGGGTCTAATGGGACATAATAAGGCCTAATGGGAACGAATAGGGCCCAATAGGATCGAATAGGACCGATTAGGGCCCAACCGGGCCCAATAGGGCCGAATAAGGCCGGATAGGGCCCAATAGGACCGAATAGGGCCCAATAGGACCGAATGAGGCCCAATAGGATCGAATAGGACCGAATAGGGCCGATGAAGGCCCAATAGGACATAATAGGACCGAATATGTCCGAATCGAGCCCAATAGGTCCGAATAGGACCGAATAGAGGCCAATTGGACCAAATAGGACCCAACAGGGCCGAACAGGGCCTAATAGGAACGAATAGGGCCCAACAGGGCCGAATACGGCCCAACAGGACCAAATAAGGCCGAATAGGGCCGTATAGGACCGAATATGGTCAAATAGGGTATAATGGGACAAAAAAGGCCTAGTAGGAACGAATAGTGCCCAACAGGGCCGAATAGGACCCCAATAGCACAAAATAGGGCCCAGTAGGATCGAATAGGACGGAATAGGGCCCAACAGGTTCCAATAGGGCCCAGTATTACCCAATAGGACCAAATAGGGCCCAATAGGATCCAATAGGGGCCAGTAGGTCCTAATAGGATCGAATAGGAGCGAATAGGGCTGAATAGGACCGAATAGAGCCGAAAAGGACCGATTAGATCAGAATAGGGCCCGATAGGGCCGAACGTGGCCTAATAGGAACGAATAAGGCCCAACAGGGCCGAAAAGGACCCATTAGGGCCCAATAACACAGAATAGGGCCCAGTAGGACCCAATACGATCGAATAGGGTGGAATAGGGCCTAATAGGATCCAATAGGGGCCAGTAGGGCCAAATAGGATCGAATGGGACCGAATTGGGCCCAAGAGGATCAAATAGGGACCACCACAGCCCAGTAGGATCGAATAAGATCCAATAGGGCCGAATAGGGCCCAATAAGAACGAATAGGACCGAATTGGGACACAGGCGAACCAATAGGGCCCACCACAGCCAAATATGATCGAATAAGACCCAATAAGGCGGAATAGGGCCCAATTGGATCGAATAGGGCCCAACAAGACAGAAGAGGACCGAACAGGGCCGAATAGGGCCCAATAGAATCGAATAGTGCCCAGTCGGACCCAATAGGACCAACTAGGGCCGAATAGGTCGAATAAGACCGAATAGGACAGAATAGCGCCTAATCGCACCCAATAGGACCTAATAGAGACGAATAGAACCGAATAGAGCCGATAGGGCCCAGTAGGTTCGAATAGAGCCAAGTAGGGCCCAATAGGATGGAATAGGACCGAATAAGGCCGAACAGGGCCCAATAGGAACGAATAGGATCGAATAGAACCGAATAGGGCCCAATAGGTTCGAATAGAGCCCAACAGGACCCAATAGGACCCAATCGGACCGAATAGGTCCCAGTATATTATTTATTCGGGCCTATTGGTTCCCGTTGGTTCCTATTGGGCCCTATTCGGTCCTACTGGACCCTATTGAGCCCTATTCGGTCCTATTAGACCCTATTAGGCCCTGTTCGGTCCTATTGGGTCCTATTGGCTCTTATTGGGTCCTATTGGGCGCTATTCTGTCCTATTCGAACCTATTGGTCCTATTCGGTCCTATTGGTCCTATTGGGTCCTATTCGTTCCTATTGAGCCCTATTCGGTCCTATTGGGTCCTATTGGATCCTATTCGCTCCTATTGGTTCTTTTGGGTCCCAATAATGTGGTTTTCAAATATTTTCTGTGGCCTGCTAAATCTATGAACATAGGAAACTTTTGAATCGTATTCGCAAATCTCCTCAGCCGTTATCATTTTTGTATAATTTATGACGTGGCCTTTATTGTCGAAACCAATTATTTCGTGCGATATCGACGAAGTAGTACCAGTTTTAATTTCGTAAAGTCACCGTAATATTTTTAATCTTACACTCCCTCTACGATTGTCCAGTTCCCCTTGCGTCAGTTCACCTACATTCAATGACAGTTTCTTTGATTCAGTTTATATTAACAATTTTTAAAATTAAATAAATGTTAAATGATATACATTTATGAGTCCATGTCTCCAAAATTTCGTCAAAAAAACTTCGACAAAAAAACTTTTCTCAAAACAACTTAACAACATAAACTTTATACCAAAAAAACATTAAACTAAATAAATAATATTGAATTTATTTAATACTTTATAAAAATACTTAAATACAAAAATAAGCATATAAAATTCATTTATTTCACTATACTCATATCGAACAAATTCAGATTACAAAGATAAGTTCATTGCAATGAGGCGAAGGTATTATGATCATCAACTTTCCCATATAATTTTCGCTATACAATAGTAAATTATACTAACGACATTTTAACACAAAAAACTGAACACACTATATTTATACGACACGCATACTTCTAGGACCAAAATACATAAATTTACGATACTTGAAGGACCTATGCATAGTACCAGGACCGTCCTGGAACTTTTCACTGATTTTGACGACAGTTCCAGGACAAATTTCACGACTGATAGTTCCAGAACCTATAGCCAAATTTAGGCATAACCGAGCGTATGCGACGTTCTGAGGCTGTAGGTTAGGGCAGTGTTAGGGGGGGGGGGGGGGGAGTCTGGGGTACACTACACGAAGCTGAGTTAGTCACATTAAAAAATAATACACACCTTTCCAAAAAGTATATAATACAAGGCCCCTCCCTGAACTATGTAAGACAGCTATACTACGTGGCTATTTCGAGGACATGTCCTCAAATTAACAATGAGTTCCCCCGGGTTTTTTTTAAATCAAATTCAATTGAATCAAATTCAAAATTCCCGGGAAGGCAGGTTCGAACTGACAACTGATGGCAGGCGATTTCGAACCAATATTACCAAGCCCATTCGTAGAAAGGGACGGCTTCTAGTATGGCATAATGAAGCAAATAAAGAACGATGATTGTTAATTAATTGTTATTATTAATATGACTTCATTAATTTATGTACTAACCTTACTCTTTTCGTCGCACAGGATACTGAAGCGCTATTAAGTAATAAATTACCACGCATAAAAAATGAAACATTTTTTTTTATGCGCTTGGGTTTAAATTATTAACAATTAAATAAATTAACAATTTTCGGCCTGTTTCGCATGCTTTGTATTATTGCGAATTTGGAAAATTATTTTGGAAAAATATTTATAGTAAATATTTGAGCAAAAATGTGTGGAATTCTCGTGAAATTTTAAAGTTTTAAACAAAAAACATCGTCCACACGGATATAAAAGTTGGTATAACCAACTAAATGGTTGATCCAACCAACAGTTATACCAACTAACTTTTTTTTCCGTGTACGAGATTCAGCAAACGAAAATTAATTGTCTTTATCGGGTAAAAAAATGGCATGCGAAAATGTTGGAAGTTGGGCAGGAAGTAATCGCAAATCATAAGACGGATATTGCAAAGAACTCGGTTTATTCTGAAGATCGGTAAATACGTGTGCTCTCCACGAGATGCGATACACGACTGACTGTAGCACGGGCTTGCGGCGCTCACGTCGCGTAGCGGCGACTACACGTACTTAATGCTACAGGCTTAATCACGACGAATGTACAACACGAGAATATACACCATCTAAACGTATATTCCGACACTCCCTCTCATTCTAGTGATTGAGCGAACTCACTCTTTACAGGAATTCAATTCCTTAACATCGCTTTATAAACTCAAATAAAAGACAGAATATCTCAACTTAGTTATAACAACAGCTTAGCTTCTAAGTTAAACTATCACAGTCAAAGGATTGAACTAAACGAAAATCTTGACTCCGGCCTGTTTTTTTTAAACTGCGATTCGGCCCCTTGCTCGTCCTAAATTCACGTTCACTTTGACGACTTTGAATCTCTAATCCCACGACTCCATTTGTTGTTCTGTCTCTTCTATATCTGTAATAGAAATACTGGATTAAAAATCTGATATGTTAAGGATGGAGTATGTTAGTTTTTCGTGCATTAGGCGAGTTAGTGCTTTGGTAAAAATATCAGACAATTGTTCTTTAGAAGATATCCAATCTATTTTTATATAGTTTTTCTCAACACATTCCCTAATATAATGCTCTCTTCTATCTACCATATGTCTCAATCTGTTGTTACCACCTGTTTTTGCACACACTTGTGCAGCTAAATTATCGCAATACAATGTCATTGGAAATAGATTTTTACCTAAAACAAACTGCAGAGAGTTATGCATAGACATCAATTCCTGACTAGCTTCACTCATGGCTACGTACTCCGCCTGGCAAGTAGATAAGGCGATACTACTTTGCTTGTGAGTTTTCCACATCACTGAATCCCCAAATAAGCGAATAACATAGCCACAGGTAGTAAGAGAATTCTTACAATCCGATAGACTTGCATCAGAATATGCAATCATATCATCTGAGTTTGCTTTATATGTTAGTTTATACTGCTTAGTACCAGACAGATACTGGAACACTCTTTTTACCATACACCAATCCGACTCTGTTGGATTTACCTGATGTCTACTCAAAACATTAGTGCTATAAGAAATGTCCGGGCGAGTGGAATTTGCTAGATACAGTAACGATCCCACTGCTTCTCTGTACAATCCATATATTAGATCAAACCTCATAAGGTTTGAACTCTTTAGCATACTCCTCTTCCTCTCTATTTTTTCTACTATGATTAGAGGCTTGGTTAGTTTGCATAGGTGTTGACACAGGATTAATTTTGTTGAAGCCAAACCTCTTCAACATTTTCTCAATGAATTTAGTTTGACTCAGTCTAATTGTTTGGGATTTCTCGTCTCTTTCAATGTTAATACCTAGATACTCTCTTGGTTCACCCAAGTCTTTAATTGTAAATTCTTTACTTAACGCGTCCCTAATTTTATCTAACTCTTTAATGCAATTACTTGACAACAATATGTCATCGACATATAGTAAAACAAATACAAATTTTTCACAAACTCTTTTCACAAATAGGCATGGATCAACATCATGTGACTTAAAGCCTAATGCAAACATAACATCTGAGAATTTATTGTTCCATTTTTTGGGACTTATTTTTAATCCATATAACGATTTTTCTAATTTCCATACAAAGTTTCTCCTAGTATCTGAATCTACTCCCTCTGGAATCTCCATATAGATGTCCTCATCTAGTTTTGCATAAAGAAAGGCGGTCTCTACATCTAGTTGTTTTAACTTTAAATCATATTTGTTAGCAATTGCCAGAAAAGCTCGTACTAGGGATAAACGCGATACAGGTGCATATGTTTCTCTTAAATCGTACTCATTTCTATCTTGAAAACCTCTTATTACTAATCTCCCTTTATATTTTTCGTTTCCCAACTCATCCAATTTTCTTTTAAAAACCCATCTAGAGCTAATAACATTATTATTATTTATTTTATTTCTTTCCACTGTACTATAGACTTGTTTACCCTTAAGAGCTGATAGCTCACTTTGAATTGCTTCTAGCCATTTTTCCCCTGTAGACGAATTAACAGCTTCCCGGTATGATTTAGGATCTCCCTGAATATCAGCTAATAAAGCATGATATGCTAAATCACTTTCTGACTTATTTATTTGCACATCTTCCAAGTCCTCAGACATTGAGAAGCATACGCTAGCTTTACTTATGTTTTTCTTTGGTCTCCCTCTTTTTCTTTTTGCTGGAGGTTCATCTGATACTCCCTCTGACTCTACGATTTCACATTCTTCATTAGATTTCTCATTCAATGTTAGGTTTTGTTCATCTGAACCGGACTCACAACTCTCTTTCGAATTACCAACTATCTCTAACTCTAATTCCCGTTGTTTTTCTAAAATATTATCAAGCGCAATGTCCTTATATACTCTGGTTTCTATAAATCTAACATGCCTACTTTCATAAAACTTATGCTCTTCTGGTACAAACAAAACATATCAGGTGGGAAGATATCCGACTACACACCCTCTCAAAGCTTTTACTCCAAATTTTAAACCTGTGTGTCGAGGTATTCTCGCATAAGCCATACTACCGAATCTCTTAAGTTGATTTATATCTACTGCAATTTTCGGATTTAGTTTTACTATTGGGATTTCCATATTTATAGATTTGTGAGGTGTTCGATTATAAACATACGTCGCGGCTCTAACTGCTAAATCCCACATGTTTGTAGGCAAACCAGAATCAAACATCATTGTCCTAACTTTAGACTCCAGAGTTTGTATAAACCTCTCAGCAACTCCATTATGCTCAGGAGTGTCAGGACAGGCTAACTGAAACTCAGCTCCAAATTCATTTAAAACATCTACTGTTCACTTCCTGTGAACTCCTTACCACGATCGCTTCTAAGAAAACAAAATTTCTCATCTGATCCTGTTAGATTTCTAATGCTTCGAACACAC
This sequence comes from Trichopria drosophilae, assembly GCA_030407085.1. NCBI lineage: Eukaryota > Metazoa > Arthropoda > Insecta > Hymenoptera > Diapriidae > Trichopria > Trichopria drosophilae. The sequence goes on along the minus strand of CM059583.1, from coordinate 106,225,644 downwards.
TCCCGAATACATTCTGCTGATTCACTTTTATGTTTCATAGGATAAGTGATTGCTACTCTAGTGTTATCGTCTATAAGAACTAGAACAAATCTAAACTGTTTCGGATGAGCTGGAGGACTTATCGGCCCCATAATATCCGCATGCAATACTTGCAACGGTTTATCTGCTCGCGTTCTAGTGTGCTGGAAAGGCAATTTACGGCTTTTGGACATTAAACATGCTTCACACTCCGACACGCTGATGTCATCATTAATCTCGCTAGACTTTAGTTTTCCCGGATAGAGCTTAGAGAAGTTAATCAAATAAGGTTTGGACGCATGGCTTAGTTTTAAGTGCCACAACATGGTTGTACTAAAAGTTTTCTTTTCATACGGAATAAGATTTTGATAAGTTATTTCTGGTACTTCATCAACACTGTTTTCAACATTGCTGTTTAAATCATGGATTTTTCTACCCAGGGCTAGTTTGATGATTGCATTATTTTCGAGTGACCTATTAGGTTCCTGCTTTATCTCAGAATTTTCTGCATCCGAAACTACTTTGCAAATGAAGCTCTCACTAGTTTTACTATTTTCTTTAGACTCTACTAATTTCAATTTACTCTCTTCATTACTGGAATTTAAACTCTTACCCGGTTGACTTTTGTGTCTGGTATTATAATTATTTGTACTAAGTGACTCTCCTACCATAGCTACAGATTTAGCACAAGCAATTATATCAGGACTATCATTTTTTATCTTTAATTTTACAATCCAAAATGGTGATTTATAAACTCCCTTGATCAGGCTCTTCCTAGAAACAGGGTCAAAAATATTTATCTCTCTGTTGTCCAGAAAGATCTGCAGTCCCTGATCAACAAACTGTCTTAATGATAGCAGATTTTTGGTTAAATCACCCGCATAGAGCACATCTTTCAGCACAACTACTTGATTCTTTTCTCCTACACAATTTATATTTCCTATTCCCGACGTACGTAATTGACTATTTTTGTTAGCACACCGAATAAAATTTTCATTCGACTCATCCATGTTATTAAAAAATAATTTTGATTTACTCAAGTGCTCGGTCGCTCCAGAATCGGCTATGAATTTAGCTACTACGTTTTCAGAATGATCTTTTCCTGCTACTAATACATTTACATCATTATCGTTACACAAATGTTTAGGTTCTGACATACCTTCATACTCTTCAGCAATGGCTGACAATCCAGCTGACTTCTTCCTCTGCACATTTTGATTGTCATCAGCGTACCTAGGGGTCTGTCGTCGACCACCACGACCTCTGAAACCTCTTGTGCCTCGAGTTGTTCTCGTGAAGGTGTTTCTGGGTACTCTGGCTGCTGCAGTTGTTCGACTCACTCTTAGCTCAAATTTTGGTCGTTTGGAAGGTGGCTCGGTGGGCTTGAAGTGTTGGTTTCGTGGACAATTTCGGGCAATATGATCCGAGTTACGGTTGCATTTGTAACAATATATCAGCTGTTTCTGGTTACACTCGGAGCTGATATGACCCAGTTTTCCGCAGGAATAACATTTTCTTTCCTCTCTGGCGGTATATCCACGATTTCTAAAGAATCTACCACGTGGAGCATTCCACCTGTAATTGTCGCTATTTCCAGCAATCAGTCCAGAAACTGGTAAACTATGATTTGATGTAGTTAACTCTACCTGTAAAACAAAATCTTTTAGGTTCATAAAAGATAACTCTTTTCCCTCATTTCTGGCTACGCAATCGGCTACGTTTACTCCCGGAAAGTTCTCAACTACTGCTTGTAGAAATAGGTCTCTTTTCTCTTTATCGCTCAATTTATCTATTCCTGGTAAACTCTCATAACTGTTAATTTTCTCATCAAATCTTTCTGTAAATATAGCTACTGTTTCCTTTCCTGGTCTGAATTTTAAATTGTATATTTCTCTTTTCGCGGTCACTGAATTTACTCTAGTTTCTAGTCTTTTGTACTCTCTTAATTTTTCAAAAATCTCTAATGGATCTTTCAATTTTAAAATTCTGCTATAATATGAACTTTCTATTCTATTAATCAGAATGTCTCTCACTTTGTGTAAGTCTTCATCTACCTGTTTAGGATTGACCTTGTCTCTCTGTTTAGTATTTAGTACATACTCTAATTTTTTAGTCTTTAACTCGGACGTAAAAAAGTCCTCGAACACTTCAAATTTAGTACTAACAGTAAGTTTATAATTTCTTAAAACTCCAGAATCTTTATTTAAGACTTCAATTTGAATTTTCTCCGGCAGACTATTTTCTTTTGTCTTAATAATTAACTTTTCTCTCACGATATTAGCAATTTTACTTTCAATATAATTTTCGATCTGTCAAGTCTTTAATATGCTCTATACCTTTAAAAATAGAATTAGTTTCATTACTTACCACTTCCTTTTGGTTAGCCAGATGATGTTTCTTACCCTCAGTGGCATCACTGTTTTCTACATTTTGATATACTATTTCATCTATTACTTCTCCTTCCTCCAGCGAAGATGCCATGTCCATAGGTTCCTCGTGCGCTTCATCGAGAGTTGGATCTTCAACCTGGATGTCTTCAAATTGTTTTGAGTTATTTAACTCCTTTACAGCGGAAGTAATCTGGTGGATGTCAATGGACACTTTCCTATCTTCCACAATAACTGGTTTTTGTCTCGTTGTGCTCTTTTTCTTTTCTTTGGGCAGTTTTACCTCAATTTCACCAGTATTGAGATTCAGGTCAGCGCTGTTGTTGATACTCTGATTAATTAAGACATCAGTGGTACTTTTAGGGTCTCCAATCTCAGTGGTTTTCTTCAGATTTTCAGTTATCTTATCGACTACTCTATTTTCCAATTGGATCATGGCTTCACCCAGAAACTCCATCAATAACTGAACTGTCACTGGTTGTGACATGTTTGACTGATTATTTGTTTCTTTAAGATTACTCTCAACTATCTCTGTTTGTCTTCTCGAAGAGTTTGATAGTTTTCCCTCTCTACTCGGTGTCATTTTCTCAAATTTTGCTGGTTCAAACTCAATCGTTTCCTGACCCACCGGCCAGTAACTCAGTATAAGGTCTACTTCCTCTTTGGTAAGATACTGGCTAAATTTAACTATTACTGTCGAAGATATGGCAAACACCAGCACATCATTTTTCCACTTCAACACTTTCACTTTGCCAAGTTCGGAATAATTATGGGCACCTCTAATACTCCATTCCCTACAGAGAATCTCTTTTACTCTCTTCCAATTGGAATCTAGGAATAAGGAAGGTCATTTAATTAACTCGAGAGCAATAATGTCTAATTGTTAATGTTGTGGATAACTAACTACTCTTACTAATTTTAAGTCATTCAGTTACATTTCAAACTATCTCACTTAGTTATATTTCAGACTAACTCTAGTTATACAATTTGCTCGAGAAAGATAATATCTCATTGTTCAAGTTGTTGATAACTGACAGCTCTTATAGATTTTAGTTATATTTCAAACTGACTCTCTTAATTAACTTTTAAACTATATCACTCAGGTATATTTCAAACTAACTCTCTTAATTAAATTTTTAAACTATATCACTCAGGTTAACCTTCAGGTGCTTTTAAACCTGCCACTCGCAATCCAAATCACTCTATTCCTTTTATTTATTTATTTATTTATTTTTTTTTTTTTTTTTTTTTTTTATCATCTGTCCTTATCACATGAGCTCGCGCAGGCATGCAAACTGTATACTTCAGTTAAAGGCAGGTGGACATTGGCCAGATGTACACAAGCGTTCGGACATATATTAAATTTGTTATTGTTTCAGTCTATTCGAACTGTATACTCCAGTTTAAGAAACAATAATTTTTAAATATAACCTAATATATTTAAACTGTATACTCCAGTTCAAGAAGATGATTGAGCTTTCTTTATCAACAACTATTCATTTTTAATTCAGAGACGAGCAATCTCTATTTAAACTGTATACTCCAATCAAAAAAAAAAGGTTAATTTCTCTCTATCAGAAAAATTAAGCTTTCTCTATTCACAACTATCTACTCTATTTAAAAACTATGTACTCCAGTTTAAACCTAATCTTTCTCTAATAAAATTAAACTTTCTGTACTAACTGTCCATTTTTAATTCAAGAAACAAATAATCTCTATTTATAAACTGTATACTCCAGTTTTTAAACATTACTTTTTACTTAACACTATTTTAACTCTCAGTTTGAGCAAATTTACTAAACATAAAGTTATTAAATTGCATATGCGAACACGCCCGTCGTTAATCGGTACAGACTCGCCAAACACAAAGGTGCACGCCGCTCTCCCTCTCACCGCATAGGTCGCATGAAGAGCATGTCTCTCGGTCTCTCTCGGCACACTCTCTAGTATTACTTCGCGGGCCAATCGCTAATGCGCGTTCATGCGGATACTCTGAAAAGTGGGGGGGAGTCCGGCGGCAGCCATGCTTGAACTCTGTATTTGGCGCGCTTTCTCGTAAATGCGCGGGCTAAATGGCGGCCATCTTTTCTGTAACTCTATGGCGCGCTTTCTCGTAAATGCGCGGGCTAAATGGCGGGCTTATTCTGTTATTGTTATCTTATCTATTTTTTTACTAAATTCGACACTAAAAATTCTTCTTCGACAACTTAATTCCCGGAATCGTATGAAAAACACTCAAAATTTCTTTTCACAAAATACACGGCACTTTTCACGACACAAAGCTGTGTTCTCAATATTACTTACTCGTTTGTTGATCTTTTTCCATTTTCTCGTTATACACTCGTAATTGAACCTTTTCGTCTTTTTGCTTTGTCCTGCGTCCTAGTCTTTAAAGGAATGAGCGGGAAAAGGACCACGCGTCCTTTTGTCTCGATTTTCCGCGGCACGCACCAACGAGACCTCCTTGTTTTTCTTTTATCTCGTTTTCGTCACGAATTTTACAACACGCAGTGGAAGCGTGGTTGGGCCCATAACCTGTTGGAAGTTGGGCAGGAAGTAATCGCAAATCATAAGACGGATATTGCAAAGAACTCGGTTTATTCTGAAGATCGGTAAATACGTGTGCTCTCCACGAGATGCGATACACGACTGACTGTAGCACGGGCTTGCGGCGCTCACGTCGCGTAGCGGCGACTACACGTACTTAATGCTACAGGCTTAATCACGACGAATGTACAACACGAGAATATACACCATCTAAACGTATATTCCGACAGAAAAAAATGTAACATTTTCTTTATTTAAAAAAAAAATGAATTACTAATTTTGGTAAAAACAGTAATGGTCAAAATCTTACTAGAAATACATAAATCATGCATGGCTCCTGAATATTAAAAAAAAAATCAATCGTGACAAGGAATATTTAAAATACAATTCACAATCAATAATGACTTATGAGTTTAATAAAAATAAATTATAAATTCAAAGGATATAATCACAATTGAAAATGAATTAGGAATTCAAGTAAAAATAGTCATTATAAAAAATTAATTTTAAATTCTAGTAAAAAATAATCTTAATTAAAAATGAATGATGAATTCAAGTAAGAATAATCCTAATCAAAAATGAATATTCAAGAAATTATCTGTATAACCGTACACACGGTGTTGATCCTGCTGTCGCCAATCATGGGGGCTAGATGGCACACTCCGTAATGTTTCATGATTTCATCTGAAATATTTTAATGTTTTTATCCAGAGATCAGCATAATTTGACTAGTAATACAGAAATTCAAAAACTATTCATGGATCCGGAATATTAAAAAAAAAAGAATCATATACAAGGTTATAAAGTAATTTTGAAAATAAATTAGAAGAAATATAATGAGGACAAATTCTGTTATTTTTCATTCATTTTATTCTTCAGCATGAGTTTTATATTTATTTATTTTTCGTTAATTTCATAATTAGTTTGCTGTGAGCATTTAATACTATCAGTTGAATTGGTTCAAATTTACTATACCTTAGAAAACTAAATTAATATGCCTTAAATAACATTGAAAACATTAAAGCGTATACCCAATTAGAGAAAAATGCCCCAATTGAGCGGCGGTGGCTCAGTTGGTAGAGTATCGGCTTCGTAATCAGAAAACCCTGGTTCGATCCCGGCCTCTGCAATCTGCCATCGGGACACCTCTATATTTGTTTATAAGTGTCTAATAACGCCAAAGCTCGGGTGGTTCGGATTCCACCTTCATAAACGGTAGGTCCCGTCGCGATTTAGTCCCATTTTGGGTTCACAAAAGTCGACGTAAAATAATATAAGAAAAAAAAAAAAAATGCCCCAATTTGTCATCATTGTATCTCCTTCATTTTCGCATAAATATGACCCTATAGCCTGGTCTCGAGTTATGTCAGAATCTCAAAAGTCTGAAAAAAATTGATTGGAACAAATCGCACAACTTCAAATAAGAGATAATGCTAATGAAAAAAAAGGTCCAAATTGAACACCGATTCGACTTTTCGAACACTTCTAACGCAAGGTCTCACAGGCCTACATCATGAATTTCATTATGCATATTTCTTATCGATTAATTATTTAAGGCTATTTATTATTTATTTAAGGCTAAATTCATTTCTTGATCTTGCAGTAACAGATGGTCTCTCATCAAAAGAGATAATAAATTTCAGCCACCGAAAGTCGAAGAGAGATAAAAATATTCTCCACGAGGGATGTTTTCTTTCATTTCTGCATTAATTCTGATCTTTTAAATTATAATATATATTTAAATGAAAATACATTATATGAATGAATTTTATTAATGCTTCACATTTCGTGTTACATGGACTTCTGTTTGTTGCATGTTCCCTCTACATTTCCAATATACATTCTCTTCACCCTTTTTGTTTCTCTCTTACACACCTTTTACACTTACATTACATTGCCATTTACGAACTCTCACCCATGACTTGCCCCCTCTATACACTCTTAAACCCCCCCCCCCTCCACACACACACACATACGCACACACCGCACATACATCTCCGTATTCCGCCCTTCTTCTCCCGCTCTATCTCCCTCACTACCGCCCCGCTCTCCTTACTACACCTCTCCCTCTCTTTGTCTTTCTCTCTCTCCCTGCCCTTTCTCGTCCTCTCTATCATCTCCATCCATCTGTATCCCCTACCATCCTCATTCATCACATCCATATTACTTTCCATTTTTTCCTTCACATACCTACATTCCATCTTCAAATGCTCTATGTTTTCCCTTTTCTCCCCACATAACCTACACACTCTCTCTTCCTCCTCCATCCAATACCGGTTTGCCTTTTCCTCACTCCCACACCTCCATCTCGCTATCCTTACAAGCTTTTTGCCCTCGTTTCTTTTACTGCCTCTAATATATTCCGGAATACCGTTCACTCTTTGGTACTGTTTACACGACCTAGACCCCTTTACCTTTTCACCTCTCTCCTGCTCAGCCACTTCAATATCTCTCTCCCTAACCTTCTCCCATTTATTCTCTCCTACGGCGTTCAACGCTGCCTCACTTAAACCTACTCTCCACAGGTAGTCTCTTCTTTCCAGACTCTCTCTCGTCCAATCCTCCCACTTGCTCCCCCGTTCCTCCCTTCTCCTCTGCCACATACACAACTTCCCGATCTCTCCTCCCTCTCCTCTTTCTAGTGTTTCTTCAAATTTCCCCGCCCTCTACCCTGTCTCTACCTTCAGTTTATTTCTCTTCAGTTCTTCTCTCACTATATACCCGGGCGTTGTCCTATCCACCCCCAATATCCACCTCAGATATTTCTCTTGCATACTCTCCATTTCCTTCCATTCCTTATACCCCCAAATCTCTACTCCGTAGTATATTATTCCTTTCACAATGCTGTCAAACAGCTTTAAACGCCACCTCACGTCCCCCTTAAACTTCCTCTCCCCATAACTCCACACCCATCCCATCGCTACCCTACCTTTTCTCATCCTTTCCCTAATGTGTTCTTTTTCCCCTCCATTACTTTCAATCACAATTTCATCATACTACCCCAAATACTTATATTTCTTTATCTCTTCCAGTCTTTTATCTCCCCACCACCAAAATCGCTCCTTCTCCCTCCCCCCTTTCTTTCTAAAGACCATTATCTTCGACTTGTCCGTGCTCAGTTCCAACTTCTTTCCTTCCAAATACCTCTTCACTCCTCTTATCATATCTCTTAGCCCTTCCTCCTCCTCCGCCACCAGCACAATGTCTTCTGCATACTCGATCGACCATACTTTTTCTTTTCCTATTTTTACTCCTCCTCTGCCCCGCTTCAATTCTTCCTCTATATCCGCTATATATATATTGAACAAGGTTGGACTCAGCGGGCAACCTTGGCGCACTCCTCTTTCTACCCAGAATTCCTTCGATACTTCCTCCCCTATTTTCACTACACACCTCGTCTCTTCATAAATTTCTTTAACTCTGTCTATCATCCCTTCGCTTACATTTCTTTTCCTCATCATCTCCCACAGTACTGTCCTATCTACATTATCAAAGGCTGCCTTCAAATCTATAAAAAACGCATAAACTTTTTTCTTTTTCTTCATCTTTTCTCCCACTATGTGTTTTAATACTTTTATATTCCCTACTGTCCCTCTTCCTTTCCTAAAACCCGCCTGCGATCTACTCCACCCATTCTTCTCTTCTAACTCTTTTACTAACCTCTTATTCACCATATTCGCATACACTTTATACCCCGTACACGTTAGCGTTACTCCCCTATAATTTCCCGGCACTTTTTTATCTCCTCTTTTCCAGATCGGCACTACCACTCCTGTTCTCCACCCCTCTCCCTCCCACACTCTTTTGATCACCTCCCACAACCTCTTCTCGACCTTTTCCCCACCGTTCTTCCATGCTCCATTTCTAATTCCGTCAATCCCCGCTGCTTTCCCCCGTTTCAACCGTTTTATTTCTCTATTGCCTTCCTCCCAACTTATCTCTTCTTCTACCCTCCTTATTTTCTCTGCTCTCCTTGGCTCCTCCATTCTCTGCTCCATTCCCCCCAACACTTCTCTGAAATGCTCTACCCACCTTTCTATGGTTATTTCTTCGCATATCCTCTCCTTCTTTCTCCTTCCTCTGTTTATAAATTCCCATGCTTCTGCTTGGGTTTTTATTTTTCCTATCTCTTGTTCCTCTTTTTTCCTGTAGTTTTCCTCTTTTTCCTCGCATAAATTTATTTATTACCCTATCTTTCGACCTCCTTCCCTCTCCTTCCCTCTCTCCCCTTTCGTCCCCACATCCCTCCCATCCTCCTTCTTCCCCTATTCTAGCATTAAAATCCCCCGCGATTACGTTATTTTCCTCTTCTCCTTCTTTTATTACCTCTTTTAAATTCAACAACTTGTATATAAATATAGTTAAGGTATATGATATATAAATTAAAAGTAAAGGGTATATTAGACTTTCGAGGTGTCTCATACATACCCAACAAACAAAAAATCATTGAAATTCATTCAATGATTTTGAATGAATCTTAATGGGTTGGAATTGGTTTTCTTAATAACTAAATATCGATAGAAATCTATTAAACAGAGTTGTAACCAATGATTTTCTACTGTTTTAAAACCACTGATTTCACTACGTCCTTATTATATTATTGAAATTCATTGAATTTCATTGACTTTCGCAATTTTTAATGATTTTGTATTAATAAAAGTTGTTTTAATTATTTATTATTATGTTATGGTTCATGTTGTCACATAGAAAGGAAATGTTTTTTAAGTAATTTTCTAGTCTCATGATGTTTTTCGAGGTGCAAAATTGGCAGAATACCTGAAAATGTAGGAATAATTTATATTTATATTACTTCAATTCTTTTAGAGTAATCAAAGCTAAAAGAATGTAAAGTCGAAAGTTCTGACTCATTTTGTTTAAATTCAGACTTCATAAAGGCAATTCTAACCATTGTTTACTCTCATCTGAAAAAAATCAAAAAGAATTAATGAGAATTTGACGAGAATTTTCTGCAATATATGATTTTTCGAGATTCGAGGAAATTCTCGGTCAATTTTGGACAAATTTCTCAGATTGTTTATAAGAGAGCATACAAAATTGTTAGAATTGCCTTCATAAAACTCAAAATTTGAAAATTCGATTGAGTAAATTTTTATTTCGATTTTTAAGCGTCGATTACTAGCTTATCGGCTAATCATATCAGAACCCCGTTACTACTTTCTTTCTTCTAAATTGATTTAAAAAATTCAACAATTTGGGTGAACATGAGAACATGACATTCCGCGCCAAGAAAGAATTTCTTTGACCCATTAAAATTCGCAAAATTAATTTAAACATTAAACAAAAAGTGTGGTGAACAGAAAACCGTATGTCCCAAAGAATTACACATGGACTTTAAAAAAATCCATTTCTTTTCAAGGAAATTATTTTAGATCAAACATTTTTTTTACAATTTTTATTATATTATATTTGAATTCCGCGTCAAAAATTACTGAAGAACCAGTTTTCTTTTTTTTTTGTTTTTGTGACCATTTTTTGACAATACGTTCAGTGATGTACAGAATTAACTTAAAATTATTTAAAACATTGGTGAGTGGTCATTTATACCGTAAAATTCCATGTACTCTCAGTATCCGGCATCAGAATTGTCGAAAAGATTGTTAATAAAAAGTTATAAACAATTTTTTGAAAAAAATCATGAAATTTCGAGGAAAAAATCGTTTCACACAAATTTTCGAACGGAAAGGAGACACACTCGTGCGTCTAACGCATGTAAATTTGGTCAATGGCATGTATACTTTATTGTAAAATAGTTACTATAACAAAACTAAACATGGCGGCCATCGATACAACCCCTTTTTCACCAAAGTTTTGTAAAAAGGTTCTTGTTTTTTTACTCAGTTATGATCGGTTTAACGAAAAAAATTTATAGAACAAAAAGTGTTCATAATTGTTCAAAAAACGCGTGTGAATTTTTTCAGATTTTTTTTAGCAATTTTTGGATTTTTTGGATATGATCATTTTTTGAAAAATCAAAAAACCACTCAAAAAATTCATAAGTGTTCTTTGATCAATTTGAAGCACTTTTTTTCGTAATTTTTTTTCGTAAAGTTAGTCTTTATTGTAAGTACAAAGCTACTCTTGACGGACGCCAAAACTTTAAGCTCTAGAACTTAATATTGTGCACTACCTAGAAGGTAAAAAGATAATACAGGACAGATCTTGCTAGTATTTGTAGGCAAAAAAATGCCACTTATACTATGGGTTTAAAAAGATATGAAGACGCCACCTGTTGGAAAACTTTCAAACTAACCAATATAAAGATGTTCTTCGTATACTCCACAAAATCAATTCCTACGGTGTAATATTGTTAACAAAGTAATGCGATGCAGTAGTATCTATGTTAATTTCTCGACCGCTTATAAATGATATGTATATGATCTATAAAATTATTCTTGGTATGTATCGGCTTAATTTCGTTCAATTTTAGTATTATGACCGGTACATACCAAGAATTATTATAGATACTTATATCATTGTTAACTACCTAGAAAGTAAAAAGATAAAATAGCAGAAAACATGCTCCTAAAAATATAGGCAATAAAAAGTCACTTATGCTGTGGGTTTTAAGAAATCGAGGCAAGGCCACCTATCGGACAATATACAAACTAATCTATAGAAAGAAACGTTTTGTGCAAACGACAATTTTTAATTCAATAAAAACTAACGGTACAAAAAAAAGTTATGGAAAAAAGTGCTTAAAATTGATCAAAGAACATGTGTGAATTTGTTCCGAATTTTTTGAGCGATTCCAAAAATTTAAGTCGAATCCAAAAATCCAAATAATCGCTCAAAAATTTTACACGTGTTCTTTGATCAATTCTAACTTTTTTTTCGTTAAACCGATTCTAACCGAGAAAAATCACGAACCTTTTTAGAAAATGTTGGTGGGAAAGAGGTTGTATTATTGGCCGACATGTTTAGTTTTGTTATAGTAACTATTTTACAATAAAATATAGATGTCATTGACCAAATTTACATGCGTTAGACATGCGAGTACAATGCCCTCTTTCCGTTCGAAAATTTGTGTTAAATGAATTTTTTTTCCTCTAAATTTCATGATTTTTTCCAAAAAATTGTTTATAACTTTTTATTAACAATTTTTTCGACAATTCTGATACCGGGATCTGAAAGTATATGGAATCGTACGTTAGAAATGACCACTCACCATTTTTTTTTACAATTTTAAGTTAATTTTGTACGTCACGGAAAGTATTGTCAAAAATGGTCACTTTGGATGTTAAAGGGTTAAGGGCTAAGGGTTTTTTCTTAGCACATTGTAGACTTGGGGTTTGAATGTTAATGTGTAAACGAAGATTACTCCTAGAAATGTCACTGTCTTAGTAGATTTTATAACATATGGTTATTTCGTAATTGTTTAAAGTTTTGTTTTTCTTAATTCGAAAAGTATTACATTCTTGAGGTGTAATTTGTTTCCTAAAATGAATATCTTCATACCTGTCTGGGTGTAGTCCAATTTTGAGAATGAATAGTTGTCTGTTCGATAGAATTCTGGCATATTCCGGAGTACCGTAAGGTTCCTATCTCTTGCCTTCATTATTTATATAATTAATAAAATTACATCCCTTTTCAAATACTGAAAACTTGTATTGTTCCCTGATTATGTAAAGCTATATTCAAATATAAAATGACCGTTCGTTTTAACGTCCACGATTTTTAATTAATAAATAAATAAGTAAATAAATATATACTTTCTGTCGAAAAAGGTTTCGGTATTGCCAATAATATTTTTCATTCTTTGTTTATGCTTAACTATATTGCATATGATCTTTATATTTTAACAATATATTTCAGAAATGACGTGTGCAATTCCAAATTGTAAGTCAACGTTTTCTTCTTGTGGCAAGAATACGAAATTTTATACATTTCCACGAGATGTGGAGATACGACGAAGATGGTTGCTTGCCTGTCAGCGAAACGAAAGCGATTTAAACGTAGATAAAGCTACAACATGTGACAGGCAATTTGAAGTCGACTGCTTTGAGGATAGGATGACCCAGAAGAGGAACTGCTATCAAATACCACGGGTAATACGAAGGCTAATTAAAGGATCGATTCCAACGCTAAATTTAATGCTGGAGAAGAAAAGAGCCCAAACGGTAAAAAAAAACGTACAATTTTTGGACATCGAAAAGTGACAAAAATCAATAAGGAACTGACCAACCACCACAGAAAGTGCAGTATGTATAAGAAAACATTTATTGATGTTCTCATCTTTATTGAAGTTTTCGATTTCCTTGAACTTTAAACTTACAAATTTAATAGAAAAATATTTATACTTTACCTTTTTTCACTTTTGGGTAATATTATTAATTTTAATACGTCATTACGCAGTCGCACCGGTATACCGACATACAAGGAATTACTTGACGCAGCAAAGAGATCACGGGTTGATGAATCGGCAGAGGCGTTGCAAGAAGAGGAACCTGATCAACACTGCGAAGAGAGAAATGCTGAAGCGGAATGTACCAATCGCACAGAGCTATGTCAAACGTAAGTCATTAAATAAGAGTTATTCTTATTTCAGTCGCAATTGGTGAATTTGTACATCTTTCGAACACATTTCCTGGAATGACTGTCATTAAAGGTTCATTTTGGCTTTCAGATTAAACATAGAACATCAGGATAAAGTTCATTTGTTACGAGAAATTCAGGGGCTTAAAGAAATGAATAGACTACTTAAAACTCAAGTAGCGAGTCGTGATGTGACAATAAAAGAATTACGCGACAAGGTAGAAGAACTCCAAAAAGTAAACAATGAAATGAAACCGCTAGCAGCAGCTGTACGAAATTTATTCACACCAGGGCAAGTTAAACGGTTGATGCAGCCAACAGGGGAAAAAACAAGATGGTGTACTGAGGATATTGCATCTGCGGTGACATTACGAGCAAAAAGTGGAAAGGCATATAGACATTTGATAGAGGTAATGAAATTTCCACTGCCCGCTGAATCTACATTAAGATATTGGCTCTCAAATTTTGAAATGAAACCAGGAATTTTACAAAGTGTCTTGTTCATTATGAAAGAGAAAGGTGAAAAAATGAGTGCTGCAGAGAAGCTATGTGTCATATGCTTCGACGAAGTGTATATTTCAAACAAAGTTGAAATTGAGAAACGCAATCAAAAAGTGTTTGGTCCTCATAGCACCTGCCAATTTATTATAGCTCGAGGGCTTTTTGCATCTTGGAAACAACCGATTTTTTACCAATTCGACAGAGCAATGAATAAAGGAATTCTTGAGGATGTGATAAAATCATTGCACAAAATAGGTTGCGATGTTATTGCGCTTACTAACGACATGGGTCCTACTAATATGGCAGTGTGGGAAAAGTTAGGAATCGCGTTCGACAAAAGTGAATTTTTCGTGAATCCTGCTGACAGCACTAAGAAAATATTTGTTTTCGCAGACGTTCCTCATCTAATGAAATTAATTAGGAATCACTTGAGTAGATTCTGGGTTTATAATTAACGGAACGTATTTAAATAAAAGCACCCTTGAAGAATTATTGAAATTAAATCAAGGAGATACAAAAGTGGCATTCAGACTCACACAACAACATTTAAATGCAAAAGGATTTGAACGGCAGAAAGTGAAGTTGGCAACACAAGTATTTTCGCATACGAATGCCAGCGCTATTAAATATTGTGAAAGCATCGGATTGTTAAAAGGTAACTGGATGGAAACCTCTGACTTGTTCTAGTTAATAAACCAGTGGTTCGATTTATTAAATGCAAGCACCAAAATGAATTCCCATAACGGGACCCTAGCGTATGGTTTTGGATTTGGATGCTCAAAATGACATTTTAAATGATATGACCGAATTAATGAGCAAAATGCGAGTTATGAACAAGCGAACTGGTATGGCTAAAGAGACGCTATTGTCATTTCAAAAAGGTGCAATTCTTGTGAATAAATCCTTAAAGGAAATGCTTGTATATATTAAAAACACATATACCACCGATGACTTCAGACCTACATACATCTTGACGAGACGGTTGTGTCAAGATGTACTCGAAAATTTCTTCGCTCACATAAGAAGTATGGGAGCTTTACATACTCATCCGTCCCCAGTCGAACTGCAACATCGAGTGAGATGGGCTGTACTTGCCAAACATGCCGATACTGCAACAAAATATACTAATACAGAGACTGACCGTGATCTTACGTCTTTTGTTGACATTGAAAGTTTTCAAAATTTTCAAACGATGATACGTGAATTTGAGGAAAACCAAGAAGAAGACGCCTTGGTTTTAGACATTGATACTGACATGCATGAAGATGATGGGAGCAGAATTGCGAACGATGTAGAGATTTTGGAAGAGGACGTCGACATCGGAGGTACTTTCGTTTAACACAATCGTTTATATATCTAGAATAGTTTGAATTACTGAACTGACTAGATATACAAATGCGTTTTGTTAAGTAACATATGAAAGAACAATAAACGAACAATAATGAAAAACAAACTCTGAAATTGTATGAAATCAAAAGCAGCAGAGAAATGAAATAAATCGTTAATGTCAACTAGCTGCGGTATTTCTTTACAAGTTTTAATGTCACTCAATTCAGTTTCTTATGTTTCATTATTTTTCGTTTACTCCATTTCGTTTTCCTTTCACTCCGTTTTCGTGCGTTGTTTCTCTTAGTCATTTTGCACAGAGTATAATTAAAAAAGACAACGCAATATCTCATTTAATCCGTCGCTACATATGAAACAGTAATGAATATTATTTTTAAATAAAAACTATTTATATTAATACCAAATAACTCCGGTTTTAAAATTTCTTGCAATGAATATTTTTACTAAAGTTCCATTGCGCTTTTCATAATTATGCTTAACTTACTGGCGAGTTATAAACTCCAAAAAATTATTTTAATAATGAATGAGTCTTTCCAGAAAATTTGAAATAACGATTGACCATAACAGATGAATGAACAAAAATCTCTCTCTTACTCCCTTTTTTCCACTGCCTGGAAAGTCACTTTCCGGGATCAGTGATCGAACTTATCTTAAAATACAATTAGAAGGTACATATACAAATATATCTCTCTCTCTCTCTCTCTTTGTCTGTATCTCTCTCTCTCTCTCACTCTCTCATGCGGCATTCTACTGCGTATTATCAGGTAATTATAATATAATGTAAGAGGTAAATCAGAAATTCTAAGCTGCAATATAGAAGTTCGTTCGAAAAATAGCATAAATGTGAACCTACTAAAATTAAAGAAAACGCTTCAAAATGCCCTTCCACGCCCATACACTTTCGCCGCCACAGTCGGGCTAAAGGCCAAGAAGATACCTCGGTCTTCCCGTAGGCGGAGCGACGTATGCTTGCGCGTAATATTTCTCTACACATGAGTTTCGCTTCTCTTTCTTTTTCTCTGCTCCTCTCCTTTCTTTCTCGCTTCCTTCCATATGCACTATCCACCATATACAGTACTCCTTCCCTTATTCTAATTTCCCTTATTCTAATTTTTTCTCTTCTCCTATTCTAATATTTCCCCTCATGTGTTCTCCCCACTTACGTGTGTTGACGTGCGGATTTTCTAAATACAAATAACGGCGCATGCGCAACAAAAGAAAAAGAGGCAAAAGTGAGACTACAAATCTAAGTAGTGGGGGAGAGGGGAAAATTAAAATAAGGGAAGAAGGCCGCCATTTTGTCTGACTGGACAAATTAGAATAAGGGAAGGACTACTGTATGTACCGTACATATTCTTCCTTAGATTCCGTCTAGTGCCTTTATTACTCTGCTAATGGTTTCTTTTTCTTCCTAGACTTTCTCTCCTACATGCCATCTACCGTCTTCTTTCACAAATCATACTCTCTCTCTCTCTTTCTCCTTCTTTCCCACCTCGCTGCTCATTTCTCTTCCTTGAATATGTTCTGCTGTAAACTCACCTTTCTGGTCTCTTCTTTTCTTGTCATTTTTACCTTCTCCTCACTTCCCTTATGAAATTCCACTCTTTCACCATGATGTCCTTTTGTACTATTTCTTACTGTTCCTCACTTTCCATTCCCTTTCTGTATATACATTTATATATCGAACCAAATTCGAACCAAATTCACATGCATTATAAATAACCGATGTAACTTAAATAACGACTTCTACTCTAAAATATTCCAACTGTCCCATCCATCTTGAAAACTCCCTCTTCCCCCTAATCAACGTGACCGCATTATTTATACATGAAATAAAATAATTGTTAAATAACAAAAATATAACCAATAACGAGATGTGTATTTATGTAGCATTTATTTGCAATTACATTGCATTATACCAGTACTCCATCGTTACATATTATAGGGAAATACTAAAAAAAAGTGTTGCAATATTGTCGCGTTACATACCATAATGCAATATTGATGAAGTATTTCATACTGTCTGCCAGAAATTGCTGTAATACGTTAAGATTACGGTATAATATATTCCACACAGGTAATAATCTAATATATTTTTTGCACGGTGTATTATATTATTTGATGCTTGACATTGATATATTTGCAATAAGGCACGACTGGTTTTCTAAAATTAATTTTTTTATTACCTTTAAGTTTGGTATTTTTTTAAGTTTCATTATATCTTTAGCTGCATATATTATTAATGCAAGTTAACCTCAGTACTAAATTTAATTCATTTTGTGATAGGAAATGTAACCCATTACGTAGCACGTGCAGAAGAATGTTTGCTTCTGGAGGAATTCGAAAAGGACGAATCTAGGCGGCTAATTGAATCAGAAGCCCTCCAGTATGTAGTCGGTGCTGTTGCTAATAAATTCCGGATAAAATATCCACATCTAGGGCAAGGCACATCGAAAATGCAACCTCTTGAAAAGCACAGTTGGATAGTTTGTGTATCAAGAGGTAATTTGATATATCCATCAGATGCTTTTTATGCAGCGGCAAAAATAGTGGAAGAAGAATTCATTCAATTCCACGGAGATGGAATTAGTTCCGAAATGAAAATCTTCGATAAAGTGACGGACTTAGCACTTAAAAGACTCGACGCAAGCATCTTTGATCGAAAAGTGATCCATAATCTTGTTCGAACAAGAACATATATTCGTATTAAAAATATTCAATTAAAAATCAAAGATTTTAATTCCATGCGAAATAAGAAAAAAGCACAACAAAAGTTAATACACATTACGAACAAAACAGTGTAGTGTTGCTATATTTTTATGTGTGTGTTTCGAAGATACTTGACATTATATTAATTACGGTACCCGGCATGGGTTTTTTTCCACACAAGTGGTTTTCCCCATGCCATTGCGAACCCGAATGGGGGGTACTTCTAAAAATGAAAGACCTCTTAGGAATCTGTAAAGGCCTTTCAAGCGGTGACGATACCGGTAAAACTGTATATTATAATGCCGATTTGTACTCGATCGTTTCAAAGAATTGAATGTTGGCTTGGTGACAGTACCGTATGTTCGGTTGAACGGACGTGTTAAATTTTTGCGTCGCGATCGGATCGTCACCAGCAATGATCGGAATAAAATTCATTATATGTTTCTGTTGCGTACAGAATTGCGGGAACGTTAATTTATAAGTTTGCGGTACCCGGTGTAGGTTTTTCTGCAGTTTTCCGTACACCATTGCACACCCGAATGGGGGTACTCCTCAAAGGAAGTCGGCTGCAGACGCAAGAAGGGTGCCTATAGGTTGTCATATACGGGCCCTTCACGAATGGTGACGAATCGGTTAATTATATTCGGTTTCTAATGTAAGAATCGGGCGAGTACAGTTTGGATGGCGTATTTAGGGTTATTAAGCTCAACGTTTAAACCATTACGACCTGACGAACAACAATGTGGTTCCTCGCGAAGGAATGGAGATACACGTTATCTCGTATATAAATGCAATTGTGGTTCCTCTCGAAGGAATGGAGATACTTGTTATCTCGTGCATATAAATTGACGGTGGTTCCTCGCGAAGGAATGGAGATTCATGTTATCTCGTATATAAAATGCAACTGTGGTTCCTCTCGAAGGAATGGAGATACATATTATCTTATGCATAGATAACGACGGTGGTTCCTCTCGTAGGAATGGAGAAACATCCCTGCGAAAAATTTTAAGTAGGATTCTTATGAGAATCTCATGAGATATTGAAATAAGTGCCTTATAGTTGTAGTAAATATGTAAAAACATATAATATCATATACATTATATACATCTATTAGTCATACAAGTATCATACGGAATATGTAAAGTTTTATTACGCGAAAGAAAATAGTTTCATAGGTAGTTTTATGAGCATACAATCATGAATGTTTTGAGTTGAAATTTTATGGAAATTACATATAAATCTCATCGAACCAGGTCAATTTTCATAGAAATCGCAAATATTATCGAATAGTATTTCCGTAACAGAGTGCGAGTACTATACGACATTTATATGAAATTTACAAGGTACTTGTTTCAAATTCTCATGTGATTCTCATGAGAATCCTAACTAAAATTTTTCGCAGGGATGCTATCTCGTATATAGAATGCAACTGTGGTTCCTCTCGAAGGAATGGAGACACTGATTATCTCGTGCATAGAATGCAACTGTGGTTCCTCTCGAAGGAATGGAGATACTGATTATCTCGTGCATAGAATGCAACTGTGGTTCCTCTCGAAGGAATGGAGATACTGATTATCTCGTGCATAGAATGCAACCGTGGTTCCTCTCGGAGGAATGTTTCTTCTTGGAAGGAAATACATAGGGACTTCTCTTGGAGGAGTAAAGACTAGGAACTTCTCTTGGAGGAGCCAAGACTAGGGATTCCTCTTTGAGGTAAAAGACAGACATTTCCTTTTGAAGGAAAAAGACAAGGACGGTCAAACTCTCAAAGCTGACTTTAAACACATTTCAATTTCGAACTTTCGAGACGTATACGGTTGCTTAGCGACGATCTTCATTTTTTTAACATCGCGATCCATGCTGTACGGTTCGATTCGACGCCGCGGCAGAAGCGTTCGATTCGTCACACGGGTAACTTCGGTAATTCGTCGCCATTCGAAATCTATTAAATAAAGACGCGTTCTTTCAATTTTGTTAAGTGTGTTTATCGGATGTTCGATATCTCCCATTAGTAACAGTTTCTACCGATCACATGGCCGAGTTATATTTTCGAGCCCTTTTCCAGCAATTGTTAACACATACTCTAATAATTTCATGTTTCTTACAGTATGTTTTTTGCACAAAATCAATGTTTCGTTTTTGAAATGTGCGGTTTGCTGTTTTCTGTAGTTTTTCCCATGCCATTGCATAGTGCAGTAGTCCTTCTCTTATTCTAATTGCTCTTATATCGTGTACTAGCGATTTTTATGAAATTATACTGATTTTCTGTTAGCAGGTGATTATATCAGTAAACGAAATTTATTGCAATGCATTGAAATTTCATTTAAATCCATTGAAGCTGATTTAGCACATAGTTTCTGAAATTACTTTCTTAGCGACTTGTATGGATTTTAATTGAAAACTAAAATCCCAATGTATTCCACTGAATTTTCGTTTAATGGGTATAATCACCATAGCATAACAAATGTCACTGGAATAAACAGAAAACATATTAAAACCGATTTGGCAAGTGGACAAAATCCATATTTACTTCTATATATCTTCTTTCTCGAGGCGAATTCCATTTGCACATAGTAATTTGTTGATTTAGATGTAGAAAGTGTTGACGTCATTGTTTTCAGATAAATATATCAGGATTTTATTCATGCTACGTCCGTTTTAATGAGTTTTCGATTTTACGGATTGCTTCTTATATTAGTAATTAACTCTCCAGTAAACGAAAAAGGATTCAACCTTAAAAGCGCCTATTCACACCCAGACAAAAATGGGGCGTTACTTCAGAGTGTCTGTCAGAGTGTCAAAGAAGTGTGAAAAGCGTTAGAAAAGCGTGACAAAAGAGTTAACAAAGAGTGAATTTAAACAAACAAACGCTTAACGTACGCGAAACTACTCTTCCATTTTTGCCAGAGAGGTAAGGAGTGTGTTAAGCGTATCATAAGCGTAAATTTGGACATTTTTACGCTCCCATAACGCTTCATTTCTTCCAGGACAGGCATTCAATAAGGGATTATGGACTACACTTTCAAATATATTTGACACGAATCTATCCCAATTGTTGAAATCCCTGTGGATGTGCGCTTCTCAGGCTTCAGTCAAGTTTCTTTTACAGGAGCATTGTTTCAATTTAATATTTCACTTATACATATATATTTGCATTATGTACAACGCCCCGACGAAAATATATGATTCTACGATTATTTTTCAATCCGTTCCAATCTGTTTCATTTCATGACTAATGATAAAATTGTAGGCCCTCACTTTTTTTCTTAGTAGAATACAATTTATATAGTGCTCTATATGTTTTCTGAATTGTGTTCTATAGTATTTTTGCGGCAGGGAGGATCAACATCCGGATTTACATATAAGGAAGGAAATTCGTCTCAATTAACACTTTCTCAGACGTTTTCATCATTGAATAAAGTCTACAAATGAAATTACTGTTATAGAAAATATTGTTTCACTTATCCTTTCATGAGAGTGATTTATTATGATGGATATTATCCCTTTTAGTTGAAAGCTTAAGCTCTAATTATGCACTTCGCTGTAAATTGTAATTATATGAGAAATGTATTATAAAAGCTCAGTATGCATGCTCCTCTGAGTATCTAAACCTTTTAACGATACCAATTTCAATAGTTGTTTAATTTCTGTGAACGAATACTTAGTTTTATATTAAAATACTGTTTCACTTATCCATTCATAAGAGTCATTAATTATGATGAATAATATCCATAGCAGTTGAAAGCTTAAGCTCTAAGTGAGCACAACTCTATAAAATTATAATTATACAAGAAATGTATTATAAAAGCTCAGTACGCATGCTCCATTCAGGATCTAAACTTTTCAACAATAACAATTTTAATACTTCTTTAATTCCTGTGTACGAATACTTAGTTCTATATTATAATACAGTTTCACTTATCCTTTCATGAGAGTCATTAATTATGATGAATAATATACATTGCAGTTGAAAGCTTAAGCTCTAAGTGTGCACAACGCAATAAAATTGTAATTATATAAGAAATGTATTATAAAAGCTCAGTACGCATGCTCCATTCAGGATCTAAACCTTTCAACGATAACAATTTTAATACTTGTTTAATTCCTGTGTACGAATACTTAGTTCTATATTATAATACAGTTTCACTTATCCTTTCATGAGAGTCATTAATTATGATGAATAATATACATTGCAGTTGAAAGCTTAAGCTCTAAGTGTGCACAACGCTATAAAATTGTAATTATATAAGAAATGTATTATAAAAGCTCAGTACGCATGCTCCATTCAGGATCTAAACCTTTCAACGATAATAGTTTCAATACTTGTTTAATTCCTGTGTACGAATACTTAGTTCTATATTATAATACAGTTTCACCTATCCTTTCATGAAAGTGATTTATTATCATGAATAGTATCCCCTGTCCTTCAATGTTTAGGTTTAAGTGTATACTTCTTTATAAAATTTTAATAATATAAGCAATTTATTATACAGCACAGTACGCGTGCTCCATTTTGGATCAAAACTTTCAACGACAGCAGTTTCAATAGTTGTTTAAATTCTGTGACCGAATATTGTCTTATATTTTGTTTTTTATTAAAGTACAGTTTCACTGATACTTTTTTGATTATTATCATGAATTAAGAATTCAGTGTACCCTTCGTTATAAAATTTTAATAATATAGGCAATTTTTTATAAAAGCACTTTGGGAATATTATTATTAGTATTTCATTGGAGTATGACATATTTGAGTGTATGTATATATGTACACCATTTATTGCAAATTACACAGTTCCTTTATTATAAAGTTTTTTTTTTACTCAGAATCGTATGAAAAATAAATAAATACTGCAATAAATTGATAAATTGAAGTTAACAAATAATTTCTACATATGAAATTAATTTAATTTTAAAAGTTAAGTTATAAAATAAAAAAAAAGAATAATATGCTTTTGAATTGCCGCCTGCATTTTCCGCAAGATTTCTGTTGGTCGATGAAGCTCCCTACCACACCGCCCATGCGTCTTACTATACCTCTTTTATTATACCATGATTTCACCTATAATTTAAAAAAAAAATAGATCTTGAGCTTATAAAATTTGTTTATCACTAGCTCGTTGTAAACTAGCTCATTTAGCTTCTCATTTGACGGTTCCTCCTATCCCGTCATATGGACTTTTACCGTGAGAAGTTGCGAAGAACTCCCAAGAGACTTTTTTACTGAAACATCGTTTGCGATAAACGAGATTAATAAAATTACTTTCTTCTGACGTGTGTTGTTTTTAATAAAGAGTTAATATTCAAAAAAGGAGATAAAATCAAATGTAGAAAACAGTACATAATATGAATATGTATTCTTATATACATGCAGAACCTACAGTTACGTAAACTCGTATAAAAAGGGTTTATAGCAATTAAAAAACTGAAGGAGGTTATGGTAATACACAAAATGCAAATAATATTCAATGTGGATGATATATCAGTCATCCTCTTATCAATAAATTCGTGTGCCGATTCACTTGCGAGATACTTTCGGTCCTCGCGTATCACTACTCCCTTGCGGCTATTCACGCTACACTGGATCCGTCTGAAAGTTTCTCGCACATTGAATTTTTAGAATTTGCGGTAGATAAAAAATCAAAACGTAAATGAGTCCTCACTATTTTCTGTTTTTTTTTTATAAAATTATGTAAGTAAATTGTTAGAAATATGAAAAAAAAATGACAAAATTCGAAAAGAGAAAAAAAATAACAAATTGGAACAATTAAAAACTAAATAAATAAAATGTGCAAAAATTTAAAGAAAAATAAAAAACGATAAAATTAAATTTTAAAAAATGACTCTCATTTCGTTCAACTATACGTGGGGAGAGTTGGGAAACGTTACCTTGTTGACGGCAAACGAACGTATAATTCAATTTATATAAAATTTAAATTATTATTATTATAATAATTATAAAGATTTGAAATTTTAACTTGGCGAGTGTTTTCTTCTACAAAATTTAATTTTTTTGGGCGTCATCAGAGTACCGGACAATTCATGACACTGGAATGCCGCGGCGAGCCGCATCGCATCCGCTCACTAACCCTTTGAGGGGCACCTTTTTCATTACACGGAAAACAGCTGTTACGTCCTGAGGACTTTGATACCCAAAATACGGATAAAATTTAAAATTTTCGAAAATAAGAAAAACATTATAACAAAGCCAACGAACAATCAATATAATCATTGATTGTCCGTTGACCACCCACGAAAAGAGATGCTCTAACGATAAAATATAATCAACTATTACTGAAAGGTACATGACCGTTTGAATAAGGAAAAGATACTTATTTAATTAAACATTGAACAACAAATTACGACCAAGCGTAATCGCGAGAATCACCAATCAGCTAGCCGCCGCGAGTTAGTCTGAAAGGAGTATCCACACTCCATTATTATAGTTTAAACAATTAACGATAATTAATAACAATAACTGAAAATCCTACGCATACGTTCATGTACAGAGGACAACCTCACCGCGCTAAGCTTCGTTAGAAGCACAGCCAGAAGTCAGACGATGGTTAATTTACTATTGTTAAATAAATAACTTAATAAACAAATATAGAAGGAACAGCGGATGGCCGTTTCCAAACGCCTAGTTGTCTCGAAGTGAGCTGAAACGAGTACGCACGTTCATTTTCAAATTATTATAAACAATTGTTTATAATTATTAAAACATTAAGGTTTGACATACATCGCGACGCCAAAAGGCACCTTACCATCCTCTGATCTTCCGAAACGACTACCCACGTCATAAAACTCAATTGTTAATAACAAACAGTAATTGTTAAGCGATAAATAATCAGTAGCGATACGCTTATGAGGAACTACAGTCGCCAAGACTAGCATTGCGATACCAAAGAGCGACCTACCGTCGTCCGATCTTTCGAATCGGCTACTCACGTCATATATAAATTGTTATAAATAAACAATAAAAATTAAGCAACAAAGGACGCAGCCAAGGATAGGCAAACGTCACGGTTGAAGCGTCACGCCATGCGCGCGCAATTAGGCTCGACTCTCATTAGGAAACCAATCCTCTTTATTTTATTAACAATTAACAACAAAGCTATTTGCAATAATCAACTCACCTAACTTCCTTATAAATTATTAATAACATTTCCTTCATCTTAATACTATATTTTTTTTTATTTTATTAATTATATCAAATCATCAACTACATTCCTTTATTCATATTAATGTTTATTTACGGAACATTCAACAATGTCGAAACTACCGGTATTACACTTCTCTTTTTAATTATAATAACAATTTATTTAACAATCTGTTAAAAGATATAATACCGCTAGATAAATATTTCCATGTACCATTACTAGTACTCGTATAACTCACCTATATATATATATATTGCAAATCGAAATTACAAATTAACATAGATAAATAATAATTAATTAAATGTAATATTGTAAAATGGAGAAATAATCATACACGTCAAAATTATCGAGAGTATCATAAGATAACTTTGGCTTCATAGAACTGAGCTCGTAAAATTGGATTATTTTTTTTTAATGAATAGATACCATTGAACTTGATCGGTAATAAAGTGTGATTATTTTTCTTAAACTGACAGCTCATGTAAACGTAGGAATAAAACCGCGATGACGCTATATTTCAAGCGCATCAGCGCTGTGGGAAAGCACGTAATCCGTGCGTGCGCAGCACCTCACCCTGCGTTGCCGCCACGTCTAGCTGGCTAGAGACAGTGACTCCTCCGTTCAGTCTCTACCGCGCCTTAGAGAGGAACAGAGCTCCGGTCTCCGAGGAGAAGCTTTTGGGCTCCGTCAAAGCCTAAATTAAGTTTAATAACTTATAAAACCTTTGTACGATCGCGTAGAATTTGTAACTTCATTTTATTAAAGCCGAGCAAAGGCTTTGAGTTTAAAAACATAAAATCTTATATATTTTTTTTTAAAGCGACTTTTCATTTATTTAACCATGACGACTCATCCCTTTTAAAACCCGCAGCGCCGACGAAGAAGCTGCTACCACAGCTTCATTAAAAGAGAGAGACGCCGACGAAGAAGCCGCTACCACAGCTTTATTAAAAGAGAGAGAGTAAGTATAATTAAATTGTTAATAAAATTCACTTGCTACTATCACTATTACATCATTAATAAAATTCATTTGCTAATTTTTTGAATAATTTAAAATTCAATTTCGATTCATTCTTAGAATCTTTCTTAACTTGAACCTTTTATTAAATTAAAGGAGATTTAACTATCTAACACTTGTTTCATTTAGTAACATCGTTAACTAACAAGTTAAACTCTAATTTATTTCATTCTAAATTATTATCATCAATCCGTGTACAACATAAGTGAAATATTTCATGACTTGAATATAATAAGTGTATGTGCTATATGTGCAAAATTTAAAATCAGTGCGCGTTAAAAATTTATTATGAATAGGAACCCGTAAAGTTTTATTTTCATTTTATTTATCAGCACGGCTATATTCCGAGGAGAAGTTTTATTTTTTTACAAATTATTTTCCAGCCTCCTAAGACGAATTCCCAGATATCGCGAATGTTCGCCCAAATCGGAATCTCGCAGTGAATTTAACCTCCTCCTTTCGTGCACGCGCAACTAATAAAAGTAAAAATTTATTTATAATAAATTTATAATAAATTTTATTTAATATATTATTTATTTTTGAACAGGTGGAATAAAATAACGCCGGTAATCATTTTTTTTTATATAAATTCCTTTATCATAACAGACTCTTTTAAAATACGTTAAGTATTTCATCCGTAATAAACTTACCTCTACGCGAGAGTTAAATCGCGGAAATCACCTGTTATGCCGATCCCACGCCGGGACGTAACATTTGGTGGCAGCGGTGGGATGATGCAAACTAAAAACGCGGAAAACGTAAATTTCTTAACATTTAAAAAAAAAACATCATCGCGTTTAAAACTGGAAAACTCCGACACGCGGCATAAAAATCCGTTGTCTCTTACGGAAATTAAACTTAAGAGACTGGTGGCAGCAAAAAGATGAGATAATAAGTTATGAAAATTTCGAAGCATCCATCGAAGACCCCGGAAAATTTACCGCGAAGTTACGCGACGAACAAATTTAAACTGAATAAAAAATTTATTTTTGAATCAAATACGTTAACACGCCTATTAGAAAATCTCTAGGGCTAAATTAACTGATGAAAAATCGAGAAATTAATTGAATTAATTAAATAAAAATTTTTTTTTTTGAATTTTCGAGAATCTAACTGAATGAAAATTATTTTTGAATCAAATACGTTAACACGCCTATTAGAAAATCTCTAGGGCTAAATTAACTGATGAAAAATCGAGAATTAATTGAATTAATTGAATAAAAATTCTTTTTTTGAATATTCGAGAAACTAACTGAATAAAAATTATTTTTGAATCAAATACGTTAACACGCCTATTAGAAAATCTCTAGGGCTAAATTAACTGATGAAAAATCGAGAAATTAATTGAATTAATTGAATAAAAATTCTTTTTTTGAATATTCGAGAAACTAACTGAATAAAAATTATTTTTGAATCAAATACGTTAACACGCCTATTAGAAAATCTCTAGGGCTAAATTAACTGATAAAAAAATCGAGAAATTAATTGAATAAAAATTCTTTTTGAATATTCGGGAAACTAACTGAACAAAAATTATTTTTGAATCAAATACGTTAACACGCCTATTAGAAAATCTCTAGGGCTAAATTAACTTACGCAAAAAAATAATAAAAAAAAAATTACCGTTTAACAAATCGGCCTAGCGCCTAGATCGCACCCTTATGCAACGGACGCCCGTAGGCGTTAAAACTCGAAGCAGGGCTAGTGGTAACTCGGGAAGCGATGAACTCGCCAAAGTACTTGAACAACTAAGAATCGAACAAGGTCGCGTTAAAGAATTAGAAACCGCAGCCCAGATAGATAAACAAAATGCAAATCGCGCCGCGATCGAAATGCTAAGATATAAAGAGGATTATGCTAAAAAGGCCGATGAATTAAACAAACAAAAGGAAGCCTTGGATAGGCAAGAAAGAGAGTTGATTGAACGAAATAGGCGTAACGAAGCCAGATATTTCTCCCCTCTCTCCCCGGAAAGTACCGACCGCGGAAATACAAATTTTAGAAATGAAAGCCTAGATGATATGCAAGACGCTCGTTACGACCCAAATTACCAAAATTCGCGCGAAGAAAACGAAAATACACCGAACCGTAACCAAGATACCGCGCCCCCAAGACCCCTCTTCCGAGGAAATGAATCCTCCTCAAGAGGTTACAAACCCACTCCGCGAGGTATGGAATCTCGCCCTTTTAGACAAAACAAAAGGAACAGACGCTCATCTAACCCGGTAGGTCCCCGTCTTAATTTACACGCGGCGCGAGAATACCTGTTAGAAATCCCCGAGTTCAATGGTAGAAACCCCAGCCCGACCGACTTTGCTCATGCTTGTCGCCTAGCTCGCGATTTAGCTCCGGCAGACTTGGAACCGAGTCTAGTTAGATTGATAATCATAACAAAATTATCAGGCGATGCAAAGGCAGCTTTCCTAAAACATGAAGTAAATACTATAGAAAACATAATCGCTAGAATTATGACCGTGTTCGCGTCCCGAAAAGATTTAGGACACTACTATG
The DNA here is from genome assembly GCA_030407085.1 of Trichopria drosophilae. Classification (NCBI taxonomy): domain Eukaryota; kingdom Metazoa; phylum Arthropoda; class Insecta; order Hymenoptera; family Diapriidae; genus Trichopria; species Trichopria drosophilae. Next base: position 106,196,896 of record CM059583.1, on the reverse strand, counting down.
GAGAATTATCACACGTAACCCTCCGTGATAACGAATCCATACTGGCGTACATAAGACGCGTGAACGACCTTTTCGATACTATAATAGATTTAGAAGACCATTCGTTGGCAGGCCCCCTTAATGACGCGCGACGTCACGCAATAGACGATTCGGCAATTAAGAATTTCTTACACGGGATGCCATGGGGCTTGCGTATAACCTTAGAGCTTCATAAGCCGCGTACCATAGCCCAAGCCTTCGCGATGGCTGTCGAACATTCCCAAGACGCGGAAAAGGACCGCAGAAGTGGTCGCGGTTACCCTGAAAGACAAAATGTCAACCCGTCCCAATATCCTCCGCGTGAACAGAGTCAACGACTCTCTGTGAGCGGACAGTCCGCTAGATACCCCAGCGATTCCCGCAACGATTACCCCCGCAACCCTAGTTACGCCCGACCGGAAAATAGATATGAGGGAGCCTTTCGCAGAGATTATCCCGAGAATCGCGAACGTAGACCCCCATATCAGGAAAGTCAAAGTAAAACCGTGAATCCTCCGCGCCAATACGATCTCCTTCCCACAAGCACACAAGATAATACGCGCCGAAACGGTCCGAATCCGTCGCGCCCACCTTTAAGATGCGATTTTTGTTCCATACCGGGGCATTCAATTGACCAATGTTATAAGAAAAGGAACCAAGATGCGCGGGACAAAGCCGCAAACCCTCCTATCACAAACTACGCTCGAGCCGGCCCTTCGTCACAGGCGTCGACCAGTAGGGATTAAAATCCGCGAAACGTACACGTGATTGAAACAGAACAAGTTTTGAACCCCTTAGAACAAGCAACGGTAAACCTAACTAACCCCGCGGAAAATTTGCTCCTAGTGTCAGAAACAGAAAATATATTCTTAAATACGGAAAGCGTGCTCTCTCATAAGGCTCCCGCAATACATTTTAGAGACATACCCGAAGTAACGGGTCCAGTAGATTTTTTGATTGATACAGGCGCCGATTGCAGCCTAATACGATGCCCTACGAGAAGACACAAAGATTGATGCCACGAGAGTTATCACATTATGTGGAATAGGTACGGATGGGATCCTCACGCTAGGATTGACTAACTTGACCATAGCAGGAAAATCAGTAGAGTTCCAAGTAGTAGGGCCCAACGTCCGTATGACGCACGACGGCATCATATCCTCGCCCGCGTTAAAATTAAATAAAGCCCGAATAGATTATAATACAAATTCCTTGCTATGGGGAGACACGACCCTCAGATTTACAACCCGGAAAGCGCCCGGTTACTTAATCTTACCCCCGCGAGTCAGGTGCAACATTCCAATAAACGTAAGAAACCCCTGGATGACAACCGGATATATTTCTCGTATTGATTTCGGTACCAATCTTGTCCTAGGAGGAGGAGCCCTAGTGACAAATCGGCACGGCATACACCTGGGTAATCAATACCTCTACGTCGACGGTAAACGTTAAAATTCCCCATGTTACTCTCTTAGAATATGAAGAACCCGCGACAGCGACGGTCGCGAATATTAGAACGGTAACTAGATCCCAATCTCCCCCACGAAACACAAAACTGGTGCAGTACCTGCGCCTAGACGACTTAAACAGTGAAGAAAAACAGTCAACAGACGAGCTAATTCTCACGAACGCAGATTGTTTTCAACTCCCGGACGAACCCCTTGGAGTCACCAATGCGACCACGCATAAAATTATAACCAACGACGATATACCTGTCCACAGTAAGCAGCATAGACTTCCTCCCGCCCACCGCGATGAAATTAGGCGACAGATTCGCGAACAATTAGATCAAGGAATAATTACCCCGTCCGACTCCCCTTACAGCTCACCCTTATGGATAGTCCCTAAAAAGGAAGACAGCGCCGGTAACAAGCGATGGCGTTTAGTAATAGATTATCGAGCATTAAACGAAAAAACCATAGGAGATGCGTACCCCCTACCCAACATAATCGATATATTAGACCAGCTGGGAAACTCGCGTTATTTTACGGTCTTAGATTTAGCTTCGGGTTTCCACCAGATAGGTATGTGTCCTGAAGACGCTCAGAAAACTGCCTTCTCCACCCCTTATGGGTTGTATCAGTTTTCGAGAATGCCGTTTGGTTTAAAGAACGCCCCAGCGACTTTCCAACGCCTTATGGATCGCGTGTTATCCGGCCTACAAGACCTAGAATTATTCGTCTACCTAGATGACATTGTTATATACGCGAAAACCCTAGAAGAACACGCCGCGAAGTTCAATACATTGTGCGATCGCCTTCGCGCCGCGAATATACGATAACAGCCCGATAAGTGCGAGTTCCTACGAATGGAAGTGGTATACTTAGGCCACATTATATCGGAGGACGGTGTCAAACCCGACCCAAAGAAAGTAGAATGCATATAAACTTATCCATATTCAAAAAATGAGAAAGGCATCCGCGCCTTCCTAGGTTTAGTGGGCTATTACAGGCGTTTTATAAAAGATTTTTCAAAACACGCTAAGCCCCTAACTAATTTATTGAAAAAGAACGCCCCCTTCGCGTGGGGAGATAAGCAAATTCAAGCGTTTTCTCATCTTCGTGATGAAATCTGTAGTAGCCCTATACTGCAATACCCCGATTTCGAAAAACCATTCATATTGACAACCGATGCTTCCGGTTACGCCATCGGTGGTGTTTTAAACCAAGGCGAGCTAAGGCACGACTTACCCATAGCATATGCTTCACGATCCTTAACCAAGGCCGAGACTAATTATAGTGTGATAGAGCGCGAACTATTGGCGATAGTATATTGCGTCAAATATATTCGTCAATACCTATTTGGGCGTAAATTTTTGCTAGTAACGGATCACCGCCCCCTAGTTTGGTTACACAACGTACAGGATCCAGGAAGTAGGTTGGTGAGGTGGAGACTCAAATTAGCCGAGTACGATTACGAAATTCGATTCAAACAGGGAACCCAAAATATGAACGCCGATGCGTTATCCAGAATAGAGCCACCGACGTGCTCGATTAATCACTTAACAAGACGAACAGGTCCGGCTGATTCATCATCGTCAGATGCAGTGCCGGATTTAAGCATGGGCTATATGGGCTGCAGCCCAGGGGCCCGCACCACAAAGGGACCCGCGCAAAAATTTGTTGGAAGCGTTTTAAAAAATTACGAACTCAGTAATTGACCGATTATAAGAAATAGTGTTATATTCATAATTTGAAAATATTGCATCTACATTACCTTTTATTTTATTATTAACAATTCAAAATTACAGAAAATTTTGCTTTTCTGAAATACGACGGTTTAATGGTCTTTTCCTCAATGGAAAATCGCTCGTTTTACTAATTCTTATATCAAAATATACCTACTATTTTTATTCAAAATTATATATTCATAAAATAAAAAGGAAGTAAATAACATCAAATATTTATCATATATATATATATATATATATATATATATATATATATATATATATATATATATATATATATATATATATTACACGTTACACCTTCGCCCATAAATTGAATGAATATAAAGTGAATATTCAATTATTCACGAATTAAATCTCAGAGAATAATATTACTGAAATAGTTAGTTTATATTAAAGTAAATCATATTTTATAAGAGTCATCAATATTGAAATTCGTGTCAAGGCACGAAGCTTGCGAGTCTGCGCAAGTTGTTAAACAGAATCAAAACAAATGAAGGCGAGTACGCCGCGTGCTTCCTATTTCCCATTTGTTTATTATTGCATCGTACCAAAGACTTCGTTTCCATATTTTGTGTGTTCCGTGTTTCGTGTAATTTTGCATTATGGACCGTCATAAACTGCATACTAATCGCCATAAAACGAAAGAGGAATTTAAAAGCGGAAGTGCCAAAAGAAAGCTTGCAAAAGAAAAAGAAAAGAAAAATGAAGAAGTTTTAGCGAAGTCACGTCGTATGACCGATTACATGACGGTTAATCCGAGTTCATCAGGTGAAAAAATAAACAATGACGTTGATACACCTTCGCCCACAAGTCCAAGACCAACAAAAGAAGACTACGAAGTGGTGAGTTCAATATAAGCATATACAGGGTTTGGTAATTGAAATGTTAAAAGTTAAAATTACGTTAAAAAGGTAATTAATATTAACTCAATTACTTTTTAAATAAGTTAACTTTTAATTTACCTCGATTATTTTTTTTTGTTAACTTTTAATTTTTAATTAATTGTATAGTTAAAAGTTAACTAAATTTTTCGATATTTTTAATATATTAAAATTACTTGAAATCCTGTCAAGTCTTTTTCTATATATGGGCAATTTTACAGAAAACCGTTCAATGATTGTTCAAAATAAACCGCAATCTTTATTAAATATAATTTTGAGATACACATAATTTTATGCATTTTTAAATTAATATTAAATAATACTTTACATTAAAAATCAGTTTTCAAAATACGAAAAAATTGTAAGATTTTTTATTAATTTACAATGAATTAATTTAACGCGGGTTTTCAGTTTGTTCGGTATAATTTAAAAAATCAACTTATTATCGAACTGTTTAAAAAAACTTTCAAATTTTAAATACTTTAAAGTTTCAAACTCGACCTTTATCTTTAAGATACGCTAAAAAATAATTTAATAATATAAAATTTAATAAATCAATGTTAATTTTGTGTGTGTTCAAACAATATTTTTATGTTTAGAAAATACTTATAAGTAGTCAATTTCATATAAATATTAAAAAAATAAACTTATGTGTTTCTGAAAATTATATTGAACGAGCTAGAAAAACTGTGTTTAATAATTTAAGTTAAATAATTCATATATTTATAAAAAATATTTACAATTATTTTGTAATATGGAACATGATATATATTATTATTTATACGTTTACAGGCTCCCGAAATTGCTGCTGAGATTTTGAAAACATTAGCAACTGTATCTGAATCTAACACAACATCAGAACCAGCAGTTTCTGTTGATCCTGCTATAATTGAAAAGGTTTGCTTGGAAAATGATATTGGTTTGTGGCCGGAGTCTATGACACCAGGTAATGTAGATATCTGCATAAAAATGAACTTCGAAAAACTTCAACATTGTGATAATGATCTATTTGACTACAAATCTTTTAAGCAAAAAGATACAAGTAATTCAAACAATTTTACCCGTAAATGCCAAACCAGTTTTTTTGTGCGGAAAATAAAGAACGGTGAAACTATAAAACGTAAATGGATTTGTTTTTCGCCTAGCAATGGATGTGTCTACTGTTATCCATGTAAACTTTTTTCCCGAACACGTTCGCAGTTTACTAATGGCGGTTTTTGTGATTGGAAACATGCTTCTGCACGTCTGATGGAACACGAAACTTCGAAAAATCACCTAAATGCTGTAATTGATTTTGCCAGGCGCTCTGAAGTCGTGGGGCGTATTGATCAAGAACTGGCGAAACAGAAAGAAAATGAAGCAAAATACTGGCGAGAAGTGCTGAAGAGACTGATAAGTGTGATAGTTTTTATCAGTGAACGAGGTCTAGCATTTATAGGTGAATCTGAATGAGAAACTGAAGTCTCCAAGAAACGGCAACTATCTGGGACTCTTAGAACTTATAGCTGACTACGACGATTTTTTAGCAAATCATTTGGAGAACCATGGAAACCGTGGAAGTAGACACACAAACTACCTATCATCCACAATTTGTGAGGAAATTCTGCAACTAATTGGCAAACGAGTTTTCAATGAAGTCATCTTTCGAATCAAGCACTCAAAATACTATTCGATTTCACTAGACTCAACTCCAGACGAAGGTCACGTCGATCAACTGACTGTTATCTTCAGATACTTAGAGGAAGATGTACCTGTTGAAAGATTTTTAACATTCTTGCCTAACCAAGGACACAAAGCTGTAGATATGTTTCAAGGCTTGATCAAAATTTTGAAAGATAATGACGTAGATATAAAAAACTGCCGTGGACAATCTTACGACAACGCTTCAGCAATGAGTGGCAAGTATAATGGTCTTCAAGCATTGGTTCTAGCTGAAAATAATCTAGCAGTGTGGGTACCTTGCGCTGGACACTCGCTTAATCTAGTAGTACAAGCTGCTGCTGACTGCTGCTTGAACGCTGTAAGTTTTTTTGACTTTTTAGAAGAACTTTATGTATATTTTTCAGCGTCAACCAATAGATATAAAATTTTAACCGAATGCTTAGAAGAAGCAAAATCTGACAAACCTATTATCGTGCCAAAAAGGACAACAACACCACGTTGGTCATGCCGAGCAGATGCTTCAAAAGCAGTCACAGTAGGTTATAGAGAAATAAAAGTTGCACTTTTAAAAATTTCAGAAGATGAACAAGAGCCAGGAAAATCACGCCTTACTGCTGATGGTCTGTATAACAAAATGTCAATGTTAGAAATAGGAATTTACACAGTATTTTGGAATGATATCTTAGAACAAATCAACAAGATTAGCAAAACTCTTCAGAGCCCTGAATTAGACCTAAATACAGCCGTATCGTTACTAACATCACTAACACATTTCATAGAAACAAAACGTGATAGCTTTAAAGAATACGAGTTGAAAGCAGCCGAGTTAGCAGATTGCACTGAGTATATGGGTGAAACACAGCGCAAACGCAAGATAAATGTACGTTTGGCACCTCTTAACTGTCCCCAAGCACCTGAAGTTGAGCTAAGCCCATCAGAAAAGTTTAGAACCCAGAGTTTTCTTCCGGTCATAGATCAATTTCTGTGTTCATTGCAACAGAGGATTCAGGGATATAAAACCGTTGATAGCCGTTTTGGTTTTCTCAACAAGTTAGATAAAATGTCTACTAAAGAAATAATTGATGCAGCTGATAATTTAGTAAACATTTATCACAATGACTTAGACGATCAATTGGGAACTGAATTGATTCAGTTTAAGGCATTTTACCACGAGTACATACAAGGTAACGACAAGAAAGAAGAAGTAGTAAGTCAGGAAAGATGGATGTACAAGTTACTCTTAGAAAAAAACGCCAAAGACTGCTTTCCTAATGTCGAGATTGCTTTAAGGATGTACTTGACACTTATGGTCACAAACAGCAGCGGAGAAAGGTCATTTTCGAAATTGAAGTTAGTTAAAAATAGACTTCGAACCTCCATGTTAGAAGACAGGCTCAACTGTTTGGTATTACTCAGCATAGAAAGTGATATTTTAAGACAAATCAGTTTTGAAGATATTATAAGTAGTTTTATAGCCATGAAATGTCGGCGCAAACCTATGTAGTCGGAAAGTATGCTTTTATTTTCTATGTTGACTAAACATTTTTAACAATTGAAATAATCATTTTATCTTTATTTTTATCTGATATCTTAGTCATGAATCTAAACTTTATTTTTATTTTTAACGCGTGGAATTGTTGATAGCAAAGTTTAGTACTTTTCGTTATAAATGTGAAAACTTTTTCTGGCCAAGACGAGGTTTATAGGAAAATATATACATAATAAAATTATATATGTGTAAAATGTAAACAAATTAATACAGAAACGTAAAACAACGTTAACACTTGTAAAACATATCCGAAATTCATTTTTTTACAAATTTTTACCTTTTTTATATATTTTATTTTGCAACGGGGGATAAGGGGCCCGCACCACAGGTTCAGCCCAGGGGCCCACAGGTCATAAATCCGGCGCTGGTCAGATGACTCTTACACCCCTCGTAGGATCGCTGTCCTGCTAGCGCATAATGAAGGAAATAATGACCAACTCACTGACTCAACGGTACGCCCCGTACATATACATACATATATACATATATATATATATATATATATATATATATATATATATATATATATATATATATATATATATATTTATACTTATTTTATGAATTATTTGATGTTTAATGCAATTATTTCGTCCGTGGATAATAGTGTTGATTGTCATTTTAAAATTCGAATAATCTCGTTACGAATCAAAACCACATTCCGGGACGTAACACTTGTATTCTTCGGCAATTTTGAGGCTACTAGGTAAACGGGCAATTTTTCCAAATACTAACTCATGGGGAGTAAAACGCGTCCCTTCATGAACTGAGGTGTTATAAGCGAACGAGGCCAATGACAACCAAGAGTCCCATTCGGCTATACCACCTACATATTGCTTTATATATATATATATATATATATATATATATATATATAATACGTGCATATATTAGAAAATAATTCAATTTAAAGGTAATGGGAGAGATACAAAGGGAGAAAAAAAATGTGACGTCATTCCTTAATTGACTACTAATGATTTCTTGGGAAGAACTTACTTAAATCGTTATTCTGAATTATAAAAGAATTACTCGTTATTGAAATTTAAACTAAAATGTTAGAAGAAAAGATTTGAGTTGAAATACTGAATTATAAGAGATGAAAGAATTGTTCGTTATTAAAATTTTAAACCAGAGAATTTAAATGACTTTAAATTTAAAGCTACTTGAACTTAGTTAAAACAGTTACTGAAAGCAAAGAGAGAATTTAATACCAGAAATGAAATCGGAAAAATATAAGAGCTTCAGAAAACAAGGGAGTTTAATATTTAATAAAATAGTTATTGAAGACAACAAATTGCTTTGGGAAATGAAATAATAAAAGAAAGGATACTTGCCTTCCGCTGGTATGCGTGATCGCCGGTGATTCCTCGGTGCGTTGCGGGCTGCGGTTTCTGTGAGAGGAACGAAAACGCTTTAAAGTCTTTTACTGAATTTATTAACTTTTATAAAAATACTTGAACACTAATAACTCGTTAAATTTTACAAGTACTAAAACACGCGCTACTGGCTAGACGGAGCCAGAGATCCGGAGTCTTAAAAAGGTCGTAGATTGAACGATGACTGTACTACGACTGACTGTTCGTGGTCGCGCAATTTGCTAGCTCGACTTCGGAGAGTCAGAGTGGGGAAGGTGGCGGGGCGCTCGCGGTGCGCAGGCGCGCTTGTGGCCACGTGTACTTGAACTATGTTCTACAAGGATGCGTGTGCAACTACAATGGGGTTGCGCGCGCATCGATGAGTAAGAGGCTACGCAGTGCCTCGTGAACGCGTCGTGTCATATGAGTACGTACCGGATGATTATATTATAATTCTGGGAATTGTATATCTTAGAGAAAAATAATCCAATTTTATTGCTTGATAATGTCAAGCAGCTACGGTGTGGTTACTTGTGAGCTGTCAATCTCCGGTAAATAATCATATTTTACGACTGGAGATGTCGTCATGCTGAGAAGGTAAGGATCTGTCCCTTCTCGCGATGACGAAGGCATGGAACTTTCCAGAGGCTTTATTGGATTTAAAAATATGTAAAAGAATTTATTTTCTGGAATTTTCCATGGCTTATGAAACGTACTTACTAAAGCGGATGTAGGAAACATTGCACCACGAGTTATAATTTGTCTAATTACAGTTTAAAGGGAATTTGGTAAGGCATGATGTCGGTACCTTAATGAATTTCGAGAACCAGTAATTACCTCTAATTAGGGTATGGCGCAGGTAGCTTAATAAGCATTACCTGTTTATCTTCGTGTTGAAATGATTTCTTACAATTTGTAATGTTCTTGTTTTTAGTTATTGCATTTGCAATAATTCGGTTTCGCGATGCTTGCGATTATTTCAATGTTACGGAGATGAGCGTATCTTCGTTATCAATGATTATTGGTACGGTCATCTCTGTAGCAGATTATTAATTACTGTTACGTTTATGCATACAGTTGTTGTTTAAAATTATTGTTCCGTTAATATTTCTTAATTAACATCGCTTCTAGTGTGCCGGTGCACTGTTATTGTTATTGGCGAACTGTATGTATTTGTTGTTCGCTAGGACGACTTACGTTATATTGTTAATACATTGTTATTTGTTACGTTTAGTAATATTCGCTGTTACAATTATGTTTATGGTTATAATAATAATTATCGATAAATGATGGGGAGTTGCAGTCGTCGGGTGACAATACTCTTATTATAGTTGTTATTTATAATTTTTTTATAATTAATAAACAATCGAAAAAGTTACCCTGGGTTTTGGGTCACCGGACGTTACATCTCCCCCCTTAAAGTAGAGCATTGCAGCGATTAGAAGAATGAAAATTGCGAAATGTTCGTCTAGTATACTAGGGGAAAAATTCTTATCTTAATTTTCTATTTTCTTATTTTAAACACTTTTTTTAAAATTTATAGTTCTTTTTGGCACTTTTTGTCTTTCTGTTCATGACTTCACTGCACGGGTCTTCTTTCTTCGGAGTTTTTGTTGTTCCTGCATGTCCAAAAGACGCAGGGGTAGATGCCCTTGGTGCATTCTATGACTGGGTTTCTGGGTGCGGATTGAACATCCGTTGATTCGAAGTTTCCTCTTCGGGTTGCGGCTACAGGTTCCTCTGGAAGAGAGAAGATTAGCCCTTCTTTCGCTGTTGTTTCCTCGTCTTCCTGCGGGGCAGTGGTTTTTGAATTGGTCCGTTTTAATTTTGGGGCTGCTTTTTGGCCTTGCGATAGGTGGATGAGTAGGGTTGTGACGGAGTCCCAAATGGCTCCAATTAGATAAATGCTCCATCCGTAAATGGAGTGCAAGGTATATCCATGAATTATTGAGTCCACCAGAAGTTTAAAGAATCGGACCGTGAGGTATACACCTATCATGCCCGCACTGATGGTTCCGAATACTGAAAATCCGGCACATAGTCGATCAAAGTAAGAGTTAACAATACTGTCGATTGCTTCAGAATCCATAAGGCGCGCCAGATCGAATGTTTTTGTATCGATCGGCTTGCCTGCTGCTCCTCGTGCCATAGTATTTAACATGGCTGGTCGTTCCGCGGGCAGCATAATTTGGTCTCGTAGGTGGTCCAAGTCTGCCTGCGAATATATCCCCTCTTTGGCGAGGTTACCCGGGTTTTGATATTCCCAGGTTGGCCGCGTATCGGGGCGAATTTCCTCTGGGGGAGTTACGACCACGAGGTCTGGTGATGCCCGGTACCATGCTGAGTCGAACTTGAAGTAGTTCGGCATTGAGTTGACGCATTCTGTTTCCGTGGCGGATCGTACCAAGATCCTTGTCCGGGGCTTTAGGAAGTACGACGCGTTATTTATTATTGTGCGTTACCGGTAATTCGATGTAACATTTATTTGTTGCCCGAAACGGCCAGCGCGAATTCCTCTGGCGCTATATAGATAAATGCCATTGCATTTTTGAGTACTTGTCTTTCCAGTTCGCATTTTTGCGCGATGATGTCTCGGTAGAGACTCTTCATTTGAGTTCTGATATGTCGTTCCACGTAGATGAATTTAGAGTTAACGTAGGCGAATAGATCCAGATTTTTGTCCGAGACCGCTGAGACAGCAAAAGGTCTCTCCGGGGTGGTTACATAGATCTTCAGCCGGGGATGTTCCGTGGCTTCCAGGAAAAATCCACAGAAGCTCATTTGATGTGTCGCCACTAGTGCAAAAGTGGTTTGCTCTGTCTGCACCGCATATATTGTGACGTTTCTCGGTACTGAGTGATGGTACTCCGTGCTGTAGATTCGTTTTCCTTGACCTCGGTATAGTAATTCGTATTTGCTGAAGGGGCATCCGCGGTCTTGGCGGTACTCCCAAAATGTACTGGCGCCGTGCATATCGAAACAATGTCCGTTGGGAGCGGAGCACTTGACTCCTGATCTTAAGATGATCTTCTCCTCATCCGGTCGATGTACTGCTTGGTAATTGGCCAGGGTTATTTTGACAATGGCGGTAACGATAACGTTACGCCAAGTCCCAAACTGATCGCTGTAGGACACGCCGTAGCATGTTCCATCGCTGCTTAGCGAACCGGCCAGTGTGACGCTTCGTGTAGTTGTTTGATTAGCCATAAGGTCGGCGAAGACGTTGTTCATCAGATTAGCAGAACCAATGGTCTGCATTTCTCTGCATAGAGTTGTTCCTACGGGCGCCAGGTATACCTGGCGGCCGTTGAGCACTTCTGAGGTATGCGAATGCATACCGTAGTAATTTATCTTACGATTGATCTCGATCTTACACTGTGTCACTGCAACTTGTTGGAACTCCGTTGACTGGAGTAATTCCACGTAGACGTCCTCTTCAGTTGGGTTGTCCGTAGGTAGGCTGCATTTGCCTATATCCAGTAATGAGAACGTAGTCAAGTTTATGTTCGGGGTGCCGCAATCGAATCCCAATAATGGGAAGCAGGTGGGCACCAGGGTTGCTAAGATGATGATGGTCCCCCTTTCCATTTTTCCTCTTCGTACCTATAAGTGCAGGGTGCAATCAGATTCTTATTTTTACATGTGCAATTTCCTAAGAATTAGCAGAATATTATAACAATTGCTTATGTCTAAAACATACAATTTTAAACACGGGTTTTTACTCGTCTTCGTTGCTATCATTTCTATTGCGCAACCGCGATAACCTAAGGCGGTTTACATGGATTAATTTAGTCTTATTAGGGCCTATTCTAATTTCCGCATTGTGTGGCGGTACTAGCTTAACTATTATATAGGGGCCGGAATACTGCGGCTCGAATTTGCTTGGATTTGGTTTTAATAGAAGACATGCGTCGCCAACCTCGAAGTTTACCGGGTTCATACGCTGATCATAATACATTTTTGAGCGTTCTTTAGCATTATTTAAATTATTTTTCGCGGTGACGGCGGACGCATGTAATCTGTTTATCAGTTCCTCCAGATAGGAGTGATAGGTCTCATCAAGCTGCGTTTCCTCAGATAGTTTGATCGTGGCCGGAAGTCGGGCCAATCTTCCGAACACTAGCTCGAAAGAGGTAAACCGTGTACCTTCGTGAACAGAGGTATTGTAAGCGAATGAGGCAAGTGATAACCACCTGTCCCATTCTCGTACACCTGAGACATATTGTTTAATATATTCATTTAATACGTGGTGAGACCTTTCTACGCTCCCGTTAGTCTGGGGATGATACGCGGTGGTTTGGCACATATCTATTTTTAATATTCTTGCTACCGCTTTCATTAATTTACTGATAAAATTAGGTCCCTGATCTGTCAGGACCACTCGAGGAGCTCCAAAGATACTAGTAAAATGCTGGATAAATACGTCGGCTATGTGCTCGGACGTAGCTCCCTGCATGGGCAACCTAGAGAAAATTGAGTCAATAAACATTGTATTGTTAAAATATATTTATTACCGGAGGAGGTAACCTCGTGTGGACCCGTCATGTCCATACCTATTTTGTCGAAGACACTGCCTGGCGTGTCGGTCAGTACCATCGGCTGCTTAGTCTTTATTCTTACTAATTTCTTAATTTGACACCCCTCGCAACGTTGGATGTATTCTTCTACTTCTCTTTTAAGTTTAGGCCAGATATAATAGTCCCGGATCTTGGCAAATGTTTTAGTGACTCCCTTGTGTCCGTGCACAGGTGAGTCGTGAAATTCTTTAATAATGTTCTGCCTCTCGACGGGATCCAGGCAATCAGACCTATACAAAGAAGAAAAGATCTTTACAAATAAGAATTTTCGTGAAGGTTCCATTAAACCGTTCACGTAAGATATTGTCAATCGTATTCCAGGCGATCTCTTCCAGTCTTTCTCGTTTACTGTATCGTACGGAAGCCAGTTTTAGTTCTATTGTCATATCATAGAGGCTATTAATGCCTATGATATAATCACATATCAAGGGGTTTTTACCACTTGATCTTAATGAATTTTACAAGGTTATGCACATTCACAACATTATGCATAAGGAAATTACAGCGCGCTGTAAAATTACTACGTTATACGTTGGTTCTACGATAAAAAATTAAACTGTAATTTTACCATCTGAACGGATAAAGTAATATTTAATATATGAACCAAATGTAAAAAGTTTAATAAGAAAAAATTAAATACACATGAACAAGAAAAGTGTATTAATTTAGTGTCTGTAAAATTTGTTGGAATTTAACATTTGTTTAAAATGTTTGATATGCAGTGTAATTTTATTTTTCTTTCTTACATGCAGTTAGAGGCGAAAATATATGATACTTGTAAAAAAAAATATAAATTACAAGTACTGAAAGCATATCATACAACAAACAATAAGTTTTACAGTGGGAATGGAGATTTAAAAAAAATAGAGACTGATTATGTGGCTTTCTTGTATTAATGTATACTACATATATTAAACTGAGAACATACATTTCAGAAAGGATATGTGAATTGCATTTCCGAGAAGATTGCATGGAGTATGAAATGACAAAACCTCGTTCTCGTAATGTTGCCCCTAAAGCTGTAAAGAGGTTAAAAATGGGATCGATACCGACAGAACTGTTGGATATACCTCTAACAAAGCAGAAGCTTATATATTCCGGAGAAGGCAATGAGGATGGATCATCATTTTGGTAAAGACTTTAGAACTCAAATTTCAATGTTCATCATCACTTTATTTATTCCTCTTTACAAATAATGTTCTACCTAATGGTTCGATTTCGTAATTTTGGCTAGAGAAACAAAATTATGATAATAGCTCTACAACTTACACTTTGTGGGCATATCGGTATCTACTTAACATTAATTTTTATACGATAAAAAGAACGATGGAAAGCATTTTCTGTACACTCTAAAATTATTGGACTGAAATTTCAGTCCATAGGGGCAGAAAATAGGGTAGGCCGGGTTCGACGACATTTTCAGTACTATGGTGTATTGATCAAAAAAGTGATTCCTGTCTTAAATTAATTTATAATTATATTTCTTTATACGACTTGCTATTACAAGTTTGATGAAATTTGTTGCAGACCAACTGGTTATTGTGCGAAAAGATTTTCATACATAGTGGTGAAGTGATCAAAAATGTAAGTTTTGCCACAAATGAATCTGCAACTATATTTCTTGATAGGTTTCGCAATTATAACCTTGGTGTAATTTGTTTCAAACCAATCGGATGAAATTATTATGTTGAAATAGTCCAAACAAAATAATAAAAAATTTGAGCACGACTCGGTGCTGAATGTTGTATTATTTTGTTTCGACTTTTTGAACATAATAATTTCATCCGATTGGTATGGAACAAATTGCACAAAGTTTATAATCGCAAAAAGTATCAAGAAATATAGTTGTCGACTCATTTTTGTAAAAAATTATATTTTTGGTAAGAGTATACAGTGAAATCAAGTTGAGCGGTCGCTCTTCGGGTCAAGTTCTAAATTTTCATACATGGGGACAAAGTGATCAAAAATGTAATTTTTGACAGAAATGAGTCGGCAACTATATTTCTTGATACTTTTTGCAATTATAAACTTTGTGCAATTTGTTTTATACCAATCGGTTGAAATTATCGCATTTGTAGTAGTACATTCTGTGATGAATTCTAGGCATTTTTTTGTTCTTTGCATTTCTCTCCGAAAGTTTAAATTTTTTGGGAAAAAAAATCATAAACTATAATATTTAAAATTCTTTTCATCGAAACCTAGCAACTTTCAGAAAAAAATGCTTACAAGTCATCAGATAATATACTACATTTTTTTCAAAATTTTTCGTGAATAATTTAAAATTTTGAAAAAAAATAGTTCAAAATGTTCTCAAAATATCATCCAAAAAATCTTAAACAATTCCACTATATTTCTTGATGAATTATAAGAACTGTTCATTCTTAACATTTAAAAAAAAAAGTCATAATGTTTTAGTTAGAGCCTCCAGTTAAAACTTTCATTCCCAAAAGTTAGTTAAAACATCCATTACTTAGTTTCTAATGAAGGGGGACAACTAGTGTGACTGCCAAAAAAATAGGTGAGTTTTGGGATTTTTATAAAAGGAAACTATTAAATCGAATGTTTTGAAATTTTTAGGATATATTTAATCATAATCGGCCACCTCGCAGGAATTTTTTTGTTTAAAAATATTAATTTTTTAGCGATTTATGCGCCATGTTTGGCAAAAAGCACATAAACTATAAGATATTTCTCATACAGTGAAGCAGTATTATGTGAAAAAAATTAAAATTCAAGAAAATGGCGGAGTTTTGAAAAATAAGTTCAAATTTAGCCTGAAACTCTCGCAGTTTTGTACATGGCAAAGTTACATTTTTCATCCAATCAATAAACTGGAGGTTCATTGTATGGAAAAACTAATAATAAACAATCCCTCAAAAATTGAAGTCGATTGGATGATTATTTTTCGAGTTAGAACGATAGCAATTTTGGAAAATGTCGTTTTGAGAAAAATATTGATTTCATTTTTATAAATCGAAAAATATCGTTATGTCGTTATATCGTATATGTTATTTCTGAAGGTATAGACTATCGAAAATAAAAAAAAAAATTTCGAAATTTTGAAAATTTCACACTAGTTGTCCCCCTTAATTGCCCTCAAATTTTGTTTTTATATACATAACTTATAAAATTTTGAACAATGCACAAAAGAACATTTTTCCCTACCGCTAAGAGAAGTGACTTAAAAATTCAATTGTTTGTTGCAAAATTAATTTTTTATCAATAATTATTAGTTTTTCATATTTTTTTTTACTACTTTGTTTTGTTTTCATCTGTGAATATGTGTACCAAATTTTATATCTATTTATTTTGCTTTAATTTTTTTCATACATAACGGGGTTTTACCATTTTTATTGATCTATATTTATCTTATTCTACTTGACATATGTGCACTACACAATACAGTCCCCTCCCCGACCGATGTCCTCGAAATCATGTGCTTCTACAATATTTGATGTAATTTATAGTGCTGGAATACCATCGTATAAAGACCTCGTTTATACAAACACAATCAGTGCAGAGGGAAACCTCCCTGGACATGACACAATCGAAAAAACTGAACAAGAATTGGTTCTTCCAAGCGTTGCTTCTGTACATACTGATGCTGTTTTTCCTGTGAGAAATGAGTATGTGTTATAATATACTATTAATGGTTTTTTTAGGCAATCCAAAAAAAAATGAGTTTAGTCGCTCTTGTTTGTTCTTAAGGTAGTTTGTTCCCTAGGATATCATATATTGGACAAAAATATATATAATAACATTTCAAAGAATTTAGTTGTCATATTAATGATATTGTTGAAGAGATAAAGCATTATTGTTCTTGAAACAAATTTGAAACGTACTAAAATAATTTGTTAAACAACTTTTGTTTGACTTAAATCTGACAAATGACTTAAATTTGCTTCCTGTAACGTCTTAACGAATGACGGCTTATTTTTCCGAGAAAAAGATTTATTACAACTTCACCGAACGGTTTTTTCCCAAATTTCTGAACCCGGCGATAAATTTTCCCATTTATTTAAAAAAGCAAATATCACTTTTTATAATTTGTGAATAATATTTGAAAATTCAGAAAAATTCGTTCAGTGAAGTTGTAGAGAATTTTTTCTCGACAAAATAACCTTTTATTCGTTAAAATCGGTTTATGTTTAAAAAGTTTTTAAAAATTTTTAGAAAGTAACAAGAACCACATTTAAGTTATTAAGAAAAGTTGTTACATTATTTTTGCATGTTTCATTTTTTTTTTCAAGAACAATAATGCTTCGCCTCTTTAATAATATCATTAATAATATAAACTAAATTCTTTGAAATGTTATTAGATGATATTCTGAGGAACAATTACCTTGAAAGCATTTTTATAAGGAATATTTTTGTACGTCTTAGAAATTGTAGTACGTTTTAAAATCAATATTTCGGTATATTATGTCATGCTTTCATTGTTTTCAGGCCTCCGTCCAATTCGCCGTATGTCAAAACACCACAGGAAGTGGAAGAGATGTTCAATGTTATTGCAACATTGCAACGCGAAAATGAACAACTTGTTCGCAAAAATATCGAACTGAGAACAGAACTTGACGAGAAGTGCGTCACTATAGAACGTTTGCAGAAAGATATGCAAAAAATTGGACAGGATATAGCAGCTAAAATTTTAGGTACCGTTTTTACGCCTGGACAAATCAGAAGAATGATGTCAAAGAAAGATCTAATCCATTGGTCACCGGAGGACATTGAAGCTGCAATTTCTCTTCGCTGCGCAGGTGCAAAGGCATACAATTATTTGCGAGAAGAACGTAAATTTCCTCTACCTTGTATGTCGACATTGCGTAACTGGGTTGCTAACTTCAGGGTGAAGCCTGGAATTCTTCATGAAGTTCTTGACATTATGGCAAGGAAAGGAAAGGACTTGACAACTACTGAAAAGTTGGCAGTTATAACTTTTGACGAAGTATATATAGATAATAAAATCGACATCGATAGGAAAGATGAGAAAGTATACGGTCCCTATAAATCTTGTCAAGTTGTCATTGTAAGAGGACTTGTTTCAAAATGGAAACAACCAGTTTATTATGATTACGACCAACCAATGACGAAAGATATTCTGATGGATATCCTGAAAAGGTTGTACGACATTGGTTATACAGTAGTTGCAACTGTTTGTGATCTGGGACCTACCAATCGGTCGACATTAAAAGCACTTAACATAGGATTTTTCAAAGAACAAAACCTGAAGAGGAAAAGGGACACGGAAGAATGCGACGAAAATAAATGCTACTTCGACCATCCTTCTGATCCAACTTTGAAAGTGTTCGTTTTTGCTGATGTTCCTCATTTGCTTAAACTTATTCGGAACAATTTTCTTAATTCCGGATTCTTCGTTGACGGAGAGCTGTTCGATAAATCCATGTTGGAGGTATTGTTGCACTTAAATAGCAACGATCTACAACTTTCCTTTAATTTAAGTAGATCACATCTGGATGTTAAAGGGTTTCAGAGGCAACGTGTACTGTTGGCAGCCCAAGTTTTCGCCAGGAGAAATGCAACAGCTCTACGATATTGTGGAGAGAAGGATTTCTTGCCAAATAAAAATTGGCAGGTGATGGCAAAGATTCTGCAGACGGTGAATGATTGGTTCGACGTATTAAACAGCCAGGTGAAATACGGTAAACATCCTGATGCACATGCTTACGGAATATCATTGGAAGAACAGGACAAAATTATCGATGATATGACTGAACTAATTACGAAACTACGGGTTAAGAAATTTTCGTACTTGCTTCCATTTCAAAAGGGAATATTGTTGACTAACACTTCACTGAAACAATTTTTGCCTTACCTGCAGGAAAAATATCACTCCGATGCATTTCAGCCGCAATACATAACAACTCGAAAATTATGTCAGGATGTTTTAGAAAATTTTTTCTCACATATAAGAGCAATGGGAGCAGGTCATACTAATCCGTCTCCTCTTGAATTCCGGAATAGATTAAAATTGTATTTATTAGGCAAACATTCAGAACACGCTTTGTCGAAGAACTCAAACACCGAAATGGATACCGACCAACCGTTTGTACAGCTGCAAGATTCTCATTTTATTTTGGAATCAGGTTGTGATGATAGTCCGGATTTAGAGACCGAAGCTGCATTATTCCTGAATGACATCGACTCAGAAAGAACTTCAATAAATCCTGAAGATACTCAAACCGAAGAAGGAAACGTAGAAAACAACGATAACAATCAATGAGAATGCAACGTCGCGGATGGTTTAATTTCATTCACAATAAAACGAATAATTTTAATTTCAAATCAACACATCATCGATATATTGAAAATTCTAACATGGTTTTCTGAAACGTATACTTATACGAATTTCTGACACAGGTTTCATAATGGGTCTATCTAAATGGACAGAAGTCTCACTCACTGCGTTCAATGACATTTGCAATATATCCGAAAATATTGCTGTAACATTTTTTTGATCATATTCGTCCCAAATTAATTTGTCAATTTTCGGTGGTTGCCAAATTCTAAAGGAGGTACGTGTACGTTCTAAATTGAAATTGTAAAAATAAAAAGTCATAACGAGATTACGAATTTAAAATGAATATCCGAAAATCAGTTTGTATAATATAATAACATCGCGACAATGTGCCCGTAGTGTTTCGAACGCTTTCTATCGATCTTTACGGATCTCTTAATCTTTCTCAATCCACATTAATCTCTCTCTCTCTCTCTCTCTCTCTCTCTCTCTCTCTCTCTCTCTCTCTCTCTCTCTCTCTCTCTCTCTCTCTCTCTCTCCCTCTCCCTCTCCCTCTCCCTCTTTCCTTGGAGAGAGATCGATTGAGGTCGGTAGAGATCGAGATGCTATCGAGAGCGATTGATGTGGATTGAGAAAAATGGCGAGATCGCTAGAGATCGATGGACAGCGCTCGGAACTTCAGGCACATCGTCGGCGATGTTATTATACTGAACAGTTTTCGAATATTCATTTTAATTCATAATTATTCCGTGACTTTAGATTTTTACAGTTTCAATTTAGGAATCATTCATAGAGCGTATTTAATTCAAGATAATTCTTATCTCTGATTATCCATTTTGCTATTGCCTAGAATTATAATACATCTGAACGTAATTTTCAAAAGTTTAAAAAAACAACAATATGTTTTACATAAAAATATTCATTTTGCAAAATTTTTCTTGCAATACATGGGTCGTGAAATGGTCATTTTGTACGACTACTGAATCGGAAAGTTATTATTATTTTTTTTATTTTAGTAGTTTTGTATTGCAAGAAATGATAATTCTTTGTGAATGACGTCACTCCAAATGTAAGTTGTGAATCATATGTTACGATATTATATATTTGCCAAATTTTATTGAAATCTATGAGTGACTTCCGTTAAGTTTACTTTTAGACTGTTAGGTTATTATATATCTATCTTAAGGTTTATATAAGAAATGTAAGTAACTTAAGTAGTGCTATAGGTCGTCTATGTAAATACGTAAACAACGTAACCGGTAAACTGTAATGAATAATTATTCAGCGCGTTAACTTATGGGGAGAAAGTGTGCAATATTCTCCATTTCCTCTCAAATGTCCATTTTCCTTCACATTCCATGTGATCCTCTGAGTCAGAAATTATTCAATATGTCATTTCTTGTAGCTATATTCAATAATCGTTAGAAAATAATGGCCAGTAAATAGAGATGCAACTGATTTTTCTACCAAATATACATAATCAGGCAGACAAAAGTGAACATTAAAAACTTGTAATGTTTGAAACGTTACAAATATTTGAAAAAAAAAAATAAATAAAAACGTACGACTCCTCGGCCTGAAAATTCGGAATCATTGAAAAATCAAATCTCGGAAACAAAAATTCTATTAATGTTTTTATCTTTTTATTGGGTTTTTCTTAAAAAACTGCTTTATCCAATCTTATTTGCCAACCAAAAATATATTTTTTTTTATATTAATAAGAAATATCAATCCAGAAAGTTAGTCATTTTGGATGTTTAAATGCATTGATCAAAGCATGAATTCTTTGTTATTATCAAAATACATTTTTTGTAGGAAAGAAAGATTGGATACATTTGCTTTTGAAGAAATACCCGATAAAAAGGATAAACAATCAATATAATTTTTGTTTCCCTATTTCGATCATTTCAATTTTCAGGTTAAAATAGTAGAAAAACATCACCAAAATAATTTTAAATGAAAACTGCAGCACGGACTTTTGGGTTGAATCCTGTCCAAGTTCACCATGAGTCAAAGAAAACAATAAGTACAAATTATTTTAGACAAGCTGGTAGTCAGAAGAGTTGTGTTTGCCATGCATTTAATGTGGAGGGAAAGTGGTACCGTTCTACACAGAATGAACATTATTGAATGTCCAATAATACCTAATGAATTTCCATTTATTGTCCATTTTTCATTCATTCCGTTCCTTTATATGTATTTTTCGTAATCAGCATCAATTCCTTGCACATTTCTCAACAACGTAATATGATATATACGTCGTAACATTACAAAAGTACTGTAACGGTATAGGCACAATTTTAAATGTAATGGATTATTTCCTAAACCCACAAGTTTCGAATATGAATTTCGTAAAATTACACAAAATGAAAGCGTAGACGGAACAAAATCTTATTAAATTATTATTATATTACAACTGCGTTGTAATTTGCTTCATATACATGAGTATACAACATCGTCGACTTACAGTTCATTCTGGGTACCATTATACGAAGAAAAACGTAGGACGAAATACATATAATATTGTTATAAGTACATTTTCCTTCGTTTAGTACATTTCCTTCCTACATCCTTGGAAACAAGTAATGATTCACGGATTAGATTGTTTCCGATACTAATATAATAGTAATTTGTACAAAACTCTTTTGTAGATACGAGGGTAACGGATTATTCGGCGAACCTTATAGAATTACAGTTGCTACGATAATTCGAAGATATTATCGCCACTCAAGAAATTGAATCCGAAGCATTGATGTACGTGGCAGGTTACGTGGCCTATCGCTTCAAACACCGGTATCCTGAGCTGGGAAATAAGACGCAACTTATGGAGCCCCAAGAAGACTGGCTATCGTTCATTTCAAGGGGAAACTGCATTCGTCCTTCTCGTAATTTTTTTGCTGCGGCACAGGTTACTAATGAAGAATTTCGCAAATTCCACGGAGATTTCTTTTCCAAAGAAGAGAAAATCTTCCAAGAACTGACCACCATTGTATGCGAAAGACTTAATAATGAATGGCCTATTGAGGTCATTGCGTGTTTGTTGCGAACACGTACTTATATTAGAGCAAGGAGGATAAATAGAGAAATACGCCTTAAAAATAGTACGAGGAAGCAGAACAAAAATAAATTGAAGAATATCTGCAATATTCTTATTTAAATATTGAATGTGTGTTAATTATTAGACTGTTTTTTAGATGCATGTAACCATTTGAGGTATGCATTGATCTGACGAACGGGTTTTCACAATAAGTGTTATATTCAGTTTTTCAAGGTCGCTGACTTCAATTTCAAGTCGTTTTCTAAAAATTCAAAATCCGGCAGATGCAATATGGTGAAAGAAGTTGTAAAAATTCATTGTTTTTGGTTGAAACTGTTTACTAGGTGATTTTTGGGTTACCGCATAACGAATCTGGAATTAGTTTTCATACATTTCATATGACGAACGAATATATGAAAATGCATCTGATTCGCTTGGAATTTGTTACTTGGAGGTTTTTGGTCTATAAATAATTTCAAACGAAAATAATTTTATAATAGCCCTTCCTTCGTAAATGATAGGTTGATTGTTTATTTCACATATTTTGACTCGGCTCGGTCAATCGAGAAAATTCGATAAGTTATAGATTCTACTTTCTTCAATAATTATTTTAGTATTTCATTCATTGCAGCGAAAGAAAAGTTCGAAGGTTGTAGCCACACATACGGTAACTCCAGTCAAAAATGTGGCTCGAATAACCATAATATGGTTGAAGGTTCCATACATATTGTTGTAATCTTCGAACGTTTCTTTCAGTGTGTGAAAAATTATTGAAGGTCAAGAAATAGGATTGAAAACAGAAGGGAATTATTAAGAAGCATTCGTTATTTTTTTAAAGTGAGTACTTCTTAAACATTCACCATTGTTCTTAGTCCTTTTTCTTGATCCTTCAATAATTCTGAATAATTCTCTTTTTGTTGGGAAAGATTCTCGGTAGAAATAACTGATGATTTCTTATCTTCTGATGAAAATGAAATAAAATATTTTTTGTATGCATTTTGTATTAATATTTTGCATCTATATATATATATATATATATATATATATATATATATTATCCAGGTAAGGATAAAAGCGTACGTTTAAGAGTACGTAAAGCGTCCAGGAAGCAATTTTAAGATTTGTACGCTTCAATGATGTTCGATAAACGTGAATTTGGACCTATGAGCGAACGTGTACGCTTCCATAAGATGAACTTCAGCGTATACGAGGCGGATATTTTTATGTTTTGAAGCATCAGAATTAGAATACATTCGAAAGAGTACGGTATTCTTGAATGAAGCATACGGACAGGATTTAAGCGTACAATTTTAATAATCTCGCAAGTACCTTAAGAACGGTAAGAGATACGCGAAATCTGACAAAATTTTCGGGGTTATTGAAAGATCCCACTTTTTGAAGGGGAGGTTGACTCGAAACGATCAATTAATTATAGCTTCTCATTAAAGAACTAACAAATAACTGAATGAAACTTCGATGTGAATATTTTATCCTATGCGCAGAATAAAGTTGTACTCCTAGTTTCGCCTGTTCGTTATTTTGCAATATTTCACAACAGCGACCGAGTGAAGTGTTTACAGTTCGAAGATGATATGCGGAAGACCGGAGTTCGATTATCAGTCTGGGCGTTGTTTTTATTTCATTATGTATTTGAAACCTCCATATACGCTCCAAACGTCCAAATTCACGATTAAAATACGTTTATTGAATGCTTAACAACCGCTTCCTGTATGTTCGAGGCAGAGAAATGGTTCGGTTGAGAGTACGCTTTAAAGTCCAATATCACGCTCACGGTACGCTTCCACGCAATTTCGGAAGCGTACGGTACTCCTGTTCTACGCTCAATGGGCGTTTCTTGTACGCTTTACGTACGCTTCGGGTACTCTTCCATTTTTACCAGGGTTCTTTTACGAATGTTGTTTTATTGTTTTTTGTATCAGAAGATTGAATTAGTGTAGTGTGGTATCGTCAGATCATTTTGGGATGCATTTCAAATTATCATTTACATAATGGAATAAGGAAGGAATACAAAAGGTAAGTGTTTGTTAATCGTACCAATCGTGTATTTTGCAGATCGAATTTGGCTCCTGTGACAAACCCTCAAGTTCGATTCAGCAATTTTTGTGAAAATGTAATAAATTGGTGACTAACTTTAAAATGCACCTTTGACATTTCTGCAAAGCGTCTGAACAAGTGCACAATTTTTGAACTTTTTTCGACACACTACACTTCATTAAATATAAATCCTTGGTATATATATGATTCTTTGACAAAATGTAAAAATGAAAATAAAAATAAAAACTTATTTATAACGTGCTGGAGGCGGGCAAAAAGCACGATTACAATGTTTTCTATTTATTACCTATCCAATAAGCGATGTTGGAAAAATTCGGCTGCTAGGAAGTAGTTAAAAATAGATTCAAAAGTTCCATATTGAATATAGCTGGTTAGAAAACGTGAACCTGATGTCATCTCTGGGCTGCAATTCAATTCATAATTTCTGAATCAATTTTTAACGACTTCCCAGCATCAGAATTTATCCAAAATTAGTTATTCGCCAATTGAATAAGAAATATTTTGGTTTTAACAAATTATGTCAAAACTGTTTCCTAATTCCTAAAGATCGGCGCAAACTATTCTCCCCTTTAATCCTATATTTTCACGCTACGAACGTTCGCTTCGGGCGAAAAAAAAAACTTATAGCCGTGTGACGAATATTATTTTTCGGTACTTATAGCCGTAAAAAATCGATTTTTCGAGCTGCTTTTAGTGCGTAAGGGTGACCGCACAGATATTGTTTCAGTGCCTTTACATAGAATACGTAAAATTCACTTTTAAGGACTAAAAGTAGTCAGTACAATCGGATTTTACGACTATAATACCGAACATTATATTACACAAGTTTTGTAAAATTTTCCCCTTTTTAGGTCATGCTGATAAAATCATTCTCATTTTCAGGTTTTTTTAAAACACTATAACATTTCAAGTGCGAAATGATTCAAAAATCATTCTGTTGAATTTCTTCTTGACCGCTTTTATTGAATAAAATGCGCAAACCTTAAGGAGATCTAGTTTTCTTGGTGAGACGGTCCAAAAAAATAATTTAAAAAAAAATCAATTTAGACGTTTCGGCTCCAGGTGTGAGCCTTCTTCAGTATTTTATACTATAACATTTCATTTTAAATGTATTAGAAATTCTTTGTTTTTCAACTTTTTTTTGTGATGTATTTCGTTTTCCACTGCTATGTCCAAATAGTTATTTTTTTTTTTATAAATCGCACATCTATTTATTTTTTAATAATAAAATTGTAGTTACGGTTATTAAGGCTTATTTTGCTCCTCTTTTCAGTTATTACTATTTACTACGTTTAAAATTAGCGCGTGCCCAACGGGAAAACGCTCATTGGATGTCCCCATCCCATGACCATCATGCGCCCTGGTTCACCTTATATTCTTTCCACCATGGACTCCTCCGTTCAGTCTCTACCGCGCCTTGGAGAGGAACAGAGCTCCGGTCTCCGAGGAGAAGCTTTTGGGCTCCGTCAAAGCCTAAATTAAGTTTCATAACTTATAAAATCTTTGTACGATCGCGTAGAATTTGTAACTTCATTTTATTAAAGCCGAGCAAAGGCTTTGAGTTTAAAAACATAAAATCTTATATATTTTTTTTGAAAGCGACTTTTCATTTATTTAACCACGACGATTCATCCCTTTTAAAACCCGCAGCGCCGACGAAGAAGCCGCTACCACAGCTTCATTAAAAAAGAGAGAGTAAGTATAATTAAATTATTAATAAAATTCACTTGCTACAATCACTATTACATCATTAATAAAATTCATTTGCCAATTTTTTGAATAATTTAAAATTCAATTTCGATTCATTCTTAGAATCTTTCTTAACTTGAACCTTTTATTAAATTAAAGGAGATTTAACTATCTGACACTTGTTTCATTTAGTAACATCGTTAACTAACAAGTTAAACTCTAATTTATTTCATTCTAAATTATTATCATCAATCCGTGTACAACATAAGTGAAATATTTCATGACTTGAATATAATAAGTGTATGTGCTATATGTGCGAAATTTAAAATCAGTGCGCGTTAAACATTTATTACGAATAGGAACCCGTAAAGTTTTATTTTCATTTTATTTATCAGCACGGCTATATTCCGAGGAGAAGTTTTATTTTTTTACAAATTATTTTCCAGCCTCCTAAGACGAATTCCCAGATATCGCGAATGTTCGCCCAAATCGGAATCTCGCAGTGAATTTAACCTCCTCCTTTTGTGCACGCGCAACTAATAAAAGTAAAAATTTATTTATAATAAATTTATAATAAATTTTATTTAATATATTATTTATTTTTGAACAGGTGGAATAAAATAACGCCGGTAATCATTTTTTTTTATATAAATTCCTTTATCATAACAGACTCTTTTAAAATACGTTAAGTATTTCATCCGTAATAAACTTACCTTTACGCGAGAGTTAAATCGCGGAAATCACCTGTGACGCCGATCCCACGCCGGGACGTAACACAGCTGAAATTTGTTATTAAGGGGTTTTTGAGCTGATTATGAAACTGTTATCAGATTTTCAAAATTCAAAATGGCGGATCAAATATGTCAAAAAAATTAATTCTCCAAAATTTTCAAACAAATTTTTTTAAAAAACTAACGTATCAAAAATTCTGAAAAAACTATGTATGAAGAATGTTTGAAAAAAATTCCAGAGTCCCTGCTGTCTATGTTTTGGAGAAAATGATTTTTTTTCTAAAAAATACACGTTTTTTCACGTTAATTGTTTATAACGTACATGTTACACAACGTAAATAAATAAATTATTGCAATTTATGACTGAACTCTAATAATTTATACTCCCAACAGTAAAAAAAGTACAGATACATTCACATAAAATTAAAAAATATATTTGAAATATTTAAAAAACTTGGATAGAAAAGGTGGTACATATTTGTACCACCGCCCCTGGTTAAAAACGTGATACCTCAGGGCCTCTAAAAGTGATACGCGATGACATGATAAGGTGCATGGTGCGGCCACGTCCCGTCCGCTCATTCAAAACCCGTTATCTCGAGTTCTATGAAAGTCTCCATCAATATATTTTTTTTTAAATTAAAGGTGAAATGGACCATGTTTTTTTATGGTACCAATCAGTGTCAATTGTGCCATCTGGTTGTCTAATTAACAAGATGTCTAAAAAGCTGATCTTATTGTTGTTTTCATGTTCAATTGTGAACTTGATTCTATTGTTAAAACCATGAAGTTTGTTTTGTGAATTAAAAATATCTAATACATTGTAACGGACCGTTACAGAGAGAGAGAGAGAGAGAGTAAGAGTGGGGGCGACGCGTTCTGCGTAACGCGGCCCCGCAATAAGTTAGTTAGTGTTGTGCGCGCGAACAATTCGCTTGTGTTAGCTTAAATTGTAAGAGTAGACATTGAAGGTTATAAGTTGTAAGTAAATATACTTCATTAAATAAATTCATTTTTGGTAATATGTATGTGTTGTTTATTACTGCGGCCCTAGTCCCGTTACAATGGCGCCAACGTGAAAAACTCACATAAATTCATCATATTAAAACGCAAATTGTGACACATACATAGATACACATTACACAAACTAATCAAACATAAAACTCTCACATACAACAAACAATAATACATTACACAAAAGAATAGAATAAATTATATATATATAACATACAACACAGACAACATAAATACACAAAAAGAAATCAAACATACCACACAACACAATCACACAACTTACTATTACACACCAAACTTAAAAACATTAGAGACAAAAACAATTATTGCAAAAAAAAAAAAAAAAATATAAATTATTATTTTCAAGTACAAATTTAGAGATAATAAATAAATCTATAAACATGCTACGAACGCCGGCATTCACGCCAGCAAGAGCAGGCGCGACGATAAACATAAACATAGAGGAGACGCAAACAGATCAAAACAATTCAGACAATAACATCAACAAATCATTATTAGACATGACAATAGAAGAACTAAATAAAGAACTACATACAAACACAAACAGACAAGGCACACCAATAAATAATCAAAATCAACAATCACAACACATTATGCCAAATATAAGAGTACGAAACCTATTAGACGAATACTCAGAAAACGGTAGGAACACACATTTACAAAGAAACAACGCATACGCTTTACGACAAACACAAAACTACGATCAAATAGAAGAGGAAAATAATACACCACACAGACAAGAACAGAACCAAAACACAGGAAGAGAAAACACAGATACACAACATCAACATTTACACACACAAAATCAAAACTTCATTCCATGGCAAATCTATACAAAAAAAACACCTATGGAAGTGGTACAAAACTGGCAATTAAAATTTGAAGGAAAGGAAAATGAAAACATATATGACTTCTTAGAAAGACTAACAGAACTACAAAACGGATATAATTTATCAAATGACGAATTATACAAAACAATACCAATATTATTATCAGGAAATGCATACGACTGGTATAAATTAAATAAAAACGAATGGAATAATTGGGAACAATTTACAGAGACATTATTAGACACATTTCAAAATAAATCATATAGAACTAATATAAAAAAACAATTAGAAGAGAAATTTCAAAAACCAACAGAAAAAATAATAGATTTTATATTACACTATAGGACATTATTAAACCAGTTACACCCACCATACACACTAGAAAAACAATTAGATAAAACATACGAACACTTAAGACAAGAATACCAATACCACATCAGACGCTATGAAATACACACATTCAAAGAATTACATACAATAGGGACAGAATTCGAAAGACTAACTCAAAAAAACAGAGAAAAACAAATCACACAAAATTACACACCAAAAACACACACACACCATTAAACATCTACGCAAAAGAATTCACACCTACACCACACACTTACACACAAAAAACACGATATTACAAACCAAAAACATATACACCACAAACAAATAATTACTCAACTTACAAAAATTACAGACAACAGACAGAAAAAGAAAAAACACAAAATACAGTAGAACAATGCTTCAAGTGCGGACAACGAGGACACTACAAACGAGAATGCCCAAAACAACAATCATACAAACAGTACACAAACAACAATGAACAGGGAAACCGACACTGAGGCTAAAAGAATGGGTCAATTTAGCTTCAGAGATAGAAAACGACCCTCGTTGGTACACACAAATTAAAATAGGTAACACTCAAATTACTGCATTAGTTGACCCAGGTGCAACAAACACATACATAGGACAAACAGGCATACAAAAATTAGGAAACAAAATACAAAAAAAAATTATTAAAATTACAAACAACGATATTAAAGTACAACTAGCAAACGACACTAATATAGAAATTATAGGAATAGTAGAACTGCCAATTACATTAAAAAATAAAACACTCAACACAAACATAAGAATAGCACCGGACATAAAAATAGAATGCATCTTAGGAATAGACTACATAAAAAAAGCAAAAATAATACCAGACTATGAACAGGAAACATGGTTCTTTAAAGAAACACCGACAAACATTCAACCGATGAAAAACCAAGAACAAACACACACTTACAAAAAAAAACCTTTACTACCAACACCAGACACACTACCAAATAGAACACTATATAGTATACAGGAAAAAACACGTACAAAAACACAGGACTGATAGAACTTACACCAACACAACAACACGAAATCCAAACAATAGTACACAAATTAACAGAAAATAAAAAGATTGGGCTAACCAGACTGACAGAGCACACAATTGACGTACAAAATCACAAACCAATAAAACAACGAGCGTACACAGTATCACCAATTATTAACAAAAAAATACATGAACAAGTAGAGGAAATGCTAAAAGATGAAATCATTGAACCATCAAAAAGCGATTGGTCAAGCCCAATAATAATGATAAAAAAACAAAATGGTACATACAGATTTTGTCTAGATTTCCGAAAATTAAATTCAGTAACAAAAAAAGACGCGTACCCACTACCAAAAATGGACTCCATACTAAAAACATTACCAACAGCAAAAATAATATCGAAACTAGACCTAAGCCAAGCATACTACCAGATACCACTAGAAAACAATAGCAAACACCTAACCGCTTTCATAGTACCAGGAAAAGGACTTTACCAATTTAAACGAATGCCATACGGATTAACAAACGCACCAGCCACATTCCAAAGATTACTAGACAAAATAATAGGACACGACGAAAATCCTCACATATTCGCATACCTAGACGACATTATAATTGTATCAGAAACATTTGAAGAACACAAACAACTACTAACAAAAACACTAAATACAATAAAAGATGCAGGTTTAATTCTAAACACGGGAAAATGTGAATTTGGCGTAAGCCAAGTAGAATATTTAGGTTACATAGTAAATAAACATGGATTACAGATTAATCCAGAAAAAACAGAGGCAATACATAACTACCCAATCCCCAAAACACTCAAACAAATACGCAGACTGTTAGGAATGGCATCATGGTACAGACAATTTATACCTAATTTTGCACAAATAACAGAACCAATAACACGACTATTAAAAAATAACACAAAACTACAATGGGGACAAGAACAACAAAACGCATTTAATTACATAAAACACAGACTCACATCTTCACCAACACTAATACGACCAGATTTTACAAAAACATTCCACATAAGTACAGACGCAAGTGACACAGGATTAGGAGCAGTACTATCTCAAATAGTAGAAAAAAAAGAACACGCCATAGCTTACATAAGTAGGGCACTCACACAGCAAGAAAAAAAATACTCAGCATCCGAAAAGGAATGCTTAGGAGTAGTCTGGGCAATAAAGAAATTCAGGCAATATATAGAAGGATACCACTTTAAAATATACACAGACCATGAATCATTAAAATGGCTACACAATTTAAAAAATCCAACAGGCAGACTAGCCAGATGGGGACTGGAGTTACTCGAATACGATTACGAAATAAAGTACAGGAAAGGAACACTAAACTACATACCGGACGCACTCTCACGCAAATATGAAACACATAACACAAAACACACAGAACACCTATCACCACTGTCAGAAAGACAAACAGACAATTGGTACAACAAACAAAAAACAACAGTACAAAACAATGAAGACTTATACCCAGAATGGAAATTCGAAAACGAACAACTCTACAGGTACATACCAGACCCGCTACACAGCAACATTAGACCAGACCCAAACCCATGGAAATTAGTAATACCGGACTCACAACACAAAAAAATACTACAAGAAAACCACGACGACACACAAGCCGGACACATGGGAATAGAAAAAACATACAAAAAATTAGCAAAATCATATTACTGGCCAGGACTATACAAAGACGTAGTAAAATATATAAAACACTGCGACATATGCCAAAAAATCAAAATAATACAACAACGACCAGCCGGACACATGACAAACAGACAAATAGGAGAACCATGGACAACAATAACAACAGATATAATGGGACCAGAACCATTATCAAAAAAACGTAATCAATACTTACTGGTATTTCAGGATATAACAACGAAATGGGTAGAACTAATACCAATAAAAAAAGCTAACGCACAAACGATAAAAGAAACGCTACTAACACACATAATAATGAGATGGGGCACACCCAAAACAATACTATAAGACAACGGAAAACCATACAGTAACAAAATCATAAAAACATAACTCAACAACTAGGAATAAAACACGATACAACACCACTATATCACCCACAAGCAAACCCAACAGAAAGAACAAACCGAACAATAAAAACAATGATACAAGCATATCTAGAACAAAACCACAGAGAATGGGACATAAATATACATGACTACCAATTCGCACTAAATACATCTTATCACACATCAACACAATACACACCAGCATTCCTAAACTTAGGAAGAGAATTACAACCAATACACTCAACAAGAAACCAAATAGAAAAAACCACACAAATAATACCTAACGCACCTCAAGACTGGATAGACAGATTAAAAATAATAAACTCATACAGAGATGAAATACATAAAAACATACAACAAGCACAAAACAAACAACTACACAACTACAATTTACGACACAGAGAAATACAATTCAATATAGGAGACAAAGTATTAAAGAAAGACTATACACTATCATCAGCAGCAAATTACACATCAGCTAAATTAAACAAACCTTACTCAGGACCATACATAATAAAAGAAAAACTATCACCAACAACATACATACTAAAAACAGAAACGGGGAAAAACATAGGGAAATGGGCAATAAAAGACCTCAAACCATACCTAACATAAATAATTTCATTACAGGAAAAATGGAAAAACAAAGGAAAGGTTTGCTACCGACCCCGGCAATACCTCCGAACAGACACCTCTACCCAAAGTTGGAAGGCCAGGCCTCCTACCAACGCCAAGAGGCCCACCAAACGCCACACTATACACAAACACACAAAAACAAAAACACCAACAAAATACAACAAAAACACAAATACAAAAAAAATCAACACAACAACAATTTACACAAAAAATAACGACAACACACCAAAAACTAACACCGGAACAATTAAACAAATTACACGAAGGACACCCAGAAAACTGCATACACTGCAACAAACATAAAACACAAACACCAACCAAAAAAGAACAAAAACACAGCGACATACAAAGACTAAGACAATTATACAATACAGAACCATACTTCAAACTCATAGACTTTGACACGGAAGAAAACGAACAAAAGACAAACAAAAACTACGAAGAAATAAAAGAAATTTTCACAATTACGAACACAAATACACAAAACGAAATACACAACACAACGGCAGAAGACGACATAAACATCTTTAAAATAAAACTAGACATGACAGAACAAAAAGAAATCGAAGCAGATTTGATAGACTGGACAGAACTATAACACACACACACACACACACACACACACACACACCCACACACACACACACACACACACACACGCACACACACACACACACACACACACACACACACACACACACACACACACACACACACACGCACACACACACGCACACACACACACACACACCCACGCACGCACGCACGCACGCACGCACACAGAGAGAGAGAGGCCGAAGAGAGGGGGGGGTGTAACGGACCGTTACAGAGAGAGAGAGAGAGAGTAAGAGTGGGGGCGACGCGTTCTGCGTAACGCGGCCCCGCAATAAGTTAGTTAGTGTTGTGCGCGCGAACAATTCGCTTGTGTTAGCTTAAATTGTAAGAGTAGACATTGAAGGTTATAAGTTGTAAGTAAATATACTTCATTAAATAAATTCATTTTTGGTAATATGTATGTGTTGTTTATTACTGCGGCCCTAGTCCCGTTACAACATAGTTCTCTTTATCTATAGGAATAGCCGTAATGATGTCATCTACATATCTTTTAAAAAATGGAGGTGTAAAATTTAATTTTTTAATTAAAATATTTTCAATGTATTCCATTAAAATATTAGCAATAACTGGAGATAACGGTGAGCCCATTGGGACCCCGTATACCTGTTTGTATGTTTTATTTTGAAGGTTAAATAAAGTTTGAATTTAAAATTAATTTTAACCCTTCACAAAATTCATGTTTTGGAATATTTGTGAAAGTTTTAATATGCGTCCATTTTTTATTAATAATGTAGAGCACTAAATCAATTGAAACATTAGTGAAGAGAGACACAACGTCAAGTGAAACTAATTTAAAGTTAGGTGGAAGATTGACCTCTTTGATTTTATTTCTAATACCCATGAGTCTTTGATAAAAGTTGAAGTTTTACCCACAAAATTATTTAAAATTTGTGAAAAATATTTAGCTAACTTATACGTGGGTGCATTTATATTAGAGATAATAATTCTAAAGGGTAGGTCAGGTTTATGAGTTTTCGGCAAACCATACGCTTTTGGGTTAACACTATTATAGGTTTTTAAATAACACGATGTTTTGTGATTTATATACCCTAAATCTTCCCATTTTTTAATCAAAGAGTTAACTTTAGTTTGATTGGTACTAGTGTATTCAAATTTGGAGGGAATATAAGTATCTTTATCCTCAAAAAGTTTATTCATTTCGTTTAAATACATACTCTTTTCCAATGCAACAGTCTGATTGCCCTTATCAGCTTTCGTAAAAAATACATCTGTATTTTCTTCAAGAAATTGATCTATCTCATTCTGTATATCTGCATGTGTAGAAATATTGGTATGACTATGATGTTTATTTGAAAAATTAGTGATTAACTTGACACAGTCATCTCTAATAATTCTTTTATTGTCAACAATAGTGTTTCCTAAGTCATCGATGACATTTTTAATGACTAAAATTTCATTTTCCACACTAGCAGATATATGATGATAAGGGATCGAGAAAGTTTCATTGGGAGGAGGAACAAATTTATTACCTAAACCAACAATTTTCATAACGTGAAATTTCCGTATTCGAGGCTATTTTAATATTTATTTTTAAAATTAACTTTTAAAATTAACTTTTAAAAATACGGATTGATGGTGATAAATATAGAAAAAATATGATAAATCCGAAAATGTGCAGAAAAATAGCCCCGAATACGGAAATTTCATAAATTTCAAAAAGTAGGCTAAAATGGTGCTCCGTGTCATTTTGGTTTGATTGTACGCAATCGATTAAACAACATATTCCCCGGGCGTTGAATCCGCAGGAGAGGTTCGATTGAGTGGCCACCAAGGCGACCGAATCTAACACCTCTGGATTATTTTGACTGAGGTGTATGAAGCACAAGGTGTACAAAACAAAGCCTGATGAGTTAAAGGAAAGAATAATTCAATGTTCTAATTCGATATCTCAAGAAACGCTGCAAAAAGTAAATGATAACTTCTATGAACGATTGGGATATTGTCAAGTTGCTGAAGGACTTCAATTTGAACAGCTCATTCAGTAGTTAGCACAAGCTTAATAAAATACCAGAAATATCAAACCTAAAAAAATTAAAATTAATAATACTTTTAGATTCCGTAGTTCCATGGCTTCAATGAAACAAAATGAAAATGCCAAATTATGTGTATTTAAATGTAAAAAAAATTGAAAAAAAAATTTTTTTTAAATAAAATTTAAAAAAAATGATTCTCAAAATCGTCGACCGCCTCGCGGTGAGAATCGGAAAACTTTGAAATAGCCAAAGGCAAAGGACGGCACTAGAAATTACAAAAAGGGTATCGTCTATGCAAGTCTGAAACTAACGAATTGATTTAAAATCCGAGCACATTTCAGAAAAATGATCCAACATTTTATTTCAGCGATTTTAAATTAATGTGTAATTTTCGTATAAAAATTGGGGTACCTGGGCACAGTTTTGCAGAGACGCCCCCGTTCGTGTTATGGAGGCGATCGTAATGTCCAACGTCGACTAGAAAGAGAGGTCCATATGAGAACTCAGGGTCCGGACGAATCAGTCCGGGACTATATGATCTGTCTTAGATCTATTTTAAATCGATGGGTTCCGGAGCCGTCAATGGAAACGCAACTTGATTGGCTACACCAAAATTGAAGGCCAGAGTTGCAGATGGCGGTACAGCGGGATCGAGTCCATTCGTTCGACGATCTCCTCTATCAAGCTAGGGAGGCTGAACGAATTTTGAGGTGTAGTCAGGCCTATTGTCCTCCCCCAGCACCGGAGCAGTCGTTCTGCCCGGAAGTGGCTTACCGCGGGAAGTCTAAAGAAAAGAAGAAGGTGGATTTCGCCGCAGTACAGGCAGAAAAGCAGACAGAACGGTTGGTTCCGTCCACGTCAGCAGTGGCAGCATTTTCCGAGGCCGATGTGAAGAAACTGGTGGAAGGGACGTGCTCTAGATGGATGCAGTCCATGGAAAAAAGCTGACCTCAACGGTTGATTCTACCCTTAAAGATGCGGTCGCATCACTCCAGAAGGGAATGTCTGCAACAGTACGAGCAGTGGACAGACGTCCTGATTATAATACGATGGATCGGCGGACATTACGCTTCAGCCAGAAATTCAAGGGCAAAAAGAAACTATGGATGGGATCAAAGAGCCTGCCAGATAGGAATTCTGGGAATCTTCCTATGAATCAAGATGGTCCTTCATCAAGGGTGGGGCAGAGTAAGTCCTCGTCTGGGATTATGGACAAGCAGAATGATCAACCTGGCGACCTAAAATGTTATGGATGTGGACTGCCTGGATTTAAGAAATATAATTGTCCGCGATGTCGGGAAAACGAGAGCAGGGACGTGTAGTAGAGGTCGCACCTGTCCCTGATTCTCTTAGACAGACCTCCCTATCACAAGCTCGAGCAACCAATCAAGGCCTGTCGGAAGTATACATGGCGACGGAAGTAGGTTTTACTCGTTGGTGGATAACTGTGACTGTCCATGGTCACCATTTGATAGCTCTGTTTGATCCGGGGGCGGCTCGTACCGTAATCGGGCGTATCGCCTATCGACTCGCCGACGATTTTGGTCTCCACATAGAACCATATCGAGGTAGTGGCGCTAGGGTTCCGGATGGAAGAACTGTGGCAATCACCGGACAATTGAGATTACCAAAGGAATTCCGGTGGAAGTCGCCCTGGTCTCTGTTCCACTCGAGGAGAGCCCGAAGACGTCAGGCCTTCAGAAATTGACAGACGAGCAACAAAGTCGACTATATGCCCTCGTCCAGTCGATTATACCGAGAGTGACGCCTCACATTGGATGTAACCTTTTAGTTGAGCACAGTATAAATGTTGGCGATGCTCGACGGATTAAACAACGATATTATCCGGTTTCGAAGAAGATCGAAGAAGAGATGCACCAACAAGTACAACAAATGTTGGACGAAGGCATCATTGAGAAGTTTAAGTCCATGGTCGAGTCCTGTCGTCATAGTCAGAAAGTCGGACGGTACTTGACGATTTTGTGAGGACTACCGGAAGGTGAATATGTTAACTAGGCCGGACGCCTACCCGTTGCCATATATGGATTCCATCTTACGGAAACTACAGTGCGCTAAATATATCACAACCCTTGATTTAGGGAGCGCCTACCACCAAATCAAGATGGACGATCAGTCCAAACCAATCACGGCATTCACGGTTCCTGAAAAAGGACTGTTCTAATTTCGTAGGATGCCGTTCGGCTTGAATGGAGCCCCGGCGACTTTTCAACGGATGATCGACTCTTTGATTGGTCCTGAGTTGGAACCATATGCTTTCTCTTACTTAGACGACATCATAATTGTCACGGAGTCGTTTGAGGAGCATGTCAAATGGGTGGAGCATGTATTAAAGAAAATTAAAGAAGCAGGCCTAACTATAAATTTAAAGAAGAGCGTCTTTGGCAAAGAAGAGGTTCGCTACTTAGGCGTCTTAATAAATAAAGGCGGATTTAGGCCTGATCCTGAGAAGATACGACCAATTGTAGAGTACCTTGCGCCAAAGAATATCAAACAATTAAGAAGATTTATTGGCGTCGTGGTATCGAAAGTTTATGGGTGACTTTGCCACAATAGCAGAGCCTCTCACTCAGGTAACTCGGAAAGACCAGCCTTATATATGGGGGCAGGCACAACAAGAATTGTTTGAAAGACTGAAACATTTATTGAGTACAGCGCCTATTCTACACAGGCCTGACTTCTCAAAGGAATACACGTTGGAGACGGATGCTAGTGATACAGGTCTCGGTGTCGTATTGAGTCAGGAAGTCCCAATGGCAGGTTAGCCCGATGGTCCTTAGAGCTACAGGGTTACCAATACTCAGTGAAACATCGAAAAGGTTCCCTACACCATGTACCCGACGCGCTGTCGCGCATGTACGAAACGGATGAGGGTATTCCGATTAGTACGGTGCAAGAAATGTCACTGATTCTAGACAAGTGGTATCTGGAGAAGCGACAACAAGTGGAAGAAGATCCGCATAAGTCCCCGTATTGGAAGGTCGGAGGTCGACTATATGTTTATCGACCGGATCCAATTATGGACATCATGATGGACGACGAGAATGCGTGGAAGCTAGTCGTCCCTGAAGAGAATAGACCAGCAATTTTAAAAGAATGTCAGGACGTTCCTACTGCGGGACACCTTGGCAACCTCAAGACGTATGATCGGGCTGCTCGATACTATTTCTGGCCAACTATGAGGAAAGACATAGTGAAGTACGTGCGGAACTGTTCAACATGTCAGAGGATGAAAATTCCGCCGTTTGTTCCAGCAGGATTAATGGGTCGTCGACCAATTCCGGGACCATGGAAAATTGTTACAGCTGATGCCATGGGTCCCTTTCCCAAAAGCACTCAAGGTCGAGAATTTTTGTTAGTTTTCCAGGACGTATTCACTCGTTGGATAGAATGCGTGCCGGTTAGAAAGGTCAATGCTAATTCAGTAATCAAGGCGTTTAACGAGAGAATCCTATTTAGATTTGGAACGCCAGAGGTCCTTCATACTGACAATGGAAAAGCTTTCCAAAATAAATTACTCGATAAATACTTGAAAGAGCGAAGAATTAAGCCTTCGACGAGTCCTCCTTACCATCCCCAGGCTATTCCTGTTGAAAGGACAAATAAGACTGTAAAAGGAACGATTATATAATTCGTCGAAAAAAATCATCGCACTTGCGACAAATATATATTGGAACTTGCCTTTGCCTACAATACGGCTATAAGAGAGTCCTGCCATGATGAATTATGGCCGTCAATTGATTCCCCCTGATCACTATCGACGTCGTCAAGACCAAGCAGCTTGATGAAGCTCAAGAAAGAAGTGCCGTTCAAGATTGGAAGACTCGACTAAAAGCTCTGAGGTCGCTACATCAAGAAGCGACTCGTAATATTGAAGCTGCTCAGGAGCGTCAAGCTCATTATTATGATTCAAGAAGACTAGACGTCCAATTTAAGATAGGGCACGTCGTCCTTAAAAGGAACTATGTTTTAGCATCGGCAGCCCAAGGATTTGCTGCAAAATTGGCTCCCAAATTTGTAGGACCGTATACAATTTCCAAACGATTAGGATCCAATGTTTATGAATTAAGAGATGGATCCGGGAAAAGTATCGGTAAATGCCATGTAAATCAACTGAAGCCGTACCATGAAGAAGAAGATCCACCATTAGAGGATTCAACGTTTATTGAGAAAGATTCGATGAATCTAGCAGAAGACATCGATCAACAATCAACATTGCTGAACAAGAAGTGGTAGATAGTCCTCAAATCATTGTACATGCGGACGTCCATAGAGGCGCTGAGGTCGAACGACGACCTTGCGGTAGGCCTAGAAAGATTAAGTTAGGTGATGCGACACAAGCCGGACTCGATAGAATAGATAGGCGACCTGCATGGTCGAATATGGCGAGCGGAGCGAACGTAGAGGTCTCTGTTAGTCCGTCTAATCAAGTCAACATACCCGATCCCGTGGTTAGACGTCCTCGGGGACGTCCTAGACAATATGGACGACAAATTCCTTCTATTTGTGTCCCATCTCATCATTATAGCACACGTAGTCGTAAATAATAGCATGAAAATCCATTGGTGTTGGAAAACCTGTGATAAAGTTATTTTATTTTTTTTTAAATTTTGGTTATGCTCGGGTGCATTTCCATAAGGAGCGGTTCGACGGTTTGGCGGTTCGGCGGTTCGAGAATTGACCAATCACGAACGAGCCGCTGTTCTCGATACGCGAGCCGGAAAATCTGTGTGCGGCGGTTCCGCGGTTCGTGAATTGTCCAATGGGTAACTTCGTCATTTTCAAGCTTACGTATAGGACAAAGAAATCTCTGTAATATATCACGTGAATTCTACTATAACAAAATATTCCATTAATATTCGATTAACCAAGAGACTGCTTTTATTACAGACGATTTAATGAGAGAAGGCCTTAAAATATTTAATAATGTTTGGTGTACCGCAGGTTCTATTCGGAAAAAGTTTTTAAATTTATCATGATCTTTCTGAAGCATTTCGATCACGAGATTATGCGTTGCACCTTGAGCAAATCGTCTCTCTACTGTAAAAAGAGGATTTACCCATCATTTCCTTGTTTTATTAACATGAACGCTCTTATCATTACGTTTTTCAATCAAGTACAAGGTGTAAATTTTAATTAATTTTTTTTAAATCCTGATATTCGAACGGATCATGGGTCTGTTTCAATCACTTGAGCAATTTACCAAGTGCAATTAATGTAGTGAGAGCCATTTATATTTTCTTCTGCATTAAAAAATGTACTGCTTTTTGAATTAAAATAAAGAATTAAGTCCCACTTTGAAATATTATATTTTTTCATAATTCTTTCGTGTTTTTTAAATATAATTTATAACTTACTTTCAAAAGTAAAATAATGTTAACAAAATCGTATAACCTAAGCTTCAAAGGTAAAATGTTACTTTAGCAATATATAACATTCAATAAAATAAGTATAATTATCCATATTTTAATTATTAACTAACATTACTATAGGTATTTACATTGGAATTTATTTTGCTGAAACGATAATTTTTTCTCCAGTGTTTCCATGCAGCGGTTTGGCGTTCGCGTATTGAGCAGTTGGCCAATAGAAAAACCGCTTTAATAAACACAATTCCATGTTTTGTTTTTCAATTGGACTGTCGCTTAAACCGCGTGTACTTAAAACGCTACATGGAAACAAGGGGAAACTCTAGCGGCTCGAAAAGAGCGTATTTGTTACTGATTGGTCGATATCTGAATTGCAGAACCACCGCACACCGATTTTCCGGCTCACGTATCGAGAACAGCGGCTTATTCGTGATTGGTCAATTCTCGAACCGCCAAACCGTCGAACCGCTCCTTGTGGGAATGCACCCTAAGCGGTTTAGTATATCGGGCGGGCTGGATCTAGTAACTTTCGATAATTCGTTTATTTTCGGCTTATTTATTATGGTATTCAGAAGATTGTTATATTTTCTCAATTCGCATACGAATCCCAAACGTTTGGGACCGATATAAAAAAAATCGCAAACCTCTTAAAGAATTTTGTATATATAAGGGACATATAAGATAATTTAATTTTTTTTTTATTTTACAACTTATCGTGTAAATCACTT
This sequence comes from Trichopria drosophilae, assembly GCA_030407085.1. Lineage (NCBI taxonomy): Eukaryota > Metazoa > Arthropoda > Insecta > Hymenoptera > Diapriidae > Trichopria > Trichopria drosophilae. Next base: position 106,155,234 of record CM059583.1, on the reverse strand, counting down.
TCTCGGGTCTCTAAAATACATGAATACTTTTTTCATAAAAAGTGTATATTATGCCTAATTTTGCATAAAAATGTCTAGAATTGATAACAATGTTAATAAAACGAAAATGTGATAAACCAGACTAGCCGACGTCTACTATAGATCTTTTCATGCCAAGACGGAAATGCAAACTGATGCGAAAAGTGTGCATGTGTGGCCATCAGAAAAGTCGGTCACTTTCTATGCGAAAGAAAGAGACAGTGAGCTCATGGTATCTTTTTCTTTCGCATACAGAATATGACCGCTGTCGATGGCCGCCGATTCTTGTCTAACTCTCGCATGAAAAGGTATACCTATAGTTACACCTAAACCTAAACCTAAACTTAAGATATATCTATAATAGGTGTACCTAAGACGATACCTGCCCAGATAACCTTATCCAGGGCGCCTCATTTACATTTCATAAAAGGTCCGCATGTAGATGTGTGAACTCGAAACCATATACCGTGTGGATGCGAGAGAATAGCACATAGGGAAACCCATGTATAATGTATAGCCAGCAGCCAATGAGATGCGAGCTTTAGCTACGTCGTGCGGGAATTGACCAATGGCGTAGTGGCAACGAAGTGCTACCGACTTGCTAGTTGCTATACCCATGACCATGAAGTGGAGATTAGGCAGATGGCTGTCACGTTTGACGTTTTTATTATTTATTTTATTTTCTATTATTCTAAAGTTATTTTCGCGTTTTAAAGTAATTTTCGGTCACCATCAACTCTCGCAGTCACAAGAATGTCACCACAGGACTTCCATTACTAATCGTAGGTCAGTAAATTTTAGATTTTAATACCAAAACACTGTTTTGTTATTATGCAAAATTTTACAGTTTTGGATCTTTGTGTTTCAGAAGCAGGTTTTTCTGAATAAAGGAGAATCCATCAGATAAGTATTCATTTTCATGATTTTCATCGTGTTTCGAAAGGTATGATTCTTTCGGGAGTATTTTTAATTCTTTTAGGTTACTCTCAAGAAGAAGCGAGGCAAGCTGTTTCTTTTGCCCAAGGTCCATCGCTAATTACTAATCCCTTAGATGAGCTTAAAACAATTCTTTTGACGCCCCTCAAGCCAAGTCAGGAAACTGATGCTGAGGACATTCCAACTCATTAATTTCTAAAAGTGGAAAACGCTGCTAGGTTCCTAGACCATTTAACCTACAATTGTGGTGCCAAAAAAAAAAGGAAACGTTCCGTGACAGGTGTTTCAGTTCGGTCATACGAGTCCTTAATATAGGCTCGTAAAATTTTGTGTAATTGTGTAGTGAAGTGAAGGAGAAATAAATCAATATTTAAATAAATTGTAGGGGTAAATTATTAAAAAATAACAACAAACAAGTGTTTGTGACATAATTAACATTTCATTGTGCAATCTTATTTTTTCTTCGCACTTGTGTTTAATTTTGCACTCCATTTATATTTTCAGTTTATTTACAAAGTGTGTCATGATGCCTATAATTGAACAGTACACGGGAAAAGCAAAATAAAAGTAAACAGTAAAGATGGACAAACTTTGCTTTTCCTCATGTACCATTCAATTCTGCATTCTAAAAAGAGTAAATGAATTTTGAAGTCGCATTTTTCAAAATATGTTTTATTTACAACATTAACTTTAATAATAAATATAAAAATAAAACATAAATATGAATATAAAATAGAAATAATTGCAATTATGAAAATTAATTTATTTTTGCCCTCGCCTCTTGTTCTAAATTTTTTAGTGTTGGCGTAACAATTTCTTCCATCATTTGCAAATATGTTTCTTCATTTACATTTTCTTCGATAAATATTGTACCAATAATTCGAGCCCAAACATGTACTTTGATTTTGTACTGAGTATGTACTTCCAACAGCTCCCGTGGATTGTTACTTGCCCAGTACCGATAATTTTGTCGGTTTGGAGACGCCCTGACATAAAAAATTGACTCATCTAAGAAACAGGTGTTTCTTAAAATCTATCGATTATTATTAATTAAATCTGTCATCCGTTCGCAAAAGATCATACGTTCCATACTATCGCCAGGCATTAACTCCTGGTGTCTATGTGGCTTGTATGGCTTATTGCCATTTATTTTTAAAATTTTGCACACTGTCCGGTGACAGCAGTCCAATTGTTGGGAAATTTTCCTCGAGGAAATATGTCTTCTTCCACTGCGGCACATATTTTACTTGACAGCTCTTCGCAGACTTGATGAGCATTACGCTCTATTTTTTTATGTGACCCGTCAAGACAGCCAGTCGTTTTAAAATCATTTACGAATTTGTTTATAGTCGAAGTGGAAGGAAGTGGCCTATCTTCATTTTCTGCTCCAAAATGGCCCCTTATTTCCCGTAATCTTAATCCTTGGTAATACCGATCTACCATTTTTATTTTTTCTTGAACACAATACGTTTTGTATCTCTTACTGGCAATCACGAATTTAAGAATTGTTGAGGACAAATTAACTTTTGAAATTGTTGTTTAGGAATGCCTGAAATTTAAAATTGGCGTGTAGGAACGCGGGAAATCTGATTCGTGTATAAAAACGCGCGAAATTTTAAACCAATTTCTAAATGTCTGCGAAATTTTTAAGTTAAAACAGAATTAAAAAGGGGTATTATGATGCCAGGAATAATAAAAATAATTAAGTAGTATTCCACAGGATTGAATTTACAGCAAAAAAGGACCATTTTGGAATGAAGACCTGCTAATTCCTTTGGATACTTAATAGCCACTTGTTCACAAATTTCAATTAGACATATTGGATAATTCGAGGGCCGGAACAGTGCAAAATTAAAAAAAAAATAGATATAAAATATTACATTGTCTTCTTCGAATTCTTATATCAATCGAATATTTATCAAAGAAAATGTAAATGAAGAAACATATTTGCAAATGGTGGAAGAAATTGTTACGCCAACACTAAAAAATTTAGAACAAGAGGCGAGGGCAAAAATAAATTAATTTTCATAATTGCAATTATTTCTATTTTATATTTATATTTATGTTTTATTTTAATATTTATTATTAATGTTAATGTTGAAAATAAAACATTTTTTGAAAAATGCGACTTCAAAATTCATTTACTCTTTTTAGAATGCAGAATTGAATGGTACATGGGGAAAAGCGAAGTTTGTCCATCTTTACTGTTTACTTTTATTTTGCTTTTCGCGTGTACTCTGTAATTGTAGGCATCATGACACACTTTGTAAACAAACTGAAAATATAAATGGAGTGCAAAATTAAACACAAGTGCGAAGAAAAAATAAGACTGCACAATGAAATGTTAATTATGTCACAAACACTTGTTTGTTGTTATTTTTTAATAATTTACCCATACAATTTATTTAAATATTGATTTATTTCTCCTTCACTTCACTACACAATTACACAAAATTTTACGAGCCTATATTAAGGACTCGTATGACCGAACTGAAACACCTGTCACGGAACGTTTCCTTTTTTTTTGGCACCACAATTGTAGGTTAAATGGTGCTAGGAACCCAGCAGCATTTTCCACTTGTAGAAATGAATGAGTTGGAATGTCCTCATCATCAGTTTCCTGACTTGGCTTGAGGGGCGTCAAAAGAATTGTTTTAAGCTCATCCAAGGGATTAGTAATTAGCGATGGACCTTGGGCAAAAGAAACTTCGCATGCAAGCAAATCTCTTTCCAAATTTAGAAGTGTCCGATATCTCCGTTGTGACCTTGGGACTCGAAACCTTGCCTAGCTTTTTCTTGATAAGAATTAAAAATACTCCCCAAAGAATCATACCTTTCGAAACACGATGAAAATCATGAAAATGAATACTTATCTGATGGATTCTCCTTTATTCAGAAAAAACTGCTTCTGAAACACAAAGATCCAAAACTGTAACATTTTGCATAATATCAAAACAGTGCTTTTGGTATTAAAATGTAAAATTTACTGACCTACAATTAGTAATGGAAGTCCTGTGGTGACATTCTTGTGACTGCGAGAGTTGATGGTGAACGAAAATTACTTTAAAACGCGAAAATAACTTTAGAATAATAGAAAATAAAATAAATAATAAAAACGTCAAACGTGACAGCCATCTGCCTAATCTCCACTTCATGGTCATGGGTATAGCAACTAGCTAGTCGATAGCACTTCGTTGCCACTACGCCATTGGTCAATTCCCGCACGACGAAAGCTAAAGCTCGCATCTCATTGACTGCCTGCTACACATGTGTTTCCCCATGTGCTATTCTCTTGCATCCACACGGTATATGTATATACCGGGTGATAACCACGGGGTTGCAACTCCCTGTGCCTCGTGCGGTTTAGCTGTGTTCTACTACATTACCCCTAGCTTGCGCTAGCAACATGTGCCCGGTTCGTCTGCGGATTTTCGCGCGTGGGATTCTAATGAATGTAAAATGGCGCTTGAGATTCGAAATTGTAAAAAAAATTGTGTAATGGGAACAATTTTGTTGATGTCATTAAGAGTATTTACGCAGAAATTCTAAACGATATAATGCTTATAAAATATTAATTACAAGATTCATATAAGTCGTTAAAAGTGAATAAAACAATACTTTTGTTCATTCTAAGGCTACCGTATCGAAAACGATGCGAAATAACGCAAAAATGCACTAAACCTTTTTTGCAGAGCATGAAATTTCCTACAAAAAAGTCACAGACGGTATATCTCTAATGTTAATAGGTTAGTCATGAGCTCCACGAGTAACGCTGGAACTTGCAACAAATTTAATTTAGTTTTATAATGCAGACATTCCAGCGTTTTTTGTGGTTGACCTATTAACTTTAGAGATATGCTCTCAGTGACTTTTTTATAGAAAATGTCATGCCCTATAAAAAAGGTTGAGTGCACTTTTAGATTATCTTGCTTCGTTTTCGAGACGGAAGCCTTAGAATGAAAAAAGTACCGATTTTTTCATTTTTAATGACCTTTAAAAACCACAAAAATAATGCTATGTTAATTAACACGATTTAATTAAATCGTCTAGAAATTATGGATGATGTTCGTAATGAGACAACAAAAGTATATCAATTTATAATAACTTTTTATCTTTCGATTTTGAGGTTTAATCCAGTATCGTTATAGTGACTCCGGCAAAACCTCCGGGCACACGCTTACAATAAGACACGTCGCGGACACGGTAAACAGGAGAGTGTCAAACCCCTGGTGATAACTATGATCTGAATATAGGGCACGGCGGGTTAACGGTTGAGTGATTCTGATTGGTGCTTTCAAGTGCACTAGAGCATTGTCACCTCCGCAGGATTGGGTATGGACGCGTCAAAGAAGGTATTCTACCGTAGCATGTAGAAAATCGGTAAACTACGTAGAAAATGTAGAAAACATGTAATCTACATGAGAAATGTAGAGTACTAAAATATACAAAAAAAAACATAACCTCTATTGTTAATTGTTGTAAAATTCGGCGGCTTTTTTACAGTGTGGTAAGATGGCAAATAAAGATAAATACAACGGATTTAAAATTGTTCGTGACAATAAAAAAAACATTTGCAATTTGCTTGCAATGTAATGAAATACGAACAAATACAGGAGCTTGACGGACTACAAGCACACAGGTTAGTTATTACCATAGATATAAGAATTTTTTATATATGCGTTACCAATACGTCCAACTTTTTCAAAATCCGACTTCAGATCCTTCAATCATACCGAAATCCAACCACTTTTCGTTCCTTGCGATATTTTCGTATCTCTGACCGTCAGCCGTCGAGATCCTGCAAGTTCAAAAGTTTGCTAGATCTTTACGCGCCGTATGCGTTACCAATACGTCTTAACGATGCGTCCTACCGAAAATTGGCAAGAGTCCAAAAAGTTTCTCAATCCACCATAATGTAAGGCGGATCTGTCGAACTTTGGAAAAAATCGAAGTTAACGACCTTGACAGCGGTGTCAAGGTCGAACTCGCTAAATTTTCAACTTTCTCAAAATCCGACTTCGGATCCTTCAATCATACCGAAATCCAACCACTTTTCATTCCTTGCGATTATTCTGAACAAAAAGTTTCATACCCAAATTAAATCTGAAGCTCATAATTTGAGTGGCGAGATATTGAAGGTTACAAAAAGAAACCACTTTGTTTTGCAATAACTCTGCTCTTTTTGAAGTTATCTTAACGAAACGGGCTCATGTCATAGATCATTTCAAGCTTTACAATTTATTTATGGAGCTGTTTCAGCTACAATAAATATTTCTTTTGCAACAGCAATAAAAAAGGAAAGAAATGACAAATTTTGCAATTATTCGTGTCTATCCCATTTCCCATATGGCTAACAAAATATCAGAAGTACGGAAGTTGTAAACCTCAAAACAATGACAAATTCAATCCCCAATAGTTATGATCATTTTGTGTAAAATAAGAAAATTAACATTTTTGCTTTTAATTTTGAAAAAGCCCAGTAGATATCCAATTTAGAACCGTATTTAATCAGCTTTATGTTCGGAGGTGGACATGCGGTATTTAATAAAGTGGTAGAAAATATCTTGTTTTTGATAATATTTACATCATTTGGAACTAATATTTTACGGATCCCTTGTATCTTTTTGGATTTTTCAATCTTCAGTTTGATTTTCAACTAAAAAAATACACATATGACTGCGCCAAATAAATTAAAAAGTTTGATGTAGACTACCTTTATTTTTGTAGAAAACAAAAGATGTAGTCTACGCCATATTCGACACGTAAAAAACTGAAGTAGTTTACCTCCAGTAAACTATCAACCCAACACTGCACCTCCGTGAAGTTAGCCCACCATTTTAACGAAATGGATAAAAAATTGCGCGAATCGTTTGCGATTGATTGCGATTACCGATTTTTCGTTTGTGACTTTGTCGTTTTTTGCGAAAAACGAAATAGCCGGCTAACTTTACGTTCGCATTTTTGAAAACGCGTTTACTCAGCAACCAATCGATCAATTTCAAACAAATTAGGCTCAATCGTTAGCGATTCGTTTGCGAATTATGAATTAAAGGTGTTTTTACCGCTAAATTGCAAAATAAAAAAAAATTGTCCTTTATATCCTTTTTTTTACCGTTACAATATTAGAATGACATTATTTTTTACGAATACTGTTTTTTGATAAATATGAGACCGGTAAAGTATTATAAGTGAATTATTTTTTATGAATACTGTTTTGTGACAAATATGAGAGAGATAAAATATTAAAAGTAACTTATTTTTTACGAATACAGTTTTTGGTATATTTTACTCTTAAAATTTTTTTTTCACTGCATTTGGTTCACTTGAATGATACACAATTAATGATTTGCTGCTGGCTGGTGTAATTCCAGGGATCAAAATTTGAGAATTTTGATCTTGCTGCTGTATTTCAGAAGTGCCAAATTTCATATTTTTCACTGCGCATGGGTCACTCGAAGGATATAAATTTGACGTTTTTAAGCTTCATCCTGTAATTCTGAGAATCCAATTTTGGCAATTTCCAACTTGCTGTTATAATTGTAATGCTTTGAAATTGACAATTTTGAACTTGCTGGTGTAATTCGGAGGTAATAAATTTCACATTTTTTATGACGCCAGGCTCCATTGAAGGATATTAATTTTACAAATTTCATGTGGCTGGTATAATTCGCAGGATCTAAATTTTATTATTTTGAACTTGTCTAATTCAGTAGTGCAAAATTTCACATTTTTTACTACACTGGGTTCACATTTACAGGGACAGTTTTTACTTACTGTTTTACTTCAAAGGTGCCAAGTTGTAATTTTTTCCTTATGGTAGATTGACTTCAATGGTACGAGACATCAAAATTGTCATGTATTTTCGTTGAAATTTTTTTTTTTCGTTGAATTCAGAGTTCTGCGCAATTTATGTGACAGTGACCTAGTTGTCAATTTACAAATTTCAAAAGTTAGTAGGAGCCTTCCTCGACAACTGCCACTGCCGTTGAGTTAGATAAACTGCAAAAAGACCCCACCAAGCATCAGCACTTTTATAACATAATATTTAAATTACTATTGTTTTTGTATAATTTTAAGGCTAATCTGAAGAAACCGTGTTTGTCACAGGTTATGCCGATCCTATCACGAAAATAATTATGAAATATAAAGATTATTTCCATTATGGCTGCTGAACACAAAAAATTAACTTTCGTGTTTACATCATGCCCACTGACCTTCATGGCAACAAAATTTAATTCTTTAAATCATGCCAAAAGCATAAAGGAAATAATAACCTGGCAAATAACATTTTCAACAACTAACCAGAGCAGCACGTTGAGGACAATGGAGTTGTAGAGCAGCAGGATCGACCCTTGAGAAAACACGGGGTTGTCAATTTGAGTGGTTTCTGAAGAGTCGATGGTTCCTGTTAGGTGTCGTTGATTGGGCTGTCAAACTGTCAAGTCGAATTCAAATCACTGTCCTTCAGTAATCCAGCACTGACCCAAAAACCAAGTGTTCCTCATGCACCAGTCTGGCAAGTCTTTGAAAAAGAAATAACCCACCAAGGATCACCTTCTTTCGAGGAAATGGCAAATAAAATTTGCATATTTTTATATATCAATTTATGTTTAATAAATGAATAAAAAATTAATTTTATGCAATTCTGTGCGTGAAGTTAGTGCGTGAAGTACAATTTTCCGTGCGTGAAGTGCTACTTCACACACTAGCTAGTTTTAGCAGTGTGTGAAGTAAATACTAGTGCGTGAAGTAGAAACTAGTGCGTGAAGTGAAGACTCTGGCTTGAAATTAAAATATTCAAAATCCGTGAGAGAGACGCAAACACACTCCGTTAGGCATGTGCACAAACTGCTAGTGTTCTGCGCATGTACGTACACGCGCGTAGTGGGGGAATGGAGGAAGAAAATGTTTAAGTAAAGTATTTTGTTAAATTTGTTTGTTCGAATATTCATTAAAGTCGCATTTATATTGCTATCATTTATGTCGCATTTATATTTATATAAGTGTAACATCACGCACTAGTTGCATAAACTACTATTATGTTAACATATGTTTAATTTTCAACCAACCTGACAAAAACACCGACAACGGGGTTGTAGAATTGGGCGATCATCCCCTGGGAAGAAACGGAACTGTCAAAATGCTCCAAGTCAAAGTTAAAACACGTACCCGAGAGAGAGAGAGAGAGATTAGATTAGATTAGATTAGATTTATTTAAATGCCCTGGGACGAACCCAAAGTGAAAGAGAGAGAGAGAGAGAGAGAACCTTTGTTCAAAATCATCGCGATAGTCTTGGTCAAAAAAAGAATCTTCATCATCTGACTCTTGACAATTAGGAATGTAATTGGGATCTTTATCACAATTATCATCAGTATTCAACTCAGGTGCCTCGAAGACTAATTTTTGAGCAATTGTTGATCTTGCGATATTATGATCATGTCTCCAATATTATTTACATCTTGCAAATTTACCCTGTACGTTGTTTTTACTGAAATATTAATATAAATGTAATTTAAAATAGAATAATATAAATATATATATTATAATTTCATTAATTTCACTTCTTGCGCAGTTGTTCCAAGTAGTCGGGTGTGACCACTTCATTCGACATTAATTTAGGTTTATTTTGAATATTATTTGTATCATTTTGGGCACTATTGCCATGCCGATGGAGTAACGGTTTTAAAGGTGCTAGAGTTTAAATTCTGAAATTATTTGAAGTATCATTTAGTTAATAAAAAAGAATATCTGTTTCCAGTTGGATTAGGGTTATTTAAATTTACCGTCAACAGTTTTGTGCCAAGAAGTCGAGGTGTGCTTGTGGCCATCAATGTTTATGGTGTCTTTTAATACCTTATATACTTCTGGAAAAGCATAGAAAAATTAAAAACTGTAATCGTTTAAATCTACTAAAAAAATGAATGTTTCATTTGTAAGTATGAATCTTTTATTGTTTATATGCATAACAAAAGCGTATATTACGAGAACCAGAAGAAGAGACACAATCCTTTAAATTTATTTTTACGTTGGGTACACCGTTGTTGAGATTATTGGCAATTTTCTTCAATATTTCAGGATTCTCTAAAAATGCAGTGACTTACTTTAAAAATCAAATCATGTTTGTTAGCAGACTTGTTTTTAATAAATCGTCCTTTTTTTTTTAAAAGCACAAAGAATACAGTGTAAAACGTGACTTCGAATCGATTTGCAGAATAGAAGAAAATAACAAAGAATCCAACAACCCGAATCACATACCATTTTTGCATATCACTAAAGCATCATATCTATTTCGATGCACTTTTACAGTACCACGGAGCGAATCCGCATATTTACGCAAAATGACGCTGTGCTGACAAAATAACCTCCTCAAAAACAAGATAACCTCCTTAATGGTAACATTAGCGAGGTTTTAAAAGTAGTTTTGATAATATTTCCATCATTTGTAACTAATATATTACGGATACCTTGTATCTTTTTGGATTTTTCAGTCTTCAGTTTGATTTTTAACTAAAAAAATACACATATAATTGCTCCAAATAATTTTAAAAGTTTGATGTAGACTACCTCCATTTGTGTAGAAAACAGAAGATGTATAATGGAAGGATGCTAATGTGGACGACAAAAATCGATATATTTTTGGACTCCCAAATACTAGCAATGAGAAACGATGGGCTAACGCCAATGTGTTAATGCGTAAATTTTCTCAGGAATGTGGGGCTGATATGCCCAGACTATTGAGAGGCACTCGTCTCAGAAAACATGTGGCGACTGCTGCAGTTTCGTTGAATTTGACTGATGGGCAAGTTGATGACTTATGTCGATTTTTGGGACATGAAAAAAGTATCCACTTAAAGCACTACAGACAACCAGTAGCAGTAAAAGACATAATATATGTGTCAGAATGGTTAGAAAGAGCTTAAGGAACATACGAGCATAGAAATGGGTTGGAGTATACTGTTGAACAAGAGAGTGACAGCGAAGTAGAAAATGAAAATACCAAAGTTCCACTTCAATCTCCTGTCATTGCGCATACTTCAAGATTGGGCATAAATAATGGTACGTACAATAATATGCAATTTTTTAGTCAAAATGTTTCTTTGCATTGAATTGAATTTAAAAAGTAAAATTACGAATTCAATAATTGAACAACAAAAGATAATCAAACGGTTATAGATTTGAATGCATTTCAGATTATTGGATTATATTAAGATTTTAACACAATATATAATTATTTGGTTTCCTATCATATATTGGTTAAAACATTCCTGAGTTCGTGTTTTAATTTTTAAAATATCCCTCAAATATCAAAGAATAAAGAATAACCGAATAAATGTATTGTTAACAAAAATAACCATGTACTAATAAACGTATACTCATTTTCAGAATCAACTGAATTGCGTCGAGCTGTAGGAAGCAAAACAGCATGGCTTGAAGCGGAGGAAGAAACAATTCTCAAGCACTTTTGGGATCGTACACTCCAAAGTAAGAGAATAACGCAAAATGAAATCCAAGAGATTATAGATAAAACTCCTATTTTGAAACAACAAAACCGAACAGTGCCAAAAGTACGAGCTTTATTACAGCACAACAAAAAATTTTGTAATGAGCCGTACAAGATCCGACATAGTACAAAATATGAGACAACAAATGATATGAACAGTGATCATATAACCAAAAGAAATCGAATTCCACCATCAATATACGTCCATTTTTCTGACTTTATAGAAAAACAAGTAATTCCTACAATACAGCAATGTGCCGCAGGATACACAAAATCACCGTCATTACTGAAACTAGGCCCTGTGGATATACAAACATATGTAGAAAAAGCCATAGAATTTTCAAACAATAATTACAATAAATCTTTTTAACCAATTTTGCTTAGCTTTGATTATCCTAATTTCATGCATTCAAAAATTGTTATTATCTAACAATGAAAACAAAGATTATTTTTTAATCACCTCTGATTAAAAAAAGGCACCATTTCTTTTTCTTTGATATTGTTTTGAAAAACGCATTGTTTAGTTAACACATTATATACTTACATTACTTTTTGTCTTTTACGTAAAAACACATACACGAGCGTCGATTGTTCCTGATTGTTCGACAATCCATTGTTGTTACTCGTTTGTTACGAGTTCTTCAAGTCGGTCATGGAGAAAGGCATGTTATGGTGGTGGCCAATGGCAATAGAGTTAGAAATATTGACCAATAGCGCACGAGCAATGCCATTCCCTATGACCGGTCTAGAACTCATGGTATAAGAAGAAAGGTTGTTGTTGCGCAAAAGCAACAATCGTCGTTGATCTAAATTGTTCGGCTGACGCAGGGTGGTAATATGTTGAGAGGTATAGAAGTAACCAATCAGCATTGATCTATATTGGTCTTTCCCCTTCTTCAACATGCGTTTTGCAATACCTCTCGTATTCTACCATGCTAGAACTCGCCTGTACTGCACCGGTGAGTGTGGTACATACGTCTGATAGATCTATCCCGTACAGATAGATGTATACCCGTACATGAGTGGCAACCGACGAAGATGACGACGACGTTCTTGTTGACGTTCCGGATGCTTTCTTCCCTATCATCTTGCAACTTTTTTTCATCTCCTACTCAGGTTAGTTTTACAAAATCTCCTTAAAAAAAATTTTTTTAAATAAAGTTCTGATGCTTGGTGGGGTCTTTCCTTTTCTGGTCTGTCTGCATACAAGGCTCCCTGGAGGTGCGTGTACTGTGTCCGGACGAGATGGTGGTGTCAAGATACCAAGGATGATGTTCCAGATGTTCTCATCATGGACAAGAACGGGATTAGTTGCAAATGAAGATGGTGTACCAGCTGCTTTCTTCGCAGATGACAATTTTACTCCTTCCATTAGTAAAAGGTTTCTCCAGTCAGATTAGTCGTTAAATAATATGAATAAAAATTTATATTATTATTAAAAATAGGTTTTATCCTTGATGGAGTCGTTTTGCAACCTGTTTGCCCAAATGGAAATGGCAGTTGACGAGCTGTGGGAAGTACGGAGCAGGCGAGCAACATGATAACGAGGCAGGAGGTGATCGAGCCAGTGCGTATCATGCAACCGTTGAGGTACGGTTTGGGGTTCCCTACCACTGAGGCGAAGAATGGAAAGCCATAGCCGACCACCAAATTATTAAAAAACTCTATTCGTAAAAAATAATTCTACTATAAACTTCTGTCGGTCCTAAGTGTATCAAAAAAGTCTATTCATCAAAAGTAATTGTATTCTAAATTTTACCGGTCTTAAATTTATTAAAAAAACTCCATTCGTCAAAAATGATTGCATTGTAACATTCTACTGGCCTCAAATTTATCTAAAACCTCCATTCGTCAAATACAATTGTATCATAAACTTCTACCGGTCTTAAATTTATAAAAAATATCTATTCGTCAAATATAATTGTAACATAAACTTCTAGCGGTCTTAAATTGAACACAATTATTTTTGACGAATAGAGTTTTCTAATAAATTTGGAAAGGGTAGAAGATTGCAATTGAATCATATTTGACTAGTAGAGGTTTTTGATAAATTTGTGACTGGTACAAAATTATAATTGAATAATTTTTTACCAATACAGTTTTTTCATAAAACAGAAGTTTATAATAGAATTATTTTTGAAGAATAGAGTTTTTTGATCAATTTAAGATCGTTAGAATATAACAAGCAACAAAGTATTTTTGACAATTACTGTTTTCTAATAAATTGGAGTCTAGTAAAATATTATAAGTAACTTACTTTTACCGAATACTGTTTTCTGGCAACTTTAAGGCCTTTAGAATATTATAAGTAACTTTTTTTGAGAATTACGGTTTTCTGATAAATTTAAAACTGTTAGAATATTATAAGTAACTTATTTTTGATGAACACTGTTTTCTGATAAATTTGAGGCCGTTGAAAGTTTATGATACATATATTTGACGAATAGAATTTTTTTATAAATTTATGACCGGTAGAAGAGTATAATAGAATTATTTTTTACGATAGGCACTGGATTTATTTATTTATTTATTTTTACGATCTAGAAAGCCCTATACAAAAATAATAACAAACTAAACTATAAATAAAACATATAATGATGCAGTCGATTTTTGATAATTTGTAGTTAGGTAGAAGATTATAATACATTTTCTTTTGTTGAATAGAGTTTTTAAATAATCGAATGGAGGTTTTAGATAAATTTTAGGCCAGTAAGAATGTTACAATGCAATCTTTTTTGACGAATGGAGTTTTTTAAATTAATTTAAGACCGGTAAAATATTAGAATACAATTACTTTTGATGAATAGACTTTTTTGATACATTTAGGACCGACAGAAGTTTATAATGCAATTATTTTTTACGAATAGAGTTTTTTGATAATTAGGTGGTCGTCTATGGCTTTCTATTCTTCGCCTCGGTGGTAGGGAACCCCAAACCGCAGATTAACGGTTGCATGATACACACTGGCTCGATCACCTCCTGCTGCCTCGTTGTCATGTTGCTCGCCTGCTCCGTACTTCCCACAGCTCGTCAACTGCCCTCTCCATTTGGGCAATCAAGTTGCAAAACGACTCCATCAAGCATCAAAACCTATTTTTAATAACATAAATTTTTATTCATATTATTTAACGGCTAATCTGACTGGAGAAACCTTTTACTGGTGGAAGGAGGAAAATTGTCATCTAATCAATTTCGTCCAAATTAGGCTTGATCGTTTGCGAATTAAGAATTAAAAGTGCTTTTTTCCGATAACTTGTAAAATAAAAAAAAAAATTATCCTTTATGTCCCTAATATACAAAATTCATTAAAAGGTATGCGATTTTTTTGCAATCGGTCTCAAACGTTTGCGATTTGTTTGCGAATTGAGAAAATAAAACAATCTCCCGAATATCATAATAAATATGGTGCCAATAAACGAATTATCGAAAGTTACTGTATCTAGCCCGCCTCGATATACAACAACCTTTAAAAGGTTTGCGATTTTTTGCAATCGGTCTCAAACGTTTGCGATTTGAGAAATTATAGCAATTCCCCGAATATCATAATAAATAAGGGAAAATAAACGAATTATCGAGAGTTACTAGATCCAGCCCGCCTCGATATACAAAATCCCTTAAAAGGTTTGCGATTTTTTTGCATTCAGTCTCAAACGTTTGCGAATTGAGAAAATATGACAATATCCCGAATATCATAATAAATAATGCGAAAATAAACGAAATATCAAAAGTTACTAGATCCAGCCCGCTCCAATAATTCGTTTATTTTCGCCTTATTTATTATGATATTCGGGAGAATATTATATTTCCTCAATTCGCAAACGAATCGCAAACGTTTGAGACCGATTACAAAAAAACCACAAAACTTTTAATGAATTTTGTATATACGGGACATATAGGATAATTTATTTTTTTTATTTTACAAGTTATCGGAAAAAGCACTTTTAATTCATAATTCGCAAACGATCAAGCCTAATTTGGGCGAAATTGATCGATTGGTTGCCGAGTAATTGCGTTTTCAAAAATGCTAACGTGAAATTAGCCGGCCATGTCGTTTTTGCAAATAACGAATAATCGGTAATCGAATTCATTCGCAAACGATTCGCGCTACTTTCGATCGATTTCGTTACAATGGCCGGTTATCTTCACGGAGGTCATATCCAGGCATATAGATCCGAATACGTCACCTAGGCCGTTTTGTTTGCAATCTTTCATGCACGTGCATTATACATATAGCGTGCGCATGCATTTATAGGTGCAAAACCGTTTTTGCACATGTGCACACACTCTCCCATACAAATCAGCGCCCAGATCAGGGACGTGGACATACGTGGAACTGCTGCTATATTCCCTGTATGGTGTTGATTCTATTTGAGTGACCCTTCGATCCTCCCCACTTACTTAAAAATAATTCGTATCCAGGTGGCGTTGAAAGTGTTACGTCCTACGTAACGATTATACATCAGCAATTTTTAACTTCATCTTCTTATGCCGAAAACATGTCATAATGCATCTTTTCTTTGAAATGTATTAATACACTGATAAAATTAATCATTCTATTCCTTCATAGCACGCGCCTCACGCATGACGCAACACGCACGTACAAGTTTTCAGATCTAGCCGTCTCCTCAAATTATAACATTATCTTTGTCTATGATTAAGCAATCTCCGCTTCTTAATACTCGATCAAGATATCATGAACTCCGTAAAATTTCGATGCATGTAATCAGTTGTATATATCGGCGTTTCAATGTAAACATAGATTCTAAGCGGAATATTATTGTTAAATCTTATATGATCTTCGTTACAATGCTAATCTACGTCTCATAAATCACTCACCATAAGAAAATAGATATTGACTGGCAATACGATTAAGAAACCGATCTCGTTAAAATAGAATACATGTATATTATAATCTTAATCCCAAAACAAACTAGCAAAAGTTGTATACGACCTTCAAGCAATCATGTAATTAATCGAAACTATTTTAATCCGACGCATACTACGATATTCATTTGTTCTACGGTCAAGCATCAAAAAAATCTATCACATGAATCAAGATATCTAATCGGAATCAGTGGAGGCTAGAAACATCAACGAAATATCCCGACTTTTCCAAGAAATCTACTCTTCCAGATTGTCCCGTTTATCAGTCCCGAAATTCGGAGTCAGGGGGGAGTCACATATAAATACAACCGCACTGCTAATAATGAGCAGAGAAGAGATTCAGACAGCCATAAGAGATTCAGACAGGCAGAAGAGATTCCAACAGCCATAAGAGATTCAGACAGGCAGAAGAGGTTCAGACAGGCAGAAGAGATTCAGACAGGCAGAAGAGATTCAGACAGGCAGAAAGAGATTCAGACAGACGGAAAGAGATTCAGACAGACGGAAAGAGATTCAGACAGACGGAGAGACGTAATACAAGGAGGGACTTCTGTCAACATCTCTGCACCTCCCAACACCAGCCCAGGGACCCGGAGACAACAACCAATTGATATGAGGAAAGCCAAGCCGCGAAATTTTTACCGCGTACGGAACCGGGCTATATTGAGAGCCGCCAGAGCCATCATCGCCGAAGCAGCGGAGGGCGCGGGTCAACCCACTTTGGGCCCATCGCAAACCACCTCGACTTCGTCCTTCCGTCCACCTGTACCAACTGCTCCACTTCCCTCCCCAGAGGAACTTTTCCGACCAACCGACCCACCCACATTCCAAGCTCCTTCTCTCATCCACAAATCCAGCCTCCACAGCCGAAACCTTATTCAATATTTGCGCCAATTTAAATAAAAACCATTTTCACTTAACATACTTGTGATTTATTTGTGTTCACCCCCTTTTTTTCCCAATTTTAGTATAGTAGCCCTCGCTATCCTCTACAACCCAGGGTCTACCTTTTGGTAGACCCGCCCTTTCCACGTCCTCATATGGGTTTTTACACCTCATTTGGACGTAACAAAAATGGTGACAGCGTAATTCAAGCGAGAACCTATACCTTTTGAGAAAAAAACTTGAACCATAACAACCCCTACCCTACCTGCAAAGGCTTTGCTGACTGGCGGCTCAAATAAATAATTTCCTCATCGTATTTTCAAAATAATAATAATAATAATAATAATATTACCGATATAAAGAACGCTCTTTTTCAATAGTATTTCTTGCGTAAAATATTAAATAATTTTTTATTAACGGTAAATGTCAAATTAATTCCCTTTTTCTCTTAAAAGTTTTGATCAAACTTTCTATAGCAAAGGGATCAACTCTTCATTGATAACCTTCTTAGCAAGGAATCAATATTAACATAAAGAGAAAAACGGAGGTTCGAGGTAACATAAACGGAACTAAGTCGCAGTTTTACGGACATTGACCAAACCTTCTTAGTAAGGGGGACAATTCTTTCCTTGGACTCTCCTCATTTACAAAGAGAACAGACGTCTAAAGGATACGGCGATTCAGAACCGATACAATAATAAACGGGAACTAATTTATTGTTTGTTTCATTTTCACAGTGTCAAATAAAACCCAAGAATTACAACTACTGAAAAAAAAGCGTCAGACGCAAGCTTATTATATATATCAACTAAGGGAACAAATTCCCAAAATTGTAGAAGCTCACGACAAAAAACTGAAGGAAATAAGGCTTCAAAAGGGCCTGAGATACCTTCAAAAATTAGATAAAATTATCCAAGGAAAAACGGAGGTGAAGAGAATCACGGCTATAGTCAAGCCACAGCCTCGACACCAACCACCCCAACCTACACAACCTCAACACCCGACGAGACTGAGGCCAACGACGGACATCTCACGAATAATAGAACTAGTACAAATAGACTAATAATGCCTATTAACAAATAATAATTTATGTATATAACAAAAAAAAATATAATAAAAAAGAAAATTTTTCAGATATCTTACAAATAAACATATGACTGAAAATAAAATGCAAATTTTCCTTCGTGCGTCCCTTGACATTCGAATCTTAAGCGTATACGCATTTTCTTTCTTTTTATAGAAAATTATACATAGTCAGTCAACAAGTTTTAAATTCTTAAAACGAAAACCGTAATGATAGAGATATTTTAAATGTCAGAACGTAGAGTCACGCGATTGAAAACACAAAATTTAAACGACGCAGAAAAAGAGCAACTTTTGGAACCGGGATTAACTACACATAAGAAACCGCGGAAAAAGAACAATAGTGGCGAGGAAAACCAAGAAGAAAACTTAGTACCGGACGATAACGATAAAAACGCGATAAGCGAGGCAACAAAACCCGATCAAGACAGTGAAATAGAAAAAGACGGAAATACATTAGCCAAAAGTATAGGAAAAGAATTTGATAACTTGCAGACCAGCGTACAATCGAAAGAAGTACGAATCCAAAATTTAACGGATAAATTCACTGAATTAGTAAAAGAATTCGAAGAAATAGTAGACGATCCTTAGCCCCACGACAGCACTGCAGAGAAAGAAAATAACCAGGCTCAAAATAACGAAAATTGGTATTCAAAAGTCAAACAACTATTCGACCTAAAGTCTAGCACTCCTATAAATTTTAACACATATTCACTACGCCAAGATAGAGTAAAGGGAGAAATAAACCAGTCTCTCAAAAACATTCATTTTAATCATCCAGAGTACGAACAAATACACAAATTCCCAGAATCAGACAGTGAAGACGAAAAATACATAACGTTGAACAACTCAAAAATCCCAGTAGGAAACTCATATACCTTTCCAGAAGAAATGGCACACCAACGCGATCGACTTACTCTGAATCACGCGATAGAAATCGTTCCAAGATTCGATGGAGACCCGAAAACCTTCTACGCGTTCACCGACGGCTGCGAAGAAGCTAAAAGCATGCTACCGGTCGAATCGGAGCAAGACCTAGTCAAGCTAATTAAAAGCCGACTCAAGGGCGAAGCCCGACGAGCAGTAAGAAACAACACGTTTGAAACAGTCGCAGCATTACTAAAAAGTTTAAGGGAAGTATACGCGCCCGCAAATTCATTAAAATATATAAGGCAACAAATAGTAGGCATGCATCAATTTGACTTCGAGAGCGTATCAGAGTTCGGCAACCGCATAAGAGATACAAGTGATCGAATTTTTGAAGCTTACAAAACCGCGAGCGAAGACGGAATCGTGACAGACGCAGAAAAAGAACGAACAGAAGAAGAAATACTAGAAACTTTTATAGACGGATTAAAACCAGAAATTGAAATGAGACTGGCACATTTAGAACTTACTGATTTACCAACAGCTATACACAAAGCGATTCAAGTAGAGAGGCGTATAAAACAAAATAAGTATTATAGAGGAACTTCCGAAGAAGATCCGAAAACAGAAGAAAGATCAAAACGCAAAAAGTCAAATTAATAAATATAGAGAAAAAATGTCAAATTTGCAAAAAACTCGGACACGAGGCAGATACATGTTTTTTCAGAAATTTCCAACCACAAACTAACTTACAAAATTTACAACAAAGCTATCCGGATTTCCGACAGCAAAGTTATCGAAAGAACCAACATCAAGAGCAAAACTACCAACCCCCAAAACAAAATTATGGAAATAATCTCGACATTTCCCGACCAACCAACAACTAAATTATCTTAATAACCAACCACACCGGCAAAATTATCATAATAACCAACCACACAGGCAAAATGACCAAGGTAACCAAACAAGGAATTTTCAAAACAATCAAGCAGAAAACTACAATAGCAACCAAATGCGAAACCATAAAAATAACCTACCATCGAACCACAATTACACAAGAAGTACTCAAAATAACCCTCGACAAGAACATTGGCAGAAGAATACCCAAAGCAATCAATCAGTAGACCAACGATATAACCAATGCACCTACTGTAAAAATACAGGACATTCCTGGCGAGAATGTAGGAAATTAAAATTTAAAGAAGAAATGCGATCGGAAATATTGCAAGAAATAAATAAAAGCCAAAACACTACAAAACAAACGGGAAACGGGAATGGTCTCCCCAGGATTGGCGAGCAGAGGGAGACCAGAAATATGCGCCAGATAAATTTCATAACAGCAGTCGAATCGGAAGCGGAGGAATAAAAACCGTATACCTCGACAAAACAGAAGCACCAACAATAAAAATTAGCTCAAAGGATCTAAATACCGAAGTTACTCTTATGGTCGACACAGGAGCAAGTGTAAATATAATTAAGATAGGCAATATAAAAGGAGAGACCTTAATAGATGAATCAGATATAGTAGATTTAAAAGGAATTACAGATCACCCCGTTTCAACAATGGGAGTAGTGACAATAGAAATATTAGGCAACAAGGCACAATTTCACGTTGTCAAGAACAGTTTCCCAATTAATACAGCAGGCATTCTAGGTTCAGAATTCTTGCATAAAAACCAAGTAACCATAAATTATAAAAAACACTACATCGAATGGGAAAATAACAAGATACACTTTTACGAGGAAAAAATGACAATACCAGCATGATCCATTTCTACATTTTACATAAATATTGAAAATACAAATATAGAATATGGCTACGTACCACGTATTAACATTCTAGAAGGAATATATTTAGGCGAAGCAATAGTAAAAAATAATAACGGGCGAGGATACCTACAAATTTACAACACAACCAACGAACAAACAGAAATAAAAATTCCAACAATGAAAATTGACGAATATGTTACTGCGGAAAATGACGATAACGAAACTCAAGAAACCAAAAGAAAACACAAAAATCAAAATGAATACAAAAATGAAAATGAAAATTACCAAAATGCAAACGAAAATGAAAATTACAAAAACAAAAACAAAAACAAAAATTACAAAAATAAAAATGAAAATTATCAAACTATAAATAAAAAACAAAAATACAAAAACGAAAATGAAAAGGATTATAAAAATAAAAATGAAAACGAAAATTACCAAAATGAAAATGAAAATTACCAAAATAAAAACGAAAATGAAAACAAAAATTATCAAAATTATCAAAATAAAAACAAAAATGATCAAAATGAAAATGAAAACGAAAATTACCAAAATGAAAACGAAAATTATCAAAATGAAAATGAAAATTACCAAAATGAAACGAGGAATTACGAAAATTATGCAAATAAAACCAAAACAGGAAATGTCCATCGTCAAGATATAATTGAAAATACAAGTGGTCAGAACGAAGAAACAAATGAATTAACTGGAGAAGAAAACGAAAATGATGGGCCTATGAACAGAAACTATAACAACGATGTTATCGATTCAAAGGAACTCGATACCGACGTAGAAGATGAATTAATAAATTTAATCCTGAGACAATTCCCTAAATCTCATACCTCCTCAATACAAGAAGATCAGGACTCTTTTAATAAAAACATACAGGTCCTACTATTGCAAAAAGGATGGAAAAATGATAGAACTACTGACACTAAGGAAAACGTAAATGGAAAAGACGAAATCGGGATTAATCCAGACTTAAACAATTCATCACACAAAAACTGTAACAACCAAACCATTGCTTGCAACAGTGAAGAAAGTAATGCAAAAATTAAGGAACATACGAAACAGAACGAATCCGAGGTTATAGCCGACGAGCCACTTGAAAATCAGTACATGCAATATTTAGAGAAAATCAGAACAAAAAACCCGCACATAATTCATGGAAATGAAAAATATAATAAACACACAAAACTGTTCACATACAATGAATACGTGAAATTAACAGAGCTGGCATTAACCAAACTACCTAATCCAAGAATATACCATACAACAAAAGCAACAAAACGTGCTATACAAGTCAAAGAACTGCTTCGAATCCAACACTTAAATAAGGAGGAAAGAAATAGCGTAGAGGAAATAATTAATAAACACGCAGACGTTTTTCACCTACCGGATGAACCACTAAGCTACACTCAACTTATAAAGCACAAAATAATTACCACGGATGATATACCAATAAATACGAAACAATATAGATTTCCACCGGTACATAAAGACGAAATCAACAAACAAATATCGGAACAATTAAATAGTGGAATAATCAAACCATCAAAATCACCCTACAACACCTGACTATGGATAGTTCCGAAGAAAATGGATTCACATGGAAACAAAAAATGGAGAATGGTTTTAGACTTCAGAAAACTAAATGAAAAGTCAATAGGCGACTCTTACCCTATACCAAACATAGTAGATATTTTAGACCAGTTGGGAGGTGCTAAGTATTTTTCAATATTCGATCTGGCATCAGGATTCCTACAAATAAAAATGGATGAAAAGGACTCACAGAAAACGGCTTTCTCTACACAACACGGACACTATGAATTTAATAGAATGCCGTTCGGCTTAAAAAACGCCCCTGCCACATTCCAACGCCTTATGGATATCGTACTATCCGGCCTTCAAGGGAATGAACTCTTTGTATACTTAGATGACATAATCATATATGCTTCATCCCTACGAGAACACGAAATAAAATGTGAAAAATTAATGAACAGACTAAGAGAAGCAAATGTGAAACTACAGCCCGATAAGTGCGAATTCTTAAGGAAGGAGGTCTGTTACTTAGGTCACATAATCAGTGAAGATGGATTAAAGCCCGATCCAAACAAAATTAACTCCGTACAAAAGTTTCCAATCCCCAAAAATCAGAAAAATATTAGACAATTCCTAGGACTTGCAGGATATTATAGAAGATTCATAGAAAACTTCTCTAGCATAGCTAAACTGTTATCGAACTTACTAAAAGATAACACGCCTTTTAATTGGGGATCCGAAGAAAATAAAGCTTTTAACACACTACGCGAAAAACTGTGCAGCGCACCAGTCCTACAATATCCAAACTTCGACGAACCATTCTTAATCACAACGGATGCATCCGGATCTGCAATAG
Organism: Trichopria drosophilae; assembly: GCA_030407085.1. Lineage (NCBI taxonomy): Eukaryota > Metazoa > Arthropoda > Insecta > Hymenoptera > Diapriidae > Trichopria > Trichopria drosophilae. The sequence goes on along the minus strand of CM059583.1, from coordinate 106,131,891 downwards.
GCGCAATACTATCACAAGGAGAAATAGGAAAAGACAGGCCCGTAGCGTACACATCTAGAGTTTTAAATGAACATGAAAAAAAATACGAAACATACGATAAAGGAACACTAGCAATCTACTATGCAATATTGCATTTTAGACCATATATTTACGGAAAACACTTTACCGTAGTAACAGATCACAAACCCTTAACATCCTTTAGAACAAAAAAAGACCCAAACTCTAGAGTAGCAAAATGGATGTATAACTTATTAGAATACGAATTTGACGTAATACATAAAGCAGGAAAATCAAACGTGAATGCTGATGCATTATCTAGGAACCCAGTAGAAGTACTAAAAATCGAAAATGCTCAACAAAAACGGTGCCCAAGCCACATAATAGAAAGAATAATGAACAAAATTGGGTGGAATGGAGCAGGCATTGGAAAGTATAATCAAGGAATAAGAGAACCAATAAAAGTGAAACGCAAACGGATAAGAGAGGTCTAGGATATAAAAGGATTGATAACGACTGGATCGAAGATACACAGATCTTAGAACCAATACAGTTTATAAAAAGCAGACAGATACTAAATAAACCAAAATCTCATAAACAAACGCTACTGCATAATCCCATATATAACATAAAAATACCTCAAACAGAAAACAAGAAAATAAATTATAAAGGTCCATCTTATAATTTACCAGCTCACATTCCCTTCTGTTATAAATGTAACAAACTTAACCATTCAGGGGAAGAATGCCTGAACACACGCAGGGAAGAAAATTTCGACCGAAATACGAAATTCTCAAAACTAATCGAAACTACTCAACCCCCGATTCCTGCTAATGATTCATCGGAAAGAAGAGATCAAGTACTAAATATTACCCGAACACGCGAAAATGAAATACCCATACTACGAAGAAGTTTGCGAAATACCCGCGAACCAGACAGATATCAGAATTTTAATAAAGATAGGACACAAAGGAACGCAAACATTAAGGGAAAGAAAAAAGGTAGACCGTTCAAAAACCAACACAAACCGAAAATTAACCGCGACACAAATGGAAATAATGGCAACAAAAGTCACCACTTTATAGGTGACATAGAGAGCGACGGAAACGATACGCTCTCTGATACAGACGAAGAATATAACTCATATCCCGATGACGAAGAGGAAGACGAGTTCTCCGGGAATAATAAACAAAATAAGAACAAGAATATAATCGAAATAAAAAACCACCTGTATATGCAAAAAGACAACATTGCTTACTTTATAAACACATTAGGCCAACCTTGCGGAGTTGGATCGTCAGAACTAAAAACTAGAAACGAATTACCGAAATTTAGTAATCTAGAGGTAAAAAGAATATTAACTATAAAGAAAAATAACAAATACCATATTGCACTACCAATAATCACAGACATAGGTGAAAGTCAACTAACCGTACAAAGAAACGCAAAAGCACTGATAAAATCCTTACGAGAAGAAACAGATAACCTAAAAATTAACTCACTCAGTATCGCGAAATCAGATGAAGTAGCCGGAGTGGAGTGGCTTTTTATCATTAGAGCAATAGAGCAACAATTCAAAAACTCTAATACGAAAATAATGATTTGTAACGGCAAGATAAAACACGTAGACGTGAAAAATAGTGAAGCAGTAATCAAAGAATTCCATTCAACACCAATAGGTGGCCATAAAGGGATAAATAAAACGCTAAAAAGAATTAAGCAAATTTATTATTGGGGAAATATGAAATCAGATGTTGAGAAATTCATACAAACTTGCAAATCCTGCCAGCTGAAAAAACTAACAAGGCTTAAGACTAAACAACCAATGGTAATATCGGACACACCCAAACAAGCTCTGGAAAAAATAGCAATGGACATCGTAATACCAAATAGTAAAACAGAAGAAGGCTACGAAAACATACTGACGATACAGGATAATCTGACAAAATATCTAATAGCTATACCCCTAAAAAAAGCTACAGCTTCAGACATTGCGGAAGCCTTAGTAAAACGATTTATATGCATATTCGGAACCCCAAAAACCATATTAACAGACCAAGGCAAAAACTTTTTGAGTAAAATAATGAAAAAAATGGCAAAATTATTTAACATAAAACAAATTAAAACGACAGCTTTTCATCCCCAATCAAACGGATCTTTAGAACGATCGCACCACGTAATAAAAGAATACATAAAGCACTTTTCAGAAAAACACACCGACTGGGATAAATGGTTAGAATTGGCAACATTTTCTTGCAATACTAGTATTCATGAAGGTACAAAATATACCCCTTTCGAATTAATGTTCGGAAGAATAGCAAAACTCCCATCAACAAGATCCATAAAAGACGAGACACAGACTACCTATAGTGACTATGTACAAAACCTGGCCTCAAAACTATACGACATACAGAAATACGCACAACAAAACTTGACAGCAGCTAAAATCAAAGCAAAACACTACTACGACAGACACATAAACCCAATAACCCTCAAAATAGGAGATGCAGTTTTCTTACAGAAAAATCATAAAACTGGCAAACTTGACGATGAATATCAAGGCCCTTTTGAAGTATTACAAATTTTCGAGAATGGAAACGTAAAAATAAAAATAAAGAATGATGAGAAAGTAGTCCACGCGAATAGATTAAAATACTCAAAAATACCTATTTCAAAAGAAAAGAAAAGAGATAGCGAGATTCCATCCTCTTCCTATAGACAATAAGATGCATGATTGTAGACTTTCAGAAAAACAATATACATACATACTCACACACATCGCAGATACGCAACCACTAACAAAGCAAAAAAAAAAAAAAAAAAAGGCATGTTTTTCAGGTAAATCACGAAATAAACACATCCGGAAACACACACAAAAAAAAATCGGAAGTAAAAATGAAGTACCCAATTCTGCTCATAACAACGATGATAACAAAAGCAATTGCTTTTATCGCATTTGACTGTGGAGCAAAAGCCTCAAATATATCGACTATTTCATTACTTAGTATACGAGAATGCGAAATTGAGAAAAACCACGTGCAAGTAGACACAATAAAAGCTCAACTGTTACAAATCAAAGAATACGAGGAAATCGAAGTCACACAGTGCAAAATAGAAATAAACAGAGTAATACAATACTGCGGCATGCACTCACACAGTTCGGCAGTTTTGAATGGGATGGCAAGTTACATCCTTGACATACCTCGAGAAGAGTGCGACAACATACATCGAACAGGAACAACAATCATAAATTCGAATACAATAATAACAGGAATAAAAGAAAATCATGTACATTCACACAGTCTGACGATAGCTGGAAGAATCAAAACAGATGGCACGTGTAGCGGAGTAGAATACGCCGATCTGTATGGGTCATGGAGTAATGTGATCGTGCAAGGAACAGCCAAAATTATAATACAAAAATACAAAACAAGAATAAACCTTAACGAAAATAAAATATATTTGAGATCTGGAATGGCATACCCCGCAACTGATAAGAAATGTTTAGATCTAGAGGGAGGCAATACATATTGGGATTTGTTACCAGAAGACTTTTGCGGCTCCAACAAATATGACGTACTTTACGAAGGACAGATTAATAAAGCATACAATGAAGACAAAACCGTAGTATACTCGCTCACAACGGATGAAGTAACATTTTCACTAGCAGCAAAAGGGAGAAAAGGTGCATGCGGCTACGAAATAACAATGACAGAACATCCTAAACTACTAATACTTGAAGCAAATAGAGGAGAAGGATTCAAAAAGGTTCCATTAAAAACAACGAATTTAGACATTTTTACATACGTAAACTCAAAATTCGTATACGTTGAAAAACACCTAAGACACCAGATAAAACAATTATACTACGATGTTATATCACAAAGATGTGCTCTCGAGAAACAAGTGCTACAAAATTCACTATCACTAGCAGCACAATCACCTGACGAATTCGCATACAATATAATGAAAGGCCCAGGATATATGGCAATAGCAGCCGGAGAAGTAGCGTACATTCTAAAATGTATACCGGTCGAAGTAAGCATAAGGAAGACCGACGAATGTTATTCGCATTTACCAATAAAGCATCAAAACGAAGATTTATTCATGACACCAAAAACCAGAATTATGATAAGAAAAGGAACACATATAAACTGCAACAGCCTAGTCCCACCAATGTACGCAGTTAACAGCGTTTGGTATAAACTATTACCAAATCCGGTTGAAGCAATAAAACCCAACGAACTAAAACCACTTACGAGACAGAAATGGACTTATGTAAATCCTGAAAACTTAGCCACGAACGGTATATATAGCCAAGAAGATTTAAAAAAGCTAAAAGAACACATAATGTTCCCAGCAGAAAAACCAGCAGTATTAAACACAATTGCTAGAGGCATCACCGGACAAACTACAAACTATCAAGGCACCTCAATAACAAATATGATAAGCGAAAATAACATAGGTAAAATGATAAAATCCGCGTCAGAAAAAGTATGGAAAAACTTCATGATATTCGGAACAACAACAGCAGGCATTATGGGAATTTTGTTAATAATAAAACTAATGAAGGCAGTAGTTGATACAGTAATACACGGATACACCTTGCATACCGCTTACGGATGGTCCGTATTTCTATTAGGAGCTATCTGGGATTCAGTAACACTCTTACTCCTACATCTAGCAAAAAGAAGTAATAGTAACAACAACGGAAATAATAACGAAAACAACGACCAAAACTACCAAGCACTCCCTCAAACTGAATTACAGGAAGTAAAAGTTATAAACAACGACAATATTCCGGAAGCAACAGCACCCAATCAACAAAAGATCCAAGAGGCAGAAAATAATCAAACATACCATCTATATCCAGACTTACAAAACAGCGAAAATAACCTAGAAATGAGAGAAATAAAAAGCAATAATCAAACGCCAACTGAAAACACGCGTATCGATAATAAAGCTTTTGCGTTAAAAAAATAATAACAAAAAAAAAAAAACAAACAAACAAACAAAAACTAATGAATACATATTAGATCTTATATAAACAAATAGTCATAGGCAAGAAAATTCACGCACCTTCCTTCTCAGACACAGGAAACAAATCAAGACAGGATGGAAGCAATAAAAACCATAACGCTTTTGCTGATCATACACATGTACATCAACAAAGTAGGAACAAGTCAATCAGACAGTATAATAATAAGGGATTGTGAGGAGTGGCACATGTTAAACGAGACTAACTGCAACGAAAACGGAATCATTTGGAAAGTAGATTACAGACCATACAATATACCGCCAAATAATTGTATTAAATTACACGAAAAAGGACAAACGTCTTCGGGGGTAGTATCCGGATTGAAAGCTAACTCAGGCACAGTAAAAATTACAAAAGAATGGCAACATGACAGAGCTTGTAACAGTAAGAATTACCAAGTAAAGCACACTCGTGTATCATTCATCACGTTAGGTCAATACACCGGAAAAATAAACCTAGAAAAAAATGAAATTCATCTACCCGGTGGAATAACAGTCGATTTCGATAAAGGAAACTACGTAGAGCTCGGAAGCAAAACGTACATATGGATACCGCCATCATCATTAAGAGAAACAACTGCCACAACAGCAACATCAACACCAGCACCAATAATATTAACAACATCAACAGCATTGACAACGACAACGACAACATCAACAACCACCCCAAAGACTATAATAATATCGGATTCTGGTTGTAGAACACAAGAAACATGGAACCCCGATAACATATATGAAACTAGCAATGCAGAATATGCACCAATAATTACATCCATACACACCTTCATAAGCGAGAATAAAAATACGATACAAATCGGAACAGTTGGTCTGTATGGCCTAGGAACAACCATGCTACTGATAATATTAGGAGTGAAGTTACGAAACAGAAATAAGGCTCAGGAGTACAAAAGAAGCTATATGAAAGAAGATAGACAGAACGACACGGTAACATTAATAGATAGCATTTATCATGCACCAACTAATACAGAACGAATACCAAATAAAATAAGAGATGAACACTTCAAAACTAGAACAATCATAAACGTAGAGGAAGGCGATTACGAGCCGATGTATCAGCAACTAAACGCACCCGCTAAGCATGTAACATTCAACCCAACAATAACAATAAAAACTACCACCGACGAAAACATGGACTTCAACACAGAGATCGACACGCCGAAAAACATTCCAATCCGACAAAACACGTAATAATTCGGGAAGAACAAAATGGTTTTTACAAATATTATTTTTTATTCTTTTATAATATCTAGTCTTCTGAAGCCCTTGGGAGAAATCACATGGCCTCTGCAGACATTAGTATGTGATAATATTACGAATAGTGAAGGAACAAAGAATACGTCTCATTTTACTAATTTTTTATACTTATCAAACAATTAGGATATATAAATAAATAAATAAAATATGAACTTGAGCACACCGACGCATACATATAATAAAGATAACATACAAATTATATTTTTTGTTATTTAACATTTCATTAAAAATTAAATAGTCGTAACGATAAAAACTCTTTACTCAGGAAGAAAAATAGTCATGGAATACGTAAAGTTGGATAATGTCGAAGTCTACGCACCTCTCCTAACGAATAACTGTAATAAAATAAAAGAAACACACTACAAAGCACCATACAAAGAAGCTCATTTAGTACAAGAAAAATTCAAATGTGTCACCACACCAACACATTACATAATGGATTATCGTGTAATTTGTAAAAAGTGTTATAGCAAAATAAACAAAAATAACAGAATGGGTTATGGGAAAAAGAACAGACGGCACAGATGTATGGAAATTAAAGCATGTAACAACATCTTGTGCGAAGAATGCACTGATGCAACACATTGCCCAAGAAAATGTAATTCCTGCAATAACAATATAGCAGTGATAAACGACATCAACAATTGCAACAGTTGTTATTTCTACACACAAATGGCAAACGGAACAGTAAATCTACCAAGCATCAGCGAAAGAACTACAAAAGACGAACAAACTCCATCACACAGTAGAAAAGAAGAATCTTGGGATTAATATAGACACACGCAAGTCTAAGAAAATATCCTTAGAATAGAATAATAAAAGATATATTAGTAGAAAGAAAAGTTTTGTACAACTCCTTAATCACGTCTCAAAAATGTCATAATAATTTTTATTTATTTATTATTATTTTTTCTTCTCTTTTCTCTTTTAAGTCCAAAAAAATGATTAGATAATAAGTGTTGCGCCAGAGCCAAGCTGAAAGGCAGGTTAAAATATTACCATACCCTAGAGGAAGGTAGTGCGTAGATTCATTTAGCGTCTCGACGGGAGTCAAAACTCGCCATGTCGATAAGTGAATCGAAAACTCCGCAACAATTTTTTTTTAAATTTTTGGTTTTCTCCAACGCATTTTCGACAAAAAGAACTTACAACGATTAAGACAAGTCAAAACAATCATAACATACGAAGAAAACGTACAATGAACACAAACTCACAATGAGGTATATATATATATATATGTATACGCATTACAGTGAACTCATTAACGTAAGGCAAGCTATCTTTGACACAATATAAATATGCAGAAAATAAATAAGTTTCCTTTCTCCGAACAAAATACGTTTTCAGAATATAAGCATGTATCAACATAACGTTACTGACACACACACAAACATAAACACAGTAAAAATCGCGAGCGACGGGCATGAAACAAATGTAACAAACGACAGTAATCGATAAGAGAGAAGAACATTTACATTTTCCCTATTACTAACAATTAAACAATCATGCAAAATAACAAGATAAACATCGCTTCCAGAGAAAAAATGGACTACCCACTCAACATTTTTGTGAGCTCCCTCCAGATCAAAGGTAAAGACATATGGGCACACTTGGAAATCTTCAACCAGGAATGCCACTATGGGGAGGAAATGCTATCTACAGAAGATGCATTTTGGACATGCAGAAACTGCTTCGATCTCATGCCGCAAGAAGAAAAGGATAAATTTAAAAGACTTACAAACGTGCACATAACAGCATCGCAGGGAAACGACATAAGTTGCGCATTTTGTAACGAAGCGCTCCTAACAAACAGACCGGCCACACAATGCATAAGATGCCACAACGCGCACATTTGGAGGATAAACGATCGCATAAAAAATATGGAAATAGAACCACCTCGCATTGAAGGAAGAACAGTCCACGAATTCCGACATCGTAGAGGACCTCCAGAAATAGCCATTCCAGATCCCGACAGCGAGGACGAGGGATATCGCGAATGAAATAAGGATCACTTCACTTATTACATCTTTGAACCACTTACTAACTATGAATCACTTATTTAACTGTGAACACCACCTGTATATATTAGTAATCAATAAAATAAGAACAAAAATACTGTAAAAACGAGAGAAAAAAATCTTTTCATTCCCGAACAAAAAATGCACGACTACACCTCGCGAACGCTCGAAATAAACTAAGGTCTCAATAATCAACAAAAAATGCAGTAGGTGTACCTATCTCCTACAAATAACCTTATCCTAAAACACACAACTATTATAAACATCTAATAATTCCAGCTGACCCAATCAGAAACATTAGGAAACCAAGGCAACACCGTGACAATTAAATTCGATTACAGCACCAAAATAAAGTTATCGTAAACTAGAAACCATATCTCTGTCTCATCGAAAAAAAAACAAACAAAGCAAGATACGAAGCAAGAAGATAAAATACATAACTTACGAGTACTCAAACAAAATAATAATAGGCATGACTATAGTAATAATGAATGACACTTACAAACTGCCAGTGCATAAAATTCTATTTTTAGCCAACATGGTGGCAGAAACAGCGAATAATTTATACAAGCAAAAGGACAATCTAATATATTCCTTAACCCTTTGAGTCCCAGACGCCACTATAGTGGCGTCAGATTCAGTCTTCTTATTTTGGTCATATTTTCCTATTTATATATAATATTTCATTTTTTTTTACATTTTTAATGTGATAAGGGTTTATATTTGTACATAGTACAGTACTTTTAGTAATTTCATTGTTTTTATTTTTGTTATAAACAAATTTACGCTTAAAAATGTCACTTTTTGTATGATTAATTCAATTCCGAAGAAATTCGGCAGTAAACAGGTAGTTTTAATTATCGTTACTTATGTTTTCGGGGTCGCTGATTACGAATCCGATGTCAGATTTTCGAAATTCAAAATGGCGGATCCAATATGGCGGACGAAATTTTAACAATTTGAAACAAATTCGTGAAAATCTATACTGGGGGGTTTTCGGGGTCGCTGATTACGAATCCGATGTCAGTTTTTCGAAATTCAAAATGGCGGATCCAATATGGCGGACGAAATTTTAACAATTTGAAACAAATTCGTGAAAATCTATACTGGGGGGTTTTCGGGGTCGCTGATTACGAATCCGATTTCAGTTTTTCGAAATTCAAAATGGCAGATCCAATATGGCGGACGAAATTTTAACAATTTGAAACAAATTCGTGAAAATCTATACTGGGGGGTTTTCGGGGTCGCTGATTACGAATCCGATGTCAGTTTTTCGAAATTCAAAATGGCGGATTCGATATGGCGGTCAGTATATTGAAAAACTGAGAAAAATTGGTGAAAATCGTTATTCGAGGATTTTGGGGACCGCTGTTTACGAATGTGTTTACAGTTTTACGGAACTCAAAATGGAGGATCTAATATGGTGAAGAATATTTGGAGGAATCCAGAGAAATTGTTATTCAAAATGCCAAGTCGAAGATGTCGGACAATGATTGGAAAAATCGAATGAAACTTGTGAATATCATTATTCGTAGATTTTCCGGGTTTTCCGCTTACATACTATACGAAAACCCATTTCTATAATGCGAGCAAAAATTATCTCGAAATTTTAAAACGTACTTATTGACAAGAAAGCGAGCTTTGTCGATATTTGTCATTAAGATTTATGTGTGATTTTTATACATATGTTCATGACATGTTATGTATACTTATATAGTTATACATAAGTATATATAGTTATATATAATTCAATAAATAATAATAAATCATACAGCTAGCTTCCCTCAATTTATTTTATCAACATATATGTATAGAGTAGACCGGGACACTTTGTGTCATTTTCAGTTTACTATATAATAATTCTGGAAGTAACAATATTGAACAAAAGTAATAATCAAATTATTGTAATACAATCTTTTTATAATCAAAAATCTATTTCAAAATTTAAAACTTATTCTACGTTTACTAAAAAAACTAAAGAAAAAATATCAGAAATGGCACAACGTATGTAAATGTATATGTAAATTACTACAATAGAGAAAATTAAAAATATTTGAAATTCAAATCGTCAGAAGAAAACATTACAAATATCAGCATTTTCGTTTTTACTACGTGGAATAAACTTTTATCCGTAACTAATTATTATTACATTGCACGAGTACAAAATAGCCATACTATACATTGGTTGCTATTGACAATTATTACTACAAAGATTCGACCTTTTTTATTGAACAGATTACTATATAATTCACTTTTGTGAATTGAAAAGTGGCATAACGTGCCACGATCCACCCTACGTAGTTTGATTTCTTGTCGATAGGCGCGTTTTCGAATTTCGGTGCAATTGTTGCTCTCGTTAGAGAAACAGTTTACCCTTCAGTCTATAAGCAGACGTGAGGCTGTTGCGAAGACATAACACATATCATAGTATATAATGGAGTTTATTCCTATTGTAAGCGATTGCGAAAGTGAAGATGGTCAGTACGAATCAGACGATAATACCACTGATGGCGAAATTGATGCGGGTGAAATAAATTTAGAAACAGACCATGTTCTTGGCCCAAACATTGTAAATACATTGGATGCCGAAAATTGCATGCCTCTTAGTCAAAGAATAGATAAGTTAGATGGCATTTGGGAAGAAAAGAGTAGACAATATGATGAAACATTATTTTCGGAAGAATGTGGTCCAAATTTTCCAAGTGGAGTTTCATCGCCATCAGACGTTTTTCTTCTTTTCATGTCGGATGCACTGATAGAAACACTAGTAGAGCAAACTAACCTGTATTGCGAACAATCTGAAAAACCCTTTGCAACAAAAGAACAAATACTAAAATTCATTGGAATAAACGTTATCGTGGGAATCAAAATGTTACCCTCCATTCGTGATTATTGGTTATCCAAAACTCAGTGATCTGACCCTTATATAAATTCAAGCATGTCGCGGAATAGATTTTCATTCCTTTTATCACAGTTACATTTGAATGACAACAAATCTGCACCAAAATAGAAGATTCTACTTACGGCAAGTTCTACAAAATTGCACCGATGATAACTCACCTTTCAGATGATTTTTTTAAATTTTATAAGCCCTTTAATGAGCAAGAAATTTACGAAAGTATGATTAAATTTGAAGGCAGAAATTCGCTCAAATAGTACCTTCCACTAAAATCTATAAAAAGAGGTTTTAAAGTTTGGGTAAGGGCGGATAAGTATGGTTTTGTTTGTCAATTTCAAATATATACTGGCGAAGTTCAAAAATCGGAAAAATTTTTAGGCGAAAGAGTTGTTATAGATTTATCTCGCGTGTTAATTTCAAAATATTATCATTTGTATTTTGATAACTACTTCACAAGCGTAAATCTGATGATATCGTTGAAACGTGATGGCATTCTAGCCTGTGGCACTGTGAGAAGTAATCGCAAAGACTTACCGAAGAAGCAGAAATTTGATAAGAGTATGAGGGCAGGAGAGAGTGAATTTCGAACCTCTTTCAAGGGTATTAGTTGGGTAAAATGGATTGACAATAAACCCGTACAGTTCTTGTCTAATTTTCACGATCCCTCTGTCATTGTTACTATTGGTAGACGACAAAAAGATGGATCCATTATTCAGAGATCTGCGCCACTGATATCCCATGATTACAATTCTTTTATGGGATGCGTTGACAAGCAGATATGCTAAAGTCTACGTATGAAATAAATAGAAAAAGTAAGAAATGGTGGATGAGAATTTTCTGGCATTTGATTGACGTAACAGTGGTAAACTCATATATAGCATACAAGCAACATAACTTTAATTCTGCAATGAATCTAAAAAGTTTCCGATTATCAGTTGCAAATAGTCTTATCGGAGTTTCTATCCCAAATAAAAAAGGTCGAAAACAAAAGAATGTCCCTTCGAGTAATTATAAACTCAAAGTTTCAAATGAAATTAGATTCGCACAGAAACAACACCTTCCCATTGTAGGAGAAATTATCAAACATTGCGTTTGATGCAGCACCACAACCCAAAGATGTCGAACATCTTTCGTGTGTTCAGTATGCAAAGTTCCGCTGTGTATAAAAAGGGAAAAGAATTGCTTCGTAAGATATCACGTCAACGACACTGAAAAACATTAGGAACAATCAGAAAATAGAAAAATAAAGAAAAAAAACAAAAAAAAACAACAAAAAAACAAAATTTAAAAAAAAAAAAAAAAAAGAAAAAAAAAAACAACAAAAAAACAAAATAAAAAAAAAAAGAAAAAAAGAAAAAAAAAAAAAAAAAAAAAACAAAAAAAGCAAAAAAAAGTAAAAAAAATGTAAAAAACAAAAAAAAAGGAACAAAACTCTGCCATTTCGGCGGTCCCAAGCCCGTGTAAAAGAGGAGGGTGTTTCGAAATTCGCTAAAAATCTTTTGCGCTATGTACGACTATTCAAAAATAGGTTGCTCAGTTGTTCAACATTTGTCTGCCGCATTGGATCCATTTTGACTATTCAAATATGAACAACAGATTTAACGACCCGGGAAACCCACGTATATTAATTTTCATGAACTTTATTCAAGTTTTCAAAATACAGTCCGCCATATTGGATCCGCCATTTTGAATTTCGGGAAACTGACATCGTATTCGTAATCAGCGACCCCGAAAACCCCCCAGTATAGATTTTCACGAATTTGTTTCAAATTGTTAAAATTTTGTCCGCCATGTTGGATCCGCCATTTTGAATTTCGGGAAACTGACATCGTATTCGTAATCAGCGACCCCGAAAACCCCCCAGTATAGATTTTCACGAATTTGTTTCAAATTGTTAAAATTTTGTCCGCCATATTGGATCCGCCATTTTGAATTTCGGGAAACTAACATCGTATTCGTAATCAGCGACCCCGAAAGCCCCCCAGTATAGATTTTCACGAATTTGTTTCAAATTGTTAAAATTTTGTCCGCCATATTGGATCTGCCATTTTGAATTTCGGAAAACTGACATCGTATTCGTAATCAGCGACCTCGAAAACCCCCAGTATAGATTTTCACGAATTTGTTTCAAATTGTTAAAATTTCGTCCGCCATATTGGATCCGCCATTTTGAATTTCGAAAAACTGACATCGGATTCGGAATCAGCGACCCCGAAAACTATGTGTACCGTACGCTTTGAAATAATTAGTGTATTCCTTTAAATGTGGGTCTCAAAGGGTTAACCGATAGTGGAAAACATTGCAAAATAACTAATTATAAAAACTTAATAAAAAACGGTTATAATATAACGTTAGATATCGAAGAAAGCCAATTATTCAAAAAAAATATTTAAAGAATATGCAGAAAACAATCGTGTAAAATAATTATGAAAACGATTTACATCGTTTAAAACTAACAAGAAAGAAAACCACAGTTATTTACAGTTACACATTTTATTACACCTTACATATTTTAGTTCTTAGATGATAACGCAAATAATAATATTCCAAACCATATACAAATATACATGTGAAATTCCATTTCCTAATTAACGGTAGACACATGCATATGTGTATATAAATATTTATTTTTCAGGACCTACATTCAGAGTTCAGACAAGGAGCAAGCTAATAGAAAATATTATGTTTTCGCTTTACAAGAATTATACAACTTTTAAAATTTTTTTTGTTATTTCTAATAACCTTTTTCAAAATACTAGAATAACTCTTAACACAACAGTTTTTATAATGATAAATTTTTGTTTTCGAATTAACAGGAATATCACAGAAGAAAAAAGAGAGAAAAAAAAGTATTACACGACTAGCATATTACATATCATTATAAACAACTAATGGAACAAATGAATGCTAATCCTCAATATTAATAAAATACTATAATGCACGGACTTTTTCAGCAAGGAAAAATGGCAAAAGAATTATAAATATTTTTATGAATTCTGATCAACACAATCGACACAAAACGCGGACAAATGTGAAAAATACAAATTTCACTGAAATAAAGAATGAAACATAAATTAGGTCTCAAAAAAGAATCTCGCCGTTAAGTTAGGTTTGCCACAATTTGGTGGAGAACGATTTGAACATCATTAAATGTTATGATATAGCAATAGCCAAAACTTAATAAAATGTTAACATCAACTGTAATAACCAGTAATAACTTTTCGAACAACCTATGCACTTACAAATTTAGAAGTCGGAAATACACGACGATAAATCTATTTTTCTCATTGACAACAGATAAAAGGTTGACTCAAAATTTAATTTAGCTTTATAGGATTGAATATATCTGTACCGTTAATTCATCGTTTTAACTTAAAAGTAGATATACCATTTATATATTCAGATAAATTATACAATCAAATTATTGAATGTTGTACCTTCAGATTGACATATATACTGTTTATTCGCTATAGCTACCAATGAATGTAACAATATCAATTACATATCTCGGCAACCTGTACTCTAAATACATCAATATCATAACATGTAATATTATTAGGAACACACATACTGCACAGTCTACAAGAATTTACACGATTAAGGGAAAAATGTACTCAATTCAACTTCTTGCGACAAGATTCTACTCGAGATTACGAATCTACATACTACTTACGATAATATTGTCCAAAACAAAAAATTTATGTAAACTACGAAAACATTACAACTTAAAATAGTTAAAATGTACTTAACATCGTAGCTCATTGTAATATCATGAAAATGCGAAGCACAATATTGCATAACCCCATGCGTTTTAAAACAAATGTATTAGGGCTCTAGATATAGATAAAGCGTTAATGATCCACGTCAGCAAGCGACCAATTCCTTCTGCGAAAGTCGGAGGGCCAACTTTCAACTAAGAGGGGGGGGGGTGTTACGTTCTACGTAACGATTATACTTCAGCAATTTTTAACTTAATCTTCTTATGCCGAAAACAGGTCATAATGCATCTTTTCTTTGAAATGTATTAATACACTGATAAAATTAATCATTCTATTCCTTCATAGCACGCGCCTCACGCATGACGCAACACGCACGTACAAGTTTCCAGATCTAGCCGTCCCCTCAAATTATAACATTATCTTTGTCTATGATTAAGCAATCTCCGCTTCTTAATACTCGATCAAGATATCATGAACTCCGTAAAATTTCGATGCATGTAATCAGTTGTATATATCGGCGTTTCAATGTAAACATAGATTCTAAGCGGAACATCATTGTTAAATCTTATATGATCTTCGTTACAATGCTAATCTACGCCTCATAAATCACTCACCATAAGAAAATAGATATTGACTGGCAATACGATTAAGAAACCGATCTCGTTAAAATAGAATACATGTATATTATAATCTTAATCCCAAAACAAACTAGCAAAAGTTGTATACGACCTTCAAGCAATCATGTAATTAATCGAAACTATTTTAATCCGACGCATACTACGATATTCATTTGTTCTACGGTCAAGCATAAAAAAAATCTATCACATGAATCAAGATATCTAATCGGAATCAGGGGAGGCTAGAAACATCAACGAAATATCCCGACTTTTCCAAGAAATCTACTCTTCCAGATTGTCCCGTTTATCAGTCCCGAAATTCGGAGTCAGGGGGGAGTCACATATAAATACAACCGCACTGCTAATAATGAGCAGAGAAGAGATTCAGACAGCCATAAGAGATTCAGACAGGCAGAAGAGATTCCAACAGCCATAAGAGATTCAGACAGGCAGAAGAGGTTCAGACAGGCAGAAGAGATTCAGACAGGCAGAAGAGATTCAGACAGGCAGAAAGAGATTCAGACAGACGGAAAGAGATTCAGACAGACGGAAAGAGATTCAGACAGACGGAGAGACGTAATACAAGGAGGGGACTTCTGTCAACATCTCTGCACTCCCCCCAAAACACCAGCCAGGGACCGGAGTGGGGGGGGTGGGGGGGGGGGGGGGTGGGGGGGGGGGGGGGTGGGGGGGGGGGGGGGTGGGGGGGGGGGGGGGTGGGGGGGGGGGGGGGTGGGGGGGGGGGGGGGTGGGGGGGGGGGGGGGTGGGGGGGGGGGGGGGTGGGGGGGGGGGGGGGTGGGGGGGGGGGGGGGTGGGGGGGGGGGGGGGTGGGGGGGGGGGGGGGTGGGGGGGGGGGGGGGTGGGGGGGGGGGGGGGTGGGGGGGGGGGGGGGTGGGGGGGGGGGGGGGTGGGGGGGGGGGGGGGTGGGGGGGGGGGGGGGTGGGGGGGGGGGGGGGTGGGGGGGGGGGGGGGTGGGGGGGGGGGGGGGTGGGGGGGGGGGGGGGTGGGGGGGGGGGGGGGTGGGGGGGGGGGGGGGTGGGGGGGGGGGGGGGTGGGGGGGGGGGGGGGTGGGGGGGGGGGGGGGTGGGGGGGGGGGGGGGTGGGGGGGGGGGGGGGTGGGGGGGGGGGGGGGTGGGGGGGGGGAAATTATCAAAACATTGCGTTTGAATGCAGCACCACAACCCAAAGATGTCGAACATCTTTCGTGTGTTTCAGTATGCAAAGTTCCGCTGTGTATAAAAAGGGAAAAGAATTGCTTGGTAAGATATCACGTCAACGACACTGAAAAACGTTAGGAACAATCAGAAAATAGAAAAATAAAGAAAAAAAACAACAAAAAAACAAAATTTAAAAAAAAAGAAAAAAATGTAAAAAAAAAACAAAAAAAAAAAAAAATAAAAAAAAAAGAAAAAATGTAAAAAAAAAACAAAAAAAAACAAAAAAAGCAAAAAAAAAGTAAAAAAAATGTAAAAAACAAAAAAAAAGGAACAAAACTCTGCCATTTCGGCGGTCCCAAGCCCGTGTAAAAGAGGAGGGTGTTTCGAAATTCGCTAAAAATCTTTTGCGCTATGTACGACTATTCAAAAATAGGTTGCTCAGTTGTTCAACATTTGTCTGCCGCATTGGATCCATTTTGACTATTCAAATATGAACAACAGATTTAACGACCCGGGAAACCCACTTAATTTTCATGAACTTTATTCAAGTTTTCAAAATACAGTCCGCCATATTGGATCCGCCATTTTGAATTTCGGGAAACTGAACTCGTATTCGTAATCAGCGACCCCGAAAACCCCCCAGTATAGATTTTCACGAATTTGTTTCAAATTGTTAAAATTTTGTCCGCCATATTGGATCCGCCATTTTGAATTTCGGGAAACTGACATCGTATTCGTAATCAGCGACCCCGAAAACCCCCCCAGTATAGATTTTCACGAATTTGTTTCAAATTGTTAAAATTTTGTCCGCCATATTGGATCCGCCATTTTGAATTTCGGGAAACTGACATCGTATTCGTAATCAGCAACCCCGAAAGCCCCCCAGTATAGATTTTCACGAATTTGTTTCAAATTGTTAAAATTTTGTCCGCCATATTGGATCCGCCATTTTGAATTTCGAAAAACTGACATCGTATTCGTAATCAGCGACCCCGAAAACCCCCAGTATAGATTTTCACGAATTTTGTTTCAAATTGTTAAAATTTCGTCCGCCATATTGGATCCGCCATTTTGAATTTCGAAAAAACTGACATCGATTCGGAATCAGCGACCCCGAAAACTATGTGTACCGTACGCTTTGAAATAATTAGTGTATTCCTTTAAATGTGGGTCTCAAAGGGTTAACCGATAGTGGAAAACATTGCAAAATAACTAATTATAAAAAACTTAATAAAAAACGGTTATAATATAACGTTAGATATCGAAGAAAGCCAATTATTCAAAAAAAATATTTAAAGAATATGCAGAAAACAATCGTGTAAAATAATTATGAAAACGATTTACATCGTTTAAAACTAACAAGAAAGAAAACCACAGTTATTACAGTTACACATTTTATTACACCTTACATATTTTAGTTCTTAGATGATAACGCAAATAATAATATTCCAAACCATATACAAATATACATGTGAAATTCCATTCCTAATTAACGGTAGACACATGCATATGTGTATATAAATATTTATTTTTCAGGACCTACATTCAGAGTTCAGACAAGGAGCAAGCTAATAGAAAATATTATGTTTTCGCTTTACAAGAATTATACAACTTTTAAAATTTTTTTTGTTATTTCTAATAACCTTTTTCATCAAAATACTAGAATAACTCTTAACACAACAGTTTTTATAATGATAAATTTTTGTTTTCGAATTAACAGGAATATCACAGAAGAAAAAAGAGAGAAAAAAAAGTATTACACGACTAGCATATTACATATCATTATAAACAACTAATGGAACAAATGAATGCTAATCCTCAATATTAATAAAATACTATAATGCACGGACTTTTTCAGCAAGGAAAAATGGCAAAAGAATTATAAATATTTTTATGAATTCTGATCAACACAATCGACACAAAACGCGGACAAATGTGAAAAATACAAATTTCACTGAAATAAAGAATGAAACATAAATTAGGTCTCAAAAAAGAATCTCGCCGTTAAGTTAGGTTTGCCACAATTTGGTGGAGAACGATTTGAACATCATTAAATGTTATGATATAGCAATAGCCAAAACTTAATAAAATGTTAACATCAACTGTAATAACCAGTAATAACTTTTCGAACAACCTATGCACTTACAAATTTAGAAGTCGGAAATACACGACGATAAATCTATTTTTCTCATTGACAACAGATAAAAGGTTGACTCAAAATTTAATTTAGCTTTATAGGATTGAATATATCTGTACCGTTAATTCATCGTTTTAACTTAAAAGTAGATATACCATTTATATATTCAGATAAATTATACAATCAAATTATTGAATGTTGTACCTTCAGATTGACATATATACTGTTTATTCGCTATAGCTACCAATGAATGTAACAATATCAATTTACATATCTCGGCAACCTGTACTCTAAATACACATCAATATCATAACATGTAATATTATTAGGAACACACATACTGCACAGTCTACAAGAATTTACACGATTAAGGGAAAAATGTACTCAATTCAACTTCTTGCGACAAGATTCTACTCGAGATTACGAATCTACATACTACTTACGATAATATTGTCCAAAACAAAAAATTTATGTAAACTACGAAAACATTACAACTTAAAATAGTTAAAATGTACTTAACATCGTAGCTCATTGTAATATCATGAAAATGCGAAGCACAATATTGCATAACCCCATGCGTTTTAAAACAAATGTATTAGGGCTCTAGATATAGATAAAGCGTTAATGATCCACGTCAGCAAGCGACCAATTCCTTCTGCGAAAGTCGGAGGGCCAACTTTCAACTAAGAGGGGGGGGGGTGTTACGTTCTACGTAACGATTATACTTCAGCAATTTTTAACTTAATCTTCTTATGCCGAAAACAGGTCATAATGCATCTTTTCTTTGAAATGTATTAATACACTGATAAAATTAATCATTCTATTCCTTCATAGCACGCGCCTCACGCATGACGCAACACGCACGTACAAGTTTCCAGATCTAGCCGTCCCCTCAAATTATAACATTATCTTTGTCTATGATTAAGCAATCTCCGTTTCTTAATACTCGATCAAGATATCATGAACTCCGTAAAATTTCGATGCATGTAATCAGTTGTATATATCGGCGTTTCAATGTAAACATAGATTCTAAGCGGAACATCATTGTTAAATCTTATATGATCTTCGTTACAATGCTAATCTACGCCTCATAAATCACTCACCATAAGAAAATAGATATTGACTGGCAATACGATTAAGAAACCGATCTCGTTAAAATAGAATACATGTATATTATAATCTTAATCCCAAAACAAACTAGCAAAAGTTGTATACGACCTTCAAGCAATCATGTAATTAATCGAAAACTATTTTAATCCGACGCATACTACGATATTCATTTGTTCTTACGGTCAAGCATAAAAAAAATCTATCACATGAATCAAGATATCTAATCGGAATCAGGGGAGGCTAGAAACATCAACGAAATATCCCGACTTTTCCAAGAAATCTACTCTTCCAGATTGTCCCGTTTATCAGTCCCGAAATTCGGAGTCAGGGGGGAGTCACATATAAATACAACCGCACTGCTAATAATGAGCAGAGAAGAGATTCAGACAGCCATAAGAGATTCAGACAGGCAGAAGAGATTCCAACAGCCATAAGAGATTCAGACAGGCAGAAGAGGTTCAGACAGGCAGAAGAGATTCAGACAGGCAGAAGAGATTCAGACAGGCAGAAAGAGATTCAGACAGACGGAAAGAGATTCAGACAGACGGAAAGAGATTCAGACAGACGGAGAGACGTAATACAAGGAGGGACTTCTGTCAACATCTCTGCACCTCCCAACACCAGCCCAGGGACCCGGAGACAACAACCAATTGATATGAGGAAAACCAAGCCGCGAAATTTTTACCGCGTTCGGAACCGGGCTATATTGAGAGCCGCCAGAGCCATCATCGCCGAAGCAGCGGAGGGCGCGGGTCAACCCACTTTGGGCCCATCGCAAACCACCTCGACTTCGTCCTTCCGTCCACCTGTACCAACTGCTCCACTTCCCTCCCCAGAGGAAGTTTTCCGACCAACCGACCCACCCACATTCCAAGCTCCTTCTCTCATCCACAAATCCAGCCTCCACAGCCGAAACCTTATTCAATATTTGCGCCAATTTAAATAAAAACCATTTTCACTTAACATACTTGTGATTTATTTGTGTTCACCCCCTTTTTTTCCCAATTTTAGTATAGTAGCCCTCGCTATCCTCTACAACCCGAGGTCTACCTTTTGGTAGACCCGCCCTTTCCACGTCCTCATATGGGTTTTTACACCTCATTTGGACGTAACAAAAGACAAGTGATCGGTGAATTTTGGCACGATGTTAGTAACGCATACATTATATCAAATAAATGAAAACTACGCGGTGAAATAATTACTTTTACAATTCCCAGAGCAGCACGTTCTCTAGGTTCCTAAGGTCGCCGATTACAGAGTTTAGGTAGAGCGCGATGTAGTTTTTGAAGTTTTCTCGTAGACTGTATGCTCCAATTGCCTACGGTCGCCGAATACGGACTCTGGGTACCGTGTGATTCGTAGTTTTTCTATAATTCTAGTAGAAAACGTATTCCAGGTGCTTAGAGTCTCCGATTACGGAGCTTAGGTACAGCGCTTCGTGGTTTTTGAACTTCTCTTGCAGAATACTCCAGGTGCTTAAGGCTGGTGATTTTGAGTATAGGTAGCGCACTCCGTAGTTTTTATATATTTTTATCAGAACCCGTGTTTCGGGTGTATAGAGTCGCGTATTACAGATTCTCGGAAGTATATTCCGAAGTTTTTGAACTTACCTTACAAAATACATGCTTTTGATGCTGGAAGTCGCCTGTCACGGAGTTGAGGTAATACGCTCCAGAGTTTTTCAACTTGACATGAAAAATACGTGCTCTCCAAGTGCTTAGGGTCGCTGATCACAGGATCCCGGATTCGCGCTGCATAGTTTTTCATCATGCAAGCTGAAATACGTACACCAAGTACTCGGGGTCACCGTCCTCGGGCTCAAATTTGAAGGTCGTTTTATGGTGAAAAAAATGTTAGGCCATATTATAAAATTTGACAACAATTCAATGGGACCTTGAAATTACCTTTAAAATTTAAAAAGGTCATTTCAAGGTCGTGGCGATTTATATACTCATCTTCAAAATTGACGCTTAATTGCTTTGACATTGTAATAACCTTAAAATGACCTTCAAATTTGACTCCAAGGACAATGACCCTGAGCACTCGATGCGCGTATCCTTACTAATATTTTGAAAATCTACGGAGCGCAATATCTGGACGCAGTATTCGGCGAACCCTTGCACCTGGTGCGTGTATTTCAGCTAATATTATGAAAAATTACGAAACACGACACCTGGAGGGTGGCAAGGATATTTTGGCTGATATTTTATAAAATTATGGAAGAGAGTACCTGGACTCCGTAATCGACAACTTTAAGCATCGGGTGTACGTATTTTGCATGGTAAGTTCAAAAACTATAGAGCACGTCACCTAGACTCTGTAATCGGCGACCCTAGGCACCTGGAGAACATGCTGCATTGGAAATTATGAAAATCTACGGATGACGCTACCTAAACTTCCCAATCGATGATTATGACAATAAACCTTAAAACTATGGCACGAAATATTTGGACCTCGTATTGACCTCAAACGCCTAATGTATGTATTTTAATTAATACGACGAAAAACTATAGAGTGTAATACATGGACACCGTAATCGGTGATCCTAATTGCCTTCTGCACGCATTCTGCAAGATATACAGGGTGATCCAAAAGTCCCGGAACAGCAAAATATCTCAGCGGGAGTGCATTTTCGAGGAAAATGTTTCAGACAAAAGTTTCAGGATTTTTCCCTGGCTATTTAATGGCGATATTGAATTTGACCTTGAACATGACCTTGAAGGTTATTTCAAGGTCAAGTTAATTTTTTTAAATGGGAACCCCTATTTTTTTTCATGGATTCTGAAAGAGCGGGAAATTCTACGTCCGAGTATGATATGATCGATTTTTCCGGCAAGGTCATTTCAAGGTGAAACTTAAAACTCCCGTAACGGCGAAATATCTCAGAGGGTGTGCATTTCTTTGGAAATTGTTTCAGACAAAAGTTTAAGGATTTTTCCTGGGATATTTAATGGTAGCACAGAATTTGACCTTGAACATGACCTTGAAGGTTATTTCAAGGTCAAGTTTGTTTTTTTTAATGGAAACTGCTATTTTTTTACGGATTCGGAGAGAGCACAAAATTTTACGTCCAAATATGCTATGGCCGTTTTTTTCGGCAATGTCATTTCAAGGCCAAACTTAAAACTCCCGGAACAGCGAATTAACTCAGCAAGAGGCACCATTGAATTTAACCTTGAAAATTACCTTGAGGCTTATTCTAAGCTCAAGACTATTTTTTTTTTAATTGGAACCCCGTTTTATTTTCGTAATGTTTCCAGAGTTTCCAGAGTGCAATGCATTATCATTGTTCCCGGATAAAAATATACATTTTTTTTTTACATCCGATACGTTTATAAATACCGTATGT
The DNA here is from genome assembly GCA_030407085.1 of Trichopria drosophilae. NCBI lineage: Eukaryota > Metazoa > Arthropoda > Insecta > Hymenoptera > Diapriidae > Trichopria > Trichopria drosophilae. The sequence continues at coordinate 106,108,575 of CM059583.1, read as the reverse complement.
ATGGGTAACATTTTTACATTGTTTCCAATGCTACCGCCGGCTTTAGCATTACCCAAGATGTACCGCGTGGAGGTAGCACGGTCGGGTTTACACCTCTTCGGGGTGCTTTGTTCAGTTGGTTCCCCTCGCCGTCACCTGTGCGTGTGCGTGTGCGTGTGCGTGTGTGTGTGTGTGGGTGTCCCCAGACAGTTAAGGCAAGATGGGTATACTAAGATTTTGATGAAATTATGTATCTTACTAAAGCTTATGCTCAAAGTGATTGCCATGAACTTCTTGGCAATATCCCAAGCGATTATAAAAAGTCGATACGACTTTTTTAATCATATCTGGTTCTATAGCCGCGATCTCATCCCGTATTCGTTGTTTTACTTCCTCAATATTCACCGGTTTCGTTCGATACACTCTATCTTTGAGATAACCCCATAGAAAATAGTCAAGGGGCGTAAGATCCGGAGATCTTGGTGGCCATTCTATTACACCCCTTCGACCTATCCACCGTTCTGCGAATACATCACTCAAATAATTGCGAACATCTGTTGCATAATGGGGTGCTGCACCATCTTGCTGAAACCAAGTCTGATCGAAATCCTCGCCTACAATAACCTGAATAGCAGGGATGATGTCGTCCCTCAACATATCGTGGTATTTTTGACCAGTAAGGGTACCCTCGATGAAGAAGGGCCCAACTACCGCATTGTTTATAATACCTGCCCATACGTTTACTTTTTCAGGATATTGAGTAGAACGACTATCGACCATCCAATTAGGATTGGTTTCACTCCAATAAGACATGTTATGTCTATTGATTGCCCCATTTAAGAAGAATGTAGCTTCATCAGAAAATACGATGCGATTCAAGAAACCGGCATCAGCATCTATTCGATTCATCATTAATTCCGCAAACTGTAGGCGTCTATCAGGATCGTCTTCATTCAATTGTTGTACGAGTCTAACTTTGTATGGGTGAAATTTTAAGTTTTTAGTTAAGATCCGTTGTACTGTACCGTAACATAAGTCGTGCTGCTGTTTAACTTTCCTGATGGAAGTATGAGGATCTTCCGTTATTGACAGCGCGACATTCAACTCATTTTCTTCAGTTGATGCTGTTACTGGACGACCTGCTCTTGGGAGATCCTTCACAGTACCGGGAACTTCAAAACGATTTATTGTTCTGCTAACAGTAGATTTAGAAATCGGTTCTCGTCCCTCTCTAAATGATGCGTTAAATAAGGTTCGCACATTCTCTAAAGATCGCTGGTTATCACCCCAGCCTCTCATCATGAGAATGGTTATTCTTTCTCGTTCACTTAGCGCAGCCATTGCTCTTTGTACGAAATATACGTATGTATTTTGTTACTGAAATGATGCTTAATACGTTTAGATAGGAAAGGCGTTTAGATAGGAAATCCATGTATCTCACAAAACGATAAAGTTAAGACCAAAATGTAACCTTATAAGACTGTACACGTATGTATAAATTCAATGTGAATGTATGTTGTTTATTTACTTCGCTGGTGACTCGTGCTCTCTGTCGCTGTTCGCGCGCCCAAGTTCACTTTGCACAAGTGTTGCGTAAGATGCATGTATACACTTTTTTTAAACAGTTTATTATTCTATTTACAAAATTAGAGGACAAGCGAGGGACAGGAACTGATTCCTAAATCGAGTTTTGGCAGAACAATAAATTGTTTCGAAGTTTACGGCACTGTAAAGGATCTCCCTAGAGCAGATCGTCCAGTAATAGCATCGACTGAACAAAATGAATTTAACCACTCTCAATACCGGAAGATCCTCATAACTTCGTTAAGAAAATGAAACGGGGTTCCAATTAAAAAAAAAAAATAATCTTGACCTGAGAATAATCTTCAAGGTAATTTTCAAGGTCAAATTTTATGCTAGCATTAAATATCCCGGAAAAAATCCTGAAACTTTTGTCTGAAACATTTTACCCGAAAATGACCTCTTGCTGAGTTAATTCGCTGTTCCGGGAGTTTTAAGTTTGGCCTTGAAATGACATTGCCGAAAAAAACGGCCATAGCATATTTGGACGTAAAATTTTGTGCTCTCTCCGAATCCGTGAAAAAAAATAGCAGTTTCCATTAAAAAAAACAAACTTGACCTTGAAATAACCTTGAAGGTTATGTTCAAGGTCAAATTCTGTGCTACCATTAAATAGCCAGGGAAAAATCCTTAAACTTTTGTCTAAAACATTTTCCCCGAAAATGCACTCCCGCTGAGATATTTTGCTGTTCCGGGACTTTTGGATCACCCTGTATTGTAAAATTATGATATTATTTTTATATCTGATGATATATGAATGAAACAGATTCCCCCCCCCCCCCCCCTTGGTCCAGATTGTGACAACTACAGCTCACTGTGTCACGGGCTTATAGAATAAATTTGAATTATACTTCGTTCGGCTTTTGGAAAGATATTTACTTGTAGTACCCGCGACTTGTCGCCAGATGACGCCACATTTTTCGAGATGAAAACAAAAATTTTGTTGAGTCGCGCATCTTGTTTCCAAATTATTTCCTTATCTTAGTTCTCTTGCCTGTGTATACTCATTTCTTGGCGCCAATGACGATACACGTCTTTAGAGAAAAAAATGGAAGAATCGAAAAACAGAGTCGAGTTCCAATCTTGAGTTGGAGCTAAGTACCCTAGATATTAAAAAAAATTAAAGACATTCTTCCATATATGATTGAAACGGCCGAGACCCAATCTTGAGTTATGTGCCAAATCGAAACACATAACTTAGCTTCATAATAAAGCTAAATAATTTGTTCAATTCTAGACATACAAAAGTATACGGAGGACAAGGTCTCTCAATCAAATTAAGAGGAAATCGCTTTAAGAGAGGATATTGCAACTAGGATTAAGTACTGGATAAAACTGGATTGACCTCTAAAGTAGAAAAACAAAACCTACTTTCCGAAATCCCAAGGAAAAGTCAAGTCAACCTTGAAAGTCCAACATTACATGAAGAAATTGTAATTCGAGCCCTAGCAAAAGACTTCCAGGAATACCTAAACATAAGGGGTTCAGCATTGTCTGCGATAGAAACCACATATATATATATATATATCTATATATATATATATATATATATATATATATATATATATATATATATATATATATATAATATATATATATATATATATATACGAAACGCCTAGTTCAGGGACGGTCTTTGTATTATACGCTTTTTAAGACATATAACTTTTGGAAAAGTATGTATTATTTTTTAATCTAACTAACTCAGCTGCATGCTAAAACTATCCTAACCTACCCCCTCAGAACCTTGCCTACGCTCGGTTATGCCTAAATTTGGCTACAGGTCTTGAAACTATCAGTCGTGAAATTTGTCCTGGAACTATCGTGAAAATCAGTCAAATTTCCAGGACCGCACGCACGCACATTTTGGGCTCAAATTGTTGGTTTCTGACGTCTTCAAAACGTTGGTAAGGTAGATTGATGAAATCGTAGATGACGGTTTCAAGATGCCGGCTGAAACGTCGAAATCGTCGTGATTTAAAAAACAATCGTCAGGTAAATGCTAAAATTAGTTTACGGGGGTTTTGTAGGTCGCTGATCATGAATCTGAAGATGGATAGGCAAAATTCAAGATGGCGGATCCAATATGGTTGACAATTTTAGAATATTTTTCGACATCGCCTTCGACCCATCAAGGGTCCATCGCCCCGATTCTGCTGAATCCCCTCTTCGTTGCCACTCTTCGATGATCCTCCTGGACCATCTACTGTGATTCCACTCGTGGTCGGATATATTCTGCCTGGTACCCCTGCCTTCTTGGTGTTCTGAGGCTCTCACAGTTGCTAAAAGGTTTATGGGAGGTAGTCCCGCGACCACCGATAGAGCGGTATCCGATACAGTCCGGTAAGCGCGAGCCACTCTTAGGGTGGCTGTCATATAGGCCCACCGCAAGAGGCTCCGTAGCTCTTACGGGGGCTCATGGCATCAGCCCAGATCGGTGCCCCGTAGCGGATACCGGAGTTTACTACTGCTGAGAGGAGGGCCGTCGCGGTTTATTTGCCCCCCCCCCTTCCCCATATTGGGCATGATGCTGGAGATCGAACGGGCCGATTTGGAAGCCTTTGCGCTTGCATTCGTCAGGTGTTGTTTGAATGACAGCCGCGCATCGCGAGTGACCCCAAGATATTTAACAGCGTCCACCGTCCTGATCTGCATATCTTCCACCGTGAAGGTGGCGTACGACCTTTTCTTCGCTCGAAAGATGAGCACCGTTTCTGACTTCTCTGCCGCCAGATTTAAACCATGTTTGCTCAACCATCTAGCTACTACCTCGATAGCTTCATCTCCACTTTATTGTACCTCGTCGATGGTTTTCGCGAAGACGATTAGTGCAAGGTCGTCTGCGAAAGCTATCATGGACACCTCGTCTGGAAGTGATTGCCTGAGCAGTCCGTCATACAAGACGCTGCAGAGCAATGGTCCAAGAAACGAGCGCTGTGGCCCTCCTCCCGTGATTTTGTATGAGTGCCTGCCGTCATCGGTGTCACAATACTGGGCCCGGTATGTTAGATAACTTTAGATGGCTTCTCATAAGTAGAGCGACACGTTCAGATCTTCGAGTGCCGGCATGCCTGCGATTTTCAGTGTCATACCAGGTACTCCATCCATTCCTGGGGATGGAAATCTTCTCAGCAGCCATCTTTATTTCGGCTTCGGTAAGATCTGACGACTCGGCTGCACCAGCAATTGCCATCAGACTAGTGCCGACTGGGAACGTGATGGTTAAGTAGTTAGCATGCTCGCCTCGTAAACTGAACGTTGCTTAGGTCGTGAGTTCGATCCCGGCAGGGAAAACAGCTATTCGAAAATTGTATTCAAGCAGCAGCTCGCAATATACGTAAGACGGGCCACGTTGTTTGTTTACATTTCGATGCGCTGTTTACAAGGCCGGAATCGACTCATGACCGCTGCTGTACTTGATGTGGGTTTCCAGCAGTTTCCTACATCCTCCACAAATGTGAGTATGACGCCATCTAAAGTCGATCTGCAGCTCTCGCTATACCGATGTACAGAGACTCTGGCGACCAGGGTTTGATTCCGGCGTTCGTAGTTTTGACTACAAGGCTCGATCGTCGAATAAAAAATTTCGCCTGTTTAAATTTCGACTGCGAAGTTCAGCCAGAGCCGCCAGGGCCGGGGTTCTGACAAGGGCCCAGGTCGTCCGCTCCTGGTACAGTCGGTGTAAAGGCCAATTAGCCTCAGAGGGCAGAAAGGGCCGGAATATAAAAAAAAAATGACTAGTGCCGATCGAGTGTTTCAGTTGTTCTCAGAATAGGAGGCCTACGAGTTTGTCAAGGAAGGATGGACAAGATGGTCCCCTGGGCTTGATCTTGTTCATGACCCTTTTATACGGTCGCCCCCAGGGATCCCGGTCCACCTCCTCACAAAAGTCCTGCCAGCACTTTCTTTTTGCGGCCTTGATGGCAATCTCGAGCCGCATCCTCTTCCTTTCATAGTCCGCGGCCAGTTGATAGTACCAGGGCTTATGAATTACTCTCTGGTGCAGCCTTCGAACCCGAAGGCACTCTCGACGAATAGCTGCGATGTCCTCGTTCCACCAGTAAACCGGCGGAGGGCTGCGAGGATTTGATTTCACGGCCATATATAGACATCGCATGCCGCTGTTAAGGCTCGGGTGAGGCATTGGGCTCTCTTCTCCGCTGTTCCCTCCACCTCCACCTGTTCCAAGCTGAAAAGGAACATCTCTCGATCGAAGGTGGCCGGTGCCAATCTCTCTGTCCTCAAACTTTGAATCCTTCTTGCTGCTCTGCCGATCAGTTGGAGCTGGTACACCAAGGCTTGATGGTCACTGCCTATGCGCTAACTTTCCATCCCAAACTCTCCCCCATCAATTTTGGGTCGACGAAGGTCAGGTTGACAACGGAGAACTTGCCGGCCTTGGAGTAGGTCGGCTTTTCCCACGTGTTAGCGATCTTCAACTCCAGTAATGAGAAGCCTCAATGAGGGCATATCCTCGATGGTTGGTCTTCGCACTACCCCATTCCGTCGCCCATGCATTGAAGTCCCCTCGATCACTAATGGAAGTCGGGAGGTTTTTGCACTGACGACAATGGCCTCCAGGGATCCTTGGAACTCGTCGATGGTAAGACTGGGGGGGGGGGGGGCAACTGTATAGTCTTATACCAGCCACCTCCACCAAGATGAAGCTGGGCAGGGGTCGGCCAACTTATTGGATATGTGGAGATTCCCACACACCCAGATGGTGGAAGCCTTGCTGGTGGAATCCTTCACCCAGCTCGGTTCACAAAGGTCCCGATGCTAATGTAAGCCTCGCTGATGACGGCGATAGCGGACTTCTCCTCTTTAACCAGTTGAAACAGCAGGTCCTGGGTCACCGCAAAGTGATTGAGGTTTATTTGGATTACCTTAGCCATTGTTAATCGGTGCTCCAACCTCTTGTGTTGTCCGATGTTTGGCTACGCAGTCCTAAATCTTGTGGCCCTCCTGACCACACCGGAAGCCCCGCGCCAAGCGATCGACCGCACTCTTACTATCCCTTGCCAGGTGTTCACTCTCGTGGCACCTGTAGAGCGCGGGGATCTTTCACGCAGTCGAGCCCGGCATTTAACCCAGCCAATTTTTAGCTTCCCCTTTTGCAGCAGTATGTTCGCCACTGCGACGGGTAGCAAGATATTGGCCGCCTGGGTTCCATTATATGCTCCCCTGAGCTTGATATTCTCTGGGTCCCTGCTCCCGGTGAAGCCACCTGAATGATGGTCTTTGCCACCTCCTCCCTAGTTGTGTCCTCGTCGGTACCAGTACACTTAATAGTATTTTATTTCATCGTACCTAACTTCATAGCCTTCCGTTTCATCGTCTGGATACTTCATCGTCTGGATACTTCATCGTCTTGGACACTTCATCGTCTGGGACATTTCATCGTCTGGGACACTTCATCGTCTGGGACACTTCATCGTCTGGGACACTTCATCGTCTCTGGGACATTTCATCGTCTGGGACACTTCATCGTCTGGGACATTTCATCGTCTGGGACGCTTCATCATCTGGGACATGTCATCGTCCGGGACACTTGTTCGTCCGGGGCACATCGTCATCGGGGACACTTCATAGTTTCTTATGTTATTAGCTATTCTACGTGCACCAGGTCTACAGGGTCGCCGATTACGGGCTAGGTGGTGGGATCCGTAGAATTTTATGTTATTAGCAATTCTGCGTGTACTGGGTGTTTAGGGTTGCCGATTACGTGGTCTAGGTAGTGCGATCCGGAGCTTTTTATGTTATTAGCTCAAATACGTGCATCAGGTGTTCAGAGTCGCCGATTACGGGATCTAGGTATTGCGCTACGTAGCTTTTTATGTTATTAGCTCAAATACGAGCACCAGGTGTTCGGGGTCGCCGATTACGGGATCTAGGTAGTGCGCTCCGTAGCTTTTTATGTTATTAGCGCAAATACGTGCACCAGGGAATGGCAGGTATATATGGACTCGTGGAGCTTGAATCCACCGTTGTCCCTATGTCATGGGGAAACTCCGCCCCCTAGACCCCCTTCTTGTACTAACTGAACCTAACTAACCCCCTCAGGGTGTTGTTAGGTTTGTGAAGCCACATGCAACTCGGGAAGCTTGTAGTGCAATTAGTAGGGGAAAGTCGACCAAACCCAACCGGGTTGTACCTACTACCCTCTGCTCTATATCTCCCATCACGGTCGGCATTGGGCCACCCTCCTCTACTTATTGCCCTCCATTGGAAAAACAATTGTGCATACAATCAATTAACCATTTCATGGTATATCCGGAGGGATGCATTTTTCACGTGGGTTTACTCACATCTATTGGTTGGAGGCTAGGTTATTATAAAAAGGGGGGTCTGGGGGCGGAGCCCCCCAGGACATAGGGACAATGGTGGATCCAAGCTCTCCGAGTCGCACGAGTTACCCCGATGAGGATGTGCCCGGACGAACAAGTGTCCCGGACGATGAAATGTCCCAGACGATGAAACGGAAGGCTATGAAGTGGGGGACGATGAAATAGGCTACGATGAAGTGTCCATAAATCGTCCTCGTCCATGTCCTTGGTGGTGATGACTTCCTTGTGGGACAGTGTCTGTGCGACAGCCGTCCCTTTTAGGATGGACGTGGCCGCTGTTTGGACGTCTTTGGTGCACAAGCCAGGCGTCGCAATCTCTAGGAGCAGTTCGCCTGCTTTCGTCCGCTTGATTGCGCTCACCCTTTCTCCTAAAGTTCTGGTGCTGCTTTTATTGTTTTCAAGATGTGGACATATGACACACCGTCTGCTACCTTGATCTTGATGTCATCAGGGCGGAGGAGTCGGAGGTCGGCTGTTTATTCCGGCTTCCCCCTGTGTCGGTTGCCCACATCCTTTCCCTGCTGCTGCTGCTACTGCGGACGTTGGTGTTGTTGCTGCTGCTCCACCTTCTTTACGCCTTTCCTCGCCACCGTAACCCAGTCCCGGTCTTCGGACTGGGCTTGCCGCCGTTGTTCTGCAGCTGTTGGTGATGGTACGGGGCGTTCCTCTTCTTCTATCATGACCCGTGTTGTCGCTGACAACTTCAGCGGCGAGGGTCCTTTACGCTCTGGACGTTCTGGGGGCTTGCGGAACAGGGACGACGTTTGGCTCGCCCCGTCCTTGCCCGAACTTTCTCGTGCCTTGGCATAATGGCTAAAGGCACGCAATGTGCCTCTGGCCATATTCTTGAGCTCCTTGTGGAGATTTTTCTTTTCCTGGATCAATTCCACAAGGAGCTGAAGTTTCTCTTCAAGGCCCTCGAAGGTTACAGACTCGTGCGCCTTTCCTGACAGAATGTCACTTGTAAAATTTAATGTTGTTGGAGCCGAGTGACCAACCTCAACAACACTACGGTCATCGGATGACGACTCCGGTGAGCCCGCTTTCGGACTCGTGCCCGGCGCCGGTACTGGGGATCCGACCCCTGCACCGTAAGCTTTTATCTGCAGCTGATCTTCCATAATTGGTTTATTGTTCGGGGTTCCATCCCCTAGCTAGTTCTTTGGTCCGCGTCGGATATTTTATTTCTCCGATACCTTTTACCAGCATTCCCCGATCCGCCACCTAGGGACGCGCCCGCTAGAAGGAACCAGCAAGACTCCGGCGGGGTGTGTGTGTGTGTGTGTGTGTGTGTGTGTGTGTGCGTGTGTGTGTGTGTGTGTGTGTGTGTGTGTGTGGTTTTTTTCCGAAGCGACGATGGAAAGCTCTACCAGCCATCCCTGCCAGCCGGTGCCAGCAGGAGTGCGGGGCTCCCACCCGCTAAAACCACCTCCGCTCAGACTGTGATTCCCCCCTCGGAAACCGCCGCAAGGCATTACTTCGAGGGGGGCAGTCTTTGCCTCAGTAGGCCCTCCGCCGATGTTTTGGCTCTTCAAGTCTGGGAGATGTTGTTGCCTCTTCCGTCTACTTCTCTTCTGATGGCATTCAGCCTATCGATGATGGAGGTGGCGATTATGACCACCGCGTCCCATCCCACTTGTGAGGCAAGCAGACATTCCCCAATGCCCTCAGGTGTTAGTGGTCCTCCTACCGAGATCCGGAACTGTTCCCGTTCCGCTGCAAATCTCGGGCAGTGGAAGAGGACATGGGCCACGTCTTCGTCGACAGCAGGGCATGCCGGGCACTCCGCACTTTGGTAAATGCGGAAACGATGTAAGTAGCTGCGAAAGCAGCCGTGCCCGGTGAGCACCTGGGTGAGATGAAAGGTGGTGTATCCGTGTTGTCTGCCCGTCCATTTTGCTACATCTGGGATGACGCAGTGGGTCCACCGCCCCGACTCCGCTGAATCCCATCTTTTTTGCCACTCTTCTATGGTCCTCATGGACCATTTGTCGTGGTTCGGCTCCTGGTCGGCGATGTCCTGCCTTATACACCTGCCTTCGCGGTGTACTGCTGCCCTCTCCATAGCAAGAAGGTCTATGGGAGGGAGTCCCGCGACCACCGAGAGAGCGATGTCCGATACAGAACGGTAGGCACGGGCCACTCTTAGGGCGGCTGTTCTATAAGCCCGCCGGCAGGTGGCTCCGTAGCTCTTATGGATGTTCATGGCATCAGCCCAGATCGGTGCCCCGTAAAGGATAACGGAGCTTACTACCGATGAAAGCAGGGACCGTCGCGGCTGTTTCGGTCCCCCCATATTGGGCATGATGCTGGAGAGCGTACGAGCCACTTTGGAAGCCTTTGCGCCTGCGTTCATTAGGTGTTGTTTACCCTTTTCTTCGTTCGAGAGATGAGCACCGCCTCCGTCTTCTCAGCCGCCAGATCTAACCCATGGTTGCTCAACCACCTAGCTACTACCTCGATAGCTTCATCTCCGCTAAATTGCACCTCGTCGATGGTCTTCGCGACGACGATTAGTGCAAGGTCGTCTGCAAAAGCTACCATGGACACCCCGTCTGGAAGGGATTGCCTGAGCAGTCCGTCATATAAGACGTTCCAGAGCAAGGGTCCCAGAACCGAACCCTGTGGCACGCCTCCCGTGATGTTGTAGGAGTGCCTGCCGTCATCGGTGTCATAATACAGGGTTCGTTCTGTTAGGTAGCTTGAGATGGCTTCTCTTAGGTAGAGAGGCACCTTCAGATCTTCGAGTGCCTGCATGATGCAATCCCACCTGGCCGAATTGAATGCGTTCCGTATATCCAGGGCAATGATGGCACACATGCACCTGGTGTTTCGGCTGCCACTGATGGCATCCGTGGCTATTGCTTTCACTCGGCTGATTGCATCGATGGTTGAGCGCCCCTTCCGAAATCCGAACTGGTTTTCGGAAAGACCTCCGGCATTTTCGATGGCTGCTTCCAGTCTGGCACAGATAACCCTCTCATATAGCTTCCCGGAGATGTCAAGCATGCAAAGCGGTCGGAATGAGGATGGGTCGTCCGGGGGTTTGTTTCCCTTAGACAGCAGCACCAACCTCTGTTCCTTCCACTGCGCCGGGAAGCATCCTTCCTTCAGGCAAGCACTGAATGTCAATGTGAAGATGGTTGGCACATTCAGCGCTGCGATCTTCACTGCCATTCCAGGTACCCCATCCATTCCTGGGGCCTTACTGGTGGAGATCTTCTTAGCAGCCATCATTACTTCGGCTTCGGTAACATCTGGCAGCTCGGCTGCACCAGCAATTGCCATCAGGCCAGTGCCAATCGGCCGTTCCCGCTGTTCTGGGAATAAATGGCCGACGACTTTGCCAAGGAAGGATGGACATGATGGTGCGTTGGGTCCCCTGGGCTTGATCTTATTCATGACCGTTTTATACGGTCGCCCCCAGGGATCGCGGTCCACCTCCTCACAAAAGTCTTGCCAGCACTTTCTTTTTGCGGCTTTGATGGCAATCTTGAGCCTCTTTTTCTTTCTTTCATAGTCCGCGGCCAGTTGGTAGTACCGGGGCTTATGGATTGCTCTCTGGTGCAGCCTTCGAGCCCGAAGGCACTCTCGGCGGATATTTGCGATTTCCTCGTTCCACCAGTAAACTGGGGGTCGGCCGCGAGGATTTGTCTTCACGGCCATAGAGGCATCGCAAGCCGCTGTTATGGCTCGGGAGAGGCATCGGGCTCTCTCCTCTGCTGTTCCCTCCACCTCCGTCTGTTCCAAGCTGTAGAGGAACATTTCCCGATCGAAGGTGGCCGGTGCCCATCTCTCTTTGCTTGCACTCTGCACCTTTCCTACTGGTCTGCCGGTCAGTTGGAGCTGGTACACCAAGGCTTGATGGTCACTGCCCGTGTATCGGTCGCTAACTTTCCAGCCCAACCCGTCCCCCATTAATTTTGGGTCGACGAAGGTCAGGTCGACTACGGAGGACTTGCCGGCCTTGGAGTAGGTCGGCTTTCCCCCCGTGTTAGCAATCTCCAACTCCAGTAACGAGAAGGCCTCAATGAGGGCATATCCTCGATGGTTGGTCTTCGCGCTACCCCATTCCGTCGCCCATGCATTAAAGTCCCCCCCGATCGCTAACGGGAGTCGGGAGGTTCTTGCACTGGCGACGATGGCCTCCAGGGATCCTTGGAACTCGTCGATGGTAAGACTGGGAGGGAGGTAGCAACTGTATAGTCTTATACCAGCCACCTCCACCCACGTGAAGCTGGGCAGGGGGTCGGACATCTTATTGGATATGTGGAGATTCCCACACACCCAGATGGCCGCCTTGCTGGTGGAATCCTTCACCCAGCTCGGTTTACAAAGGTCCCGGTAAGCCTCGCTGATGACGGCGATATCGGCCTTCTCCTCCTTGACCAGTTGAAGCATCAAGTCCTGGGCCACCGCACAGTGATTGAGGTTTATTTGGAGCACCTTAGCCATTGTTGGTCTGTGCTCCAACCTCCTGCGTTGCCCGATGTTTGGCTACGCAGTCCTCAATCTTGTGGCCCTCCTTGCCACACCGGAAGCACTGCGCCGAGCGATCGACCGCGCTCTTACAACCCCTTGCCAGATGTCCGCTCTGGTGGCACCTGTAACAGCGTGGGGTCCCTCGCGCAGTCGAACCCGGCAATTAACCCAGCCAATTTTAATCTTCCCCTTTTGCAGCAGTGTGTTTGCTACTGCGACGGGAAGCAAGATATTGGCCGCCTGGGTTCCGCTATATGCTCCCCTGAGCTTGATATTCTCAGGGGTCACTGCTTCCGGTGATGTCATCTCAATGATGGCCTGTGCCACCTCCTCCCGAGTTGTGGCCTCGTCCATGTCCTTGATGGTGATGGCTTCCATATGGGACAGTGCCTGTACGACAGCTGTCCCTTTTAGGATGGACGTGGCCGCTGCTTGGAGCTCTTGGGTGCACACGCCAGGCGTTGCAAGCTCTATGAGCAGTTCGCCTGCTTTCGTCCGCCTGATGGCGGTCACCCTTTCTCCTAACTGTTGCAGTTCTGGCGCAGCTTTTATGGTTTTCAGGATGTCGACATATGACGCACCGTCCGCTGCCTTGATCTTGATGGCATCGGGGCGGAAGGGTCGAAGGCCGGCTTTTGATTCCGGCTTCCCCCTGTGTCCCTTGCCGACATCCGTTCCCTGCTGCTGCTGCTGCTGCCGTCGTTGTTGCTGTTGTTGCTGCTGCGGATGTTGTTGCTGCTGGTGCTGTTGCGGTTGTTGTTGCTGCAGCTGCTTCGCCTTCTTCTTTAGGCCGTTTCTGACCACCGTAACCCAGTCCTGGTCTTCCGACTGGGGTTGCCGCCGTTGTTCTGCAGCTGGTGGTACGGGGCGTTCCTCTTTATCCGCTTCTTTCCTGACCCGTTTTGTCGCTGGCAGCTTCAGCGGCGAGGGTCCTTTACGCTCCGGCCGTTCGGGGGGCTTACGGAATAGGGGCGACGTTTGGCTCGCCCCGTCCTGGCAGGTGATCAACGCCTGCGAAGCCCCCGAATTTTCTCGTGCCCTGGCGTAATGGCCAAAGGCACGCAGTGTGCCTTTGGCCATATTCTTGAGCTCCTTGTGGAGATTTTTCTTTTCCTGGATGAATTCCACAAGGAGTTGGAGTTTTTCTCCTAGGCGCTCGAAACTTGCAGTCTCCTGCGCGTTTCCTGACAGAATGTCACTTGTAGCATTTAATGCTGTTGGGGCCGAGTGACCAACCCCAACAACACTGCGGTTGCCTGATAACGACGCCGGAGAGCCCGCTTGCTCACTCGTACCCGACGCCGGTACTGGGGATCCGACCCCTGCACCGTAAGCTTTTATCTGCAGCTGATCTTCCATACTTGGTTTCTTATTCGGGGTTCCTTCCCCTAGCTAGTTCTTTGGTCCGCGTCGGGTATTTTATTTCTCCGATACCTTTTACCAGCATTCCCCGATCCGCCACCTGGGGACGCGCCCGTTAGAAGGAACCAGCAAGACTCCGGCGGGGTGTGTGTGTGTGTGTGTGTGTGAGTGTGTGTGTTTGTGTGTGTGTGTGTGTGTGTGTGTGTGTGTGTGTGTGTGTACATATAAGTAATTCCTTGTATGCGAAGAACTATACAAGTATTACTCAGTTTCTTGAGTTTAGTAGTATGACCAATTAATCTTTATTATTATGAATAGGCTTAAATGTTTCACTAAAGAAACTTATTTCTTGTTAATGTACTTCCATAAGTGTTTAGATGTCTAATTACTAACTGACCTTGCAGCTTTGTAGATAATATTTCTTTAATATTATCACTATACAAGTGCATAAAGAACTAAATCTGTGTGAATTGAGGAATTGTCTATAAGTACGTATCGCATGCATTTTGAACAATACCCATGGGCCCGAATGAACCCTGCATTGCGCAAATTACTCCTGCACGGTCATGAAGTTGCGAGCGCCCTTCCATTAACTCTTGCCTACTATGCTGAGGATGCTCTTGAAGCACAAGTTATATCGTAAAAACATGATAGGTCACCCAAGACAAATCAGTAGGAAGTTTCGCATCCTGGATGTGTTCAATCGGGTGATACAATTTTATTTATAAAATACATATATATACAGGGTGGCCGATTTATCTGAAGACATCGAAATATCTCGAGAACTATGCACAGAATCAAAAAAGTTGTCGGATGAAAGTTGTTCGACACGAAGGGGGGCATCCAGTGATAATTAAATTTACCCCCTCCCCCCTCCCCTGGGGGTGGAGTGGGGGCAAAAACAATAAAACTTAAATAGGAACCCCCATTTTTTATTGCAGATTTGGATTCTCCGGAAAAAAGTACACGAATTTGACCTAGGAGCAATTGCATTTTGGTTCACAGGTGGCGCTGTAATCGATAAAAATCCAAATTTATCTGAAGACATTGAAATACCTCGAGAACTATGCACAGAATCAAAAAAGTTGTCGGATGAAAGTTGTTCGACACGAAGGGGTGCATCCAGTGATAATTAAATTTACCCCCTCCCCCATCCCCTGGGGGTGGAGTGGGGGCAAAAACAATAAAACTTAAATAGGAACCCCCAGTTTTTATTGCAGATTTGGATTCTCCGGAAAAAAGTACACCAATTTGACCTAGAAGCTATTGCATTTTGGTTCACAGGTGGCGCTGTAATCGATAAAAATCCAAATTTATCTGAAGACATTGAAATACCTCGAGAACTATGCACAGAATCAAAAAAGTTGTCGGATGAAAGTTGTTCGACACGAAGGGGGGCATCCAGGGGGCAAATAGGGACAATTTGATCCCTTTATGAAAATTTAATATTAAAAATTCGAATATTAGAATTTTTAATATTAGAATTTAGTAATATCAATTGCGAAAATTGTTATTCTGAATATGAAATTTTAATAATGTCCATTCGAAAAATTAAGATTATGAATAATTGATATTCTTCATATTAAAAATCAAAACTGATTACATAAAAATTGTGCATACAATATGGAAGCAATTTTATAAATAAGTTTTCTACCTTCAATAAAATTACATTTTAAGTTTTAAATTTATTATTTAATAAACAAAAAGAGGACATCACGCAATCCATTAAAAAACGCGTCATGTCCCTTCACTCAGCTCATTCATTCTCTCTCTGTATGTTTTTTCCGAAATGAGAATAAATAAGCTGAGCATTGACGGTCAAACCAGCTTCTATTAAAGAAAACGAAACTCTTACTTCATTTGGGGATTTCGTCGCCATCTACCGGACCCCGAGAGAACTCACGTGGTTTCAAACATGTACATCGCTTGCATTTCGGCCATCACCGGCGCCGGTTCTGTTACATAACGCTAGAGGGCGACATAACTCGAAAATAAAGTAGCATATCATTTTATACATAAGTTGAGTCACACGTAACCAGTTCACCTACATTTTTCTCTACTTTCCTGAAGGGAAGTAAATGGATATCGCGACTTTCTAATCCCCATATTAAAATTTAGTATTCACGGTCTCTCAGTGTAAGACTGTTTTTGAAGTCCATTGTATTGGTAGTAATTCGGTCGGAGGTCACTTTGCTTTTAGAATAACAACTTTTCATTTACGTGACTATTTTTTGTCTACCCTTCATTGCTTAAATCGAATTGCAAGTTAAAAATGAATCCTGCTACAGTTCCCGAAAAAATCGAAATGATTCTTATTTATGGTGAATGTAAGAGGAATATTGACGATGCTGTTGCGTTGTATGCTGAGCGTTTTCCAGATAATGCTCGCTCGCGTTCTTTTTTTTACAAAGTTGTGAATGCCTTTCACTCTGATGGCAGCGTACAAATGAAAAAAAGGAAGCGAAGATTAACAGTTACAGGAGAAGCTAACGAAGTAGCTGTACTAGCAGCTATTCACCAAAATCCACATGTAAGCACAAGACAATTACATCGCGATTCCGGCATTTCCAGAGACAGTATTCAAAGAATATTGCATCGTCATAAGTTTCACCCATATCACATTTCACTGCACCAGGAACTAAATGGCGATGATTTTCATAACCGCGTGGTGTTTTGTGAATGGGCATTTCAAAAAATGCAAACGAACCACAATTTCTTTGCTAATGTATTATTTTCAGATGAATCTACATTCACGAACCATGGTGGCGTCAATCGGCATAATATGCATTATTGGAGCGTAGAAAATCCCCATTGGTTACGACAAGTTAATCATCAACGTCCTTGGTCGGTGAACGTTTGGTGTGGAATCATAGGAAATAAACTCATTAGTCCTTATTTCATTGAAGGTAATTTGAATGGAACAAAATATCGAGATTTCCTAGAACATGAAGTACCATTACCACTTGAGGATGTTGCTATGGACGTCCGACGGACAATGTGGTTTCAGCATGATGGTTGCCCAGCACATTTTTCAAGAGTAGCAAGGGAAATACTAGACCGTGATTACAATGGTAGGTGGATTGGTAGAGGTGGCCCCATTAATTGGCCTGCGAGGTCACCTGATCTAACATCTCTGGATTTCTTCCTATGGGGTTACCTAAAAGGTAAGGTTTATGAACAAGTACCAACGACTCGTGAAAACATGGTGGAACGCATAAGAACTGCTTGCGCAGAAATTTCTGCAGATATGATTCTATCATGTATAAAGTCATTTGAAGAAAGAATAAATAAATGCATTGAAGTGGAAGGTCAACATTTCGAATACTTACTCAAGTAAGTGAACAGTGAGACAGTGAGAGGCAAGGGGACTCACGTAAAACAAGCACCCCAAAGGGAACAGAAAAATACTACGTCCACGTCGTTGTTCCTGGGTAACGCTAAATGTATTTTTTCCCGGCTTTGTTAGAATGACCGTATTCCATATCCGCTACGCGGGCGAAAATTGTCAATATTGGAGAATACAAATCTGCAATAAAAACTGGGGGTTCCTATTTAAGTTTTATTGTTTTTGCCCCCACTCCACCCCCAGGGGATGGGGGAGGGGGTAAATTTAATTATCACTGGATGCACCCCTTCGTGTCGAACAACTTTCATCCGACAACTTTTTTGATTCTGTGCATAGTTCTCGAGGTATTTCAATGTCTTCAGATAAATTTGGATTTTTATCGATTACAGCGCCACCTGTGAACCAAAATGCAATAGCTTCTAGGTCAAATTGGTGTACTTTTTTCCGGAGAATCCAAATCTGCAATAAAAACTGGGGGTTCCTATTTAAGTTTTATTGTTTTTGCCCCCACTCCACCCCCAGGGAATGGGGCAGGGGGTAAATTTCATTATCACTGGATGCCCCCCTTCGTATCGAACAACTTTCATCCGACAACTTTTTTGATTCTGTGCATAGTTCTCGAGGTATTTCAATGTCTTCAGATAAATTTGGATTTTTATCGATTACAGCGCCACCTGTGAACCAAAATGCAATAGCTCCTATGTCAAATTCGTGTACTTTTTTCCGGAGAATCCAAATCTGCAAAAAAAAATGGGGGTTCCTATTTAAGTTTTATTGTTTTTGCCCCCACTCCACCCCCAGGGGATGGGGGAGGGGGTAAATTTAATTATCACTGGATGCCCCCCTTCGTGTCGAACAACTTTCATCCGACAACTTTTTTGATTCTGCACTGAGAGAAGTTTAGGGTAGCAGGTACCCTAAGCTAGGGCACGGGCGGTCCGAAAAATAAAAACCGCGATTAAACCGCGATTAAAAATTGTGGGCGTTAAAATAAAAATTTTTTTCTTCTGCACCATCTTTGTTTTAGCATTAAGAAAGTGGGTATACGACATCTACATAGTTAAAATATTTAATTATATTAAAATACTCGATTGAAGTATAAAAATTTGTGTTATTTTCATATTAACGCTTCCGTATCGAAAACGGTGCTAGATAGCACAAAATTGTACTAAACCTTTATTGTAGAGCACAAAATTTTCTACAAAAAAGTCACTGAGGGCCCTAGTCTAAAGACAATAGTTTAGCCACCAGTAACGACATAATTTCATCTTAGAAGTCAACGGTGACCGATCTATAACCTCAAAAATTTTCGATGCAACTTTAAACATTATTTATGGGTAAACTATTGACTTTAGATTAGGGGTCTCCGTGACATTTTTGTAGGAAATTTTGTGCTCTAAAAAAAGGTTTTGTACAATTTTATGCTATTTTGCACCATTTTCACGACGGAAGCGTTAATATTAAAATAACACCAACTTTTGTACTTCAGTCGAGTTTTTTAATATCATTAAATACTTTAACCGTGCAGAAGTTGTATATGCACTTTCTTAAAGCTAAAACAAAGATGGTGCAGAAGAAAAAAATTTTTATTTTAACGCCCACAATTTTTAATCGCGGTTTAATTGCGGTTTTTATTTTTCGGACCGCCCGTCTCCTAGCTTAGGGTACCTGCTACCCTAAACTTCTCTCAGTGTGTGCATAGTTCTCGAGATATTTCGATGTCTTCAGATAAATCGGCCACCCTGTATATATTAGGGTTCTTTGAAAAATGGCGAATGTCGAAATTAATTACGGACCTATTGGATAGAGAAAAAAAACAAATCTTTTTTCCCTCATGCAAAAATTCGCTAAAATTGAAATTAGGGGGCGGGCAAGGCGCTTGAAGTTTTCCATTTGATTAACGCAGGAAAAACGTGAACAATCAGCTTTCATTTTTTATCGAAGAATCAGACCACCGAAAAAATTCGATCGCAATATATTTCAAAAGTACACATGTTTCGGCGTCCGCATAAATTCCAGACCATAGGCCTGTATCGAAGTAATTAAGGTTACATTCATTTCAAGAAAATTTCATTTAAAAAATTACTTTGATGAATTAGATTATTATATGCTTATTTTTTGCGCTACCTTATGTAGGTTTACAAATTATCAATTTATTTCTTAAGAACATGTGCGCTTATTCTATTTAAATTTATCTTATCTATTCGTTATATCGTTATCTTATTTAAATTTAGATGTCGGCAGGATTATTAGAAACTCTTTTTTTATAAATAAACGTATTTTATAAATAAAATTGTATCACCCGATTGAACACATCTTAAGTTTACTACATTTTAAGATTTGTCAATTGCTTCTCTGAACGGTCTTTGGTTCCATTAATCTCCCTCTTCTCTCTCAATTGATTAAATTACCGATTATTTTTCTCATTTTCCATGCATTCTGATTGCCATTGCTACTAATTTTTAATAACAAACTTCTTGACAAATTAACACTTTCTCAAAAAATAACTACTGATTTCCGTGGTCAAGAGATACACATTTTGAGATTCGCCCGATAGCGAGCCGATACGCTTTTGTTTCCTAGTTTCGAATCTGTTATCGATCGCCTCCAGAACATTTGACGCTCTAGGCACTCTCGGTATCAATGAATACTCGAATTGCACACACTGCCAGTGGCGGCTCATGTACATGCATTTTTAACGCTTTGTACTAGGTTTATTATTTATTTAATCGGAAAATGCTTCAGGACTTTTCGATTCAGTTTTTCCTCCTCTAGCCACTGTGTTAAAAGTTTGGAAACGGTCTTGCAAAATTGGAAAGAAAAAAAAATGTTAAAATTGCTGAAAAACGTGAAACGATTATTAAAAAAAGCCATCTTTTTTTGGGGGTTCCACCCCCCCCCCTCGTGCCCCATGTCCCCCTTGGGAGCTTCAATGGCAACGTGGGGGTTTTTGAAAGTCTGGGGGTTCATTCGAAAGTCTCTTCGAGACGAATACAAAATACTAGTCATAGATGGCGTTATAATCATTTATCGCCAAATTATTCATCGGGCAAGATGGCGTATGTTGATTAAGAAGCGAATTAAAAGAGTTGAGGTCGACATTGGAGGCTTTTTCGAATGTTTGGGAAATGTAGTTTTTCGAAAAACGATGTGTCAGAAAAGTCGTTAAAATCGAAATAAATAAAAGACCGAGCAAGTAGTGATACTTTAAGTACAAAGCAGTGCAAAACTAAACAATACTATGTGAAAAATATCTGGTGTGAAGGTGTGCGCGAATCTAACCTCATTTGGTGGACGCTTTAGACGCGTATCCCCCGGAAAACCGGGTGGATCGAACAAAATGGACTTTGATGATGAAATGCAAGGTACAGGAGGCAATGTGGATAAAGTAAAGCAGAAAAGGAAAAGAACAGGTGAAAACGACGAAACACATATCAAAAGTGGCATGCAGAAGAGAGAGAAAACTACGACAACAGAGATGGACGGATATTCCGAAAACAGCAGGGGTCCTTTCGGAATATGGGTGAGAAACAAGATAATGACGTCTAAACCATTCAATTTATATAAAGTAGGAAGCATAGTTATTGACAATTACCCATCAATAGTTGAAATCAAGAGAGAAGGCCGATTCAAGGGCTTGATAATTTTTAAAGACAGAATTGAAGCGAATAAGGCACTCGTAGATGAAAAGTTTGAAAAGAATGGTATATCCACATTTATACCAGGTTTTAAAAAGGTAAGAAAAGGAGTATTGAGAGGTATTCCCCTCGATTTAGAAGAAGAAGAAATTTTACGAAACATAAATGCAAAGGCTAAGGTCACCGAGGTAAGAAGACTAAGTAGGAGAAACAAAGAATCGACTTCGGACGAGGACAAATGGATACCGACGACCTCGGGTTTGGTCTGCTTCTCAGGAGATGTACTACCGAAAGAAGTATCCATATATTGGGTCAAAACGAAAATAGATCCGTACGTAAGTAAACCCATGCAATGCTACAATTGCTTCAAGTTTGGACACATGTCCAAGACATGTAGAAATAAGAAATACTGTGACTCGTGTGGTAAAGTAGAGCACGATCACGCATGTGAAGGAAATGTGCCCTGCTGTGCTAATTGCAAGGGACAGCACAAATCAATAGATAGTAGATGCCCAGTATATGTCAAAAATAAAACAGTAAACGTGAAAATGGCTTTGGAAAATCTATCGTATGCAGAAGCAAGACAAGCAGCCTTCGGTGAATATAGACCACCCAATAGAACAATTTCCACAAATGCAGAACCTGAATCGAAACAAATACGAGGACGAACTGTTCTCCAGCGCAGTTAAAAATTACCTCAAAGTGCACAGCCAAGAACCAGAAAAAAACGAAAAAGTTGATGCGACGAAAGTCCCGGAAAGACCTGTAAATAAAACCTACCAGGATGATTATGGAAAAAAGCAAGATGGCAAATTGCCAATTAAAAATTTTACAGTGAAATTGTAGAAGTATTAAAAATAAAAAAGAATTACAATTAGAATCGAAAAATGTTGACATAATCGTAATTGTAGAAACATGATTAAATGAGACAGATTCATATAACTTAAAAGGTTTCAATAACTTGCGATTTGATAGGACTAGAAATAGGGGAGGAGGACTAGCCTTCTTCATTAGAGAGAAGATTAGATTTGAGAAAATTGATCGCAATTTTCAAGGATCGACGTCGACATTAGAAACAGGGTCTATAATTATTAAAACTAATTTAGAAGAGATATTAATTACAGCTTGTTATAGAAGCCCAATTCAAAACAATAATATAACTCTGACTGAATGGAAAAACTGTATACAAACAATAATCGACAATAACACCAAGAATTTCATAGTATGCGGAGATTTTAACGCGCATCACCCACTTTGGGGAGACCCTAAAACGTGTAGTAATGGGAGAATAATAGCAGAAAACTTAGATGTAGAAGAATGTATTCTATTAAATGATAAAAGCCGGACCCATATGACAATGTCATATACAGAATGTACACTCTCAAATATAGATCTTACTTTTGCATCTCCAGAATTGGCTCTGATAACGAACTGGCAAGTTTTGGACGACAAAAGGGGGAAGTGATCATTTTCCTATTCTAATCAATATTAATGTACAACCAGACACCAACAAGAAACTAGATTATCGATACAATTTAAAACGTATGGATTGGGTCAAATTTTCAGAAAATGTAAACAGGAATATAACATATCTCTATAGTATGGAATTTAGTAATTTAGATGTAACAACAAAATACAATAATTTTACAAGTATTATTCATAACTCCATAATTAGCTCATATCCACAATCAAATAGAGGCAATAGAATACAGACGAACCCAAATTCTAACCCAGAGCTAAGAGAATTCAACAAGGAGAAACGAAAGAGCTGCATATGGTGGAACGAAAAATGTGAGAAGGCGAAAAGGGTACGAAAAGCCGGCCTCAAATCCATCACTCACAGTTACACTATAGAAAAATTCATCGAGGCAAAGAGAACGGAAGCGCTAGCGGTCAAAACATTTCGAGAGGAAAAACAAAAATCTTTCAGAGAATTCTGTGATACAATATCTCCGAATAGCAAAATTTCGGACGTCTGGAGAAAAATAAAAATTTTTAAAAATGATGCAAATAGAAGTCAAAACAACACCGGGAACTAGAAACAAGAGGAACATATTGATGAAACAATTACCAAGTTAAGCTCACCAAAAGGGAACATCAATAGACCATTAAGATGTATTGAGGATGAGAGGTTTGACGTAGAATGCTTTGAGAGGAATGCTCACAATTTTTAGATGACTCGTTTTCATTCAAGGAATTAGGTTATGCAATTAACAACCTAAATATAAAATCAGCTCCAGGATTAGACAGAATAAACTACGAAATTATCACAAGATTACCTGATTTTTTTAAAAATACATTATTAAACCTGTACAGCGAATTTTTTCAAGACCAAATATTTCCTAATCGGTGGAAATCATATTTAGTAATACTCATCCCTAAAGGTAACTCTAATAAAGTGAGACCCATAGCATTAGCCTCATGCATTCTTAAGTTATTTGAAAAAATGGTGAAGGAACGACTTCAGTGGTGGCTGGAATCTAATGGATTGTTGGCAAAAACGCAGTATGGCTTTCGGAAGGGAAAGTCCTGTATGGACAATTTCAGCATTTTGACAATCGATATACACCAAGGTTTTTATAAAAAGGAAATGGTCCCAGCATTGTTTCTGGACATAAAAGGAGCTTACGATAATGTTATTCCAGAGATATTAATTGATGAGATGATAGGATTAAAGATTCCAAAAAAATGTGTTACTTTGTTAAAAATTTGATAATGACTCGTGAAACTACATTTTGCACAAATAAATACATTATAAAGAAAACGATAGAGAAAGGACTGCCACAAGGTAGTGCTTTAAGTCCCCTACTATACGCAGTCTATACAAGAGATCTAGAAAACACTCTAGATCAATCAGTACAGATGCTACAATTCGCGGATGATATCGCTTTATACACGAGACAAGAGGATGTTAACACGCAGAACCAAATTAAGGACCTAGAGAAACAAGCTGATAAGGTGAAATAGCTCCAGAAAAGTGCGTTCTTATCGTTTTCAATAAAGGAAGGAAAAAAGGCAATAACGAATATCGAATAAAAGTAAATAACATACCAATAGAAGAATCGACTCATGTGAAATGTCTGGGAATAACATTGGATAGCAGATTGAACTGGCAGACACATATAAACAGGACAGTTCAAAAATGCAAATCAACAATGAAAATCCTCAGCTGTCTGAGGGGAACTTGGTGGGGTGCGGACCCTCAAACTATGATACTATTATATAATGCTTTGATAAGATCCAAATTGGAATATGGGGGTTTTCTGATATCCCCGTGCGAAGAAAATCAAATGTACAAATTACAGAAAGTACAAAACATAGGATTAAGAATTGTAATGGGATATTGAGGAAGCACACCAATTAACGTGATGGCAGAAGAAACAAAAATACCGTTTGTAAAATGTAGATTTAAGGAAATAGGTTATAAATTCATCCTAAAGTGTTTGTCTGGTACTAATAACAAAACAATAGAGAAACTGGAATTGCTACTCGGGATATCGGAGGACTTCAGATACCAGCATAATTTTAACAAATCAGTAAGCATAATGTGCTACCAGGATACTTGGCATTTAAAAGACCAGATGTGTTCATCAGATGTATATCAGGTTATGTACACGATTATCGATTTAAACCTAACATAGACCTGATGACGGGGCAGAGCATCGCGAAAGCTTTGTGTCCAGATAAAGAATTTGAGGGTAAATTCCCTACAGCAAACGATGTTATACCCATATTTACAGATGGCTCAAAAATAGTAAAGGGAAATACAAAATCACAAACAGGATTTGGAATATGGAGCGAATACGAACACTTCAATAGCAAGTTTAAAATGCCCGACGTGGCATCCATTTTTACTGCGGAGTGCGCAGCTTTAAGTAAAACTATTGATATTATTAAAGAACATAAAAGTAATTGTAAATTTATTATTTTTACAGACTCCCAAAGTGCGTTAAAAGCTTTAGATAACAATAATAAAAATACCTTAACCATAATCACTCAACTTAGGCAGAAGCTAGCTAGTGCAGAAAGAATGGGTATTGAGATAGAACTAGTATGGATTCCAGGCCATGCTGGAATCAAGGGCAATGGAAAAGCTGATGAACTTGCGAAAATGGGTGCCACAAACGGTACATTCGCTAATGTACCTATTCCCTCATCCGATTTTTTCTCGGAATTCAAAATCAAATGTAGGTTAGACAATAGGAAGGAGCTTGTGGAGATCAGCAAGAGTAAAGGAACTTTTTATTTCGAAAACTTTTTTACAATGTCAAACAAACCATGGTTCTACAATCTAAATTTGCCAAGAAAAGCTGTAGTAACTTTGAATAGAATTAGGAGTAATCATTCGTCATTGAATCATAGTCTATTTCGGAAAGATATTATCGGTTCGGGATTATGCGTTTGTGAAATGGAAAATGAGTCAGTAGAACACTTCTTCTGGAAGTGTCCATTACATGAAAAAGAAAGAACCATTTTGCTAAATGGAATTACGAAAGAAATTAAATTCGGACCATACTCTGCAATATCCTTTTTAACTATGCATAATATTAATGTGTTTGAGTGTATTATTAAGTTTATTATGAGCGTTAAGCGCAGTGTGTAAACATTATAACCTAAGGACAATAGTTGAAGATGCAACAAAGAGTACATTTTTTTAGTAGTTTAATTTAATGTAAAGCAAATGTTTTATAATTATATTAAAGGATATGTATAACGTTAAGTAGGATTTAATAAGTTGTACTAGAATAATAGACACAAGAAATTCAAATTACGCGCGCTACGACCTAATGCTCGAGACTGCGCAGAACTCTGTAAGATGGCTATGTAACTCACGTTGAAGCCAATAAAGTATACTATTCATTCATTCATATTCAATTATTCATCGTTTGAAATCTCAGAAACCAATATTCGGATCCAACATACCACACAATATTTGTAGCGATTAAAAATGCCTAAGCACCGTCTTTTTTTACACGGGATTGGGATCGTCATAGGCAGAGTTCTGCTACTTCTTTTTACATTTTTTCTTTTTTTTTTTTTTAGTTTTCTTTCGCTTTTTGTGTTTTATTTTGTATAGTGTTGATCGCCATTTAAAAAGTGTATTTCAAAATAATTTATTTCATGTGCTCAAATGGACTGCAATTTCCTGACACTGCCCCATTCTTAAATAGAATTCGCCCAATACTTTCAGCCTCATATCTCTTGAAATAAGATGTACATCCTGGATTTTTCGTCCTCGTAGTTCTTGCAAGTTGGCGGGTTTCATCGTATCTACCCTGACTTTGAGGTATCTCCACAAGAAAATACTCGCTTTGTAGTTCATCATTTCGCCGCTAGTCACAGGTGCGACTTTCGCTATCCTGCGTTTCGCGTCCGTTAGAGGAATGGATTTTCCTTTTGGAATATTAAAGAAGCTTTTCGCCACATATTCGTTATACCAAATATTACATTCAGACAAATGAGTTCCGAATCGTATACATAGTTTGAATCGATTTTCTACTGATATTTTTATTCATATTATTATTGGTACAAAAATATTTCATCTATTAGAAAAGGAAAAATGAATTTATGTGAACGTGAGCGAATAGAAATATTAATTGCACGAGGGTGCGGAAATCTGACTCGATCTTAAGAGGAAGCCGCTACATTTTTCAATGATTCGCATCCGGACCGCCCGCCGATATCTAAGTCGACTGTGCAGAAAACAGTACAACGATTTCATGATACAGGTACTGTAAAAGATCCAAATCAGCAACAGACGACGATGGAAGTTTGGAAGTTATGCAAACATTTGTAAAAAATCCGCATGTTAGTGTAAGGAAAGCGGCACAGGCAATCAGTATTTCTAGAATGAGGGTTCATCGTCTACTATCAAATGAGAAATGGCATCCTTTTAAAATAAAATTTACTCAAAAATTCAGAGAAGTAGATTATGGTAAAAGAGTTGAATTATGCGATACATTTATGCAGCGCCTTGATAATGATAATACTCTGTTGAATCGTATTATCTTTTCTGATGAAGCCACGTTTCATTTAGACGTTTGAGATTAGAAATTTCAAACGATGAATATAATAATTCGGCGATAAATGATTATAACGCCATCTATGACCAGTGTTTTGTATTCGTCTCGAAGAGACCTTTCAAATGAGCCCCCACTCGACCCATGTTGCCATTTAAGATATTCATCCCCCCTCGTGCCCCACGCCCCCCCCCTTTGGGGTGGAGGGGTTGGAATCCCTAAAAAAGATGGCTTTTTTGAAAAATCGTTTCACGTGTTTCATCGATTTTTACAATTTTTTTCTTTCATAAGTTACAAGACCGTTTCCAAACTTTTGGAACAGACTATATATATATTAGGGTGGAGTGAATCAGAAAAGTTTTTTTGTAACACTTATTTTTTAGTAGTTTTTGATGCGCTACCAACGAAAATGACCATAAAAAAATTCTAAAAAAATGTTTCACATTCGCCCCGACGCACATTGTTTCAAAAGTCAATTTTTTGGGAAATTCAACTTCCAGAGAGAACCAATAAACAGATTGCCTTGTTTTTTTTTTAATTAAAGCTAACGTAATTCCGAACAACTTTGTGGAGCCAGAAATTGTTTTTTCAAGTTTATTTATTTAAATTATTACATATATATATGGGTGATTCTAATGAAAGTGTTCTATTGCCGCGTAACTTTTAAGAAAATAGTTTTTTTTTATATGTAACATTTATATTTGTACAGTACGTTAAGGATACATCACAAAGTGAAGATCTAAAGTTGAACAAAGGTGATCGTTATTGTTATAAATTTTACAGACCTTCTTATATGTTAATATATATTCATGTGCGTTTAACATTAAGTTAGAATTATTCTCTTCGTCTGATTAACTTAAAATTTGTTACTCGGGGGTTTTCTGGCTCGCTGATGATGAATTGGAAGTTAGATTTAGCAAATTCAAAATGGCGGATCCAATATGGCGGATAAAAAAATTTAAAAATGCCTGAAATTGGACGAAATTTCTTCCTCGGGGGTTTTGGGGGTCGCTGATTATGAATTTGATGTTAGTTTTAGCAAATTCAAAATGGCGGATGCAATATGGCCGACAAAATATTTAAAAATGCCTGAAATTGGACAAAATTTCTTCCTCGGGGCTTTTGGGGGTCGCTGATTATGAATTTGATGTTAGTTTTAGCAAATTCAAAATGGCGGATCCAATATGGCGGATAAAAAAATTTAAAAATGCCTGAAATTGGACGAAATTTCTTCCTCGGGGGTTTTGGGGGTCGCTGATTATGAATTTGATGTTAGTTTTAGCAAATTCAAAATGGCCGATCCAATATGGCGGGTAAAAAATTTAAAAATACCTGAAATTGAACGAAAGTTGTTACTCGGGGGTATTCGGGGTCGTTGATTACGAATGCAATGTTAGTTTTAGCAAGTTTAAAATGGCGGATGCAATATGGCTGACAAAATATTTAAAAATGCCTGAAATTGGACGAAATTTCTTCCTCGGGGGTTTTGGGAGTCGCTGATTATGAATTTGATGTTAATTTACCAAACTGAAAATGAAGGACGTAATATGGTGGACAAAAAATTAAAAATTGACTCAAATTGGAAGAAATTTGTTACTCGGGGGTTTTGGGGATCGCTGATTATGAATTTGATGTTAGTTTTAGCAAATTCAAAATGGCGGATGCAATATGGCGGACAAGAAACTGTAAAAACGCCTGAATTTAAACCGAATTTTGTAATAGGGGATTTTTGAGTTCGCTGATTACGAATCCAACGTTAGTTTTATCGCATTCAAGTAGGCAGATCCACTATTGCGGACAGCAGATGGTAAACGCCTGAATTTAACGGAAATTTTTTTACTAGGGCTTTTCGAGTTCGCTGAGATCAGATTTTGTGAGTTTGCCTCTTTGCGTTTTGCGTTCGCATGTGTTTTTTTTTATCCGACACGTTGAGGTTGGCAATCATGATAGGTTATATTGCGCTCACATATTTGAAATCATCGACTTCGAAATTGAAAAGTGCGTTAATTTAGCATTAGTTATGAACATAAATATAAAAAAATAGCAGTTCCCTATTAAAAAAATTAAACTAATTTGTAGAAGTGTAATTTATAATGTGGTCTGTTTGAGGGAAAGACCAAAAACATGTAATTAATCCATATAGCGTATCAAGAATTCTTTGATTCAGTTTTAGAATTGAGCTGTGTTAATGATGGCTGAAAATATGCTAATCCTTACTTAACTTAGCTAGTGTTGAAATTATATCGAAGAATGGCAATTCCTTTAATATATGATCAATGATTTTTTATGGAATCTTCATGAAAAAAGTCCTAAGTATTTTTCAGTTATTGAATCTCCGATTTAAAATGATAAAAATAAATTAAAATTAATCCAAAGATGCATTTCATCGTAAGTAATTAAAAATTAACTCCATCTTCAAATAAAATATGTATTTCATTAATTTTAATTATTTATTTTAAAACGATCCACAAATAAATAATAGTAGTACTAATAATTAAACTAAATTAAACTGAAAGGTTTCAATAATAAAACCATAATTGTTACTGAGTGATGTTAAAATATGTTAACTTACATGCATTTTATGAGATTTAAAATGGAAGATTTAAATTAAACTGTAAACTACTTATATAAGTTTAAATTTTAAATTTGAGATTTCCAGTTAGTTTAATAGAAAAAATAATAATTTTAACAATTTTTCGTGTTGTAAGAAGTATAATTCTCTGGTTGTAATCAATTTAATTCCGGTTTTTTAACTAGATCTAAGGGAAGCGATACATATCTTGAAAATCACCCACATGCAAGCATGTCGGAATATATATCTATTCATATATGGTCATATATAAGATAATATCTGAATGCGGGTTCGTCCTTGCGCCGCATGTAAGTTACCATATGATAATATATGGATAGATATGTGCATATATGAGGCGCGGCGTGAAAAAATCTAACCCGGGTTAGGTTGTTTCTCCTCAAATCTCTTTTACGTAATGAGTGATCCTTAATAAGTATGTAACTGACAATTTGAATTTTTGAAATGTTTAACTTGTATACATTCTTTTTAAGTGTATAAAAGTGATACAAGTATATCAGTAGAAAACATTGAATATAATACCCGTTGGATCGAAAACATCCTACCTCTTTATTTTTTAATTCAGTTATTTTGGATACTTTGTTAAAAATAAAAAATTATTTTCTCACTATGATGTCACTTATACGTAGTAATACTTTACGCACCCGCGTGGATAAAAATATATGATTCGACGAAAAACGTTATAATTGTAGAATATACTAGATATGGGGCATTCTCTGGAAAAAGAGCCACCCTGGAAATCTTTTGTTTCGATTCTTTTAACAATCACATATATTGTTGTATATATCGATCTAAGATTTTTGGCAGAGTTACAGATTTTTTTCATAATAGGTTGCCATACTGTAAGGGGACAAAGTTTTATATAAAAAAATGTTCAAAAATGTATATCTCCAAAACGGATCGATGGATTTTCATAAAACAAAGCGCATTTTGTGAACAATTTCTGGAAGTTTAATATAAAAATAATTGAATGTGAAAAAATGTAATTTCGGGACAAAAAATGCTTAAAAAAATGCATTTAAAATCGAATCAGAAAAGCCCTAACCGTCAATTCATTTTAATACAAATTTCGGTAGAGTTAATACTTTTTCAGTACAATCTGATCTACAAATAATAATACCGTATGTAGTTAAAGTACTTAATTCATTACATAATATAGAAAAATTATTTCTGATTCGTTTCAAATATGTCTGGAAATACATGAAACACATTAAATATTAAGAACTGTTATATGGCATCGCACAGTTCTTCGAAATATGCGCGTAAAAGTGTCAACCTTATTTACCGTTAATGGCGATAACGATGCAGTGGCCGCGCGTGTTAAGTGCACGGATGTGGTACGAGTGGACCCGGGTTCGATTCCCGGTCGATGTAAGGTTTTTTTATTTTTCTGTGTTTCAATGTTTTAATGCTTAAGACGCGATAAAAATTGTCTATCAAAACTGTCTAATAATTAATTGAAAAAATCATACATCTAAGCCAAAATTACCTAAGAAAGTACTTTAGTAATGTTTATATCTTAGGCATCACAAAAGAATGTTGGATTACAAATGTCTAATATCTGGCTGAAATTTCTACCTCAAACGGGAATCTCAAACGACATTACTTTGATCCGTGTGAATCTTCCTCTGTTGCATAGTTTCGCTTAACTATCACAGCTGCAACCAAATTTAAATTCAATTTACATAGTGTGAAATATCTTTTCGATCTCATTTCACATATCATATTTCGCTTATACATATTATTCTTTATACAGAATTTCTGAAACATGTAATTTAAAATTTTAATTCCGCGGCTTTAAAACATATATATGTTTTAGTGAGGTTAATTTTAAACTAATTTCCTTCATTGAATTAACGCATTAAAATATGGATTCCTTACAAATAAAAAATGAAGAATTATGTCATATTTATATTGATGCAAAGAAAGAGAATACAAATGCCGACGTTAACGTGCTTTCAGGGCATTTAAAAGACAAATTCAATCTTTCAGCAGATGCTACTTCTGTAGTGCAAGAAAAGTTGATTAAATATTTTATGCCTATTATCAAAAAACGATTTAAAAACTCACTTTATTCAGTAGATTCATTCTTTTCTTCTGAAATTAACAAGAATTGGTTAAATGGATATTTCAAAGTAACATTTAATAAAGAAATGCGCGAGAAAAGAAAAAAATCATTTGAATCGTGTTCTGAAAAAACTAAAAGGAAGAGGTCAGGAGAAGTACATGAAAAGTTAACGAACACTGAAATTGAGCACGTTTTTTTTGAAATGCTTCGAGTATCCGGTAGAAAACGACTGATTAATGATATTAAGAAAATTTTGTATGCTGATGTAGAGTCGGAGATAACAGCCGTTGTACCTGTTACATTATCGGATAATGAAGCCTTAGCTTTATTAATTGACTGCAGGCTCACTACTGCTCAGTACGCTTTAATCAGAGATGTTGGTAAAAAGCATAATGCTGACATTTTTCCGCCTTACTATAAAGTCCTTAATGCCAAAAACGAATGTTATCCTACAGAAATCACAGTAAATGAAACCAGTGCATCTATTGGTCTTCAGTCACTTCTCAACCACACAACAAAAAGATTGTTGATGATTCCAGAAATTACTGTTCCAAATGGAGCCAGTAAACTTATGCTGGAGTCCAAATGGGGCGCGGATGGAACTAGCGGACTAAGTGAATATAAACAAACATTTACGAACACTCAAAATACTGATAAATATATATTTTTATTGTCATTAGTTCCATTGCGACTTAGAGCTGTGATGGAAGACTCAACAGAAAGTGATATCTGGAAAAATCCTCGAACATCTTCCACGAACTACTGCAGACCTATAAAGTTTCAATTTGTTCAAGAGACAAAGACTGTAGTACTGTCAGAAATTGGGACAATAAAACAACAAATTGAACAACTGACGTGCACAACAGTTGAAAGCAATGATGACAGTATTAATGTATATCATGAACTTGACTGCACAATGGTAGATGGCAAAATATGCCAATTCGTTTCCGAGACACCTTCATCGAGCGTCTGCCCAATTTGTAAAACAAGCCCGAAAGGCATGAATAAGCTGCAAGGAATAGAAAGCAAACCATGTGATGAATGCGTATACCAGTATGGATTGTCCTCGTTACATAAATGAATAAGATTTATGGAGTTGGTGTTACATGTGGCATATAGAATGACATTCAAAGTATGGGCAGTTAAAACCGAAGAAAATAAAAATTTATTGAAAATTTCAAAAGAAGAAATCCAATCAAAACTACGAAGTGAATTAGGATTGTTGGTAGACATGCCGAAACAAGGAAGTGGATCTACTAATGATGGAAACACCGCCCGAACTTTCTTTCGTAACTACAAAAAGGTATCCAAAATTACAGGTTTCGATGAGGAATTGTTGAAACGAATGTATGTTCTCCTGCAAGTGATGGCATCAGGAAGATACATTGATATCAATCGATTCCGTGATTACGCAAAAGATACTGCAAGACTGTGTACGTGGAAAAATACAACTGGTATTACATGCCGGTAGCGTTGCATGTAATTCTTTTCCATGGTGCCGATATAATAAAGCGTTTTGTACTTCCGATCGGAAGTATGTCTGAAGAAGCTCAAGAGTCAAGAAACAAAGACTTGAAACGGACAAGAATTTTTCATTCTCGTAAAGGATCTAGAACCGAAACGAATCAGGATATATTCAACTATTTGCTGGTATCTTCTGATCCATATATTACTTATCACAGAAAAGAAACTTCTAAAATACAGAAACCGTTGTTGCCAGAAGCAGTCGAACTATTGACAGAGAACGAAAGACTTCAATACGGACAGAACGCTGCGCCAGAGGAGTCGTCCGTTTAATTTTTTTTAATTAAAACATAAAATTTAAAAGAAAATAAAAAAATACGATTAAAATAAAAAAATTTAAAAAAATAAAAAAAAAAAAAATGACTCTCCATAATCGTCAACCTCCGCGTTTGGTGAGAGTCGGGCAACGTACGTTGTACGGCTGATGGACGATCATTTTCAAAGATTTTGTTACGTTGAAATTTTTCATGCCATATTGGATCCGAGATTTTGAATTTGCTAAAACTAACCTTGCATTCGTAATGAACGACCCCGAATACACCCGAGTAACGAATTTCCTCCAATTTCAGGTATTTTTTATTTTTTCATCCGCCATTTTGAATTTGCTAAAACTAACATCAAATTCATAATCAGCGACCCCCAAAACCCCCGAGGAAGAAATTTCGTCCAATTTCAGGCATTTTTAAATTTTTTTATCCGCCATATTGGATCCGCCATTTTGAATTTGCTAAAACTAACATCAAATTCATAATCAGCGACCCCCAAAAGCCCCGAGGAAGAAATTTCGTCCAATTTCAGGCATTTTTAAATATTTTGTCGGCCATATTGCATCCGCCATTTTAAACTTGCTAAAACTAACATTGCATTCGTAATCAACGACCCCGAATACCCCCGAGTAACAACTTTCGTTTAATTTCAGGTATTTTTAAATTTTTTACCCGCCATAGTGGATCCGCCATATTGAATTTGCTAAAACTAACATCAAATTCATAATCAGCGACCCCCAAAACCCCCGAGGAAGAAATTTCGTCCAATTTCAGGCATTTTTAAATTTTTTTATCCGCCATATTGGATCCGCCATTTTGAATTTGCTAAAACTAACATCAAATTCATAATCAGCGACCCCCAAAACCCCCGAGGAAGAAATTTCGTCCAATTTCAGGCATTTTTAAATTTTTTTATCCGCCATATTGGATCCGCCATTTTGAATTTGCTAAATCTAACTTCCAATTCATAATCAGCGAGCCAGAAAACCACCGAGTAACAAATTTTAAGTTAATCAGACGAAGAGAATAATTCTAACTTAATGTTAAACGGACATGAATATATATTAACATATAAGAAGGTCTGTAAAATTTATAACAATAACGATCACCTTTGTTCAACTTTAGATCTTCACTTTGTGATGTATCCTTAACGTACTGTACAAATATAAATGTTACATATAAAAAAAAACTATTTTCTTAAAAGTTACGCGGCAATAGAACACTTTCATTAGAATCACCCATATATATATATGTAATAATTTAAATAAATAAACTTGAAAAAACAATTTCTGGCTCCACAAAGTTGTTCGGAATTACGTTAGCTTTAATTTAAAAAAAAAAACAAGGCAATCTGTTTATTGGTTCTCTCTGAAAGTTGAATTTCCCAAAAAATTGACTTTTGAAACAATGTGCGACGTCCCAAAGATGCCGTTTTTTTTTCGATTGTCTGTAACTCCGTCATTTTTTTTAATTTTTTTTTTTTTTTTAAAGGTGCCCACATTATCCATCTATTAAATCCATATAATAGAAATTTTTATTTTTTTTTGATTATGCCTCTAAAAAATCGATATGTATGTCGATTTTTCAAAAAATTGAATATTTCGATATTTTTCATTTATAACAAGTCAAATATCGGCAAAATCGAAGTGTGGCTACGCGATTTTTCGACGTATTTTGACCTCCTAAACATGAAAATTATCGTAAAATTTAGCTAAATGTCTTCTCTTAGTCGTTACTTTTTAAAAAGTTCTAAAAATGTAACCTGATTCTATTAAAAGCTATTTTACGGGCTTACTACGGTCAAAAATTGTGAAAGTTTTAATTTTTTATTCGAAACATTTCAAGAATATTCTGTAAAAATCTCGCGTCAATCCGAGCAAAACTAACACAGACATGATTTTTTGAACTGTCCGACTGGGAGACCTAACGCGTAAAAGCTGAGCAACAAAATGACTTTACCAAGAAAGAAGAGAGAATACGAAGAAGGCAGGAGTAAAAAGACGCATTAAATTCCTGGATTATAACAATGGCGTCGAATCTATTCCAAGAAAATAAAGTGTGTCATTAAAAATTGTAAATAAACAAATTGTTCACAACGTCAGAAAGGCCGTACATATTTGGATTTTCGAACCAATATCTACATCTCCATTATCGATGAAATGTAATTTTCAACGTTCGTTTCTTATAAATACCATCCAATACGGATCTTCTGAACTTTAAATTCAACGCCATCCATGGACAATCCCAACTTAGGGTGAATCCTCATGGAGCGAAAATTTCCGCGCGGAATCGTCTTTTAGGACCTGGAAAGTACCACTTCCGGGGCTGGAAACGACCCTTAGACATAAAATTCTTCAAGGACCGGGCTGAAAAGCACCATCGGACCTGGAAGCTACCTTTATACATGTGAAATGAGTCTGGAACCGACCTCTATGTATATGTATACATATATATATATATTTGCTGCGACTATTATGGGGGCATGTGGTTATTTTGGGTACTGTCTCCATGATTTTCTTAAGAAGTGCCTATTTCGAGGACTGTTATTTTGAGGACTCCAAATATATACAGATATAACTCAGAACCTACTTTACGCAGAACCTAGGTTTAGGCGAAGTTTGGTAGGGGTTGGGTTAGGCTAGCATAAATGGGTGGTTCGGGAGGGGGGGGGGCGAGCAATTTTGGGGACAGTCCTCAAAATAGCCACTATATGCCTATGTCCCCGAAGTATAGAATCCGGGTAGATATACTAGCATAAAATCAATAAAGAAATTTTATTATCGATTTTTTCTTTATTGATTTTATGCTAGTGCACGGACATTTCCAATTTTACAATCTAAAATTGGGTTTTATACGCAACGGAATAATTTACGCGGGTAAAAATATACATACCGGGTGGATATCGGACAGCGGAACATAGGGCATCCCATGTTAAAGGATTAGCCAATAGGAATCGAGCGTTAGTATTGTAACTAGGCCCGTCGACCAATCAGATGTTCTGTTGCCCATATCGTATAACCAGGGGCAATATGTACTCTAAATATCGATAAAAAATATTGATATATCGACCTGAAAATATCGATACCTATGGATATCGATATCGGCATCCCTAATAACGCCAATAAGCAAAGAAAATTCTAATATTGACAGAACCACTTTAAAGTTGTGATACAAAAAATAAATTTTTCGTAAATTCTCCTATCTTTAATTGGGATTAACGGTCCTGCAACAGTATTAGATAAGTTACATGTGATATTTCACTTTCATTTTGTTGATATTTTATACAAGATTGTAAAAACATTTACTTTGTGATTGTTTTGTTCTTTTTTCAGGAAGCCGATAACCAGAAGTATTTGGCAAAAATTGTACAGGTTACCGACAGTTAAAAGATTGCAATTTTAAAATTGTAAGTAATATTAATGAAAAATAATAACGTTTAACAATATTCGTTGATATTAAGATGTTGTATTTCGCATTCCTGCAGCTTGTTTAACCTAAATTTAAAATTTTTAGTAACTCTCATACGACAGATATCGAGATCTCGAAGTCGATTTAGAGACTCGAGTCTGAGTTTGATGGGATAAGGTTGAACGATGCAACTATGTTCTTCATGACATTGTGAAAACTTACAAACGTGGAGATTCAGTAGATGGTCGATTGGTGTCTTTTTTATTATCGGATTCTCTCAACGATGGTGGTTAATCTGATTAAGAGATACGGACTGATTCGAAAAGCCTTTTTAATACTCCTTATAATACGTTGAAGAACTATTGACTATAGAAAACATTTTCGGGTATAGGGAGTTTGAGATTGTGTTAGTGATGTAACAAGGAAATGTATCGATGTGTTAAATTTTTGTGACTTAACATTTTTTGTAATTTAATAAATAATATGTGAGTCTGTAATTTATTTAGTACTTTGAAGTATTCGATTATAATATCTTATTTGAGGTTTCTGTACAAGTTAGTTACATCAATCTCGACACCTCAAAGATTGACATTGAAAACTTTATCATTTTTAAATGACTCGATAGATGAGACTTTTTCTACTGGAACTTTAAAGGGTTAAACTATTAAATTAGAAAGGAATAGATGAAATAGTAAGAAAAAAATTTATCTCGTAAAATGTAGAAATAATGAATTTATTGAAATTACTCAACTCATTAAAACAGAAATAAACATTTAAATCAATAACGTGATAATATTAAAATAAATTCCAGTAAAATAAATTTTTCAATCTAATAATTGTTCAAAATGTTAAAAGTACAGGTTGTGTTATTTTATTTAAAATTTCGACGATCTTTGCTCTCAACTCTTCTTTTGTTGTGAAAATGGCACCATTAAAGTTATTTTTAATGTGACCCCACAAGAAGAAGTCGCATGGGGTAAGATCCGGAGACCGAGCACGCCATCTTTTTGGACCAAATCTTCCTATCCAACGATTAGGGTAATTTTCGTTTAAATGCTCGGTTACAGAAGTGACATTGTGAGGCGGTGCACCATCTTGCTGAAAATAAACCGGATGATCCTCCTGAAAATAAAGTGTATTATTTTTTTTACGTTTACTGTACTTATATTTTGCGTAAATTATTGTTTAAATAGGTACCTCTCTTTCAATTTCTTTTAGAGTTGGCGTGACGATTTCTTGCATCATTTGCAAATATGATGCACCGTTCACATTCTCTTCAAAGAAAACTGGTCCAATTATATGGGCACCAAATAACCCCATCCATACTAATACCTTCTGACGGTATTGGCTATGTACTTGGAGAACTTCTCGGGGGTTACTGGTAGTCCAAAATCTCAAATTTTAGCGATTAGGCTCCGTATTACAGTGTAATATGCACTCGTCAGAAAAACAAGTATAATTTAAGCGACGTTCATCTTCGTTAATCAAATTTGTCATGATTTCGGAAAATTCCATTCTTCGCCCTTCATCTTCTGGCTGTAGCTCCTGGTGAAGGTGAGCTTTATATGGAAAATATCCATTATCTTTCAGAACATTTAAAACAGTGTCCTTGGAAATATTTAATTGTGCTGCAAGTCTCCTCGAGGAAATGTTAGGGTTCGCCTCGACTGCAGCACAAATATAGAGGATTGTGTCCTCATCGACTAAGGCATTCAAATTAACTCTTGGCTGATCATTAATGTCAACCCGCCCATGGGTTGGCCCAAAAGTCTCATCTATCGAGTCATTTAAAAATGATGAAGTTTTCAATGTCAGTCTTTGAGGTGTCGAGATTGATGTAACTAACTTGTACAGAAACCTCAAATAAGATATTATAATCGAATACTTCAAAGTACTAAATAAATTACAGACTCACATATTATTTATTAAATTACAAAAAATGTTAAGTCACAAAAATTTAACACATCGATACATTTCCTTGTTACATCACTAATACAATCTCAAACTCCCTATACCCGAAAATGTTTTCTATAGTCAATAGTTCTTCAACGTATTATAAGGAGTATTAAAAAGGCTTTTGGTATCAGTCCGTATCTCTTAATCAGATTAACCACCATTTGCCATTGACCACCATCGTTGAGAGAATCCGATAACAAAAAAGACACCAATCGACCATCTACTGAATCTCCACGTTTGTAAGTTTTCACAATGTCATGAAGAACATAGTTGCATCGTTCAACTTTATCCCATCAAACTCAGACTCGAGTCTCTAAATCGACTTCGAGATCTCGATATCTGTCGTATGAGAGTTACTAAAAATTTTAAATTTAGGTTAAACAAGCTGCAGGAATGCGAAATACAACATCTTAATATCAACGAATATTGTTAAACGTTATTATTTTTCATTAATATTACTTACAATTTTAAAATTGCAATCTTTTAACTGTCGGTAACCTGTACAATTTTTGCCAAATACTTCTGGTTATCGGCTAATTTTCATCGGCTTCCTGAAAAAAGAACAAAACAATCACAAAGTAAATGTTTTTATAATCTTGTATAAAATATCAACAAAATGAAAGTGAAATATCACATGTAACTTATCTAATACTGTTGCAGGACCGTTAATCCCAATTAAAGATAGGAGAATTTACGAAAAATTTATTTTTTGTATCACAACTTTAAAGTGGTTCTGTCAATATTAGAATTTTCTTTGCTTATTGCCGTTATTAGGGATGCCGATATCGATATCCATAGGTATTGATATTTTCAGGTCGATATATCAATATTTTTTATCGATATTTAGAGTACATATTGCCCCTGGTTATACGATATGGGCAACAGAACATCTGATGGGTCGTCGGGCCTAGTTACAACACTAACGCTCGATTCTTATTGGCTAATCCTTTAACATGGGATGCCCTATGTTCCGCCGTCCGATATCCACACGGTATATAAGGCAAGTCAAAAGAATAAATACCGCGGATAAAAATTATACCTCATAAGTCACAAATATCCAATGTCATTACGCATAAAAAACCCGTATGCTAGACAAGTCCAAATCGAAATAACTTACTCGGAAGTACTATTGTATGTATTTTAGGTGCCCTCCCTCCCTTGCAGGTTTCGAATACCCCCTCCCCCGCGGGGGATGGGGCCATATTGGA
Organism: Trichopria drosophilae; assembly: GCA_030407085.1. Taxonomy (NCBI): domain Eukaryota; kingdom Metazoa; phylum Arthropoda; class Insecta; order Hymenoptera; family Diapriidae; genus Trichopria; species Trichopria drosophilae. The sequence continues at coordinate 106,068,800 of CM059583.1, read as the reverse complement.
ATGATGCACCACATCGACACGACAACGACAACGACAACAATTAGCGTTTGTATCCAGAATCATGGTATGCAAACAAACTAGATAAGATACTACGAACAAATCGCGTGTAAAATGGACCACACGACATGAATACCAATGCGGAAGAGACTTCGTTGATAACAAAACTTGCAACAATGACTACATCGTCACAAACACCATATTTTCTAACATACAGATGAAGTAACATAAGAATAAACGAGAGTGTACAAAGTAATTTATATGCCATACGTAGAGAACACAGCTAGTGCATGCTAAAATCCGACAAGATCAAAATCTACTCGGACGTTGCGAAAACTAATTCCTGCCACTTGTACACATGACACACGCAGAACTAAAAAGCGGAATTCACACCTCTCACACTCCGGCGCGAGCACCGCTTATTGTAAAAACAAACACCGACCACGAGTAACTCGTGTACCACCTTCAGATAGGCGCCTTAAGGGCGGCTGCTACAACATGCCACTGCAGCGGGCAGAGTATTAGACATGTTTTCTTATGACCCTCAACGATGCCTTTTTCTCGGAAACCAATAAAAAAATCTCAACGAGGGATTATAGTTCAATCACCTCAAGACACGGCATATCTGCACAGCGGTACACCAGCGGTTTCCTATATCGAAGGAAAAGTATTACAAATGTAATATCGATCGACAACAATATGGTAATTGCACAGTAAAATAATAACAGTCACCAGCAGTCTGCAGACAAACAATACTTTTGTAAAGATTGGTGAAATAAGGAAATTGCAAAATCATCGAATCACAACTGATGCACAACTCAATCGTATATCTTTTTGGCCGTTTAAAATCACGAATTCCAATTGAATTAGCAATACTCATAATTTCATCAATCAGACTATGCAAACTATAATTATATTAAACTATAATCTCCCACCTTTTCCTAATATCAAGGCGCAGACTATATACGGCCAAGGCCTTCATCCCTCAAAGGAGTTACAAAATTTCGGTCCAGCTCTTCTCAGTCAAAGCAAATATTTCGGTTTAGCCCGGTTAACCAGATTTGTTCGAGTTCGCGACAGTCTCGTCACGAAGTAGAATCTCGGAGCCAAGTCAGTAATTTGGTCAGCCCTTTTGGAGTCTTCACCAAGCACAACTTCGAATAGCACACAGGGGTAAACCCTTCTTGGGGGGCGTCGATGTATCTTAAATACGTTATTTGTACAAATATAATTGTAGGTTTTACTTAATACTTATAAGTAAAGTTTTGTTTTTTGACTTTATTTCTTTTCGTTTAAACCAATTTGGTGTTGTTATCCAGATTACGCAATAAAACATATCTGTTTCAAAATGTAAGATCCTAATATTGTTACACTAATTTACATACAAAGACTAACTCTAAAATAAATTTTATATAAATTAAAATAAATTATACACATATGACATTGATAGTCATTGATATAAAGTCTCAGTTGCGTCCAAAATTATGCAGCTATAAAATTCCAACCATACTATCTCATGAACAATGTATATCTATCATTTTAAACCGAGTCCATTACTAGATTATTTTCCAGATTTCTCGTATTTGCTGATATATACTATACCTGACATGCATCTCTCCCTCCCTTAGCAAAGCCTGCACATAACACTCGATGGTCTATGACAGTGTTTTGAATATTTTTAAAGATAAGTTCACATTGCCGATTGTCGATAATTGGTATTTGAAGTTCTTGAAGACTTGTGCTCGTTGGGCCATCTATAAGAAAACTATAATGATTTATCCCAAAATTTTCTCACATAAAATACGATTATGGTATATAATGTAAAAGAATGTAAAACATAGTTGCAATAAGCAACAAATATTATTTCTCGACCGCTTGATATCAATTTTCATAATTTTCATCAATAAATCTTGGTTCATACGATCACCACACAAAAAATGTAATTATTAAAACTCTAATTATTAAAAAGCCAATAAAAATATAATTATTATTAAAAAAAAACAAGTTGAAATGAAAATGGGAGTGTGTATAATCGTCTCCTAAAGGAACCTTTCTACTTTTACATATATTTGCTTAAAACTGTTAATTAATTATATTTTGCATTTCCCTCAGTGACGATTTAAACAAATGTTATACATTGCCATAAACAAGTATGGCATGTTGCAATCAAAAGAGAAATTTAGATCATTTTAATCCATCAATATACCCTGTAAATAATATGATTTTTTGCAGGATGATATTATACAAATAAATAAATTTAAATTTGGTGGGTTTTTAACCTGCAAACGCAATTGGTCGTGATTGCATCCTGCAATAAATCATAGTTATTCGTATTCGAACCGACTCTGGGTGCGAAAGAGTCAAATGCAATAATATGAAAAATATGAAGAAATACGAAATATGGGACTAATTAAAAATTAACGGAGCGGAGGGATGTGGGGAGATATAGCTCAGTTGGTTAGAGCATTCGACCGGAAATCGAACGGTCCCACAGTATGCGGAAGAGCAGTTTAAAATGATTTCGGTGGACAAAAGTTCTGCCGATGCTCGAATCCACATTCGATTTAGTTACTTTTTTTTTAATCTACAGAAAAATGTGTACAGATACCGTATGTATGCGAAAATTTTGTTTGCACTTACACAAAAAAAATGGCGGCTTCTAAAGGAGAGACAGAATGTGTAACCCATGATTTTTGACAAAATATATAAATGAATAAAAACAAAAATGCCCTCCAATTGTAATGCTCAAGCGACATTGGTACACAAAAAAATGTACGAAAAATGTACCTGAACGATACATGTATGTATGTATGTAATAAATTTATTTGCCGTGGAAAGCTTTTCCTTGCAGCAATCAAGAAATATCTTTCCATTAATATTGTACATATTTAATGAGCTGTAGAAAGGTAAATGCGCATTTTAAATAAATTAATAATTTTGTACGATTAATATACAGCATAATACAAAAGACGCAACATTATTAAATTAAAATAATACACAGTAAGACTTACAAAAATCGCATAATAATACCAGACGCTGGAAGACACCACAAAAAAGAAAAAAGAAATAACAAGTAAATAAATAAGAAAAAAAATTAAATAAATTAATATATGTATAAATAAATAAATAAATAAAATAAATAAATAACTAATTATTATATAAATAAATAACACAACAGTTAAGTAGGATGACCTCTGCTCCTATCCTGCTCTGACAGATAATCATATAGATGATTTGTGAAAACATCATAGGACTAGGACTCACGGATCAGTGAAGGCAAAGAGTTCCAAAGTGCGATCCCTGTCACTCGGAAAGAGTTCACGTATTGCTTCCGCAAACACAATGGTATCTCAAATTGAATCAGGCAACACCGTAGGAAAAAGGTCGAAGAGATATGAGGGGGTCGAATATGTGAATAATGAAAATAGCAGTGAGCCTAAAAAGTACTGCCTGCGAGATTTGACTGTACGCCAATTTTCCTTTACTCTGTATGGCGAGATGTGCTCGTCTCGTAAGCCCATAAACAAAGCGGACTATTAGAGCATTTATAAGTAATAATTTAATTTTTGGCGTTATCATATGACAACGAAACTTCAAGCGATGCAATATGAAATAAGCACTCCTGAATATACTCGATATATGCAAATTCCAAGTGAGATCACTGCTGATCGTTACACCAAGGTTTTGGACGCTCCCCACAAACGGTATGGGTATCCCGCTTACTAAGAGTTGAGGGATAGTGCGACGATTAAGGGCGTTAACATAACGTTTGCTCCCAAGGATAATGGCCTTTGTTTTAGAGGGATTGATTTAGAGTCCAACATTTAGCGTCCAATTCACGATTGTAGAAATTTCTTCATTTAACATAGAGATTATACGATCCACTTGGTTTGGCAAACACTGAAGATAAATTTGTAAATCGTCAGCAAAAAGCGCAAATTGGTCTTTACAATGCTTCAATAACTTAGTAACAGCGTTAATGAAATTAAGAATAAGATAGATCCCGGTGAAGAGTGGTACCCCAGATGAAGTGTACAGATGTTCACTGGTATTGCCCGATTCGTCAATAATTGTTTGATATCGACCAGTAAGATAGGAGGCTAAAAAGCGTATGGCCGAACTAGTAACACCAAGTTCACGTAGTCTCTCCAATAGAATAAGATGATGGATGGAATCAAACGCCTTGCTGAGATCGAAAAGCACTAAGATGGTAACTAATCCTTGGTTAATACCGCGTCTGACATCATCAGTTACCTTCAACAATGCAGTTTGTGTACTATGCCGTTTTCTAAACCCGGATTGTAGAGGATGGATCAATTTATTATTTTCAAGAAAAGAAACTATTTGTTTAGTGAACATAAAGTCAAACATTTTAGCGAAGTGGCAAAGGCCAGATATAGGCCGTGTATCAGAGGGCGATTGTGGGATCTTAAATTTGAGTAGAGGTGTTATATATGCGGATTTCCAGGCATCAGGGTATATATTGCCTTTAATTAGGTAATTATATAATTTAGTGAGAAAAGGCATTATTACCGGAAAGACTATTTTAAAGTAACGCAGTGGCAAGCCATCCGGACTCCTACCAGTGGATCGAGATAGGAACCGAAGAAATGTTTGACTAACTTCTACAACATCAAGTTCAAAGAAGGAGAAGGTAGGCTTATACGGATCGAGAGGTATTTCTAACACCGACTGAATATCACGATCAGTGACTGGACGGTGCATGCTGGAAATTTGGGCATAATGTCTATGTAGGACCTTTGGTGAAAAGAAAGAGAGAGCTGTTTTTGCTGACTCTGATGATAAGCCCAATGTGCCCAGAACTCTCCACAACTGACTTGGTGAGCTGGTAACGCTGATTTGGGACTCTATGTGAGAATTTCTGGCCTTATTAATTCGGATTTTAAGAGTGGCTCGTAAGTGGCGATATTCGGTTATCAACTTATTGCGCAGAGCTAAATTTGTAGTACGCGTTGCTTTCTTGTATGCTCGATCTCTTTGTTTACGCAGGTCTTTTAACTCTTGTGATAGCCATGGTGCAGTAGGACGTTTAATATTTCGAGTAACTAATGGAGCATGCTTATTGAGAATATACAATAGTATTTCATTAAATTCATTCACCATAGTAGACACATTTGTTGCCTCTGAAAGAGTAAGGGTCAATCCTTGAATGTAATATTTTATATCATTTAAAAATTCGATCACATTAGACCTTGAAAAATTTCGGTATGTTATAGTATTGGGAAATGTGACAGTCGTTATGAATTTACAATTTAATTGGATGTAATGGTGTCCAGCCGCGAATGGCGAGAGAGATTTAGTATGCGACAGTACTTTTTCAGCCGTATCTACAGCTATTACATCGAGCCACGTATGTGACATAATCTTCCATAAATCATAAAATTGACCGCAAACGAAAATAATGGGGGGAAATAAACACGTAAAAAAAGAACTCTAAAGTAAATATAAAGTAAATATATAGGGCAGAAAAAATTTTAAATTTGTTCACCAATTGATTATACTAAACGACTACCCTTCAGCAGCGGATTCACTTTAAGACGACCAGATCAGCTCGTTTCAAGCAGAAATTCCTTAGACGCCTTAAGAGCCGCATATAAGACCCAGTAGCTCTAACAGAAAAAAATAATAAAATTTTCGCATATTGTTTATAATAAATTACTACTCTTCACCAGCGAATTCAATTTAAGACGTTCCGATCTGCTCGTATAAAGCTGAAATTCGCTAGACACCTTCACAGCCAAATATAAAACTCAGTAGCTCTAGCAGAAAAAATTAATATAATTTCCGCCTATTAATTATAACATTTTTCAAAAGCGGATTCACTATAACACGTTCAGATTTGCTCGTTTCAAGCTGAATCTAGCTAAACACCTTAAGAGCCGCATATTAAACCCAGTAGCTCTGGCAGGTATAATTAATAAAATTTCCGCTCATTGTTTATAATAAATTACTATCCTTCAGAAGCCAAATTCACTTTAAGACACTCATATCTACTCGTTGCAAATTTCCGGTTTCACAATAAGCCTGTTAGATTTGCTCGAGCAGACAAAATTAATAAAATTATGTAATATTAAATTTTAAAATCAATACGGCTTCGTGGCTCTGGCGGTTAACGCGCTGGACTACGAAGACGTAGGTCGTGCGTTCGATCCCCGTCGGGGGAACAATTTTTCGATTTCGTTTTCAAGCAGCAGCTCGCTGTTGGTAAGACCAGCCACGTTGTTTGTATATGTTTCGAAAATATTGTTTATCTGGCGGAAATCGACTCATGACCGCTGGTGTACTTGGTGTAGGTCCCTGCAGTTCCTACATTTCATACGCAAATGTGAAGTATGGCGCCATTTTCTGAAGTCGATCTGCAGCTCTCGCAAAATTACAAATTAAATATGTATGAAAAACTGTGTAAAAGGGCGATTCCGCCCGTTAAAAATAATAAATAAATAAAAATGTTTCATGTTCCGCGTCAGTATGACACTGGTGAGTCTTTAGTTTTTATTTATGATTATGTGCTCTTTTTAGTGGTTTCGTCGTGTTGCAAGATGAATTACGTTTCAGCAGCAGACATTTCTTTCGGGATATTCGTTCTATATCATTTGTAGGAAAACTTATAAATCTTTCGTAAAAAAATATACTACCTCTTACATTTGTCAACACAGAAAATGCTAAAAAATCTGTATCATTATCTGGCCCATTCTATAGTAAATGTATATTGTTATGTATAAACGGCATTTAACCCATAGTAGGGGATGGATGCTTTGATATACTATCGGCCAAAGTATGGGGTGTCACTGAGCGAAAGTATTGGTGATACAGTGAGACTGTATTGGCAATACTTTATCCCATGCTTTTTGCTGCACGTACGAAAGATCTGTAACTTTTACCGTCGTATATATGGGTGATTCTGTGGAAACTGTGATACTTCAGGTCTTGTGTAAAAAACTAGAATAATACGTATGTAGAATAAATGTATTCTCATGTAATGCATTAAAAGGCAATCACTTTAACCTGTACACGTTAAAACGATGAATAAAAAAATTATTATCATCGTTCTGAAGACTGAAATATAAGTAAAATGTCAGCACCACCAGTATGTCTTTCTCTGATTTTTTCGTTCAATTATGAATTGAGTGCAGAATATAGTTTCTAAATAAACGTTATTGGTCATGAAATATTTGTCTATAGATAGATAAACGATTATCATTCACATTCTACTTCTCTTTCTTTAATTATCTTGAGTAGAACCATTTGAATTTTGTCTACGATTTTATGCACAATTATGAAAATCTGTAAGTTTTCCAATATTTACGATATATTTCTATGACTTTATTTACAATTCGTCACTGCACATTGAAAGGTTAAGATCGGTAAACAAACGAGCATCGCACGAAGTGCTCACTGAATATTTCGTCGCACACACGGATAGTTAATTTTCAAGCAACGTCGATTCAGAAAATTTTGGTCAGTACCACTTGTGGAAAGTGCTTAAGTGACAAATTGTTTAGGTGTAGTTCCCAACGCGTACATATGTTAATTACTGGTTACTTCAAGAATGAATGCGGAAAAAGTTGTGTACACAGTGATTGCTCCATAAAACAACCTCAAACATAGTTTGTCAGTACCGCCGAAGTCATTACCGCCGTAAAGTTTATTTCATGAGTTATAAAATGTCTCGAATCACAAAGAAGGCAACGAGACATAACGAAATTGAACAAAAACAAAACAAAAGGAAACAAAAGAATCTTCTTACAACGAAACGTAAGAAAGCCAAGAAAAATACGAAATTTGAATCGAAAGGGTTGAAAAAGGTATGTACATCATTTTATATATTTCACATTAATTATTTATTTATTTTGTGATAATAACAACTTTTAGAATTATTTTAATTTATTATAGAAAATTATTTAACATTATTTAAAATTATTAACAGAAATTAATAATATCCTGATTTTTTCATTCAAATGTAATTCACCTAATTTCAAACTCTATTATTTTTCATTTCCGATGAATTATTTACCTTGTTTTGTTTTCAACCAAAGATATTAAGATTCCACTACTAGAAATATTTCAAAAACAAAAGAACAATAGTAATTATCCTAATATCCTATAGTAATATAATGGCTTTATGCGTGAAAATATTATGGAATCGAAAATATTGAAAAAAATAATTGGTAATTTTAATAATAGTTCGGTTATTCAGTAGAAACTAATTATTTTGTAGCTTATATAACTACACCCGGGTAAATGCAATTGAAACCTAGGTCATAATAACCAAATTTGTTTTCCCATGCAATAATATTTTTAGAATGAAATTATGTTATTTAATTCCAATTTAAAAATTACTTTCCAATTATAATAAGTAGTTAACATAATAGGCCGAAAGTAACGCTCAAAGAGAAGAACGTCTTGAAAAAGCACGGAATTATGATAGAGCTAGAAGACAGAAAATTAGAGACGATCCTGATGTACATGCGAGGTACTGCGAGCGAGAAAGGCAGCGAAATAAGAAGAGATTTGCAGAAGGAAAACTAAAAAAGATAGCGCAGTTATCAAATCGTGGGAGAAGATTAAAAAGAAAGAAGCAAGGGGAATGGAAAAGAGCATCGCGCCTTCGACAAAAAGAAAATGCTACAGAATGTGAAAAAGAGTTAGAAGAAACTAAACAAAAAAGAGCAGGTAGAAAAAGAGCTATTGAAAATCGTAATAAATGCTACGCTATGAATAAGCGATTGAGACTTGAGAATGAAAAATTGAAAAAGAAATTATTAGCAACTCAAAAACGAAATATAAGAATGAAACACAAACTATCTTTTAAAAATAAGCACAAAAAATCAGAAGAGGATATATTTCTTGAACGGAAGGATGTTAGTGAAAATATTCGCAAGAAATTTGTAAGTTCTTTTTTATACGCAATGCATAAATATAATAATATCACGATTATAATAATGATCAATCCTGAAAATATTTATTTGAACTTAAAATAATATTAATTATTATGAAATACACGAAAATACAATCTTCCTTTATAAGCATCAGGTTGTTATTAATTAACCATTACTTGTTTACTCACCTTCGAAATTTGTATAGATTTTTTTATTGTTGTAGAAGGTAATATCTATTTTCAGAATTGTTCATGTATGACAGTTAACAATCAATCAGTTCAGATTTGTATTTTGGTATTTCTAGAGAATTGGAAAAGCATTGAGTGAGCAAATCAAAGACACTTACCAAGAAAGTAAAAGTGTTAAATGCAAACGAATTATTGGTCGAATTTTAACAGGAAAAATTATAAAAAAATACCGTCTTTTGGCCGAAGTAAGAAAAAGAGTCGCGCCAGTCGAATTCCAGCATCGAATGATTTGCTTCAATATAAAAGAAAAAATAATGTCATTTCTGAATTTATAGACAAGAAAATACAAAGATTTTTTGAAGAAAACTCCCAAATAGACCCAGGAAAGCGAAATTTCAAAAAAGTAGGTACTTCAAAAATTCAGAAACATTACATGAATGACACTATGATAGATTCATACGCTAAATTTTCAAAAGAAGCTAGTTTTCGTGTAAGCTACACTACTTTCGCTAAATATCGCCCGTCGTATTGCGTCAAAAAGAAAATAACAGATAGAGACACGTGTGCCTGTTACATCCACGAAAATTTTTCTTTACTTATTCGTGGATTGCACAAACAGAAAATCATACAAGAGCACACTGCTGATCAAATAATCAGAAAGCTGACATGCTCGCAATCATCAGAGGTTTGTATGACAAGAACATGTAAAAATTGTGCTCAAAATCAAATACGTATCAATTTAAATGAAGTAACTTCCTCAGAAGAAATTACTTACAGTAAGTGGGTTACTAAAAAAGAAGAACGCATCAATGGAAAAACAAAAAACGTAATTACAGTTCAAGTCACTAAAAAGGAGAAAATATCGTGCAAAAAGGAAGAAATTGAGGCGTACTTCAAGATGCAACTTAATTTATTTCTTTATCATCACTATAATTTTGTCCACCAACAGAAATATTTGAAAAACTTACGAGAATCATTAAAACTGCACGAATGTTTAATTCTTATGGACTTTAGTGAAAATTATTTGTGCAAGTATAGTACGGAAGTTCAGTCATTTCATTTCGGCGCAAGTAGACAACAGATAACGTTACATACAGGCATGATTTACACGTCTACGAAGATTCAAGGTTTCACAACTCTATCTGAAAATCTACGACATGATTCATGTGCTGTTATAAGTCATTTAAGAGAAGTTCTAGATTTCTATTTGCTTCAGTTTCCTTCGATTGATACGATACACTTTATGAGTGACGGACCTACAACCCAGTACCGGAATCGTAAAACGTTTTATCTGATTTTACAACACTTACCTCAATGCTATTCGCAAATTAAAAGGATCAGTTACAATTTTACTGAAGCAGGTCACGGGAAAAGCCCAGCAGATGGGATTGGAGGATCTCTTAAACGTGTTGCCGATAATGCAGTAGCACATGGAGAAGATGTCAGCAACTTCACGACTCTAGTGTCAGTGCTCAAATTACGAATGAAGAATGTGCATATATCGACTTTAAACACTAAAAATATTGAAGCGATTGATAAAGTATTGCCTACCAAAATACCAACGTTTATTGGCACAAGGAAAACCCACCAATATACGTGGAAAAGGTAGAATACTTGTTCTATTTATTTCAATCGATTCAGCTGCTCAATTTGTTGTCCCTGAGACATATGTTTACATTTTTCACAAGGTCAACTGAATTACAACGTTCAACCATTTAAATAAGAAAACTCAAAGAAAGCGTCCCATTCTAAAAATAATTCAGTGAGTTCAATTACGCAGGAAGTACGTACTTTAAGAAGTTCAAGGATAAATGCTTAAGTTTATCTTGTTATATGTATCTAATACAGTTCTGTTACATTTTATAATAAATATATAATATTATTCACTGTAAATTTTGTATTTTTTCGGAAAACCAGTATAATGTCAGTACCGCAATATTAAAAAACGTTTTTTTCTCATATAACTTTATAATTAATGGAGTTGTAGTTGACGTACATTACATACACATTACACTCACTATATATATGCCAGAAAAATGGAAAACATACATTTTTTATTTCATTTGTTAATTTGATAATATCGAGTAAAAAATATCACAGTTTCCGCGGAATCACCCATATCGTTAATATAATCGATTTCATGGTTTTTGTCGCGAGCAACATAACCATAATTCTGATATCTAGTTCGCAAATGGTTATGATACAACTATAATTTCTTGAAAATTCTTGCATGTTACTAATGAATTTAGGTTTTGAATTTCGTTTATGTAATTCTTGCGCAGAAAGGACAAACTGCATGAAATTGTACATTTGTTTAGAGTACATATTTTATCTATCATGTATTTATTCATATTCTGGCTATATTGGCTCGGAATATATCAAATTCATTAATCGTCCTCATAAAAGTAAAATGATTCGTAATCGAGATCCAGTGGTGAATTCTGCAAGAATGAAATAGAAAAACAGTTATTTCGAGATCCTGTACTACTTTCCCGTTTTGTTAACCATTCAAAGAAAATAATATTGCATATAAAATACCCGTAGGGATTCACAGAATAAGAAACAGTAACTATGGTTACCAACACAATTTCGGATTCCATTCATGTTGGCTAAAATGTTCGATAAAATTCGAAACCAAACATTGTTGCATTAAACATTTTCGAGGGAAAAAATAGAATAGGAATTATAATAGTATTTTTCGAGCTAGCTTGGATGATCAGTTCACTTAGTGGCTTCGTAGATTTTGTAATTGTCCGTAAAGTTTCGTTCTCCTGGACACTCATTGATACGTTGATTACATATGTTTTACTTTCTTTTCGGTAATGAATGAGCAACAAATTTCTATGCATGTACTTTTTTCTGATGCGATTATATTTTGGACTAGGTCTATAAATATCTATTACATTTTGTGATTTAAGTCCATTCATGTTTTACCCCCCTAATTCCCCCCCCCCCCCTCCCTAAGATAATCGTCTTCTACCGAAAGAGAATTTCGTACCAAAAATCGATCAAATCGCTCCAATAACCTTAAAGATATCGCAATTTTTCCATTTTCGAACCAATTGGGGGGGGGGGGCTTTTTCACCCCCTACATATTTTTTTCCGCCGCTAAAAAAAATACGTGTTTCTTATTTTTTCATGTGTTACAACATATCCAAATTTCGGAAAAATCGGAGATTCATACTTCCGTAGGTTTACTTTTGAGATACGTTAACTTGAGTGCCACGGTGACCGATTTCGCTAAAATCGTACCACAACCTAATATCTCCGGTCAGAATTGACAGAAATTGATGAAACCAGGATGAAATTACAGATAATTGCTGTTAGAATAAGAGAAAACAATAAAGAAAAGTAAATTTTCATTTTTTAGTACTGAAAAGACGGCCAACATAAGCGCAATTAATACAGATGGAAAAAGTTATGCCATAATACTCTAAAGAATAAGAGGAATGTTTTTTTTTTTATTTGTGATATAATATGGTTTTAGAGATTGCAGATTGCAAAGTTAATGTCCAACTTAAGCATTTAAAAATAGCAGATCCAAAATGTCGGAATAAGAATAGAAAAACCATGAAAAAGGCGATTCGAAATGCACAAAAATAGTGCTTTAGTAGATTAGAAGTACAATATTATTTTAAAATAGTCGCTGTTTACGAACCTAATATCAGAATTGTGAAATCCAAAATGGGGGAACCAAAATGACGGAATAAAAAATAAGTAATAAAAAAGGTCATATGAATAGTAAAAAATAGCGTTTGGATGTGACTAATTACGAACATGATATCAGAATTATGAAGTCTAAATGGGGGATTCAAAATGATGGATTGAAAATAGAAAAAACCATGAAGAAGCGATTCGAAAGGTACAAATATGGTACTGTTTTTTTTTTAGAATCGTTGATTAGGAATCTGATGTCAGAATTGTGAAATACAAAATGGGGAATCGAAAATGGTGGAACAAAAACGAGAAAAGCAAGGCGATTGTGTACAAAAATAGTACTGAAAGGTTTTCATGGCCGCTGATTGTGAAGCTTATATGAGAACTGTGCAAACCAAAATGGCGGAATAAAAAAGTATACAAAGTAATAAAGAAAGGGATCTTATAGTATAAAAGCAGTGTCACTAGTGTTTCGATATCGCTAATTATGAATATGACAAAAGAATCATGAAATCGAAAATAGGTGATCCAAAATGCCGCAAGAAATGTTGAAAAAAAAATGAATAAGGCGACTATAAAGGTCCAAAAATAGTACTTTATAGGTTTCATGGTCGCTGATTAAGAATCTGATATCAGAATAATGAATTTCAAAATAGCAGAACCAAAATGGCGGAATGAAAATTGAATAGTAGTAATGTTGGCGATTCGAGTAGTATAACAGCAGTATTATAAGTATTCCGACGTTGTTAATTACGAATAAGATATGCAATATAATAGCTTCATTATATTGTTATTAATGCAGGTTAGGCTAGTATAAAGTCGCCCAGAAAAATCTCTAGGTAATGCCTATGCTTCACAAGGGCTAGAAAATCTGTCGCTCGACCGACGAGCGAATGAGCTACTCCTGTATGTGAAGGAAGCTTTAAAGTTAACGAATATTGCTTGAGGATAATTATTTCGTTATCATTGTAGCACTTATTGTCCTCAAATTAAGCAAAAACGTAAATCGCAATCGAAAGAAAGATAGTTGAATTTCTTTTCATATAATTACAAATTTCTTATATTCTGTAAATGGCGAAAGTGTGTATTGTAGTGCAGAATAATGTACGTGTATACTTACTTAGAAATAACTTAGGGGAACCGTTTCTCGTAAATATGAGCCCAATGAGCAAAAAGAAATTTTGAAATATTCAAAACGAATACTTCTTGAATGGTTTATAAAACAAGAATTCCAGAAAAATTCTTTGCGAATGCTTAAAAAAATAACGAATTTCCGCTATAGTTATAAAATGAGGGGTTAGATAAGAATTTTTACTTAAACAAATAATACAAAGAATCTTTATTTAAACAAATTTGATAACAATTTTTTTTAATTTTCCCAAATTTTTAAAATTTTAACATTTTTAAAATTGAAATCGGTTTTAATATTTTTTAGTCTCTCAAATTTTAAGCTACTTTATATATTTTTTAAACGTTCAACATTTAAAATTTTCGAACCTTTCATGAATCAAATCTATATTTGAACATTTGAATGCATTTCAGTTTACTGGGAACTACTAATATCAAGAGGAGCGGTCGCTCGTCGCGCCAAGTTCTTAGCGCGCGGCGACCGCTACTCCTTTACCGCTAACATAGTTGAACTGTCACAACAATGAACTCATATGTTTCGTCTACGCTTCACCTCCAGAATATTTCTTAATCATGCCCAGTATTTTTTATTTTTTTTTATCTTTCATTTAAGCCTAGACCGATTGAAACCGGTTGAGTGGTTCGTGAGATATCAATCAGCTGTTTGTCATTTTTCATGATTTCAACGATCGAAAATTGTTCTCCTTCATCGGATTTTGGGACATAGAGACAGATAGATGCCGTTTATCATGAGAGCGAGAAGGATCAACACTCACTTCCTCTGCTATGGGACATAGAGACAGATAGATGCTGTTTATCATGAGTGCGACAAGGATTAATAGCTCCGTTAGCGAACGTGAGGACATAGAGATAGAATGATGTCGTTCAAAATAAGCGCAACAAGGCCAAGCGTCGGGACTTCGCGACCGGCTGAAACAGATCTTGCAATATGGCGGCCTGCACTCAGCTGATCAGCGGCGGCGCTTTACGTTCAGTACGAACAGCTGCGAACAGCATTTTTGACGTTTGTGGAATTGAAGAAGAACATCTTTGTGGAAAAGTTATTGGAGTTGACCTGTGAGATGACAGAATTATAGAGATCTTGAAGAGGCTTGGAGCACCAACTTGGAATTTCGACAGCGGTCTGCTTCTAGTTTCCTTGCCAGTGAAGACATTAAAATTTGTAGCTCCAGAAACTCTACAAAACCGTAAGTGAACTTTTCTCAATGTAATATTGTAATGATCTTGTAAGTGCAGTTTATAATTTACAAAAGAATCTTCGTAGTTGATTGCTGGAGTTCAGCTTCTATGTGTACACATTTTTAAGCATTTCTTGGCATTTTGAGTGTGAAAAGCACTAGAAATGTATTTGCGATATATGATAATTAATAAATAAAGTATCTAATAATATACTTGATTGTTACAGTCGATTGTCGATGATATAAAACAATTTAGATACGAAACAGTCCCTCTTACTGTCTTCAATGCTCTTTACTGCGAATAATTATTGAAGTGTAACTGGGGACAGCTTGACGATATTAGTGTGTTGACATCGGTTTTCTGACATCCTGGTTGTTGAAAAAGTAGACATTTTGTAGCTTCTGTAAATTTATTGATAAGTAGGTAAACATTTTTAAAATGTAATCTTCCAGTGATCTTGGGAGTACATTTTTTCATTTAGAAAAGAATCTCCGAAATTGACTTACAGGAGAAAGGAAAAAACTATTAGAGGCATGTGTTACTTCTGATTATAGTATCAAGAATTTAAGGCTTTTCACGTAATGATATATTCTGCTATTATTTCAAGCTCCGAAGTTCTTCCATCTTTGTCTACTTGCATTTTTAAAAATATTCTGCTGTCATTTCAAGCATGAAGTGCACTTGTGATAAAATTATGATATGCAACTATTCATAATGAAAGTATCTCCTAATATATTTATTTTCTACAGTCGAATTGTCAGGATTCCCATGACAGGGAACAAATAGATAAACATGACAAATAGATACAAGAGGTACAAATAGATAAAGCTGGAAGAACTTGGGAGCTCGAAATAATAGCAATATATCATATTAGGATAAAAGATTTAAATTCTTGGTACGATTGCTCACAGTTTCTTCTAATCAGTTTTCGATTTCCTTTCTTCCGTAAGTCAAGTACAGAGATTCTATTGTAAATTAAAAAACATACTCCAAAGATCACTGAACATTACATTTGACAAATGATACTTACGTTTCAGTAATTTTTCAGGACCACCAAAAATTCAATTTTTTTCCAGCAAGGATTTCATAGAAGTGCTGTTAAAACACCAAGTTCGCTAAGCTGTTCCCAGCTACACTTCAATAGTTTCTTATGGTAAAGAGCACCGAATCCATTGAGGTGGACTATTTCGTGTTAAACAGGACCTGCCAGTGGAATCATGGCTACGTATCAACAATCGAGTGCAATAGAGATGTGTATCGTTAGATAGTTCTTTATTTACCCTGTGCGTCTCAGTGGGACAGACGTCGGCCCACTTACATTTACATAGATTTTGCTGTTTTTCTCGTGAAATTTAAGACCCATTTTGATCAAATCTTTTTCTGTTATTTATATAGACCCTAATAATTAGTAAAAAAAATTGTTTCCCCTTTATTGCTAATAATATAATTGTTATTAACAAAACAAGTTAAAAATATGAGTTTTTTCTCGAATTAATGCAGTTTTAAGAAAGCCTCCCATTATTTTTTTCTGAAAATTTTTTCATAGAGATTTTTTGTATCGCTGACGAATACGGGGTTAGTTTTTTGAAATTCAAAATGGCTGATCTGAAATGGTGGATAAAAATTTTAAATATAATTGTATTGGGACGAAATTTGATATTCGAGTGTTTTCGGGGTCGCTGATTACTAATCCGAGATTAGATTTGCCAAATTCAAAATGGCGGCAAAAATTTTAAATGTAACTCGAGACAAAATTTATGAAGTATTTAATTCGGATTACACATTGGAAAAGAGGCTAAGGGCTGGGATTCGCTACTTCATAGAAGCTTCCAGGGCATCCAAGACTCACCACGTAGAAGTTCCTCAGTCCGATTTTAAGTATCTTTTCTATTTTTTTAGTTTTTTGGTTTTTAAATTATCAAATTTTAAATGTAATAATACTAAGATTTATTTATTTATGATATGCAATAAAACAGTTTTTTTTAAATCTCAAGTACAACGGAAAATTGAAAACTTTACACATGCATTGTGTTCTATATTCATTAATTTTAGTGCTTCATTGAGCACATCTCCTTCGCATTTTATTCGGTAACGTTATAGATAAGTGTTCTGCATTTGCTTGTCGTTTTTCTAGCGAAACTTGAGTTTTCCAACAACTCATTCCTCTTCTTAAAGATTTTCGACAATTTTTTATGGATACAGTATTTGCTAATAATTCATTTATGACCACCATTAATCTAAATTGTTTCAATTTCCTGTGTTTTTCCTTATAATAAATGCTTATAAACAATCGGCGAAGGATGACATATTAGAAATATTTATTATATATATGTGGCATACAATTAGCTTCAATTTTTACATAATCCTTCACACATATATTTTTCTACGCGGATAACATCGCATTTACGATCAGCTCCCTGAAATTTGCCGGAATACCGGATATCGTTCAAATAGTGTAATATTTTACAATGTGCACATGTTATATTAGATTTGAGATTTTTAAACTAATTCGGATACTTAATCAGCCGTATTGAATCTGCCATTTTGAATTTCGAAAAAATAACTTCGGATTCATAATCAGCGACTCCAAAAACGCCCGAATAACAAATTTTGTCCAAATAGAATTATATTTTAAATTTTTTCCGCTATATTGGATGCGCCATTTTGAATTTCACAAATCTAACCTCGGATTCGTAATCAGCGACCCCAAAAAACCCCAAGTAACAATTTTCAGCTAAATTGGACAAAAGGAAAAATGCGTGACTCAATGGGTTAAATTATTTCTGTAAAATATATCTAGTACATTCCATACTCGAAATGCCAGGAATTGCTTCAAAAATTTTAAACATGCATGTAAAATTATGTAAAATTATAAAGCTATATTCTTATTCTACAAAAAGCAGTGAAATCATGTAATAAGACCAAGTTCTTTCTAATGAAAAAAACTATTGATTAATGCAATATACAATAATTTGGAAAGAAAATTTTGCGTGCATTGAGAACACTACAAAATTTTTCAAGAAACTTCTTTGAAATCAAAGTAATTCTAATCATTTGTTTAATGAAATTACCATTTAATAAAAAAATGTTATTAATGAATTTAATGAACTTTAAAAATCGATGCAATATCATCAATAATATACACATTGGCTCTTATTCCAAGCATTCCACAACTGGCTTGTCAAAAACTTGGCTGCCATGTTTCTAGATAGCGCCATATTACTATTCGCCAAAAATGTATGCTAAATAGATGAAATTGCAGAAATATACAGGAAGTAAAACAACAATTATGATATTGTATTGCATTGACAAGCAATACCTCGAATGGTAAACAAAGAATGGTTCATCTTACAAACCCACGACATATGCCCCTCCGTTGACGGTTGGGTGCTACCATTGCAGCCTCCAAACACAATGTTTTTACTTAATTTATTATGCTTTTTCCCCCTCATCTCATTATGCAATAATAAATATCCCATTTGTTGTATTAGTTTTGTTTACTAATAGAGTTATATAATACTAGATTCTTTGTCGAATCGAATATTGGTAAGATGAATATTTTGTTGTGCAAATGAATGTAAATGCTGTGATGATGAATTAACTGGAATATGTGCGTAACGAAACATAAGAAATTGCAAATAATATAATAATGTATTGACTAACAAACTAATGCATATATTCTGAAAATTGCATGACACTTCGAAATAGGGACCATTCTTCGGGGACCAAGATTCTCCGAAAAACTTGGCTAAAAGGGCAGCCAAGTTTTTGACAAGCCAGTTGTGGAATGCTTGGAATAAGAGCCAATGTGTATATTATTGATATTGCATCGATTTTTAAAGTTCATTAAATTCATTAATAACATTTTTTTATTAAATGGTAATTTCATTAAACAAATGATTAGAATTACTTTGATTTCAAAGAAGTTTCTTGAAAAATTTTGTGGTGTTCTCAATGTACGCAAAATTTTCTTTCCAAATTATTGTATATTGCATTAATCAATAGTTTTTTTCATTAGAAAGAACTTGGTCTTATTACATGATTTCACTGCTTTTTGTAGAATAAGAATATAGCTTTATAATTGTACATAATTTAATTCTTATAGCATTTTTGTGGTAATTATGTTTTACTAATAAGAACTTGGCGAGTTTTTTTACATTTATATATATATACTCTAAGGGCCTAGCAGGATAAGATGGTCTAAAATGCCCCAGGAGATATTTCACTGGAGCAAAGACCATTCTTTCTATGAATTTCAAATTCATTCTTTCAATTTCATTTTTCATTCTTTCAAATATAAATTTGGTTTTCATTCTACTAAAAACCAAATTTTTTCAGCAAGTTTCAACTCCCTAACCCCACAATTAAGCTCGGTATACCGAAAAAGGTGTTTTTCAGTTTTTATTTTTTTTATTTCTTAACTATGAGAGCAATCGCTACACAAAAATTCAAGTATATAATAGATACCAGAATACATATAAACAAATTTTTTTCGGCATGTTCTACCGTAGTGGGATTTTTAAAAATTCATGAAATTTCAAACATTTTTTTCTCGCGTTAAAAAAATAATGTCATCTGAAAAAAAAAATTTATAAGATGTATTTTTATTTTTTTTTATTTTTATCAAAGTATATTGTCAAATTTTTTCAGATTTTTTAAAAAATTGTGCCGTTGTCAAAAAAAAATAAAAACTGTAGATTTTGCTATTTTTTTTAACTTTACGAGCTCAAGTGTCCTATATTTGCATGATATTTATCGAGCCCTTAGTTATATTTATTCGCATAATATAAAGATATACTTATTTCTCCATCCTACACTCATTTTATAATATAATTTGCGACTTTTTGTAATTTTTGGGCAGCTTTTTTATAAATTAATTTCAAATAATATCATTATAATGCGTAACATGCAGTTATTGTGTATAATGTCGTATCTCCACGATTGCTTTCAAAATAAGCGCCTTGACAATATGTCTGACTTGGAATCTCTTACGATTTCTTTCTAAGTAATCCCATCAAAATTCTAAAAATAGCGATGTTTTTACCT
This sequence comes from Trichopria drosophilae, assembly GCA_030407085.1. Lineage (NCBI taxonomy): Eukaryota > Metazoa > Arthropoda > Insecta > Hymenoptera > Diapriidae > Trichopria > Trichopria drosophilae. Next base: position 106,048,684 of record CM059583.1, on the reverse strand, counting down.
TCTAATTTCTCTATGTTTGTTTTGATTTCACAAAATACTAAGTTTGAGAGAATTATTTGGATAGAAATGGAGCCATAAAAAATGCAAACCAACTTGTTACATATAATCATATGTAAATAACGCATATTTGTTAATATCGAAAACAGGTGATCGCTCATTTGTAAATAAATAAAACAGCTGGAAAAGGGGGTTTCAAGATACGTATTTTTAATATTACTCGTATCGCCAAGGCGCCTGTTTTGAAAAAAAAAACATGGAATTAAAAAGTTATAAACAATAACTCGACGTTTCCTTTTCATAGAATACTCATTCGAAAAGGCCAATGTATATAATAATTCAAAATGTAGCTTCATATAATGCCGATTCAAAAAGTTGTTTTTTATAATAATAATTCAAAAGATAGTTCTATATAATGCCCAATCACAGTGAATCTAATATAATGTTATACTAGCGTTGTTTCCTCGCTCGCTAACGCTCGCTCGGGATGTGTACTTATTGACATATCTTTTTTAGAATGGATGTGATATCATATGTATTGAAATATTTATTATAATTTTAGAGTGTGTAACACAAAGTAGACGTCTGTCTACTTGCGTTCCCAATTAAAATAGTTACCTGAAGAAAGAAGAACGAAGATTGGTGCTCGTCCTCTCAACTCGTTGGTGTCATCGTCCCATCTCGTCTACCTGTCCAAGAAGTTATACCGTCCATAGTGTCCAAAGAAGATATACCTGTAAACATAGAAATTATTAATTATAAGTGTTAAATAAGGAATCTGTCATTGTCGTAACTAAGTATTGTCATCGTCCAAGGAAGAGGAATATCTTAAAGAAATGTAAACACTATACTTACATGTTCACTCAGCTGTTCCGATGGTCTGCTTCCTCGTGCCGGAATCGCTGCTGGCTGACGTCCTGATCCTGAAACATAAATTTACCCATCCTTACACAAAGAAATAGTCCTTAATAATTAAAGTTTAAACTTACCGTAACTGCTGCTCCTTTTCGCATTTCTCCAAAACTCCCAAAACTCCTTTTCCCGTTGCCGTCGAGAGGATGACTCCGATTGCATCTTCCCTGTACCCGATCCTTTGGCACTCGATCCCGGAGTGAACCACACAAGAAAACCCGCACAAACTTTAATTTTATCACTTCAAAACACTCGAAAATCCCGAAAACCGAGACGACCTGTCACTTCAGTCGTCGTTCACCGTGGACTGGCTATCGCGCAGTTTTACGCGCAACTCGTCGGCCATCTTGATCAAACTCAGTCCCTATTGGTCAATTCATTTGTACAGCGTCTCTGTCTACCTTCCATATTCGCGTAGTCGACGTTCGTCGTACTCATGCATAGAATAGACTATTGCTGTCGCGCTCATCAAGTCGACGTTCGTCGCACTCATGGCCCAATGTAAAATACTAATTCGTCATCAATATTGTCTGCGCTTGTCGCACTCGTTACATATATCATTACCCCTTCCAGTGCCGAGTAAATGTTCGTCGCACTCGTGCAGAAAACTCATTCAGTCGCCCACCCCTTTTTGAAAATTTAGACTTGCCCTACTATTCCCAGCATTGCCAAAATTATGTTCCCCGTCTTTGTCCTTACGTTGTCATAAATTCGTCCTTATTCATAATTGTTTTTCCTTTTTGTTTGTCCCCTGAAAGTTAGTATCCAGGACTGACGCTGTGGCGTGATGGTAACGGGCCAGACCATCTTCAAGGATCACATCTTTGTAAACCGTTACGGCGAGCAAATCGTTCATATTATATTGCGTACGGAAATTAATTATAGTAGTAATTATAAATATTGTAATTTTGTGTGTGCGAATCTCGATACTACAGATTAGCGTAAGTACTGTGCATAGTGCGCGGCGAATTATTTTTATTATATCTTATATTATAATTAGTAAAGTCCTCCCCCACAATTTTGTAATTTCCCCCTTTAAAATATATATCGATACCAACACATCCCCTTTGATAATTTTTATTTTTTTTATTCCCCCCTTTTTTTCTAGAGTAAAAACCAGAGTCCCCGTGTCGTCGGGACTCAGTACGGTTGTAAGTGATAATAAGAAAACATGAATTTTGGATATCATATAGCTAAAGGCTTTTAGAAAATTGTATACGTTAATTGTAATTTTCAGTCCTGTAATTTCTATTAGGATGCAGGATAGGTATTGTCAACCGTCTTTATGTTATTTATTATATATATATATTATAGCGAAAGAAATGTGGCTCTGGTTTATTTGTATTTCGCAGACTGTCCGGATTATATCATCAATTCGACGGCTTGTACGAAAATCCAGACATCTTATATTATTAATATACTTTATTATGTATGAAGATGACCGGTTCTTCGTGCCAATTATTGAATTATAAACAAAAACTACATAGATATATATGTCATATTTTGAAATCAAATTTTTGTTTGTTAATGGAGTAATTTTTGTTTGCATTGTACACACAAAAATACAACATATGTGGTTATTTTTATTTTAATCTGATGAAATACCATTTACTAAGCCACTGGTTATTCATAGCTCGAAAATTGTGTAAACAATTATTTCCAAATACTGTCATAAATAAACGTATTTCATGTTTGAAACATAATTAAAAATAGGATTTAATTTCAAATAAAACAGCTGTAATGGGAAGCCGTAGTGTCCAGCCAATAAGGTAGAAATCCGTACAAAAAATGAAAATCTCCTATAATATTAATCTACTTTATCCTGTTTTTTCTCAGAACACATCCCTTCTATAGGATGTCCGATTTTCGGAATTTTATTGTCGCCAATCCCACCATGGAAATATTATAAAAAATATTTTCTAAACGTATAATATCCACGGTATGAACTACCTTAACAATGTACTGATTAGTACCTTAGGGTAATAACGTCTTAAATTTACATTTAAATATCTGCATCGTTAAAAATGCGGTGTTCTATTATCACTGACAACGAGGGAGTTAAATGCGGGCAAGAATGATACACCTATCTCCCGTGATATGTACCGAATTCAGCATTTTATTTAGTATAGAGAGAGTCTGAAGTAAGGGAGGGGGGGGGGGGGTGAAGTAAGCCATTGTAGGGGGGGGGGGCAATACAGCAGGCAACAATGTACTCATTAATACTTTAGGGTAATAATGACTAACTTATTATCATAGAGTAATAATGCGTTCATTATTGCCCGCGAGGAGATCGGGATGCTTAAAGGTCGACTTTAATATAGCTCAATAAAATATCGAAATCATGCCTATGTGACAAAATTATTCTTATAATTTCACAACATTTCTAAAAATGTCACCAACTAGAACTCGTTCCATAAAGGGGATCGACACCCCAAGTGACGAAATACTGGCGAATTTAGTAATAATAACTTTGATTTATTTTTGGAAATGCCAACTACAGGTCGTACAGATCGTCCGGGTATATAAATACTAAGTCCGGTATTGATTCGCGGAGAGTCGCGGATTAATGTGTCGCGAAGCTTCTAAGTCCCGAGATCTCTGCACCGAGATCTTGACGGCGTCAATCGCGGGGCGACTATGCACCGAGATCTTCACTCGATCATTAACGGGGCGACTCTCCACCGAGATCTTCACGGCGTCAATCGCGGGGCGACTCTGATTTCGGGCAATGCGATTGCCCTTTTTATATGGTAGATGTCGATGAGATCATCGTCCTTTTTGATGGACACCTGCACTTGTTGTTTTCCACGTGCCATCTTCCACGAATCGCTCACCCCTTTTGACTTATCGGTAACCTTGGCGATTCGGGGAACGTGTGCTATTGTGTGCGTGTGTGAGTCACAATCTTAAGAATTGTGTTACTTCGAGCTTCGGCGTGGCACATTCTTTTCTTGACCGTTTGGGCTTGCAGCTAGAGGAACCCGTGGTTACCAGTGTAAGTTACAGCACGTGTGCAATATATTTGCGACGCCGAATCGGGCTCTTCGGTGTGTGTGTCTTGTCGATCTTACAAAGACAAGTATTGTCTACGTTACGACGGCTATGTGCGTAGCCAGCATCCGTAACAGGCCAATAGAATCGCGCGATTCGACATCACGTGGTACCTACCAACACGGTATTATACAGATAATTTTTTGACAGCTTGCCGATAATTTTGTCTCCTACCTACATATATTCCATTGACCAAAATTTGAATGAAAAAGATAATCCCCCTAATACCACACGAGGTTCAAAATTATTCGGTTATTTCCCTCAAGGTTCCCTGCATACAAATAAAGTCGTAATGGTTGTCAGGAAAAACCACTTGCGCTTCGCGCTCGTAATTTTTATAACCTGACAAACTTTACTCCTTCATTTGTCTGCAACAAACCTGTCGGGAAATGTCCGATAATTTTGAACCTCTTGTGGTATTATAAGTGAAAATCCACATATTTCAAAATTTGCAAATGTACAAATTATGAATTATAGTATAAAGTGATCAGAATGAAAAATTGTTAATAATGCGGTAATTTTGCACCTATCTTGTGTATCTTTGTTGTATATCTTTTGTATGTCGTTTTTCCACACCACCACGGAGGTAACGACCCGGCGCGTTTCTTTTTGTCAATGGAAAGTCGCCTAGAGCCATACATAACCCATATTTTAAAGTAGTATGTAAACAATAAATTTAGAATAATATTGATCTGACTTTGATGACAGCAAATCTTATATAATATTATGCAATAAATATATTGTATATTGGTGGCTACGTTTCAGCCAATTTATAATAAATATTTATATAGAAAACTGTAGACGTGATGTTGGCGACATTTCAGCCACATATAAGGATAAATATATATATATGATCTTGGGGGCATTTGAGCAAACTGTAACAAATTTGTATAAAAATTAAATATGATAATAAAATATATATATATATTACACATTGGTAGTGATTTCTCACACAATAGATAATACATATCTATGTAGAAAGATGTTGACGTAAAGTTAACTACGTTTCAGTCGCATATAAGGATAGATTTAGACAGTGTTCCGTATTTTAACGCGGGATCTATTTGATCGATGTAAGATCCTTATCATGCCCTGGGCGCTGGGTATATTAGGTACGGCGCTGTTCTTCTCGAGAACCTTTGCGTTGCGCTAATTGCCAAATTTGAGTCCGCGATTGCGTATCGAACGACTTTTGAGTGTTGTGATTTCCGCGCAGGTCGAAATCGGCAAGTGGGGTACCGAGGAAGGAAGCTCACGGCGGGTGTCTCGGCGTCGCTAGCTTTTTCAAATCGACCGTCGATCTTACGGGACGTATTAGATTTTGATTTTCTTTGGTTTGTCAACATCTTTGTCGGCTCAGCCAAGCGGTCTCGAGTTTTGGCAAGAACGACGCAAGCTCGTTTTGCACGTTCACTGCAAGCCGCGATCTTCGCTTCCTTCGTCGATTATATTCTAATCGCTCAATTATATGCAAGATTGGTGAAAAGTGTCGTGGCCACGTTTATCAGCGTCGCGTTCTCTACCCACGCTTTCGAGTCGCGGCAGCCATTTTTGACGCGGTCAGGTCCATGCAAAGCAATTGTGCATTTTGGACAACTTTAAAGTTATTGGACACTGTATTTGTGCGTGGTGAATGCAATTGAACTGCAATAAGAACTGTGGAGTATTAACAGAGTGCAATTTGGGATTATTTTGTGAATGACCGACACCTTTGTGAATGACCGACACATATGTGAAAAACGTGTAAAGTACGTACCATATTCGACGCGCCAATTTTTCTGGTGTCTTTTCTACTAATTGGAATTATTAATAATAAATTCCATTCACACATTTTTACGTTATTTTGGCTGTCACCCATCCTTGACTGTTCCCTTTTTGTTTTCTTTCAAAATTTCACTTGCATTCCGTCGAGTGCATTCCAGCACCGCCGTTGAGAATAGGACAATTCTCGACATAAATTTGGTCCTTCGAGCCGGATTAAGTGAAAGTGAATAGTGAACATCAAGTGAAAAGCATGTAAAATCATTTGCTTGGCTTATTTTTTATCATTTTGAACTTTTAACATTGCTAAGTTTTTTTTGTGCGCTCTGCGCCATCTATTGGCGAAATTTAGAGTCACTTCCTAAGATGGAGTCAATTCTCGGACAGCAAGCACTTGTGATCCAGTCTCTTCTGCGTACCATTCCAAATTTCAAGAAAATTGGGAAAAATAATTTGACGGTAGCAAAAATAACAAATAGAATTGGGTCACTTAAAGAACTTTGGATTAAATGTCAAGAGCTGCTCTACCAACTTATGGAAGTGGCTACAGACGACCAGAAAAAAGAGGTGGAATATTTTTTTGCGGACAAGTTCTTCGAAGCAGAGGATTGTTTCAACGCAGCCTCCGACTTCAAGCGCCCCCTTGCACGACACCAGCTTCAGTTTTCGGGATGCATCGCACGCAAGTAATGTACACGATTTACCGCTAATAGAACTGCCAAAATTCGCGGATAATTATATTGAATGGGAGAGTTTCCGCGATAGATTCACTTCATTGATAATCGATCGCGAGGGATTAACGAATTCTCGTCGTATGCATTATTTGTTCTCGTGTTTATCCGGTACAGCAGCTGCATGCATTTCGTTTTTGCAAATTTCTGATGCGAATTTTAAAATTGCGTGGGACGCGTTGAAATCGCGGTTTGAAAATAAGCGTCGACTTATTCAAGTGCATCTTGATCATTTTTACAATATTCCTAAATTGAAAACCGGAAGTGCGCTAGAACTAACTGCTATTCGCGACAAAACTACTATCTTCATTGCATCATTGCGCAATTTAGAACAGCCGGTTGATTCATGGGATGTGTTGATCGTCCATCGAGTTTCTCAATGTTTGGACGCGAATTCACGACAAGCATGGGAATTGAAATTGGGGGGGTGATACGAATTATCCCACTTGGGAGAATTTAAATAAATTTCTTGATTCGCGGATACGGGCGCTAGAGAATATAGATGTCACTTACGGTTCAAAACATACATCAGAGAAACCCGCTTCTCGATCCACATCTCGACCGATTCAAATGCATCTCGGAGCATCAGTTGCAACGAGCGAACAATGCACTTTATGCAAGGGAAATCATTTCTTAATTTCGTGTTCGGTATTTAAAAATAAATCTCCCTCTCAGCGTTATGCATGTGTAAAACAGGAGAAACGATGCATTAATTGTCTCAGTCGGCATCATTCGTCAAGAGATTGTAATAGTAAATTCACGTGTAGACATTGCCGGAAGAAGCATCATACGATTCTTCATTTTATAGAGCCCGTGATGAAAAACGAGACGAGTTCAACCGAATCCACTGCAGACAGTGCCAGCAATAGCAGGACCCCTCTCAATTCGCATACTTCTTCTTCGAAGCTCAGTATATTTACGTCAAAGGTGCTCTTGGCAACTGCTTGGGGTTAGCTCTTCATCGGGTTATTTTGGGTTGGATATTGTCGGGCCCAATTCCCACAAGCACTGTTATGTCGTCTTCAATTCGCGTACATTTTTCGATTCGAACAGAATCACTTGATCGCGAACTTAAACGATTTTGGGAAGTTGAGGAAGTACCTCGCATTTATGAGCTTTCTCCAGAAGATAAACAGTGCGAGGAGCATTTTCGTACTACTCACACTCGTGCAAAGGACGGCCGATATATCGTGCGGCTGCCATTCAAAACGGCACTCCCTATTTCCATTGGGGATACCTATTTTAAAGCGCATGCAATGCTCATGCGCTTGAATCGTCAACTAGATTCAAAACCTTCTCTCGCTCTCGAATATTCGAATTTCTTGCGTGAATATGAGCAGCTCGGGCATATGGAGCTAATCCCATGTAAAGAAACTCCAATCCCGCCTCAAGCAGTATACATTCCTCATCAGGCTGTCGTACGTGATGTCAAGGGTGTCATGAAAATTAGGGTAGTTTTCAATGCATCTTGCATCTCTTCGAATGGGAGTTCGTTAAACGACCATCTCCTCATAGGCCCTAAACTGCAGGCAGACTTACCTGCAATCATATTGCAGTGGCGCCAGTGGAAATATGTATTTGCTGCTGATATTATCAAAATGTACCGACAGATTTTGGTGGATCGTCAAGATACCGATTTTCAACGTATCTTATGGTGCGATGAGGACAACAATGTTCACCATTATCGGTTACTGACAGTCACCTACGGGACAGCTCCAGCCCCTTTTCTTGCTCTTCGAGTTTTACGGCAATTAGCCGATGATGAAGGTGCTCAGTATCCACTTGCCATTCTGTTTTGCAGAATAATACTTACGTAGACGATTGTCTTTTGGGAGCTGACGACATAGCTTCAGCCCATCTTAAACGCGATGAGTTAATCTACCTCCTTGCTAAAGGTAGATTCACCCTCCACAAGTGGGCAAGCAATGAGCCCAGTTTAATAGAAACTTTCGGCTCATCTGAAAATTCATCGACCGTAAAAGATGTTGAGTCTGATAATAGTTTAAAAATCTTGGGTCTCGTATGGAATCCATTAACAGGTTATAAACAATGATAATTTAAACAATGATTTTAGTAGCGAATTGTTACTAAACGATATTTTCCTTATTTCAAACAGTATTTTTGAAGCGTTAGCAAAATTTTAAATTTATAAACAATGTCATGCACAAGCTACACGTCCTTTACTGAAATTGTTATAAACAATGAGAATTTAAACAATGCTTTCAGTCGCGACTGGTTTCTAAACCATATTTTCCTTACTTGAAACAGTACTTTTGAATCGTTCACAAAATTTTAAATTTATAAATAATTTCCTGCACAAGTTATACGCCTTTTATTGAAATCGTTATAAACAATTAAAAATGAAGCTATGATACCAGTCGCGAATGGTTTCAAACCGATATTTTCCATATTTTAAGTAGTATTTTTGAAGTGTTTGCTGGGGGTGGGGGGGGGGGGGGGTGGGGGGGGGGGGGGGTGGGGGGGGGGGGGGGTGGGGGGGGGGGGGGGTGGGGGGGGGGGGGGGTGGGGGGGGGGGGGGGTGGGGGGGGGGGGGGGTGGGGGGGGGGGGGGGTGGGGGGGGGGGGGGGTGGGGGGGGGGGGGGGTGGGGGGGGGGGGGGGTGGGGGGGGGGGGGGGTGGGGGGGGGGGGGGGTGGGGGGGGGGGGGGGTGGGGGGGGGGGGGGGTGGGGGGGGGGGGGGGTGGGGGGGGGGGGGGGTGGGGGGGGGGGGGGGTGGGGGGGGGGGGGGGTGGGGGGGGGGGGGGGTGGGGGGGGGGGGGGGTGGGGGGGGGGGGGGGTGGGGGGGGGGGGGGGTGGGGGGGGGGGGGGGTGGGGGGGGGGGGGGGTGGGGGGGGGGGGGGGTGGGGGGGGGGGGGGGTGGGGGGGGGGGGGGGTGGGGGGGGGGGGGGGTGGGGGGGGGGGGGGGTGGGGGGGGGGGGGGGTGCCTATTTGGGCTTTATTGGGCTTTATTGGCTTTATTGGCTTTATTGGGCTTTATTGGGCTTTATTGGGCTTATTGGGCTTTATTGGGCTTTTTGGGCTTTATTGGGCTTTATTGGGCTTTATTGGGCTTTATTGGGCTTTATTGGGCTTTATTGGGCTTTATTGGGCTTTATTGGCCTATTGGGCTTTATTGGGCTTTATTGGGCTTTATTGGGCTTTATTGGGCTTTATTGGGCTTTATTGGCTTTATTGGGCTTTGGCTTTATTGGGCTTTATTGGGCTTTATTGGGCTTTATTGGGCTTATTGGGCTTTATTGGGCTTTATTGGGCTTTATTGGGCTTTATTGGGCTTTATTGGGCTTTATTGGGCTTATTGGCTTTATTGGGCTTTATTGGGCTTTTGGGCTTTATTGGGCTTTATTGGGCTTATTTTTATTGGCTTTATTGGGCTTTATTGGGCTTTATTGGGCTTATTGGGCTTATTGGGCTTTATTGGGCTTTATTGGGCTTTATTGGGCTTTATTGAGCTTTATTGGGCTTTATTGAGCTTAATTGAGCTTTATTGGGCTTTATTGAGCTTTATTGGGCTTTATTGGGCTATATTGAGCTTTATTGAGATTTATTGGGCTTTATTGGGCTATATTGGGATATATTGAGCTTTATTGGGCTTTATTGTGCTTTATTGGGCTATATTGGGCTTTATTGGGCTTTATTGGGCTTTATTGAGCTTTATTGGGCTTTATTGGGCTTTATTGAGCTTTATTGGGCTTTATTGGGCTTTATTGGGCTTTATTGGGCTTTATTGGGCTTTATTGGGCTTTATTGGGCTTTATTGAGCTTTATTGGGCTTTATTGTGCTTTATTGGGCTTTATTGGGCTTTATTGGGCTTTATTGGGCTTTATTGGGCTTTATTGGGCTTTATTGGGCTTTATTGGGCTTTATTGGGCTTTATTGGGCTTTATTGGGCTTTATTGGGCTTTATTGGGCTTTATTGGGCTTTATTGGGCTTTTTTGGGCTTTATTGGGCTTTATTGGGCTTTATTGGGCTTTATTGGGCTTTATTGGGCTTTATTGGGCTTTATTGGGCTTTATTGGGCTTTATTGGGCTTTATTGGGCTTTATTGGGCTTTATTGAGCTTTATTGAGCTTTATTGAGCTTTATTGAGCTTTATTGGGCTTTATTGAGCTTTATTGGGCTTTATTGGGCTTTATTTGGCCTATTTGGGCTTATTGTGCTTTATTGAGCTTTATTGGGCTTTATTGGGCTCTATTGAGCTTTATTGGGCTTTATTGAGCTTTATTGGGCTTTATTGAGCTTTATTGGGCTTTATTGGGCTTTATTGGGCTTTATTGGGCTTTATTGGGCTTTATTGGGCTTTATTGGGTACTTATTGGGCCTAATTGGGCTTTATTGGGCTTTATTAGGCTTTATTGGGCTTTATTATGCTTTATTTAGCTTTATTGGGCCTTATTGGGCAATATTGGGCTTTACTGGGGTTTATTGGGCTTTATTGGATACTTATTGGGCCATATTGGGCTTTATGGGCTTTATTGGGCATTATTGGGCTTAATTGGGCTTTATTGGGCTTTATTGGGCTTTATTGGGCCTTATTGGGCTTTATTGGGCTTTATTGGGCTTTATTGGGCCTATTTGGGCTTTATTGAGCTTTATTGTGCTTTATTGAGCTTTATTGAGCTTTATTGGGCTTTATTGAGCTTTATTGTGCTTTATTGTGCTTTATTGGGCTTTATTGGGCTTTATTGGGCTTTATTGGGCTTTATTTGGCCTATTTGGGCTTTATTGAGCTTTATTGAGCTTTATTTGGCCTATTTGGGCTTTATTGTGCTTTATTGAGCTTTATTGGGCTTTATTGAGCTTTATTGTGCTTTATTGTGCTTTATTGTGCTTTATTGAGCTTTATTGAGCTTTATTGAGCTTTATTGAGCTTTATTGAGCTTTATTGAGCTTTATCGGGCCTATTTGGGCTTTATTGAGCTTTATCGGGCCTATTTGGGCTTTATTGAGCTTTATTGAGATTTATTGAGCTTTATTGGGCTTTATTGAGCTTTATTGAGCTTTATTGAGCTTTATTGAGCTTTATTGAGCTTTATTGGGCTTTATTGGGCTTTATTGAGCTTTATTGGGCTTTATTGGGCTTTATTTGGCCTATTTGGGCTTTATTGAGCTTTATTGGGCTTTATTGAGCTTTATTGGGCTTTATTGGGCTTTATTGGGCTTTATTGGGCTTTATTGGGCTTTATTGGGCTTTATTGTGCTTTATTGGGCTTTATTGAGCTTTATTGAGCTTTATTGGGCTTTATTGGGCTTTATTGGGCTTTATTGAGCTTTATTGGGCTTTATTGGGCTTTATTGGGCTTTATTGGGCTTTATTGGGCTTTATTGGGCTTATTTGGGCTTTATTGGGCTTTATTGGGCTTTATTGGGCTTTATTGGGCTTTATTGGGCTTTATTGGGCTTTATTGGGCTTTATTGGGCCTATTTGGGCCGTATTGGGCTTTATTATGCTTTATTTAGCTTTATTGTGCCTATTTGGGCCTTATTGGGCTTTATTAGGCTTTATTGGGCTTTATTGTGCCTATTTGGGCCTTATTGGGCCTTATTGGGCTTTATTGGGCCTATTTGGGCTTTATTGGGCTTAATTGGGCTTTATTGGGCCTTATTGGGCTTTATTGGGCTTTATTGGGCTTTATTGGGCTTTATTGTGCCTATTTGGGCCTTATTGGGCTTTATTGGGCTTTATTTGGCTTATTTGGGCTTTATTGGGCTTAATTGGGCTTTATTGGGCTTTATAGGGCTTAATTAAGCTTTATTGGGTACTTATTGTGCTTTATTGGGCTTTATTGGGCTTTATTGTGCTTTACTGAGCTTTATTGGACCTTATTGAGCTTTATTGGGCTTTATTGGGCTTTATTTGGCCTATTTGGGCTTTATTGAGCTTTATTGGGCTTTATTGAGCTTTATTGGGCTTTATTGTGCTTTATTGGGCTTTATTGTGCTTTATTGGGCTTTATTGGGCTTTATTGGGCTTTATTGGGCTTTATTGGGCTTTATTGGGCTTTATTGGGCTTTATTGGGCTTTATTGGGCTTTATTGGGCTTTATTGGGCTTTATTGGGCTTTATTGGGCTTTATTGGGCTTTATTGGGCTTTATTGGGCTTTATTGGGCTTTATTGGGCTTTATTGGGCTTTATTGGGCTTTATTGAGCTTTATTGGGCTTTATTGGGCTTTATTGGGCTTTATTGGGCTTTATTGGGCTTTATTGGGCTTTATTGGGCTTTATTGAGCTTTATTGGGCTTTATTGGGCCTATTTGGGCCTTATTGGGCGTTATTGGGCTTTATTGGGGTTTATTGGGCATTATTGGGCCTCATTTTGTCCAATTGGGTCTTATTGGGCCCTTATTGGGCGTTATTGGGCTTTATTGGGCTTTATTGTGCTTTACTGAGCTTTATTGGGCTTTATTGAGCTTTATTGGGCTTTATTGGGCTTTATTGGGCTTTATTGGGCTTTATTGGGCTTTATTGGGCTTTATTGGGCTTTATTGGGCTTTATTGTGCTTTATTGGGCTTTATTGGGCTTTATTGGGCTTTATTGGGCTTTATTGGGCTTTATTGGGCTTTATTGGGCTTTATTGGGCTTTATTGGGCTTTATTGTGCTTTATTGGGCTTTATTGGGCTTTATTGGGCTTTATTGGGCTTTATTGGGCTTTATTGGGCTTTATTGTGCTTTATTGGGCTTTATTGAGCTTTATTGGGCTTTATTGAGCTTTATTGGGCTTTATTGGGCTTTATTGGGCCTTATTGAGCTTTATTGGGCTTTATTGGGCCTATTTGGGCCTTATTGGGCGTTATTGGGCTTTATTGGGGTTTATTGGGCATTATTGGGCTTTATTGGGCTTTATTGGGCTTTATTGGGCTTTATTGGGCTTTATTGGGCTTTATTGGGCTTTATTGGGCTTTATTGGGCTTTATTGGGCCTATTTGGGCTTTATTGGGCTTTATTGTGCTTTATTGAGCTTTATTGGGCTTTATTGGGCTTTATTGGGCTTTATTGTGCTTTATTGGGCTTTATTGTGCTTTATTGAGCTTTATTGGGCTTTATTGAGCTTTATTGGGCTTTATTGGGCTTTATTGGGCCTATTTGGGCTTTATTGGGCTTTATTGTGCTTTATTGAGCTTTATTGGGCTTTATTGAGCTTTATTGGGCTTTATTGGGCTTTATTTGGCCTATTTGGGCTTATTGTGCTTTATTGAGCTTTATTGGGCCTTATGGGGCCTTATTGGGCCTTATTGGGCCTTATTGGGCCTTATGAGGACTTATTGGGCCTTATTGGGCTTTATTGGGCTTTATTGGGTTTTATTGGGCTTTATTTGGCCTATTTGGGCTTATTCTGCTTTATTGAGCTTTATTGGGCTTTATTGGGCTCTATTGAGCTTTATTGGACCTTATTGAGCTTTATTGGGCTTTATTGAGCTTTATTGGGCTTTATTGTGCTTTATTGTGCTTTATTGAGCTTTATTGAGCTTTATTGAGCTTTATTGAGCTTTATCGGGCCTATTTGGGCTTTATTGAGCTTTATTGGGCTTTATTGAGCTTTATTGGGCCTATTTGGGCCTTATTGGGCTTTATTGGGATTTATCGGGCATTATTGGGCTTTATTGGGATTTATTGGTCATTATTGGGCTTAATTGGGCTTTATTGGCCTTTATTTAGCTTTATTGGGCCTTATTCGGCAATATTGGGCTTTATTGGGCTTTATTGGGTACTTATTGGGCTTTATTGTGCTTTATTGGGCATTATTGGGCTTAATTGGGCCTTATTGGGCTTTATTGGGCACTTATTGGGCTTAATTCGGCTTGCATAATTGGGCCTTTTTGGGGCTTTATTGGGCTTTATTATGCTTTATTTAGCTTTATTGTGCCTATTTGGGCCTTATTGGGCTTTATTGGGTACTTAATGGGCCTAATTGGGCTTTATTGGGCTTCATTGAGCTTTATTGTGCTTTATTGGGAAATATTGGGCTTTATATGGCTCAATTGGGCTTTATTGGGCTTAATTGGGCTTTATCGGGCCTTATTGGGCTTTTTTGGGCTTTTTTGGGCTTTATTGGGCCTATTTGGGCTTTATTGGGCTTTATTGGGCTTTATTGGGCTTTATTGGGCTTTATTGGGCCTTATTGGGCTTTATTGGGCTTTATTGGGCCTATTTGGGCTTTATTGGGCTTTATTGGGCTTTATTGGGCTTTATTGGGCCTTATTGGGCTTAATTGGGCTTTATTGGGATTTATTGGTCATTATTGGGCTTAATTGGGCTTTATTGGCCTTTATTTAGCTTTATTGGGCCTTATTCGGCAATATTGGGCTTTATTGGGCTTTATTGGGTACTTATTGGGCTTTATTGTGCTTTATTGGGCATTATTGGGCTTAATTGGGCCTTATTGGGCTTTATTGGGCACTTATTGGGCTTAATTCGGCTTGCATAATTGGGCCTTTTTGGGGCTTTATTGGGCTTTATTATGCTTTATTTAGCTTTATTGTGCCTATTTGGGCCTTATTGGGCTTTATTATGCTTTATTTAGCTTTATTGTGCCTATTTGGGCCTTATTGGGCTTTATTGGGCACTTAATGGGCCTAATTGGGCTTTATTGGGCTTCATTGGGCCTATTTGGGCCTTATTGGGCTTTATTTTGGGCTTTATTGGGCCTATTTGGGCCTTATTGGGCTTTATTGGGCACTTATTGGGCTTAATTCGGCTTGCATAATTGGGTCTTTTTGGGCCTTAATGGGCTTTATTGGGTACTTATTGGGCCTAATTGGGCTTTATTGGGATTTATTGGACTTATTTGGGCCTTATTGGGCTTTATTAGGCTTTATTGGGATTTATCGGGCATTATTGGGCTTTATTATGCTTTATTTAGCTTTATTGGGCCTTATTGGGAAATATTGGGCTTTATTGGGCTTTATTGGGCTTTATTGGGCCTATTTGGGCCGTATTGGGCTTTATTATGCTTTATTTAGCTTTATTGGGCCTTATTGGGCAATATTGGGCTTTACTGGGGTTTATTGGGCTTTATTGGATACTTATTGGGCCATATTGGGCTTTATGGGCTTTATTGGGCATTATTGGGCTTAATTGGGCTTTATTGGGCTTTATTGGGCTTTATTGGGCCTATTTGGGCCGTACTGGGCTTTATTATGTTTTATTTAGCTTTATTGTGCCTATTTGGGCCTTATTGGGCACTTATTGGGCTTAATTGGGCTTGCATAATTGGGCCTTTTTGGGGCTTTATTGGGCTTTATTGGGATTTATTGGGCCTTTTTGGGCTTTATTGGGCCTTTTTGGGCTTTATTAGGCTTTATTGGGTACTTATTGGGCCTAATTGGGCTTTATTGGGATTTATTGGGCTTATTTCGGCCTTATTGGGCTTTATTAGGCTTTATTGGGCTTTATTGTGCCTATTTGGGCCTTATTGGGCTTTATTGGGCCTATTTGGGCTTAATTGGGCTTTATTGGGCTTAATTGGGATTTATCGGGCCTTTATTGGGCCTTATTGGGCCTTATTGGGCTTTATTGGGATTTATTGGGCATTATTGGGCTTATTTGGGCTTTATTGGGCTTTATTGGGCTTTATTGGGCCTATTTGGGCCGTATTGGGCTTTATTATGCTTTATTGGGCACTTATTGGGCCTAATTGGGCTTTATTGGGCTTCATTGGGCCTATTTGGGCCTTATTGGGCTTTATTATGCTTTATTGGGATTTATTGGGCTTATTTGGGCCTTATTGGGCTTTATTAGGCTTTATTGGGCTTTATTGTGCCTATTTGGGCCTTATTGGGCTTTATTATGCTTTATTTAGCTTTATTGGGCCTTATTGGGCTTTATTGGGCACTTATTGGGCTTAATTGGGCTTGCATAATTGGGCCTTTTTGGGGCTTTATTGGGCTTTATTGGGATTTATTGGGCCTTTTTGGGCTTTATTGTGCCTATTTGGGCCTTATTGGGCTTTATTATGCTTTATTTAGCTTTATTGGGCCTTATTGGGCAATATTGTGCTTTATTGGGCTTTATTGGATACTTATTGGGCCATATTGGGCTTTATGGGCTTTATTGGGCATTATTGGGCTTAATTGGGCTTTATTGGGCTTTATTGGGCTTTATTGGGCCTATTTGGGCCGTACTGGGCTTTATTATGCTTTATTTAGCTTTATTGTGCCTATTTGGGCCTTATTGGGCTTTATTATGCTTTATTGGGCTTTATTGGGCCTATTTGGGCCTTATTGGGCTTTATTGGGATTTATCGGGCATTATTGGGCTTAATTGGGCTTTATTGGGCTTTATTGGGCCTATTTGGGCCTTATTGGGCTTTATTATGCTTTATTGGGCTTTATTGTGCCTATTTGGGCCTTATTGGGCTTTATTGGGCTTTATTGGGCCTATTTGGGCTTTATTGGGCTTTATTGGGCTTTATTGGGCTTTATTGGGCTTTATTGGGCTTTATTGGGCTTTATTGGGCCTTATTGGGCTTTATTGGGCTTTATTGGGCTTTATTGGGCCTTTTTGGACATTATTGGGCTTTATTGGGCTTTATTGGGCTTTATTGGACACTTATTGGGCGTTATTGGGCCTTATTCTGTTCAATTGGGCCTTATTGGGCCTTATTGGGCTTTATTGGGCTTTATTGGGCCTTTTTGGGCCCTTATCGGGGCTTATTGGGCTTTATTGGGCCTTTTTGGCCTTATTGGGCTTTATTGGGCTTTATTGGGCTTTATTGGGCCTTATTCGGTCCAATTGGGCCTTATTGGGCCTTATTTGGCCCTTATTGGGCCTTATTGGGCTTTATTGGGACTTTTTGGGCTTTATTGGGCTTTATTGGGCTTTATTGTGCTTTATTGGGCTTTATTGGGCTTTATTGGGCCTATTTGGGCCGTATTGGGCTTTATTATGCTTTATTTAGCTTTATTGTGCCTATTTGGGCCTTATTGGGCTTTATTGGGCTTAATTGGGCGTTATTGGGATTTATTATGCTTTATTTAGCTTTATTGTGCTTTATTGGGAAATATTGGGCTTTATATGGCTCAATTGGGCTGTATTGGGCTTAATTGGGCTTTATCGGGCCTTTATTGGGCCTTATTGGGCTTTATTGTGCCTATTTGGGCCTTATTGGGCTTTATTGGGCTTTATTTGGCCTATTTGGGCTTTATTGGGCTTAATTGGGCTTTATTGGTCTTAATTGGGCTTTATCGGGCCTTTATTGGGCCTTTTAGGGCCTTATTGGGCTTTATTGGGCTTTATAGGGATTTATTGTGCTTTATTGGGCTATATTGAGCTTTATTGAGCTTTATTGAGCTTTATTGGGCTTTATTGGGCTTTATTGTGCTTTATTGAGCTTTATTGGGCTGTATTGAGCTTTATTGGGCTTTGTTGTGCTTTATTGGGCTTTATTGAACTTTATTGAGCTTTATTGAGCTTTATTGGGCTTTATTGGGCTTTATTTGGCCTATTTGGGCTTTATTGGGCTTTATTGTGCTTTATTGAGCTTTATTGGGCTTTATTGTGCTTTATTGTGCTTTATTGAGCTTTATTGAGCTTTATTGGGCTTTATTGAGCTTTATTGGGCTTTATTGAGCTTTATTGGGCTTTATTGAGCTTTATTGGGCTTTATTGGGCTTTATTTGGCCTATTTGGGCTTTATTGGGCTTTATTGAGCTTTATTGGGCTTTATTGGGCATTATTGGGCTTTATTGGGCTTTATTGGGCTTTATTGGGCTTTATTGGGCCTATTTGGGCCTTATTGGGCGTTATTGGGCTTTATTGGGGTTTATTGGGCATTATTGGGCCTCATTTTGTCCAATTGGGTCTTATTGGGCCCTTATTGGGCGTTATTGGGCTTTATTGGGCTTTATTGTGCTTTACTGAGCTTTATTGGACCTTATTGAGCTTTATTGGGCTTTATTGGGATTTATTTGGCCTATTTGGGCTTTATTGAGCTTTATTGAGCTTTATTGAGCTTTATTGGGCCTTATGAGGACTTATTGGGCCTTATTGGGCTTTATTGGGCTTTATTGGGTTTTATTGGGCTTTATTTGGCCTATTTGGGCTTATTCTGCTTTATTGAGCTTTATTGGGCTTTATTTGGCTCTTTTGAGCTTTATTGGGCTTTATTGGGCTTTATTGTGCCTATTTGGGCCTTATTGGGCTTTATTGGGCTTTATTTGGCCTATTTGGGCTTTATTGGGCTTAATTGGGCTTTATTGGTCTTAATTGGGCTTTATCGGGCCTTTATTGGGCCTTTTAGGGCCTTATTGGGCTTTATTGGGCACTTATTCAGTCTAATTGGGCCTTATTGGGCATTATTGGGCTTTATTGGGATTTATTGGTCATTATTGGGCTTAATTGGGCTTTATTGGCCTTTATTTAGCTTTATTGGGCCTTATTCGGCAATATTGGGCTTTATTGGGCTTTATTGGGTACTTATTGGGCTTTATTGTGCTTTATTGGGCATTATTGGGCTTAATTGGGCCTTATTGGGCTTTATTGGGCTTTATTGGGCTTTATTGGGCTTCATTGGGCTTTATTGGGCTTTATTGGGCCTATTTGGGCCTTATTGGGCTTTATTGGGCACTTATTGGGCTTAATTCGGCTTGCATAATTCGGCCTTTTTGGGGCTTTATTGGGCTTTATTGGGATTTATTGGGCCTTTTTGGGCTTTATTGGGTCTTTTTGGGCTTTATTGGGATTTATTGGGCATTATTGGGCTTAATTGGGCTTTATTGGGCTTTATTGGGCTTTATTGGGCCTTATTGTGCTTTATAGGGCTTAATTAAGCTTTATTGGGTACTTATTGGGCTTTATTGGGCTTTATCGGGCTTTATTGGGCTTTATTGGGCTTTATTGGGCATTATTGGGCTTTATTGGGCCTAATTGGGCTTTATTGGGCTTCATTGGGCCTATTTGGGCCTTATTGGGCTTTATTATGCTTTATTGGGCTTTATTGGGCCTATTTGGGCCTTATTGGGCTTTATTGGGATTTATCGGGCATTATTGGGCTTAATTGGGCTTTATTGGGCTTTATTGGGCCTATTTGGGCCGTATTGGGCTTTATTATGCTTTATTTAGCTTTATTGTGCCTATTTGGGCCTTATTGGGCTTTATTGGGCTTAATTGGGCGTTATTGGGATTTATTATGCTTTATTTAGCTTTATTGGGCTTTATTGGGCCTATTTGGGCCGTATTGGGCTTTATTATGCTTTATTTAGCTTTATTGTGCCTATTTGGGCCTTATTGGGCTTTATTGGGCACTTAATGGGCCTAATTGGGCTTTATGGGGCTTCATTGGGCCTATTTGGGCCTTATTGGGCTTTATTATGCTTTATTGGGCTTTATTGGGCCTACTTGGGCCTTATTGGGCTTTATTGGGCACTTATTGGGCTTAATTGGGCTTGCATAATTGGGCCTTTTTGGGGCTTTATTGGGATTTATTGGGCCTTTTTGGGCTTTATTGGGTCTTTTTGGGCCTTAATGGGCTTTATTGGGTACTTATTGGGCCTAATTGGGCTTTATTGGGATTTATTGGGCTTATTTGGGCTTTATTATGCTTTATTTAGCTTTATTGGGCCTTATTGGGCAATATTGGGCTTTATTGGGCTTTATTGGGTACTTATTGGGCTTTATTGGGCTTTATTGGGCATTATTGGGCCATATTGGGCATTATTGGGCTTTATTATGCTTTATTTAGCTTTATTGTGCCTATTTGGGCCTTATTGGGCATTATTGGGCACTTATTGGGTTTAATTGGGCTTGCATAATTGGGCCTTTTTGGGGCTTTATTGGGATTTATTGGGCATTATTGGGCTTAATTGGGCTTTATTGGGCTTTATTGGGCTTTATTGGGCCTATTTGGGCCGTATTGGGCTTTATTATGCTTTATTGAGCACTTATTGGGCCTAATTGGGCTTGCATAATTGGGCCTTTTTGGGGCTTTATTGGGCCTTTTTGGGCTTTATTGGGTCTTTTTGGCCTTAATGGGCTTTATTGGGTACTTATTGGGCTTTATTGGGCTTTATTGGGATTTATTGGGCTTATTTGGGTCTTATTGGGCTTTATTAGGCTTTATTGGGCTTTATTGGGCCTACTTGGGCTTTATTGGGTCTTTTGGGCCTTATTGGGCTTTATTATGCTTTATTGGGCTTTATTGGGCTTAATTGGGATTTATCGGGCCTTTATTGGGATTTATTGGGCATTATTGGGCTTAATTGCTTTATTGGGCTTTATTGGGCTTTATTGGGCTTTATTGGGCTTTATTGGGCCTATTTGGGCCGTATTGGGCTTTATTATGCTTTATTGGGCACTTATTGGGCCTAATTGGGCTTTATTGGGCTTCATTGGGCCTATTTGGGCCTTATTGGGCTTTATTATGCTTTATTGGGATTTATTGGGCTTATTTGGACTTTATTGGGCTTTATTAGGCTTTATTGGGCTTTATTGTGCCTATTTCGGCCTTATTGGGCTTTATTATGCTTTATTTAGCTTTATTGGGCCTTATTGGGCAATATTGGGCTTTATTGGGCCTTATTGGGTACTTATTGGGCCTAATTGGGCTTTATTGGGCTTTATTATGCTTTATTGGGCCTTATTGGGCCTAATTGGGCACTTATTGGGCTTAATTGGGCTTGCATAATTGGGCATTTTGGGGCTTTATTGGGCTTTATTGGGATTTATTGTGCCTTTTTGGGCTTTATTGGGCTTTATTAGGCTTTATTGGGCTTTATTGTGCCTATTTGGGCCTCATTGGGCTTTATTATGCTTTATTTAGCTTTATTGGGCCTTATTGGGCAATATTGGGCTTTATTGGGCCTTATTGGGTACTTATTGGGCCTAATTGGGCTTTATTGGGTACTTATTGGGCCTAATTGGGCTTTATTGGGATTTATTGGGCTTATTTGGGCCTTATTGGGCTTTATTAGGCTTTATTGGGCTTTATTGTGCCTATTTGGGCCTTATTGGGCTTTATTATGCTTTATTTAGCTTTATTGGGCCTTATTGGGCTTTATTGGGCTTTATTGGGCTTTATTGGATACTTATTGGGCCTTATTGGGCTTTATTGGGCTTTATTGGGCTTTATTGGGCTTTATTGGGCTTTATTGGGCCTTATTGGGCACTTATTGGGCTTAATTGGGCTTGCATAATTGGGCCTTTTTGGGGCTTTATTGAGCTTTATTGGGATTTATTGGGCCTTTTTGGGCTTTATTGGGCCTTTTTGGGCTTTATTAGGCTTTATTGGGCTTTATTGTGCCTATTTGGGCCTTATTGGGCTTTATTGGGCTTTATTTGGCCTATTTGGGCTTTATTGGGCTTAATTGGGCTTTATTGGGCACTTATTTAGTCTAATTGGGCTTAATTGGGCTTTATTGGGCTTTATTGGGCTTTATTATGCTTTATTTAGCTTTATTGTGCCTATTTGGGCCTTATTGGGCTTTATTATGCTTTATTGGGCTTTATTTGGCCTAATGGGGCTTTTTTATTGGGCTTAATTGGGCTTTATTGGGCTTAATTGGGCTTTATCGGGCCTTTATTGGGCCTTTACGGCCTTATTGGGCTTTATTGGGCACTTATTGAGCCTAATTGGGCCTTATTGGGCCTTATTGGGCTTTATTGGGATTTATTGGGCATTATTGGGCTTAATTGGGCTTTATTGGGCTTTATTATGCTTTATTTAGCTTTATTGGGCCTTATTGGGAAATATTGGGCTTTATTGGGCTTTATTGGGTACTTATTGGGCTTTATTGTGCTTTATTGGGCATTATTGGGCTTAATTGGGCTTTATTGGGATTTATTGGGCTTCATTGGGCCTATTTGGGCCGTATTGGGCTTTATTATGCTTTATTTAGCTTTATTGTGCCGATTTGGGCCTTATTGGGCTTTATTGGGCACTTAATGGGCCTAATTGGGCTTTATTGGGCTTCATTGGGCCTATTTGGGCCTTATTGGGCTTTATTGGGCCTATTTGGGCCTTATTGGGCTTTATTGGGCACTTATTGGGCTTAATTCGGCTTGCATAATTGGGTCTTTTTGGGCCTTAATGGGCTTTATTAGGCTTTATTGGGCCTAATTGGGCTTTATTGGGCTTTATTGGGCCTTATTGGGCTTTATTGGGCTTTATTGGGCTTTATTGGGCTTTATTGGGCTTTATTGGGAACTTTATTGGGCCTTATTGAGCTTTATTGGGCTTTATTGGGCTTTATTGGGCCTAATTGGGCTTTATTAAGCTTTATTGAGCTTTATTGGGCTTTATTGGGCTTTATTGGGCTTTATTGGGCTTTATTGGGCTTTATTGGGCCTTATTGGGCAATATTGGGCTTTATTGGGCTTTATTGGGTACTTATTGGGCCTAATTGGGCTTTATTGGGCTTTATTGGGCTTTATTGGGCTTTATTGGGCTTTATTGGGCCTTATTTGGCCTTATTTGGCCTTATTGGGCCCCTATTGGAATTTATTGGGCTTTATTGGGCTTCATTGGGCTTTATTGGGCTTTATTGGGCCTTATTGGGCAATATTGGGCTTTATTGGGCTTTATTGGGTACTTATTGGGCCTAATTGGGCTTTATTGGGCTTTATTAGGCTTTATTGGGCTTTATTATGCTTTATTTAGCTTTATTGGGCCTTATTGGGCAATATTGGGCTTTATTGGGCTTTATTGGGCTTTATTGGGATTTATTGGGCATTATTGGGCTTAATTGGGCTTTATTGGGCTTTATTGGGCTTTATTGGGCCTTATTGTGCTTTATAGGGCTTAATTAAGCTTTATTGGGTACTTATTGGGCTTTATTGGGCTTTATCGGGCTTTATATGGCTCAATTGGGCTGTATTGGGCTTAATTAGGCTTTATCGGGCCTTTATTGGGCGTTATTGGGCTTTATTGGGATTTATTCGGCCTTTTTGGGCGCTTATTGGGCGTTATTGGGCCTTTTTGGCCTTTTTGGCCTTATTGGGCTGTATTGAGCTTTATTGGGCTTTATTGGGCCTTTTTGGGACTTATTGGACCGTATTGGGCACTTATTTGGCTTTATTTGGCCTTATTGGGCACTCATTGGGCGTTATTTGGCTTATTAGGCTCTATTGGGCCTTTTTGGGCCTTATTGGGCTTTATTGAGCTTTATTGGGCTTTATTGGGCTTTATTGGGCTTTATTGGGCTTTATTGGGCTTTATTGGGCTTTATTGGGCTTTATTGGGCTTTATTGGGCTTTATTGGGCTTTATTGGGCTTCATTGGGCCTATTTGGGCCGTACTGGGCTTTATTATGCTTTATTTAGCTTTATTGTGCCTATTTGGGCCTTATTGGGCTTTATTATGCTTTATTGGGCTTTATTTGGCCTAATGGGGCTTTTTTATTGGGCTTAATTGGGCTTTATTGGGCTTAATTGGGCTTTATCGGGCCTTTATTGGGCCTTATTGGGCTTTATTGGGTACTTATTGGGCCTAATTGGGTACTTATTGGGCCTAATTGGGCTTTATTGGGATTTATTTGGCTTATTTGGGCCTTATTGGGCTTAATTGGGCTTGCATAATTGGGCCTTTTGGGGCTTTATTAGGCTTTATTGGGCTTTATTGTGCCTATTTGGGCCATATTGGGCTTTATCGGGCTTTATTGGGCCTATTTGGGCTTTATTGGGCTTAATTGGGCTTAATTGGGCTTTATTGGGCGTTATTGGGCTTTATTGGGCACTTATTGAACCTAATTGGGCCTTATTGGGCTTTACTGGGATTTATTGGGCATTATTGGGCTTAATTGGGCTTTATTGGTCCCTATTGGGCTTTATTGGGCCGATTTGGACCGTATTGGGCTTTATTATGCTTTATTTAGCTTTATTGTGCCTTTATTCGGTACTTTATTGTGGTGTTATGGCCGGTGGGGAAGTGTTTTGCAATGAAATGTTTGCAAATACCTTCACCTCAACACAACCACGAAAAGACGGAATCGACTGGAAGAGTCGATTCTGAGTTCGAAATTTTGTGGGGGCTGCTGCTAATACAAAAGAACAAGAATACAGGTTGGATTTAAATAAAATTCAAACTCAAAGTAAACAATTTCATTTATTTAGAAAGATAAAAATAAGGAAGGGTTGGAAGGAATTAGGGATGCGATAGTTTCGAGGATTCTCCGGTGTCCAACTTCTTTGTGTATTTTTCCTAGAATCAGAAAAAAAATATTATATTATAAATTATGAGTATTATAAATTTGTAGTTTAGATAAGAATAACTATTTGTTTAAACAAAAACAATTTAAAGAATTACAAAACTTATTAAAATAAAAAAGTAATATATCGATAAATGAAAATTAAAAGTTGAAATTTTACATGTACTTTTAATAAATTACATATTTGATTTTTAATTCGCGTTTTCAAGAAACTAAATATTCCCGAGTATTTAATGCATTAGATATTGTTAATAGTTAATAATTTGAGGAAAATACATATTGGGTTTTCTGGGTGTATATTACAAGCGAAAGAATAAAATAATAAAACATAGTAATATTACTGGATTGAAACCTAACAGTCCCTATTGATGCTTCTGGCTCGATCGGCTCTTCGTTCAAAGAACGACGCCGAATCGAGTCACTAGTATCACTAATAAAAAAAATATTTCCACTAAGGTGTTGTTCCTTTTATTTAAAATAAAGAGAAAAAAAATTAAAAGGTAATCAACACATTCGTCTCAATAAAAATAACAAAATATAAAAATAAAAATGAGGCTTTTACGGTTAATTATCGCCTCCTGTGGGGGGGGGGGGGTTAAGGAATGTTAATTAAGGAAAGTTAATTAAGGAATATTTTTGATATATAAAGCGGATTGCTTACCATGTCCGATGACCGATGTCGCTTCCCGAGCACTTCTGACTGCTCTTATGCTGACCTCGCGATGTCGTTCCTTATGAGAATTCGTTGATCATCAGTCCAATGACGTCGGGTCGAGTCGCGATTGTCGGAACTTAGTCGGGGTCTATCCTATACCACTTCTGGAAGAACACACAGTATCCAAATTTTGTCGGGGTCTATCCGACACCGCTGCTGAAGGAGAACTGAACTGTTTTTTCTCGAGAGAGATCATCTTATTTTTTATCTCTTTATGTATTGGTGTGTAGATATTGTCCCACGTGGAAATTGTAGCAGTTGA
Organism: Trichopria drosophilae; assembly: GCA_030407085.1. NCBI lineage: Eukaryota > Metazoa > Arthropoda > Insecta > Hymenoptera > Diapriidae > Trichopria > Trichopria drosophilae. The sequence goes on along the minus strand of CM059583.1, from coordinate 106,023,096 downwards.
ATCGATGACGAAATACTCGCTGGTATTTTGGGAGTGGGCGTGGATGTGAAGGTTCATAGTTTAGAATGTGATAAGGTGCACGTGAGAATTGGATTCTTTCTGATGAGTCCGACGCGGATACGAATGAAAAAACAGATGTTTACTTTGTCTGATAATAAGAAGCACTTCGTGGAAATTTTAGAAGCTGGGAAAGAACGGGTCGAAATGTTCGGTGGCGTGGCCCTAAGAGTTATGGACAAACGCCTTGTTGTTCTCGATTCGAATAATCAAATCAAACATAAGAGATTGGTGAAATTGAAAAATGAAAACGTGTTTGTGCGTCATGCGTTAAGTGCTAGCTAATAAAGAATGTTCATTGATGCTGGTTTACAATACGCGCAATCTGCAATTACGACAATTCGAAAATAACTAATCTAAGTCAGTTACGTAGGACATAACAGTGGCTTTATTGGGTACTTATTGGGCCTAATTGGGCTTTATTGGGCTTTATTGGCCCTTATTGGGCCTTATTGGGCTTTATTGGGCTTAATTGGGCGTTATTGGGCTTTATTGGGCTTTATTGGGCCTTATTGAGCTTTATAGGGCTAAATTGGGCGTTATTGGGCTTAAATTGGGCTTGCATAATTGGGCCTTTTTAGGGCTTTATTGGGCTTTATTGGGATTTATTGGGCCTTTTTGGGCCTTATTGGGCCCCTATTGGTATTCATTGGGCTTTATTGGGCTTAATTGGACATAATTGGGCTTTATTAGGTACTTATTGGGCCTTATTGGGCTTTATTGGGCATTATTGGGCTTTTTTGGGCTTAATTGGGCGTTATTGGGCTTACTTGGGCGTTATTGGGCTTAATTGGGCTTGCATAATTGGGCCTTTTTGGGGGTTTATTGGGCTTTATTGGGATTTATTGAGTCTTTTTGGGCCTTATTGGGCCACTATTGGGATATATTGGGCTTTATTGGGCACTTATTGGGCCTAATTGGGCTTTATTGGGCTTTATTGGGCCCTTTTGGGCCTTATTGGGCTTTATTGGGCTTTATTGGGAATTATTGGGGCTTATTGGGCCCTTTTTGGGCCTTATTGGGCTTTATTGGACCTTATTTGGATTTATTGGGCATTATTGGGCTTTATTGGACACTTATTGGGCTTTATTGGGCACTTACTGAGCCTAGTTGGGCCTTATTGGGCTTTATTGGGCTTTATTGGGCTTTATTGGGTTTTCTTGGGCTTAATTGGGCGTTATTGGGCTTTATTGGACTTTATTAGGCTTTATTGGGCGTTATTGTGCTTAATTGGGCTTGCATAATTGGGCCTTTTTGGGGCTTTATTGGACCTATTTGGTCCTTATTGGACCTTATTTGGCTTTATTGGGCATTATTGGGCTTTATTGGGATTTATTGGGCTTTATCGGGACTTTATTGGGCCTTTTTGGGCCTTATTGGGCTTTATTAGGCTTTATTGGGCCTATATGGGCCTTATTGGGCCTTTTTGGGCCTTATTGGACCTTATTTGGCTTTATTGGGCATTATTGGGCTTTATTGGGATTTATTGGGCTTTATCGGGACTTTATTGGGCCTTTTTGGGCCTTATTGGGCTTTATTAGGCTTTATTGGGCCTATATGGGCCTTATTGGGCTTTATTGCGCTTTATTGGGCCTGTTTGGGCCTTATTGGGCTTTATTATGCTTTATTGAGCTTTATTGGGCTTAATTGGGCTTTATTGGGCTTAATTGGGCTTTATGGGGCCTTTATTGGGCCTTTTTGGGCCTTATTGGGCTTTATTGGGCACTTATTGAGCCTAATTGGGCCTTATTGGGCCTTATTGGGCTTTATTGGGATTTATTGGGCATTATTGGGCTTATTTGGGCTTTATTGGGCTTTATTGGGCTTTATTGGGCCTATTTGGGCCGTATTGGGCTTTATTATGCTTTATTTAGCTTTATTGTGCCTATTTGGGCCTTATTGGGCTTTATTGGGCACTTATCGGGCCTTTATTGGGCCTTTTTGAGCCTTATTGGGCTTTATTGGGAACTTATTGAACCTAATTGGGCCTTATTGAGCCTTATTGGGCTTTACTGGGATTTATTGGGCTTAATTGGGCCTTATTGGGCTTTATTGGGCACTTATTGGGCTTAATTCGGCTTGCATAATTGGGCCTTTTTGGGGCTTTATTGGGCTTTATTATGCTTTATTTAGCTTTATTGTGCCTATTTGGGCCTTATTGGGCTTTATTGGGTACTTAATGGGCCTAATTGGGCTTTATTGGGCTTCATTGGGCCTATTTGGGCCGTACTGGGCTTTATTATGCTTTATTTAGCTTTATTGTGCCTATTTGGGCCTTATTGGGCTTTATTGGGCACATAATGGGCCTAATTGGGCTTTATTGGGCTTTATTAGGCTTTATTGGGCTTTATTGGGCACTTATTGAGCTTTATAAGCCTTATTGGGCCTATTTGGGCTTTATTGGGCTTTATTGGGCCTTATTGGGCTTTATTGGGTTTTATTGGGCATTATGGGTCAGTCTGCAAAGCAGCTGCGTAAAAGCTGTGACTCGCCCCTTGGCATTGTAAAGGAATAATGTACTCTCTTTACGTGACCAATAAAGACGTTTTTTATTATTATTATTAATATTATTGGGCTTTATTGGGCTTTATTGGGCTTTATTGGGCATTATTGGGCCTTATTGGGCCCTTTTTGGGCCTTATTGGGCTTTATTGGAACTTATTTGGCTGTATTGGGCATTATTGGGCTTTATTGGGCACTTATTGGGCTTTATTGGGCTTTATTGGGCTTTATTGGGCATTATTGGGCCTTATTGGCCACTTTTTGGGTCTTATTGGGCTTTATTGGGCTTTATTGGGCTTTATTGGGCATTATTGGGCTTTATTGGACACTTATTGGGCTTTATTGGGTTTTATTGGGCTTAATTGGGCCTTTGTGTGCTTTATTGGGCTTTATTGGGCTTTATTGGGTTTTATTGGGCTTAATTGGGCGTTATTGGGCTTTATTGGACTTTATTGGGCTTTATTGGGCTTAATTGGGCGTTATTGTGCTTAATTGGGCTTGCATAATTGGGCCTTTTTGGGGCTTTATTGGGCTTTATTGTGATTTTTTGGGCCTTTTTGGGCCTTATTGGGCCCCTATTGGGATTTATTGGGCTTTATTGGGCTTTATTGGGCGTTATTGGGCCTATTTTGGCTTTATTTGGCTTTATTGGGCTTTATTGGGCATTATTGGGCCTTATTGGGCCCTTTTTGGGCCTAATAGTGCTTTATTGGACCTATTTGGTCCTTATTGGACCTTATTTGGCTTTATCGGGCATTATTGGGCCTTATTGGGCTTTATTAGGCTTTATTGGGCCTATATGGGCCTTATTGGGCCTTATTGGGCTTTATTGGGCTTTATTGGGCCTTTTTGGGCCTTATTGGGCTTTATTATGCTTTATTTAGCTTTATTGGGCCTATGTAGGCCCAATAAGTGTCTGTTTGGGCCTTATTGGGCTTTCTTATGCTTTATTGAGCTTTATTGGGCCTATTTGGGCCTTATTGGGCTTTATTATGCCTATTTGGGCCTTAGTGGGCTGTGTTGGGCTTTATTGGGCATTATTGGGCCTTATTGGGCCTTATTGGGCCCTTTTTGGGCCTTATTGTGCCCTTTTTGGACCTTTTTTGGCTTTATTGGGCATTATTGGGCTTTATTGGGCTTTATTGGGCCTTTTTGGGCTTTATTAAGCATTATTGGGTACCTATTGGGCCTTATTGGGCTTTATTGGGCTTTATTGGGCTTTATTGGGCTTTATTGGGCTTAATTGGGCTATATCGGGCCTTTATTGGGCCTTTTTGGGCCTTATTTGGCTTTATAGGGTCTTTTTGGGCCTTATTGGGCTTTATTGGGCACTTATTGGGCTTTATTGAGCCTTTTTGGGCCTTATTGGGCTTTATTGTGCTTTATTGGTCCTTATAATAATAATAATAATAATAATAATAATAATACGTCTTTATTGCACAAAAAAAATAATTGTACAAGGGGCGAGACACAGCACAGTGCTGTTTTGCAGCCTGACCCAACTACGTTGTTACATGAAGTATAAAGTTACAAACATTATAATTTTAATCAATACATTCATTTGATTGACACAGTGGCTCGCAGAGCTCACAGAACTTATAAACTAATATACAAAACTAAAATACAAATCTATGGGGCCCAAAGCGAAGGACGCGTAACACAATGTGGCTATGCAAAAAGCTGCATCTTAGCCTATCTTCCCAAATGGCCTACTCTCACCTCCACGTGTGCTTATTAAAGCCGGTGGGCCCTGGACTCTTAGCAAACTTGCCAGAGATTGGGTAACCAACCCCAGTGGATGGCGAGGTAAGAGACAAACGAGAGAGGCATAACAACGGGGAGTAGGGCTAACCACCCTACTCCCTGTATTTGCGGTTACACATCGAATAACGCGCAGGGCTCCTGACCATCGGGCTGCTTCGGATGCAGCCCAGTCCCGAGGTGGAGGAGCCGAAACAGGTGTCCCGGGACGACGACCAGCTGATGTCCACGGACGATTTCAGTGGACGGAGGATCTCAGGCAAGATCTAATGCGCTGCTATGAGGAGAGCTGTCCGCAACAGAGAGGCTACATGGCGCGAATGCACAGTCGGTTTGCATTAATGCATCCCGAACTGGCAGATCGCTTTTCTCAACAACAACTGAGAGATTATGTGGCCTTTCTGAGGCGGACGGGTTTCGTTGTTCCCAGCTGTCAACCGGTACCGGATGTGCGGGCAATAACAACTGAGCCCGTAGGCGGTGCTGAGAGAGATGCTCCACATTATGAAAGCACGACACTCGTGTTTAGGCAAAATTTGACAACAAAAATTTTGCCTAAACAACGAGAATTAAACAGAGCAAATAGCCTACTTCTGGATGCTCTTCCAGATGACTGCGACCTGTGGCAAGTCAATTGTGCCGTTTACGAGGCTGCAAGTGATCTGGTGACTCCGCGAAATCTGACACAGATATCGGGGAGTCGGCAGATTACAAAACGCATGTCTCAATTGAACGGCAAGATTCGACTGACACGGAAGCTCGCTTCCCGAGTTCAGTGTGTGATCGACTATTTAACATCTGGCCGTTCATTTACGGCAAAAGTCAAGAAGTTCGTACAACAACTGCGGACGTACTATCACACACTGAACAAGCTGAAGTTGCTCAACATCAAGCAACGTTTGGCGGATAAAATTCGGGTTATGGCGGATGCCAAAAAGAGGCTGCAAAGACGGGAGGATGGAATTCGACAAAATGCAATATTTTAGACGAATCCTTCCAACCTCTTCAAACACCGTATCGCAGCCTCAAGCGAGTTTCCGTCGATGGCCGCAGTTGAGGAATTCTGGGGGAGCATCTACGAGAGAACATCTAGGCTTAATGCAGACACTCCAGGTATTGAAATCTTCACCGAGTTGTGCGACAAAGTCACACAACAAAGTGAAGATTGCCCACCCGTCAGTGCTTTAGAGGTGAAAAATGCCATCACAGGAGCGAGGAATTTCTCCTCGCCGGGCTGGGATGGAATTAATAACTATTGGTGGAAGAAGTTCACTTCTGTCCATCAACACCTAGCCCGAATATTCACCTCTTATATAAATGGAGACCAACCCATTCCGCACTGGCTGGTGGAGGGCCGAACGACACTGATCCCAAAATCGGGAGACTTGTCCGATCCGAAAAACCATAGACCGATCACGTGTCTCAATACGTTATACAAATTGTTCACTAACATCTTGAACGAACGTATTGAGAAATCCGTGAAACCGGTGTGGCAACGGATAGTAGAACAACGAGGCTGCAAAATGGGTGTATCCGACTGCAAGGACAACTTGCTTATCGACAGGTGTGTTTTTCAGGACGCAGTCCAGTACAAGCGTAACCTGTCGATAGCCTGGCTGGATTACATGAAGGCGTATACTCAACATCGCACGAGCTTTTAAGCTTGTTGCTCAAACGCCTTCATGTCCACCCAAACATAGTGAGAATTGTAGAAGACTTGATGCCTCTTTGGAAAACACGCTTTGTCATGACATCGGGCAAGCATCGAACCATGTCTAGACTGGTTCAATTCCAAAGAGGTGTCTATCAGGGAGATTCTCTGAGTCCTCTGCTCTTCTGCATCTCACTATTGCCTCTATCCGTTGTTCTCTGGAAATCTCAAGGGTACATGTGTGGACCGCCCGGTGAACGTGTACATAAGATCACCCATCTTTTCTATATGGATGATCTTAAATTATACGCATCAGGCGAAGATCAATTACATCGATCTCTGAACATCGCCCTCACATACTCGAGAGATATCGGTATGGAATTCGGATTGGACAAGTGTGCAGTCGTTCATTTGCACAGAGGAAGGTCAGGCTCCCATAACAACGATATGGAGCTCGTCAACGGAAATGTCATCCGCCACCTTAGCGCCGAAGAAGCCTACACATACCTGGGCATACCTCAAAGGCATGTCCAGGATGTGCAGGCTGCTAAAACTACCATCATTAAGAAATACCGGCGCATTCTCCGTCAGATCTGGTCATCAGAATTGACCGGGAGAAATAAGGTGGCAGCCACGAATATGTTGGCCGTATCACCAGTGCTCTATTCTTTTGGAGCACTGAAGTGGAACGTTGACGAGCTAAGGGATCTTGACCGAAGCACACGGACGATGATTTGTATGCAACGCAGTTTGCATCCAAGATCTTCCGTGGAACGACTGTATTTGCCCCGAAATATGGGAGGTCGTGGCCTTTTAAGCCTGGAGTGTATGCATGACCGATTGGTCCTCGAAACAGCTTGCGACGTGATTAATCGAACGGAGGATCCCCTGATGATGCTAGTACATCAGCATGAAATTCAGGGGAAGGGGGCGTTTTTGTACAACGCGGCGGAACGAGCGGCGCGAAACCTCGGTCTGGTTTTCAACGTGGGACGTAGTGGTGCACAGGAGGCTGAATCAGTCATCAATCTGTGCCCAGTGCGTCTCAGGGCTAACATACGGAAGGAACAACTCCGTATGTTGGAGGGAAGGCATATCGACAAGCCGTTGCGTGGACAATTCTTTCGAAATGTCCAACAACTTGGCTTGTCGGCAGAGATGACCTTCTCCTTCTTAAGATCAGCCGGCTTGAAATCCGAGACCGAGGGTTTTATCTTCGCATGCCAGGATGGGGTCATCAATACCTTAGCGTATCACCAGAACATCTTACACCAGGCGGTACAGAGTACGCTTTGTAGATTGTGTAGATGTCATGCTGAGACACTAATGCATCTTTTGGCAGCATGCCCAATATATGCAGTTTCAGCATACATCGAGCGTCACAATGCGGCTCTTCGAGTGCTGTATTACCATCTTCGCAGCACTTATGGTATTGATGCAACCCCAGTTTTGCCGTACGTCCCCACTGATATTGAATCCGTTGTCGGGAATGAGTCTTGCCGAATATACTGGAATTACTCATTCCCGACGAGCAGGCAAATATCAGCCAATAAGCCTGACATCGTCCTTGTTGACTTCGATGACAAATCCATCTTCGTCATCGAGTTTTCTGCACCAGCAGAAACAAATATAGTCAGCAAAGAGGACGAAAAACGGATGAAATATCAGGAACTCCTGTTCGAGATTCGCAAGCTGTATCGAGGGTTCAAAATCAAGCTCGTCGTGCTGATAATTGGAGTGCTGGGAGGAATGAGATCAACTTTCCTCCAAAACATCAAAAGCATTCCGGCCTGTCGAGAACATGCAAGTTCCATCGCCGGCCGAATGCAGAAAGCAGTGCTGCTGGAATCTCTCCGTCTACTGAGGTCACACGAGATCCTGTAACCACTAACCCAATGGTAGAGGGAGTGGTTACAGTTGCAAACGAAATGGCCCGGTGCAGTCTGCAGCGGAGGAGATGGATATCGGAGCCACTTTTCTGCTGCAGACTGCACACGTGGATTCTGGAGGGCCAAGGGAGGTTAGGGGTTTTAGTCGGTAAACCTTGCCGTTAACATCAAAAGTGAGGGAGTCCGACACACGGGGGGTTACACAACATCTTCAACCCCCTATGGTGCCTAATGCATTTCCCCCCACCAGTAAAAAAAAAAAAAAAAAAAAAATACGTCTTTATTGCACAAAAAAAATAATTGTACAAGGGGCGAGACACAGCACAGTGCTGTTTTGCAGCCTGACCCAACTACGTTGTTACATGAAGTATAAAGTTACAAACATTATAATTTTAATCAATACATTCATTTGATTGACACAGTGGCTCGCAGAGCTCACAGAACTTATAAACTAATATACAAAACTAAAATACAAATCTATGGGTACATAAAAAAGTGTATAAATATAACTAGAGAAACGGTATTGAGTGTAGAGCACCCATTGAAGTACGCTGTGGGTATTAGGAACGTTGTACTTTACACAGATGCGATTTGGTAATGGAAATGAAGGAACGTGGGGAATTAATTGAAGATCTTATGCTGAGAGGCAGGGCATTAAAAAATTTTTCCAGAAATATAAGAAAACGCACCTTTAAATTTTGAAGAAGAATGAGTTGGATATTGAAGAGTAAAGGACGTGACGACTCTAGCATTACTTCTCGAACTCCCCAGCATCATCAGTTTGTCATATAGGTATTGCGGTACACGAGTAAAAATAATCCTGTAGTTTAGCCTTAATTTCATGGTAAGCCAACCTGAATTTAGAAGAGCCGGGGTAATATGATCATATTTTTTAACTCCGTAACTAAAACGTAAGCAGGCATTCTGGACTGCTTGAACCTTTCGCCAATTATCACCATTAAGACATCGGCCATATACCGCAAAGCAAAACGTAAGATGAGATAAAATTAAAGCTTCACATAATTTAAGCTTAGTTTGCTTGGAAAATAGGCGTCTGAATGGAAATAACTGTCGTAGTTTTAAATAAGAGATGGAAGCTTTTTTTATAACGTGGCTAGAAAAAGACCAATCACTATTTAAGATAACACCGAGATTCTTGGCTTCACATACAACTGGAATAATGCTATCATTAATGATAATTTTCTGGGATATAAGTTCCTCAGCCACTAGTCTACGATTATTCGGATTGCCTACAATTAATATTTTCGACTTCAACGGATTTAGAAGGAGTGCATTGCTTGCTGCCCAGGCTGCAATGTTATTCAACTCGAAGTTGAATTTCCCGATAGCTTCATGTGATTTTTTTGGATCATAAGACAATATGACTTGCGTGTCATCCGCGTAAGTTTTTATCTTAACTTGGTCGCATAAGTTGTAGATGTCACTAGTTGCAATTATAAAAAGAAGTGAACTAAGTTTGGCACCCTGGGGACAACCACGTGTCAACATTTGACGATTAGAAGTCACCGAGGGGCTACCAAAAACAACAGATTGGGACCGGTTGCAAAATAAGATGAAACGAGTTTGCAAGCATCATCAGAAAACCCATAATAAGATAGCTTAGCAATAATTAATTCATGGTTTAAAGTGTCAAATGCACGGGTAAAGTCCAGGAGGCCAATCACAGTTACCAACCTTTTATCGTATCCAAAAAGAACGTCCTCAGAGATGTCCAGTAGAGCTGTTTCGCAACCGAAACCACGTCTGAAGCCAGATTGGTGCGTAGGTAACAATTGGAATTGGTCGAAATAGTAAAGTATTTGCTCATACAGAACTACTTCAATTATTTTATAAAACAATGGAAGAAACTAATGGGGCGTAAATCAGAGAGAAGTTTCGGTTGTTGAAGTTTAAATAGAGGGTACACTTTAGCATGTTTCCAAATCGAAGGGAAGCTGTTGCTACAAATCACCGAGTTAACAGCATGCAGCAGCTCTGGAAGGCAATGTTTGTATACACGCAGAAACATCTCACCAGAGATCCCATCAGAACCAGCCGCACTGCACTTTATTGTCGTGATAACCTTAATTAAGGAACTCATGTTAATATCAGTGAAAGAAAAAGAGACATGCTTTGGTAATTTTTCGGAACGGGAAGTTTTAAAAAACTGAAGAAAAGTAGGGTTAGGAAGAATAATAGGAACAGATACAAAATGATCATTGATAGTGTTCGGGTCTTGTAGCAAAAGAGGGAGATCGGGTGAGATGTTTTTGTTTTTACCTAGAAAGTTTACCGCCTGCCAGAATTTTTTCTCAGGTAGCTTGCACAAGTGCATTAAAAATACTTTTCGTTCACATCTTATCATGTTAGTTGTGCGATTTCTCAGTTGCTTATAATAGACGATATCTTTTTGCAATTTGGTTTTTCGCATTTTGGTTTGAGCCAAGTTTCGTTTCTTAATGAAGATTTTTACCGTGTCAGTTAACCAAGGAGCCTGTAATTTCGATACCCTAACAGTTCTTATGGGAGCAAAGTTATTAAACAAATCCATAATTGTATTACTGAGAAATGAGGCCTTGTCTTCAGAATTATCAAATGATGTTATGAGACCCCATGGTGTGCAAGCAGCTGCAAGATCAAATCCAGCCTCATCGAAATTTCGGAAATCACGAATCTGAATAAATTTAGATACCTGATGAGGTCTGGGACAATCAATGCAGCAGCTGATTAAGCATTGATCAGAAATATCAAGCTCGTTGGATGACGACACTTCTAAAACTAACACAGATTTCGACACAAAAATAAGATCAAGTAAGGTAGCTGAAGAAGATGTAACTCTTGTCGCTTTATTAATTAATTGCCGTAAACCGCATTGATTTGACCATTCAAGCAGTCTTTTACTAGCAAGCTGATCAGGTTGTAAAAGATTAATATTTAAGTCCCCTGTGATTATAATTTGATCGACAGTGGAAATAAGGGAGTTAATTGTAGTCTGCAAGTTAGCTAAAAATTTTAATGGAACTTGAATTGGCCGATAGAGCACACCTACTGCAAATTTAATTCCATGGTGATTAAAAGTCGCCCATAATTGCTCTAGGCCGTACTCATCAGTCGGTACATCAAATTGAACACAAGGAATATATTTTTTAAAGTAGAACATAACTTTACCGCCTCTTGCATGATTTCGATCAGCATGAAGGAGATTATAATATTGGTCCCTTATTGGTCCCTTATTGGGCTTTATTGGGCTTTATTGGGCCTTATTGGGCCTTATTGGGCTTTATTGGGCTTTATTGGGCCTTTATCTGCCTTATTGGGCTTTATTGGGCTTTATTGGGCCTTTTTGGGCTTTATTGGGCCTTTTTGGGCTTTATTGGGCCTTATTGGGCCTTATTGGGCTTTATTGGGCCTTATTGGGCTTTATTGCGCTTTATTGGGCCTTATTGGGCCTTAATGGGCTTTATTGGGATGATTGTGCTTTATTGGCCCTTATTGGTCCTTTTTGGGCCTTATTGGTCTTTACTGGGCTTTATTGGGCTTTATTGGGCTTTATTGGGCTTTATTGGGCTTTATTGGGGATTTATTGGGACTTATTGGGCCTTATTAGGCCCTTAGTGGGCTTTATTAGGCTTTATTAGGCCTTATTGGGCCTTATTAAGCAATTACTGGGCACTTATTGACCCTTATTGGGCTTTATTGGGCCTTTTTGGGCCTTATTGGGCCTTAGTGGGCCTTATTTGGTCCAATTGGGCCTTATTGGGCCGTTATTGGGACTTATTGGGCTTTATTATGCCTTTTTTGGCCTTTTTAGGCCTTATTGGCTTTTATTGGGCTTTCTTGGGCTTTATTGGGCCTTATTGGGCATTATTGAGCTTCATTGGGCCTTATTGGGTCTTATTGGGCTTTATTGGGCCTTTTTGGGCCTTATTGGGCTTTACTGGGCTTTGTTGGGCTTTATTGTGCTTTATTGGGCCTTATTGGGCATTATTGGGCCTTATTGGGCATTATGAGGCCTTATGAGGACTTATTGGGCCTTATTGGGCCTTATTGGGCCTTATTGGTCCTTATTGGGCCTTATTGGGCACTTATTGGGCCTTATTGGGCTATATTGGGCCTTTTTGCGCCTTATTAGGCTTTTTTTGGCTTTTTTTGGCCCTTATTTAGCCTTATTGGGTTTTATTGGTCCCTTTTTGGGCTTTTTTTGGCTTTGTTGGGCTTTATTGGGCTTTTTTGGGCCTTTTTGGTCTTTTTTGGGCTTTATTGGGCCTTATTGGGCTTTATTGGGCCTTATTGGGCCCTTATTGGGCCTTATTGGGCCTTATTGGGCCTTGTTGGGCCTTATGGGGCCTTATTGGGCATTTATTGGGCCTTATTGAGCTATATTGGGCCTTTTTGCGCCTTATTAGGCTTTATTGGGCTTTATTTGGCCCTTATTAAGCCTTATTGGGTTTTATTGGTCCCTTATTGGGCTTTATTTGGCTTTATTGGGCTTTATTGGGTACTTATTGGACTTTATTTGGCTTTTTTGGGCCCTTATTGGGTTTTATTGGTCCTTTTTGTGCCTTATTGCGACTTATTGGGCCTTATTGGGCTCTTATTGGGTTTTATTGGGTTTTGTTGGGCCTTATTGGGCTTTATTGGGCTTTATTGGGCTTTATTGGGCATTTTTAGGCCTTATTGGGCTTTATTGGGCCTTATTGGGCCTTTTTGGGCCTTATTGGGCTTTATTGGTCCCTTATTGGGCTTTATTGGGCTTTATTGGGCCTCATTGGGCTTTAATGGACCTTATTGGGCCTTTTTGGGCCTTATTGGGCTTTATTGGTCCCTTATTGGGCTTTATTGGGCTTTATTGGGCCTTATTGGGCTTTATTGGGCCTTATTGGGCCTTTTTGGGCCTTATTGGGCTTTATTGGTCCCTTATTGGGCTTTATTGGGCTTTATTGGGCCTCATTGGGCTTTATTGGACCTTATTGGGCCTTTTTGGGCCTTATTGGGCCTTATTGGGCGCTTATTGGGCCTCATTGGGCATTATTGGGCTTTATTGGGCCTTATGGGGCCTTATTGGGTAGACCGGAGTGAAAAACAAAACTCTTTTCGAATCGAATCGTAATAGTGCGGAAAAGTTGCCATTTTTCATTGCGAATTCAGGGAAAAAAAGTTTTTTGAAATCGGACAACATCATCCGTTCGCGCATCGCAGTCAAAGTTTATGAATTTAATTCGAAATTGAGCGGATTTAAGAAAAATCGTACATCATCATTTAATCATTGTAAATAATGTCTGATCAAGCTCATTTTAAGTGCTTAGCATGATTTTATGGTACATTATGATAAAAAATGATTTCCTCCCCCCCTCTCTCTTTTCACCGCGGGGGGGGGGGTATCAATTCGTAGTTAAAAATGATAAAAAATGTAGTTGGCAAAAACAAGTTGAACGTTGATTTATCTATCTGAGTTTTTGTGTGGTGTCTACCACACATAATATAAATAGATGCCTAACTTTGTGGTCCAATTGGAAACATGTACCACCCTCCCCCCCTCCCTCCCTCTGTGCAGCTCCTTGCCCACCCTTTTTTGGACGACTCAGAACTCACCACGGGAAGGTGGCTGCACTGCGAGTTCCATCCCTACCCTTCCCACCCAGTCATTTATAAATTGTTGAAGACAATTATTTAGCAATAGCGAACTCTGCTTTAGTATCAAATTTAGGCATCATGGCACGAGAGGCGAGGGTTTCCCTTATGAACCCATCACGTCTCTCATGCTCATATACTTTTGAGGCGGCTTGTGTTACTAATTTAACGCAGCGCTCCACGGCCTGAGTGTGACATGGAATATCTGCCAAATTTATATTTAATTTTGGTTTCTCCTTACGAATTATTAATTGTGCAATTGTGTCTGAAGAAAAACTTGCCAACAAGTAACTTTTGTTTCTGACCAATTTATTAATTCGTAATATTCATTAGATTCAACATTAATTTTGGGAACCAAAAAATTTCTTACATTTTCGCGCCTTTTACGGGAACTTTTTTAGTTTTTAGCACTCGCATAAGTCCGAGCTCTCGGACATGTTCTCTGTCATCAACCACCATCGAGAGAAGAATGTTTTCTGGATGGGCAAAGAAGGCATTTGTTTGGATGACTTTATGAACCACGTCTTGGACTTTCGAAGGTAAATTTCTGCATTTTTTAATACACTCTAAAATATGTTTAGGTCCTTCAACTATTGAAGATTTAGTTTTGATTTCGAACCACATAGGAACGTATACTGTAAGAATGTACTTTATAATCTGATATTTTCAGATGGCTTTTGCAGGGAAATGTACAACCTCAGAAACCTGTTTGCAGTTGTCAACCACCGCGAGTGTGATATTGGTCCTGGATCACGATTTTCTAGGTCTTTGGAGCAAGATCCACCATCAATGGCAATGATAATGTCATGTAAGTATCTTTGTTCTTTACTTAGGTTTTCATAATCAACTATTTCTGGAAGAGAGCATTCAATTTTTTGAAAAGCAACGACAGGTAGAGACTCGCAATGAACCAACTATTTCCCGGAGGACCATTAAAAGACTGAGGCCCAGAGGTTTTCCCATCAAGTGCTTCCACAAGATGCCGTAGAGGTAGCTCATTGAAATGGAGGAGACAGATAGCCCATTGCACTGTTCTTTGAAGACGCATTTCTATATATTTAATTGCTCCATTTTTCCAACCTGTATTTGTTGAATTGCCATCAGAACCAATCACTACAATGTTTGACGTATCTATTCCATTCTCTTCAAAATGATCTACAATGCAGAACGCTGTATCTTTTCCAGTTTTAGAGGTAGGCACTAAATGGCATATATACTTCGATCCTGATTCCTCAATTACTGAAATATGTTCTTCTTTTCTAACAGTTTGGTGTCGTTTGCATCCTTTTTCCATCAATACTAACGTGTCGTCCATTCTTCCATCGAAGTACACGCACATCAGATCATTAATTTGTCCCGTTACCTTATCAGATGTAATCAATTTCGCTCGACACTTTTCTTCCTCTCTTCTAATTTTACTTCTGTCGATGATAAGAGATTTATTACTATCTGTAACGAGACCTAGATCTTTAAGTACGCTAGAAGTAATAGCAGCTGTTGCTCTGTCAGACACGCCAAAACGATCACTTGTCAAAACAGTTGCTGGAAGTGATAAGCGCATCTGTTCAGTCTTCAGACAATCTGCTTGGGAAGATGAAAAGCGCGGGAACTGAAAATCGGGATCATCCTCATCATTATTATTTTCAAAAGTTGTCTCTGTTTCAGGCAAAAAGAGGGTCCAGGTAAGCTGCTTCCTTTGCATCAATCGGCCCGATCTTACCTAGTCTGAGGTGTCTTTGTGCGTAGAGAAATTTTATTTCTAATGGAGGAACTTTTCTTTCTTTAGGGCAAGTGCAGTCGACAAGTATCGGGTTGAGACAACTGCATGTGTCAAAGCTTTTTTCGCAAGAACAATGCAACGTCATCTCACATTTACAAGATGCTATATCAAATAAAGAATTTGAACATTGTTCAATAAAATCATTGTATTTTTTCGGTTTCTCAGCCGTATCTTTGTCCCTTGAATAAGATTTACGAAGTGTCATCAATACATAATATTGATCGTGCAGCTTCTTGATCTTTTGAACGACTCTTGTATGAGAAACGAATGGAATCGAAGCTTTGGAATAGAGAGACTCAATCTCGCAAGCTACAGTGTCTGCCACAGCTGCGAACGCCAATTTTTGACCAGATCTGGCAGCAGTGGATTCTACCGTCATATCGTATCTCACTTGCTTCCAATATTTGATAACATCGGCATTAGTGGAAATGACCGATGACAGCAGTGACTTTGGTGCGCGAAAAAATGGGCAGTGTACGACGTTACGCGTAACTGATATGACACATGTAAAGCCTACAACCTTATAAAAGAAATTAGGAAAATGTATGGGCTACGGAATTCAAAAAGTCTCAGGTAAAGCAACTCAGCGAATAAATGTCAGCATATAAAATTCATGATATAATATCAGTACTTGGCACCTGCCCGTCTTATAACCAAATAAAAATCCATTTCTTTAACGGGTGCCGTGGGCGCCGTAGATATTACGGCGACCTTTACGACGCCGCCTAGCGGCTCAAATCTTAACTATATTCGTGAAGAAATTGAGAGAAGTGCTCTCATCGCATATGCATGCTGTAGGTACAACCACCTTTCGGTGGTGAGTTTTGAGCTGTCTGAAGACGAGCTGCGAAGAGCCGCACGGTCGGAAGGGGGGTGGGGGAGGGGGGAAGGAAATCGTTTTGTATCACAATGTACCGTAAAATCATGCTAAATACTCGAAATGAGCTTGATCAGATATCATAAACTTTGACTGCGATGCGCGAACGGAAGATGTCCGATTTCAAAAAACTTTTTTTCCCTGAATTCGCAATGAAAAATGGCAACTTTTCCGCACTATTACGATTCGATTCGAAAAGAGTTTTGTTTTTCACTCCGGTCTAATATATAGCCTCCTGTATTAGTTGTTTAAAAATGATTTTTTAAAATATAATGCTTTGAAAAAAACATGAAATTTAGAATTAATTAATTTTAGTTTTTGAGGTTGATATTTAATTTTTACTATTACGATTGCTACAGGCACACATAGCAATGTTCATTCTACAAATCACGGTAGTTAGTGTTATATTTAGAATAATAAAAACAAATTTAACAAATTTAGACCCCTTTTTAAATGTCTTCAAACCGATGGTATCTTCTATACTTTACACATTTCACGCGAATACCGATAAATTTTGTACAAAATTAATTAAATCCAACCATTGTCAGTCACTCGGAATTTAAAATTAACAGAGTCTGTTATAATACAAAATTTGTCTGGATTCTTTCGAGAATACACTTTTCGAGATAGCAAAGCATTGCCAACGATTAAAGCAGTTCTAAAATGATCAATTGATAAGGTAGGAATCACTGATATATATTATATGGATAGGATATATGCATGTTTCGGCTGTTTGATTTTTGGGACAGGAAGACTTTTGGTTCGTCTAATCTAAGGGGTACTTGCGCTAATGCCAATTGTTTTCCTACCTAATCTCGTAGTGTGCCACTTTTTTCATTCTATTTCCTATGCATTTCATATACATCAGTGGTAGGAATATACGCAAAACAATCTAAGTTAAAAATGAGTGAACGGATTTTTCAAGATTCGGGTTTTGGAATGGCAATTCCGACTATTGTATACAAAGTACTATATACTTTGGTATTTTATAGAAGGTTGTGTATAGTAATTACAATTACCCTTCCAGAAGCCTAATTTTTCTATTCTAGTCAACAATCCGTTTTAATATCGATTTTTTAAGCGTATATTATTACTTCCTTATCGACTGCTTACAATAATGAATGAAAAGCACGTGGTTTATTATAACGACGCTCATAATAGATTACGTTAAAGTTTAAATTAAATTGAAAATACCGTACGAAACTTGTATGTGATGTATTTATGAGATGTGGTTCATGGCTGCCAAAGGTAACGTTGTCAAGAACTGCTACAATGAAACACAGTCCGTTATCTGTTAAAAATAAACATATATCTGCTTTTTTTATAGTTTGCATCAGCATAATTCCGTGAGCATTCTAACACTGTGTTTCGAAATATTACTATAGAAGACCTTTAATTAATCAAAAGTTAATGAAACAACGAAAACAACGGGTCATTCATTTAAGTAGTAATTAGTTCTACTAGGATCAACATGCAAATGAAAAGACGGCTAACAATGAATAGACGATTTTCTACATATTGCTATTTTTTATGAATGTACGGTGCACAAAGTCTAAGAAATACGTGTTTTTATTTTCTTTAATCATTCACAACAATGTTTACACAATTATTAACCTTCAAATGTTTATTATTTTGTAGAAAAAAGCAAAATTTTGAAGCTGTCCAAAACTGGTAAGGAAAACGTCCCATTTGATTTACCTGACCATCCATTGGGGTTTAACGAATTTTTTCACAAAAGTACAAATTTCAAGTCAAGAATTAAATGAAATCAAGTTGTATCACACACGAATAAAATGTGTGCAGTCTAACGATTCTAATGGTTATATCATACTTAGAAATTTGTTACAGAAGTACATACTTACAACCGAGCAAAGTGTAAAAATTGTTTAACTGTCCATTCATTGGCATATACACCCTACTAAATAGTTAAAATTATAAATTCATTAGACAAATTGAGCCAATGAATTAACACTTTTTGGTTTCTTACTAGTCAAAATCATTACTAAATGAATATCAGTAACCCCCGTGGTCCTTCTATACTTAGTAGCTTTTTTATTCCATCACATTTACAGAAGCAAAGTTTACTATTTTCCTTACATCAGAATACATGGAATTTATATATTGTAACTTTATATATTGTAAATAAATCATTAGAAATAATAAGATGCATGATCTAATAATAAATCATTAAAAGACGGAATGGTAAGAAAAATTAAATTAGAAGTAAAAAATCCATTGTTGAAAATAATATGTCTAATATTGTGAGTATTCTTCAGCACTCCTGATTTTCGTAATCAATATTTTCAACGAGAATGGATTTTTTTACCATCCTATGTAACCAACAAGACCAACGAAATGAAGAAAGTTCAAGATTTAATTATTAAACATACATCGCATCTGATCTTATACCATCGTTCGGAGAGGAAAAATGAATTTTCTATTGGCTGGTTTTGTAAAAGATCGACGTTTGAGAATTCTATTATATTCCAGACCCGTAAATATAAGCACCCATAGAAAATAAATGTTTATCTTTTCTTGCGCTAGAGAAACTAAATGTTTGGTTACGATTACCAATCGTTTGATTCTTCCAGCCAATTATTTTTTTCCTTATACTTCCAAAAATCTTTATTAATAATATGCAATGTTCAATTTATGTTTTTGGAGCATTTTTTTCTCCATCTGCGCCAATTATATTCCGGACACAATTTTTTCGAAATTAGTCGCCCTAGCAGGTTATGAGTACATGTAAACATTGTTATCCCTTAAGGAATTCCCTGTAAATTATAAAATATTAGTTTACTTATTTCAGGCATATAATGTTATATAATACATCTATAGAGCCTTCTCGGAACGCAGGGTTGTAAGAATAATATCTGATGTAAAACTTTTTACGAACTTTTCCGATGTTGATATGACTAATTTCATGTCGTATATACATTACATATAAATATTACATAGATGTCGTATATACATTACATAGATAAACACTGCAAGATTGTTAGAACACTTGTCGGTACACTACAAACGTTATTTAATTCAAATTGATTTATTGATTCAATTTAATTAAATAGATTTCATTCTATTAAATGCGCATGTTATAAATTCGACTAAAAAATTAAATAGTTTCAAATATATATTTTTAATTAAAGCAATTAACTATAAATAGTAATAAAGAAATACGTAATATTTTTTCTTGTTAGGTTAATTTTCCCTTTTTATGTAATATAATATAATGTTATATAATATTGATGGATGTTTAATTTTTTGAAAATTAAAATTTGTAATTTTAAAAGTATACTGGAAATAGTTATAAAAATACTAAAAAATTCTATAAATGACAACATTGATAGATAAAAAGTAACGACTTCTTCTTGAAAAAATTGATGATTTTCTAGCATCTCTTCCACGCTACGAAGGTCGTGTCGTAATATAAAACAACATAATTCTGTACCTGAATACAAAACATAATAGAAAAAATGCTTCTTCAAATGATTAAAAAAATGGTAAAATGATCATTTTAATGTGTGTTTTTAATTTGTGCTATAATTAATGGTTTTAGAAAATGCACGAAAAAAATGAAATAGTTGGATCCATTATTGGAATAGTTAGGTTATTAGAAACTCTTGAGTTCTTTTTATCATTTAAAGAGTAAATTTAGCTATCCAATTTGTTGCGATCAATATTTTAAATAATATAATCAACTGAAAAATTTTGCAAAATAGAATATCATTTATGTTATCTCAACCATGTTCTCATCCGATAGGGTATGTTATATATAATAATCATTTTATGCTGCTTCAAAAGTCAATATCTGAAACGTGTTTCATATTTAAAAATATTATATTACGTCATACATACAGGATCACGAAATATTTACTTTGTTACTGTTTTCATTACACCTCATATCGACGCCACAAACGAAAACTACACTGAAAAAAGTGTGAAGTAAAATTACATTTCATGTATGTAATTGTTTACAATGATTTTCGTGGTCAAATTACACATTTGTTGTAATTTTTCAGCGATTTTCAGAAGTTTTTTACAGTACATAAGTAATATTATATTAAAACTTTAATTTTTACAACGAGAATCATTGGACACAAAAATGCCACTAATAATTGTGATAAATATACAATAAAATGGAAAAGTGAAAACAATGTAATATTACAGCAACTGTGTAAAATAGAATAGTTTCATTAGGAAACTTCCATACTTTTTCAAGGAAATTTTACACTGAAATGTGATATATTACCAGCATTTAGTAAATTTCCAGCAATTATCAGTGGTATTTTTTTGTCTACAAATCCTATGATTTTCGTGGTAAATTTACATCAACATTTTTTACAGTGGAGCCTGTTTCATTTAAAATAACATACAAACGTGTTAGTTTTCGTAAGAGGCGTCGATATATTATAGAATAAAGTAAATTAAACAATGAGGCATTCCACTCCAAATGTGCAACTTTTTTTTTCATATTTTTTTTTCTTATCTAGTTAGATATTAAGTGACTAGTTAGTCACTTAACTTTAGAACATAAAAATGAAGCACTTTGGACCATATATAATAATAAAATATCGCTTGTATGAAATATTATAGAACTCTTTGCATTAAATAAAAATTTCGAGAGAGAACCAAAAATATGCACGAACGCTCTGACGGCAACTAGCGGCGGAAAAGTTCACTATCCGCTCACACCCGAAGAGACGTAAACCCGACCGTGCGAAAGTTTCGCGGTACGCGGCGGCAGCCCATAGATAATCTGATCATTTCGAAGTTAGATATTTTTGTGAGAAAACACGTAGACATATACCGAATTAAGATAACGGATGACAATACAAAACTTAATATTAAAAAAATCTAAAACTTCCAACTTGGGGAATTGCACATAACCATTTCAATACTACTGGCAATTTTTTGAAGTTATTGTGAGTAAGAAACAAAAATATATAAATTTGGATAAATAAGTCGTGTAGAGCATGACATTCCCTTTAAAATTAAAAAAAAAAATTATTCTACGATCAAAATTGAGGGAGATAATTAACCCATTAACGCTCAGACGGACGGATTTTCAGTATCAGTTTGAACATCGATAATTTGTATATAAATGCCTTTAGAAACGTTTGAGCTCCATTGTTTCGAACGTAAAATTGTATGCTCTTTCGGAATCTTTCAATAAAATCTCGATAAAATGAACCGTAAAAAATCTATGCACGTTTTTCTGTTAAAAAACATTGTTTTTTACATTTTGTTTTTCAGTATAACATCACTTTCACCACGAAATTGTGTTGGGAAACATATCTAAGTTGAATATATCGCATCCATGGACCTCCAGGATTAAAATGTATCATAACAGAATTCATAATTTAACATGGAGGTTTTCGAAATGGCGCCTAGAAGCTCAAAATTCTTTTTAAAACTTAACCATTTTTAGAGCACATTTTCTAAGAACAACAATGCTTTGGAATAAGTCTAAGAATTCTCTCGAATTTTATCAGCAAGCAATAATACACTGCTTGATTTTTCAAAAATTCGAAAAATCGAAATTTTGAAAAAAATCATTTAAAATATCTGAAAAAAATTTGAGTAGCTTCTTTAAATAATTCTAAGATATTTTTGTTCTAAGGAAATTTTCTGAAAAGTCTATAGTTTTCATGAAAATAAATTATTAAACTTTTCTATATTTCAAGACCAATAATTTATTTTCTTGGAAACTGTAGGCATTAGAGAAAATTTTCTTAGAATAAAAATATTTTAGAACTATTTAAAGAACCTACTCAAATTTTTAAAATAACTTTTTTCAAAATTTCGATTTTTCAAATTTTTGAAAAATCAAGTAGTGCATTATTGCATGCTGATAAAATTTGAGAGTATTCTTTGACTCATTCCAAAGCATTGTTGTTCTTAGAAAAATTTCTCTAAAGCCCATAGTTTTTAAGAAAAAAATGGTTAAGTTTTAAAAAGAATTTTGAGCTTCTAGGAGCCATTTTGTAAACTGTCATCTTGAATTATGAATTCAGATATGGTACATTTTAATCCTGGGGGTCCATGGACGCGATATTTTGAACTTAGATATGTTCCCAACGCCATTTCGAGGTGAAAGTGATGTTTTTGTGAAAAACAAAACGTAAAAAACCATGTTTTTTAAAAGAAAACCGTGTATAACTTTTTTGCGGTTCATTTTCTCGAAATTCTATTGAAGGATTCTGAAAGAGCATACAATTTTACTTTAGAAACAGTAGAGCTCATATTTTTCTAAAGGCATTTATATACAAATTATCGATGTTCAAACTAATGCTGACAATTCGTCCGTCTGAGCGTTAATGGGTTAACTTTAAGTTTTCGAGAAAGAAGGCCCCTGTGTTGTATAGCTTTACAGGCAATTGAGGGACTTCATTTTTTGCTATTGAATTCAAATCGATAATGAGCATATAAAATAGTCACAGCCCAAGATGTTTAATATGCTGTTAGTGGGAGTGCACTTCCGGTAACGTTCGATAACACACACTGTCAAATTACGCTCCAAGTTTTTGTGTAATATTGTGCTATATTGTCCATTGCATTGTCCCGTGTTACGTCGCTTGTAAAGCCTGGAAGCCACCTCGCAAGATTGCTGCTTAATTTTGGAGTTGTTGCTGAACTATGTTTTTTTCCATTCGAAACGAGTCTAACGTCATCATAAGCTCACCCTACTCACCACAAGGTCGCTGTCAACTTTTTAAAAATTGTGCTAGGACGTGTACTAACTACACTATACACTACCGTTTCTGGGGACAGTGTTCTTTTTTAGTCAGGACTGTATGAGGGTGAGTTTCACGTTTTCAAAACTCAACCGAGTGTATACATATTAACACGTGTTCCGTCAATCTGTGCGCACTTCTTTTGTGCACCTCTGTCGCTACTTCCGTAGTTAGTACTGGTGTCTCCTAGCAGTGCTTAATCAAAATCCCGTACGAGGCAGCACGTCTCGGGCTCGGTGCTTATGCAACAGGAGGATTCGAACACGCCTTCCCTCTCTCCACCGTCTACACCTGTAAGTGCGGCCTTCGACTGCGTCAAAATGAGGGTCAAAATGAGTGAGGGCGGCCCTCGACTGCGTCAAAATGGCTCGCATATAGAGCCATACCCGCAAACGAAACCGATTTTGGAGTTTTTCCCGCGTATGAAGCGCGCCTGCTCGCCTGAAACTTCTCCGCCAGTCGATATAAAAAATTCTGCACTAAAGCGGCGCTGTACGCCGACAGCAGACCCAAACGTACGTCCTCAATCAGTATACAGCCCAAATCGAAAATGGAAGGCCAACTAAACGAATGCAAGAGGCAATCATAAGAACCTTGTCCGCGAAGCTAGACGAAAAAATAGATGCTGCGACCAAGACGAACCTAAATGCAATATCGGACCTCAGGAAAGAGTTTCTCAGTGAGGTTACCACGCTCAAAGCCAAGCTGAAAGAAAAAGATGCCCAGATTGCCCATCTGACCAACGAATTGGAACTTCAGAGTAAAATCCAAAAAAAAGAATATCAAAATTAGTGGGCTAAAACCTCTGGAGATCCGACTGCTTGTGTCGAGAAATTTTTTGCAGAGGTCTTCGATGTAACCAACGTGGTCGACACATCATTTCTTGTCCGGAAAGAACCACCCATCGTTCTAGTGGAACTGCCCTCCCATCGTGCCAAGCTCCACATCATGGCCCAGAAGAAGCGCCTCCTCATGGGCAAGGATATATACATCGACGCTGATCTTACGGCCAGGGAGCGCCGCATCGACTTTCACGCACGACAATTAGTCAAGAAGGCAAGAGCTGACTCTAAAAGGGTCGAGCGTCGGTACCAGAAGGTATGTGTCGATGGAGTATGGTACGGCTGGTCGGATGAGGCGGGAGTTTTTACATCGGAAGTGTCAACATCGTCTCCTGGTATTGAGGCCGATTTTCAATCTTCTCTTCCAATTTCGACAGAGCCAAACACATCCCGACTATTTGCCAACCAAACTCATAAAAAAAACGCTTAACTGCAGCCCCGTACACCAGCTTTTGGGGCTGCCGAGTATTCCAGCGCACTAGAGCTCACCGGTTGGGTTCTTCTCCTTTTACGCTGATGCTTCCAACTCCTCGTTCTCTACTTCAAGTGGCGCCACCTCCTCTGCAAGATTCTTCGTTTTCTGTCGCTTTTTGGAACATCCATGTTCCACACAACTTTGCAATGGCTAGCAAGTGCCAACCGCATGGGACCATGAACTTTTCAGAGACATGGTGTTCCGAGCCATCTACACTTCCTGGGAACCAAAGTGTAGCGAAATTTTCAGTCCCAGCTACGCGCGAAGGTTCCAGAAGAAGATATAGCGGCGGATTGTCGACATTTGTTCTGTTGTCGGGGTCACCGGTGCTGATTGAAACCTCCTCGCACTGGCTTGTTATATTAATCAGATCTCACCCACTTCCGTTAATTCAAGGCTCATTTTATTTCCCGCCAAATTGTGATTTAGTATCGCTGCTTTCTTCACTCCAACTCATTCTTGATTCTTTTTCAGTTAAATTTCCGGACAGTATGATTATTTTAGAAGGCGACTTCAACTCGTGGACCGGTGACCTCGACTATGAATGCGAATTTTCGAACTTATTCGAGGAAACTCAACTCGTAGTTGCCAGGCAAACCTGCGATAACCGTTGTAATAACCGTTGTAAGGTCCGTGGTAAATGTCTTTATGAATTTATGTTTAGCAATAATTTTGTACTGTTAAATGGTCGTTCGCTTAGCGATTCACCAGCGCTTTACTTTTTTAGATTCCAAGGGACGAAGCATTGTTGACTTAGTCTGGGTCTCTGCCTATCATTTGTACTTGGTGAACGACTTTGTTATAGGCTCCGATGGTGGAGGCTCTGACCGTTTTCCGGCAATTGCTTCGTTGTCCCTCTCGTTGCCTAATGTCCAGCCTGCGCCTCATCCTTCGCCTTGCCAAGCATCGAGGTACAAAGCGTCGTGGTCACCCGAGGGTGAGGAAAAACTCGCTAAAAGACTGACCGAAGTCAACCCATATTTATAATTTTATGACCACACGTCACAAAGTCCATCCTGCGACTTTTTTTGTTCGGGTTTGCTTAGTCTTCTTACCCAGGAGGGCTTAGTAAAACTCTCCAGTTCTTGCGGGGGAACAACTAACCAACCACGTTTTTTGCCTCGGTGGTACGATGCGTCCTGCAAATCTGCCAAGAGAGAAATGAACAGAGCCCTTCACCTCCTTCGGTCGAACAACCACGAGAAATCTTACGAACTCTCCTATATCGCGGCCAAGAAGAACTTTAGACACACTACGGTGGTGGCTAAATGTCTTCATGTTTCTCGCTTGGCGGATGCCTTTGGTGGGGTGAGGGACGCCAAGGGTTTCTGGTCTGAGGTTCGGAGGCATAGGCGGGCTCCTCTCGGAAACTCGTATGTCCCTCTAGAGACCTGGTCGGAGCACTTGGGGTTCCTCTACCCACCGAAACCATCGATGCCGCTATCACTCTACGGGACTCTCGAGAAAGACTTTGACGACCCAATTCTTCCGCAAGAGTTGAGGGAGAGCATGAAGAGATTGAAGGCGGGTAAAGCGATAGGGCCGGACGGTATTCCGGATGAAGCGTGGAAACTACTCCCGGGTGAGTGGTTCTCGTATGTTTTGGACCTTTTCAACTTGATTTTAACCAACGAGCTACCGCCCGAAGGGTGGCTGGAGGCCGATCTCCGGAGGTCATGCTCTTAAAAAAAGGTGACCGAACCGACTCCGAAAATTACCGTGCGATTGCCATAATAAATGTATTCACGAAATTGTTCATGCAAGTGCTTGCTGCGAGACTGGAGAACTGGCTCCCCCAGCGTGATATAATACGGGACGAACAAGCCGGTTTTAGAAGAGGACGCTCTGCGGAAGACAACATTTTTATATTAAACGCAGCTGTTCAGGTCCAGCTTAGGAAAAAAGCCTCGAAGTGCTACATTCTTTTCGTGGACTTTCGCAGGGCGTTCGACTCTATCCCCCACACAAAACTTTGGCACAAGCTTTTCAGCATTGGGATAAGCGCCAAAATGGTTAGGGTGCTTAAGGCCTTCTACGAGTCTGCCAAATCTTCCATCGTCTGTGCCGCTGGTTCTACTGAGTGAGTTAGGGTGACAGAAGGGGTCCTACAGGGAAAAATCTTGAGCCCTTTGCTCTTTTTACTGTACATCTCCGACATCATAGCATACTTTCGTAACCAAGGCTTGAGAGGCATTGACTACACAATTATTTACGACCTTATGATGCTTCTCTTCGCCGATGATCTGGCGATCTTTGCTTATTCTCCTGCTGACTTAAGAATGAAATTGAGGACGCTCGAGTACTACTGTAATCTTAACAGCATTGTAGTAAATACGACTAAGACAAAAATTATTGTGTTTAGAAGAGGTGGTTCTCTCGATTCCTCCTCTAGACACTTTTACTATAATAATCAGCAGGTGGAAGTTGCGTCAACGTATCCTTATCTAGGAACAATCGGCGAGTGGGCTGAGGGCAACTGAAAATGCTATAGCAAAGACTCGCCAAGCTACGGCGTCTGTCTTGGCTATAATGGCTTCAGCTAAATGTGATTCGACCAGTGCTGCTTTAAAACTATATGGAGCCTCTATTTTGTCCATCTTACTGTATGCTGCGCCCTGTTGGTCCCTCGGCCATCTACGCTATTTAGAATCCGTCCAGGTCGATTTTTTTAAGAAGTGGCTTAAGCTTCCCAAGTCGACGCCGCCATATCTCTTGCGCCTCGAACTAGGGCTTTACCCAATAGCGGTTGAAATAGTGCGCAGAACGTTAAACCTCGTGCTCAAGTACCTGCAACAACCACCAAATAGTCTCCCTCGTCTCAGCTTAACCAGGCTCTATGAGCTTAGCTCTAGAGGAAACGACGATCCGGCAATGAACCGGTTCTCGAGGTTGAAGGTGATCCTAGACTCGCCAAACTACAATGTACTCTGGGAGGATCTTTCGGCTGCAAACTGGGAGTCACACGTAGCGTCTATTTGTGAAGCCTTCGCTACCGCTCAGCGCAATTGCGACCTCCAGGGTTATTCTGAGTCGGATTCGATCCAGATTCCGCTTTTCAGGCAGTTTTCCGATGGGTTAGCCTCCCTCGCTCCAGAACGTTGCCAGCTCTCTCACTTACGCTTAAAAGTCCAGTTGAGAACGGCTACCATTTGCTCACGTTCGTTCTGTGTCGGCAGTACTTTTTATGCCTACAACCCGAGCGGTCCGTGTTCGATTTGTAACTCGGGCGAAAGGGAGACATTAATCCACAAAGATCCTCAAGATCTAGACTCCGACGCAGTGCCATTATAGCAAACCGCACCGCAAACCGCACCGTAAAGGTCCTCTTTGGATTTGTTAGCTCTTGTTTCACCAGGAAACAATTCCACCTGGACACGTAGCCAGCATGCGAACATGGTAGCTCTGGGGCCGGTTTTCTCTTTTATTTTCCTGTAATTTTTGTATTGCTCTAGTTTCCTTTTAGACTTATTGTACATAGTAATTTTAGCGCGAGTTTTTCTTCTTTAGAGCGTAATAGTAGCGTACCGGATTCGTGTGAGCAGCGTTCTTTTTATGTATTTTTAGAGCGAGTGTTTTTTCTTTTATGTAATTCGTATTAGTAGCGCAACGGATCCTTGTGTACAACGTGCTTTTTATGTATTCTTCAGAGCACGTGTTATTTATTTATTTATTTATTATGAAATTGTAACAGTAGCGTACCGGAATTCGAGTGTTCTATCTATGTATTTTTATATTATTCATCGGTGCACTCAACCCTTAAGAATTTTTTGTAATTCATAAATGGGAATAAACTTATACTACTATATACTAATATGCTGTTAGAAATGTACCAAACAGAGCTTTTTTTATGAATTTTTTCAGATTTTTAAAAACGGTGGATCTATTGTAAAATTTAAATTAAACACTTCGAAACGATTTTTGTATGTCTTTCTGTAATAATTCATAAAAATAAATATTTTTATACGAAAGCTTGATCAAAATTCTACAGAAACCATGTATTGTATTAATTTTTTATACTAATATTTTGGAGCTTAAATCATTTATAAAAATTAAAGTCGAAATTTTTATTTAATGCAAAGAGTTCTATAATATTTCATACAAGCGATATTTTATTATTATATATGGTCCAATGTGTTTCATTTTTATGTTATAAAGATAAGAGACAAGTTAGATAAGAAAAAAAAAATATGAAAAAAAAAGTTGCACATTTGGCGTGGAATGCCCCAAATATGACAAATTTATATACAAAACTATCCGTATACAAATTTTTGTCCGCCATATTGGATCCGCCATTTCGAATTTTACAATTTAGTCTTTTGATTTGTAATCACTGACCAAAAAATCCCTGATTTCGATCCCTGAATCTGAAAGAGCAGATCTCAAAATTATTATTTTAGTGCGCACCGAAAAATAGAAAATTACATTCGACTAAAAAAATAAATAGTTCCAAACATATTTTTAATTAAAGCAATCAGAATAACATTAACTAGAAATAGTAATAAAGGAACATGTTGTTTCTTGTTAATCAACAGTTTTGATAAGTGTGAGTGTATGGAATTATTCATTTCATAAAAGATTATTAATTTTGTTATATAGCAACGGTAATAATGTTCCTATGTATACTTTTTATCATTTTTAGTAAATTAAATGATGGTTAACAAATATACAATTTGTGCAAAATTCATTATAAAAGATAACATTTCAGTTTATTATATAATTGTTAAGGATATAATACTTAAGTATTGTAACACCTTTTTTAGTTTTTAACACACAAATTAAAAACTATGAAAGGTTTATGTTATGACGCAAAGGAATTGCAACAGTTTGGTTATTACTATTTTTTAAACACCACATTTTGGACAAAATTGCTGCAATAGGATAAGAACATATATCATTTGTTTCTTCGATAATAGCAATATGAATATTTTGCGATAAAAGCGGATTAGAATATAAATTTTTAATAATCTTCCTTCCAATTAAATGAATTTCATCGACATTTTTTATTTTGTTTTTAACAATAATAATTGACTTGTGTTTCAATAATACATAACAATTTTTCTCTTGTTTAATATTAATATACAAAACTGGCGCATTGTGCAATATTCTATATTGTTCAACATTGGTTTGCGTGTTACTTGTCAGCGGTCTTGAAGTATGCTTCTTTTTGAGAAGGAAATTACAATCCCACAAAAAACAGTAAAACATAATTACCACAAAAATGCTATAAGAATTAAATTATGTACAATTAATAGGCTATATTCTTATTCCACAAAAAGCAGTGAAATTATGTAATAAGACCAAGTTCTTTCTAATGAAAAAAACTATTGATTAATGCAATATACAATAATTTGGAAAGAAAATTTTGCTTAAAAATAAAACTGACATATGTAATTGTTTTGGATACAGTTTTAAATTAAATAAAAAGAGCTGTTTAAGAAAAGATAAGGAGATGTTTATCATAAATGAAGGCTATTTAGATAAGAACATATATTCATTTCATATATTTCAAATTAGTGTACAAATTTGAAATAAAATAACATACAAATTTATTTATTTATTTATTATGACAACATACATTGCAAGCATTCAACTGGCCCACAATTGATTAATGCAATATACAATAATTTGGAAAGAAAATTTTGCTTACATTGAGAACACCACAAAATTTTTCAAGAAACTTCTTTGAAATCGAAGTAATTCTAATCATTTGTTTAATGAAATTACCATTTAATAAAAAATGTTATTAATGAATTTAATGAACTTTTGAACTTTAAAAATCGACGCAATATCATCAATAATATACACATTCGCTCTTATTCCAAGCATTCCACAACTGGCTTGTCAAAAACATGACTGCCCTTTTAGTCAAGTTTTGGGAGTTAAGAAAAAAACGTCGTCATTTAGTAATCTGTTTATAGTGTTAAGTAATAAATGTACAATGCTATCTCAAATTACAAAACTATTTTTTTTAAATGAAGTTCTTGCAATTTTCAATATGGTATCATGTTTCTAGATAGCGCCATATTACAATTCGCCAAAAATGTATGCTAAATAGATGAAATTGCAGAAATGTACAGGATGTCAAACAGCAATTATGATATTGCATTGACAAGCAATACCTCGAATGGTAAACAAAGAATGGTTCATCGTACAAACCCACGACATATGCCCCTCCGTTGACGGTTGGGTGCTACCATTACAGCCTCCAAACCCAATGTTTTTTCTTAATTTATTATGCCTTTCCCCCTCATCTCATAATGCAATAATAAATATCCCATTTGTTGTATTATTTTGTATTAGTTTTGTTTACTAATAGAGTTATATAATACTAGATTCTTTGTCGTATCAAATATTGGTAAGATGAATATTTTGTTGTGCAAATGAATGTAAATGCTGTGATGATAAATTAACTGGAATACGTGCATAACGAAATATAAGAAATTGCAAATAAAATATAATAATGTATTGACTAACAAACTAATGCATATATTCTGAAAATTGCATGACACTTCGAAATAGGGACCATTCTTCGGGGACCAAGATCTCCGAAAAACTTGGCTAAAAGGGCAGCCAAGTTTTTGACAAGTTAGTTGTGGAATGCTTGTGTTAGGTGCCCGTAACTGCCACAATACATAGGAACAACCGATTATAAGAAACCTTACTTACCGATTGCAGTAGCCAAAAGAACAGATATTAATACTAGGAATTTAGGCACAGCGATATCTATAGCTTATGTTAACAAACTAAAAACGCTCTTTCACCCGCTAGATAACTCGACTGAACACAGAGAAAAATCTGACGTATCGACCCCAGCCGATAAATCCCGGCTCAACACATTTACCCATAAGTGCGCTATATTACCGATAAGCATACATATTTGTAGAATACCCAAAAAAAAAACATACAAAAATATAAACCAATAAAAACAAACTCTTTCATAAATAAAAACATTAAAAAAATAATTTTATTAATATTTTTTCCATTAGAAAACTCTGCCGTGTTAAAAAGATTGGCTTCTTAAAAAGAGTATATCCACAAGTTCCTTCGGTTTCCCAGAGTCATATAAATTCCTAAACCATCGACAGCTAAACAAAGAATAATAATTTACTATAACAAATAATTCTATAAATAAAACAGAATAATTAAATAAACATCTCTTTCTTTAACTAACAACCCAAATTAAGACAAAAATAATTTCCAACAACATACGCTAGAATTTATCAATAAATAAATTGTTTTTTTTAACAAACTTATCCACATGCACACACACAGGCACCCATACAACTGTACATCCGAGCCACGCCCAAACTATGAGAATATATTTTAATTTATACATAAAATAATAAATAAACATGAACACGAAACAAAATATTATTACTCGTGATAATTTTCTTTACATTTTTATATAGAAAAACCTCTGGAATAATTAAAAGAAACCGCTGAAAACAATAAAAACAATATTGACTAGGACAAACCAATTCCAATGCTTAACTAACAAATCCTGCATGTATTATTAACAATAACAAGTATCAGCAATTCTCTTTACTTGCGTACAGGCATACATTTTTTTTCGAATTAACTATTTAAGCAATAATGACGACGATTAATATCTGTTCTTCACGTATGTTAAATTATAAGATAGTATATTTTCACAATAATCAACGAACTACATGGCTCTTTACATTAAAATACTTAAAAATAATTGCTCATAAATAATTAATAACCGACGCGTTAATTAAGTCAATTTCTCGATTGTTTAAAATATATCTATCAAGATCACAACTAATTTTGCGAATTATTCCACTTCTAAACATGCTTCGAAGTTCGTTCATGTTTGTGCAAATCACAGAATGCAGTTTGCAAAAAGTTCAATTGTCAACCAAACTACATTGTCAACGGATCATTGTTTTTAACAAACTTTAGAAAATCTGGTCACGAAAATCTCTTATCTCTGTTCCAACCTTCAACCCCTCCATCTGACCCAGAAAACACAGAGCCAGAATCATATAAATAGCGGCTCCAAAACTACAGAATTCAGTTCAAGTTCAAGACAGTATCTCGTTAACTGAATAAGTTAGACGGAAAGTCAACAACGACGAAGACTACGAGTCCCAGACAAGGAGGAATCGTCGGCCCGGAAGTACACCCACCGATCCCCCCTCTCAGGCCCAGCTGAGTCACCAGGAACGAGAACCAGGGCTTCCAAAGGAAAAAGTGAGTAATTAGCTTCACTCTCTTCCTCCTTTTTCCTCTCTCCCCTTCCCTTTTTTTTTTGGATCGACGGGAGGTACTGGCTACCGAGCGGCGAACGTTGGTCTTCGACCACGTCGAGCTTCTCCGTGGTGAGCCTTCGGTTCGATCCACCTGGTGCCAGCCCAGTTCTGGACCCGCAGGATATCCCTTTTTTTTTTAGGAATCGATAAAGGGATCGACCTCCGAGCGGCGAACGTTGGTTTATAACCACGTCGAGCCACCCCGTTGTCGGCTCCCCGAATCGATCCACCCCTCGGTCGATTATGGAATTGGAGTCAACACGCTCCGATGCATGATCGACCCATAGGAACCCTTATCTCTGTCACGTGATAGGCCATTTTTCCCGGTTTTCCACCGTTCTACATTCCCAATTACCAATCCTCAATAGCCTCCCCCGTACCACCTTTTACTTCCATCCAATCGGTCTCGGTCCGACCACCCATTAACCACCATTTTCGTTTTTTTATAGTGAAGGGTGCCCAGCAGCGCCGTCGACTAAGGCGGGCCCGTCTTCGGTTACAGGCCCAGTGGTCCGTGTGGGGCGCCCATTTTGCCAGGGGACTTGACCCCAAGAATTCGAGTAATCCGGTCACCAGGGAGCGACTAGCGGAGCTTTGTCAGCTCCCGGCGACTCCTCCTCCTCTTCCTCTTCCTCCTCCTCCTCCATCTGACCCTCTCCCTGGATCCCCTCCTGAACCCAAGGGAAAGATCTCCCTTCAGGTATATAGGGAGAGAAATTTACAAAAAACTTATTAAATAAATTACATTTTACCTCCGAACCTGAGCATTAATTATTTTACCCTCGTATTTCCTCCTGGTCCAGCAGCCTCCGTTCACATACGAACCCCGGATTGTCCCTTCAGGACGATCCTCCTTTCGACCGTCCAAAATTGGTGCCTTCGTTTCAAGAGCACTAATTTGAGACGTAACAAAGTCGTGACAGCGGCCTAAAAAAATATTGAATTCGCTACAAAAATTGCGAAAAACAAAAACAATATTTTGAACGGATAACCTGGATTTGGATAGAGATACGAGAAAAGCGCGGACCACACGACCACTGTCAGACCTTCGCGTTTACTTGCTGGATAGCTCTGTCAACAAGCATTGAGATAATGCCACGTTTCATATGTATAGGATGATGAGAATTGAAATTCATATATTTCCCCGAACAAGTCGGTTTCCTATACCAATTAGTCAACAATATGTTCCCTTCTTTAAAAGAACATACATCCAAAAACGGTAAACTATTGTTTACTTCCAGTTCAAAAGTAAATTTAAGATCAGGATGGTAATTATTGAACATGTTGACAAGATATTCGATGTCATTTTCTGGATAAATCATAAATATATCATCCATATATCTTTTGTAGAGTGCAGGTTTCTTCTCTAATTGGTTTAGAATTTCACCTTCTAAATCGATCATTACTAAATCAGCCAGTGTAGGTGACAAAGGTGAACCCATAGGTGTACCTTTGTTTTGTTTGTATAATTGTTTATTGAAGACAAACACCGTAGGTCATGTGGTACATTGGTGAAAAGGCTTACGTTATCCAATGATAACAGGGAATGATTTTTAGGTATATTTATGTTTTGAACTTCTTGAACTAAAGTCCAGGTTTTTTGCTCTATTTTCATTATGTGAAATTGTTTGGTATAAGATATTATGCAAAAATTTTCCAATATTATAAATGGGGCTACCCAATGCAGATACAATTGGTCTAATCGGGTAACCTGTCTTATGGATTTTAGGTAAGGCATATAACCTTGGGGTATTTCCATTATTACAAACCAAAAATCGTAGAGTTTCTTTTTCTATATATTTGTTCTTTAACCAGTCATTCAAAATAACATTAATTTTATTTTGAGTTGTTATAGTTGAATCCTTGCTTATTTTCTCATAAGTGTTATCATTAGTTAATAGTTGTTCAACCGTATCAATATAGTCTTTTTTATTCATTATGACAGAAATATTGCCTTTATCTGCTTTGGTTAAATATAGGTCCTTATTCTTAATAAATTTCCGTAGATCTGAAATAGTATTAGACTCAGGTGTATGTAGAGGCAATAGGTTTTTTGTGCATTTCATAGTATGTACAAGTTTACTTCTCAAAAGATCAATTTTATTTGTTGGAATCTTATGCATGTTAATTTCAAAGATGCTAATTAACTCATTGATAGGAAAGGTATCTTTAGTTGGTTGCACACAAAATCTAGGTCCTATTTAATCAATTCTAAAAACTTATCCGGTATCGAAAGGTTCGTTAAATTAACTACCCATTTCGAGTCAGTTGTATTGTTGCATATAGAAATGTTTGTATTGTTATGTATACTCAGGTCATTACCTAGAAGTACATTTCTCATTGAATTATTAGTTTTAACGACTGTTTCAAACTTTTTGACTAAAGTGACTTTGGTTTTTAAGATAATCAACATTCTATTGGTATTTTGTCGATACATAAATTCACTCAGTGTTTCCCTGGGTAAATTCACTTTTAGAAAACTTAAGATCTTAAACTTTCGGAAATTTAACTGACGAATAAACGTATACAAATCATCAATTTCAAATTTTAAAGCGGAAAATAAAAATTTCTCTTTTAGAGAATTGAACTTCAATTTTAGATCGGATGTAAAAAAATATGCAGTTCTCTCATAAGTTCTAAGAAGGTGTTTTGGTAGGTATCCAGACTTTTGACATTTTTTGAGGAAGCGAAGACGCTCACCGTATTCTGCCAGTCGAGTTATGATATGCTTTAATTCCTGAAGTTTCAATTTTACGGGTTGTCCATAATTATTTCCAATGAATTCATAGAAATTCCTCAGTCCCGGTGTTATGGATCTTCGCGTAAATTTAGTTGTTGGGTAAAAATCCTTCGTCATCGTGATGAAGAATTAAAATGATGTAAATAATGTTTAAGGCCGAAATTCAATATAAAGTGTTGTAATTGTAGTCAAGGAACCGTAATATTAATTAAAGAAGTAAAAAAATGGCCAACACGGTTCAAAGCTATTGGTTGATAAAAGGACCAAACAGGTCTTTTTATTTCACGCCCAACGTTTCGACCACTCTTGGAGATCCTCCTCAGGGGCATCTATTAATAGATACATAAAAAAAAACCAACAAAATATAACACACGAAAAAAATATGAACAAAAATATAAATTAAGAACATTCTCACTCATTACAATAAAATAATCATAAAACAAACAACACGCACCTGACATGAGTAACTGTACGTCGTATACTAAATTTGTGACACAGATTACACTGACTTGTAAACATACTAACACACACACACACACACACACACACACACACACACACACACACACACTCTTAGACTCGCAGTACAAACATAATACATAATTAAATGTGTCAATTCTATATATACAAATTCGTTACTTTTTAAATTACAATGTTATTTACAAATCATTAATTAAAATATTATAACTATTACTTAATTTTTCTGTGTCCGTTCTAAAATTTATGCTCGATTTTTGTTTTTTAATATGGATCATTTCTTTGATGTTGCGTTTTTTCCAATGTGGTTCTGTTTCAAAAATGTTCACTTCAGCAAATTTAAAACTATGTTCTGTATTCAGCATATGCGATGTTAGTGCTGTATGACCAATTTTTGACTTCTCAAATTGTATAGTAATACCGTATATCAATAAATTCAATCAAAGGATTAAGAAGATATCTGACACGTTTGACATTAAAATATACAATAAACGTTTCAACTCTTTGGAATCGTTGTTCAAAACAAAAATTGATGAGATAGATATATTACAAAAATCGAATATAATTTACAAGATAAACTGCAGTGAATGTACAGCTACATATGTAGGGCAAACAAAAAGGTATCTAAAAAAAAAGAATTTATGAACATACTAATAATTGGAAAAGAGAAATTGGTCATGCAGCACTAACATATGCTGAATACAGGGCATAGTTTTAAATTTGCTGAAGTGAAAATTTTGGAAACAGAACCACATTGGAAAAAACGTAACATCAAAGAAATGATCCATATTAAAAAACAAAAATCGAGCATAAATTTTAGAACGGACACAGAAAACTTAAGTAATAGTTATAATATTTTAATTAATGATTTGTAAATAACATTGTAATTTAAAAAGTAACGAATTTGTATATATAGAATTGGCACATTTAATTATGTATTATGTTTGTACTGCGAGTCTAAGAGTGTGTGTGTGAGTGTGTGTGTGTGTGTATGTTTACAAGTCAGTGTAATCTGTGTCACAAATTTAGTATACGACGTACAGTTACTCATGTCAGGTGCGTGTTGTTTGTTTTATCATTATTTTATTGTAATGAGTGAGAATTAATTTATATTTTTTTCGTGTGTTATATTTTGTTGGTTTTTTTTTTCTATGCATCTATTAATAGATGCCCCTGAGGAGGACCTCCAAGAGTTGTCGAAACGTTGGGCGTGAAATAAAAAGACCTGTTTGGTCCTTTTATCAACCAATATGTTTGAACCGTGTTGGCCATTTTTTTACTTCTTTAATTAAAATTATCAACAAAGAATCAATTTCTAATATTACAAATAAAATACAATTGAATAATTTCTGTACTTATCTGATGCGGACACAATCTTCTAAGACGACTCCTGGTGTTGTTCACATCCGGGTTCCCGTTTCCATAACTTCTGCGAGTGGTCTGCTCCATTTTGCTGGCACATGTATAATAGAGAGAGAAAGCGAGCGAAAAGATAAGGACAGACAGATGTGACAGGTCGTGCGCGCGCGTCCATATTACATGGACAATGCGTACGCATTCACATAACAAAACGGTTACATACATACATACATACCCCGAGAAAACTTGCCATAGACCAACGAAGAATTAAGAACGCTTGTACAGAAGTGGAGGGCGATTTCTCCACGGACACCCGCTCTTAGCCAATAAGAATCGACTTCGCCAATGGCTTGATAGTCTGGGCCCATCTACAAATTTTATACTTTAGGGTTGGTTGGCAAGTACATACCTATATGTACTAGGTGTACTGACACATTTGTGTATATGTTTTCCAGGAGATGCTCTAGGTCCGACCCCACAACTCCTCCACTCAGAACTAGCTAAAAAGGGATCCCGATACAACAAGGAGTCGTTCCAAGCGATGGTGTCGGCTTTTTCATCAGATAAGTATACACAGATTATCCAATTATATATTATTTTTAATGTAAAAAATTGATTCTTTGTGGGTATATTTTCAGTAAATTTGGAGCAGCCAGACAACAGCCGAGGAAGACAACGACGATGGGTCCTAGGAGTTGCGGAAAGTATCGTGACAAAACCTCTGTCTTCGATGTCATGAAAGTTACAATTGGACTTTTGAATTATGGATGGGACATCGAACATCGATGTTTTTGAGTCGATATATCGATTTTTTGCATCGATGTTCCACCCTCCCGATGTTATCGAACATCGATGATCGACGCGCGTGAAGATCGATCTTCTACGTGTACGCTAAACGGTCACTAGGCGGCTATACCTGCGGGGTGCGGATATGTACATACAGGGTTATCGAAAAGTATCGGACCCCCCTAATATCTTCAGTTAGAATGCACTTAGGAGAAAATGTCCAATAGCAAAGTTGTATGGTTTCAAGCGGGGAGTAAGATGATTTTTTTTATTAAGTACTTTTTGAGTTATAAAGGTTTGAAGTTAACAATTTGTTAAGCATTCTTACTGAAAATATTAGGGGGATCCGATTAATGTATTTTCTTTAAACCAATTAATTGGTCTCATTATTCCGCGCACAAAAGTATTAAGGTTATGATTACTGAAAACTAAATAATATTTTACAAGATATTCTACATTTTGTGTCAAAAAATTGTTAACTTCAAACCTTTATAACTCAAAAAGTACTTAATAAAAAAATATTTTATTATAGTGTTTTGGAAAGCTCTCGAGATAAGCTATAAGAATATGCAATAAAATGTAGGGGGTTCTATTTAAAAAAATAAGATTGACCTTGAAATGACCTTGAAGGACATGGTCAAGGTCAAAGTCAAGGTCATCATCTTACTCCCCGCTTGAAACCATACAACTTTGCTATTGGATATTTTCTCCTAAGTGCATTCTAACTGAAGATATTAGGGGGGTCCGATACTTTTCGATGACCCTGTATGTACACCCAGCGAATTTAATTCGCACGGGGAATTACCTCGGATTTCTCTGTTTATCACATTAAGATAAACAGGTAAAAACAAGTACAACTGCGGGTTTCCCCGTGCGAATTAAATTCGTTGGGTGTAACTTTGCCCTGGCCGAAATAGGATAGGGTGTAACTTTGCCCTGGCCGAAATAGGATAGGGCGCATAGCCATTGGCCATCTACTATATTTTCTGGTTCATGAACATGAAGTGTTACATTTACAGTTTCTATTGTGTTGTATCTGTTGTGTCTTTTGAGCTACGATGTGATCCTGCAGGTACAGGATTTGTTATCTACATCAAATAATAGGTGAGTAAACATTCAAAAGGAATATGATTTTCAAGATTTTTTCCATTGTGTTTTAAATTTTACAACTTTCGTTGCATCAAACAATTTGCTTTGTGAGGTTTGATTAAATTTATTTTTTAAATATGTTTGTACTTTTGTAGAAACCTGCGTTTCTAGTCTCATTATTATTACTCATTCAAGCTTACTTACAAGATTTACATTTCAAATGCTATATACGTCAAAAATATACTTTGTGTTCTTGATAATGGTTAACATTGAAAAATATTTGTCGGTGCTCAAAATTTAAAATTTCATGTCACGTTTTAAATGTTTCGTTTCATCTTTCTAAACGATTTTATTTATTATGCAATAATTCTTTAATATTACATATATTCTATATATAAACAGTAGACCGTCGCTTATTTGGCCTCGTTGGGACTGGACAAGTTCCTTCTCCGTCGCTTATTTGGCCTCTCAGGGGAGGTAAAATGCTCTCCCACTTAAGTCCGTCTGACATTACACCGCGCCTGCGCTTCCAAATCTTACATACTTGACAATAGAAGAGTGGGGAGAAGGGAATTGAGGGGAAGGCAAAATAAGCGACGTATAGGTAGGCCAAATAAGCGAACAGGCCAAATAAGCGACGGCAAAATAAGCGACGGTCTACTGTATATATATTATGTTTAATATTTAATACATGTTTGATATTAGTCGATTTCATATTTGTTTTTCAGGTTAATTTTCCCATACGTTGCAGGTTTTTCTTTTGATTTCTTATTCATCGATGTCCTAAAATACCCGATAAAAGTATGCCTAACATTGTTATTAATCCTTTACACTGTAAAAAATAAAAATAAGAATTTTACAATGTCCAGCATGTCGGAAAATTTCCCACTTTCACCGCAGTGGATTTGCACCCTAACAGCACTGAACCTTATGGTAACGTTATATAAGGTTTTTATAAGGTTGACAACCTTACAATAACCTCACATAACGTTATCATAAGGTTCGGTCCTGTGTGGGCAATGATGAATAATGTAACTTTACATAAAATCTTGTGAATTTACTACAACTGTAAAATGAACACTACCACCATAGGCTTGAAAAATTACCCACGTACTAGGTGGTAAAATATACAAAATCTAGTATTTTTCCTATGCTTGATGATGTACATTTACAATGGCATCTTGAACTTTAACCTCACCTTGGAAAAATTTCTATGGTCAACGTACCATTATTATCAAAATTTTATGTCTTACTAGTGCTGTGTAAAATTCATTTTCATTTTTTACAGTGTAACTATATTTCACCGTATGAAAATTCCGGAAGAATTTATTAGTTGTACTCGTATGGTTACCAATATATAGTTGTTTTATACATTTTTTCTACTCGTCTTTGCAGTATAATATGGAAATATTATAAACCCCATCTGGGTAATGAAGAAATACCAATCTCTTTATACATTATCATTAATTAAACAAAAAATTAAAATTGATAGTAACCATACAAGGCGTTTCTGTAATAACTGTATGATTATATTATATTTATTTTATATATTCAGGGCTGGGTATAACATTTCATTGCAATTCACAGTACTTTTTTATTTATTTATTTCTTTATTTTTATTTTTATATACAATTCATAATTATTACTTGATTATGTCTTAATTTTCATTTTATTCACAATTCTTTTTGGATTGTGACTTGTTTAATACTTGTGATTTGCGATTATTCTCTTTTAGTATTCCTTGTCATGAATGACTTTTATCTATCACTAATCAATTTCTGCCCATCACTGAATATTCACATATTTACATACATATAATTATGTATATATTATATGTACAGATAATCATATGCCTAATTCAAGGCAATAGTAATTCATTCTAATGCAATTTTCCGGAAATTTTTGTATTTGTATTTATTTGAAATTAAGCCTTGATGGCGATACATCGCGTTATCTTATGGCTAT
The DNA here is from genome assembly GCA_030407085.1 of Trichopria drosophilae. NCBI lineage: Eukaryota > Metazoa > Arthropoda > Insecta > Hymenoptera > Diapriidae > Trichopria > Trichopria drosophilae. Next base: position 105,982,205 of record CM059583.1, on the reverse strand, counting down.
TCTATATATAAATTTGAGCATTAGAAAGTTATGAAATTTTTAATAAGTACATGGTGCTATAATACATTGTGAGATAGTATGAACTGTTAAGCAAAGTTTACGATAAAATTATAGAGTGAAATGATATACGAATAAAAGCATGAGAATGGACAGGACTTGATCATCGGAAGTAATCAAGTATAGACATGTAAGAAATATGGATTTGTTGAATTAGATGACGGTTGATCATGGGACTGAAGAAATGCATGAAGAAGTGATTTAAATTGTGATATGGAGCTAAAGAGCGAATGTTAGTCGGGAGACAATTGTGTCGTAAAAAATAAGTTCAGGTTTGCCATACGGCCCTGAGCAAGTAAGGACTGGGAATTTAGATGGCATAAACGGAGGTATCCCGAAGACGGTTTGGACGTTACGTAAGATGAAAGTTCAGCTTTATCGGATTGAACATTGTGATTTACAGACGGAATTGCAGTATTCGACGTAGAAATAGAATTATCAAAAACAGAACGCGGTTGATTCGAAGTGAAGATAGCAAGAGACGTTGCAGTTGTAGTGACATTAAGAAGCGGAAGATGCGGATGACGTGACTGCGCAGAAGTTGCCAGGGATTGCCATCGCTGGCTCCTAGATAGTTAGAATCCAGTTAAAAGCAGAAGATCATCAACTTTCACTATGCATGCTACTTTTGAGGTCGAACTGTCATCAAGTTTAGCCAGTATATCTCCATTTTTCTGCCATACATACTTAATGCCCAGCTCCTTCGCTTTAGCACGCGCAGATTTAAGGAGTGCATAAGTAACGGCTGATAGTATTCATTGAGTTGGAGAGCATGCTCTTTTCTTTCAGCAAACACGACTGAGGATAAAAATTTGCCCTTTTTCTTGAAGCTCTCAAAAAATGCGTTACGTTGAGGTAATTGGTTGAAAACGAGCCGGATTGTCCTAGGTTTCTGCGCTGTGTTTTGTCCTGTAGATCGCATGCGTACGACCTCCACAAGATCTGCTGGTGAAACATCAACCTCAAGATAAGAAGCAATCTTTACAATATCATCTGACAATTGCTCTTCTTCTGATTCCGGTAGTCCTGAGAGTAGTAAAGTCTTCTGTTCCTGAAGAAATTCTACCTTGCAGAGTCTAGTGTTAAGATGCAGTATGTCTCTTTTTAAGGAAGCATTTTCGTTTTCCAAGGTGATACATCGTTCCGTTAATTCGTTATGGGCGGTTTTGAGCTCTTGGAGGTTGGCATGGACATCGGTAGAAAGTTGAGTAAATTTTTCCATTAGTAAGTTGTTGTGTGCTTCATTTTTTTGGTTGGCAAGCATAAAGTTAGAGTTGAGACTTTTAATTTCTGCTAATAGCACAGCATGCTCCGACAACGGAAGATCGACCGACGGACGGGCCAAATATGCATGTTCGAAGAAGTTGAGGATGTCGATGACGTACGAGAGCGAGACTGATCTATGGGAGCGTTCGCTACTAATAGGCAAGCGCTACATACCAAAATTAATACATCGTTATCCATTACTTTAGTAAATTTACTGCATTTTGGGTGATAAGTCGACTTGCACTTTTCACATGTAACGACCGTAGACTTTATCTCTTTGCCGCATGTTAGATTTGGGCATATTGGTAATGTGGCAGCCATTATTAAAATAATAATAATAAAATTTGCGACTCGTAGCAAAAAGAGAAATTTGGATGGAAAGATTAGTTCAAAATTTTATAAGCGGCCAATGGTAAGTGACAGAAGTCTCTGCAAATTTTTGATATCGTGTCAAAGGTGGTAATGGCCACGGGGGTGACACTAGTTACTTAAACGGTATCACTTAATGTCGCTAGGTAGCATGGGACACACCTGCCCGGCCCCCGACTTGCCGATGCACGGCGGCAACGCGCATGCGAGCTTCCTTCCACAATTTTCAGGGTGGAATTCTTCATTAACTGAAGGAAGAACCTTTTAAAAATAGCCATTATAAGAAGTTTGCTGGTCAACATGTTTTGAAGAAAACAGTAATGTATTCATTTGCTTATTTTTTTTTAGTATTTTAAGTATATTTAGTTTTAACAATGTTCGATAATGCGTTCTTTTGACAGCTTTTTGTTTTTGTTTAAGATATTTAACCTGCTTCAGAGTTTTAGGTGACACATTTAACCGGATTCTTTTTTTTGCAGGCTTTTCTTGACATTTTTTATTTCGCTGCTTACTTTTCTCAATTGTCTTTTTTAAACGTGTACAATATTGACATCTTTTTTTATTACTTTGCAGTAATAAAAGACACTTATTGTGTCGCCATATATTTTTATTGTCTTTGTAAGCAGATGATCTTGCATTAATTTGGTACGAGTCGTTTGCACAAATTTTGACATTATCTATGTACTTCAACAAATCTTGAAGGTTTTGAAGGCTTTTCAATGTATTTGGACGATTTGATTGGTTGGGCACATCTGGTATATGATTTTCAGATTATCGTCATCGACTTTACAACCAAGAATGTTGACATGGTAACAAATGTTGTCTTTGTCTTCAAAAAGAATTCTCTTTTTCACAGCGCAGTGAAATGGTATTTTTATTACTATCATTTACAAACGTACTTATAAAAAATTCTACCATAATTTTATTTTAAAATTTGTTTTCCGTCGTTAGCCATGAATTTGGTAGTTCAACGTTTTCTGTTAAAAATTTTAGATTTATATTTGACTCCTGATCCTGTACATCCTGTATTTGTTATAGAAAATATAAAGAAATGTCAAAAATAAAATGTTAACAAAGTCTACAACATATTTGAAATATACTACAATGTACATAGTTGACAATCTTGAAAATTCAGAAAATAAATCCATTAAATATGTTCCTGTGGTTTGTACAGATTGTTTAAATCCAATTTGGTCAATCTCCATCGGAGGTGAAATTGTAGTCTCTACTTGCGGTTGCAATTCAGTCGGTCTTAGTCCTACTCGTTCTGCTGGAAGACAGGTGGTTTCGGCGAGTCCTAGTCGCACTTGAATATAACTTTGACCTCCAGGATTTGTGTTCATTAACTCGGTCCAAGGAAATAATATTGGGATTGTGCTCGGTTTTAGTCGAGGAATTTTGTATGGTTCATACTTTAAATTAAATTTTAAACCGTTTTGTTTAAATAAGATAAACAATAAAAAAAAAAGAAAGTAAAATTAGTGGAACACATTAATTTAATAATAACAGTTAAAAGTAATAATAAAGGCGAAAGACAATTTTAAAGTTCAGTATGTGAAGTAAATAGAACATAAAAATTCTATGTACTCTAATTGGGTTATTTTTCTTTTTTCTTTTCGAAGATCCATATGATCCCCATAATATACTATCCTGTAAAAAGTGTTTCTCACAAAGTACATGGCTAGATTTTAGTTCAATATCTCTCCTTCGAATAGCATCTTGCCATTTTTTACGTATTGCCTCATCTTTTGGGACACTGAAAAAATGTACCTTCTGGTGATTGGAATCATATCCAGATGTACAACCGAGAGCTATGCATCGTGGCATTTTTAGATTTTTGCAAATTCTGCAAATACTATTATTATTTAAATGAAAAAACTCACATGCATACATTAGATGTATTCAGTTATATTCACATACTTCAAACTCCAAAATGTTTATACAATTAGTTATTATATAAATTCATTTATTTATTTAAAAATGTATAATATTAAAAATAAATCTTAAAAATATCCTACATCTTACCGAAAATGAGCTAAATAAACATTTTTGTCAACCGTCAAATGTTTAAATTGAAACTGAATTGAATTTCGCGAACGTCGCCATCATTGGTCACGTGACGCAGGTCAGGTATGGGTGAGCGCGGATTGGCGACATTAGGAGCGTCATAAGAATGCATGGGAAGCATAGGGCAGAGTCACCCCCGTGGTAATGGCTAATGCTCAGAGATGGCGTTACTTGTCGCTATCACGCGCTGATAACTAGTGCAAGGCGTAGTGTCCAGTAACTTCTTAGTACTCGATATGATGGCAGCACTAATGTTATCAAGCTGAACATTGCGAAAGGAACTACTTATGTAGTTACGTAATATTTGAAGACTGTCTCGCGCAATAACAACTTGTCTTTTTCCGGCTTTTTTGACGGAGATAGATGACGAAATAAGTAAAATGAGGTTACCGTCAATTCAAATTACTGAGAGACGTAAAGTTCTTCTTATTACATATTATGACACCTCTGATAGAACTATCCGATTGTCGATAAGGCAGGAATTGTCAGGGTAGCGGTTCCTTACGTGATGGTTAGATCAAAAATCAATAGATGACAGCACCAAATATGGCAGACCAGTCGTTCCGGTTCAGCAGACGTGAGTAACAGCGATTAAAGGTCCAGCAAAAGATGGCAGCACTAGACTCAATTAATTAGATGACTGTCCCTATGAAGACACGTGGCAATCGCAGGTTAGGATCCCCGTCAAATGAAAAGAGCGGAATAAAAGGTTTTCCGTCGGGAATAGCTCCTTATCCAAACACCTTCACAAATTCCCATCGGACCCCTGGCACAAAAATCAAATCAAACTTCCACTTTCAAGCAAGTCACAAACAGTAGCAGAACGGACCCGCACTAGAGCTCCTGCCTCTTCGAAATCTCAACTCAAACCTAATTGTATTTGGCAAAGTGTCTTCATAAAGCATATGATGTATATATCCTGGTGTAGTAGATCACTTCTCATTGATTGGTTCCTTTTCATTTCCCATGCACCAATCATGTAGGTATAAATACTATAACTAAGCAAGAAAATATGTTTCATGAATTTGCAAAGAGACAATCCATTATTTAACCTCAAATTATACAGACCGTAAATTTAATGTTTGTTAACCTTGTGTTTATTAACAGTATAGAAAAAAAGGCAAGAAATATTTAAATTTAAATATATTAAGTCTATATAAATTAAGGGGAGTCTAGTCTGATCAGTTGATAAAGTAGTCATTTCCTTTAATTTAAAAATGACTGAATCAATTTTGAAAAATTCGGACTCTGTTGCAGAGCCTATGTATGGAAAATTCTAACCATTACATAATCTCCCAAAAAAATGAAGAAGATGATTGAGAATCCAACGAGAATTTTCTGGAATAGCTGATGTTTCCTTATTCCGAAAAATTCTCAAATTATTCTCAACCAACTTCCACAGCATTTTTTAGGATATTGTATTATATATTGGTTAGAATTTTCCGTACAGAACGCGAATTTTAATAAATTGATTCAGTCTTTTTTTATTTTAGCGAAAATTTTACTATCTTATCAAGTGACTCGACGGGAATCCCTTTAAGAATTAATACTGACATTGAAATACTTAACTTTCACTAAAATTTTATTATCTTCACAATTGAACATATTTGCTTTATATTTTTGCCATTCAGTGCTACCAAAAAGTATGGTATGGAAATACTTCGTAAAAACGAATACGGGGGGTGCCTGCACACTTTGCAATGCTGAAGTCAAAACATCGGGAAACACGTCAAATTTAAAAGGCCATCTGGAACTCTCACATAAATCAGAAATTGATATCCAAGACAACAAAAAGGAACAAAATTTAAAACGAAAAATTGAGGTAATTTTTCTACATTTAAGCTTTAATAATTAGTTTTAACATTTAATCTAGTCAAATCTCAACTATAAAATAATGTATTTGAAACCAAACTTAAAAATCACGTCTCTCTTTTCTACAAATTTAATTTTATATTACGTTTCGTATTTGAAAAATATTTCGGATTGATTACATCGTTAATAACATTCATTAATTATTAGGCATAATTTTGCAAAAATGTATACTTGTAAGTTCGCTTATCCTCGAATTATTATATTCATCCTTTATTAACAGGCAAATTACTTTAGTCAATTTAAAAAAATTCAGTTAATTGAGTTGTCTCTAATGAAATTTAATGTCAATTCCCTTATATGCAAAGAAATAAAAAAAAAACATAATAAAAAAAATATACGTTATTAATGTAAAAATATCTGTTTACCATTATAAAAGATTATTATACAAATCTGTAATTAAAACTTCGACAAAATATTTATGAGTAAATATTTGTTTCATTGTCATATAGGCGGCTTCTAATAATGAGTTTGAAGAACAGGGCGTTACTTCTAACCTAATTCTACCTTCAGTTGCGAGACCAGAATTAACCGCTGATGCAACTACTAATGCAGGCGACAAAGTTCTAAAGCATAAACAGCCCCGATTTGATTCGATGATTGAAAGACAAAAATCTGGTACCTGGACGTTTCCCCGAATCGGAAAGCCCGACAACGTTTCCCCCGACACCATTCTTCCCGACATTCGTTTACCCCGAATCCTAGTCCCCGACTTTTTATTCCCGACATATTTATTCCCGACACATATTTATCCCTACATGTTTACGCTGCTCGACAGTTTTTTTTTTATGTCCGAATTCTACGCCATATTCGATGTTCAACTTTATCGGCAGTTTCAGTTCGTATATTTCATGACACCTAATACCCAACCAAATTTCAGATAAACTGTACACGTTGTACATAGTATTTTAGTATAATTTTGTTACAATATTTTGCAATGGCGTACCAACCTGATTTATTTGAAAACAGACTATTACTCAATGGTTATGTTTACGTCAAATCGAGGGATCGCAATAATAAACGTTATTGGGACTGTAAAGGAGTAATACGTGGAACGTGTAGTGCAAGAGCCGTTACAACACTACGTGGATCTGAAATTATCGTGTTACAAGGGCCAGATGAATCTTCGCACGAGCATCCTCCAAACCACGAAGAAGGTTAGTTTACTCTTACATATTCGTAAGTGCACATAAGAGTGTTTAAGACTACGATTTTGGATATTAGCTGAAGCTGAGAGAATAAAGTACAACCTCAAGCGTACAGCTTCGGAACATCCAGAACGACCGCCGTCTCGAATTATTCGAGAGCAACTCGCTGCCGTTTCTTCTGGTGTTTTATGCCAACTGCCGGAACGACACAACCTTGCAAGATCGATTAGAACTACTCGAAGACGGGATTTTCCGACGAACTGGAAAATTTAGGCGTTATTCCAGAACACTTTTCAAATACCTTAGCGGGCGAGAAATTCTTAGTTTTTGATTCAGCGGAAGATTCAACGGAAGATCCAACGGAAAGGGTGTTGGTTTTCGCGACGAGAAGAAACCATGAACTTTTATCTAAAAGTTCGACATGGTTTGTAGATGGCACATTTAAAGTTTCACCCACAATCTTTGTGCAAGTATTCACCGTCATGGGTTTAGTTACAAAAAGGCCACGGAATTACCAAAATACTGGTACTGAACATGTTGCATTTCCTTTCGTATTTGCACTGCTTTCGTCAAAATCTACTGAACAATATGCGTCTGTGCTTCGTGCTGTTACATCTGCTGCACGTGAATATAACATCACAAACTTCTATCCACAGCGGATATTAGACGATTTTGAGAAAGCGATAGAAAACGCATGCAAAGAAATTTATAAGGATGTACGTTATGTCGGCTGCTTTTTTCATTTTTGTCAGTCTATTTATAGAAAAATTCAGGATGAAGGATTGCAGCAGCAGTACAATAACTCAGAAAACCGGAATATAAAAATATCTACCCACATGCTTATGGCACTTGGATATGTTCTCGTTAACGATGTCGGATTAGCTTTTCAACTTATCAGAGCAAATGCTGCAGAAGAACTACATCCTGTATTTGATTACGTTTCGGAATATTATATTAGTTGTCGTCCCGGAAGGAAGAAGAAGGAGAAAGGCTGTACCACCGCGGTATGAAATTGCTATGTGGAACCAATACGAAGCAGCTTTGGATGGGTCACATAAAACCAACAATATAAGTGAGGGGTGGCATAACCGATTTCGGCTGTTAATTGGTAAAAATCACCCTGACTTATATACAGCGTTGTCCGAGATTCAAAAAGAACAGGGGGATACCGAAGGTATGGTTGCTGAATTGAGTTTAGGACGAAGTGTCAAAGCTGCTCCAAAAAAATATGGATGGAATCACAAAATAGAATCCGATCAATTGTAGTGTCTTATGACAACAATGATATTCCAAACTATTTAAGTTCACTCGCTCACAATATTTCGCTGTAATATTTTGTAATTTTTTTTATATTTCATTATTTTATATTTCATAGACATTTCGTATTTTATACATGATATACTTTATACTGTAAATAATAAAGATAGAAAAAATGTTGTAAAATTTTGTAAATTAAATTTAAATTAAATTACATATATGTCGGGGGTAGCATTTTCGGGCAAATCGTTGTCGGGAATTTTGATTCGGGAAAAACGTTGTCGGGGAATTATCTGTCGGGTCTTTCGGGTACTCGGATTCGGGTAAACCGACGGTAATCCAAAAATCTTTTCAAGGTAAAATTTATGTTTTTTTTTCGGAACGAAATTGATGTTTTACGACTATTGAATAGCAAAAGATAATAAAAAATAATTTTTAATTGGTTAAATATTTGTTATTGGATAATAGTTAATGCAATATTTCTTGTACATAATGTAGAAATGAATGAAACATTTGAAAATGTTGTAATATACGATATACACCGTATTTAGGATATAGAAATATAATATTACTATTATTTTCATATGCATTTTATGATATTTCAGATGAAGGATCTAAGGCAGCCGAAATAACACAATAAATTGTGTATATGATTGTAAAAGACAATATGCCTTTCAACACCGTCGAAAAACCAGGTTTCATTTCGTTGATGCAAACAATCGTACCACTTTACAAAATTCCATGCCGCAAAACGATTACCAATAGTATGGAAATAAAATATCAGATTTTATCCGAAAAAATGAAAAAAAAACTAGCAAATACCAACTGATATTTGGACCGAGCCCTTAAATACGGTAAGTTTTCTTGGACTTACTGTTCATTTTTTAGAGGCAGAGGAACACAAGTCAGTTACGTTAGGTGTCATAGAGTTGTCAGAGAGACACACATCAGAGTATTTAAAAAACTGCCTTTTAAAAAAACGAAAGAGTGGAACTTAAGTAAAGAACATATTGTAGCTGTTGTTTCCGACAGTGCTGCAAATATAATAAAAGCCGTTGTAGAGGCATTTGCTACATTTAGTAGTGTCAAAGGTCCTTCTTGAAGACGAAACTATTAAACAATTTTGCAACAAAATTAAGGACTTAGTGACTTTCTTTAAAAAATCTGTTGTGGCAGCGGATCTTCTACGAACCCATACCAATTTAAAACTTATTCAAAGCGTCGAAACGCGATGGAACTCCACTCATGATATGCTCCAACGGTTTTTACAACTTAGCGAGAAAATAAGTATCGTCACATTGCAATGTCCTACAGCACCTGTTATGTTGACTGCTGCAGAAATGGAAGCCGTGCGAAAATTAGTGAATTTACTGAAGCCTTTCGAAGAAGCGACAAAAATTGTTAGTGGTGAAAAATTCTTAACAGCAAGCAAAATAATGTCGATACGAACTATCCTACGACAACCGTGGGAAGTATTTTCAAAAACCAATTAAAAATTCAGCTGGCCAAAAGATTCTATGGGATTGAAAAAAATACAATTTTAAAAGTTAAAAAAAGTTTCGTTTCATGATCGTATTGCTTGCTCGCGAGCGAGAAACAAAATTTTTTATGTTTTAAAGGATGACATAGAAAATCAAGAATTCGATCAAACACAAATTGCAACGGGTAATGAAAGTGATCAAAACGTAGGGTTTTGGGCATACCAACAAAATCTAGTAAATTTAAGCAAACATAAACAAACAGCTAAGCATGCGGACGAAATGCCCGAAGAATTGCGGTTCTACCTATATGATGAAAATATAGGCATTATGGAAAATCCGATTAAATATTGGCTAAACGGGGAAAAAAATAAATTGCAAGATCTGGCTATAAAATATTTTTCATTAATCGGAACCTCCGTTCCATCCGAAAGAGTTTTCTCTAGAGCAGGGCGAGCAAGCGGAGGACATGAATAAATTGTCGGGTAAACATTTAGACCAAATATTATTTCTGACGAGCCTTGATCGAAAGGATTGGAATTTATAATTGGAAAATGTACATAAGATTTTCTATTTAAATAAATTAAATATATTTTGTGTATTCTGCAGCGTAGCACTTATTTCCACATTTAAGAGGAGGCACTACCCTCAAAATCAACTTAATGAAATACACATTTAAAGAATTTGAAAATAGTATTTATTTAGTCATTTTTTATGAGGAATTTTTATGAGGAAATGGTGTAAGAATAAAAAGCGGAAGAAATTTTTTTTAACCATAAATTTTAGTTCCAACAAAAATTTGTCTTTTTCAAATAATGCTACTACATTTTTCTGCATTAATTTAAAAATTCAAAAAAATTAGAGTGAACATAAAAACATATTTTCTAAAAAATTACGCACGGATTTTAAAAAATTCCATTTTTCACCGAAACGAAAATTTTGTTTTCCGTCAAAAAAATTTTTTACACTTTTGTTCTAGCACACTTCTTAACATTCTCATTTTAAGATAACCTTTAAAAAAGTAGAGTATTTAGGCGCATATTTTACGTTACACATCGAAACCAAGATAATTATTTTTGAGAAATCGAATATATATCATAATGAAATAAGTAAAACCATCTATTTTCAAAAATTCTCTTTTTTTAAATGCATGATTAATTTCTTTGCTATTTTTTAAAAGATTGCATACAGTGGTTATAATTTCCAAGGAACTCGAAATTTAAATAATCATTAAGAAATTGTTAATATAGTTTTTTTCAGCATATGTACTACCTTATCGACTGACGACTGATCACTTTTGGCTTAGATTTTATACGAATAATCAACATCGATGTTGGGCAACATCGATCTTTTAGTTTCGATTTTTTATGAACATCGATGTTTTGCACTTCAATATACATCGATTCGCAACATCGATCTTTTGGGATCGATGTCCCATCCCTATTTTAAATATAGGTTAGTAATAAAGATAAACCCTACACTGTGAAAAAGTGTAGTAAGTGTAAAAGTGTAAAAGTAAAGTTCCTACATGCACATGGGATTCATTTTCATGAAAATAGAAGTGTTACAAGGTTATTTTGACTTTGTGAACGATGAAATTACAACGCGTTGAATGTTTACCTCGCTTAAATATGTTTTGTTATGTAATTATTGCATTAGTTACTAGTACGCCAATTTATATTTAATTGAATTAAAAAGATGTAAAAAAATACTAATAAATTAAAATCAAAATAATCAAATGTACTTCCCTTGTCTACCTTATAATATGAATAATGTGAAATTGGTTTCGGTCTGCTTCCCTTTGTACAATCAAAGAAGTCAAATTTGTTTCCCTCATCTAGCTCTTGGAAGTTCAAAAATGTATAATTCACTTCTCTCCTCGAACCCTAGGAAGTTGAAGAAAGTGAAATTAAGTTCCCTGGGATTCTCTTTGTAGGATCAAGAAGTCAAATTTTGTTCTCTCTGCATCTTTTGGTAAATTTTAAAATTTGCTCTAATTTCAAATTGCAATACGCGTTTACGCAATACTTTTCAACATTTACCTCGTTGCAGCAAAAACGATCGGAATAATAATTGTTTCTTTTTTTCAGATCTGTATATTACCCATTGTTGTGGACAAATGCCGATTAAAATTGGCGATATATACAAAGGAAGAATAAAATGTCTTTATTATCCATTAACAACAAGCCATAAAAACGTTTGTATACATTTGCTTATAATTGACTTTAATTTACTAACCATTTTCAAAAATTTTAGACGCATACATTGTATTGGACATGTCAGCAGCTGCTTTTGGAATCAGCCAAAGAGTTTGTTCAAAGGTTTCAAAATTGCTATAGTTCAAAACCTTTTTCTCGCAGGAATCAACTAACCAACCTTGACGAAAACCGAGTATATTCGTTGGTACGAACCTGGTTCATCTTTTCCAAATAATTGATTTGCAAACTAGCACGCATCAATATGAATCAGTAAAGATTGATTGCGTGTTGGCACATTGTCAAATTTGTGCTCGTTTTGGGCTTAAAACTTTTCAAACAGGTTATACGGAACCTCTCATGCCATGTTCGCCTTTTTAATTTACTCAATTAACCATTCCGACGAATAGTGCAAACAGGACACCGCACACTTACAAATTGTAATTAAAATAACTTTGTGTTCAATGACACCAGTAAACTTTGTAAAAAGTTAAAATAGGAATTAGCACGCACAAACGTAAATAATAATAGATTAATTGCATGGTAGCGTAATGCACAGTTTGTGCTTTTAAATAAAGTAAAAATTCAATATTGCACAATTTTTCAATAGGTCATGCGGAACCTAATTGACATGTTCGCCTTTTTAATTGCGATGTCCTTTCATTTATTGCATTGAAAGTAATTATTATTTTTAATGAAACGAGTCAGTTGTTTGAAAATTGAAATATGAAATATGTTCCTTGAAAGAAACCTGGTTCGTCTTTTCAAAGTGGTTGATAGTAATTTAGCATATAATTTATTTACTTTTTAATTGAAAGGCGATCCATCCTTGTCCTCCTCCTCGGCTGTTGTCCATCTGCTCCAAATTTAGGTGGGGTCCCGAAACTAAAATTACCAACAAAGAATCAATTTCTTATGTTAAAAATAATATGCAATTGAATAATTTGTGTACTTATCTAATGCGGACACCATCTCCTAGGATGACTCCTGGTGTTGGTTAATCCGGGATCCCGTTTCCGCCGCTTCCCCGAGATCTGCTGCACGATATAATAGGCTGCTCCATTTCGCTATTACACCTACGCCACACATGCAGAGATTTCGCATGTGTGTATAATGGCGCAACGTGTATAATGTGTTGAGAGAGAAAGCGAGCAAAAAGAAAAGGACAGACAGCTGTCACAGTTTCCTGCACCCGTACTCCACGGATAATGCACACACATTCTCACAAAACGTCTTCCCGCGCTGTACTATACTATCCAGAGTTCCACGTATAGAAAAGTTGTAAATGGCAACGGTGTGCTGTGGCAAAACGTACCGTTCCCCTCTAATGTACTGCACTAAATCATCCCAATGCCACTCGGCGGGACTCAACGTAAGGAACCAAGTCGCTGGTCCATAATGATGTATCATACAAGATAGATTAGCCCTAGGCTTTTTCCAGAATTGTTCAGTATTACGCAATCTGGACAAGATAGTACTCAAATTATCTTCTAATTCATTACTACATAACTTTCTGAGATATTCCGCTGCTGTGATACGGTTGCGCGGGTTAACGACATTCATTTTTGTAAAAATACCTCCGTTTAATTGCCGAATATTTGTTTCACTTAATAAATAAAATATGTATTGCATATTTAATCGAAATTGTGACTTTGCAGACATTAATTTTAATTTAATATTCTCCGAATCGTAAAGACGTATCGGTCTATCTTCGTACTGGCCATTGACACCGTACGAATACAAATCTAGGAAACACTTAAGATCTAATTGTTTATGTCGATTATCTAGTGGTATATCATGAACTTTTAACATTTGATACAATTCAGTTGCAGTTTTGTTAATTCGTTTATCGTACATGGGATAAATTGTAACATGTTCATAACAATCATCAGATTGTGAAGCTTGAGTTAGTAAAGCAGCGCCAGCTTTGGCACTATCAATACCTTGTTTACTATTTTTTGCTATTTCATTACTAACAGGTGACAAATTAATATTTTCATTATTGTCAATAATGCGATTCTCTGTTAATTCTAATTCGTCGTCCTGACATAGATGATTTTGTAAATCTTGAAGAATCGCATGCCGAAAATCGTCTATGATTCTGGAATGTTAATATCACAATAAAGCGGATTGTTGGCTTTCAACCAAATCAATGCGTTGAATATCTTTTTTAGATCTACCAGATCTTCCCATATAACTTTTGACTTTGTCTCAATGCCTCGAACCAAAATATATAATTCATGATTTAAATTGATTGGCGACGTCGAAGAACAAAGTTTATCTAAAATTTGCTGCATTGGTAATAGCAAAGGAAATGTCCTGCCCTTCTACTTTTGAGCCTGTTCTCTGAAAGGAATGTTTTTCTTTGCAACTGTACCCATTCGTTGAATAGTTTGAAAAGCTTTCGCTCTTTGAATTAGTATTTTTTCATATTCATTTAATTGGAGTATTACTTCAGGTACTTCAAGTACTTGCAGTTTATTTAATACGCAAGTAGAAGGCAAACTATTGGCTCGAAACTTTTGTAAACAATAATGACAAAGTCGTTTTGTACAGAATCATGTCCAGCATGCGCGATTAAATATTTCCAATATTCGTTACGGGCTTGGTCATTTTTTTTCATATTTGTAACGTCTCTTTTGTAGCACAGCTTATTGCAAGATATACAAATGAATTTTGGTGTATCTGTTACGTCTCACGTAACTAGGATATTGCGACCAAATACATTTTTGGGAATCCCCGAATATTTGGGAATTTAGTAACAGCGCCGATATACAACACACTAACCGAACTACAATGTATTTTCATGATTTGTAAAACCTACCATACCGGCCTCAAAAGATAACCGAAACCGTAGAAAATCGACCTCCTCTCTAGGTAAAACGACGCCACCATAAAAACTTAAAGATCGGAAAAGAACAGGTCTTTCTCTGCCCACAAATAAGTAAGATTCCTATATTATCAGCAAAAATTAAAATTAAGTAAAATATACAAAATTGCATCAATTTGTTTGTTAAATTTTTCTTTAATATATTTTCATAAAAACAGATTCCTATTTCAATATCAATAATTTTTTCCGCACACGAAAACTTTTCTATGTTAAAATATAAAAGTCTAAAAAAAAGGCATTCTCAAGCCGTACACGCACTGACATCCAAAAGTCATAAACTTAATTCGAGAAAACACTTTCTCAAGGAAAAGAGAATGACCTTCTTCTCCTATTTTTAGTTGTTGTCCTCGATAAATTAGAACATTTAGAATTACGCAACCATATTAATTATTATTTCAAAATGTAACAATATTTTTAATAAAACAAAAATATCATTAAATTAAATCATTTTAAATATAAAAAAAAAAACATAATGAGTGAATAAATAGAGAAATCAATTAAAGTCAATAAATACAAATTACAACATTAATGTCATTGCGTAATTGAAATGTTAATAAATAAGCGTAAAAACCAAACCATTATTTAGTAATACCATTTATCAAAATTAAAATATGTACACGAAAACGTAAATGAAAAACAATATCTTAATAATATTTTTCTTTTTTTTAAACAATTGTACACAATCTTTATTTTAAATAATAATATATATATATATATATATATATATATATATATATATATATAATACTCCAAGTACACAAAATTGTAAAGTTGATACAAACAACGAACGAATAATTCTAGCAATAAATAACTGACATATAATTAATAAAAAATTAAAGGCGAACTCAAATACCAACATTACAAAAATTCCTTTTATAACAAAAACATTTCTTTTACAAAATATTAAAAGTTTGAACAAATAATTAATACAAAAATTAATATTTTTTTTTGTTACTTTAGTTCTAATTATGCTAGAACTTTCGTTCATGTTTGTAAAAACTACTTTAACTTTGTAAACAAATAGTTTGTTAAAAATTTATTGTTTTAAACAACACAAAAACAGTTTTTTATAATTACAAAAAAATGGTACAAATTTTCCCACCAAACTTAATGTTCCCACGCCTGGTCCGACCCACGAATTTTCCTGGAGGGGAGAATCAATATAAAAAGGGCGAATTTCCAACGAATCTTCCTACTCTACGCTACTCTTCTCCAACTCTACTACTCGGCTTCTGCGGAGACTCCGGCTTCGGCTTCGACCCAGATTTTGGCATCGCCTTTTTGGACCAGCTCTTAAAATTTTGGTTGGGCTTCATCATCGAGGTCTCTGCTGCCGTTTCCATATCGGCAGTTTCCACCGACACCTCGGGTCTTCCACGTGGACCCTCTTCAGCACCAACCAGGTCGAGTCCATTTGGCTGGACCGGAACACGGCCCACCAGCACCGTCAACCGGAGTTCGCCTCGCAACCGGACTTGGCTCTTCCTAACTCCTTTTTTTTATATACAGGTCCAGGTGACCGTATCCTCACCCCCGAAAAGGGAATATTCAGGTCCAGGTGACCGAATATCAACCCACTTCCCCTCGAAAACAGGTCCAGGCGACCGTTTTTGTTTCCTCTTCCTACCAAACTTCCTAAGGAGCCGAGTTCCACCCGAAATAAATCTCGGAGGATTTCAACGCGAGTCCGACATCTAATTACTAGTAAGTATAAATTTTTTTTATATACACTAAAATAATAAACTCTCTAACCACCCTTTCCTTTTCCACTCCCTCTTTTCATGCCCGATATGAGCCGATAAGAATGCAATGCTTCAGGCATTAAATTTATTTTATATTTTTTTTATTTTTATGAAACGAACGTGTCGGACTTCTTTGCAATTTTTTTTGACCACCACTTTTTTTTGAATACATAAATAAAGAAGCCGACACCTTAGGGATTCTTTTTGTTTTATAGCGACTCTAGTGCGTTTAACTGGAGCCCTTTGGGTGACCGGATGCAACCACGAGAGTCAGTAGGGACTGTAGTGACCTCCGCGTTAATTTTTTTTAATTCAAATTTATTATTTATATTTTTGGTTTTATTTTTTTTTTCTTATAACTAAATAAATTCTTAAACGCACACACATATTTATATATATATCTATCCTACTTCTTTGTCCTACTAATTCCTCATAGAAATCACCAGTTACATACATTAATTCTCGTCCTCTGTTTGTTTTTTAGTGCCGGTATACAAAAAGGATAGGGCCTATTTCCGTCGTCAGCGACGCCTCCGCGAGCGAGCCGCCAGAGAAAAAGGGACGAACCTTAGTTCGTTCCCCGACCCTCAATTCCCTCAGAAACCTCCACTACAACCTCCTCCAGTCGAACCTCTCCCTTCCACTATTCAAGAACATTCACTCACCCGCTCTGACTCCCCGATCACTTTTATCCCTCCCCTTCCTCTCGAACCTCTTCCGCCTCCTCACGTACTCTTTGCACCCACCAATCCACCCACTTTAAACGGAATTTGTATTCATAAAAAAGGATAATAAAAATCACTTTTTTTTTTCTGCTAAAAGAGCTCTTTATTTTCCTTCCATTCTTTTCTTTTGAAGCAGGCCGCCTCCATTCGCCAACCCGAATCAACCTGTGTGGTTGAACGCCCTTTCACGATTCTGGGCACAACATACTTCGAGTAAGTATGTTAAATCAGGTCGTAACATATCCAATTCTCTTTTTTTTAACGCGGCAAAAGATGCATGATACAATGTTTGTATGTCATCTTCATTGTGATTAATATCATATTGCGCAGGATCAAAAGTAGTACAGTAGTAATGTGGGCACTATGGGCCGTCATAACAAACGTGACTCATCGAGGCCACTTACCTCTTGGCGCCCCGATGAGTCACGTTTGCGACGTCCCATAGTGCCCACAGTAAATTAATCATGTGACAATCGTTCTCTCTCTCTCTCTCTCTCTCTCCCTCTCTCTCTCTAACTAACTTAAAGTTACTTTAACGAATGATTTTGAAGGTTTTTTATAGAGTTACAACTTACCTCAAAAAGCATATGACCTGCAATGAATATTTCGCCAGTTATCGATCTAAAAAGGCTAAAATGAACAATGTTGTAGAGTTTGAAAAGGCGGAGAATTTGGCCCCTCATACGTTTCGTTTTGATAAAAATTGAGTCCATCGGGAGACGTTAAAAATCAGAAAACAGACGAAAAATGGATTTGGCATTACAAACACGTGTACCCGGCGATACGACTCGAGATTGACTGAGGGATCATCGATGCATCTTACTACAATAGCACCGGCTGTCGAGAGAGCACGCGCACTTGTTTTGAAATTCAGCACATTCCACGAAGGCACACATCTCGATGGTACAATGTAGAGATATATTATGAGCTACACTATACTAAATATTTAAAATAATGTCGAATTTATTATCGTTGAATTTTCATTGTGTATAACCGTATACATGTTTTTTAATAAATAGGATTCGCAAGTTGTAGGTATAAAATATGTTAAGCTATGAAAAATTTCGTTTTACAAGCAATATTTTTATCGAGTATTTACAAACGCATACTCAGCGTTGCAGAATTTATGTTGCGTTTATAATACAACCAACATGAAATTTAAGACCACACCGTATGATGAACGTGTTAACATCAACGAGATCTTTCAGTCCGTTTTTGATATCGTATCATACAATGTCGAGGCGTGAAATTTTGATAGCGGTCTTAAATGCCGTTAAAATTGCGATCCGATATGATGGGTTCCTAAGAAGAAAGTGTAGTGAAAGGTTTTTGAGTGATTTACGTACATATAGCACAGATCAACTTTTGAAGTTTATGCGATATATCGCTTCTCACTGTGGACCGCGTGTGCTTTCCAAATTGGATAAATTAGGTGTGCTTAAAAACCCCAAAGTGACTTTAATAATTGGGAAGCACCTAAAAAATAGTGGTTTGGGGGACGTAAGATGTCTACATAACCTGATGTGGCGATACACGACATTACTAGGTAAGTGATAAATAAGCATATACAGATATCTTGACATACGTAATTAATAGTATTCATAACTTATTACCGATTGTTTTTATCTATTATGATTTGATCATTTGATGTACATTTAATTCCATGAATAAATGGGACTTTCAATAATAATTTATGTGTTGAAATTAAAATGAGCGTCCATAAATTATGAATACTTGTGCTAAAATAAATAAAACGTCCTTACTTTCATTAAATTTAGTTGGATAGATTCAAAAACAAACCTTGTATGACTATTTTTGATCTGGTAGTACGGTTTTGTAAATTAGCCCTAAATTAGAAAAACAGATACGCGAACTTCAGACCAGTTTCTCGAGTAAAACGAATTTATATTCAACAAATCGGGCTCACTTTTTATGATGCATTTTATTGATTATAACTTGTTTCGGTGCAGAAAATCGTGAAAAAAAAGACTTTAAAGAATATATTTTTGATTCAGTGTGCGTAACGTGCTACTCTACACACTTTTGACATTTTGGGAACGCACTTTACACACGCTGGAATCAAAAAAAATATTCTTCGGCACATGTGCGAAAATATTTTTGAACGAATGTGATTACGACCCTCACATTCGTTGAATATAACTTTTTCGTTACTTTCGTTTGCAAAATTGTTGCAATAATAAAGTTATTATAATTTCCTCATTGGAAATCGAAAGAGAACACTTGAAAATAGTAGAAAAGGTAGTTTTCAAAAGTCTAAATTTCCTTTAACCCAGAATCTGAGCTGAAGTTGTCGTACCAGCATTTCTCATTTTGGGTAAAAAAGAGTTAGATACCGCAAAAAAAATGCTTTCTAAATGAAGCGCGCATTAACGTGATTATTTGCAGCTTACAAAAATATGATGGATGATTCAGAGGGAGACGCAGACATTCTTGCGTGCACGTACGATGCAGAAGTGCAAGGTAAACATATTTTATTACGAGTATACCAAAGATAAGTAAATATAAAACCGCTTATATGTAATACCTAGTAGTTAAAAAGTAATTGAATTATGTTGCGTAAAACTAATAAAATTACAATTTAAATATATAATTATTTATTAAAATATTTCTGAAGCTTCATGTGCTCAAAATGTAGCGAGTCAAAACCATCAGAACTGCAATACATCAAGCACTAAAGTTCGTCAAATAACGAATGAATATAAGAAATAGTAACATTAAATTCTTTTGCAGCAAATACGGTAAAGAAAAATGAAGATGATGATGGAAACGTACCCGGTACATCAGGTGTCAATACAAGGGAGACAGAGCATAATAAAGGTAACGTAATTTTTAATTGATAGCATTTGAAAATTATTGATAGATTGAACCGAATACTCGCTGGAGTTCTATAATTCATTCTTATATAATATTCTATTCTTAAATGTTATTCTTTTGTTTATAGCTTACCTAGATATGATGGGGGACACGGAAGGAGATTTGACACTTCTTTCCTGTACGTACGGTAGCGGTAAAGAAACTATTATCAAATATAAAAATTATATATAATATTTATATACGGAGAGAAAACAACTAGTTAAATTAAAATATATGATTATCTGTTTTTGCAGTGAATGATGTAAATAAACACCAAGAGGACGGTGGTACCCCCAGTACCTCAGCCACTAACACAAGAGTTAGTATTATTGAGGATGTAATGATCAATCCGCCCATCAGGATTAATATTATAGATGACCTGATGATTAGCAGCGACACGGATGAAAGTGGTAGAGATCATAATAGAGTCAATATAATTTTGGTATTTTATTTTTATTTACATTAATTTTGTGTTTTCTTTTCTATTTTGAAGAAGAACCTGACATTTATGAGGATGAGGATGAGGATGAGGATGATGATGAAAATGGTAGCATCACTGACAGTTGTAACCAGCAGACTGTTGACGATCCCAACATAAACAGCGATACCGAGAGCGCTAGATCATCGTCTCCTGTCGAGGTGGTGTGGGAGTCCTTAAACCGATATAGTGGTAACACACCAACTGGTATGTATATTTTATATTCACATCCCGTTTTATAACTAAACAGTTTACCTATATTCACAGAAAACTCATTCCAGACAGGGAGCGGTCGTGAGAGAGTGCTCGAAGATACCACACAACCGTATTTTCAGATAGAATCGGAATCATCAAGGCATTTTACGAGATTTGGATTATCTGGACGAGAAATACGCGGATATATACCAGAACCACGAACATCTACTGATTTGTATATATGGCTGGAGGAATGCATGAAGTCGCTTCATGCTTATTTATGTGGACAGGCAAGACCTGCGGACTACATAGGCCTAACCATAAATTCCGACAAATTTCACAGTGGCCCCCTCTGGTTATCGTTTCGACCTGTAAGCGTTTTTAACTACAATGATTTATGGATATTACTTAATAATGCTGTGCAAAGCGCTAATGAGTTTAGTATTAAGGATAAAATAACTATAAACGTTTCCGTTGTAAAAACAGTGACCGGTTGCGGGCGTGTAACACTATCCGACATTGATGTACACAAAAAATCCATTCTATCTATACATAATAATGATAACATGTGCCTCCCAAGATCCCTAGTTGCAGGCTATATTTACTTACAAAGAGGTCAAGTACGCTCGGGAACTTTACACGAAAATTGGAATGCTATACGACGAGCCAGCGGCTCCTATCAAACCGAGAAAGCGCTGGAGCTCATTCATTTGTCTCGAGTTGATTTACCAACTGTTGACGGATACGGCATTGCTCATATAAATGCTTTTCAAATTCACTTTGCACATAAAGGCATAGCGATTGTTGTGTATTCATATAATGGATTTGGACGTGGTGATGCGCCACTTTATGATGGTACGCAATTTGTCATTAACACAAGTAATCATGTATTAGACACGATACGTATTATGTATTATGCACATTTAAAACATTACCAACCTATTTTGAATTTGGTAGCTGCACCCGGGAGCAGGGGTTATTGTATACCATGCAATAAAAAATATAGAAATAATCACAGGTGCAAAGACGAGTGTTATAAATGTAAAAACATACCATCCTGCAACACAAATATTCCAGTTATAAAATGTAATGTATGTATGCGGACCTTCTTCGGTAGGTCGTGTATAGAAAACCACCGGAAACGTTGGCGAATTACCGGACATGAAGTATTATTCACCTGGTGGGATGCATCTAAAAGAAAGAGAAAAATTTTTATCCTGGTATAATGATAAAAAACAACGTAGTTACGTATTTAATTTTCCAGAAGAAATAGAAAAATATTGCAAGCAGGATGTAACAATATTGAGATTGGCTTGTAGCGCATTTCGGAAAACATTTATGGAGTGTGGCGATGTTTGTCCTTTTAGTGAGTGTGCTACAATAGCTTCAGCTTGTCTACGTGTATTTCGGAAAAGATTTTTAAAACCAAATCAAATTGGTATAATACCAACAGGTGGATACCGGCGTGCTGATAGGCAGTCCAAAAAAGCTCTTGCCTGGCTGTATTGGACGGAAAAAATCACGGGGCGAAAAATTCAACATGCGGGCGGTTCACGAGAAAAACGATTACCCGAAGGTTTTCTCGTGGATGGGTATTATAATTCTGCAGAAAATGATGACGAGAGTAAGGGTGTTGTATACCAGTACCATGGTTGTTTTTGGCATGGTTGCCCTCGATGTTACCGAATAAACAGAAATACAATTTTACCACGTACAAATGAATCATTGGACGTAAGGTATGAGCGCACATGTTTGACCAGCGAAAGAATAAAAAATTCTGGGTATACATTGATCGAGATTTGGGAATGTGTATTTGATCTCGAGTTAACTACTAATGATGCAGCTGTACAGTATATAAAATCAATATCACACGACCTGTTAATACAAAAACCTTTAGATCCTAGAGACGCCTTTTTCGGTGGCAGAACAGGCAACAATGTTAAAATGTATGAGTGTAAAAATTCTGAGAAAATAAAGTACGTGGATGTTTGTTCACTGTACCCGTACATATGGAAAACGGGTAAGTACCCCGTTGGTCATCCAAAATTGTATGTAGGAGTAGAAGAGTGTAAAAAACTTGTTGGTGCTGAAAATAATATTAACGGCTTAAATGGTTTGATTACATGCAATGTATTACCCCCCCCCCAAAATTTGTACCACCCAGTGTTACCAGTGAAAATGCATGGCAAACTGTTGTTCCCCTTGTGTCGTACTTGTGCGGAACAAATGATTCAGCGAGGATGACCACACGAACGTGAAGAAGACCGAGTGTTAACTGGTACCTGGGTTTCTGATGAAATAGCCAAAGCTGTCGAAATGGGATACGTGGTGAACAAAGTTTACGAGATTTGGCAGTATGAAATCACACAGTACGATCCACAGACGCAGCAGGGTGGTCTTTTCACAGGATACATCGATGAATTTTTCACCCAAAAGACATTGGCGTCTGGATATCCCCCTCAATGTGTAGGGGAACACGACAAAAATCTATACGTAGCAGAGTTGGAACGACAACACATGAAAGTAGATAAGAGACGAATAACCTATAATGCGGGGTTACGTTCAGTAGCAAAATTATGCTTAAACTCATTATGGGGTAAATTTGGTCAACGAGAAAATATGCCAAAAGCAGAGGTGGTTTCCGAACCTCAAAAAATAGTAGAATTACTCACCAACCCAGAAATTGACGTGCATGGTATACTACCTATAAATGATGAGAAATTGTATGTAAGCTGGTGCTACAAAGAAGAAGCTCTAATTGCATCACCGGTAGCGAATGTCGTAGTCGCTGCATACACTACAGCCCAGGCTCGTTTAAAGTTATATAGTTATCTAGAAAAATTACAATCTCGCGTATTGTACTATAACACTGACTCAGTAATTTACGTTAGCAATAATAGTGGCGACGAATATGAACCACCAATCGGTGCTATGCTCGGCGAACTCACCGACGAATTATCCAACGAGCCTGCAGGGGCGTATATCTCATCTTTTATATCTGTTGGTCCTAAGTTTTATGCATACAAGATTAAGGGGGTTGAGAACTATGAAAAATGCATATGTAAAGTAAAAGGTATTACCTTGAACTTCGCGAATTCGGAAAAAATAAAATTTGACACAATACGTGAAATGGTAATCGGAGATAGAAGTGAGATTATACTAGCTACACAGGCAATTAGTGTGTGTGTATAACCCTGTTATAACAAATACGAGTAAAGTACTGTCGTTATATATATAGAGGACCATCAATACGTCGTTTCAGTATCAACCATGGACACACGTTGGAAACATCCTTGGACGTCAATGATTGGTGGTCCTACGGGATGCGGGAAAACTGTATTTGTTAGAAGATTTCTGCAATATATAGAACAAATGAGCGACGTACACTTTGACCGTATAATGTTATATTATTCCGAATGGCAGCCTTCCTACACAGAGTTAGGAAACGACATTGAATTTCGGGAGGGGTTACCGCAAAGTAGCCATTACGCGAACGATTCTCGCCCTAAACTTTTAATTATCGATGACTTAATGCGGGAATCGTCAACTGACGGGGCGATCGTAAACCTTTTCACAAAGGGTAGCCATCATAAGAACCTAAGCGTTATTTTTATTACACAAAATCTATTTCATCAGGGTAAAGGTCAAAGGGATATATCACTCAACACAAATTATATCGTTATTTTTAAAAACCCACGAGATAGGGCACAGATTGGACATTTAGCACGTCAGATATGTCCGGAGAATGTACGGTTCATTCAAGAATGCTACTTCGATGCTACATCGCAGCCGCACGGATACATTCTTCTCGATTTGAAGCAGGCCACGCCTGACAATATACGACTCCGTACTTGCATTTTTCCGGACGATGAATATCATTATGTATACGTGCAAAAAAAAGAAATAAAAGGTTACACAGGGTACAATCTAACCCCAGTAACACACTAGTAATGGAACCGAGAGCACATATGCCTATTGGCATTAAGTACGCTAGTATATTGAGAGCATTATATCATCTTGACACACGGCAGAGACGTGCAGTGCTACAGCACGCAGATCGTAATTTAATAATAAGCATTTGTGAAATAGCTTTGAATATTTTACGAGGTAATGTGCTTCTTAGTAAAATTCACAAGACACGTTTACGCAAACACGCAGCTATTCTGAGAAAATTATCAAATCCTGGCAATTCCGTGGGAGATAAAAAACGTATTATCATACAACGTGGTGGATTTCTACCAACTCTCCTAGCACCAGTACTTGGTTCGCTTTTAGCAGGCATTGTGAATAGCGCTTTGTGATATGGAATACGCACGAAAAATGGTTCTAGTACCTCAAGAGCTCGCCAGTACAGTACAAAAAAATAACATAATTCTGCATAAGACTGTCCAAACACCAGGTACAACAACTAGTAGACTCGATATCGATATGAACGAAATTTTAAACTCGCCAACAATTGATCAACGTGAAAAGTGGCGGCGATATTGTCAGGTGTTACAACGCTATCTATATTTTAAAGACTCTGAAGTCGAAAGAAATTTGTCTGACCACAATTCATCGAAAATAAATAACGACAACGAGGCTTTTAAACAGAAAGCTATATCAAATCAAAAAGAAATAGTAGAAGAAGAAGGAAACGAGATAATGCATACATCAACTAATGATGAATATCTCGTAGAAACTGTACCACAAAAATTCCGGTCAAAAGCGCGACGATTGGTTCGGCATTTACGTGGTTCAAAAAACGTTCGGTGGAATAATCGCGGTGAAATTATAATAGATGGCGATACCATCCATGGAACTAATATTATCGACATGTTGAATGATGCTATGAGAGGTAGAAAAAGAACTCCTCCTTACGGCCATCGTCAGTTTGCAAATGCCCTTCGTAGTGCAGCAGTACCACGTGAGTTTATTGGTAACAAACGCGTCTGGTACGAAATCGAAAACCGCAACAACGATCAACCATCTTGTAGTACAGTTAAACGAGCACCTAGATATCGACAGCATACACCTAAGACATTATTATTTACCACCACACCTTCATCATCGTCGGATTCGAACAGAGTATCTAACAGCGACGACGAAAACGATAAAAAAGAAATTAATTCAAAACGTAAGAAGATAGTACCACCCCCACCAAGACAGATATTAGCATGGCATCGAATGTCCGGCAGATTACGAAAGGGAAAAAGTCAATCATCGACAAAGAGATACCGATAACCTATTCAAAGAGTGTGCTCGATAACGTTATTGATTCATTACCGTTTGAATTACATATACCAGGATATAAATTTTGTGGACCTGGAACACGTCTTCGAGAAAGGTTACAACGAGAAGATCAAGGTATAAATCCACTGGATGCAGCGTGTCGTTCTCATGATATCGCTTACAGTGACAATTTAGTAAACCGCCGTAAAGTTGATGAAAAGTTAGCAAAAGTATCGTTTTCGCGCATGCTTGCAGAAAATGCTTCTACAGATGAGAAAACTGCGGCGGCTGTCACTGCCTGTTGTATGATTAGCAAGATTGCATTTGAAAAGATATTTTCGCGTATTAAATCATCTATGACCACATCTAAAACACATTTGAGACGTCTATCGCGGAAGAAGCAAAAAACATCCAACGAACGTAGAAAAGAACATTCAAAAGAAAAGTAAAGAAAATGCATAATATTCTACACGAGATTTATTATGACCCTACTCAGCCATTGGCATATACAGGCTCAATTCGAAATTTGTACCAAGCGGCGAATAAAAAGTTCCAATACAATCAAATATCTGAGTGGTTAGAAGGTCAAGACGCTTACAATCAGCATCGTCGTACGCGTCGTATATTTCGCAGACGTTCTTATAATGTGCGGAATATTGATGATGTTTGGGAAGCCGATTTAATGGATGTGCGTTCTATAAAGACTTATAACAATAAAAATACTTTTTTATTGGTGGTAATTGACACACTAAGCAAATATGCTTGGGTAGAACCTATAAGCGACAAAACATCGAAAAACGTTGCTAGGGCTTTCGAACAAATTTTGTTGAGAAGTGGGGGTAGACAACCGATGTCTCTTCAAAGCGATAAGGGAAAAGAATTTATCGGTAATCATATGCAAAATCTGTTAAAATCTAAGGATATAGGATTTAGAACTGTTCGTAATCCAGACATTAAAGCCAGTATTGTCGAACGTTTTATAAGAACGCTTAAGGAAAGACTGTGGCGTTATTTCACGCATACAAATACTCGTCGTTACGTGGATGTGTTACAATCTATCGTCACATCTTATAACAACTCCAAACATTCGGGTACAAATATGGTACCAGCTCTCGTTAATTGGTATAATGCTGCAGAAGCTCATTCAAATCTTATTCAACGCTATGGTGCTTTGAAACCGACATCGAAACCCCCTAAATATCGAGTTGGTGACTTAGTGCGTATCAGTCGAGCAAAGAATGTCTTTGCAAAAGGTTACGAAGGTGGATGGACTACAGAATTATTCAAAATTATACGCGTATCAAACACACGACATCCGATCGTCTACATACTTGAAGACCTCCAGGGTGAAGACATCGACGGGTTCTTTTACGGGGAAGAATTAAGTCGAGTTCAAAAAGATTTGAATACAGAAGTTTTCGTTGTCGATAAAATTTTAAAAACTGTCGGTGTAGGTAGAAAGAAAAAATATTTCGTACGTTGGACGGGTTATCCCGAAAAGTTTAATTCTTGGATTAGCGCAGACCAGTTAAAAATTCGCAATGAAGGAAGAATTTAATATTATTTTACCAAGTAATAGCAGTATGGAACTTTACACTGATAACAGAACCACCAACTTTATTACGGAATTACCACACTATATGCGTTTACAAGGAGAGTGGTGTATAGCACTTACAGAGATTCAAGTACCTTTGACTTTTCAACATATTTCTGTTAAGGAAGAAGATAGAATTATTAGATTTACGAGATTTACGAGATTTAAGAACCGCCCCACACGGATAGGATTATCAGCTACGCAAAGTAAAAGTGAGAGGATAAATACGGTACAGGTGTCTTACATGGCACCCGGGGTTTATAAGAGCGCTAATGCTTTAATCGAAGATATTAACAGCTTGCCTTGTATAAAAGGACATCTGATATTTAGTGTTGGGCGCGGTGGCTACGCATCAATTTCACGAATCTGTGATGATGAATGTCTGGATGAAGAACACATAGTTTACCTACCAGGTAAATTAAGAAAGATACTTGGTTTTGATAGTACACCCACTTCTCAAAAGAAAAACGACGCGATAGTCGTGAGTGATAATACTTTAATTTACGGCATACGTCCTGTAAACCTATTCTGTGTTCTATCTTCAATAATAATGGTGTACAGCGATATTTGCGAACCTTATGTCACAGGTGATGTTCAGACTCGTCTATTGCGGGCTGTGCCCTTTAAACACGATGATTATACTTACGGAGATATAAGAATATGCAATTTTTCGCCTGCTGTATATATACCACTGCTCAACGGTTCCTTCCAAAGTATTGAAATAGATATAAGGGATGAATATGGAAAATATGTCCCATTTGATTACGGTACACTGACGGTGACACTGCATTTCAAACGTATTGATTAAAGGTAGATAAAATGGCTCATTACGTGGCATACTTTGATAGCCAAATAGGAGGTAATATACATGTGGGAGGTGTGGGCCGCGTGTACAGAGGAGCGCTGTATCAGAGAGGACACGGCATCGGTAGTTTTCTTGGTGGTTTATTCAGAAGAGTACCCTTTTTATACAAGAATACCCTTTTTTACACGAGGTGCAAAAGCTGTCGGTAAAGAAGCATTACGAGCGGGTCTAAACATTGTGTCCGACATTGCGACGAACAATACACCGGTAAAAGAGACTATACGGCGTCGTGTCAAAGAGTCGGGGGCCAATTTAAAGAGGAAAGTAGAAGAAAAATTTGATGAGATGATGGAGGGGTCAGGGTATAAATTTCCGCGATACTCAATTGTTGGTCATTTACCCGGGGACAACACAACAATCGACAATCGTTATCATTTTCGGTTGACTCAACCCCATTCAAGAGTTCCGAAGAAGTTGAACACGAATAGGACTAAGAAAAAAAGGAAGAAGGCGAAATCCCATCGAGATCAGAAAACAAGGAGTAGTCGTAAATATTCAACATCTAATCAGAAGTCAAAAAGAACGCGACGAAAAACAGTAAAAAAGAAAAATAAGAGTCGTGCAGTAGCAGATATATTTAAATAATAGAAAATGTCTCTTTTACATACGCATTCGTGCGAATGCATGAAATCTGAACTGGATCTGTTTACACTACCACCTACTCAGACGATTATTGAGGGTTCTCATTGGGTACAGTATAAACCCGTGTCGGCACTGTCTCATGATTCACCGATTGAATTTGTTTTACCTGGAAACGGAGAAGAATATATTGATCTAGCACACACGATGTTAAGTTTGCGTGTAACATTAGCCGCTGACAAAGATATGCCGGATGATATACCACAAACAGAACGTGACACCGACGGACCTGTGAATAATTTTATGCATTCGCTTTTCAACCAGGTTGATGTTTATTTTAATCAAAAACCGGTTTCCCCGCCAAACAACGCATACGCCTACAGATCACATATTGAAACTCTGTTAAATTATGGTCCTGCTGCCAAAGGTTCCCATTTAACGAGTGTTTTATGGTATGATGACACGACAAATCATATGGACGCGTTTAATAATAATGTGGGGCTCGTTAAACGTCGCAACATCATGAACGCAGGAAAAACAGTAGATTTGCTTGGCCATTTACATTGCGATGTATTTAATCAAGAAAAGTTATTACTGAATGGTGTGGAGGTACGTGTACGTCTCATAAAGTCTCGAAATGTGTTTTGCATCATGGATCAAACGGGTCATTATTACGCTCGTATTGAGGAAGCAAGTCTTTTAGCACGACGTGTGAAAGTTAATCCTGGTGTTCTGCTTACGCACGCCAAAAGTCTATCGAAAACAACGGCGAAATATCCCTTGACGAGAGTTGAAGTTAAGACTTTAACTATGCATAGCGGGATTCATGGGGAGACTCTGGACAATGTTATACTAGGACAGTTGCCAAAAAGAGTTGTCGTAGGGTTTGTAGAAAATAAAGCTTTCAATGGCGATCGTACGCTAAACCCATTTAACTTTAAACATTTCAATATCAATTTTCTATGTTTGTATGTTGATGGTGCTCAGATACCTTCGAAGCCATTACAACCCGATTTTAATGCGTCAAATCTTTATGTCGACGCTTTCCACACAATATTCTCGGGGACGGGTGTACATTTTCTTAATGAAGGAAATTCCATCACACGTGACGGGTATGCAGGTGGATATTGCCTTTTCGTGTTCGATTTGACACCCGATCTCTCAGCTAGTGATTCTACTCATTGGAATTTAGTCAGATATGGCAGCGTCAGAATTGAAGTACGATTTGCAACGGCTTTAGCAAGTACGGTCAATTGTATAGTTTACGCTGAATACGAAAATATACTAGAAATCGATGCATCCCGGCAAGTTATCGTTGATTTTGGGTCGTGAATTAATACCTGCAGATGGCTCTCTGTATGCATATTCTTATAAATTCCAACATTAACTGGAAAGTACAGTTGTCTTTTAGCCACGGCGCACGACAGACATTACAATGGATCTAGTGATTGACGTACAGTTTTTTAAAGATATGAATAATAAAGTGATACCGAAAGAGGTGTCTGTTTTGTCTATGAATAACGACTTTATCGGTCACTGGTTAGTCGCTCCACCATATTCAGTCGATGTGTTGTGCCGAGAAGCCAGGAAACAAAATAATTGGTTAACACATAACCATCATGGTCTCGACTGGTTTGACGGTGAAGTACCTGAAAACTCGTTATATAAAAAATTACGAGAAGTTACGGTAAGTGCTCGAAATATATATGTGCGTGGAAAAGAAAAGTGGATGCTCCTAAACAAGGTGACCGCACGCAATATAATAAATTTGGAGGAAGATAGGAGTTGCCCATCATTCGACGAGCTACCTTGGGCAGGTAATTACTGCCTACAACATGGATGCAAGTTCAACTATTTGCGCTTTACTTGTGCGTTAAATAATGCACATCGTTTACGACTGTGGATACTTTCGGCGAATTTAGTGAAGAATAAAGAAAGTGATAGCACGGACATTCCGGACATAGTGGTATATCCACTTACAAACACGTATAGAGCTATCGTTAGTGATAGTAAACTCAATAATAAAACGTCTGCTTTAAAAACGGGTGATTGTTCATTTGCAGACCTGCCAATGCGTATAGAGAGTCGGAATAACAACGATATCAGCGAAGTAGACACACCGATTTATACATTTAAAGTACCTACAATTTTGGAACAATGAATAGTTTAGACATTTTAAAATCTATATCCGAAGTTAAACACCACACCGTAGGTGTATTTCCCGCGGACCAAATACCCCGTGTTTGGGGTAAACCTGCATGCTTTGTATTAAATACAGATGGTCACAAAAAACCAGGTACTCATTGGGTGGCTATATATGCCGATATCTATGGCAATGCATTGTATTTTGACAGTTACGGATTACCACCTTTCGTACCTGATCATATAAAATCATTGAAAAACAATTGTCGTCAGTTTCGATATAATACACAACAGATACAAAGTGAATCGTCGGATGTCTGTGGTCAATTTTGTATAATGTTTCTGCGCCACATGGGTGCCGGTCTAGGTCTCAAAGTATTTCTCGATAATTTTTCTAAGGATCTGATTAAAAATGATATGATTGCGAAGCGTCACCTTAAATATAAAAATAGAGACAATGGCTTTATTGGCACCGGTATTAACCCAATGCGATGCCTACAAAGATGTTATTCAAAATTTGCCAAATATTAACGCTATTTGATATGATGATGAAATAACACTAAAGCTGGTTTAGATATTATTTTTAAATAAAATGTTTGAAGTATGTGCAGTCGAGGAATAAAAACGCATACTGCATAATACCAATATGTTGGGTGTTAAATAAAAATATGACATAATTGGTACGACTTTTAAGTACTGTTTTCAATACAGTGCTGATGATGTTTTGCCAATGCTATTTTGCTGAATATGTCATAAATACCTCACGAGCGTGAATATTAAATATCACACATAACCACATCCAAAAATGCTGACACGATGCTTACAACAGCTCTTCTGAGAAGATTAAACCTCCTGCAACTTCCCAATCTTTCATCACAATTACTCAGAACGGTGTACAGTGAATTTGCTCTCGGTTAGAAGACAATAACGGTCCGAAATGACCACCACGAAACCTGAGCTATCAACGATACGTGACGACGGTGGGAAAGGACCCCTCCAAATTATAGGCACAATTTACGGCCTAAATAAATCGTACACAAAAAAAATCCTCGTGGGGCTGGAATATTCAGATCTGGAGGACCGCGTTTATGTACCAGTGATTCGGATAATTGGGACCGATTTCATCGGAATATCATTCATGGAATATATGGAGAAGGTTGGTCGGTTCGTTTTACGTACAGTCATGGTGATAAAGCAATCGAAGTAGAATACAACCAACGACCCGTGGGTGGTGTGTCTGCGAAACGTTTTCGAAGGTGCTTAATTCTAAAGCAGGTAACATTCGACTGTTTAGTGGGTGTTTCGAGGTGCATTCATAAAAAAATAGATTATTTGGTAACAATTGGGAGTGACGTCAGTCTCATTGCACGAGATGTTTTACGCATCGTGGAAGACAAAGTGCGGTGTGCCTACGAGGCTCAGGTGCAGATATTTACCAATAAAATAGTGCGCGATATAACACGATCATTTACCGATGATATTGTAGCAACGTGTATGACTGCAAGAAGTGAAATATTGTCGAAAGAGTGTTCGCTTGCCATTTTTTATGAATATATAAATAATAACTTTACATTTAGATAGTATTGTTGACAAGTTAAACGAATTGTAAAAAGTGATGTTAAACAATATACAACAACAGCGAATATACGATGTTAATTTCAATTTACAGGAATATGAATTTATATTGTATGTAATTATAGACTTTATGGGAATATATTTATATGTTAACAAATATTACTATAATAATATTGTTAAGTCAAAATGTGTGAAAATAATAATTCTATCATTATAAATAAATAGTATGTATTTATTTATCACCTATACACAAAACACGATATTGCTAAAAAGAATATAATAAATATTAGAAAATTGAATAGTACATGTACTGGACAGAGTTTTTGAGAAAATTAAATGTAAGCCTTGTATTCATTTTAACGTGTGTTTTTTAAATCAGTTGATTGCAATATTATTAGTTTTACTCAACATAATTCAATTAATTTGTAATTACTAGACATTACATATTAGCGGTTTTATATTTACTTTGTTTTACTCGTAATAAAATATGTTTACCTTGAACTTCTGCATCGTGTGACTCGATAAAAATATTGCTTATAAAAAGTAATTTTTCACAGCTTAACATATTTTATACCAACAACTTGAGAATCCTATTTATTAAAAAACATGTATACGATCACAAACACTGAAAATTCAACGATAATAAATTCGACGGTAAACGATAAATGTAATTAGCTTTATTTTAAATATTTAGTATTGTGCATCTCATAATATATCTCTACATTGTACCATCGAGATGTGTGCCTTCGTGGAATGTGCTGAATTTCAAAACAAGTGCACGTGTTCTCTCGACAACCGGTGTTATTGTAGTAAGATGCATCGGTGATCCCTCAGTCAATCTCGAGTCGTATCGCCGGGTACACGTGTTTGTAATGCCAAATCCATTTTTCGTCTGTTTTCTGATTTTTAACGTCTCCCGACGGTCTCAATTTTTATCAGAACGAAACGTATGAGGGGCCAAATTCTTCGCCTTTTCAAGCTCTACAACATTGTTCTATATGATATTTCGCTAGCATTTTATGGAATCGAGTTAGACGCGAAAATTGCAAAAAAAGGCAATTTTTACCCTTTTTAGATCGATAACTGGTGAAATATTCATTGCAGGTAATATGCTCTTTGAGGTAAGTTGTAGCTCTATAAAAAACCTTCAAAATCTGCCATCATTCGTTAAAGTAACTTTAAAACGAGCCGAGTTATATACAGAGAGAGAGAGAGAGAGAACGATTGTCACATGATTAGTTTACTGTGGGCACTATGGGACGTCGCAAACGTGACTCATCGGGGCTCCAAGAGGTAAGTGGCCTCGATGAGTCACGTTTGTTATGACGGCCCATAGTGCCCACATTACTACTTAGTACCTTTGGTTTTAATAGCATCTGCAATTTCACGAAGAAGTGTCACATCTGCATTTTGTAAAGCAGCATCCAAATTAACAAAATCAATTAATTTTCGATTCAATTTACCTAATTGGTACAATGAATTTTTGTAGAACCATTACCGACGGATAATGAGGTGATAGAATTTGAACAGATAGAAAGGAGGAACCGCACTTTTGTGGCTCAATGTAGCAGCTGTGCGCATGTCCTAATTTTTATCTGTATTCGTCACATTGTTCCTGGCAAACATCGCGTAACAATTTTTTGGATGGACATTTGTGCATTTCTTGCAAGAAATTTGGTACGTTTCTGAAAGTTAAACCGCTTAATCTCTGCAATAGTTGTTTATATGTAGTAATGATATAAATGTCGCTGATTTTACATATGGCTCCACACTCCCACGCGAGTTTTCCTCGTTTTCCCTGTTTTACTACGGGCAAAATGTTCATAGCCCGCCCTAAATTGTTTACGATAATTGGTATCTTTCCAAGCGAATATGTCTCATACGTAGAATCTGTAAAGTAAGATTCAGTTGGAACTGTGTGTTTCGAAGTTCCGCAAAGAATGTCATACTTATTGGTAGTATCTGAATGAGAACATTTTTTTTGCGTTAAGCATACGTCTACTTTATTCTTCGTGTTATGTAGTATTTTTTGCATGTCGCTAGTATATACATCTCGCGCATGCATGCACCATTTTATTATATTTTCTTCTTCGAGTCTAGCAACTTCATTGGACTTTTGTTTTAAAGCTTTTGCAACGTTTCGAATGATAAGTTCTGTGGGATTTTTGTTTTTTATTGCTGAAGTAATCTTTTTATTAATTTCTGTGCAATATGGGCGATCAGTTCTAAATTTTTTATATTTTTTAATAACTTCATTAGCACGTTTGATGATCCTATTTTTTTCTTTCCGTTCTTTTAAATTTTGAGACAATATTCGATTTTTATTTGTATTATAATATTCTTTCATTTTTTTCAATCTTTCAGTTATATGCAAATAATAGTATCTCCGTAGTTTAGCACTTACAGTCTGTTGTTTTATATATTTCCAAGAATGTGTGCGTGATTCAGGATAGGATCTTTGGATTGTAGGAAAATGTATGCTTGTCTATGCGCGGGTTACCTTGTGAGCTGAGTTGTGTGCTTTGTGTTCCGTCGGTAAGGTAAGCCCATCCTTACCTTTATGGCTCTATTGCTATTTCGTGCGATAAAGTATAACAGTAGCTTCGTGATCGGCGCGGGTAGGCGGCGTAATTGTTGTTACGATGTATTTAAGAACGCAGTGCCAAAAAAGGTGGGGATGTCATGATGTAGTTAGGTGCGTGTAAAATTCCCTCCTTCTTCGTTTTGGAACATCGACCTGGACGGACGTACTCTTTTCGTCCCAAAGCTACGCTCTCCAATTTCGAAAATTGAACTTGCTAACTCGAACGGGAATTATTTGGACTTGAAGAGTCTCATCGCCAATTTGTACTTGAAGAGACTTATCGCTGACGTTCTCCGCCAGGTGTTAGCGAAAATTGGTCGCAGGCTCCAGCGCACAGACCGAGGGGTTCCTTGTGCCAGGACACTGGATGTAACTTGCCCCTCGGCAAGTTTTAAGGTAAATTCCGTCTTTCTGTTAAAATTCTGGAATATACCCTTTTAGTGCCTAAATGCGTCGCTGACACCATCGTTCATTTTTTTATGTTATGGTGCAACGTCAATGGAACGAGATTTGGCTTTATTTCATCGAAGAATATTTCATCACACCACTTCCGAAGTCATCGTGGCATAGATGTTTGAACAAGTTCATTGTGAATCCAGTAATAAATTAAGTGAAGTGTGTGAATCGACAAAAAACAGGTTAGAGTGATCACGCGCGTCAAAAGTAGAACTATGCCGTATATTCTTCACTTCGAGGCTAAGTTACAAAATCAGAATATCGATAATAGTTTACGTAAAAAGAAAAAAAAATATATCATATGTTCAAGTCGATTAAATTCTTTTTTGGTAAAAACTAAAAAATTAAATATTTGCTATAAAATCTAAATAATATTTTTAAATACATTTATCAGCTGTTTGAAAAGTCAATTTGATTTTCTTTTAAAGTTGAATTTTGAGTGTCAAGTTAATTTGTTTTATTGCTTTATTCTGGGTGAACAGTAAAGAAAGAGTATTAACATTGAAATTTGATGCATATTATGAAGTTTCGATGTTGATCTCTAAAATAATGAAACAGAATGAATTTGAAATAAACACAGGAATAACGATAAAGAATAATTAACAGTACTTATAGTAAAATTGACAACCATTATAGAAACTCACTAATTCGGATTTGAAGAAAAGCAGTTACATTTTATAAATTTATTTATTTATAAAGAAATTATAAATGCATTTAGAAGAAAATATTTTACAAATAATCAACTGATTATCCCAATTGTTTGAAATTCGACATGTGTACAATGTTGAAAAATAAGGGAGAATACATGATATTTTTATTTATACGGCGAAAAATTTAAAATTATCATTCAACCTCATTATAGTTCAAACAGTTCGATTTCAGTATTGTTTACATTTCAGGCTGAAAATAGAAAAAGAGTACAAACATTTACTATATAGTAAATTGAGCATTTCGGTATTCTGATTGTGTTTACTTGAACGAATATACCTTGAGCAAAAATAATAAAGGAAAACAATAGGCGATTTAATGTTTGTTTATCGCTATTGTGACATGAAATAAATAGCAGAAGAAATTCTAAATTTAAGGAGAAAAACAAGTCACGTAATTTAGAAAACGATTATTACACTGTAAATTCATGTAGTAAATATAAAATTAACTATTTATTGTAACTCGATATTTGAAAAACAAAAATGGATATTTAAATAATTAACGTTTAATAATAGATTAAAAGTAACTGAAACTCGTAAGAAATTTAGAAAATTTTAATTGAAAACTTTGAAATTTATTTTTGAAAAATTAAATTAAATATTATTTAACATTTTTTATATATATATATTAATTATACTATATGGTATTTGTATTTAATGGCAAATTATTAAGGAATTTTAATAAAATCGGAAATTAATTTATAATACAGTTTATATTTACACGTGTCATGATCAAAGATCAGGGACAAATTAGTGACGAATTAATGTTTAAGTAAACCGCGAATAGCAGTTCATAATCGCGTTTCAGGAAAAGTTTTGTTAATTAATTTCAGCTTTAATTAAACAAACATGGCAAATAGAATAGATGATGTTGAATCTATAAATTCGAATGGTAGCGACATATAGTCTTAGGCAGGAAATTCGAGCAATGCGAAGAGAAATTGATTACTTGCGGTTCATTTTGTTCAACAAGACTCACGAATCTGGGGGACGACAGTTTAAAGCCCCAATAGAATTAAAAATACCAACATTTCGTGACGAGCACCAAGACAACCCCGTAAAATTCATGTATGATTTTGATCAATATTGCGCGATTAAAGAGGTGCCTGATGATTATGTCCCCATTTTGCTGAGTCTGCTCTTATAGAGCGCGCTTATATCTGGCTCCAAGTTGCAAAATACGAAATGTGCAACATTGAGAAACGAACTCGTCATATTCGAGCATGTTGTTGGTATGCCAAGGGACAACGAAGTAAACTTAGTTATATGTAATTTTAATGGAGATGAAACGTTAAGGGACGATCCGATTAACTACCCAGTAGGGATAAAAAACGACGTCGATTTTGAGCAACGTGCTTGGGATCTTGTTGACGGATGCACGGATATAGATATGAACAACCGAGATAGACTTTTTAATTTATTGCGAGAATTTAAGGACATTTTTTCGGAACGACCTGGACTATGTACAGTTCATGAACATGTATTAGAAATTAAAACTGACAAAAGTCATGCTAATAAGAATTATCCCGTGCCATACGCTTACCGAGAAGCGGTTCGTCGAGAATTACAAAATATGCTTGAATCAGATATAACCGAAAGAGCAAGTAGCCCTTATATCAACCCAATACACATTGTGAAAAAGAAAAGTGGGGGGATAAGGATATGCTTGGATATGCGGCAGATTAATAAAGTTTTGATCCCGGACAGAGAGGGACCACCCGAAATAGACTCGATTATGCAACGGTATGCGAAAAAGAGGTTATTCTCCTCATTTGATATAACGCAAGAGTATTTACAAGTTAGATTGTCTGAAATTTCGAGAAAATATACCGCGTTCCTTTTCGAGGGGGTTCAATATAGGTTTAAACGCATACCCTTCGGAATGCAGACGGCCGGCGCAGGTTTTATACGAGCTTTGCGGGTCGCTCTCGGTGATAATCTCGATGCCAATATTACAGTATATGTGGACGATATTATGTGCGCGACTTCTACATGGACGGAACACCTATCAGTTTTGTGAAAATTGTTTTTACGACTACAGAGGGCTGGTTTTACGTTAAATTTGAACAAATCTGTTTTGGGTAAGTCAGAAATTTCGTTTTTAGGGATGATAATAACACCCTGGGGAATAAAACCAGATCCTGAACGAATTCAAGCTATTTCGGAAATACAAAGACCTCGTACGAGACAAGAATTACAAAGATTCCTCGGAATCTGCAATTTTTATAGGCGGTTTAGTGTAAAACATTCTTCGTTGTTGGAACCAATGCGCGATCTTCTAAGTGCAAACCAGAAATTTGAATGGAGCGAAGAACACAGTCGTGCCTTCCAAAATTTGAAGGACAATTTCGGTAAATGTGTAGCATTGAGTCATTATCGTCTAGATTTAGATTTTTATGTGCAGACAGATGCAAGCATATCAGGAATTAGCGCGATTCTTTACCAAAAGGAAACAAATGATGAAATAATAATTATTTCTGTCGTTAGTCGTTTGCTAACCAAATACGAGAGTAACTACACAATTACCGAATTATAGAGCTGCTCGCCGTAGTGTTTGCGTTCAGAAAATTTCACGTATTCCTATATGGAATAAAGTCGATAGTCGTAAGTGATCATGAAGCGTTGCTTTTTCTATTAAAAACGCCATTACAAAGTGCTCGTCTAACTAGGTGGTCCATTTTCGTACAACAATATTCTTTCGAGCTTATCCATTGTCGTGGGAAATACAACGTCATTGCCGATTATTTCAGCAGAGTCGGACAGATGGACGTAATACGTGACGGAAACAATTTAAACGTGACAAACGTAGATTGCAGCAAAGAAAATATCCATCGGGCCTCGTTGATCGTAAATGTGATAAATAGAAATGATCCCTCAAAATCATTATATCGAAAAATACGAAATATACAGCGATCCCAAGAAAATTTAAACAAAATCATCTCGGCTATCGATTTTGGCACACCTGTTGATAAGTATAAATTACATGATAATGTATTATTTCATAAAAGCCACGAGGAAAATACATGGAGGGTGGTTGTTCCGGATATGCTGGTCGAATCGTTAATCAAATTAGTGCATGATAATGGGCACATGGGAGTTTTTAAGGTAACCAGCGTTGTAAAAAGATTTTTTTATTGGATGACGCGTGATATAAAGAGATACATTCGAATGTGCGATTTATGTCAAAGGACCAAATACCTTAACTACTCCATGAAGGGGGAGTTTCAGGGAATTATTCTGAATGGACCAAATGAGCTTGCGTGTGCCGATTTGTATGGACCATTATCGATTTCGCGGGGGGGGGGGGGGGGGTGGTTCTCGATTTGTATTAGTTATTGTAGACGCATTTTCGAAATTGGTCACTTTATATGCTATGAAAACCGCAAGGGCACGAACATGCGTACATAAAATCGTTAATGAATACATTCCTACTCGGGGTAAAATGGTGGCAGTGTTGACAGATCACGGGCCTCAATTTACAGCTGGCTTATGGGTGAAGACCTCGACCGATCTAGGCATTATAGTTAGGTATTCGTCTATTAGGCACCCACAATCCGATCCCGCGGAACGCATCATGAGGGAATTGGGGCGCTTGTTTCGCGTTTGTTGTCCCGAAAAACATACAAAATGGGCGTGTTACCTCCCCCAAATCCAAAGGTGGTTAAATGAATCAACGCACGTAGGAACGGGGTACAGACCGGACGAATTGCATCACGGTATGTCAAGCCGCAAACGCGTAAAAGACGTGATAACATTCCCGGATAGCCAACACGTTTCGCATAAAACTATGATCGCCTTGGCTAAGAAACGATTGTTAGTGGAGGCACAAAAACGGCGCGAACATCAGAAAAATGTGTCTCACGTAAGGCTTGATGTGGGGGATGAGGTTCTGGTGCGGGCGGTACCTCAATCCTCCGCGGTTGAACATAAAATTGCAAAATTTTGTTATTTATACGATGGTCCGTACGTCGTCTTGGAACGCATAGGGGAAAATGCTTTCAAATTGGGATTTTTAAATGATCAAAAACGAGTCTTTGGTACCTACAATCGTTTAAATTTAAGAAAGTACTATCGAGCCCGCATAAATTAGACGTTTGTGTTGTTGAACGTGATGAATGGCAAAGAATTATAACAAATTATATTGTTAAACAAGATTTCTTATATTTCATATACGTCGAATTCTGAATAAGAGTTGTAAGATGTTTCTGTTAAACATAGCGAAAACGCATGCGCGTATCGATTGTGTAGATATTAGTCACACATTAAGTAAATTTAGGGCATCCGATGTATTAGATTAACTCGACTAGTATTAAGTTTGTGAAACTTTTGTAAACTCGTAATTAAGACAAGAAGTAGATGTAAATTAAATCTAAGAGCGAGCATATCACTCGGGTTATGGTTCCGTGAGATTGGTGTTCCAAATAAACGTTTAAAACGGTGTTAGAGCGCAGTACGCGCTCGTAAGTCGATGCTTTAGCATTCACTTGTTAAGTGTGGGTTAAATCATGTATGTACATTCTTTTTTAATATGTCTCATGCCAAAATTTATTCGTCATATTAAAGGGGGATATTTGTAGGAAAATGTATGCTTGTCTATGCGCGGGTTACCTTGTGAGCTGAGTTGTGTGCTTTGTGTTCCGTAGGTAAGGTAAGCCCATCCTTACCTTTATGGCTCTATTGCTATTTCGTGCGATAATGTATAACAGTAGCTTCGTGATCGGCGCGGGTAGGCGGCGTAATTGTTGTTACGATGTATTTAAGAACGCAGTGCCAAAAAAGGTGGGGATGTCACGATGTAGTTAGGCGCGTGTAAAATTCCCTCCTTCTTCGTTTTGGAACATCGACCTGGACGGACGTACTCTTTTCGTCCCAAAGCTACGCTCTCCAATTTCGAAAATTGAACTTGCTAACTCGAACGGGAATTATTTGGACTTGAAGAGTCTCATCGCCAATTTGTACTTGAAGAGACTTATCGATGACGTTCTCCGCCAGGTGTTAGCGAAAATTGGTCGCAGGCTCCAGCGCACAGACCGAGGGGTTCCTTGTGCCAGGACACTGGATGTAACTTGCCCCTCGGCAAGTTTTAAGGTAAATTCCGTCTTTCTGTTAAAATTCTGGAATATACCCTTTTAGTGCCTAAATGCGTCGCTGACACCATCGTTCATTTTTTTATGTTATGGTGCAACGTCAATGGAACGAGATTTGGCTTTATTTCATCGAAGAATATTTCATCACACCACTTCCGAAGTCATCACGGCATAGATGTTTGGACAAGTTCATTGTGAATCCAGTAATAAATTAAGTGAAATGTGTGAATCGACAAAAAACAGGTTAGAGTGATCACGCGCGTCAAAAGTAGAACTATGCCGTATATTCTTCACTTAACTTTTTACATACTGTAATTAGGGCTAGTCATATATCTTCTAATTCCACGTCGCGAAGCTACTAACGAAACAAAATTGTTTTAAATTGTCTTGTAACAAAATTGCATTGAACATATTTCATTTGAGACATATAAATATAAAATATTGGGCTCATTACAGGATTGCGGATTACTAACAGATTTTGAATTTGTTAATGACGGATTTAGCAGGTGATTTGTGAAGAGCTTTGAGGAATTACCACTTATTGATGTGCTTGAAGCCGAAAAAATTTTATCTTCGACACTATTCAATGTATTTGCGACAATATCAATTTCATCAGAAAGTAAAAAGCGAGTTTATTTATTTCAAAAGCAGCTTTCACTTGTTGTTGTAATTCAGTTCGTTTCGTTTGCAAATTGAAAGCTGGAAATTCTTTTAATATGTTATATTCCAGTAAATATCGTAAATGTGGTCGCATTAACGAACGGTCGAATTGTACATCTTCCGGTTTCTCTGCAAAAGCAATTGCAAATACTCCACAATCATTTCCATTCATTTGATTTTGAACTTCTTGAAATCGAATAGGGTTATTCTGAAATGAATAGAATGAGTACAATTATCTTAGAAATAGTAAATGATGTTCGTGAAGTCTTTTTAAGTTCAACGAGTCGTAGATAGTGATAGACTTAGTATCGTAAAAAGAGCATATCCAATGTGCACTGTGACGGTCTCTTGTACTGTTTTCACAACTGTATAATATTTGAATATGTTTTTGATCAGACCTAGCTGGAGTGATACGTTCTGGCCTTTGTAACAATAATGTGGATTGAGGCGAATACGAGGTAGATTGCTTTAATATCCATGCAAATTTATCAATATGACTGTCTTGCAATCTACGACCGATAGACACGTCGTTAAGTTCTTGTACGGATAAAATAGGCATTCCTGGTCTCCCTTTGCGGGCAATTGGATCATTCCAACATTGGGCATTCCATTGAGTCACAGTTTGGTTCTGCTATATATTTTCCACGCTTCGAAGAAGTCAAGGAAGGTTTGCCTGAATTCAGCCATCTTTTCCTTACATTTTTTAATTGGCTTTTGTCACAATTTCTTTCATAAAATTGCTTCACTTCGTTTTGGAGAAGCAAATCTTCAAAGCGTTGTTACTAAATATGGTTTTTCGTTGTTTCGTACATGCTCATTATTAGAACACCTTGCCGTATTATTTATCCTAGTTTTTATCGCTCCCAAATTACGCGATTGGATTGAATCGTTTGTCTCGCTTTTCACATGCTGACTATAAATTAGACTTTGCCTTCGCAATCGCACATTCTCCAGTAGTGGAATATCTGTTCCTTTTTTTACGTACTTACATAATGGGAAATGTGTAATGTTTATCGATTTAAAGATTCCTAAAAGGTGTGATCGCATCTCATCGTAGTGTACATTATTAGGTTTTACTCCGAATGCAAGTGTCACTGCACAGGCTATAGCAAACACGCCAGAATCGCTCAATTTTATACCACTTTGGACTTCAGGGAAGCAAACGGGATTGTGTCGAAAGTCAAGATAAGGGAAGAATTGTTTTAAAGCAAGCTTCTGATCATTCCACAATTTTTTCGAATTCATACTCTCTGAAGAGGTTAGGATACTGATGCTGGTCTTTTCCGGTCGTACTTTATACAGTTGGGACGACTCCATTAGGCGGATTTTGACAGGTGAATGTTGATAAAAACAAATACTGTGATTGTCTGAAACCGTTCAATTCGGATCATGATTGGTCGACAGTCTTTTGTTTTTGTCAATATTTACATCTCAAAATCCGCCTAATGGAGACGTCCCGACTGTAAGTGAAATTTTATGATATACGAAACGTTTCTAACTTTCTAGTCCCACACATAATCGTGAGGCTTAGTCTGTAAGGAATACAAACCCACAAAATGTATGTGGGGGGATTCATTAAATTAGCCGTCGAAACTAAGGGTTAAAACTTCTGCGTATAAGACAGTTTACAAAAAAATACGTGAAAGCTGCAAGGGTTCTTTTTCGTTGAAAATCATTAAGAAGTGTTAATATCTTTTCCAATTATCAAAATTAAAAGTGACAATATAGTTGGAACAAAAATTCGCGTTCATGAGGCCAGAAGATAGAATATGAAAGATACGGAAAAAGAAAACAGCTCAATGGCTAGGTCCTATTTGTGCATTCAACAGGCAAAGAAGACAATTTCATAAACAGGGTCTAAAATAAGGTAATATGTAATAGTGTCCGTGAGATTTAATGAATAATGCATACATGTCATTTAATATAATTAATATTTTTTAATGTATTGTTTTTTTTATTTTTTACATTATTTAGTGTCTTGAGTTCGCCCACAATGGTAAACAACTGCTTTTAACAATTCTTCCATCTTTATTTTCATTTTCTTCTCTTCTCTTTTTTTTTTTGAATTTTTTTACCGGCACGGCATCCTCTCTTTCTTATCTGTAATAGAACATAGAAGAAACAATTTTAGCAAACCTGAAATTATGCTAAGGAGGGAACCAATTGGAGATTACGCATTCGCAAAAGAACCAATCGGAGGCTGCCCTCATGCAGCATTCGTTCTGTTACGTCCGTTAC
Organism: Trichopria drosophilae; assembly: GCA_030407085.1. Classification (NCBI taxonomy): domain Eukaryota; kingdom Metazoa; phylum Arthropoda; class Insecta; order Hymenoptera; family Diapriidae; genus Trichopria; species Trichopria drosophilae. Next base: position 105,937,897 of record CM059583.1, on the reverse strand, counting down.
GTCGGTCGGAAGCGCCGTCTGGTGGCCAAAGTTGGAAACTTTGTGAGCCCGAAAAACGTCGCTTAAGAGGCCAATAGGCGTAAGCCTTAGGCGAATGGAGAAGAAGAAGAAGTGTTAGTTAGTTAGTTAGTCATTTTTTATTGGCTTAACGTTAGGTTACGTCGCCATCAACAATTTTTGTTTGTTTGCATCTTAACCTGAACGCGGGAAATACAAATAGTCTTAATATTGTCTATTGATTACATTGTATTGCTGTATATTAATTGTTCCGCTTATACTTAAAATAAATTTCACAATACTTTTAAGAATATTTTTGTTATATAAGGATAAGAAGGACGCCAGACAATAGGGCCCATATTTAACCTCTCTACGAATTACTTTTAACATTTCTTCTCTTTCCTTATCGAATAAGTTACACTTCCAGAAAATGTGATCTTTGGAATCCTCTTCAATCTCACATTCACATAAGCTAGTTTCTACAATGTCTTTGCGAAACAAAGTCGTATTTAGTGAGGAGTTTGCTCCTCGTCCTATTTATTGTAACAATGGCTTTCCTAGGCAGATTGTATTGATAGAACCATGGCTTACTCAATTTCGAGTAGAAGTGCTCAAAATAAAATTTCCCTTTTATTTTTCCGGTATTGCAGATTTCTATTTCGTGTTCTAATTTACACCTGACCTTAAACTGGGAGAAAACATCAGAGCCAGGGATTGATATATTCATCACCTGACCTTCAATTGCTCCTAACTTCGCATACTCATCCGCTTTTTCATTTCCTATCACACCCTCGTGCGCAGGGACCCAAACTAATTTAATTTCTATCCCTTCTTTTTTAGCAGACATTAACTTATGTCGAATCTCTTCAATAAGATGAGATGGCTTATAAATACTATTACCTTTTAGTGCTTTAAGAGCACTTTCCGAATCTGAAAAGATGATAGACTTCGGTTTTTTGCTGCGGCTTATACTTTCTATCGCGGTTCTTAGCGCCACGCATTCTGCAGTGAATACGGATGCATTATCCGGGATTTTAAACTGGATACAGAACGCTGCATCACTACTCCAATTTGCGAATCCGGTGTGAAATTGGCTTGCCTCAATCTTGATTTTTGATCCATCTGTATATATAAACAGGACCTCCTCCGATTCCGGAAACCTGTTGTGGAACTCTTTCTCCGGGTTGGTCTCTTTACTAATTTCCCTTCCCGAACTGAGATCAATATTTACTACTTCAAAACGGTTCTCCAATTCGCCCTGATATTTAACATGTTTGTCCGTACTAATAATTAAATCTTCCAAGTGCCACGTTTCTTGAAAACAACTAACTAATAGGGATTTTTCAAAGTTATTTTCGAATCTAAAATTTTCTACGAATTCTGATATGACTTGCAAGTTTTTAATAGTCCTATTATTTTTGTATGTCGTGCATTTAAGTATGAATTTATACCCTAATTCTTTAAATCTAAATTTTATCAGGGGGATTTTGGATTCCGCCGATATGACATTTATCGGGGTGCTCTCTGTATCCCATTATACATCTTACCGCTATATTTTGAACTTTTTGAATTTTATATAGTTCAATATCAGAGCACGGTGATATCAAAAACCCCCCATACTCCAACCTTGAACGCACTAGCGCATAATATAAATTTGTCAAAATCCGAGGGTCCGCCCCCCACCAGGTTTTCCGTAGGCTGCTAATGATTCTTAGCGCTGATTTTCCCCTACCGACTGCATACTTAATATGCTTTTTCCAGTTCAACCTTCGATCAAGGAACATCTTCAAAAATTTAACATCTTCCGTCTCCCCTACTTGAACATCATTAACCATTATGTGATAATTCCTATTTGCTTTTCTATTTCCCTTTTCGAAAACTACCAAGGCACATTTTTCCGGAGCTATTTGTAAGCCTCTCCTGTCCAACGTGCAAACCAACCTCCTAGCTTCAATTTCCAAATTTTATAATTTATTGTTTACGCTTATTTGTGAATTCTCTGAGTAAATTACTATATCATCTGCAAATTGCAGCATTTTAACCTCTGGACTAATCCCATGGCCCAGCTTTCTAGTATATATCGCATATAACAGTGGGCTAAGGGCGCTTCCTTGTGGTAGTCCCTTTTCCAAAACTTTATGGATAAGTCCCGTGTCTGTACAGAATTTGGCATTACGCGTGTATATCAGATTTTTAACAAATTGGCAAATCGGCTTGGGTAGCTTCAAGTCTATATTAGATCATCGATTAGAACGTCTGGTATGACGTTATCATATGCACCCTTGATGTCGACAAATAGTGTCGGAGTTTTTTCCTTCTTAAAGAAACTTTTATGAATGTCGGTGGTAATTATGCTTAGATTGTCCATACAGGACCTACCTCTCCGAAACCCGTATTGATTATCCGTTAGTAGGTTATTCTTTTCGAACCACCACTACATCCTCTCCTTAATAATTTTTTCCATAATTTTTAAAATACATGAGGCTAATGAAATGGGTCGAACTTTTGAACTATTTTTTGGAATGAATATAATCAAATATGTTTTCCACTGTTGCGGAAAAATTTGGAAGTGGAAGATATCGTTATATAAGTTGAGTAAGATCCTCTTATAATTTTCGGGTAGTCTGGCAATTATTTCGTAGTTAATCTTGTCCAGCCCTGGGGCTGAATTTTTTCTAGTATTGTTTATGACCCATTTCATTTCCTCAAATGAAAAAGGAGAGGCTAGACATTCCGATGCGGGTTCGCGATCGTCCCCGGTCATATCCCCCACACTCCTCAACAGAACTCCACCGACATTCTTTGGTGCGCTAAGATTTTCGATCGTCTCTATCATATGCTCATGCTGTTTTCGATTATCATTTTGGCAGCTGTCTCTATTAAATGCATTTTTAAACCGCTTAATTTTTCTCCAAATATCCCCAATCTTGCTCTTAGGTGTGATTGTTTCACAAAAAACCTCAAAAACTTCCTTTTTTCCTCCTTCAACGTTTTTTCGACTAGTGCTTCAGTTCTTTTGACTTCTACAAATTTCTCCATCGTAAAACTATGAACTATCGACTTAAGAGCACATTTACGGAGTCGTTTCGCCTTTTGACATTTTTCATTCCACCAAACACATTGAGCTTTTGGCTTATGACTTTGGCTCTCTCTATTTCCTCCGTTCCCTTTGTATCTCGACTTTTCTATACTATCGTGGATTATCCCCATAAATACATTGTACCTAACTCTAACCTCTAAGTTGCAAAATTCTAAACTATTAAGATATATATTATTATTTTCTAATTCCACCGTAAACTTTTCCCAATCTACTTTTTCAAATTATATCTATAATCTAACTGAAATTTAGTACTTAGATTAGCATTAATATCTATTGAAATTGGGAAGTGATCGCTCCCCCACTTATCATCTAGAACTTTCCATTCCGTCATAAGAGCTATTTCTGGAGAGGCCAGAGTCAGGTCAATACTAGAGTATTTAATTCCGTTACTTCCGATCGTGATGTGAGTATGACTGTTATCATTTAAAGGATGATATCCTCAAAGTCTAACTTATCAGCTAAAATGTTTCCATTTCTACACTCTTTACTAGAACCCCACATCTGATGGTGCGCATTAAAATCTCCTCTTTTTAAAAAGTTTCTACAATTTGTGTCTTTGATAGCTTGAGTAAATCTGTCCCATTCTCTTACCGTTAAATTGTTGTTGTTGTCCGGTGTTCTATAACAAGCAACAATCAACATATTACTCATATCTGTGTGAATCACAATCGAACCCGTCTCCAATGATTCCCTCCTGAACCCAAGGTCAAGTGTACTGAATCTAATATTGTCCTTAATAAGGAAGGCCAAACCACCCCTCTTATTAGCCGTTCTATCGAATCTTACAGTTGAGAACCCCTTTATATGAAATCTGTCCCCTTTATTCAGCCATGTTTCTATGACTATAATTATATCAAATTTATTTGATTCTATTTGAAGATCATATTTGTTCTTTAAACTACGACAATTCCATTGAAGAATTTTGATCTGTTGTATAGCCATGTTAAAAAGAAAGATAAAATTATACTTATTTCTGATTTTTGAGACCCTTGTGAGGACTCCTATCCCTAACGTCCTTCGTATCCTTACCTTTATCTTCAATTATTTTGAACAGTTTGTTTGTCGTCGTAGATTCCGTGATTGAACTTACTACTCTTGCGGGAGGCACATCTGTCTTCCCGTATTTACTATATGTCTTCACCTCGTTGGAGGTGGTGGCGGTGGGGTTTCTGCCCGATGGAATTCTCTGGAAAAATGTAGATGTATATGATCTCGTCATCTTACGATTGCCAGAAATCACATCTTCTTTTTCATTCATCTTCTTCTCATCTTCTTTTTTATTCATTTTTTTCTTAACTTCTTCCTGTTCTAGTACGTCATTTCTTTTGTTTGCTTTCTCGAATTCCATTGAATTTTCTACTGTCATATTTTTCCTGTCCTCGCGATACCATTTCACTGTACGTAATATCTGTACGTTCACTCTGTCGTCTTAGTGCCGGGAACTCTTCATTTACTCGTCTGACATTTCTGTATTCATCGAATATTTGTTGTCGAGCTTCTGAGTATGATATGTTCTCAAACGCCATTCTCTCATTGACCAATTTGTTTTTCAAAAATACAGGGCATCTGTTATCTATGGATTTGTGTGGACCCTTGCAATTGTTGCATTTCGGAACTTCTCCTTCACATTGGTGTTCATCCCCCTCGATTTCCCCATAGGCTGCGCAATGCTTTTTGCCTCTACACGACTTTGCTATGTGACCAAATCGAAAACAATTAAAACACTGCATAGGCCGACTCACGTATGGGTGAACAGCGGTTTTTACCACATGTACACTAATGTCTTTTGGTAGAATGTCGCCCGAGAATATGACCAGTATCGATTCCGCTGGAATCCACCTGTCATCTTCCGACGTCGCGTTTCTGTTCTTCTTACATAACCTCCTTACCTCTTGTACTTGATACTTCTTACTTATGCCTTCCAAAATTTCTTCTTAGCTTATATCGATCGGTATTCCTCTAATTACGCCTTTTCTGGTTCTTTTAAATCCGGGTATGAATGTCGTCAACTTATTTTCTTGGAATTTTTCGTCCTTTAGAGCTGTATTCGCTTCATCCCTATTCTTGAAAATCATTACGCCCTTAAATCTGCCGTCTCGCTTAATTTCAATAATCGACGAGTAGCTTCCGCAAACTACCTTTTCAACGTTGTAAATGTTGAAAGGACTTGACGAAAACTCTTTGTTTCTGATCCATACCCCAAAGGGGCCCTTTGAATTCTCACCATATCCTAAATGACTATCTGTTTTGGCGTCACTTTTTCCTTTTTTCAAATTCTCTTGATCCGTGTCATTGTCAATAATTTTTCTCTTCGTACTACCTTTGTTATAAATTTTTCCTTCGTCTCCCATTGGATCGTCTTCTATATCACTCATTGTTCATAAATCCGCCCGGAGACCGGGGGATGCTGTTTCAAATAACCTCGCGCCACGCGATGAGGTTATATTTGACACTTTTCACTTTACTGCCCTTTCACCACACCCGGGATGCTTCTGTCGACGAAAACGATCGTCCCGCTCCCGTCAGTAACACTATGAATGTTCTTTTTAAACTTTCGATCAATATTTTCCTTTGCCCTTTTCAACTTTACATTTCAAATGCTACCCCAAATTAAGTATTCCTCGAATCATTAAAAGTAATTTTCCAGCCATGACCAGTTGTTCACAGACGTACGAGAGTGCCAGCTTAGAAGAAGAAGTGCTTTCAAAAGGATCGGTATCGACATCTAGTGACATCTGTGGAACTATCAACCGATTCATTAAATGATTAATTGCATTAAATCGAGAAAATGAAGTTTCCCCACAATCGTGATATCAAGAACGTTAATTTAAGGCCTTATTTATTATTTTTTGTATTGTTTCCGAGATGTTAAAAGTAAAAATTCCAACTTTACATTTTAATAGTTTACTTTTACATATTACAGCTGAATTCAATGCAAAAAATAATAAATAAGGACTTAAATTAATGGACTTGACATCAGAATTGTGGGGGAAACTTTATTTTCTCGATTTAATGAAATGCACGATTTGCAATTAATTATGTTTTTAATAAATCGTTTGATAGTTCCAGAAATGCCACTAGATGTCGTGGCCGATCCTTTTGAGAGAGCACTCTAGTGTCTAACTAGACTAAGTGTCTAAGTGTCTAAGACTAAGTAGTCTTAAGTGTTCTGTGACAAGTGACGGGTGACCTCCATTCCCAATCTCACTCCCGCCCTCGTCGTGTAGTGAGCGATTTTAACTGTTGGCACTGTTGGTAAGTTTTTATTTTATAATTCACAATCACAGCTATAAGTTGAGCGCAAAAATTAGCTACTATTCTTTTATTTTTTCTTGACGTACAAGTAAAATAACAAAAACCTAAAAATTAAACAATAAAACACGAAACAAAAGACCAACCTAACCTCTAAAGGACAAACAATGCAACCTCGATTCATCGAAGTTTGTATAGGGTTTCGATGTTGCGTTGTTTTGCTCACTGTAAAAAATCCTGATGAAATTTACCACGTCAAACGTGGTAAATGTAGAACCTACGTTAAACGAGGTAATTTTACGCTAAACGGGGTAATTTTACACTGCTCAGGTTTGTAAATTTACCATATTTAACAGTATAATATCACAATTTTAAAGCGGAATTTTACCATTTTCGTAGGATTTTTACATCGGCGTTGTGTAAATTTCTTCCCCAACGGTAAAATTACCATTGCAGAGAAAAAAATAAATTCCCTACGCTTAATGTAGTAAATTTACATAACCTTGTAAAATTCAAGTTTTGTGGGAAAATCCCTACGTTACATGTAATATTACTAAGTAATATTACCAACTTTTTGCCGCGGAAAAGTACAATGCGATTGTAAATTTCATCAGGATTTTTCACTGTGCTGGTCTAGAAATTGAAATGCTAACCCTTAGTTTCGACGCATGGGTCGGTCCGTTAGTTTTGAAGTTTATAAAGTACCATATCTATAAGAAATGGTACTTTATAAATTTCAAAACTGTAAGAATTTTCAAACGGCAGTACTCAACTGACCAAGGTAGTAGGACGAAAATTTATTAAATTAGCCATCGGAATTAAGGGTTATGATAAATTCTACATTTCACTGTGCTTCTTCTTTCCCCGCAGGGGACTTGTGGAAGAGAGCGGAGCGGGTTATCTCCGTCCACAATTTTATTGTGGAAGAGTGAGGGGTCGAAGTGCCCGAGCTCGAAGAGGAGCAATGCTTTTGAAAGATCCGCTTCTCTTAGCAAGTTTTGAGAATTGACGACCTCACGGACCCGATCGTTCGGCTGGTCTGTGCCGACGAATGCCTGATCGTGAAACGACTCGAGAGACCCACCGTACTGGGGAGCTAGGGTGCGGTGTCAAGCCCCTGCCGGCGGGTTCCACACGGGGGAGCGCTACGGCGTGCCGTGTCCGTGCAGGCAGTAACCGCAGAAAGGGTTGGCCTCTAGCGGGCCGTGGCGACGTTAGAAAGGTTCTCTGAACCAACAGAAGCATCCAGGCAGGCAGCTTGTTGCTAATAAATGTGGTAGCTGACTTGTTGTATATCTTTTTTAAGTGTGCACAACCGGCGGTGCTGGCGCATCACTAAAATTTGGCCCCATCCCCCATGGGGGGGGGGGGGTGTTTTTAACCCGAACGGGAGGCAAGACACCTTAAATAACTGTACTAGGTGTGCTTCTTCTTTACTATTACTTTTGTTTTCAATGAATTTCATTATTTGTCAATAATCTTAAAATTTATATTGCAGATTAAATATGGATCCGCAAGGCAATGTACGACCGCCTCCGCCACCACCAGCAGGTACAAATAATGTGCCACCGCCTCCACCACTACCTGCAGATGACAATGTGCCTCCGCCACCACCACAACCTGCAAATAACGATGTGCCTCCGCCACCACCACAACCTGCAGGTAACGATGTGCCTCCGCCGCCACCATAGCCTGCCAATTACCATGTGCCTCCGCCTCCACCTCCGCCACAACCTGCAGAAAACGATGTGCCTCCGCCTCAACCACAACAAGCTGCTAATTTGCACCGTCATCTCCCAGTTAACGTGCCACCACCACCACCACTGAATGAAGGCTATGAGCAGTGGAATGATAATTATAATAATTATTATTATAATTATAATGATTATCGTCTATATAGTAAGTAGTTTTTAATTATTTAATGTAATTTTTTTTAATTTTACTATTTTTTTTTATAAATTAACTTTACTTCATCAGGAGGCCAGAGACGCAGGAGGCAAGCGAGACGAGGAAACAGAAGCCAATTGAGTCGGCAAGAAATCCGAGAAATAAGGCGCGCCGGCCTATATTTCTGGACAATGGCTAATCCGCCAAAATAAAAATGCCCTGATAACCAGGTCCAAGGTTTTATCAAAATGATGTCATAATGCCGAAAATCATCAGCTTGTTTTCAGCAAAGTAAGAGCAAGGTGAGTGAGCTATTTGACATTAGGAACATGAAAAAAGTTTTCAACATGTTATGCTATCATAATGCTATGAAAATGATAAAATTTCTTTACATTTTTTTCATCGCTAGACTAGAAATAAAAAACGTAACAACGAATTTCATCATTTTCGCAGCATTATGACAGCATAACGTGTTGAAATTTAGTTTCATGTTTCTAATAGATCACTCACCTTGCTCTTATTTTGCTGAAAACATACTAATGAATTTCAGTATTATGATATCATTTTGATGAAAACTTTTAAGCTGGTTATCAGGGTGATAGCAGGAGAGTTTTTTTAAAAAATTTACATTTAGCGAGGAAGAAAATCAAAAATAAAAAATATCCCTCTATAATTTAATTAAGTTTTAAGTAACTATAACTGTATTATTTTGTAATAAGTGCAAACTTATAGTTTTGTAATAAAAATGGAATAAAATATAAAATGATGATATAACAATATAAACCTTATTTAAAGAAAAAAAAAATGTTTTTGTCCGAAGAGCTTGATACCGCGGAAATCTGCTTTAAGTAAATTAAGGCAACACGAGCGTTCGATAATTTATTTGTTACCTGCATATTCCTATTCATTTATTTAATTATTTAATCAATGGGCTATTTAATCACTTGTTTTAAAACTTTCATTTTTTTAGTCTGGATATTTCAGGAATTTTACCCCATATGTATATATAAAAGGGGTGTTCGACGCCAACTTGACCAGGCCGTAAAACTTAAAAAGGTAAGGTAAAATCTTAGAATGAACTGGGAATTTTTTAAAATCCATACTCAATTATTTATAAAATGTGTTTTTAAATTCACCCTAATTGTTTTGAATTTGTTCAAAAATTTAGTAGAACAGAGAAGCACTTTTTCAAAAAAACATTTTTTTTCGTGCTAAAATGTAGAGGTCGAAAACATTATTTCTAGAGTAATTTTTGAAACGTAGAATTCAGGGGTGCTACAATGAAACATGTAACATTCATTTTTGACCCTTAAGAAACTTATTTTGTTCCATACAACATTTTTTTTCGAAAAAATGGGAATTTTTTAAAATCCATACTAAATTATTTAGAGAATATGTTTTTATATTCGCCCTAATTTTTTTGAATTTTTAAATTAATTAGGAAAAATGTAGAAGCATTATTTCAAAAAAATACATTTTTTTTAAATATAAAATTTATGGGTCTAAGAAATTTCTTACACTTTTTATTTTTTTGCCTTATCAAAAATGACGAAAGAAATAATTTTTTCAAAAGTGTTTTTTATACAGCAGATTTTTGGGTGGTGCCTTCCCTTAAGATTAAGAGTGATTTTCAATAACGTGTCTGAATTTATAATTATAAAATTTCTTGCGAATAAATCTTATGTCGCCTCAATAACCGGTACTGCTTCACTAAAAAATTTTAAAAGTGGAGAAAATTATATTTTCAAAAGATTTGTACATGTCTTTTACAGCCATAGAAGCGTGTGCTATCTAATTATGCTCATATTTGCTTTATTATTCACAAATATTCGACAATGTAAATGTCACTTCCATAATCCTGAATTTGGACATTCAGTGCATATATTCCCTGATAACCAAGTTGTTGTGAGAATGCCGTCATAATGCTGAAAACTCATTGAATATGTTTTCAGCAAACTAAGAGCAAGGTGAGTGAGCTATTTGCCCTTAGAAACATATCATTCTATTTCCTCACGTAATGCTGTCATAATGCGTTGAAAATGCTGAAATTGTTTTAGGGCTCTACGCATACCACACAATACAAGATCATGATGAAATTCTGATACAATTGAATGCTGAGATGTATATTTTATCAAAATTGCATCCTGATGTCGAAAATTTATGCAAAATTATTCGTTGAATCACAACTCGTTGAGCTCCAAATATTGTTTTAAATTAAATACCGAAAGACAACACTTACACCTTTCAAATCTGTCTTCGAATTTTTATTATAATATATATTTCTGCACAAAACATCCACGGCTATTAATTCTGACGGTGAGCCCACTCTTGTTTTTGTCTATACATCATTATGGGAGGAACAAAGACAACAGACGTGATTCCCCGTCAGAATTAATGGTCGTTGATATACGTATCACGTGAACAAGTTATACAGACCACTTTCGATTCGTGCGCTTGCGAGAAAGTTTACCTACAGCGCATCATAAAAACTGTTGTCAACATTTGTTGCTGACATGAGCCTATGAATTCTCTTAAACAAATGATTAAGCATATGTTTTCCATTCATACACGCAATTTTGCTAACAATACAGTGAGCATCCGTTGCTCTTAGTTTGTCCTGAAAATTGACAAAATCAAATGCTCTAATAATGCTGTCATGTTGTTGAAACTATGCAAGTAAGTAATATGTTTTCAGGATCATCACTGCATTCATTGGAAAACACACGCTCAGCATTGAATTGCTTCAAATCGCAAAGCACGCTTGGTTATCAGGATTGCTTCGGATCGATAAATGAATAACCTAAACGGTCATTGTCTTAAAATCAAGCTTGACAAGTCTGATGAGAATGGTCAGTCGGATGACGACCTGACTTTGTTGGCTTCGCTTCATGAACAGCATCCTCTCAAGGATTTCGAAATCTTGAATCAAGTACCATCAAATACGAAAACGTCCTGAACAACAATGTCTATCAAGACAGTCCTGACATATTGGAGAATATAAATTCCATTTCCAGCTTCAGGAAGAGCTACTTACCTGAAAGTGTTGAAAACACGAGCAGCTCCGGTTCATCATAAGTTCTCGGATTTTAAAATTCGAGTAAGTCCCCGCTGAAGAAAATGCAGCCATTTACGGATTGCCCAAAATCCCCATATAATAAGGCACAATCGTAATAAACATCCAGCCCAGTTACCTTACGTTCCACATCTCTCGCACTCCTTGTCCACCCTCAAGTGCTCCCAACAACTCACCAGATAAGGATCCGAGGAAATATTTTAATACTCGACTTTCCATATGTCATTAATAAAAAGAAAACGATATTAAAAAAAAAAGGCAAATTAAAATACAAATACAATGCTGGTACTATTACGAGACCAAATATTTTAAAATAAAAAAATTCAGATATGGCATCGATAATACTTCTGATGAAAGTATTCTCATGTTACGGCACTTCTGCTACTTTTGGACATCAATCGAACTCTGATGTTCATAAAGAAATTGAAATTAATGTAATTCAAATATAAACTTACAACAATCGACTGAATTAATCAATGTTTGAATAAAATATATTTTTATACTATAACCAACAATGAAACCTCTTGTCTGATAAAACTATGAAACAGACGGGTTCGCTTTCAAGAAGTGGAAACCTTTGCAGCACATTCCAACTTCATAAAATACATATTATTTTTTTTTTTTTTTTTTTTTTTTGACGGAGGGGGGAAATGCGTTAGGCACCATAGGGGGTTGAAGATGTTCTGTAACCCCCCGTGTGTCGGACTCCCTCACCTTTGATGTTAACGGCAAGGTTTACCGACTAAAACCCTAACCTCCCTTGGCCCTCCAGAATCCACGTGTGCAGTCTGCAGCAGAAAAGTGGCTCCGATATCCATCTCCTCCGCTGCAGACTGCACCGGGCCATTTCGTTTGCAACTGCAACCACTCCCTCTACCATTGGGTTAGTGGTTACAGGATCTCGTGTGACCTCAGTAGACGGAGAGATCCCAGCAGCACTGCTTTCTGCATTCGGCCTGCGATGGAATTTGCATGTTCTCGACAGGCCGGAATGCTTTTGATGTTTTGGAGGAATGTTGGTCTCATTCCTCCCAGCGCTCCAATTATTAGCACGACGAGCTTAATTTTGAATCCTCGATACAGCTTGCGAATCTCGAACAGGAGTTCCTGATATTTCATCCGTTTTTCGTCCTCTTTGCTGACTATATTTGTTTCTGCTGGTGCAGAAAACTCGATGACGAAGATGGATTTGTCATCGAAGTCAACAAGGACGATGTCAGGCTTATTGGCTGATATTTGCCTGCTCGTCGGGAATGAGTAATTCCAGTATATTCGGCAAGACTCATTCCCGACAACGGATTCAATATCAGTGGGGACGTACGGCAAAACTGGGGTTGCATCAATACCATAAGTGCTGCGAAGATGGTAATACAGCACTCGAAGAGCCGCATTGTGACGCTCGATGTATGCTGAAACTGCATATATTGGGCATGCTGCCAAAAGATGCATTAGTGTCTCAGCATGACATCTACACAATCTACAAAGCGTACTCTGTACCGCCTGGTGTAAGATGTTCTGGTGATACGCTAAGGTATTGATGACCCCATCCTGGCATGCGAAGATAAAACCCTCGGTCTCGGATTTCAAGCCGGCTGATCTTAAGAAGGAGAAGGTCATCTCTGCCGACAAGCCAAGTTGTTGGACATTTCGAAAGAATTGTCCACGCAACGGCTTGTCGATATGCCTTCCCTCCAACATACGGAGTTGTTCCTTCCGTATGTTAGCCCTGAGACGCACTGGGCACAGATTGATGACTGATTCAGCCTCCTGTGCACCACTACGTCCCACGTTGAAAACCAGACCGAGGTTTCGCGCCGCTCGTTCCGCCGCGTTGTACAAAAACGCCCCCTTCCCCTGAATTTCATGCTGATGTACTAGCATCATCAGGGGATCCTCCGTTCGATTAATCACGTCGCAAGCTGTTTCGAGGACCAATCGGTCATGCATACACTCCAGGCTTAAAAGGCCACGACCTCCCATATTTCGGGGCAAATACAGTCGTTCCACGGAAGATCTTGGATGCAAACTGCGTTGCATACAAATCATCGTCCGTGTGCTTCGGTCAAGATCCCTTAGCTCGTCAACGTTCCACTTCAGTGCTCCAAAAGAATAGAGCACTGGTGATACGGCCAACATATTCGTGGCTGCCACCTTATTTCTCCCGGTCAATTCTGATGACCAGATCTGACGGAGAATGCGCCGGTATTTCTTAATGATGGTGGTTTTAGCAGCCTGCACATCCTGGACATGCCTTTGAGGTATGCCCAGGTATGTGTAGGCTTCTTCGGCGCTAAGGTGGCGGATGACATTTCCGTTGACGAGCTCCATATCGTTGTTATGGGAGCCTGACCTTCCTCTGTGCAAATGAACGACTGCACACTTGTCCAATCCGAATTCCATACCGATATCTCTCGAGTATGTGAGGGCGATGTTCAGAGATCGATGTAATTGATCTTCGCCTGATGCGTATAATTTAAGATCATCCATATAGAAAAGATGGGTGATCTTATGTACACGTTCACCGGGCGGTCCACACATGTACCCTTGAGATTTCCAGAGAACAACGGATAGAGGCAATAGTGAGATGCAGAAGAGCAGAGGACTCAGAGAATCTCCCTGATAGACACCTCTTTGGAATTGAACCAGTCTAGACATGGTTCGATGCTTGCCCGATGTCATGACAAAGCGTGTTTTCCAAAGAGGCATCAAGTCTTCTACAATTCTCACTATGTTTGGGTGGACATGAAGGCGTTTGAGCAACAAGCTTAAAAGCTCGTGCGATGTTGAGTATACGCCTTCATGTAATCCAGCCAGGCTATCGACAGGTTACGCTTGTACTGGACTGCGTCCTGAAAAACACACCTGTCGATAAGCAAGTTGTCCTTGCAGTCGGATACACCCATTTTGCAGCCTCGTTGTTCTACTATCCGTTGCCACACCGGTTTCACGGATTTCTCAATACGTTCGTTCAAGATGTTAGTGAACAATTTGTATAACGTATTGAGACACGTGATCGGTCTATGGTTTTTCGGATCGGACAAGTCTCCCGATTTTGGGATCAGTGTCGTTCGGCCCTCCACCAGCCAGTGCGGAATGGGTTGGTCTCCATTTATATAAGAGGTGAATATTCGGGCTAGGTGTTGATGGACAGAAGTGAACTTCTTCCACCACTAGTTATTAATTCCATCCCAGCCCGGCGAGGAGAAATTCCTCGCTCCTGTGATGGCATTTTTCACCTCTAAAGCACTGACGGGTGGGCAATCTTCACTTTGTTGTGTGACTTCGTCGCACAATTCGGTGAAGATTTCAATACCTGGAGTGTCTGCATTAAGCCTAGATGTTCTCTCGTAGATGCTCCCCCAGAATTCCTCAACTGCGGTCATCGACGGAAACTCGCTTGAGGCTGCGATACGATGTTTGAAGGATTCGTCCAAAATATTGAGTTTTGTCGAATTTCTTCTTCCCGTCTTTGCTTGCAGCCTCTTTTTGGCATCGGCCATAACCCGAATTTTATCCGCTAAACGTTGCTTGATGTTGAGCAACTTCAGCTTATTCAGTGTGTGATAATACGTCCGCAGTTGTTGTGTGAACTTCTTGACTTTAGCCGTAAATGAACGGCCAGATGTTAAATAGTCGATCACACACTGAATTCGGGAAGCGAGTTTCCGTGTCAGTCGAATCTTACCGTTCAATTGAGACATGCGTTTTGTAATCTGCCGACTCCCCGATATCTGTGTCAGATTTCGCGGAGTCACCAGATCACTTGCAGCCTCGTAAACGGCACAATTGACTTGCCACAGGTCGTAGTCATCTGGAAGAGCATCTAGAAGTAGGCTATTTGCTCTGTCTATTTCTCGTTGTTTAGGCAAAATTTTTGTTGTCAAATTTTTCCTAAACACGAGTGTCGTGCTGTCATAATGTGGAGCATCTCTCCCAGCACCGCGTACGGGCTCAGTTGTTATTGCCCGCACATCCGGTACCGGTTGACTGCTGGGAACAACGAAACCCGTCCGCCTCAGATAGGCCACATAATCTCTCAGTTGTTGTTGAGAAAAGCGATCTGCCAGTTCGGGATGCATTAATGCAACCGACTGTGCATTCGCGCCATGTAGCCTCTCTGTTGCGGACAGCTCTCCTCATAGCAGCGCATTAGATCTTGCCTGAGATCCTCCGTCCACTGAAATCGTCCGTGGACATCAGCTGGTCGTCGTCCCGGGACACCTGTTTCGGCTCCTCCACCTCGGGACTGGGCTGCATCCGAAGCAGCCCGATGGTCAGGAGCCCTGCGCGTTATTCTATGAGTAACCGCAAATACAGGGAGTAGGGTGGTTAGCCCTACCCCCCGATGTTATGCCTCTCTCGTTTGTCTCTTACCTCGCCATCCACTGGGGTTGGTTACCCAATCTCTGGCAAGGTTGCTAAGAGTCCAGGGCCCACCGGCTTTAATAAGCACACGTGGAGGTGAGAGTAGGCCATTTGGGAAGATAGGCTAAGATGCGGCTTTTTGCATAGCCGCATTGTGTTACGCGTCATTCCCTTTGGGCCCCTTTTGGAAACCTTTGCAGCACATTCCAACTTCATAAAATGCATATTATTATTATTATTATTATTATTATTATTATTAAAAAATCCTTCCTAAAAATTCCTGTTCCTGAAAAATATATACATACATACATTGCTATACTGCCATTATCATCGTTAGAACTTCAGTTCGTTCTAGTTCGATCGGTCGGCAGTATCGGCAGTATCGTCACTATAGGCACTGATAGGCACTATCAGTCGGCACCGGCACATACATCTTTCCATCCATCTTTCCATCCATCCATTTACACATAATACACATAACACATACATACAACTGAATTGACAGGCCGCCATTTTGCCTATGCACACTAATCGCACCTTTCTTATTTGGACCAATCAGCATGCTTTGGACACATTTAAGGTTCGTCACATGACGTCTCAGGTATGATGAAAATTTTTCGATCGTTGAAATCATACATATGACTAAACTAATAATTGGTTTCTCACGATGTACTGAACCGATTTTAATCGGACTAGGCTTAAAACGGCGGAAACTCAAATTTAAATCGTCCTTCGCGCTGCGCAGTTTCCAAGGATTGGTGGAACGACGCATCGGAGGGGGCTCACCCACCATTGTCAGTGGCGCCCTCATGCACCGCTAGGTGGGCGCGAAGGGAGACACCATCTGCCAAGTATATGTGTAGGGAGTTGCATACGCCTGGTCGAGACTATATTCAAGTGCTTTGGATAATTAGCCCTGGTTAAAAGGGGAGGGGGGCTAAAGGATCCGTCGATAGTATACGGTTTTGATGTTTTCTTTTAGTTGAATTAGGTTTACGATATCTTACTTGAAAAATGAACGATTTCTTCTTTAAAAGGAATTTTTACCTTTCAAAAAATGTTTAAACTTTTACTCGGATGTCGTTGGCTTCCTCACCTCACCTCACCTAAAACTCAGATAACTCCGAATAGGCTTTCAAAACATAATTTCCATATTATAACGGAATTATTTTGTAGGTTAACACGAGGTGGAGTACAATAACACGAGGAAATATTTGATTTTGTAAATATGTTAGAATCTACGGGATCAAAATTCTTAACCCCTTAACTGCAGGACAAAAAGTATAATTGTAATGAAATCTAATATTAGGTTCCCCATTTTGAATTTTTGAATACTGACTTTAGATTCGCAATCATCGACCCTAAAAACCTTCCAGTAATGAAATTGAAAAATTTTCATTAATTTGTTATGTCCAATTTTATACATTAATTCAAAACTTTGTCATAGTTCTCGACAAAAATTTAAAAAAAATTGTCAAAACAACATTTTGTACAACCCTGTATCTTCTTTACGACACAGTGATTTTGGAAACGAACGATGACATCTTCTTCAGTATACCTCAGAGCCCTCAGAAATTATCATGTTTCTAATTTAGGCAAGTTGTCGTCTTCGTTAGACAAATTTATCTCATGACAAAGATTGACGTTTTTTCCGAAGTTAATGGGTTACAGAAAAAAATCGCTTCATATAATAAAAACGTGTCATACGACTTTACGTACCGTTTTTAACATGGGATTAGATAGGCAGGTGCGTAAAATCGAATTCTTATGCACCCGTATCGAACGATATTTTTCCTAACTCCTTGCGCAAAATGCGTTTTTGCGCACGGAACTGAACAAAGAATTGCATTTTGCGCACTCGTTAGGAAAAATATAGTTCAATACATGTTGCCCACTAGTATCGAAATGTACTACTTTGATATACTATGCGGAAAATTTGTGCGCCGTTTTCTGTGGGTCAAATACAATCTTACGCACGAGTGCTGACCGCAGCGCGTTCCATCGCTGAAAACGATGCGTAAAATCTAATTTTTCATAGTATGTCAAAAAATATTTTTCATTATGAAATAGTTTTTTTTTAACTCCGCGCGCTAAGTGCCCAGTTAGCACACTGTTTTCCGTGCAATTTAGAACATTCGTGCACCGCTAAGTATTTACTTAGCGCGCGGTGCACGAATGTTCTACTTTGCACACGGAAAACAGTGTGCTAACTGGGCACTTAGCTCACACGTTAAAAAAAATGGTATACGATACGCGTGCGCGTAGGTGATCCCCGCGAATCACCTACTTAGCGCACTTGTATCGTAATGTACTATTAATGATCAGACTTCGCTAATTTAATATTATCATTATATTCAAAGAAGCGTGCATGCTCATTCAAAAGAAAAATGTTGTACCTCAAAATGGAAGAAACAATGTGGACGGTAACTGGAATAAGTGGGTCTCCGCATTACTAAAAAGTGAACGAAGTAAGAAAAAAGATAAAAATACTGACAAACTAAAAAGCACTGAAAAAAGAAAGCATGTCCTTCGTGGTGAAGACGATAGCAATATTGAAAAAAAAACACACCGCAAATAGACCGTCTTTTAATAAGATTTTGTCTTGCTTAGAAAGCAACGAATTCTCTAAAGAAGATATAATGAAGAAGGCTAATTTGACTGAAAATCAATTTAACGATATAATTACCGGAGATTATGATTATCGGAGACACATTCGTTATAGATACAGGTATAGTATATTATACCATTATTATTTTGAAGAAGCTGATATATTCAATATATCACCACCCAATTAAGATTTCGAAGAACTTCAATCGCAAAACTCGGCTTACCACTGCCAACTTGTTTTCAAAATGTACTTTTATCAAACAACACACTCTTTGAATAATAGCATAGTTATTTTTATTTTAAGGGAGTTCTATGCCTGCGTACTAGTCAAATGAGTGAATACGCCACAACCTAACCAAAAAATGCCCCACGATGCTCGCGATATTGTCAGCAGTTACGGCTGACTGATAAAATAGGGCGAATGTTCTTTATAAAACAATTAATTTTGTCTCTTACAGCTACTGAATGATAATTATTCTGGACGCAACATAAAAGACAGAAAAACGCAGTTTCCATAAAATATAGAAAATTATAATCGCTGATAACTTTTTTCATAAGTACCCCAGCGTCAACAAATTTTAACTGAAACATCTTTGTAATAAATTTGAACTTTCTGTAAAGTTTCATCGAAATCCCAATGTTAATTCCATTTACCATAGAACTCCCTTAGAAGCTGTCGAAAAGTTGATCAATTTTGTTTCGAAGTAATGTAGGTGGAAAAGCATTAACAAATATAACTGTTATATATTCAAGGAAATGTTCCAATGAAGATAGGCACATGAGAAGATGTCAATGCACAATGATTCAGATGAACAACTCAATACTGCAGTTTATTGTGATTATTGATTATACATGTGCTCCAACTCGCACGTACATAGAGGATCTCAAGCTTTCTCTGACCAGGGCCATGGTGTCAGAAGTGTATGTGGTCTTTTTTGAGTCTCTACACAAATTTTACATGTTTTTGCCACGTTTATGGATCAATATCAATACCCGGTCACCACACGTGCGATCTGGCCTACGCTTTCATTTTTACTATACCTTGATGCGACGCATGAAACTCGAAATTCGATCGCCTCAAAATAAGCAGCCTTCTTCAATCGAGATCTCAAGTCGCTTAGTAAAATAGCTACGATTAATTGCCCCGGTAGCCATTCAGCCTTTATAATGAATCCATCTTGAGTTTTTATAAAATCTTAGAATGCAGGATAAATTAGTATCCTTTATGTCTTCAGGTAGAAGAATTTCCTTTCCGAAGATACTTTTTCTGAGCCTGATCAGCGCTGGACATTCGCCTATGACGTGTTCTGAGGTCTCATTTTCTTCTAGCCAAAACCGACAGGTGTCACATCCTAAAGAGTGAGTGGCGGAACAAACTATGTCCAGTTAACATTGCCACAAGCACCTTAAGATCGGCTGTATCTAGGTTTTTCATGAATTTTGTTTTCTTCCATGATAGATCTATAAGTCTTTTGGATTGCTTAAGGCCTAGGAGATTTTGCCATTACTCATACCAGTCCTCATGCATCTTTTGTTTTGTATGGCCGATAATTGTGTTTATGGGCATACCTAGGCATGGTTCCAGGCCCAGTAAAAGGGATGTTAAGGATTCCTTGCTAAAGCATCTACCTCTTGATTTCCCTTAATACCTGCATGCCCCAGAATCCAACCTAGAGTTACTTTACTCTTTTTCGCTAACATCTGTAGCTAGTCATGACATTCAACCACAATTTTTGAGGTGATTGCATTTGCTTGAGTGTCTGACCAAATATTAATTGTTGACCCTTTTAAACCTTTCGCACGGTTTAACTCAGAGCAACTTAGAATAGCCATGACTTCTGCCTGGAAAATACTTGAGTATTTACCCAAAGAGATGGGTAATTTCTTGTTTGGACCAAATATGCCCAAACCTACTCCCTTCTCTGATTTAGATCGGTCAGTGAACCAATTTAGAGCATTTTTGTCTGCAAGGATTTCACCTTTTTCCCACTCATTTCTGTAAGGTATTTTTATTTCAAAATCCCTATCGAATCGGAGTGTTTTGGTGCATGCATCAATGACGGCGTATTTTTTGTTATTATGTCTCTGATAGACACGTATAATTTTTGCCAGGTCTTTAATAGGAAAAAGCTCAGACTGATAGGCCTATGAGACTTAATCGGTATAAATAATACTTTAACCTCCTTCCATACGGGGGGGGGGGCATATAGTAACCAAATACCAGCCCGAAATATGTCTACTAGGTATGACTTATAAAGGACTCTGTGCTGTTCTGAAGGAGTGTGGGAAAAATCCCATCCTCTCCAGGAGCCGTGTACGGCTTGAACGAGCTCAGGGCCCAATTAAGCCGATCTCTAGTAAGAATTTTCCTGGAAATACTTTTCGATTTACTCTGCCTGTTCCACCGATTTTGTACTAGCGGGGGGTGGGGGGGGGGGCAGGGTTCGTTATATTTGGAAGGATCACTGAATCCCGAAAGTGGGAATTCGCAAGCAGTTCGAAGGTTTCTTCCCTATTCGTGGTAAAGCTCCCATCTTATCTCTTAAGGAGTCATAGATCATTAACATGAGCTCTTTTAATACCTTTTTGAAGGCAAGCTGCTTTCGGAGTATAGATAATCTCATCGCAGTGTCTTCTTCAGGCTATCCTTTTGGCCTTCTTCAATTCATTACTGTAGATAGTGAGAGTACTTCTGTACTATTACTGTGAAATCTGAGATTTCTTCACCTCTTTGAACTGCCGTCTGGCCTGTTTTTTAAGTTTCTGTTCCACGACGATACATTTCTTTTAACCGGTCGGGATTTTTCAGCACAGCTGTCCTAGTAGGACGTTATAATCAATTTTTGTACTGTTTCAGCAGCCTGTTCAAGCTCCTTAATATTACTAATGTTCCTAATAAGGTCTTCTTCACCCTCCCTGATACACGACACATGTCCCCCCAATCAGTAAGTCGCGGGGATCTCCTCCGAAACCGATCCTTTTGCTGCTCTGTCTGTAAGGGTCTCTTGTCTGAGGGCCCCTTTTGGCCTTCTGGCTATTTCTGCCATGCTTTGCTCTTAGCGGCAGCAGTCACACCGGAGTTGGGAGCAAGCAACAGCCGAGGCCAGTCGTTGGAGGATCAATTCGAAAACAGCGCCTGTTCAACTAACGAAATATCAATCTCTAACGAGTGTGATTGTCTCTTCTCGATCTTTGGAAAACGATAATTGTACCGTTGATATATATATATATAATATGTATTATTTCGAGTCAGATTTAAATCATACATCACTTTTGCACTATACACATCATAAGATTATATTCATACTGTACCTTAACCCATTATAAAAATTTTTACTTAGGATTGAAGTTGAAATCATAATTGGATGAGGATTTCGGTAACGATGTCTTAATTTTTTTCTTTTATTCTAGTCTTGTTTCTGTAATATTTGTTTATAACCGTAGTTTTAATAGTTTACAATTTATAAGATTTTCACTTCACATATACATCTCTTCCACAACTGCGCGTTTTTGAAAATCCGACATTTGTTTAATTTTATATTGTCTAAATAATTGATTTCATGATATTTGTATATTATGTTGCTGTGTGGTTGACATAAACATCGAGTACGAAGAAGCGATGGATATGTTCAGAACTATTGGTGATGCTGATAAAAATTTGAAATACAAATGTCGCCAAAGTTCATGTCAGGAATATTACGTCAGAAGCAAGAAGAAAAATCTTGCGAAATATTTGATACTGAAATATACCGAAGAATTGACGTCTCTGATGAAGAACCAGGAGTAAAATATTTTAGGTATTAATATGAACTCATTTACTTTGAGCCAGGTCAGACGAAATACTGAATTTGGTCACATTCCGTCAAACAATTTTCCTACGATTTTCAATCCAATATCGACGTTTCAGACTCTAAAGTTAAAAAAGACATAGATTCGACTCGGCAACCTTTGGCTGCGTTCGTCTTTTCCGCGTCTGAGCTGTGTATGATGACCCCCCAGTCGCTTCAATTGAATAAAAAATGAATAATATAATTTTGTTCGGTAGTAGTGATTGGCTTACGTAGTCCAGTCACTTTAGAAATTCCTCCTAGGAAAATTTTTGTCAGGAATTTTTTGATGGAGTTGTTCGTCCTTAAAATTGCAATATTCACAAGCAAGCCTCTTATGCTTTTTCCGTCATTTTGAATTTAAGGAATTAAATTTGATTTTGACGAGTATATCTCTCTCATTTTGCGTTCTTTGAAAAAAAATCGCAGATCAAAGTTGTAGCGAATTAAATTTCCTACAAGGGTCATTCGAAAATCAGAAAGATTTATGTCCTCCTCATCACTCATTAAATCCGCGTAAAGCTGAGTTTCTGGAGTATTACTGCAGAATTCAAACCCACATGATCCACAAATTACTGAACATTTAAGCCATGCTTTGCGGCAACCACAGGTCTTCAAAAAAATTCCGGCTCTTACAAAAATGACAGTTGAAAGTCTGACTTCTCCATTGATTTTCATCAAAGAGTGCACTTTTCTACTTCAAATATTCCATTGAGATCAAATCAATATTGAAATTGTCATTTTTTCAAAAAAGTTTTTAAAAAAGTCTCAATTAGTACAATGGACATGATATCCATTGCAGCATAGTCTTACATGGAAAAGCTCATAAAAAAATTAAGCAGAGATGATCTTTAGTTCTTAAACTAAAAATTGCGCGGAAAAAATTCCAAGCCACGCGAGGCGTACATATAAAATCACGGATTCCCTAACCTGTCATTTAATGCGTAACTTTTTAATACTTCCTAGCAGTAGAATTTTCTCGAAAACATTTTATCTCTCTCGCTCTGTCATACCTTCTCATAAACGCCATGTGCGTGTGTACTCGGTGGAAGCAGACGAGTATGATATTTCAGATAACCCAGCTGCAATTTTTTGAATCAGGTTACGGTTGAAAATTTATAAATGAAGATGAAATGCTGAAATGCTAAATTTAAATCATTTAAATTACATCAAGGAAGGCTTAAAGGGAAAGTATGGAACTCCGCAAGATCTCGAGTACACGAATACAATAAAACTTCACTTTATTGTCTTTAACTTTGTTAGCACCTTGGCATTGTTAGCGAGATTCCCTTCACGTATTTAGCGCAGGGATTCGAACGATTAGCATTCGTTCTTCTTCTCTCTTTCGTAATTCCAGAGCCGTGTCTATTGTGCGTGCATTACCGACAGAACAATTTGCGGGGCCCCGCAATGCATCCGAATTTCTTGACGACGATATGGTTGGAAGGTGCCATCGGAAATTCTGCCGCATTCAGTCATCGAGAAGATAAATCACGAGAGAATCCAGATCCAAAAGAGAGCTATCGCCGAAGGTGTGCAAATACCCGCCTTGGAGCTCCAGTAGCGCCCACCATAGTGGATATTCAATTCGAATAGTTCTAATAGTGTCCATTCCTAATATAAGTTCAACGAATCTACCACACGAAATCGGATGCTGCAGGGGATTCCATCTATGACTATCCTCATAACGACACCCTCGCGTATATCAGCTGAGGCACCGTTGGCTACTTGTATTACCCCACCCGATAAGACAGGTTTTTCTCATAACACTTTTCCTATGCTATCCAAAATAGGATCGGGTCGTCTCAGGGTCAATCATTGCCCTAAAACATTGCCCTAAAATATTGCCTAAACTAAATGCGTAACTCACCCACATAGAAGGGTAGAAAAAGCCGTCGGTCGAATCATCCTATTACGTCTACATGATCATCCACTTGCGAATCATCCACTGACGTTTTTTGAAGCAATTAAAGGACTTTAACAATTCTTAAAAAATTCCGGCAACTTTTTTCAACATTCAATTTGAAGTCCCAATTAGTGTAATATTACCACTTATATATAGGTGTAAAATAACCCCTTTAATCAGAAAAGCATAACTTTACCATAAATAAAGATACCGAAACGAAGAAAAAAAATAAATTAATGGGGAAGAGTGTAGCTTTCATTAACAAAATTGTGCAAACGATTATTTTGAAAATAGGGGCCTGTCAAATTTTGTCGGTAGTGTCCGGAGCGTCATTCAAGGTGGCATAGCGACGCCCTGGAGGGAATTAGAGCACTGTAACCGGGTAGAAAGGTTCTCAGAGAGCATAACTTTTTCTACGAATGGAAGGTGTTGTCCTTTGAGCCGGATTTAAAAAGTTACGGCAATTTGAAACCTTCCTTGGGTCGAAAAAATCCCCCGTGGATATACTTAGGCTTAAACAACCGGGACCATCGGATAAAGCTCCGGAAAACGAAATCGGCCAAAGACAGCAGGGTCGAAGCCACTAGTTTTATAATCTCATTTATATCAAACGTTAAAAAATATACAATGACAATATTTCAGATGGAATATTAAAAGAATTGCGTCACTTATGGCATGCTGCGTTGCAGAAAAGAACGATTATGAGTGGAAAGTGGAGGAATTGAAAGGACGTTGTACGAAATTGCACCCATGGAAGGTATTCATTAGCTAAATACATAATTTCTGACATTTAAATAGTTTACACGGGCATATACGAAATAATCACACTCGTAGGAAATCGATATATTGCCCGTGTTACATACGATATTTTTGAGGTAGGAGGAGTTTTATTGTATTTTATGCTACTATCGTTTTTTATATTTTTTATATGCGATTTATTTTAGGATCTTTATTTATTTGTACAATATATTCAATAATCCCCAACCGTCCATTTTTGTAGATATTATCTCAGGTTTAGTTTTAAGTGGTCGCCATCTTGAATCTATCATTTTTAATTTTGAAAATCTGACACTACATTCAAAATCTGCGATCCTAAAAACTGCCTACTGACAACTTTTAAGTCAATTCGACTGTCAATTCGAGTCGCTGATCACGAGTATAGACAGAAAATTTCAAAATTCAATATGGTGGATCGAATATGGTGGATCAAATTTGTAAAAAGTAACTTGATCGAGGTTAAACTGGGATTAGGGGGGTTTCGGGATCGCTAATTACGAACATGGCCTCAGATTTTTAAAATTTACAATAACAGATTCAATACGGCGATAAAAATGTAAACAATTCGTTGCTCGAGATGAAAATGGGTACACTGGGTTTTTCGGAATCCCGGGAACCGAACTACAAAATTTAAAACCTCGGAAAACCACCCAAAAGTACTCAGTTTCTTCAAGATCAAAGAAATTTGTACATTTCGTGGGACATCTTCGAATCGTTATTTTTTATTTATAAAATTTGAATCCGGATTAGTAATCAGCGACGTCGAACATATCTGGATACCCATTTTCACCTCGATCAAGGAAATTTCTACACATTTGTCTGCCATCTTGGATACGCCATTTTGAATTTTAAAAGTTTGAGACTAGATTCGTAATCAACGGCAGTTTCGATTTATTTAAACGACGGTTTCTTTTTAGCATACATTCGTTTTTAAAAAACGTCGTACTTTTTACGAATTGTTAGAACAAATTTACACTAAAATTCAATTTTAGTGGACCGAAAAATAATGAAAAATAATTACAACAATGAAATACACGCAGGTTGGACTGGTCCAGCAATATGGATATCCGGCAGAAGAACATCAGGTCACAACATCTGATGGATACAATATAAAATTTCATCGTGTTCCTGGTAGCCCTACAAATCCAAAAGCACCTGATAAACCCGTCGTTTTTCTACAACATGGATTGCTTTCTTCCTCTGATATCTTCGCCCTCGTAGGTCCTGAAAGTGGCCTTGGTCAGTTCTCCGGAATTTAAATTACGTATGAAACTAGAACGATTTTAATGTAATTGTGTACAAACAAATATTGGAGTCAATTTCGGGTCCAATAACGTAATTTTCAGTCATCTAAAAAAATCATCTAAACTCTTATATGGAGCTGATTCTGCATAGATTTATACTTTACCTAAGTGAAAATGTTCTGCAAAGAAGCACAAAATTTCTCCAAGAAATTAATAATAGATTATGCCACTAGTGCGCACACAAGGAAACATTTTCGGCCGTGTCTAGTGTCGGAGTAAGGCTGTTTTGGCCGTGCGGCTATAAATGGCGATTAAAACTCGAAATCGTTAAAAAGAAAGTTTCTATAAATACATACACCTTTGTTATATTATTAAGAACATTTGTGTATAATTTTTAGACGTTTAAGTTATTTATTGATTAACTTTATGATTTGCAAAAGTTGTCAAAAGTAAACAAATCTGTACTCTTTTCATTTTAAGGCTTCCGTATCGAAAATCTTGCAAGATACGCCAAAAATGTACTAATCCTTTTTTGTAGAGTACAAAGTTTTCTACAAAAAAGTCCTAGAGAGGCCTAGTCTAAAGTTAATAGATTAGTCGCTAGAAACTTTAACATAAAAGTTGACCATAACCGTTCTCTAATCCCTGATATTTGACGCAAATTCAAGCGTTGCTCATGGCTAACCTACTAAGTTTAGACAAGAACTCTGCGGGACTTTTTTTTAGAAAATTGAATGCACTACAAAAAAGGTTCAGTACATTTTTGTAGTACATTTTATCTTGCACCATTTTCGATACGGAAGCTTTAAAATAAACAAAGTACAGATTTGTTTACTTTTGACAACGTTTGCAAACCATAAAGTTAATCAATAAATAACTTAAACGTCTAAAAATTATACACAAATGTTCTTAATAATATAACAAAAGTGTATATATTTATAGAAACTTTCTTTTTAACGATTTCGAGTTTTAATCGCCATTTATAGCCGCACGGCCAAAACAGCCTTACTCCGACACTAGACACGGCCGAAAATGTTTTCTTGTGCAAGTAAAAGTAGTTACAACTTCTTTTTACTCGATTTTGGCGCAGTTATTAAGTGAATCGAGTTAGACGCGAAATAACGCATATATCGACCTTTTTTCAGCGGAATCGGAAAATGTTTCTTCGTTTTAGGGTTATAACAGAAGATGTCTTCTTTGTAGGTCAAGGTGGCTTGTAGTTTTGAAATGAACCTTTAGTCGTTGAAATAACTTTAAAACTAGACGAGTTATTGCAAAAAAGCTATTAAAGAGACTAAATTTATTTTTAGTCGTTTATTGTAATGTTCATAAATAATGCTATTCCGAAGAAATTTAGAATACAGTACTTTTTATAGCGTGATGTTCTTGAAACCCACTTTTAAATGAATCATTCTAAAAAAATTGCAGAGCGTGAATCAATAAATAAATACTACATTTATTAAACAATCTTTTTTTAAATTTGAACTATATTTTTCAGTTGTTTATCAAACGATTTCGGAAAGTATTTTTAAGATTCGCTCAACCTCTTGTATGGGCCAAAAAATGACTATTCTCTTTATTTTTAACATGTACAGTATATCTTTTGGCGGATGCCGGTTACGACGTTTGGCTTGGAAATATTCGAGGAAATGTTTACGGCAGGTCTCATGTTAAATTATCACCCAACGTCAACAATGCATTTTGGAAATTTAGGTAAGTCTTATTTATAAATGTGGAATGGACTAGGAGAGGAGGAGATAATAAATATCCTCTTTCATGCAATTACTTTTGTTAAGGCTTTAGGTTACCCAGTATCAGAAGACGATCTTAATTGAAAAAGTAGCAACAAATGAAATTAATTAGTATTTAATGTAAGGATATAACAATTAAAAGGATGCGCACTACTTCCTGTGTCTTAAACATTTTTCAACCTTAATTTCTATTTTGTAGTGAGTAGATGAATAGGGACAGAGCCCACGAAGTTCCCGCCGCCGCTACCAGGCGTCGCCACAGTCGCGGCGCTGTCGCAGCATGCGAGGTGGTAGATTCGTGAACTAATTCGCAGACTGATTCGTGGACTAATTCGTGGTTTGAGTCGCGGACTGACTCGCGGGCTGATTCGCGGATTGATTCGCATTTTTGATTTACTGTTTAGTACGCGGGCTTATAATTCAAGACTCGCGGCGCTGTCGCAGCATGCGAGGTGGTAGATTCGTGAACTAATTCGCAGACTGATTCGTGAACTAATTCGTGGTTTGAGTCTCGGAATGACTCGCGGGCCGATTCGCGGATTGATTCACATTTTTTATTTGCTGTTTAGTACACGGTTTCAAGACTCTCACATTGGAAAATCTGACCGTCGCTAATGAGGTCATTTAGATGACGCAAGACTTCGTGGACGGTCCCATTAAGTTTTCGAAGATTAATGCTGTAGCGTTATGCATATATCTTTCGATCTTTTAAATGTGCCCTGTTGGGAAATCTCTCTTTCAATATGTCGTTACCGACCTAATTCGGATGTTACATATCTTTTTTTTTTTTTTTGATGAATTGAAAGCGTAGATTTCCATTAGTCTAAATACCAGCTTGAAGCGCAATCTCGTATATCGACGACCTACTTTTTAAATCTCACACAAATTTTAAAAACCTGCAATCAGGGCGTTGACCTCTCCCTTACCATGTTGTAAGTTTGAATTCACCTTTCAGAGTTTTCTCTCGTCGGGGGAAATCTATTCATCAATATGACAGTCGTCTTGACAAGCCGTTAGTGTATCTCAATGATCTCCAACAGTGACGAAACCGCTGAGCCCCTTCACACAAAACCGCTAAGACCATTTTAAAATTAATTTAGAAAAGCCTCTAAGCAAGTCTCAACAGGTTCAAAAGACCTAACACGTCGACCCCCTGATGCGCGGGACCCGGCAAGTCTATTTTTCCCACATCTCTTATTCGAAAGCGCTCGGTCTAGATTCCAATCATTGGGAAAACACATGTAACTTCGACCATCCTTGGGAAAACACATGTAAATTCCAAGTATATTAGATAATATGTCGGGATCTATGTCTCTCAAAGATGGTATACGAGTTGAGATGCGTGTAAAACCCATTAGTGATTACGTCCCCCATGATCTCATTTTAACCATGCTTTTAAGATTTACGACCAGGGCCGACGCCCGAGACGTGACGATGACCTACTAACGCTCGGGGCCTGACAGCTATGACAGGTGCATAAAAGACGCCATGCAAGTCTCAACGCGTTCCTAAGAAGGTTCACTCTTGAACCCATTGTTAAATAATAACTCATTTTCTATTTTGGTACAATATCATGCAGGAAGGAAGATGAAGAAAATACAGAAGATGTATTTAATAAATTTTATTTTTCACATTCATATTCATACATTACATAATTTTTTTTTTTGTTCACAATATTGTTATACATAAGAATATAAAATAGCTATTACAAAAAATTTATATTTTCAATATCGTCAACTAATGCATCGCTTTTAATTTGACAACTGATGCAGTCTTTAATCATAGGCGGTTCACCATCTATCGTATCATAGCTTGATTCGAAATGTTTATAGCATCGACGACATTCACGTATTTCAGGATGCATTTGCATAGCAGGTGGCAGGCAGGTCCATGCTTCTTCAATTTGTCGTTCAGCAAACATGCAGATGAAATCGATCGGTAGACATTCTATATCTTTTGTTTCCATCAATGCAAGACGTTTCACCTCGTAATAAATCCTTAATGAACGTTGAAGAGATGCAGGCTGTTCAAGTAGATTTCCCAATACCCAATTTTTAAGTATTTGCACATTTTCTTTGGTGCAAGTTCCATTAAGCGAATGATTTTCACACTTCTCCGACAATTCATATTGCTGCTCTTGCTTCAGTTTTTTCAGAGATGGGCAGTCCAAAACGTCGAGATCAATAACATTTTCAGCGTTTAATATATCCTCCAACCAACATTTTTTATCGACTCCTTTTACATAAATTTTGTTGGCACATTTAATGATATCCTCCAAAGTCTCGTTTATAGCATCAAAGGGAACGTCGCCAGATTGCCATGGTAAGCCGTGGTAATTATCTATTAACCAGTTATTGACTCTTTTATAGTGTAACGGTAACCACACCCATTGATATGGCGCTTTAAACACACAAGTCTCAATTTCACCGGCGAAAATATTCATTATAGACATTTCCTTCGGTATGAAGCGATTACCAGGCCCGCGGAATCCCTGTACGTCTACAATGTATTCCATTTCGTATGATACTGATTCACTAGCAATTAAAGTATGACTATATTTTATTCATTAATTAGCGCATGCGCAATAATGGCTAACCCCCTCTTAAACCAACTTCTTTACATTTCCACTTATGGGATTATATTCTACAATACGATCATGTAAAATTAAACAATAAGCAGAAGTGTTTGCAGGAAAATTTTCTTTTGATTCAAATTCGAGCCGCACATCGACAGGTGCGTGTTTTAAAGCTTCATTCTGCTTAGAGCAATCAATAATGATTAATGGAGCTTTCTCTAAAAATATTGATTTATTCAATATAGGTTTACCATTAAAATTTTTATTATAGTAACTAGCTTGAAAATTGATATACATATCGTATAATAAAGAAAATTGATTATTTGCAATATCAAGGTTTAAATTACCATACGGATAATATTTTGAATTCAGAAATACTTTAACATTACTAATGTTACAGTGATCAAACAGGCTAGCATTTTTCGCCTTGTCATTTTTTCGTGCTGTTTGGAAGCCGATAATAATATATCGTGGCTTTTCTAGTTGTGTCGCTGTTTTCACGGACCACACGTGGGATGATGTTACCGGTAATAGAGGATATTCATAAAGTTCCCATGTACGGAAACTTAAAGATATGCAAGGGTCTTTTTCAATGAAACGTAACAGCTGTATCCTTTCCCTATCAGCCAACGTCACATATGGAACTAACCATTCTATTTTATTCATCTCAATTTTGTAATGTTCTTCTGCATTTTGTATAATTGCATTATCATCATGTTTAGATCTTGTTAAAACAAGTTCGTGCTTCGCGTTTACAATTATCTTACGATAATCTTCCGCAAATCCGAGAATCATACTCAGAGGCATGATTACATCAAAATAACCATTATCATTTGTTATCTTTATATTTGAACTAGATAGCCAATCTGCATTGATTAAAACGGGTTCATGATTTGGCGTGTAAGAAGGATACCCCTTCATCAAGCTAGTAATACCAACATTTCTATTTCGATCAATTTCAACACCATTCAATTCATATCGCGCCTCATCAAATAAATGACAGATTGCGTTAGACGTTAGATTAGTATTATTTGCTTTAGTTCCGTCGGTTTTCGTCAACCTTCCACTAACATGTATCAAACTTTTACACGGTAAAATACATAAATCTTGATTTTGCACAGCAATACGAATTTCATCATTTTTACCAAAAGAACTTGTATTGTAAGATTGATGTAAATGCAGCTCGTAATGAGCGACAGATTCGTCGAAAACGACTGGGTTTTGAATGCTGATACTTGTTTGGACAAAACAGCTGATTGCATAAAAATTTTAGACATAAATGTCCACAATCAAAAGTGGCATAGTCTTGAAATTTTTCACGGTTATACATAATGCTACCTACACCGAGATATTTTCCCAACTCAGCAGGTGGGCTAAGGTTTCCAAAGCTGTCAAAATAAACGACTTTAGAACCACGTTTTCGATATGCTACCCAATGTGTCCCCGGACCGCTTGCATCGTCTAAATTTATGACTGCACATTCATTAACTTGGGGATTCTTTGGTAAATTATTACGCATAAAGACACCTCTAAAATTCGGAATTCCAGCTTCTTTCGAATATCTCAATATATCTACATCGGTGAGTGCTCGATGCGGTAGCTTTACAAGTTTTTTCGATTTTTTCTACATTTAACACCTAAACCCGTTTTATATGGTTTTAATTTCAAACCTAGACCATTTTTATAAGGTTTAAGATATAACCCTTTACCTATAGCTATTGTCTCCATAGCACGATTATGCCTCTCACTTTCATGTAACTGCTTTTGAGCAGCTTTTGCATCATTAACAGCCTTGGTAATGCCCGCTGCGCCACCAGCTAATGCACCTGCAGCACTTAATCCAGCAAATATGGGTGCTAGGAAAGGTAAGAATCCTCCAACCTTTGAAGGTATCGATAGCTGTCGAGTTTTTTGAATGAATCGTTTGCCACCTGCTTCTTTTACGGCTTTACGTGCCCCTTTCAAAGCGCTCGATATAACACTTTGAACATTATTACTTGGTGACATTGACATTTTAGCAGCCGCAATAATGTTGTTCAATGATGTTGTTTTCTTTTTTGACACTTTTTTCTTCTTTTTCAGTCCCATGCCTAATTTACTTTTTAGTTTCATTGTGTTTGCAACACCCCAAGCTGCCGCCTTTTCTGCAATGCTTGCGTCTTTTGCTAAAACTCGCTTCCAAGCCTGCTCCGCTAATATTCGATCGGCCTCGTTTCTACCGGTGAGATTTTCACGAGTTTTGGAATAAGCAATGTCGTGTTCCTTGCAAGCCTTATCTAACGGATTTATCCCTGAGTCCCCTCTTGCTAATCGTTGCTTTAATTTTGTACCAGGCCCGCAGTACTGATAACCGGGTATATGAAGTTCTACCGGTAATTTATTAATTAAAGAATTGACCAATCCTTTCCCACTCTTTATCCGTTTTTGCTTCTTGTTTTTACCCACATATGTAATCATATTAAGATGTGCATCATTCAAGTAACAAACAGTTATGTTGTTACTTACTGACATTACATATAAAGACGCTACTTATACTTTTATGATCAGTTATTATCAAAATGCGATTTCATAAACAACCAACGAAAATCCCAATCATCAATTTTGATGATTTAACATCGTCTGTACAAAATAATAATGCAACTAATCATAAACGACATGGGGAGTTGCTGCCCAATAATATACGTGCACTTTTCTGTGGCCCGTCTAATTGCGGAAAAACAAATACACTACTCAGTCTAATCATCGATCAGAATGGATTAAAGTTTGAAAATATATATGTATATTCGAAATCGTTAAATCAGCCGAAATATCAATTTTTACAAAACTTACTCGACTCTGTGGAGGGCATAGGATACTTTCCTTTTCACGATAATGAACAGGTAGTACCACCCGCCGAGGCTAGGCCAAACTCTATTATTATATTTGATGATGTTGCGTGCGAGAAGCAAGATAACATTAGATCCTTCTTTTGTATGGGTAGACATAATTGCGTCGATTGCTTTTATCTCAGTCAAACGTACGCTCGTGTTCCCAAGCATCTTATTCGAGATAACGTAAACTTTTTGATTCTCTTTAGACAGGATGAAATGAATCTTAAGCACGTCTATAATGATCATGTCAATACGGATATGCCATACAACACTTTTAAAGATATATGTACACAATGTTGGACAGAAAAGCATGGATTTATTGTAATCGATAAAGATAGTGAAATGGAAGAGGGAAGGTATCGAAAAGGTTTTGATTGTTTTATAAGCATAAATGATTTTAAGAAGAAACAAAAAATGTTGTAACAAGTCAGTGCAGAGTGAGACTTGCATGCATTAACATGTCTTCTCCTCTTAAGCAGCAGCAAGACGTTTTACGTCAAATTGTCAAAGCTAGCGAATCTATTCGCCGAAAACATCGATTATTAAAAATGGGTAAAGAAACGCATGACCTTGCGATAAGTGAAACGCTCAAACCTCTGATAAGTCCATTGGAAAAAATAGCAGACGCTACAACAATGTCAATTAACAAAAATGCGATTGATGATATAAACGTACAGAATAAAGTAACAGATAGCATAGAAATTAATGATTTTAACGATTTTGATGATGATGATGATATGCTTGATGGATATAATACCCCTTTAGAGCAGACATTTAGCAGTGATATTAAAACACCTACATATCATACTGAAGAAAGGTTATCAAATAAGTTTCTAACTTTACAGGTGAGAAATATTCATGAGAAAAGTGATATTATTGATACAATTTATGGTGTTCGCATAGAAGGTGGTACTACAAGAATCGGTGATTCGACAATAGAATTTAAGAATAAAAATGTCATTGTTAAGGATAACAAATTTGCTATTACTGAAGGTTTGTTAGAGTTATTATTTAAGAAAAAAGCTGATATAGCTATAATCCAACAGTCTGATTTAAACAATTACAAAAGTATACTAACCTTAACTAATGCACATAGGAATCAGGAAAAACCTATTCGGTATAATGCTTCCCACAAGTATCGAAACTATATCAAGGAAATGTTCAAAGATGTTCCGAAAAAGGGTGGTAATTTGCCTGAATACATGACTGTTGAACAAAACCACAAAATTGACTACGTGCATTGGGATGATCCAAATGAACTTGTCGATCGTTTGCGTCTTCTAATAGCATCGCAAGCTGCTGGTAATTCAAGTCTTTCGAATGAAATTTTATCGATTATTGAAGAGTTGCGCGAAGCTAATATAATCTATTAATTGCGTGATAATTACGTCAGTATCATAATGAGCATCGATGTATTTGGACGTTCGTCTCAACGAGCACGGAAGCAAGTATTTCAAAGTGTCGAATTGCTCCAGACGGTTCTTATGATTTTAAGAAAAGAAAGTTATGTAATATCGGAATTCCGACAGATTCGGATGATGCCATTACTTTGAGAATGTTCCACACATCTATTCGCGATATTAAACAGCAACTAGATGAGCTGTATAAAGGTGTAATTAAAAATAATGAGAAGATTGAATATTTTGAAAAAAGTATAAATAAAATGCAACAAGATATCAATAAAAATTACAATGAAATAGAAAAGAGGCGGATTATATCTTCAGATTTTGGAAATTATACTATTGAATTACATCAGGAAATAACTAAACATACCAATAATTTAAATAAAAATAATTACACTCTTAGCAATCTTACGAATAATATCACTGTCTTAGAGCGGGAAGTAAAGAAAAATAAAGATGATTTGAATAAAAATAATGGTTTGATTGATAGTCTTACGGTAGATATTGCCAATATAGAAGGAGACTTGAAAAAACACACCTATGACATAAGGGAGAGTAGTACTGTAGCTCACGATGCTGAGAAATTAATTTTTCTCCTAGAACAAAATGTCAATAAAAACAGTAAAGCCTTAAAGAAGATTAATGCACTAACTGATGTTATGGAGAGGGACATTTCACATTTGTACTCCTTACGGAAGAATTAATTAGTTAG
Organism: Trichopria drosophilae; assembly: GCA_030407085.1. Lineage (NCBI taxonomy): Eukaryota > Metazoa > Arthropoda > Insecta > Hymenoptera > Diapriidae > Trichopria > Trichopria drosophilae. Next base: position 105,902,551 of record CM059583.1, on the reverse strand, counting down.
TCTGAAAAATGTGAATAAATAAACTATCTGCAACAATCCACCCAACAGTTTTAATCAAGACGTTGTCCTATCTGTTTAACAACAATGACTTCTAAAGAGAAGAGAGAAGTCGTGAAGGAGCTTCATAAACCAGCAAGAAAAAATTATACAAGACGGCGAGTAGATATTCGCGGATTAGATGAAACTTGGCAAGCTGATCTTGTAGAAATGATTCCATATGCAGATGAAAATAAGGGTTACAAATATTTGTTAACTGTCATCGATGTATTCTCTAAGTATGCATGGGCCCGCCCAGTAAAAAGAAAGACTGGTGATGACGTCACAGCTGCCATGAAATCGATATTTCAAATTGGTCGAATTCCAAAGAATCTACATACCGACCGTGGAAAAGAATTTTATAATTCAAAATTTTCAAATTTAATGAAAACACATGATATCAATTTATATTCTACATACAGTAATCTAAAAGCATCAATTTGCGAACGCTTTAATCGTACTTTGAAAAATAAAATGTGGCCACAGTTTAGCCTTCATGGTAATTATCAATGGCTCCATATCTTACCAGACTTGGTTAATGATTATAACAATAGCACACATCGTACTATTAAAATGAAGCCGCAAGATGTGAATAAAGACAATGAAAAAGAACTATTGGAACGTGTGTATAATGTAATTGTGAACGAAAAGATTCATCCAAAGTTTAAAGTAGGTCAACAAGTACGCATTAGTAAATTCAAATATATATTTGAAAAGGGATATACACCAAATTGGACGACTGAAGTTTTTAAAATAATAAAAGTTAAAAAAACGTATTCAGTAACATATTTACTAGAAGACAATGCAGGAAACGCAATATCAGGTGGATTCTACGAATTTGAACTGCAACGGAATAAAAATCCAGACGTTTATCTGATTGAAAAAATTCTACGTCATAAAGGTTCTAAAGTGTTTGTTAAATGGTTGGGCTTTGATGATAAGCATAACACCTGGATCGACAAGGAAGATATAATACTTTAAGACTAATATGGTGGACAAATGATGGTTGAATAGATGGAAGCAGGATTTACTTAAGATAAAATTAGATGCAATTATTGTACAAGGGCAACTAGGATATTGCAACGTCGTTGTGGTTTACGAAGTCCACATCTTCGTCGGGATTTACGGAGAAAGAAGGTTGGAAAAAGAAAAAAGGTAAGAATAAACTTATATTGGTTAATTTATTCATATTTTTCTATGCGTATTATACATAAATCCATTTGCATGTACATATTTACATATACAAGTACATAAATCATACATCTACCTCCATTACATCATTATGTCCCCACGGTAAAGTGTCGGTAGAATTTTTAATTAAATATCGCTTATCATCATGGGGACTTAGAGCAATTTTTTTCTCACATACGGTGTATACGTTGTGTAATTTTGAACGAATACATCTTTGCTCGCGCGTAACTGTAGACGTATTTTGAAGACAGTTCAGATAGTCGTCGAAAGTGATTCTTTTTCGGACGACGACTTCTTTCACACCTTTCGCTCTCTTCTTCTCACCTTCACCAAACACACGCAACGCATACATTTTTGACCTGAGTCCGACAAACTCGGTCATTATTTTTCCACCACATTCATCCTTCATTAGTCCTAAAACTTTTTTATTGACTAGTGGCATACCGTACTCATTATTTTTGGAATAATCGCTCGTATCGTACATATTAATATCGCGTTTCATACAATCATATACATCATCACACTTAAATTGATAAATAAGACTATCAGTATCGGTATACAATAGTTTCGCATTTTCATTAAATTTTTCTAAAACATAATCGTAATGGAACTCATACAATTTTGTTTTAGAAATATCTAAAATAGCCATTCCGACATATACGGGCTTATCTATAACTACTTCTAATTTTTTTAGTTGTATCGCGACCAAGTCTTCACCAAATATTACTATTCGATGAAAATTTGGTTTCGAAATGAACGCTTCAACGCCATATCTTCCATCCCATTTCGATTTTAAACTTACATCCACTCTTTTACGAACATTCTCCATGGTTTTCCCAAATACCGCATTGTTCATCAATTTATACAAATTTTTTTCGAAATCATTTGTCGCAACTGTGCGGAGTTTGGTATTTAAATCAATGTACGACTTTAACCATGGAGTCTGCTTGAATTGTAGTATCCTATGAATTTTATTTAAAATAATACCGTGGGTGAGCGCTTGCTTTAAATTTCGGTAATGTATGACATACCGTTTCTTGTCATTTAATGTAGCGAGTAATTTCGGTTGTTTTGAACCGGGCGGAACTGCTCGCTCGGGGCATAGCGGGAGATCTTTCTGCTTATTATGTATTTCTCCAGGATAGGTCAAGTCAACTTCGAGAATATATCCAATTTCCGAGTCATCGGGTACATTTTCCAAGTCAACGTTTTCCACCCATTCGAAACCTCCGGTAGGCAGTGATTGACTCATTGCCCACCCATACAGATTGTTTATATCGAAGTACATTAGGTACTTTGACTCTTTAGACGGGTCATAATCGGGCATGTATTTGTTATTTGCCTTTGCGTACCGGTTTGAGCATTGAGAAAGACCTCCCCTTATACCGCTCTCGATAAACATTATCATGTCTATATCGGTAAGTAATTCCAACTCTACTCGAGTATGCTTGAGAGCACAGTCCCAAGTATATCCGGGTAGAGTGTAATAATGTGCCGGATCTAACCCGTGTGATTTTAACAGAGTTGCACGAAAATTTTCAAAGATATCCGCAAGTAGAAGGACATCTGTTTTCAAATATAAATCTGAATACTCGCCCAGAGTATTACACTTAAATACATTCCACACATTCATCGCATGCACATAATCATTCTCACTGACATCACACTCGTACAGTTGATTAAAAAATTTGTCTCGTGAAGGAAGATATGATTGCTCTAGGACGCTCATTTCGCTTATGTAATCATAAGGGAAAACCCCTTTACGTATTAATAAATTGAATGTTTCCTCATTTGGAAAGTGGGACTTTAAAATTTGTTTTTTTTCATTACTTAAATAAGACGCCAAGTTTTCGAGAGAGCAGTTTAAAAATCTAAGAGAATCTAAAAATGTAAGCTTGATTTTTGTCTCTTGTACACGCTTTATAATGGATATATATTTTTCCATATTGCAAGGAATGACTTTCACGTCTCCCTCGAAACAATTAGTAACTTCGCGAATTAAAAAATGAGCGTCGTAGCCACTTAAATTATGAAATATGACAGGAATATTGAAAGTAAATTTATAATTAATATTGCATCTATTATGCGCAGCACCTCGAAATTGACCAGTGAGATGATCGTGATCCCTGACTGCAACATCTTTGTCGGTAAACGAGCCCCCGCAGATGTGGCATATCGTCGCCGACCGAAATGCATTCTCTTCTCTCGGAGTCAAGTTCATCGGCTTCGTGTCTAGCAAAATCTGGAACAAACAAAAGTCATCCACTATTAAGATTGACGAATAATTGAAAATATAAAATGTATTTATATTAGTTTAAGTTTAATTTGTATTACTTGTTTTTTTAAATTATGTATAATCGTTGTGATGTAAAAAAAAGAATAAAGAATCTAATCAATTATATAAAGTGAGTGTTTACCTGATTGACTTCCTCGGACAACTCCTTCAATTCCTCAGCAAACCAGGAAGCTGAGTTGAACCCTCGATGTGAGCGGTATCGGGACAACGATGAGTCATGGTTACAATGCAGGTAGTATCCTACACTATAAATCTTGTGTTGCTCGTAGGCGGTTTTTGGGGCTGTCTCTAATTCAACTTTCCCGAGGAGACACTCGGTGTCGGCATATATTATGAAAGGAACCTGCATCGCACGACCGAAACTTTTAAATTTTAAAGTGTTTTGTTCCGGTACTTTAACTGCACATTCATTCATTTTACAGCAATTGATTTTATGAGCACACAATTTCTCATCGCTATGAAAATAGTGAAGACATCGATTACAGATATGTTTTCCCCCCTTTTTTCTGCTGCACTGTGTACCCACTAGCCGAGATAGATTCTTAATCCAACAGTAATGATAATTACTGCTGTCATCCTCCTCGACTTCAACCTCATCGGACACCAAAGACGAAGATGGGCATAGTACTTTATTTTGTTTTTCCGACACGAGAAGCAGGTTCACGTGGCGCTCCTTTTCATCGATGGTTAAGTGTACGGGTAGTACTTCTTTCTTTTCATCGGGTACGATGAAGACATTCACCGAAATGTCATTTTGTTTTTCAAACTTCGGTATATCTTTGAGTGCAACCGGGAAACTGATGCCGTCAAATTTAAGATGTTGTGCATAATCCGGATACGATGCTGGTCTGTCTGAAGGGTTAGTATTATATGGGAATAATGCAGACATTATGGCCCAAGCGAAGCAGTCATCCCCAAATACTTTTACATTGATCACGGCCTTTTTATCTTTGATCCACTTTGGCAAATCTATCCACGATCCGGCACGCATTGGGTTGTACTTTGCTACTTGTATAGCGAGTGAATTTATGGCGGATAACGTCCAACTACTGCCCCGTTCTTGAAATTCTTCAAGTTGAGGTAGAATGACACTCTTTACTTTGTCATCATACCACTCATTTAAATTGGTAGTCTCGCACAATTTTTCGTATTTATTTGAAAAGAATTTGTTATCATCCTCCTGCATACCGAGTGCAAATTGCCCAGAAAACACCGTGCACACCTTGACACAGCGGTATTCCTTTACTACCTCACGCACATAGTTAATGATGGTAGTTTTTGCCGCTTCGAAAAACATTGCGGGGTCCAAATATTTTAAATTCACAACGAGTCCAGTACGAAAGCGATTGTTGAAGGCGGATTGAACGTTTTCCTCGAGAACGAGATTTACTTGAGGTGCTTTACCCTTCTTCTGCATTAATCTGTCAGCAGCTGTAACTTTCTGTACCGTGATCCGATGAATGCTCGTCTCCAATGATAACTTCACCCCATTTGGAATGTGAGGATTGGTCCTTAAGAAGGAGTTGATTTTTTCAATCTTTTCGGCGGCTTCGCGAATGAATTTGGAAAACTGATCCTCAGTAGCGTCTTCTTCAAGAGTATTGTAAATCCTCTTCAAGGCCTCCTCCCATGAGGAAAAAATTTTCTTAACATCTACCATATTGATGTAGAAATACAATATTTGAAATATAGCTGCGTACGTGCTGTCAAATACTGTCTTCCATTTGCCCAAGCGCACAGCATTTATACACAGTCCATCTTGAAGAGGGAAAGAAAACGGTATCCACATAGACACGGGAACGCGACATTCCTTTGAAACGATGATTTAGAAATATTTGAATTAGGCTGCCTCCTTTCTCTTACGTTACGGATTGCCGAAAATTGGTAAAGAGATAATGTTTTGAAGAAATTGTGTAATGACCTTTTAAACGCGTCTGGACCTGTATACATTTTCGAAAGTTTCGGGAAAACAAATGTACGGTAAATAAGTGATCGATGGATAATCAACGGGAAATATAGATGCTAGATGGAACAAATTTTGTAATGCAGCTAGACACCTTCAAACTGGTATTTAGACTAATTGTGACGTGGGTTGGAGGAAATCTAAACTTTCAATTCATCAAAAAAGATAAGTAAGTTCTGAAATACGTCGGTAACGGTATATCATATTGAATGTGAGATTTCCCAACAGGGGCATTTAAAAGATCGAAAGATGTATACATAACGCGACATCATTAATCTTGTATGCAGTTTCGGGAAAACAAATGTACGGTGAATAAGTGATCGACGTATAATCGACGACCATGAAAACGGTATACTGCTTATGTTAATGGAACTAACAAGGAGGATGCGAGAGCGAGAGAGATGGTAGTAGGACGCACGAGGAAAAGGCCATTTTACTTTCACTCTCAATACGGTTCCTACCGAATACGATGTATTTCCATAAGCGACTATAATGTAGCAATATCTGACCTTTAATGAAGGCAACTTTTGAAATTTGTTTTTCGACAGTCCACATATGGCAATACTACATTGGAATGATTGGTCTGGACCTGTATACATTTTCGAAAGTTTCGGGAAAACAAATGTACGGTGAATAAGTGATCGATGGATAATCAACGGCAAATACAGATGCTAGATGGAACTAACAAAGAGTATGCGAGAGCGAGAGAGATGGTAGTAGGACGCACGAGGAAAAGGTCATTTCACTTTCACTCTCAATACGGTTCCTACCGAATACGATGTATTTCCATAAGCGACTATAATGTAGCAATATCTGACCTTTAATGAAGGCGACTTTTTAAATTTGATTTTCGACACATGGCAATACTAATGTGTAACGGTCAACACTTTTCAATCTCTCTGATTGAATTTTGTAAGATCACGCATTAGAACGATGTCGTTTTCAATGATAATGTAAAAACATTTTATTAATAACAATATCTAATGAAATAATAAATATTGGTTGACCTTTACCTTCTCTTTTCATTCGACAATGTAACGCATTAAATTACCTATGTTTTTCGACCTTCACAGCTTTCGAAATTTGTAATAACAATACATGAAATTGTTTATAATAACCTCCTTTCACTCCTGACCTTCTGACGGCCCATTTGCGCAATTTTTCCATCATGCTATCATCGATGGGAGGTAGGGTGGGTGGATCCAGAACACTCCTAGCCCCTCTATTTATATTAAAGAAAGAATTATTTATACTAAAGAAATTACAGTACAACCAGGATAAATATAAATTACAACAATCATTAAAATATCATGTACATTCAACACAATCATGGTACATTTCCATTTAACACATACCATTTAACAGCGCTAACATAACCTAGCCTAACCTAACCATTAAACAGCATATATATCATTACATGACCTCACTTAACCTAACATAACCTAACTGAAATACTAATTTAATGGAATATCTCCGTGGACAAGCGCACAATCTCTTTCTAAATCGTCTTTGTCTAAAGCGTATCCATAATTTCCACATCTATGTAGTGATATGCCTTGTTAACCCATTCAGTCCAGGTTATGCACATTTTTTAGTTAATTTACGACCTTTATTTTCAACCGGAAAAAAGATTAATATTGACTTAAATGTGACCCGTACCCTACCATTCTCGAGTATGCTCTTTCTATTGAAGTGGCCAGAATAGCATTTAAATTGCTTCGAAAAACAATCTGGCGCATTTTAAATAAAAATTAACAAAATCTCGCGTATTTCGTTTTTTGTGATTTTTTTTTTCGCAATAATTTTTCATCAATAATGTTGCGGGATAGATACCTATTCCCAACCAAAAGTGCACAATTATTGTGATTCGATATCAAGTTTTATTATTTATTGTGTGCAAATAAACAGATGTATAGTTAATTTTCGTTTAAATTTCATGGTTACAGTCTACATGAGATGGCAACGATCGACGTGTCCACTATGATCGATTACATCTTAAAGAAAACCAAAGAACGATCTCTTATTTTCATCGGGCATTCATTAGGAGCAACTAAAAGTTACATTCTTCTATCAATGAAGCCCGAATACAACCAAAAAATTCGTTTAGTCATCAGCTTCGCTCCAACTGTTTTTTGGAGACGCAAACGTCCAGGATGGATTCAATTTCTACTCAACAATGGAAAAATGATTACGGTATACTAATCATACTATATACTGGAAGGATACATATTTCTTTTAACTACAATCCTTCGAAAAATTAATCATGAAATGATATCTAATCTAAATCAGAATAATCACGGAAAATATTCTTTACACTTATGACATCAAAAGTAGAAAAATTGCTTTAAAATTGTCTAAATCGCAATTCTTATTGAATAAAAGTAGATATATTTTCTGTAGTCGTAAATAACAGATTTATTTTTATCAAGAAAATATTTATATGTACAGAAAATTTGTCTTCTTTTCATAAATCTTATTTTGTTTAGTAGCTTATATTTTCGTATTGAGGGAACTCTAAACCAGTCCTTGCATCGAGATATTTTTTTAAAAATTATTTTCAATAAATCTCCGTCATTTCTGAGTCGATTCAGTTCAAAATTTGACAGCGGCTGTAAGAGAACTTCCCTTTCAGAGTCAAAATTTTGAAAAATAATAAAAATTATTCATTTAATTTTAGATAAGCAAATGTTGTAAGTCTTTACTAATAGACCATAAAACTGTCATTCTGCACTCTCCAAATTTGAATCAGCGAAAATCATTGCGAATCAGTGATTTGAATTTGTCGCAAAATTACCTTTCAAACCAGACAGCTAACAGAATAAAAAATAGTTTAAAATAATCTCATAATGTGTCATGCAATAGGTAAGGTGCGTCAAATTATGAGGTTTTTTTGAATTTGCGGTCGTAATGATCACATAGTGAAATCAAGTTAAGAAAATCTCATAGTTTGACTCATCGGACCTCTTGTAGAAGAGATGAGATCATTCTTAACCATTTTTTTTATTTTGCTATTTGGGATTCGACCCACGTTGCCATTTAAAATTTGCATGCCCTCATGAACCACATTTCCCGTTGAAGTTTATAGTTGCTACCCCTCTTAAAAGATAGCTTTTTTTGAAAAAACGTATTATGTATTTGAGCGGTTAATTACATGAAAACGATTGCAACGCCGTCTATTCCTAATGTTTTCTATTCGTCTTGAAAAGAACATGATAAAGAGTCCCCACTCGAACCGTATTGTCATTTAATATCGTTATGGCTTCTCATGACATACCTTTTTTGAAAAATCGATCGCAATTAAAAGTAAAACAAACTGTAAAAAATAGAAAATGTTGACACATTGAACGAACAGAATTCAATCATGTTTCGTTACAAAATTGGATATTGTGCTGTCTCAAAATATTTTGCAATAATTAAATATCCTTGTACTATTTCTATGTGCTACATTTAGTGAAATTTTAGGAATTCAGCGAAACGTTGGGAGTGTATTAAATCTTACCTCGAAGTGGCCTGAACTTACTAGCTGCCGACGCCTGCACGTATGGCAACCCTCTCAGACAGTTTTGCCTAGAAACATATTTTAAAATTGCGGGGAAGAATGAGAAACAATTGAATACTGTAAGTTATTTGCAATTGTTTTTTGATATAATTTCTTTATTCGTTTTTATAATTACATATATCGAATCATATTGCCTTTTAAATGGCCTTTCTTCATATTCAGACGTTTGCTATTTTTCATTGGTTTTATGTAAAACATATTTACTACTCTTATGCATTATAAAAGTCATATGTGTCTTCAGTTATTTTCGACTTATTACATATAAAATCTTTTGTATAATGTTGTTCATAAGAGTAATTTTGTGGTTATTAATGACATATTACTAAGTTAATAAGCCGAAAATAACTGAAGGCACATAAGACTTTGCTTTATATCAAAACATCACAAAATATTGCAATAATTAAGAAGGGCTTCAACATTTCTCAAATTCAATTTAATAAATATCGTTGGAGCAAGGATACTAATTTTGTATTTTCTATTATCACATGAACTAATATTTATAGGTATGCTTTTAATTAATTATTTAATACAATTTTTTCTACCTAGTGATTCAAGCTTTACATACATTTATGCAACAAAAATATTATGTTTCAATTCGTATTACTGTATATTACATATACCACATAACAGCGCTCAAAGAAAAAATTATAATTTTTACAAAATCGGTGTGTATGTATGTATGTATGTATTTATTATACTCTCATAAAGTGATACAGTCCTGTTGATAAGGGAGTTTTGAAAATTGCCGTTACATTAATCATTACCTTGACATATACTTTTTTAATACAATATCTTAGTCGCCTAACAAAAACGATCTTCTGAAAAAAGTCGCCCTTACAAACTTTAGAAGAAGCTTCGCGGATATAGGGTCTGGGTTAAATATTAGTACGCAAAGGAAGTTACTCCATCGATGTATTTTGTTTTGTATTTAAAACTGCTCAGCTATCGTTAAAGTCTACAAAATAGAAAAATAAGTAATCATAATCCCTTAATTTTCTTATATTTATTCACATTCCTTAATGTTGGCTTGAAGGTATGGGCAAATTCATTTTAGGTGTAGTACATAAAATGTATCAGTTTAACTTATAGAATTTAATGAAGTCATGCCCAGTTTTTCACACTGTTCAAGGATTAATTGTTACCGCCAGCGTTGATAATCGTATTTTATTATTTGATAATGCTATATCAAAAGAATCTGAATTAATTTTTTTAATTAGTGAAATTTAGTCCGGTCATTATGTACAAAAATTTGGGATAAAAAAGTAATAATTTGAAGCAGCAATTTTATTTTTGGGGCATGTTGGGGGAGTCAAGAAAAGCTTAACTTCAAGTTTTCGACCTCTGAGGTGGCTTGCTTTTTTTTATAACCTAAAAAATGTAATAAAATCGTATTTTTTAAATAACTCGGCCTCTAATGAAGTTAGAAGGTTCACTTAGGGCTCATTTTAAAGATTTTTTTGCGCTTTACAACTTTTTCTAAGAAAATTGTTTTATCCGATCGATAGTTTTCGATATATCGAAGGATAAATGAAAAAAAAGACGTACTTTATATAGTTTTTTGCTTTTTACGTGGAATTGGAAACGGAAAATAAAAAAGTAATGTAAGACAAAGTTGTAGAGAATTAAATAACGAACAATTTCTTTTTTTAATCGTTTCGTTTCGATGAAAATTGCGCCTTGTAGAGCGTCACAAAGTAGACAGTCGGCGTCAGCGTGTAAGCAGCGAGTTGTTCATATCGATATGCTGCGACGGAGCGTTTTCGCTGAAATAAAAGACTTTATTCAAGCATAATTATTATGTAATATGTATTTTTTGAAGGTTTTTTTGTGAGCTACACGTTACAAAAAAAGGAAAAATAAAAATTGAGCAATTTTATTCGTTTTTTCTGTTTTATAAATTTTTTCATAAGACTGTACATGTGATTGAAATAAAACTTAAATAGCAATATAAATAGTAAAATTTAATAGTAAATTTTGATACTTACAGTAGTAATTGTAATGATAAATAATTGTGGTGTTCGGATGGAATTCCTGTATTGCCAAAACCTTTGCTTTGCTGCGTTGCCAAATGACGACCGAACAGCTGTCTTCGGCCCGAGAAGCCGCGGGAACGTGGTAGACGCGATTCTTTCACTGTACGAGCGTGCACGTGTTCAAGTTTTAACGAATAATCAGTGAAAAAAGTGTGTCGTACTTTGCAACGAACGTTCATTTCGTTTACATCAAAATCTTCAACTTCGGTAAGTGTAATTATCGATACTTTCTCTTTCGTAAACGGTATGAATTGCAATTTTAGATTTTCTAACCTCAAAATGTGGACATGCGTCCAACGAGAATCGCAAGAGACAATTCAGACATTGAAAAAATCGATTTTTGGCTGGCGACACATAATCCGTTTCCGGAAGGAGAACATGTGATTTCGATAGGTACCGGAGTAATTGGAACTGACGATATTAATTGTCACCGAGCGGATGAAATCGGTTATGACATGATGTCAAACATAGTTGGCAAACAATTTCATTCAATATCTTTCAAACGGAAAGATAAAATTCAGCCATTGGCCACAATGAACAGCTCCATCAGAATCGAACATGCTCGTATTCCGATCGATCCATTACTCCTATTTCAGAGAATGTGTATCACGAAACATTCAGAAGATGACATTAGAAGGTACCTGGCGTTTGATCTTGCACCATTTCCTCTGTCATTGTTTTCTCAAGATGGAATGCGCAAAGGAACTAAGTCGTCGTTATATAGCGCTTTTACGCCGTTACAAAATGTGCAATTTGGAGTTAATCATGCACAAGTTATAGACGGCGGATTCTTGCTCCATAAAGTGGTGTGGGGTAAAGCCACAAGATTCCAAACTATTTGTTTAAAGTACGTGACATATGTGAAGAACAATTTCGGATCTAATGTTTGCATTGTCTTTGATGGTTATACAAATGATCTCGCGATAGCTGGAACGAAAGCATCGGAGAGATTAAGGCGTTTCAGGAAAAATGCGTGTCCGGATTACAACTTCGACGAAACAACCATACCGACAATTAGTCAAGAAAAGTTCTTATCGAACGAGTCGAACAAGGAGAAGTTTGTAAATATGCTTCGAATTCACTTAGAAGTGGCTGCAATCGAAGTCCGACAAGCCATCGAAGATGCGGACGTACAGATTGTTGAAACTGCAATTGAAAAATTGCAAATGTACGATTCCGTCGAAATTATTGGTGAAGACATCGATCTCCTGGTGCTGATGACTGGACGCGCCTCGAAAAGCTCCAACATATTTTTCCGGAAGCCTGCCAAGGGAAAAAGCCCACAAGCAATTTTTGGGCCAACGAGCTTCAAGCATGATGACTGTGTACGCGACAGCATCTTCTTTCTTCACGCATTCAGCGGGTGCGATACTACATCTTGTTTATACAACGTTGGAAAATTGAAGTTCTTAACGACGCTAAAAAATCGACCTCAGTTGCAGCCTGCTGTAGAGCTTTTTAAATTAAAAAACATCGATCCTGAAATCCTCGTTACATCCGGTGAAGTATTTCTTGTCGCTTTGTACGGTGGGGACAAGAACGAAAAATGTTTGGACTCGCTTAGATTTAAGCGTTTCATAAAAGCGGCTTCAGGAACTAAATTAAATTTAGCCGTGCTGCCCCCTACAAAAACCTCAGCACGAGAACACGTTTTACGCACGTACCAGCAAGTGCAAACATGGATGGGAAATTATAAAGATCCCGAAGAATGGGGTTGGAACAGAACGCACGCAGGTTTACAGCCAATTACAACACAAGCTTCACCTGCACCTCCTGAGCTACTGCGCTTAATTTCTTGTAAATGTAAAGGAAATTGCAGTGGCGCGTGCGGCTGTCGTAAAGCGGGCATCAAATGCTCGGTAATTTGTCTTTTCTGTTCTGGACAAACGTGTCTTAATTCTACAACGCCAGCAGAAATTTTGCAAAACGACGAATTAGATGACGACATGGATGACGATTCCGACGATCTACTTGACACGCGAGAGGCCAACAATGGCGTATTCTGCGAAGATGACGACTACGAACATGAACCACAAGCAAAGCGTTCAAGAAAGATTTAATTTTTTAATCCATTTTTTAATGAAAAACGAGAAAATGTAAAAATAAATGTCGACAAAAATAAATATCACTTTTTCATATAAAATGTTTTCATTCGCACACCTTGTACTTAACAAATAATCTTCCATCGTTAAATAATATTACTTACGTGCAAAACGTACTTTCTAAATAACTATTTTATTGCCTTTCCCGTTTTATTTTAAACGCATGTACTAAACTGCTCAATTTTTATTTTTCCTTTTTTTGTAACGTGTAGCTCACAAAAAAACCTTCAAAAAATACATATTACATAATAATTATGCTTGAATAAAGTCTTTTATTTCAGCGAAAACGCTCCGTCGCAGCATATCGATATGAACAACTCGCTGCTTACACGCTGACGCCGACTGTCTACTTTGTGACGCTCTACAAGGCGCAATTTTCATCGAAACGAAACGATTAAAAAAAGAAATTGTTCGTTATTTAATTCTCTACAACTTTGTCTTACATTACTTTTTTATTTTCCGTTTCCAATTCCACGTAAAAAGCAAAAAACTAAATAAAGTACGTCTTTTTTTCATTTATCCTTCGATATATCGAAAACTATCGATCGGATAAAACAATTTTCTTAGAAAAAGTTGTAAAGCGCAAAAAAATCTTTAAAATGAGCCCTAAGTGAACCTTCTAACTTCATTAGAAGCCGAGTTATTTAAAAAATACGATTTTATTACATTTTTTAGGTTATAAAAAAAAGCAAGCCACCTCAGAGGTCGAAAACTTGAAGTTAAGCTTTTCTTGACTCCCCCAACATGCCCCAAAAATAAAATTGCTGCTTCAAATTATTACTTTTTTAAATGTACATAATGACTGGACTAATTGTCACTTTTTAAAAGAGAAACTTCTCTTTTACAAAACATACGTTATATATTTGTATGTTATTTTCCTGCTTACTATGTCCAACCAACTCGAATTTCGGTAATGATAAAAATTCCTGTAATGATAGTTAAATATGTTTACAAGAATATTTCAAGATGTTGACCTGAATCAAAATAATTTTACACACTAATAATTATGACATTAACCAACTTTAACCTGTGTGTTTTCAGACTCTATTCCCTTCAATATTTTATCATTATCCAGCTGGGACATCTATGCAGCTTTTCATTCACTGTCTTCAACTAGTATTGGCCAGTAAGTTTAATATTAATTTTTTATCGGCATTCATTTATAATGTTTAAAAAATTAATTTCTATTACCACGTGAATTTAAATATCTTAAAATTGAACCACTAAACGATTTCTTGATATTTCACATGTTTGTCAAACTGCAAACTAAGATTCTAAGACTAAATTGTTTTAAATAATATCCAAATTTTCGACATATTTTAAATTACTATTGAATTCAGAAAATGTTATTAATCACTTACCACAATACAATTACCATATACAATATTATACCACTCTCAATTTTAAGAAAACTAAGTAATAATAATCCAACCCAGAAAAAAATATTTCTATTCGATTACGTATTGTCCTTTTAGAATTTCTTTGTTAACATAGTTAATTATTTAATACATAAACCAAAGAAAATCGGCACATAGTTTAGACTACTGAAACTGTGACTTCTAAATATACTTAAAAATTGCTCATTTGTAGTGTGCAAACGAATTTTGATAATTGACAGTAAAGGGGAGGATGTACACACAAAATCAGCTGTATGAAACAGTCGTTCAAAAAATACAAAAAGTACCACAATAAAAAGTGTAACAAATTTTTTTAACTAATAAATTTTTGAGCGAAAAAATATTTGTTATTTTGAAAAAAAACTATTAAATTTTTCTAAATTAATTTACAAATTCAAGAAAATTAGAATACACTTAAAAACACATTTTCTAAACCATTACGGATAGATTTTTTAAAATTCATTTTAAGGGGCAAACGAAATTTTTTTATGGTGGAACAAATTTTTTACATATTTTATTCTAGTTCCAATGAATTCCATGTCAAAAGTTACTAAAAAATATTTTTTTACCCGTGTATTTTAACGCAAAAAACCATTCTTTTATTTGTTGAACAAATTTAAAAAAAATCAGCATATCCAAAACTTAAAATTTTAATCTATTGAAATTTGCATAAAATAAAGTTACAAACTAGCTCTTCATTGATAGAAAGGCTTCAAAAAGAGTTTAGTAATTAACCATTTTTTTTTGTGAAGTTAAATTTCTAACCGTAGTTTAAATATTATTAATAAATCCTTAAATACTTCTTAAAAAGAATGTTTGTTTTATATACAGATAAATTTCGTGCCTTCGATTACGGTGAAATACAGAATTATGCAAAATACAATCAAACTCAACCACCAGATTATGATTTATCAAAAATATCAACACCTGTAGCCATTTTTTATGGTGGAGGTGATGAAACAGCTGTAGAACAGGTAAATACTTTTTCATTTGTAATTTTGAAATTGATTATTGCAATATTAAGATCTAAATTAAAAATCGATTTTTTATATTATTCTGAAAAAACTGCTTGTATTTGTAAACTTTTCTTTTTAAGCAATTCTCACGCCACTTCCTGTAGTTTCTATTGCATGTAATTCAGTTGTATTAATCAATTTGTAATTAACTACTTTATGACAATTTTTATTGTCGTTATAGAAAAATGACTAATCATTCAAATTGTTTTCCCCCAGAATATACCAGATCTACTAGAAAGTCTTCCGAACGTCATTCTAAGCGAAAAAATTCCCGATGAAAATTTTAATCACATGGATTTCCTTCATGCCCTAGACGTTAAGAGGTTATTGTATGACCGAGTCTTACAGATTTTGGAAATGTTCAGAAAATAATTTTGAATTTAGGAAACTATCAGCCATACTAATTCGCAACAACTGTATTTTGTCTTAAATTTTACAGTTGATTCTTATCGCGTAAAAAACACATGTGTCAAAAATTAAGTAAAAAGGGCGATTCCGCCCGTTAATTAATAAATAAAAAAAAAAAATAAAAAAAATAACTAAAAAAATGCCAAGTATCCATTTTCGTACACTTTTAAACTAATATTTTTAAGATCAGATTCCGAGTCAAAATCTTGTAAGAATCCGCTATCAATACTTAGGCAATAATATTTTGTTGGTCAGTGTATTTTTATTCCGTCTCGCATAATTTCAATGAATATTAGTGTAAGACAACATTTATTTTTGTATCAAGGGCGTAAAATGGAGTTTTACCTTAGAGACGGCGAAGCCAATGGCATAAAAAAATAATATCATCTCTTTCTAAGCAACAATTTGGTTTTAATGTTTTATGACATACGAATTTCCTCAGTTCGTTCTTAGCATTTTTTACATTTTTGTTCATCTTTGTGAATATAAAAAATTGTTGTTTCCTTTCTAATGTTTTCGTAAGTAATATATTATTTCGAAATTATTCTGAACATTAAATGCACAGGAACTGGATCTGATGGAATTTCTGGAGAAATGTTCTTAAGGATATATAAACACTGTCTGCCTCAGATTCTGCACATTATAAACCATATAATTACCAATGGAGAATATCCTACTATCTGGAAGCATGCCATAGTACGTCCAATCCAAAAAATTAATAATCCGAAACTTCTAAAAGTTTTCCGTCCAATAAGTCGACTTCCTATTCTCTCTAAGATCTTTGAAGAGGTTTGTTATCACCAGTTGCTAGATCACTTTGATAAATTTAATTTATTTCCAAGATTTCAATCTGGATTTCGATCACTATTCGGATGTGAAACATCGCTTTTGAATATTTCAGATGAAATTCTAAAAAACTGGGATAATAAACTGTTAACAATTATTGCATTATTGGATTTTACACGGGCCTTTGATATTTTGAACCATGAGCTTTTAATTGCAAAATTGTCATTCTATCGAGTTTCTAAGGAATTCTTGTTCTCTTTTATGTAGTTACTTGAGTGACAGGTCTCAATCGGTTAAACTAACTGTAAACCATAATACTTCTCTGTCAGACAGTATGATGCTCCCATGTGATGTGTCGCAAGGGGCGAAACTATAAACCTATATTACATTTTAGGTTTTAAATTTATTATTTAATAAACAAAAAGAGGACATCACGCAATCCATTAAAAAACGCGTCATGTCCCTTCACTCAGCTCATTCATTCTCTCTCTGTATGTTTTTTCCGAAATGAGAATAAATAAGCTGAGCATTGACGGTCAAACCAGCTTCTATTAAACAAAACGAAACTCTTACTTCATTTGGGGATTTCGTCGCCATCTACCGGACCCCGAGAGAACTCACGTGGTTTCATACATGTACATCGCTTGCATTTCGGCCATCACCGGCACCGGTTCTGTTACATAACGCTAGAGGGCGACATAACTCGAAAATAAAGTAGCATATCATTTTATACATAAGTTGAGTCACACGTAACCAGTTCACCTACATTTTTCTCTACTTTCCTGAAGGGAAGTAAATGGATATCGCGACTTTCTAATCCCCATATTAAAATTTAGTATTCACGGTCTCTCAGTGTAAGACTGTTTTTGAAGTCCATTGTATTGGTAGTAATTCGGTCGGAGGTCACTTTGCTTTTAGAATAACAACTTTCCGTTTACGTGACTATTTTTTATCTACCCTTCATTGCTTAAATCGAATTGCAAGTTAAAAATGAATCCTGCTACAGTTCCCGAAAAAATCGAAATGATTCTTATTTATGGTGAATGTAAGAGGAATATTGACGATGCTGTTGCGTTGTATGCTGAGCGTTTTCCAGATAATGCTTGCTCGCGTTCTTTTTTTTACAAAGTTGTGAATGCCTTTCACTCTGATGGCAGCGTACAAATGAAAAAAAGGAAGCGAAGATTAACAGTTACAGGAGAAGCTAACGAAGTAGCTGTACTAGCAGCTATTCACCAAAATCAACATGTAAGCACACGACAATTACATCGCGATTCCGGCATTTCCAGAGACAGTATTCAAAGAATATTGCATCGTCATAAGTTTCACCCATATCACATTTCACTGCACCAGGAACTAGATGGCGATGATTTTCATAACCGCGTGGTTTTTTTTTGAATGGGCATTTCAAAAAATGCAAACGAACCACAATTTCTTTGCTAATGTATTATTTTCAGATGAATCTACATTCACGAACCATGGTGGCGTCAATAGGCATAATATGCATTATTGGAGCGTAGAAAATCCCCATTGGTTACGACAAGTTAATCATCAACGTCCTTGGTCGGTGAACGTTTGGTGTGGAATCATTAGGAAATAAACTCATTGGTCCTTATTTCATTGAAGGTAATTTGAATGGAACAAAATATCGAGATTTCCTAGAACAAGAAGTACCATTACTACTTGAGGATGTTGCTATGGACGTCCGACGGACAATGTGGTTTCAGCATGATGGTTGCCCAGCACATTTTTCAAGAGTAGCAAGGGAAATACTAGACCGTGATTACAATGGTAGGTGGATTGGTAGAGGTGGCCCCATTAATAGGCCTGCGAGGTCACCTGATCTAACATTTCTGGATTTCTTCCTATGGGGTTACCTAAAAGGTAAGGTTTATGAACAAGTACCAACGACTCGTGAAAACATGGTGGAACGCATAAGAACTGCTTGCGCAGAAATTTCTGCAGATATGATTCTATCATGTATAAAGTCATTTGAATAAAGAATAAATAAATGCATTGAAGTGGAAGGTCAACATTTCGAACACTTACTCAAGTAAGTGAACAGTGAGACAGTGAGAGGCAAGGGGACTCACGTAAAACAAGCACCCTAAAGGGAACAGAAAAATACTACGTCCACGTCGTTGTTCCTGGGTAACGCTAAATGTATTTTTTCCCGGCTTTGTTAGAATGACCGTATTCCATATCCGCTACGCGGGCGAAAATTTTCAATATTGGAGAATCCAAATCTGCAATAAAAACTGAGGGTTCCTATTTAAGTTTTATTGTTTTTGCCCCCACTCCACCCCAAGGGCATGGGGGAGGGGGTAAATTTCATTATTACTGGATGCCCCCCTTCGTGTCGAACAACTTTCATCCGACAACTTTTTTGATTCTGTGCATAGTTCTCGAGGTATTTCAATGTCTTCGGATAAATTTGGATTTTTATCGTTTACAGCGCCACCTGTGAACCAAAATGCAATAGCTCCTAGGTCAAATTCGTGTACTTTTTTCTGGAGAATCCAAATCTGCAATAAAAACTGGGGGTTCCTATTTAAGTTTTATTGTTTTTGCCCCCACTCCACCTCCAGGGGATGGGGGAGGGGGTAAATTTCATTATCCCTGGATGCCCCCCTTCGTGTCGAACAACTTTCATCCGACAACTTTTTTGATTCTGTGCATAGTTCTCGAGATATTTCGATGTCTTCAGATAAATCGGCCACCCTGTATGTGCCATTTTTTCAGCAATAAAAGCAATTGAGCGGGACGACGAAATAAAGGTAAACTTTTGCAAAAAAGTAGAAGTAAATGGAGGAATTAAATTTGCAAAGCTCGTAAGAAACGAAAAAAAAATTGTGTATTCTGGGGAAGAAATTATAAAAAAAAAATTACGAACGGGTAATGAAGAAGACCACCTAAGAAAAATGCAAAAAAAAATATATAAATTCATATCCAGATATTTTCTGGTTTTTTGTTAGAGACTGAAACACATTTTGTATTTAGTGGTTGATTATTATTTTTATTGAAATTCTAAGGGTGGAAGCAGCAAACCGCTTTAAATCCCCCATATATCATTTTAGATTTTCAAATCTGTGATTGTGACTTTAACAGTAATACCATAATGGATAAGGAACGCAAAGGCAGTTCTGCGCATGTTAAAATAGTGGAGCAACCGCAACAAGATGTCACTTTTATAGATAAGTTCTCAGAGAAAACACAGGATTATGTACGAGGTGTCAAAAGCAATAGTACATATGAAAGCTTCCCTTCATTAAAGATCATGAACTATTGTGGCCACGCAACGGTAATTGTGTCATGTGTGACGAAAGATGAGCCTTACCGGCCACATCCATTTGAACTTGTTGGGACCAACCAATGTACGAATGGCGTTTGCATAATACGAGTTGAACCTTCTGTTCGAATGGAAGTCACCCTGCAAAAATTGTCTGTACGAAGAGTAAAAAGAAGCGGTATACTGGAGGCACTAAAATTAAGGAAAAAAGTAAAAGTAGACCCGTACAGAACTGGATACCAATTTATTCAAGATCCTGAAGATATGAAAGCTCTTCGATTATGTATTCATGTCTGCACACATGGTCCTAATTACGAAAATCAAGTTCTGTTTCTGTTCAGAACTTGATTTTCGTAATTAGGACCATGTGTGCAGACATGAATACATAATCGAAGAGCTTTCATATCTTCAGGATCTTGAATAAATTGGTATCCATTCTGTACGGGTCTACTTTTACTTTTTTCCTTAATTTTAGCGCCTCCAGTATACCGCTTCTTTTTACTCAGTTTTTGGGCACCCTGTATATATATATATATATACAGGGTGCCCAAAAACTGAGTAACACTATTTCAGCTGTAGATTCTACACGAAATTTTAAGCAGAAAAGTCCTGTACTATTTTTTTCTATCTCTCATAGAATTTGAATGGCGAGCAATTATAGTTGACGAATCAGAGCGCGCGGCGGGCGTAAAAAATTCCATATAATTACCATAGAATTACCATAATATTACCATAGAATTACAATTACAAATTAAACTATAAACAAATATTTAATATTAATAATAACTTATAAAGTTAATATATTAACGTAATTTAAAACAACAAATAAATAAAATGAAATATAAAATAAATAATAAATTTAACAACATAAATATAATTTAAAAAAAAAAAGAAGAAGAAGAAATTAGAGCAATTGCTCAAAGTGACCACCGCCCATCTCGATGCACAGTTGAGCACGCCTTATTAAATTTGTCGTGGCTCGCTGCACCATTTCTGGTGATATTAATTGAACGACATCATTAATTTTCTCCTCCAATTCTTCTATCGAATTACTCGGTTGTCGGTAGACGATTACCTTCATGTGTCCCCACAGAAAATAATCCAAAGGATTAAGATCTGGGGAACGTGCTGGCCAGTTAACGGGACCATGCCTACCGATCCAAGAACCAGGGAACTTCGTATTCAGCACATTCCGTGCTGCTCTTGAAGAGTGCACTGGGGCACCATCGTGCTGGAACCATAGTTCCCTTCGCTTTTGGAGTGCCATATCTTCCAATAATAATGGCAAATCATTGCTCAAGAAATTGGCATAAATTTCCCCATTTAATCTTGATGGGAGCTGGACTGGACCGATCTAGAATTTGAAAAAACCATTCAAGATATTAAATAATATACATTTCGCATACAGATAAGAGTAACGATGATAAAGATTATGTTAAAAATTACCAAAGAATTTTCTGTCATTCCGCACCAATAATTCAATGAAAATTTATGCTGAAATCCTCTTTGCGACACAACATGAGGATTTTCTTCACCCCAGAAATGGGAATTATGGATGTTGAAAACCCCATCTCTTCAAAATGTTGACTCATCACTAAATAAAATATTGTTAAGGAAATTCCTATTTCCTTCATTTTCAGTGATGAGCCATGTACAAAACTGGACTCTCGGCTGGTAGTCTCCAGGCAGAAGGTCTTGAACCCGAGTATAATGGTATAGGTGCATGCCATTTTCTCGCAGAATGGAATGAATCGTGCTTCGAGGAACGCCATACAATCTATCTGCATTTCGCAGACTTAGTTCCGGCTGCTCTTCAAACACGTCAAGCATTCTTTCCTCGACATCGACACTGACACGTCTCGGAGCTCCTCCGATGCCACTTCGATTTAAGGTGAGTTCACCATTTTCTCTTGCTCGATATAGCAGATTTAAAATCATCCTTCTTGTTGGATGTCTTCTGTCAGGGAACCTTTCGGAGTAAACATCTACAGTGCGCTGTAGATTTCTACCACATTCTCCATACAAAATAACCATTTCTAAATAGTCTAAATTAGAATAATTATTCATATTGTTTTATTTTTCGTCCTGAAAGTTTTCAATTACAATTTTTCGTCCAGAAAGTTTAATAGAAAATTTTTTGTCCAGGAACTTTTCCAATTTGAACTAAGTACTACATGAGTCAAGTCAATTGAGGCGGTTATTCAAAAATGGCCGCCAATTTTGAAGATTTTTCGTCTTGAAAATTTTCAAGTACAATTTTTCGTCCAGAAACTTTAATAGAAAATTTTTTGTCCAGGAACTTTTCCAATTTGAACTAAGTACTACATGAGTCAAGTCAATTAAGGCGGCTATTCAAAATCTTCAAAATTGGCGGCCATTTTTTGACTCATGTAGTACTTAGTTCAAATTGGAAAAGTTCCTGGACAAAAAATTTTCTATTAAAGTTTCTGGACGAAAAATTGTAATTGAAAACTTTCAGGACGAAAAATAAAACAAAATGAATAATTATTCTAATTTAGACTATTTAGAAATGGTTATTTTGTATGGAGAATGTGGTAGAAATCTACAGCGCACTGTAGATGTTTACTCCGAAAGGTTCCCTGACAGAAGACATCCAACAAGAAGGATGATTTTAAATCTGCTATATCGAGCAAGAGAAAATGGTGAACTCACCTTAAATCGAAGTGGCATCGGAGGAGCTCCGAGACGTGTCAGTGTCGATGTCGAGGAAAGAATGCTTGACGTGTTTGAAAAGAGCAGCCGGAACTAAGTCTGCGAAATGCAGAAAGATTGTATGGCGTTCCTCGAAGCACGATTCATTCCATTCTGCGAGAAAATGGCATGCACCCATACCATTATACTCGGGTTCAAGACCTTCTGCCTGGAGACTACCAGCCGAGAGTCCAGTTTTGTACATGGCTCATCACTCAAAATGAAGGAAATAGGAATTTCCTTAACAATATTTTATTTAGTGATGAGTCAACATTTTCAAGAGATGGGGTTTTCAACATCCATAATTCCCATTTCTGGGGTGAAGAAAATCCTCATGTTGTGTCGCGAAGAGGATTTCAGCATAAATTTTCATTGAATTATTGGTGCGGAATGACAGAAAATTCTTTGGTAATGTTTAACATAATCTTTATCATCGTTACTCTTATCTGTATGCGAAATGTATATTATTTAATATCTTGAATGGTTTTTTCAAATTCTAGATCGGTCCAGTCCAGCTCCCATCAAGATAAAGTGGGGAAATTTATGCCAATTTCTTGAGCAATGATTTGCCATTATTATTGGAAGATATGGCACTCCAAAAGCGAAGGGAACTATGGTTCCAGCACGATGGTGCCCCAGCGCACTCTACAAGAGCAGCACGGAATGTGCTGAATACGAAGTTCCCTGGTTCTTGGATCGGTAGGCATGGACCCGTTAACTGGCCAGCACGTTCCCCAGATCTTAATCCTTTGGATTATTTTCTGTGGGGACACATAAAGGAAATCGTCTACCGACAACCGAGTAATTCGATAGAAGAATTGGAGGAGAAAATTAATGATGTCGTTCAATTAATATCACCAGAAATGGTGCAGCGAGCCACGACAAATTTAATAAGGCGTGCTCAACTGTGCATCGAGATGGGCGGTGGTCACTTTGAGCAATTGCTCTAATTTCTTCTTCTTCTTCTTTTTTTTTTTTAATTATATTTATGTTGTTAAATTTATTATTTATTTTATATTTCATTTTATTTATTTGTTGTTTTATATTACGTTAATATATTAACTTTATAAGTTATTATTAATATTAAATATTTGTTGATAGTTTAATTTGTAATTGTAATTCTATGGTAAATAATAATACATTATTAAATTGATTTTATACAGGTTTGTTTTATTTATTTCAAATGTACACAGTACGACAGCAGTCGTTTAAAAATTCCTAAAAAATTATTTCTGTAGTGATATTTTACAAGGAATTCAATGGCGATGTAATCAAAATCGTAAGAAATTTGTTTTACCAAACATGTTTTTTAAAAAGAATGGAATTTTTTAAAATCCGTGCATAATTATTTAGAAAATATGTTTTTATGTTCACCCTAATTTTTTCTGATTTTTAAATTAATTTAGAAAAAGATGATAGCATTTTTTCGAAAAAGCAAATTTTTTCACGCTGAGATTTATGGGTCAAAAAAATTTTGTACACTTTTTGTTCTATCACCACTGAATTCCCGTCGATGGAAATTTTCAGAAGATAACGACGCGGCAAAACAGCTGCTTTTGTCGTTAGCTGTGTTCTTGGATTCGTACACTCGAATTTAATGATAATCAATCAGCCCGACAAATAAAATAAAAACACGATAAGCATACACGAAAGCGACACGATGCGAATCACGAGCATGCACTGATCGACAAAACAGCTGATACAGATTGCAACTTGCAACCTAAAGGCGAGCGCGTAAGCGGGCGGCGGGGCCCCGAGTGTAGCGCCCGCCGCGCGCTCTGATTCGTCAACTATAATTTCATAATCCTGTAGAATTGTTTAAATAATCTATAAACAATATCTGTTGCTGACAAAATGGGGACATGTCCACATCTGTAATTCTATTTACCTGATCCCTACAACATTAGTAGTCGATTACACAGAGTGAAAAAAATTAACAAAAATGCGTACGGCCTGTTGAATTGTTTAAATAATCTATAAACAATATCTGCTGCTGGGAAAACGGGGACATGTCCACCTCAGTAATTCTATTTACGTGATCCCTACAACATTAGTAGTCGATTACACAAAGTGAAAAAAAATAACAAAAACGCGTACGGCCTGTAGAATTGTTTAAATAATCTATAAACATCTGCTGCTGGGGAAACGGAGATATCTCCACGTCTGTAATTCTTTTTATACGTCCTATACGAAATTAGAAACCTATTAAACAAAGTGAAAAAAATTAACAAAAATGCGTACGGCCTGAAGAATTGTTTAAATAATCTATAAACAATATCTGCTGCTGGGAAAACGGAGATATGTCCACGTCTGTAATTCGTTATATACGTCCTATACGACATTAGAAACCGATTACACAAAGTGAAAAAAATTAACAAAAATGCGTACGGCCTGTAGAATTGTTTAAATAATCTATAAACAATATCTGCTGCTGGGAAAACGGAGATATGTCCACGTCTGTAATTCTTTTTATACGTCCTATACGACATTAGAAATCGATTACACAAAGTGAAAAAAATTAACATAAATGCGTACGGCCTGTAGAATTGTTTAAATAATCTATAAACAATATCTGTTGCTGACAAAATGGGGACATGTCCACATCTGTAATTCTATTTACCTGATCCCTACAACATTAGTAGTCGATTACACAGAGTGAAAAAAATTAACAAAAATGCGTACGGCCTGTTGAATTGTTTAAATAATCTATAAACAATATCTGCTGCTGGGAAAACGGGGACATGTCCACCTCAGTAATTCTATTTACGTGATCCCTACAACATTAGTAGTCGATTACACAAAGTGAAAAAAAATAACAAAAACGCGTACGGCCTGTAGAATTGTTTAAATAATCTATAAACATCTGCTGCTGGGGAAACGGAGATATCTCCACGTCTGTAATTCTATTTACCTGATCCCTACAACATTAGTAGTCGATTACACAAAGTGAAAAAAAATAACAAAAACGCGTACGGCCTGTAGAATTGTTTAAATAATCTATAAACAACATCTGCTGCTGGGGAAACGGAGATATCTCCACGTCTGTAATTCTTTTTATACGTCCTATACGAAATTAGAAACCTATTAAACAAAGTGAAAAAAATTAACAAAAATGCGTACGGCCTGAAGAATTGTTTAAATAATCTATAAACAATATCTGCTGCTGGGAAAACGGAAATATGTCCACGTCTGTAATTCTTTGTATACGTACTATACGACATTAGAAACCGATTACACAAAGTGAAAAAAATTAACAAAAATGCGTACGGTCTATAGAATTGTTTAAATAATCTATAAACAATATCTGCTGCTGGGGAAACGGAGATATGTCCACGTCTGTAATTCTTTGTATACGTCCTATACGACATTAGAAACCGATTACACAAAGTGAAAAAAATTAACAAAAATGCGTACGGCCTGTAGAATTGTTTAAATAATCTATAAACAATATCTGCTGCTGGGAAAACGGAGATATGTCCACGTCTGTAATTCTTTGTATACGTCCTATACGACATTAGTAGTCGATTACACAAAGTGAAAAAAATTAACAAAAATGCGTACGGCCTGTAGAATTGTTTAAATAATCTACAAACAATATCTGTTGCTGGCAAAACGGGGAAATGTCCACATCTGTAATTCTATTTACGTGATCCCTACAACATTAGTAGTCCATTACATAAAGTGAAAAAAATTAACAAAAATGCGTACGGCCTGTAGAATGGTTTAAATAATCTATAAACAATATCTGCTGCTGGGAAAACGGAGATATGTCCACGTCTGTAATTCTTTGTATACATCCTATACGACATTAGAAATCGATTACACGAAGTGAAAAAAATTAACAAAAATGCATACGGCCAGCAGCATTGATTAAATAATCTCTAAATAATATCTGCTGCTGGGAAAACGGAGATATGTCAACGTCTGTAATTCTTTGTATACGTCATATACGACATTAGAAATCAATTACACAAAGTGAAAAAAATTAACAAAAATGCGTACGGCCTGTAGAATTGTATAAATAATCTATAAACAATATCTGTTGCTGGCAAAATGGGGACATGTCCACATCTGTAATTCTATTTACCTGATCCCTACAACATTAGTAGTCGATTACACAGAGTGAAAAAAATTAACAAAAATGCGTACGGCCTGTTGAATTGTTTAAATAATCTATAAACAATATCTGCTGCTGGGAAAACGGGGACATGTCCACCTCAGTAATTCTATTTACGTGATCCCTACAACATTAGTAGTCGATTACACAAAGTGAAAAAAATTAACAAAAATGCGTACGGCCTGTAGAATTGTTTAAATAATCTATAAACAACATATGCTGCTGGGGAAACGGTGATATCTCCACGTCTGTAATTCTTTTTAGACGTCCTATACGAAATTAGAAACCTATTATACAAAGTGAAAAATATTAACAAAAATGCGTACGGCCTGAAGAATTGTTTAAATAATCTATAAACAACATCTGCTGCTGGGGAAACGGAGATATGTCCACGTCTTTAATTCTTTTTATACGTCCTATACGACATTAGAAATCGATTATACAAAGTAAAAAAAAATAACAAAAATGCGTACGGCCTGTAGAATTGTTTAAATAATCTATAAACAATATCTGCTGCTAGGGAAACGGCGATATGTCCACGTTTGTAATCTATTTATACGTCCTATACGACGTTAGAAACCTATTACACAAAGTGAAAAAAATTAACAAAAATGCGTACGGCCTGTAGAATTGTTTAAATAATCTATAAACAATATCTGCTGCTGGGAAAACGGAGATATGTTCACGTCTGTAATTTTTTGTATACGTCCTATACAACATTAGAAACCGATTACATAAAGTGGAAAAAAATTAACAAAAATGCGTACGGCCTGTAGAGTTGTTTAAATAATCTATAAACAATATCTGTTGCTGGCAAAACGGGGACATGTCCACCTCTGTAATTCTATTTACGTGATCCCTACAACATTAGTAATCGATTACACAAAGTGAAAAAAATTAACAAAAATGCGTACGGCCTGTAGAATTGTTTAAATAATCTATAAACAATATCTGCTGCTGGGGAAACGGAGATATGTCCACGTCTGTAATTCTTTTTATACGTCCTATACGACATTAGAAATCGATTACACAAAGTAAAAAAAAATAACAAAAATGCGTACGGCCTGTAGAATTGTTTAAATAATCTATAAACAATATCTGCTGCTGGGGAAACGGAAATATGTCCACGTCTGTAATTCTATTTACATGATCCCTACAACATTAGTAGTCGATTACACAAAGTGAAAAAAATGAACAAAAATGCGTACGGCCTGTAGAATTGTTTAAATAATCTATAAACAATATCTGATGCTGACAAAATGGGGACATGTCCACATCTGTAATTCTATTTACCTGATCCCTACAACATTAGTAGTCGATTACACAGAGTGAAAAAAATTAACAAAAATGCGTACGGCCTGTAGAATTGTTTAAATAATCTATAAACAATATCTGCTGCTGGGGAAACGGAGATATGTCCACGACTGTAATTCTTTGTATACGTCCTATACGACGTTAGAAACCGATTACACAAAGTGAAAAAAATTAACAAAAATGCGTACGGCCTGTAGAATTGTTTAAATAATCTATAAACAATATCTGTTGCTGGCAAAAGGGGGACATGTCCACATCTGTAATTATATTTACCTGATCCCTACAACATTAGTAGTCGATTACACAAAGTGAAAAAAATTAACAAAAATGCGTACGGCCTGTAGAATTGTTTAAATAATCTATAAACAATATCTGTTGCTGACAAAATGGGGACATGTCCACATCTGTAATTCTATTTACCTGATCCCTACAACATTAGTAGTCGATTACACAAAGTGAAAAAAATTAACAAAAATGCGTACGGCCTGTAGAATTGTTTAAATAATCTATAAACAATATCTGCTGCTGGGAAAACGGAGATATGTCCACGTCTGTAATTCTTTTTATACGTCCTATACGACATTAGAAACCTATTAAACAAAGTGAAAAATATTAACAAAAATGCGTACGGCCTGAAGAATTGTTTAAATAATCTATAAACAATATCTGCTGCTGGGAAAACGGAGATATGTCCACGTCTGTAATTCTTCGTATACGTCCTATACGACATTAGAAACCGATTACACAAAGTGAAAAAAATTAACATAAATGCGTACGGCCTGTAGAATTGTTTAAATAATCTATAAACAATATCTGATACTGACAAAATGGGGACATGTCCACATCTGTAATTCTATTTACCTGATCCCTACAACATTAGTAGTCGATTACACAGAGTGAAAAAAATTAACAAAAATCCGTACGGCCTGTTGAATTGTTTAAATAATCTATAAACAATATCTGCTGCTGGGAAAACGGGGACATGTCCACCTCAGTAATTCTATTTACGTGATCCCTACAACATTAGTAGTCGATTACACAGAGTGAAAAAAATTAACAAAAATGCGTACGGCCTGTAGAATTGTTTAAATAATCTATAAACAATATCTGCTGCTGGGAAAACGGGGACATGTCCACCTCAGTAATTCTATTTACGTGATCCCTACAACATTAGTAGTCGATTACACAAAGTGAAAAAAAATAACAAAAACGCGTACGGCCTGTAGAATTGTTTAAATAATCTATAAACAACATATGCTGCTGGGGAAACGGTGATATCTCCACGTCTGTAATTCTTTTTAGACGTCCTATACGAAATTAGAAACCTATTATACAAAGTGAAAAATATTAACAAAAATGCGTACGGCCTGTAGAATTGTTTAAATAATCTATAAACAATATCTGCTGCTGGGGAAACGGAGATATGTCCACGTCTGTAATTCTTTTTATACGTCCTATACGACATTAGAAATCGATTACACAAAGTAAAAAAAAATAACAAAAATGCGTACGGCCTGTAGAATTGTTTAAATAATCTATAAACAATATCTGCTGCTGGGGAAACGGCGATATGTCCACGTCTGTAATCTATTTATACGTCCTATACGACATTAGAAACCTATTACACAAAGTGAAAAAAATTAACAAAAATGCATACGGCCTGTAGAATTGTTTAAATAATCTATAAACAATATCTGCTGCTGGGAAAACGGAGATATGTTCACGTCTGTAATTCTTTGTATACGTCCTATACAACATTAGAAACCGATTACATAAAGTGGAAAAAAATTAACAAAAATGCGTACGGCCTGTAGAATTGTTTAAATAATCTACAAACAATATCTGTTGCTGGCAAAACGGGAACATGTCCACCTCTGTAATTCTATTTACGTGATCCCTACAACATTAGTATTCGATTACACAAAGTGAACAAAATTAACAAAAATGCGTACGGCCTGTAGAATTGTTTAAATAATCTATAAACAATATCTGCTGCTGGGAAAACGGAGATATGTCCACGTCTGTAATTCTTTGTATACGTCCTATACGACATTAGAAATCGATTACACAAAGTGAAAAAAATTAACAAAAATGCGTACGGCCTGTAGAATTGTTTAAATAATCTATAAACAATATCTGCTGCTGGCAAAACGGAGATATGTCCACTTCTGTAATTCTATTTACGTGATCCCTACAACATTAGTAGTCGATTACACAAAGTGAAAAAAATTAACAAAAATGCGAATGGCCTGTAGAATTGTTTAAATAATCTACAAACAATATCTGTTGCTGCCAAAACGGGGACTTGTCCACCTCTGTAATTCTATTTACGTGATCCCTACAAAATTAGTAGTCCATTACACAAAGTGAAAAAAATTAACAAAAATGCGTACGGCCTGTAGAATGGTTTAAATAATCTATAAACAATATCTGCTGCTAGGAAAACGGAGATATGTCCACTTCTGTAATTCTATTTACGTGATCCCTACAACATTAGTAGTCTATTACACAAAGTAAAAAAAAATAACAAAAATGCGTACGGCCTGTAGAATTGTTTAAATAATCTATAAACAACATATGCTGCTGGGGAAACGGTGATATCTCCACGTCTGTAATTCTTTTTATACGTCCTATACGAAATTAGAAACCTATTAAACAAAGTGAAAAATATTAACAAAAATGCGTACGGCCTGAAGAATTGTTTAAATAATCTATAAACAATATCTGCTGCTGGGAAAACGGAGATATGTCCACGTCTGTAATTCTTTTTATACGTCCTATACGACATTAGAAATCGATTACACAAAGTAAAAAAAAATAACAAAAATGCGTACGGCCTGTAGAATTGTTTAAATAATCTATAAACAATATCTGCTGCTGGGGAAACGGCGATATGTCCACGTCTGTAATCTATTTATACGTCCTATACGACATTAGAAACCTATTACACAAAGTGAAAAAAATTAACAAAAATGCGTACGGCCTGTAGAATTGTTTAAATAATCTATAAACAATATCTGCTGCTGGGAAAACGGAGATATGTTCACGTCTGTAATTCTTTGTATACGTCCTATACAACATTAGAAACCGATTACATAAAGTGGAAAAAAATTAACAAAAATGCGTACGGCCTGTAGAATTGTTTAAATAATCTATAAACAATATCTGTTGCTGGCAAAATGGGGACATGTCCACATCTGTAATTCTATTTACCTGATCCCTACAACATTAGTAGTCGATTACACAGAGTGAAAAAAAATAACAAAAACGCGTACGGCCTGTAGAATTGTTTAAATAATCTATAAACAACATCTGCTGCTGGGGAAACGGAGATATCTCCACGTCTGTAATTCTTTTTATACGTCCTATACGACATTAGAAATCGATTACACAAAGTAAAAAAAAATAACAAAAATGCGTACGGCCTGTAGAATTGTTTAAATAATCTATAAACAATATCTGCTGCTGGGGAAACGGCGATATGTCCACGTCTGTAATCTATTTATACGTCCTATACGACATTAGAAACCTATTACACAAAGTGAAAAAAATTAACAAAAATGCGTACGGCCTGTAGAATTGTTTAAATAATCTATAAACAACATCTGCTGCTGGGGAAACGGAGATATGTCCACGTCTTTAATTCATTTTATACGTCCTATACGAAATTAGAAACATATTACACAGAGTGAAAAAAATTAACAAAAATTCGTACGGCCTGTAGAATTGTTTAAATAATTTATAAACAATATCTGCTGCTGGGAAAACGGAGATATGTCCACGTCTGTAATTCTTTGTATACGTCCTATACGACATTAGAAACCGATTACACAAAGTGAAAAAAATTAACAAAAATGCGTACGGCCTGTAGAATTGTTTAAATAATCTATAAACAATATCTGATGCTGACAAAATGGGGACATGTCCACATCTGTAATTCTATTTACCTGATCCCTACAACATTAGTAGTCGATTACACAGAGTGAAAAAAATTAACAAAAATCCGTACGGCCTGTTGAATTGTTTAAATAATCTATAAACAATATCTGTTGCTGACAAAATGGGGACATGTCCACCTCTGTAATTCTATTTACGTGATCCCTAGAACATTAGTAGTCGATTACACAAAGTGAAAAAAATTAACAAAAATGCGTACGGCCTGTAGAATTGTTTAAATAATCTATAAACAACATATGCTGCTGGGGAAACGGTGATATCTCCACGTCTGTAATTCTTTTTATACGTCCTATACGAAATTAGAAACCTATTAAACAAAGTGAAAAATATTAACAAAAATGCGTACGGCCTGAAGAATTGTTTAAATAATCTATAAACAATATCTGCTGCTGGGAAAACGGAGATATGTCCACGTCTGTAATTCGTTATATACGTCCTATACGACATTAGAAACCGATTACACAAAGTGACAAAAAATAACAAAATTGCGTACGGCCTGTAGAATTGTTTAAATAATCTATAAACAATATCTGCTGCTGGGAAAACGGAAATATGTCCACGTCTGTAATTCTATTTACATGATCCCTACAACATTAGTAGTCGATTACACAAAGTGAAAAAAATTAACAAAAATGCGTACGGCCTGTAGAATTGTTTAAATAATCTATAAACAATATCTGCTGCTGGGGAAACGGAGATATGTCCACGTCTGTAATTCTTTTTATACGTCCTATACGACATTAGAAATCGATTACACAAAGTAAAAAAAAATAACAAAAATGCGTACGGCCTGTAGAATTGTTTAAATAATCTATAAACAATATCTGCTGCTGGGGAAACGGCGATATGTCCACGTCTGTAATCTATTTATACGTCCTATCCGACATTAAAAACCTATTACACAAAGTGAAAAAAATTAACAAAAATGCATACGGCCCGTAGAATTGTTTAAATAATCTATAAACAATATCTGCCGCTGGGAAAACGGAGATATGTTCACGTCTGTAATTCTTTGTATACGTCCTATACAACATTAGAAACCGATTACATAAAGTGGAAAAAAATTAACAAAAATGCGTACGGCCTGTAGAATTGTTTAAATAATCTATAAACAATATCTGTTGCTGGCAAAAGGGGGACATGTCCACATCTGTAATTATATTTACCTGATCCCTACAACATTAGTAGTCGATTACACAGAGTGAAAAAAATTAACAAAAATGCATACGGCCTGTAGAATTGTTTAAATAATCTATAAACAATATCTGCTGCTGGGAAAACGGAAATATGTCCACGTCTGTAATTCTTTGTATACGTCCTATACGACATTAGAAACCGATTACACAAAGTGAATGAAAGATAAAAAATAGTACAGGACTTTTCTGCTTAAAATTTCGTGTAGAATCTACAGCTGAAATAGTGTTACTCAGTTTTTGGACACCCTGTATATATATATGTATGATAAATAAAATGTTCTGCATTCTGTTACAACACACTTTACAATTATTGCTTTGAGGGAAGAGTTTTATTTGGTAAGTCATTCGGTTTATCTTATAAGGATTTGATGAATGGTTTTGTATTCTTCTTCCCTTGTCACGAACAAGATTTGTGGTCGTAGTAATTATAAAAATGGAGTTTATATCTCGAATTTGCAACTCGCATTCACCTCTGTTGGCAAACTGCACATTCGCAGAAAAAAAACTTTTACCCACTTGTGTCGATGATTGATTATAATGTATATTCGACATTAGAAAAGTAGTAAACTCATAAATTGTAATCATTCTAATAAACTCAATAGTTGACTATCGGTAACTGTCGATAAGCCAAAACAGTATGACATGCCATTAAACACTTTTACTTCTATAATCAAGAGGATATATTGCCAAATATCAAACCTGGTGATCTTGATTGTATTTCTGGGATAACAGCAATAAATTTGCCAATTACCCTCAATGACGGATATTTGTTATCGCTACTACTCGCATATCTCCCAAATTTGTCAAGTAAGGCATCTTTTTCTGCGTCCAACCACCGTCTCTTTGTTCCTCCTGATCTGGGAGAATCTATAAATTGACATTGACCATTTATGATTAAAAATTATTGAGGTACTATTGACACAGATTAATAACAGATCGCTAAAGGCCCCCCTCCAGGCGCGGTCAGTTTCGTTGCGCCGATTACCGACCCTACGTGCAACTTTGCGTGTTGACAATACCGACGCTACGTGCAACTTTGCGTTTTGACACAATACCAACATTACCGACGCTACGTGCAACTTAGCGCGTTGACAATACCGACACGACCTGTAATTTTGCGAGTGACAATACCGACGTTACGTGCAACATTGGGTGTTGACAAAATCGATTGTACATGTAATTCGTTATACTTAAAACTTATCATGTTGACATTATATATAAATGTATACATGTATAACAGCAAATTTTATGTGCACAATCCGAATTACATAACTGTGTACATCATAATATTTTTGAATACTTTTCAAAATAGCGTTTATTTTTGTTCCATTGCTTATACATTTCATTATATTATTGTCTATACAAAATAGTAAATACATATTACTTTCTCTGAATCTACGTGCTTTTATTCAGAAAATTTATATATTTTAAAATTATTATTATTTGCATCATTATTAAGTAAGATGTAGTTTTTACTTATTCTTGTTTGTTTTTATACATCCTTTATTACTTATAATTGTGAAATATGCTTTCTTAAAAGCTGTAACAAATTTATTTCCTTAATAAAATGTTATTACTAATTCATTCATAAAAATTAAGTAAACCTTGCATGTTTTTAAAAGTACATATTTTAATTAAACTCTTTATTTTCATGAACACATTTTCTACTCGCGAATTAATGACTTTCTGAATAAACGCCGATGAACCCTAAGAATTGTCTCAAAACACATATTCATAAATGTATCAATAATAAATTAAGTATAACGATATAAATTGTAATTATATATTTTATTCGTGTTTTATAGGTTTCATAAAATTTAATTAAATTGAAAATTAGTTGGTTCTAAAGTACAAGTTAGGGTGTTTCTTTTTCAAGTCTTTTTTTTTTTTAATTTCTAAACAATGGGTTAATTTTTATTCATTTTCCTAACAACGCGAATATGTGTTCCAGTTTTGTCTACAGTTCATATCAACACGTACTTTTTAAAAATTTACAAAACTTTACCTGTATTTAAAACCAATACAATATTCAACTTTTTTTACATATAAATCTATAAATCGACGCATGAAACATAAAAAATAACATCCTTTTCGTAATGAATCGTAGCATTCCATTTTTTCAGAAGTTACGAAGTTGATTTTACAACATGACTTTTATATCATTATAAAAATACCAAAATTCTGAAAAATAAGTGTGTACATTTTTTACGTGAACCTAATAATTCTGTTTTCATTTCACTTTTGTATTACAACACATATCAATAAAAATAATAATAAAAATTGTTACACAATTCAATTATAATTCTTTTTATGATTTACTTTTTTTATTAATTACAGGAACATTTTAATTTGTAATTAATATGTAAATATATTAAATAAAATATTGATGTGATTATAATTAACTGTTTACTTTAAAGTATATCTTTTCTACAGTCATATGAAAACTAAATAAATATTAGGAATATTATGCAGGACCAGAAAAATTCTTTTATTTTCAATTTTTTAAATTACAGAAATTATTAAAATTAACAATTTTCAGCAATCTATGATTAAAATTTGTAAGAAGTCTTTGACAAAACTATAAGAACGTATAATGACAAAAATTTACATTACTTGAACCTTGTAAGTGAAGAATACTATGTTTAAAACTGCAATAGTACGTGACCAAATGTTTATTTGTCTTGATAGATGACTCTTAGAATAACAATCAAAAGATACTAATGGTTATGAAAGCTAAAACTTCGAAATTTATATTCGATTATTGTAAAATTTTTCCGTTATAAATTGTATATGAAAATATATAACTCGCATGCCAACCAACGGCTCTGGTATTAATAACCAAACGCATGGCCCCCTTGACAACATCTGTCAAACTTATTTGCCTGAAAATTATAGTTTTCAGATTTAAAATACAAGTTCATATTATTTTAGACTGTGTATACTGTTAGTTCATTGGCGATTGATAAAAATTATGGATGTCTCAGATGGTAAGTGATTATACATATATAATAAACATGTTTAATTTACATTTTACTTAATATATATTTTCTCTATATATTTATCCTATACAAAAAAGGAACTTTCCTTTTTTTTTGCACTGAGTAAATACATAATTGCATTTATTGCTTTCTTTAATATATCATTCAAACCAGAAATACATAATTGCTTGGATGTTGCAATAGATGGTCAGAAAAAAAGGAAGAACTGGGGCGAAGTCTTTAGCGACATCCAGAAAAAAAAGTGCGTTTAGACGAAAGGAAAGACAACTTGCTGAAATGTAAGATTAATTCTCCAAAATAATTAATTATTGCATTTCATTCGTTGTTAATTAGAACTTCCGACCCTAAAAGATCACATATTAATAGAAAGTATTGATTCATTCCTACGTCATATTTTTAAATATACATTCACGTTAAATCGGTCTTTTTACTTAATTTGTTTTTTTGAAACATAGGTGTAATCATGTAACAAATTATTTAACGTTTCGGCCTATATGTTGGCCTTCTTCAGAAAAGTTTATTTCTAAAAACATTGTGTACAATGAAATTTAAACATTAATCATTACAATCAGATAACAGAATTTTAACCTTACCTAACATCTGTGTATTAAGGCAAATATTGGACAAGTCAGTGTATAAATGGAGTTTAAAATTATTGCTGAGTTTTAAGTAGCGCCATTCTCCTAAAAAATTCATTTGATACTTGTCAAGAACAATATACATAGCAGTTTTTCTGTAATGTTTAAAAATGCATGCCATGTTTTGACCGAGCAACAATTTTGATGACTTTATAATGTAAAAATATTCAGACTTAAGTACAAAAATATTCTTTTTGTTTAAATTAAATGGAACTTTTCTTTTATAAAAACTTACTATTATGCACTCCACTACTTAGTAAGAAATGTAGTTTCAAATATGAAAAAAAACTGTAGTGAATGGCAGTGTTTATCACAATAACTTTCCAATTTTTTCCTTTTACAATCTTCACTTGTGCACGATTAAACGACAACTGTTCATTTATTATTGTATTAGGGTATTATTAATTCTAGGAGGTTTGAATAAGTAACATACAATAACTAAATACATATATAGGCAACTTCTTACAAATCCTAACTGCCGATTAAAATTTAAGTAGAAAATTAACGATTGATTTTATTTAAGTTTAGTAAAGGGTTGTATGATTCAGGTAAAAATGATATTTCAAATCTAATATTTACGGTTTTTGTACTCTGTTTTATAAAAAAGTTTTCCAAGTGTTTTCTTTTAACTAAACTTGTTTCAGTAGCTAGGATTTTTACATTCTCATAATCAAAGTTATGCAACGTGTCAATCCGATGTTTCTTTAGTTCTGAGTGATTTTCAGGTCTTGTAAATATGTTATTTTTATGTTCCCTAATCCGATCTTTTAATAACCTCCCCGTTTGTCCAATATATACTTTGTCGCAGAATTGACACGGTATTTGATAAACCACTCCACTCATTTTCATTATGTCCAATTTGTCTTTAAACGGCTTAATATGTCCAACGTTAGCGTTGTATGGTTTATGTACAACTCTAATTTTGTATTTTTTAAGCCTTTTGGCTAAGGTTTCACTTAACCCTTTGACATATGGTAAGCTTGTAGTTTTAATAAAATCATTGTTGATTGTATTTGAAAAAGTGTGGTGGTTATTGTACAAGAGGTGGACTCTCTTTTTAATACATTCTTGTACTAATTCTTTCGGATAACCATTATTTTTGAGAACCTTTTTCACGATATTTAGTTTTTTTTCTCTAAATCTTATTACAGCTAATTTTGTAGCTCTATCAATTAGTCCATAAATTACACTTATTTTATAATTAATAGGATGCGATGAATTAAAGTGAAGATATCTCTCGGTCCAAGTATTTTTATCGTACCAATCCGTGTCAATAGTACCGTCTATCTTTCTAATCAGAAGTAAATCTAGAAAACTAACTTTATTATTTACTTCTTTCTCTATTGTAAATTTAACTCTATTTTCTATCCCATGTAGTTTTTCTTGTGAATTAAATACATTTAATACATCATTTTCTTTATCTATGGGAATGGCGGTTATTATGTCATCAACGTATCTTTTAAAAAAAGGTAATTTAAAATTTAATTTCTTAATTAAAATTGATTCTACATATTCCATTAACAAAGTCGCGATTACCGGTGATAATGGTGAACCCATAGGCACTCCATATGCTTGTTTGTAAATTACATTTTGAAAGGTGACAAAATTTGAATTTTAAATTAATTGTAGTCCTTCACGAAATTCCTTCTTTGGAATCTTTGTGAAGTTTTTGATTTTACTCCATTTTTTATTAACGATATATAACACTAATTTAATTGATACGTTGGTAAATAGAGAGATTACATCTAATGACACTAATTGGAAATTAGGTGGAATAGTACACTTTTTAATTTTATTTCTTATATCCCAAGAATCCTTAACAAATGATGATGTTTTACCCACAATATTAATTAAGATTTTTGATAAAAATTTTGCCAATTTGTAAGTTGGTGAATTGGTGTTGGATATAATAATTCTGAATGGAAGATTAGGTTTATGGGTTTTCGGTAACCCATAAGCTCTTGGAGTCACGCCATGGTGCACTTTCAAAGACACTGCTGTTCCATGGTTTATATATTCCTTTTCTTCCCATTTTTTAATTAAAACATTTACTTTCTTTTGATTAGTGGCAGTATAATCAAATTTTGAGATTGCATAAGTATTTTTATCTCCTAATAATTTATTCATTTCCTCAATATAAAAGTCTTTTTGTAATGCAACTGTTTGATTTCCCTAATGTGCTTTTGTAAAAAATATCTCAGGGTTTTCTTGAAAAAAATTATTCACTTCATTCTCAATCTGTGAATGTTTGGAAGATGTTTGTTGGTTTAAAAAATTATTGATGAGTTGTACACAATCATCTCTGATTGTTTTCTTGTTGTCTACCACGATGTTATTTGATTCATCAAATACGTTTTTAATTGCAGTTAATCCATTTTCCAAACTTGCAGAAATATGATGGTAAGGGATATTTCTCCTTTCATTAATTGGAAACACAAATTTGTTGCCCAAACTGGCAATTTTTTTGATGTTTAATGGTATTTTTGTAGTTGTGTAGTTTTTAAACCATTTAGCATTACATTTGATATCCTTTATATTGTGTTTTTTATGAATATTATTTGTTATCCAATTGAACTTCCCTTTCAGTCGTATACTTTATGCTGATTTAAGATTCTCAAAAATTTTGTTTCTTGAAATTTAAAAAAATTATTATAAATGTGGATATGTAACCATTTTATGATATTAAATGTCAAACTCTATTTTTTAGTTCTTACTTAAGAACTAAATATATACTCTAATATAACAAATAATGTCTGAAATTTCTAAATTTAAAATTTTAAATTGAAATCTGGTTTTAAAATTTTTAAATTTGTGTAAATTTTGAAAGGTTTTAAAATTTCTTTCATAAATCACATTCAACTTGTTAAGATGATTCGGAATTATCCTTTTCTTTCGGCATCGTAGGAGGAAGATCCTTTGATTGATTAATTTTGGTAGAGTTGTCGAAATTCTAGAATATTCCTTTAAGAGAAAACATGCTTGCTTTCCGAAATCTTGATAGATTTGTTGGAAAAAGTTGTTGTGTTTTCTGTGTTCCATTGTCAATAAATTTATAATACGTATTTCAACGTTGAATTTTCTTAACCGCTTTTATTAAATATATGTCCAAACTTCTTGGTAAATCGGTCCTTTTACTTAATTTGTTTTTTTTGAAACATAGGTGTAATCATGTAACAAATTATTTAACGTTTCGGCCTATATGTTGGCCCTCTTCAGAAAAGTTTATTTCTAAAAAAATTGTGTACAATGAAATTTTAACATTAATCATTACAATCAGATAAGAGCGGCGGTGGCTCAGTTGGTAGAGTATCGGCTTCGTAATCAGAAAACCCTGGTTCGATCCCGGCCTCTGCAATCTGTCATCGGGACACCTCTATATTTGTT
Source organism: Trichopria drosophilae (assembly GCA_030407085.1). Taxonomy (NCBI): domain Eukaryota; kingdom Metazoa; phylum Arthropoda; class Insecta; order Hymenoptera; family Diapriidae; genus Trichopria; species Trichopria drosophilae. The sequence goes on along the minus strand of CM059583.1, from coordinate 105,862,158 downwards.
TATTTACGCCAAAGCTCGGGTGGTTCGGATTCCACCTTCATAAACGGTAGGTCCCGTCGCGATTTAGTCCCATTTGGGTTCACAAAAGTCGACGTAAAATAATATAAAAAAAAAAAAAAAAAAAAACAATCAGATAACAGAAAAAATTGGAAAGTTATTGTGATAAACACTACCATTCACTACAGTTTTTTTTCATATTTGAAACTACATTTCTTACTAAGTAGTGCAGTGCATAATAGTAAATTTTTATAAAAGAAAAGTTCCACTTAATTTAAACAAAAAGAATATTTTTGTACTTAAGTCTGAATATTTTTACATTATAAAGTCATCAAAATTGTTGCTCGGTCAAAACATGGCATGCATTTTTAAACATTACAGAAAAACTGCTATGTGTATTGTTCTTGACAAGTATCAAATGAATTTTTTAGGAGAATGGCACTACTTAAAACTCAGCAATAATTTTAAACTCCATTTATCCACTGACTTGTCCAATATTTGCCTTAATACACAGATGTTAGGTAAGGTTAAAATTCTGTTATCTGATTGTAATGATTAATGTTAAAATTTCATTGTACACAATTTTTTTAGAAATAAACTTTTCTGAAGAGGGCCAACATATAGGCCGAAACGTTAAATAATTTGTTACACGATTACACCTATGTTTCAAAAAAACAAATTAAGTAAAAGGACCAATTTACCAAGAAGTTTGGACATATATTTAATAAAAGCGGTTAAGAAAATTCAACGTTGAAATACGTATTATAAATACATTCATGTGACAAATATAACGTTGAATTTCGTCGTTTGTTTAGTTTCGAATTTCTGTCATCATAGGCACTACGGCTGCGTATATTTAATAACGTGCAGAACGTGCAGGTCTAAATTATTTCATATTGTAAGTACATACTTCCTTCACTACAAATACAATTAATATAATGTTCAAAATGCTATTTTGAACGAGTAATAAGGATATTCCGATTATTAAATGTTAATCATAAAATTATGAGAATCATATACGGGGATTCTTGTACACTATTCATTTGTCACGTAAATAAATCATGATTGTTTTGAATTCCTGCATTTTTTAAAATTTGAAGCCATCTATTGAGCTGAAAAGAGCATTCATTTTTTACGTACCCCTACCGTATCTGAAGTGATTTTGCTTTCGTGATAATTGTTGACTTTTTTCAGTTATACCTGAAATTTAAACATCTGCCTGTTTTGTTTGGGTAAACATTGTCATATCGCTGCCTGCTTTCATTACACGCGATGCGATTCCAAATGTATATTGTAACCGTTGTAAATGTTGTTATGCATCTTTTTTGCATAATGTTTTTATGTTAAATTGCAGTTTTTTTTTTTGTTTATTAGTATAATTTAATTCCATTGTATTTTTTCAAATATGACTTCAAATTTTGACATCAAAAACTAGAAATACGTTTACAAAGAGTAATATATTTAATGATTTTTCAATACTCTTGAATTTTTATTTTCTAAAACGTATTAACTATATACTGAAATTCACACAATCTTAAAAATGTATATTTCATTTCAATGTTTCTTTCATAATATATTATGTACATTTAAATAACAGTAGTTTAAAAATTTTATAACTTTTCATGTAATGTTAATTACCATCAATTTTATACACATATTTTTCATTTCAAATAATTGCAATTAATTGATAATCTTTTGGTTAAAACATCGTCAAAAACGGCCTATTCAGTTAGTAATTCAATTTGCTTCCAAACTTATAGGATAAGAAAATTAACGTATTTTTTAATTACTTTTAATTCAAACGTTAGTACTAGAGTGGAAAAAACAATTTATTCAGCAACTTTTGTTAATGACTCAAATTTTCTTCTTTCGCTCTTTTAATACTTAATGGATTTTAACGAATAATAGTTTATTTTTTGGAAAAATGGATTTTAATGAATAATGGCTTATTTTTTTTAAGAAGAAGATTCTGTACAACTTCACTGAACAAACTTTTCCAAATTTTGGCCTACAATTATTCATAAATTTTTGGTAAACAAATAGCGATATTTTATGTTTGCTTCAGAAATTTGAAAAAACCATTTGTTGAAGTTGCAGAGAATCGTCATCTTCAAAAAATAAACCATTATTCATTAAAATCAATTAATTAAAAAAAATTGCCGTAACTGTTTTAACCCTTTGCGGCATACATTTTTCTTGTGAACCATTTTTAATGAAACTGGGTACTCGGGGGTCTCTGATTACGAATCTGATCTCAGATTTTTAAAATTCAAAATGGCGGATTCAATATGCCCGACAAAAATGTAAAAAATTACCTGTTCGAGATGAAACTCGGTACTTGGGGATTATTAGGGTCGCTGATTACAAATCTTATCTCAGATTTTGTAAATTCAAAATGGCGCATTCAAGATGGCCGACAAAATGTAAAATATTACATGATCAAGATGAAAGTGTGTACTCGGGAGTTTTTGGTGTCGCTGATTACGAATCTGAACTCAGATTTTGAACATTTAAAATGGCGGAATTTCAGTCGGCCATCTTGAATCCGCCATTGTGAATTTTCAAAATCTGAATTCTTATTTGCAATCAGCGATCCCAGAACACCAAACTACCTATTTTCATCTCGAACGGGTAATTTTTAACTTTTCGATCGGCCATCTTGGATCCGCCATTTTGAATTTTCAAAATCTGAAGTCAGATTCTTAATCAACGACCCCAAAAACCTCAAAGTACCTATTTTCATCTCGATCGGGTAATTTTTCACCTTTCGGTCGGCCATCTTGGACCCGCCATTTTTAATTTTGAAAATCTGAAACCAGATTCGTAATCAGCGACCCCAAAAACCCCCATGTACGGAGCTTCGTAAGATTTTCTCTAAAAGGTTCGTCAATAATGAATTTTTTATATAAAAATGGCAATTTTTACACTTTGTTTATTAATTATTAACAAAATGACAATAATTTTACATAATCTGGGCATAAATTTTGATATTTTAACATCCCATGAACATGTAACAACAAAAATTAACGGATAAATGGAATAAAAACTACTTCAAATTCGTAAAAAATTGTTTACAAAAAGGTGGTTCCGATTGGAACCACTGTGCCCCAAAGGGTTAAATGAAAAAAAAATTGGAGTTATTAACAAAAGTTGTTTAACAAATTGTTTATTTAAGTTTCAATTTCCTTCCAAGAACAATAATACTACCTTTCCTCAACAATATCATTAATAATAAAAATTAACCTCTTGGAATTGTTATAAAATATTTTTCCCTAATATATGACATTCCGGGGTACAACTACCTTACGCAATGTAGAAAAAGTTCTTCTTTCGTTTCAGGAAATGGATTTTCTATTAATGTAGGCAGTTTTAAGACGAGAATCATCTATATGTTTTTTCAGTAAAACATACACTCTATATTAATTGAACTGAAATCCAGTCCAATGGACTGAGGTTTGAGTCACAGGAACTGGACTTTCAGTCCAACAAAGTTAGAGAGTATTTAAAAAGTTATGGCTATTTTAAGTTAGATATTTGAGAATTTCGGGACGCCACTTGAATGCCTATTATTTTTGCCTGTGTTTTTACTTCATGTTTTTTTTTTCATTAAATGAAATGTTCTTAATACAAAAGATATTTTTGGGATATACTTGACCCTTTGCAGCACGGTGTAAAGTATATTTCATAACTTATTCTTTTCACATTTTTATAATTTTTGTGCACCATGTTATAGTTTTAATACCATCATTTTTACAGCATAAAGTTCTATATTCAAAAAATGGTGCGGACACGGTATAGCGACGTCATGTACTGTTAATTTTACTGCATTGATAGAATTAAATAATAAAATATACAAATGCTCCATGGTACAACTATTCGAATAGTGACAATGATTTACGTTTACTAACGTAGTCAGCGTAATGGCATTTTTATTTATTTTCACATGTAATATGATTTCATTGCCTATTATTTTCGAATTCTATTTGCAGTTCGAGAAGAAATTCCCATAACCTGATCGCCAGAGAAGTGTAAGAAATTTATTAGTTTCGATAATTTTGATTACAATGTATCGACAAAAAATAATATTAATGAAGTTCGGATTATACTATTTTCAACCATTACACTTTTTTCGTAGTGTTGACATGTGCTTCTATTGACATGTGATCTTTTTTAAGCAATATCAATTGCTTATTTTTAGGTAATTTATTGGAAAAAAATCAAAAGAAATAACGTTCAAAGTAGCTCCATGAAAATAAATTTATTTGAAAACATGCATTTTTAAATGTTTAATTTTGCAACAACGCATATCAAAAAATTATTCATACGTATTTCTTGACAAAAAATGCATTGTTCTTTATAAGAGTAAAATTACTTTCACCGTACACTGTAAAATAGAATGTCTTTCTTGGTTTTATTAATGGAATTCTTTCTTGGTTTTATCAGGCACTTTTATAAAATAATTAAATTGTTTAGAAGATGACACACAGGTGCCTGAAATGTTGGTTGACAAATTACTGTATGTGTATTTTATTGAAAATGATTTTTTTTTCATTTATAATAATTATTTATATTATTTATATCTTTGTATGTCATATAGGCAAGTCTCGATAACACTGGTTGCCCACTATCCACCAGGCATGCAAACATTGCTTCAACGGGGCAAAAACTTCAATAGTCCAACCCTCGTCACAACAGCCACAGCAAATACCATAACCACAGTTATAACCACTGCATCAACATCAATAACACCAGCAGCAATAGCCACCAAAACAACAATAGCAACATCAACAACAACAGCAACAACAACAACAGCAACAACGACAACAGCCGCAACTACTACAGCAACAGCAACAACCACCACGTCAGCGGCAATAAGTACACCGTTAACTGCAACAGCAACCGCCACCACAATAGCAAGCCAATCCAGAGGCAATGTCCACTCGAGGCTTGGGTGGCCATATGGAAATGGGCGAGGCAGGATTGGACAAGACGGACGAGACATACCATTTGATTACGAACAACAAATGGGACGTACACGTGGACGAGGACAAGACTTTCGGCCCTTATATGGACAAGAATTTGAACGTCGAATGAGTCGTGGACGTGGACGCGGACAAGACATGGGACCATTATACGGACAAAGTGGTGTACGAGGACGTGGACAAAATCTAGGACCCGTATATGGACTAGGACGTGGACGTGGACGAGAACAAGACTTGCGGCCCTTATATGGGCAGGAATTTGAACAACGAGTGGGTCCTGGACGTGGACGCAGACAAGACATGGGATTATTATACGCGCAGAGAGGTATACGGGGACGTGGACAAAATTTAGAACTTGTATACGGACTAGGACTTGGACGTGGACGCGGACGTGATGGAGATAGAAGTGCGCCAATTATGCAGCCTATTTTTTATAATGCAAATATAAACATAAATTATTACTCTTAATACGAAAAAATAAATATATTTTATTACAGTAATCGTGTATTTCTGGTGTTTCATTCCTACGGGATAATGGGGCGAAGCTTCGATGATTTTGTTTTTGCTTGATATTTATAATTCAATTCAGCGACGATACTGGGGCAAAACAGCGCACTCCTTATTTCCGACTCTTCGAAATGGACATCATAAAATTGAGTACCATGCGAATCATGGTCTTCAATTTTCATTGGCGTTCTTTCAAGCATTTGTACAGTTAGTAATGTGTTAAACTGGTACATGGATAAGTATGACGTAGGAAAGCAGTAATTAAGAAAAATAATACATCTTTTAAAATAATATTAATTTATTATATTAATTTATTATACACTATTATAAAATTCAAATATACACATACGTACAGACGTGCATGTATTTATATGTATGTAATACATGTAACTTTTTGTTGACATTCTTATGGAAAAATGAGTCTTCCTTAGAGTACCATCTTTGAACGAACAGTTATGTAAACTATAAAAATATTCAATATTACGCTGTCATTATTCCATAGTTTCTGCGCTATGTACAATATGAGGTGCGCTTATAAAAACGCTTACGCGCTCACTTACGATCATTGCGCGGACGCAAAAGATAACATTTCTATAAAATCTGTACATTATCAATATTTTAATATAATTTGTTCAATATCTAGGAATGTTATGCCTTCAACAAAAAAATATATTTAGTAAAACGCGTCCGCGCTCACTTGCGATCATTGCGCGGACGCAAAAGATAATATTTCTATACAATGTGTACATTATCAATATTTCAATGTAATTAGTTCAATACCTACGAATATTATACCTGCAACAAAAAAATGTATTTAGGAAAACGCGTCCGCGCTCACTTGCGATCATTGCGCGGACGCAAAAGATAACATTTCAATAAAATCTGTAAATTATCAATATTTTAATATAATTAGTTCAATGCCTAGGAATGTTATCCCTTCAACAAAGAAACATATTTAGTAAAACGCGTCCGCGCTCACTTATGATCACTGCGCGGACGCAATATATCTGTATAATGTAAAAAGTGTTAACATATTACCATAATTATGGCATATCCTGCAACGTTTTGTTTGTGAAGCATATCCTTAAGAACATGTTTCTATCTCAGAAACTGAATCACAGTCAGACAATTTTCATTACAAAAATCATTAGAAAGCATGTTGATACAGTTGTTTCATTCGATGTACGCTTTGTCGTAGTATTTTATATATTTTTTATATTCATTAATTTGCGACATTTCTTTGGTTTTTGGCCTTCTTTGCTTGCCTTGTCTGTCGCGGAATTCCATTTTTTACATTGAACGCTATTTGCTTTAGAAATAGCACATATTTTCACTTTCAACATAAACTTTAACATTAGCTGTCGATGTGAACAACATTCGTTGTTTTCATCGAACCAATTATTATTGGCATTTTTAATATAACTTATGCATATATCTAACAGCTTGCTCCTAATTCCTTCGTGATGCCAATAATTATTATAATTTCTGTGTATACATTTCAACAAAAGAGCAATGACATTTGTGAAATCTGCAGTTGGTCTTGTCAACCACTGAACAACAGGCGCATCATCGTCTTCGTGGTGGTATTCTCGATGCTGTATATATCTTTCGTTTTCATCTGAAGGTTCCATAGGTGACTTCATAGTGGTATCGCGGCATTTATCGCATTCTGTCTTCCTAAATCCATAGTTAGCAATATAACCAATTGCATTTGCTTCATATGATCCTTTATCATCAATGTTAATATCAATACAGTCCATTATGGCATTTGGAAAGTTGTCTTCAGATGTGAACTCGTCCAAAATTGATTCGACAAAATGTTGGTCAGCATTTTCTTCTGTGTCATATGAATATAATACTACTTGTTCATCAGATGGTTGTGAAACACCCACAACTGGTAAAGTGGCATCAGTCAATGATTCACCATCTGGACATACTACGTTGCCTTTATCACTGCCGTATATATATGCCGTGGACAAAATGTGTCGCAAAGTCAAATGAACCATTCTTGCAGTAGGGTTTGGATTGAACCCTCCACGCCCTCGAATTTTAGAGAACATTTGTTCAACTGAATCTTGATTGCAGAGGGCTGTCGCTAGCTTGAAATCTGCATATTCCTTCTGAATGTCCTTATACATTCCCAAAACTGCTTTTACTGTTATAACCATGCCATCAAAGCATGGAGGTCTTATCACTTTATTTGGTGATGTGCTCCATTCCGAACTCCACTCTAAAAACGTCGATAATAAATTGAATATCAGTGGATTGTCTTCGGATATCGGACCCTTTTCTGTTTTTGCTTCATTTAAATGGTACACATTCATAGCATCGATGACTTTGTTCATTGTAGATACAAAATTAGCCGATTCTTCCCAGGTAAAACTTTGCAAAGCTCCAGTTTCCCCAGCAGTTAATATTGAGGCAGCAAATCTGGCACTTAACATTTGGAAAGCGATTTTAACATTCATTGCCTGAAAATTGTCAGGATAGAAATGCATTTTCTAGATATGATTTAGAACGTTTGAACTTGACTTTTGATCAATTTCCCAGGTGTTTAACAAATCATAAAATGACATTATCACTTTTCCGCGAATATAAATGTATTTATGTTTTCTAAGTTGACTTATCAAACGCTTAATTAAGTGAGGCCAGTCAAAAGCGGCATAGTATTTGTCATTGTTTATAACGATGTATGGCTGATTCGGTGATACTTTTCAATGAGCGTACGATTTACGATTTGGACCACCCTGATCGCAATTCAACAATTTTATAGGAAATCCAATTTCCTTAACTTTTTCTAAACATTTTTCTGTTAATTTAATCACTTCAAGATAAGTTGAATTTTTTCCAGTCAGAAAATATGCCAAAACTTGCCTCCAAGGATTTTCCGCGTTTACACTGTCTAGTGTAAATAAAAGAACACTAGAAGCATGCTCATTTTTTCGACCAAAAGATCCAAGATCAACGAGACCTTCAATAACGTCATATTTTTCATTGTACTCTTCGAACTTTTTAATCGACATTTAATCGAATTTTAGACAACAAAACTGTTCTCTTGGTGGTAATGTTTCTAATTTTTCCTTAATTCGGAAAAAAATACTATCGCAAAATCCCGGTTTTATTTCAACTTCCGAAATCCATTTTCTTACTGTCGATTCTGCTGCAAGATGTAATCCTGCTTTTCTGATTCTAGAATTTCCATTTGCAGAATGATAATACATCTGTTTTGCCAGTAGTGTAACTAGGCCGGTCCTGGATACCCCCACCACACCTCCCATCCGGTCCTGGATACCCCCACCCTACCTCCCAGTCGGTCATGTATACCCCCACCCTACCTCCCATCCGATCCTGGATACCCCCACTCTACCTCCCATCCGGTCCTGTATACCCCCACCCGACCTCCCAGTCGGTCCTGTATACCCCACCCTACCTCCCATCCGATCCTGGATACCCCCACTCTACCTCCCAGTCGGTCCTGGATACCCCCACCCTACCTCCCATCCGGTCCTGTATACCCCCACCCTACCTCCCAGTCGGTCCTGGATACCCCCACCCTACCTCCCATCCGGTCCTGTATACCCCCACCCTACCGCCCAGTCGGTCCTGTATACCCCACCCTACCTCCCATCCGGTCCTGTATACCCCCACCCTACCGCCCAGTCGGTCCTGTATACCCCACCCTACCTCCCGTTCGGTCCTGTATACCCCCACCCTGCCTCCCAGTCGGTCCTGTATACCCCCACCCTATCTCCCAGTCGATAGTTTAAATAAACCGGTCCCGTATACCCCCACCCTACATCCCAGTCGATTTATTTAAAAAATTAATTATTTATTTGATGATGTTATGACCTAATCCAACCATATGCAACAAATTGTTATTAAGAATTTACTATTATCATGAGTAAACATCCGCGGCCGAAGGCCGTCGCCTATAGGAATACCAACGCAGGTCGCTCTATGCGCGAGGAACCGCAGTGATACGTAAAAGTCCTCGTCATGCTGTTTACTACTACCTTCTCTCTCGCACTCATTGCCGAGCTTATATTTGTCGTGACAAGAACATTTAGTTTTCACGGTCATTGATACCGCACGTTCGTCATCTGTACTTCTAAACTTTCAAATGCGTGCGCCCTTGTAGACAAGTTATGATGCGTCTCCCGGATCTTTTCGTCGTACGTACTATTCTCCACGTAATTACTTTTGAAATGTACGAATAGACCTACACCAGACGTGGCCCACATATATTTTTTCTAAATACATCTAATTAATCAGTCCGTAGCATTTCTCAATTTTCGGCTCGAGGCCTTGTTGTCAGGGTTTCCACATGTCTTAGAAATACACGGTAAGTTAGGAAATTTAAGGCAATCAAGCGTAAAATTGTAAGGACGTTTTCCATCTGTTTACTACAGAACCCGTATTTCGTTAATGACCTCTAAATTTTTAAACGTGTGCGTGTGTAGAGAAGTTTTGATGGTTCGTTTCTCAGTAAATGGTTAGAATATTACAACATTTTTGTAAACAATTTACAGGGTCATTGATTTCCCATAGACAACATTCGTCATATCTTAAAATTGGGAAGCATTCCGATGCAGTATTGCCATATGTGAGTAAAATGACCTTTTCCTCGTGCGTCCTGCTACCATCTCTCTAGCTCTCGCATACTCTTTGTTACACCGATTAACATTAGCAGTATACCGTTTTCACGGTCGTCGATTATGCGTCGATCACTTATTCACCGTACATTTGTTTTCCCGAAACTTTCGAAAATGTATACAGGTCCAGACGCGTTTAAAAGGTCATTGCACAATTTCATCAAAACGTTATCTCTTGACTAAATTTCGGTAATCCGTGACGTAAGAGACAGGAAGCAGTCTAATTCAAATATTTCAATGTCATAATTTCTATGATCTCTCTCGCTCTTGCATACTCTTTGTTACATCCATTAAAATTAGCAGTATACCGTTTTCACGGTCCTCGATTATCCGTCGATCACTTATTAACCGTACATGTGTTTTCCCGAAACTCTCGAAATTGTATACAGGTCCAGATATCGTTTCAAAGGAATGTTGCGTTCCTGTGTCTATGTTTGACAGTACGTAAGCACCTCTATTTCAAATATTGTATTTCTACATCAATATGGTAGATGTCAAGAAGATTTTGTCGTCACGGGAAGAGGCCTTGAAGAAGGTTTACAACACTCTTGAAGAAGACGCTACTGAGGATCATTTTTCCAACTTCATTCGAGAATCCATCGCAAAGATTGACAAAATCAATTCATTCTCAAGGGTCAATACTCACATTCCCAATGGGATGAAGATATCGTTGGGGACACGTATTCATTGCATCACGGTACAGAGGGTTACAGCTGCTGTCATATTAATTAGCGTATCTCAATGATCTTCAATAGAGACAAAACTGTCGAGTCCCTTCACCCAAAACTGCTAAGACCATTTTGAAATTAATATAGAAAAGCCGCTAAGCAAGTCTGAACGCGTTCAAAAGACCTGGCGCCGAGCCCCCTAATATTGTTATAAAAATGTCCTGCCTTTAGATGGTCATTGCAAACGGTCTCTTTCGAATGCGTGATCTTAAGAAATTAGATCATAAATATCGAAAAATACTAGCTGTTACACATTCGTATGTCATGTGAGGAATGTCAAAAAAAAAATACAAAAGTCGCTTTAATTAAAGGTCAGCTATTGCTACATCATAGTCGCTTCCCGATGCCTATGTGGAAATTCATCGTAGGCTAGGAACCGTATTTTCAAAGTGAAGGTAAAAGTGTAATAATGACCTTTTCCTCCTGCGTTCTACTACCATCTCTCTAGCTTTCGCGTACTCTTTGTTAGATCCATTAACTTTAGCATTATACCAGTTTCACGATCATCGTCATTGCCAATTACCCTCGGATCATTTTCACAACATATTTTTCCACGTATACAGGTTCAGACGCGTTTAAAGTCATTGGGCAATTTCATCAAAACATGTACTATGTGACACATTTTCTCTATCCCAAATTTAGGCAACCTCCGCCATAATAGAAAGGAGATGTCCTCAGTTCCGTATTTTATCTGTAGGAATGACCTAGCGGATCACCCGTAGGCCAACACACCCCTTCGTTAACAAAGGTAGCATAAATAAATAAATAATTTACAATTATAATATTCAAATAGTAATAAATCTCACATAATCCGAATAGCATGTATTAAAATGTATAATATAGAACTGGTGGAAGAAGCTAGCAGTAATTAGAAAAAGAGAGGATGACACGCTTATTCCTTATGCATTTATCTATTCACGATATTTAGGTGTTTTCATGACGTTCGAATCATAGCTGTACGAGTTTGGACATGTGGGTAATGTAATTAATCAGGTTCCTGACCATCTTTTAATATGTGTACAATTTCCCACATCTCAAATATCGCCATATAGGTTTCAACCTGTTAATTATCCGTAGACTTTACTATACGGTAACAATGAATCTTACTTCCCATAAGTGACGAACACATACGAGTATCGACTTGCTTTTAATGTAATTAATTAACCATCATTTAATATTTCCCACCTTTAAAATTTTTGAGAATAATAAGATCGAAATGAAGATGTAAAAATTTAAGAGAAGCATGTAAGATTCAACAGTTTCTTTCTATCTTTATGCACAGTTTAGTGTCTTTTAAGTAAACAGTTAAAGGATGTGACCATGCTGCCATCTTTTGGCATGTTTAAAGATATTGCAGAATCTGTTTAACGCAGAATTAAATATGCGGGTGCGTCTGAAATTCATGGATTCATCGTAGACTACGATGATACACTTGCTCATGAGTGGTTATGGAGCGATTACAATTGAATATGAGTCAATGCATAAATAAACTAATAATAATAATATCGCCATGCAAAAGAATATGAAAGTGAAATTGTTAAATATTACCGCGCATATACTGCAAAGCGAAAGCAATCTCGAGGACCCGAGATTTCTTATTTCTAAAATACCTATATTTCCATTACTATACATCCCCCTTAAATTGACACTTTGCACAGTCTTTAATCACCGGCGGTTGTCTATCTGCGGTATCATCACTCGTTTCAAAATGTTTATCGATGACATTCACGTAAATCTGGATGCATTTACATTGTGAGTGGTAAGCATAACCATACATCTTTAATTTCACGTTCTGCAAACGTTGAGATGAAATCCATAGACACTCGATGTCTTTTGTTTCCATTAATGCAAAATGTTTCACTTCATAATAAATTCTCATCGACTTTTGAAGAGATGCAGATTGAAGATTTTTGAAGAAGAGTCTTGACGATTTTCCAGTTGTCGTCCTATGAGCTTCGGTAGAGGTGGACAGGTCAATATGTCTATGACGGCAACATTGTCAGTATATAAAATTTCCTGCAACCTATGTCTTTTATTCGTCTGCGCCTTTTATGTATATCTTGTGAGCTCATGAAACGGTGTCCTCCACCGTTTCGTTCATTGCATCAAAGGGTATATCGCCCGATTCCCATCGTAGACCATGATAATTGTGTATTAACCAATTGTTTTACGTTCAAAACGTACTTTACAACATCACTGTCGGAAATATCCATTATAAACATTTTCTTCGGTATAAACGGATTACCAGGTCCGGGGAATACTTGTACGTTGGCAATATTCTACATTTCTAGTACCTAATATTGATTTGCTTGTATCCCCTTCATTAATTGACGCATCATTCTCTCTCTCACACACTCATTGCCACTTCCACGTATGGCGTGGTAACTCTAATTCATGGATATACGTCGTACCTTTCTCTCTAGATCGTAGTAGCTCTTCGTCAATTCCTATGAATCGGAAATCAAATCAGAGTGTAACAAAAACAGATACTTTTCACGGTCACTAGATCCCTCTCGGTATCATCCGACGTTCCTCTCGAGATTAGGATAGATGGTTCCATACGTGTTCATTTTCGATAGTTAGCGAGTTACGACACTCAGATGATGAAGAAGTTAAACGCAATAGTAAATCGTTTCAAGTACTAGCACCAGTATGATGGTCACAGCACTTTCACAATTGAATAAATCTTTTCTACGATAATCGATCTAATTGAAATGTGCATAGACATATGAATACAAGTTTCGATTGATTAATAATACAATTGAGCGTTCCAAAGATCTTTCAATTTTAAATAAAAAATGTTCAGTCATTAACTTGACATCGTTTTTAACAATTAATTTTTGTATGTATATTAAATCGCGATATACTGCAGTCTTAAATCAAATAATTAAAATCATTACATCTTAAAGTCAGTCCATGCATAAATCTTACATGGTCTAAGTCGTCTTATCTACACTACATCTTTCTTTCTTTAAATGCAAAACAAAACGAAAGACAACAAAGTATTTATCATTATGATAATAACAAATTCCTTCACATTATAACCGTGTACAATAGCCTACATAAGGTCGCCTTACTCGTAGTGAATTGAACTTTCGAACTGTCATTTTTAATTGTCGATCATTCTCTCTCTCTCTCTCTCTCTCTCTCTCTCTCTCTCTCTCCCTCTCTCTCTCTTTCTCCCTCGCATTAGCTACCGATTTGTTACATCTATACGAATACTCTTACATCAAATCGAGTCGTGTGCACATTCTTGTGTTGTAACATTCACACGACTATGGAATGAAATTAATTCTGAAAACCCAACAAGTACAAGCGTAAATGTATTTTAATACTAACGAATGGTATACATCTTGATTCGAAATTGTATATAGCGTAACTGACATTGTAATCTTAATTAGTTAACTAAGTTATTCATGTACGAATACTATTATTATATGTAGGTATTTTGTTAAATATATTGCCATAAGGAGAATGCCTCCTATCCATCACACCTAGTGCAATACAAAAAGACACAAGTCATTATATCAATAAATCATTTTCATAGTAATAAATTAACCTTTAAAAACATCTTATGTTTTCACATCATGCACTACAATTTCATATTATTATTATTATTAATATTGAATCGTTTATAGAACTGATGTTTTCATATATTATCACTTAAAAAGATTGCTACCGTATATGAAATATAAGACTAAACAACAATTCAACATGAAGACATTCGTAGATTAATTCTATTTAAATGTGCTCATGTGATTCTGTAAAACATTAGTCATTTTGAAAGGAAAAGTGAAAAATTCTCAATGACCTGTCGGTAAAGCTTCTATCGTACTTCATGTTTCTTTTCGACAGTCCAAACACATCTGTACACAAACACACTTTCAATAATTATTGAATATTTTCTTATATAAGGGAGTCAATATTCAACGATTGTTTCGTAAATAATGAAACAATTTAATATTTAAGATCATTATAGAATTTTACTAAAACAAGATTAATTGCGGTGTTTTGGAAATGACAAAAGTATGAGTATGCAATTAAATGAATAATTTAACACACGTATCTCTATCATTACGTTCAATTATATAATTTTTAATATTATAACACGTACATATTTACAATATTTGCAGACTGTACGTCAGTCTTTTCATTATCATGTTTAGACTAAAATGTGCGTCAAAATTGCCTGTTGCCGTCATTAATTATTGACATCTAGTACATCGAAGCTTTGAAACGCACTCTCTATATTGCATTCATATTTTAAAGACAAATTGTAGCTACTTCAGATATTAACGAACACCTTACTAATAATTAAGACTGATAATCAAAGGACAATTTTGTATACAGTAATTATTTGACCACCCACCTTATACCCGCACTAATATTCAACCAATACCAAAAACATCTAGCAAATAATGGAGGTAATATATTCACTTCAAATTTATTATTATACTTGAAAAAAATTCTCTCAGTCTAAACTTCTCTTACAAGTGTAATATTTTTTCCATCTTACTTACCTTATATCGGAAACATTTATAGTTAACTGATATTTTAAGCGATGAATTTGTATATTATCCAACCCATATGTTTGAACACATTTATTCCCTAGAGATTAGTCTAATTGTAAGTGTTTTCTTTCGACTCTTAGGTTACAGCAACCAATGCTATCCTCTTCTTTTATACTCCCTGGTACCACATTCTAATAAGACTCGTATTTTATATGTATTTGATGACGTCATCATTTTCAATATAACATTCCGGTTTGTCACCACATAAATGCATTATTGATTTCAATCTGTCGGCATTTATTTAATATTTCTACGCATTTGAACATTACATCGAGTTACTATAGAAACTTTCATAATAAGGCTTGAATTTTATGTTAAACTTGTAACCTACACGTTTTCTCCCGTGTGGTTAATAATTATAATTCTTGGAATTATCAAATCTGCAGGCTCTGATCAATTGTAGATCTATAATACACACACACAGACGGCACAAGGAAAGGTGTTGTAAATACAAATATAAGTCGTTTATATACTATATAAACCAAATATTTATTAAAGAACGACCTTGACCTTACCCTTACACTATTGATATTTATGATTACTTAAATCTACGCGTACGAGAGTTTGAATACTCGGAATCTAGAAAAGAAAATTTAAATAGTATTAATATTTAATATAAATTTAATTAGTATTAATATTAAGTGGAATTAATTTGCAAGTCCGGATCAGCAGCAATTACTTAAATATTGATCGGAAAATTTGAATACGACGGGATCGCCCAAGTTCCTCTCAGCGAGGCGACCTAGTGCGAGGATCTAGGAGAGTCGTGCCGGGATCCCTCAGCGGGAGTCCAGGGCGAGACTTGGATATGGAGATCGCCAGAGTCCCTCTCAGCGAGGAGACCGAGTGCGAGGAGTCAAGGAAGTCGTGCCAGGATCCCTCAGCGGGAGTCCTGGGCGAGACTGGGATCGTGAGGAGGCTCCAAGCCAGGCACTTCTCAGCGAAGAGCTAGACGAGAAGTGCTCGTCTTGAGAGTTTCCTGGAACAGGTCGACTCCTATCCCCTCTCTTGATGCCGTGACGTCATGCCCTCTCTCTGGAATCGGGCATGCGCACCACAATACCGGACGAGTAAGACCACCGCTCGGTCCCACCCGAAAGCCTCAGGGACGCAACTTAAAATAAAAGTGCCCTGGCCCTTAAATTAAAGACAAAAACACAAAAGGAGCTACGGCCCTGCGTTGTGGAGGTTACAAACTTAATGATTGAATGCAATTTGTCATGAGCCTACATTCAATATTTTTCTTCAAAATATGCAATCTGCAACATTTTACTGAACGGTAGTTCATCTTAAGTAAGAACACCTCTAATTATCCTTTTATTTATAATTTGGAGTATTAAGCTATCTACGTTATGATATGCATTGTGAACGTTTGTTACCATTGGCTCTGCATTTAATATGGTCTTATGCTAAACGATCACCTGGAATCGTTCATAATTGCAGTTACCCATATTGCTGTATGCCTCTCCCCCTCACACTTTCTCACTTTTTCTCTCTCAATCATCAATTGAACAACCGATAAAAATCATAATAGTTGAGCATAATTTTACAATCGTGTCAGCAAACGTGCAGAAATTTGATACCTTTTGTGTGTGAGAAAGCAATAATGTAAGTGTCAAATAAATGATGTATGTCTTACACAGTAATTGACCAACTCACACAATGCCATAAACAAATAAAAGAACCAAGTCTTCGACGGTCGAAATAACGGAAATTATGTCCTTTGATTGTCAGTCATAATTAGTAGTAAGCTGCTCGTTAATATCTGGAGTAGCTGTAATTTTTATCTTTAAAATATGAGTATTACACGATTACGCCATAGTCAAAAGGTATATGCTATAGAAATATTGAAACTATATATAAATGAAGTTAAGGAATATTAATAGTGTGAGGAATGTTAGCAGAGACGATACAAAATAAGCTTATGATATAAGAAAGCTAATGAGATATAAATAGAAAATTAAAAATAATTATAAATTTTGAAAGTGAATATTACGATTGAGATGTATGATGTTAGGAGAATATTAGTGAAAGTATAATGTAATATTGGGAAAGTAATAATGTGTATAAAATTATTATTAACTATTAGTAAGGATTTAATTAATGTCTTGAGCAGCTAGAACGTAACTTTAAAAAATACATATGATTCGTATATACTACTCGTTTAAGTGTGCACAGTATGAAATAAGACAGTAGGATCAGTATTTGAAGTGAAATATTTAAATAACACATTAATATTAAAATTAAGGAATGCAATATAGAGAGTGCGAGCAGTTATATTGCAAGATGCAATAAGCAAAAATAGAACACGACGCTTTGAAGGGTACATATTGAATATTGTGAGGAAATAAATGTAAGATAAGGAATTAGATACTTACCGACCTACATTAAACAATATGTTTATTATGAATCTAGTCGACAGCAAACTTATGACTTATAAAGAATCATATTAATAACTGTGAATGCTTTTGCCTATAATTTACGAAACTCCTTGATAGGTGTGGGTAAGTAATTTCAGACACTGGCAATTAATGGTACTGATCTCAATTTGTTGCGTTTACACATTTGGTCAAGATGAAACTAAAGAAGCATTATTGTCATCAGTAACGTGAATGCATTCAGATTCAAGAAAATATACAACGTATTGTAAAGGTGTTTCAAAGCTCCGATGTACTAGATGCCTATAATTATTGACGAGCAAGAGTCAATTTTGACGCACATTTTAGTCTAAACATGATAATGAAAAGTCTGACGTGCAGTCTGCAAATATTGTCAATATGTACGTGTTATATAATATTAAAAAATTATACAATTGAACGTAATGATAGAGATACGTGTGTTAAATTATTCATTTAATTGCATACTCATACTTTTGTCATTTCCAAAACACCGCAATTAATCTTGTTTTAGTAAAATTCTATAATGATCTTAAATATTAAATTGTTTCATTATTTACGAAACAATCGTTGAATATTGACTCCCTTATATAAGAAAATATTCAATAATTATTGAAAGTGTGTTTGTGTACAGATGTGTTTGGACTGTCGAAAAGAAACATGAAGTACGATAGAAGCTTTACCGACAGGTCATTGAGAATTTTTCACTTTTCCTTTCAAAATGACTAATGTTTTACAGAATCACATGAGCACATTTAAATAGAATTAATCTACGAATGTCTTCATGTTGAATTGTTGTTTAGTCTTATATTTCATATACGGTAGCAATCTTTTTAAGTGATAATATATGAAAACATCAGTTCTATAAACGATTCAATATTAATAATAATAATAATATGAAATTGTAGTGCATGATGTGAAAACATAAGATGTTTTTAAAGGTTAATTTATTACTATGAAAATGATTTATTGATATAATGACTTGTGTCTTTTTGTATTGCACTAGGTGTGATGGATAGGAGGCATTCTCCTTATGGCAATATATTTAACAAAATACCTACATATAATAATAGTATTCGTACATGAATAACTTAGTTAACTAATTAAGATTACAATGTCGGTTACGCTATATACAATTTCGAATCAAGATTTATACCATTCGTTAGTATTAAAATACATTTACGCTTGTACTTGTTGGGTTTTCAGAATTAATTTCATTCCATAGTCGTGTGAATGTTACAACACAAGAATGTGCACACGACTCGATTTGATGTAAGAGTATTCGTATAGATGTAACAAATCGGTAGCTAATGCGAGGGAGAAAGAGAGAGAGAGGGAGAGAGAGAGAGAGAGAGAGAGAGAGAGAATGATCGACAATTAAAAATGACAGTTCGAAAGTTCAATTCACT
The DNA here is from genome assembly GCA_030407085.1 of Trichopria drosophilae. Lineage (NCBI taxonomy): Eukaryota > Metazoa > Arthropoda > Insecta > Hymenoptera > Diapriidae > Trichopria > Trichopria drosophilae. Next base: position 105,842,916 of record CM059583.1, on the reverse strand, counting down.
ACGAGTAAGGCGACCTTGTGTAGGCTATTGTACACGGTTATAATGTGAAGGAATTTGTTATTATCATAATGATAAATACTTTGTTGTCTTTCGTTTTGTTTTGCATTTAAAGAAAGAAAGATGTAGTGTAGATAAGACGACTTAGACCATGTAACGATTTAATATACATACAAAAATTAATTGTTTAAACGATGTCAAGTTAATGACTGAACATTTTTTATTTAAAATTGAATGATCTTTGGAACGCTCAATTGTATTATTAATCAATCGAAACTTGTATTCATACGTCTATGCACATTTCAATTAGATCGATTATCGTAGAAAAGATTTATTCAATTGTGAAAGTGCTGTGACCATCATACTGGTGCTAGTACTTGAAATGATTTACTATTGCGTTTAACGTCTTCATCATCTGAGTGTCGTAACTCGCTTACCTATGGATTTCATCTCAACGTTTGCAGAACGTGAAATTAAAGATGTATGGTCATGCTTACCACTCACAATGTAAATGCATCCAGATTTACGTGAATGTCATCGATAAAGATTTTGAAACGAGTGATGATACCGCAGATAGACAACCGCCGGTGATTAAAGACTGTGCAAAGTGTCAATTTAAGGGGGATGTATAGTAATTGAAATATAGGTATTTTAGAAATAAGAAATCTCGGGTCTTCGAGATTGCTTTCGCTTTGCAGTATATGCGCGGTAATATTTAACAATTTCACTTTCATATTCTTTTGCATGGCGATATTATTATTATTAGTTTATTTATGCATTGACTCATATTCAATTGTAATCGCTCCATAACCACTCATATGAGCAAGTGTATCATCGTAGTCTACGATGAATCCATGAATTTCAGACGCACCCGCACATTTAATTCTGCGTTAAACAGATTCTGCAATATCTTTAAACATGCCAAAAGATGGCAGCATGGTCACATCCTTTAACTGTTTACTTAAAAGACACTAAACTGTGCATAAAGATAGAAAGAAACTGTTGAATCTTACATGCTTCTCTTAAATTTTTACATCTTCATTTCGATCTTATTATTCTCAAAAATTTTAAAGGTGGGAAATATTAAATGATGGTTAATTAATTACATTAAAAGCAAGTCGATACTCGTATGTGTTCGTCACTTATGGGAAGTAAGATTCATTGTTACCGTATAGTAAAGTCTACGGATAATTAACAGGTTGAAACCTATATGGCGATATTTGAGATGTGGGAAATTGTACACATATTAAAAGATGGTCAGGAACCTGATTAATTACATTACCCACATGTCCGAACTCGTACAGCTATGATTCGAACGTCATGAAAACACCTAAATATCGTGAATAGATAAATGCATAAGGAATAAGCGTGTCATCCTCTCTTTTTCTAATTACTGCTAGCTTCTTCCATCAGTTCTATATTATACATTTTAATACACGCTATTCGGATTATGTGAGATTTATTACTATTTGAATATTATAATTGTAAATTATTTATTTATTTATGCTACCTTTGTTAACGAAGGGGTGTGTTGGCCTACGGGTGATCCGCTAGGTCATTCCTACAGATAAAATACGGAACTGAGGACATCTCCTTTCTATTATGGCGGAGGTTGCCTAAATTTGGGATAGAGAAAATGTGTCACATAGTATATGTTTTGATGAAATTGCCCAATGACTTTAAACGCGTCTGAACCTGTATACGTGGAAAAATATGTTGTGAAAATGATCCGAGGGTAATTGGCAATGACGATGATCGTGAAACTGGTATAATGCTAAAGTTAATGGATCTAACAAAGAGTACGCGAAAGCTAGAGAGATGGTAGTAGAACGCAGGAGGAAAAGGTCATTATTACACTTTTACCTTCACTTTGAAAATACGGTTCCTAGCCTACGATGAATTTCCACATAGGCATCGAGAAGCGACTATGATGTAGCAATAGCTGACCTTTAATTAAAGCGACTTTTGCATTTTTTTTTTGACATTCCTCACATGACATACGAATGTGTAACAGCTAGTATTTTTCAATATTTATGATCTAATTTCTTAAGATCACGCATTCGAAAGAGACCGTTTGCAATGACCATCTAAAGGCAGGACATTTTTATAACAATATTAGGGGGGTCGGCGCCAGGTCTTTTGAACGCGTTCAGACTTGCTTAGCGGCTTTTCTATATTAATTTCAAAATGGTCTTAGCAGTTTTGGGTGAAGGGACTCGACAGTTTTGTCTCTATTGAAGATCATTGATATACGCTAATTAATATGACAGCAGCTGTAACCCTCTGTACCGTGATGCAATGAATACGTGTCCCCAACGATATCTTCATCCCATTGGGAATGTGAGTATTGACCCTTGAGAATGAATTGATTTTGTCAATCTTTGCGATGGATTCTCGAATGAAGTTGGAAAAATGATCCTCAGTAGCGTCTTCTTCAAGAGTGTTGTAAACCTTCTTCAAGGCCTCTTCCCGTGACGACAAAATCTTCTTGACATCTACCATATTGATGTAGAAATACAATATTTGAAATAGAGGTGCTTACGTACTGTCAAACATAGACACAGGAACGCAACATTCCTTTGAAACGATATCTGGACCTGTATACAATTTCGAGAGTTTCGGGAAAACACATGTACGGTTAATAAGTGATCGATGGATAATCGAGGACCGTGAAAACGGTATACTGCTAATTTTAATGGATGTAACAAAGAGTATGCAAGAGCGAGAGAGATCATAGAAATTATGACATTGAAATATTTGAATTAGACTGCTTCCTTTCTCTTACGTCACGGATTACCGAAATTTAGTCAAGAGATAACGTTTTGATGAAATTGTGCAATGACCTTTTAAACGCGTCTGGACCTGTATACATTTTCGAAAGTTTCGGGAAAACAAATGTACGGTGAATAAGTGATCGACGCATAATCGACGACCGTGAAAACGGTATACTGCTAATGTTAATCGGTGTAACAAAGAGTATGCGAGAGCTAGAGAGATGGTAGCAGGACGCACGAGGAAAAGGTCATTTTACTCACATATGGCAATACTACATCGGAATGCTTCCCAATTTTAAGATATGACGAATGTTGTCTATGGGAAATCAATGACCCTGTAAATTGTTTACAAAAATGTTGTAATATTCTAACCATTTACCGAGAAACGAACCATCAAAACTTCTCTACACACGCACACGTTTAAAAATTTAGAGGTCATTAACGAAATACGGGTTCTGTAGTAAACAGATGGAAAACGTCCTTACAATTTTACGCTTGATTGCCTTAAATTTCCTAACTTACCATGTATTTCTAAGACGTGTGGAAACCCTGACAACAAGGCCTCGAGCCGAAAATTGAGAAATGCTACGGACTGATTAATTAGATGTATTTAGAAAAAATATATGTGGGCCACGTCTGATGTAGGTCTATTCGTACATTTCAAGAGTAATTACGTGGAGAATAGTACGTACGACGAAAAGATCCGGGAGACGCATCATAACTTGTCTACAAGGGCGCACGCATTTGAAAGTTTAGAAGTACAGATGACGAACGTGCGGTATCAATGACCGTGAAAACTAAATGTTCTTGTCACGACAAATATGAGCTCGGCAATGAGTGCGAGAGAGAAGGTAGTATTAAACAGCATGATGAGGACTTTTACGTATCACTGCGGTTCCTCGCGCATAGAGCGACCTGCGTTGGTATTCCTATAGGCGACGGCCTTCGGCCGCGGATGTTTACTCATGATAATAGTAAATTCTTAATAACAATTTGTTGCATATGGTTGGATTAGGTCATAACATCATCAAATAAATAATTAATTTTTTAAATAAATCGACTGGGAGGTAGGGTGGGGGTATACGGGACCGGTTTATTTAAACTATCGACTGGGAGGTAGGGTGGGGGTATACAGGACCGACTGGGAGGCAGGGTGGGGGTATACAGGATCGAACGGGAGGTAGGGTGGGGTATATAGGACCGACTGGGCGGTAGGGTGGGGGTATACAGGACCGGATGGGAGGTAGGGTGGGGGTATCCAGGACCGACTGGGAGGTAGGGTGGGGGTATACAGGACCGACTGGGAGGTAGGGTGGGGGTATCCAGGACCGACTGGGAGGTAGAGTGGGGGTATCCAGGATCGGATGGGAGGTAGGGTGGGGTATACAGGACCGACTGGGAGGTCGGGTGGGGGTATACAGGACCGGATGGGAGGTAGAGTGGGGGTATCCAGGATCGGATGGGAGGTAGGGTGGGGGTATACAGGACCGACTGGGAGGTAGGGTGGGGGTATCCAGGACCGGATGGGAGGTGTGGTGGGGGTATCCAGGACCGGCCTAGATACACTACTTTTGCCAAATCTTTCTCAGGTTTTAAATACTCTGTAGTACCTTTGTGCAATTGCAATCCAATCATTGTTTTGGAAAGAGGTGTAATTGATGTCTCCTTCGCCAAAAATTTTTGCAAACTATGTTGACAAATGTCCTTAGACTTTTTAATGAATTTGTTTTGGCGCAATCGGACCGCTTGAAGGTTTTTTATTTTCTTCTTCAATTTGTCTATAATTTTTCGTAAATGTTTATTTTCTTTTTGCAATTCTTTCACATGCTCTACATGTGGGTTTAGTTGGCGTAGTTCCTCCATATCTTTCTGGCTCTTTCTTACAACATCTTTCAACTTCTTATTTTCTTTTCGTATTATATCCAAGTTAATTGCATTTGTGCGTAGTCTGCGTTCAAGCTCTTGTGATGGCAATTCTGACAAAGTCGGCGGACATTGTGCGATATCGGTATTTGTATTCGATTGTCGATCTTCAAACATGCCAAATGGATATTTCTCATTTAACCCATTGTAATCAATCTCAGAGTCTTCTTCGAAACTGAGCAACATGCCTTTCGCAGTGCGATAGCATTTTTGCGAATTTTTGTCAGCTTGTGCTGGGATAGATTTTGGCTCCGGTGACACTAAACTATCGTCATCTACGTGTACGAGATCAATTGATTTTTGTACGAAATTTTCCGAATTAGTATTATAATACCCAGCGCTGTTTCTACATTCTTCGTCTTTCGATGGTGCCTTACTGCATCCTATACTTTCATTATTTTCTTCGGTAATTATACCACTCCCGTTGTTTTCAGCACTAAGTGAATCAACCTCCATGATCGATGCTTCATCTTCTCCTGGATTTTCCGATGTTATAACGGCTATTTCTTCGATGATAATGCTCTCCTTCAACCAGACATATCAAATTTAAAACATATTGATTGTTTAAACAAATTGGACAGAGTATATGTGTAATAATGTTTCAATAGAATGGACGCACCGAAGTGCAATAAAGAGCAATTTACAGGTAATAAAAATTGATTATTGATACACTGAAATAAGTTAAAAATTTATATTGAAATTTTCTCTCTATGTACAACTACACTTCAATTAGAGTCATTTATTTAATGCAAATAATAGAATGTACGTATCCACTCTCGGTATGTATTTATAAGTAGAGAAGATAATGTCTAAAGTAGGAGAACTTTGGAGGAAAATTTTTGAAAACAGATTAAGTATTGTATGAAACAACCATCTACCATATTGAATAAAAATCTTTTAACTTTCTTCAAACTAATCAGAAAAAAGTTTTATGCAATATAAGGGCATTCCTAACTGCCATTTATTGGCGTTCACCCATTATGTATGAATGTATCTTTACTTTTGTTTATACGTACTTCTTCGTTTATGCTGGAATTATTGTCTGCAGTTGGAATTTCTGCTTCGACATTTAAATCTGTACTTGCGTCGGTCCACGGTATTGGGTTTCTGTCGCGATGAAGTTTGGTACTACTTATGAAATCTTCATCGCGGAAGTGCTTACCCTATTAAAAAAATCGACGTCGTAAACGACATCGTATCAGATATCGTAAACGATATCGTTGACGATAACGTAAACGACATCGTAAACTACACCGTAAACGACATCGTAAACGTACTCGTAAACGACGTCCGATTTTTGGATAGTATTCACAATAGTTTACGATATAGTAAACGATGTCGTAAACGACATCGTAAACGATTCAGCATTTGAAGCCAGCTGTAGAATATCGTAAACCACGTCGTTTCGGACATCGTAAACTATGTCGTACTGGATATCGTTAACGATAACGTAAACGACATCGTAAACGACTCAACTTTCAAAGCACCTATCCGATATCGTAAACCATGTCGTTTCGGACATCGTGAACTATGTCGTACTGGATATCGTTAACGATAACGTAAACGACGTCGTAAACGACTCAACTTTCAAAGCACCTATCCGATATCGTAAACCATGTCTTTTCGGACATCGTGAACTATGTCGTACTGTATATCGTTAACGATAACGTAAACGACTCAACTTTCAAAGCACCTATCCGATATCGTAAAACATGTCGTTTCGGACATCGTGAACTATCTTGTACTGGATATCGTTAACGTTAACGTAAACGACATCGTAAACGACTCAACTTTCAAAGCACCTATCCGATATCGTAAACCATGTCGTTTCGGACATCGTGAACTATGTCGTACTGGATATCGTTAACGATAACGTAAACGACATCGTAAACGACTCAACTTTCAAAGCACCTATCCGATATCGTAAACCATGTCGTTTCGGACATCGTAAACTGTGTCGTACTAGATATCGGTACCGATAACGTAAAAGACATCGTAAACGATTCAACATTTCAAAGCACTTACCGGATATCGTAAACCTCGTCGTTTCGGACATCGTAAACTATGTCCTACTTTATGGCAAATTTTTGTAATGCTGCAAGTGATAAAAAGGAACTGTCAAAACATTAAAATATTTTTTGCCATAATGCATTTTTTTTCATCCACAAGCTCTTCTTGAAGAAGTGTGTTCCAATGGGAAAAAAAGTACAAAATTGGCAGTATTAGGGCAGAACGTGTGTACACTCAGTGCACCTATCAGAAAATACTATTATATCAGTCGTTTTAAAATCATAAACTACACACAGTGAATTTAATTCTCACGGGGAATTCCCTTTTAAAGGTGTGTAGATAAAAACAAGTACAGCTGTGGGGTTCCCTGTTGGAATTAAATTCGCTGGGTACCCTACTGAAAATACCGAATGGCTGGTAAAATCGGCAGGTAATATCGGTGATAAATATACATGGTGTATCGTTCGAGATTACTATGTGGTAATTCCGGCCGTTTTTTTCAGTAGGGTATACATCTTTTCGGATATCATCGTTATGAACGTAGTTATTGGTGATTGTCCGTATACTACGATATAAATGATAGATTCATCGTAAAAAAAACACTGGACGTCATATCGGTTAATGGTAGCGTAAAAGTCATCGTATAACTATAATGAATATTTATATGATTAGGTGAACAATATTATGTTGCAAGTGTGCATAAACTTTGGAGAAAAAAGCGAAAAATGTGTAAAGCTGCATTTTAGGCACACTTTAACATTATTGACGAAATTTTTCAATATGTTATTATACAAAATAATTTTACAACCTATCGAATGAATCATGAAAGTTACGAATTCAAAATCAATATTTCTTTATTTTGTAAGATATCAGAAATTAGTACATAATGTGACATTTTATCATATTGGTGATATTAAAAGCACATAATACTCTATCACATTGAACAATGACATCAGCCGGAATTCAGGTTTATGGTAAGCAATGTAATAATATTCCAAAATCTTGACGGTCTCAAGTCTCCGGGGCTGATTATTTAGTATTAATTATCTCCGCCGAGATTTGCGGAAAAAGTTACTAGAGCAGAATTCAAAATTTGGCAGGAAGCCAACCCAACAATGAGAAAGTTACTCAGTTCCATAATTCGTCAAATCCGGATTCTGAGAACAATCAAATTACAAAGCAAGTGATGTCAGGTTTATGGTAAGAAATAATAATAATAATAATTATAATAATAATGATAATAATGATAATAAGGGGCCCAAAGGGAATGACGCGTAACACAATGCGGCTATGCAAAAAGCTGCATCTTAGCCTATCTTCCCAAATGGCCTACTCTCACCTCCACGTGTGCTTATTAAAGCCGGTGGGCCCTGGACTCTTAGCAACCTTGCCAGAGATTGGGTAACCAACCCCAGTGGATGGCGAGGTAAGAGACAAACGAGAGAGGCATAACAACGGGGGGTAGGGCCAACCACCCTACTCCCTGTACATGCGGTTACAAGAAATGCAACGCGCAGGGCTCCTGACCATCGGGCTGCTTCGGATGCAGCCCAGTCCCGAGGTGGAGGGGCCGAAACGGGTGTCCCGGGACAACAACCCCAACATGCCCACGGACGATTTCAGTGGACGGAGGATCTCAGGCAAGATCTAATGCACTGCTACGAGGAGAGCTGTCCGCAACAGAGAGGCTACATGGCGCGAATGCACAGTCGGTTTGCAGTAATGCATCCCGAACTGGCAGATCGCTTTTCTCAACAACAACTGAGAGATTATGTAGCCTATCTGAGGCGGACAGGTTTCGTTGTTCCCAGCTGTCAACCGGTACCGGATGTGCGGGCAATAACAACTGAGCCCGTACGCGGTGCTGGGAGAGATGCTCCACATTATGAAAGCACGACACTCGTGTTTAGGCAGAATTTAACAACGAAAATTTTGCCTGAACAACGAGAAATAGACAGAGCAAATAGCCTACTTCTGGATGCTCTTCCAGATGACTGCGACCTGTGGCAAGTCAATTGTGCCGTTTACGAGGCTGCAAGTGATCTGGTGATTCCGCGAAATCTGGTACAGATATCGGGGAGTCGGCAGATTACAAAACGCATGTCTCAATTGAACGGCAAGATTCGACTGACACGGAAACTCGCTTCCCGAATTCAGTGTGTGATCGACTATTTAACATCTGGCCGTTCATTTACGGCTAAAGTCAAGAAGTTCGCACAACAACTGCGGACGTACTATCACACCCTGAACAAGCTGAAGTTGCTCAACATCAAGCAACGTTTGGCTGATAAAATTCGGGTTTTGGCGGATGCCAAAAAGAGGCTGCAAAGACGGGAGGATGGAATTCGACAAAATGCAATATTTTGGACGAATCCTTCCAACCTCTTCAAACATCGTATCGCAGCCTCAAGCGAGTTTCCGTCGATAACCACAGTTGAGGAATTCTGGGGGAGCATCTACGAGAAAACATCTAGGCTTAATGCAGACACTACAGGTATTGAAATCTTCACCGAGTTGTGCGACGAAGTCACACAAGAAAGTGAAGATTGCCCACCCGTCAGTGCATTAGAGGTGAAAAATGCCATCACAGGAGCGAGGAATTTCTCCTCGCCGGGCTGGGATGGAATTAACAACTATTGGTGGAAGAAGTTCACTTCTGTACATCAACACCTAGCCCGAATATTCACCTCTTATATAAATGGAGACCAACCCATTCCGCATTGGCTGGTGGAGGGCCGAACGACACTGATCCCAAAATCGGGAGACTTGTCCGATCCGAGAAACCATAGACCGATCACGTGTCTCAATACGTTATACAAATTGTTCACTAACATCTTGAACGAACGTATTGAGAAATCCGTGAAACCGGTGTGGCAACGGATAGTAGAACAACGAGGCTGCAAAATGGGTGTATCCGGCTGCAAGGACAACTTGCTTATCGACAGGAGTGTTTGTCAGGACGCAGTCCAGTACAAGCGTAACCTGTCGATAGCCTGGCTGGATTACATGAAGGTGTATGACTCAACATCGCACGAGCTTTTAAGCTTGTTGCTCAAACGCCTTCATGTCCACCCAAACATAGTGAGAATTGTAGAAGACCTGATGCCTCTTTGGAAAACACGCTTTGTCATGACATCGGGCAATTGGAAATTGATTTAAATATCGCGGTATTGCCGGGAATCCAATTTTGGATCTAGCCCACCTGCGGCGCCGCCCTATTGCTTCCTGAACAATCCGTGAAGATTTTCGGGCAGATAGACACGTGTGGAGCGCGATCGAAGCCAGTTCGATCTCCATATTGTCGCGCGCTGTTTTCGCTAAATCCTTCGAATTTCGCCGTTCGCGCATATAATTCGAGTTTTCTTGATCTACTTGATCACCGCTTTCGTGAAAACATGCAGTCTTACGGATCATACTGATCACCGCTAAAATCGGAACCGAACTTATAAAATCTACGGTTGTAACTCGTCGTCATCGCAATAAAAGTGCCACGAAACGAAGTGAACCGTCTTATTATTTCAATCAGCAGATTCCTAACCCGCAGCACGAGATGCATGTGCATTAAAATAATTGCGTGCACAGTACATTGCTTTTCACTAGCGATCCTGCCAGGATATACATTGACATAAGTAAGGTGCCGAATCTCATTTCGTGAGTGAACATATAAAAGACATAAAAAAAGAACATTAAAAGTACAATTGATGGGCATTCGTTGGAGAGAAGTGTTTCCGGGAGTGCTCAGAACACATTCAAATTTGGGTGCATCGCGTGCATAATTAGTGCACTAGTTCTTATACCGAAGTGCACTTCGACGATTCGGACGTGTTCGGCCACATTCGGTCACGCCGGTCGCACGGTTTGGCGCATACCTCCGCGACTTGACGTCACAGTCGGCAGCGAGAGCTCCTGCAGGCGTTAGAGCATCTCCCGCAAACTCCATTCCAAGTTCGGTCAGCATCGGCTCCACTCGGAATCACTCGATTTCTTATACACGTATGTACATGATTGTGCTAGTAGCGGTGTGCTGGCGCCGCATTCAACCGCGAACGTCGCACGCAAGTAACGAAAAGAAAATTTACGCGATTTTCGGGAAATTTTGTCGACTGGGTAGAATTCCGCGACCATTTCCAGACACTGATTATTAATGACAGATCGTTTGACTCATTTCATCGACTGTATTATTTAAAGTCTTGTTTGGAAAGAAATCCAGCCTCCTTAATAAAAAATATCGCGGTCACCGCTGATAATTTTAATGTCGCCTGGCAAATGCTCGTGGAACGTTACGAGAACAATCGTCGATTATTATACATTCAACTGTCGAAGTTATTTTCTTTAAAGTCGATTGTTCGCGAGGGGTCTTCGGTAGAGCTTCGGAAATTGCTCGATACGGCGCAAGAATCGATTGACGCACTCGAAAAACTAGGACGACCAGTAGCCGATGACATTTTAGTGTAGCTTCTTTCGGAATGTTTTGATCGCGGATCGCAAGAAGCATGGGAATTGTCGTTAGAAGGCGACGATTTCGCCAGGATTGATGAACTTAATAAATTTTTGAAATTAAGAATTCGAGCTTTCGAAGCTACTCCGGGTTGCACTAAAACGACGAAACAGACCGTTTCGAAACCGCTAGTAAATTCGAATCCCGTCTCTCGGGCTGAATCGCATCACGCAAGCTCTAATAAGGGTAAAGTAAAGTACATAGCATGCTCCGAAGCGCATTTAGTCTATAAGTATCAAACATTTAATGCAATGTCTGTTCCCGAACGGTGGGACATAGTAAAGCGACATGATATGTGCCAAAATTGTCTCTCGACATTTCATAAAATCGGTGCATGTAAAAGTGTGCGTAAATGTTCACACTGTAGTGCACGTCACTATTTACTTTTGCATGCACAGACAAGCGCCACAGACGACCAACCTCAGTACGTTGATGCAAGCACATCGCAGCCAAATACATCAACCGTCGATGTTAGTTACGCGCAGTCACATTTGAGCACACCGCGCCTTCCTGCTCACGTTGTTCTTGCAACGGCGTGGGTGTTGGTCTCCGCACCGTTTCAACGAGTAGTAAAGCTACGGGCTTTACTCGATCACGGGTCCATGCATACTTTCATTTCGCGAGAAGTAGCAACCGCCCTGCGAACCAAGCAGTATTAGACTTCGATCGTGGTTAACGGCCTCGGGCAAAGCATCTCCGCGAAGGTCAACCAGGTCGTGCCTATTTCAATCTCTCCGATTAATAATAAAAATATATCATTGTCAACTGACGCGTTTATATTACCGTCGCTCACTGATTATGTGCCTAACTTGCGCCATCTGCTCGAACACTGGCCGCATTTGCGCGACCTCGCGTTCGCCGACGGTTGTCCCACCGATGACTCTCCGATTCATCTGATCATTGGCGCTGATCTTTACGCATACGCAATGAGCGATGGAATAACTCGTGGTAAACCCGACGAATCGGTGGCAATGAATACCGTCTTTGGTTGGGTAATATCGGGCGCATGTGGCACTCCACGCGATTCGAATCCGACTATAACTGTGCATGGTCATCATGCTCATGTGCATGATGATTTACGTGACTCGCTCACTCGCTTCTGGGAGACAGAAGAGATCTCCAAATTTCGCCCCGTGTCGGAGGATGATGAGCGATGTGAACAGCACTTCCGAGACACGCATTTGCGCTTGTCGGATGGACGATATGTTGTTCGCATTCCGTTCAAGCATCCACCTACAGACAACCTTGGAGATACTTACCCACGCGCACTACGTTCCCTTCAATCCATTGAACGGCGCCTAACGAGCAAGAGGCATACGTCCAGTTCATGACAGAGTATGAGCAAATGGGCCATATGCGCGTCGCAACCACGCATGCTACAGCTTCGTCTGTGGTATAACTCCCCCATCACCCGGTAATAAAGAGTAGCAGTACCACAACGAAGACATGCGTTGTCTTCAACGCGTCGTCGCTGTCAACTAATGGCACATCAATAAACGAACTACAGTTCGTCGGTCCCTCTCTCCAGTCAGACCTGTCGCTACTACATATACAGTGGCGTGCACACCGCTTCGTGTACGCCGCTGACATAGAAAACATGTTTCGTCAAACTCGCGTCGATGAACGTGACGTAAATTTTCAACGGATCCTATGGCGACCTTCACTACAAGACGCGGTCATACCATATCAGTTACTAACGGTTACATATGGAACCGTTAGGGCTCCATTCCTGGCGCTACGGGTCTTGCGTCAACTTGCGGAGGACGAAGGTGATGCGTTTCCGTTAGGAAAATCAGTTCTTCATGGGAATTTCTTTGTTGATGACGTTCCTTTTGGCGCCAACTCGCTCGATGAAACCAAGCAGATAAGACATGAACTTACCGAGTTGTTGGAAACATTTTTCTCTTGCGAAAATGGGTTGGTAATGCGACTCCCTTGCTTGCCGTCATTGATGCCGCTGATCTTGGTGTGGCGTGTAACAAAACACTCCGTTGGTTAGGCATGACTTCCTCCAGCACGGTCGAGCTACACGGCTTTTCAGATGCTTCGGCGAAAGCATACGCAGCTGTTGTGTATGTGCGAAATACCGACATCAACGGTCACTGTCATTCCAGGTTAACGGATGCAAAAACTCGAGTGGCCCCGCTTAAGCAGCTCTCCATTCCGCGTCTGGAGTTGTCTTGCGCTATGCTCCTTGCACGGTTCTTGGCCCAAATTCGTAAGGTTCGAGCGTTCGCGGACTGCCCGATTCAAACATGGACAGATGCCACCATTGTGTTGGCGTGGCTTAAGTCACAGTCATCGCAATGGAAGACATTTGTGGCTAATCGGGTAGCTGAGATCCATACGCTGCTTGCGGACGTTTCTTGGCGCCATGTTCCAGGCACTGACCCTAATGTCATATATGACGACACGACCCCAGAGCGCAAGAAGACTGTAGTCCACACCATGGTTAAACTTGATTCGTCGGATGAGATTTTCAACCAGTTCTCATCCTGGTCACGTCTGTGTCGTATTCTGGCACGGGTTCTTTGCATCTCCTCACGCTGGGGAGAGTCATTATGAGTGAGGCAATCAACTCAACCGGATTCAAACTTGACCCTCGTGAAAATTCGGATCTTCTTGATTTGCCAAGCCAACGTTTTTGAAAAGGAAATAACCATACTCGCAAAAAATGATCCAGCTCCAGACGGATCACGCCATTTAGGTAATAACCAGAGTCTCCCTAAATGCAGCGCATTACGAAGGCTACAGCCATTTTTGGACGCAACTGGCCTGCAACGGGTAGGAGGTCGACTGAAAAGATCAAATCTGGAGTTTACAGTCCCCACGGCGGCATCACACTCACGCTAAGTACGTTGCGTCAACAAGTGTGGGTTTTACAGGCGCGTAAGACTATCAGATCGGTCATCGGACACTCATGGTGGGCCTCAGTTCACATCAACCCAAAAGTGCTTTTACGCCTATAATAAAAAAAATCGGTTTGGCCGTTTTTGAGAAAACTCATTTTTTCGATTTTTTTTCTGAGGGTACTCGACATATTTTCACGAAAATCCATACGAATAGGCGCTACATCGGCTTAAGTAATTAAAAATGTTAATAGAAAATGAACCCTAGGTGATGAATATCTTGCGGTAACTTTAACCCATGAAAAATTATAAAAATCTGTGAAAATACGGTATTAAATGTTGTGTTTTAATATTACTCACTTCCAGTATATCTAAATCCTTAAATAACCATATACAAATTAAAGGTAATGTAATTTACTACAAAATAAAAAAAATTTCAATGCGTTACATCTAAAACTTTGGAAGATATAGTCTTTTGAAGTCAGAATTTAGCGCAAAATTTCTTCAAAAAAAAATTACATTATAATCATTGTGGATTAAATATTTTTCTGTGCATCTGAGGCCAATACTGCCCAGAGATAATTTAAAGTAGACGTAATTTGGAGTACATCTAGTGTAAAAAAATCTCTTTATGTTTAATAGAATTGAAATTATCTTCTTCTGAAAATGACCAATTTTTTTCTGAAAATTTGTTACCCTTTTTATCACGCAATCAAGACAATAAAGAAGTAATAAAAAACTGAACAGGACACTTGGGTATGGTTTCTAGGGTTGCTGAATACGAATCTGGTATCAGATTTTCCAAATTCAAAATGGCGGATCCAAAATGCCAGATAAAAACTGGAAACGTTGCCAAATCCTCACAAAATTGCTACTCGGGGGTTTTTGGCATCGCTGAATAGGAATCTAGTATTAGATTTTTTAAATTCAAAACGGCAGATTCAAAATGACGAATCAAAAACTGGAAATGTTAACAAATCTGCAAAAAGAAATCGCTACTTGGGGTTTATTGGGGTTGCTCTAGTATTAATTTAAAATAAATTTAACTAAATTATAGTCCCAATTATAGCAATTTTATCGAGCATTTGCTGGCGATTCCAGTTTTTTAACGCCATATTGAATCCGTCATTTTGAATTTAAAAAATCTAATACTAGATTCCTATTCAGCCAAAAACTTCCGAGTAGCAATTTTTGTGAGGATTTGCCAACGTTCCAGTTTCTATCTGCCATTTTGGATCCGCCATTTTGAATTTGGAAAATCGGATACCAGATTCGTATTCAGCAACCCTAAAAACCATAACCATGTATCCTGTTCAATTTTTTAATTACTTCTTTATTGTCTCAATTGCGTGATAAAAAGGGTAACAAAATTTCAGAAAAAAATTGGTCATTTTCAGAAGATGATAATTTCGATTCCATCAAACATAAAGAGATTTTTTTTACACTAGATTTACTCCAAATTACGTCTACTTTAAATTATCTCTGGGCAGTATTGGCCTCAGATGCACAGAAAAATATTTAATCCACAATGATTGTAATGTAATTTTTTTTAAAGAAATTTTGCGCTAAATTCTGACTTCAAAAGACTATATCCTCCAAAGTTTTAGATGTAACGCATTGAAATTTTTTTTATTTTGTAGTAAATTACATTAGCTTTAATTTGTATATGGTTATTGAAGGATTTAGAGATACTGGAAGTGAGTAATATTAAAATACAACATTTAGTACCGTATTTTCACAGATTTTTATGATTTTTGATGGGGTAAAGTTACCGCAAGATATTCATTACCTAGGGTTCATTTTCTGGTAACATTTTTAATTACTTAAGCCGATGTAGCGCCTATTCGTATGGATTTTCGTGAAAATATATCGATTAACCTCCAAAAAAAATCGAAAAAATGAGTTTTCTCAAAAACTTCCAAACCGATTTTTTTTATTATAGGCGTAAAATGTTCAGGAGGCATCCCAAAAACAAATTCAAGAGAGAACCAAGAGGTGCAAGCACTTTTGGGTTGATGTGAACTGAGGCCCACCGTGCACTGTGTCACCTGTGCTCGTCAGCGTTCTGAGGTTCCAATCCAGCTGATGGGTTCTCTGCCACCGGCGCGAGTTATCCACACGCTTCGTGCATTCTCCGAGTACGGCGTTGAATATGCCGGCCCAATCAAGATGAGTTTGGGGGACGGGCGCGGAAGCCGCTTACACCGGGCGTACATAGCGCTTTTTATATGCATGGCGTCTCGCGCAGTCCACCTGGAGGTCGTGTGCGACTACTCAACAGCGGCCTTTCTCGCAGCATTTCAGCGGTTTGAAATGAAACGCCATCTCAGGCGTGTGCTTGAACCGCACACGCCAACTTACAAAGAGCTAACCACGCTCCTATGTCGTATAGAAGCATGCATGAATTCGCGTCCGCTTGCTCCGCTCACCGACGACATTGAGAGCTTGGATGCCTTCACTCCCGCTCATTTCCTTGTCGGCGGATCACTTGTATCGGCCCTAGCGCCACTCGCTGTAGATTATACAATGAATCTCTCCACACGGTGGCAGATATATAATCAGTTGCTAGAAAAGTTTTGGGCGCGTTGCTCGCAAGAATATGTATTGTCGTGTCAGCACCGCTCCAAGTGGACTAGCGCCTCAACTCCGATCACGGTCGGGCAGATCGTGCTCTTACGTAACGATAATCTGCCTCCGGCCAAATGGAATTTGGCGCGTGTAATCGAATATCACCCGGGCAGCGATGGATTGGTTCGGGTAGTCACGGTACGCACCGCTACAACAACGTTAAAGCGTCCAATCACGAAGCTAGCGTTGCTTCCTGTCGCTATGAACGCTGATCAGTAGTCAGTAGTTAGTTAAGTTTAGCTGTAAGACAACTTTGTACCTAGGTTTAAGTAACTCTATCTTAGTGGTATTGCTATCGCAAGGCGGGTGGTATGTTTGAGTAGCGATATTTCCGAAATGCGACTCGTCGCGCCATCTCTGGGCGAACGCCCAGTACATTGTTTGCCGCGGTTACCGATTACGCGTACCGCGTTATTTCAGGAAATTGATTTAAATATCGGCTTCGTGGCTCAGGCGGTTAACGCACTGGACTACGGAGTCGTAGGTCATGAATTCGATCTCCGTCCGGTGAACAATTTTTCGATTTCGTTTTCAAGCAGCAGCTCGCTGTTGGTAAGACGAGCCACGTTGTTTGTGTTTACGTTTTCGAAAATATTGTTTATCTGGCGGAAATCGACTCATGACCGCCGCTGTACTTGGTGTAGGTTTCTGCAGTCCTACATTTCATACACAAATGTGAAGTATGGCGCCATCTTTCTAAGTCGATCTGCAGCTCTCGCAAAATTCTCACGATTGAAAACAATGTGTCAAAAATTAAGTAAAAAGGGCGATTCCGCCCGTTAATTAATAAATAAATAAAGAAAAAAAAATAAATAAATAAATATCGCGGTTTTTCCGGGAATCGAATTTTGGATCTTGCCCACCTGCGGCGCCGCCCTATCGCTTCCTGAATAATCTGTGAAAAATAATTCGAGTTTTCTTGATCTCCTTGATCACAGCTTTCTTGAAAACGCGCAGTCTTACGGATCACCGCTAAAATCGGATCCGAACTTATAAAATCTACGGTTGTAACTCGCCGCCATAGCAATAAAAGTGTCACGAAACGAAGTGAACCGTCTTATTATTTCAATCAGAAGATTCCTAACCCGCTGCACGAGCTGCATGTGCATTAAAATAATTGCGTGCACAGCACATTGCTTTTCAATTCTTTTTACAACTTTATAAGATAAAAGAGAATTTTTCTTGCTATCATAAAATTATAAATTATATTGATTATATAAATTATACCAAATGAGTTTTCTTCAGAATCATGATCGCTTTCATCAAATTTGTTCTTGTTGCACTATAACAGCGCAATTCGTACTCCACGCGCCATCTGTGCGTCAGCGCCCGTACCTAGTACGACTTTGTACCCGATACGTTACCGACCTCGCCACGGCGAGGATCAAAATTGAAATCCGCGGGCGTTTTCCAAGAAGTGAAGGCGCTGATTTCCATTATCCGGCGTTAAACTCTCACTTCCTGGAAAGTGCCCGAGAAGATTTCCGCCGAAAATCTTTTCAAAAAAAAAATAGAAATCTAGCGACCGTACATCCGTGCGCTTCGCGAATGTGTCGCTCCAAAAATTTGAAGATTTTCGCCCGCTCTTCAAAACTCCATCGCGTTTTGAAGTGATCGATAATGATCGAGTGAGTTGCCTCACTATCCGCATTCGATCCTTTTTTATTGTAAATCGCGCCGCCAGTGAAAAAGTGAGTTGCGTAAAAAAAAGGGAACAATTTTCTCGTCGCCACGTGCGAATCTTTCCGCCTTTACGCCAAAATCAGACATTTTGTTACGCGCTAATTTTATAATGTTCAGTGAATTTTTAATCATTAAAGCTGTTTGTGAGTGCTAAGAACTCCGTTTTATTTCAATTATGCAATTTTCCTGATCTAATAAACGTTACGGCGATAATCCTGGACCCGCAACCGCGTGCAGTGATTTAATATTAGTGCAAATCCTGCACCGAAAAACATTTGGCGATCCTGCCAGGATCTATTCCTAGCGTTTTAAACGTAATAATTAGAACTGCAATTTCGGAATTTTCGGGCAATTTTCGTAACCTTTCGGACAATTTCGGACATTTGTGGACGCATAGTGCCAATTCTGGATTACAGTGCTGGATTTTAGTGACTGTGAACCCCTGTGAAAGTGCATAAAAAAGTATACACGCATAAATTCAAATTTATGCGAGCGCGCCGCGCTAATCATATTAAGTAGGTGCCTACTTAACGCGCACGCTCTCGGCTACCTTCGGCCGTTTTCGGAATCACCAGATTCCACTCCTCCTCAGGCCGACTCGTGACGTCACGGCGAGTTGCCTCTCCACTTCACCGAACGGCGTAAACACGTCTCGGTGGCAGTCGGTTCCTTCCGCAACTGACTTCGGACGCTCCGGAGGTTCCCACCCACCGAGCGCGCTATTGGGCACGAGTTCATTTTCACTTTCGCGGTCGACCAATCAGCCGGTTGGACGGACCGCCCCAATCCTTCCGTGACTGCATTCTCTTGGCAGATCCCGAGCCGCGCGTATCAATAGAAGCGCTGAATTTCGTGTGCACTCACGTGAAACGAAACGTCTTTTCACGTCGTTCAATTAAAGTGCATACGACCGCAACACCATGACTCGCGGAAAGCACGGAGAAATTAGCGAGGCGTATCATGCCTTTGTGCAACTTATGGTGTTGCAGAGTGATGGATTGAGTGTGCTGAAGCGAGCAGCTGCTATGCTGCAAAAACCTGACCTGACCTATGACCAGGCGGTCGCTCGGCGCAATTTGATTCAAACTGCATGGCAGGCCATGCAGCAGCGCCACAATGAGATGCTGCCATACAAGGAATTAGCAAATTGCAGCACCGAGTCATACTTCACGGAGGATTTCTTCGCAACTGCAGAGGAGGTTTTTATTGATACAGTGGCTGGCCTGTCTGCTGTTATCCGCTTGTCCGCTCCTCCTGCCACAACGCAGAGTACCACCACCGCACCAGCATCCACTCCAGTCAACACTGAAGGACACCGAAGGTCGCAAGTACCTGCATTAAAATTACCGCGTTTCTCCGGGAACTTTTTTGAATGGCGAGCCTTCCGTGATCATTTCCAGGCGCTCATTTTAAATGATCCTTCCTTCGACTCATTCCAGAGATTATATTATCTCAAGTCGTGTCTTGAAGGTGAAGCAGCTTCCCTACTGCGACACATTGACATCACCGCGGAAAATTATGAAGTAGCCTGGAAACTACTCACAGAACGGTTCGAAAACAAACGCCGTTTATTATATTTACTATTAAATAAGCTATTTGCATTGCCTACGATTTCTCGCGAAGGGTCTCCCTTAGACCTTCGACAGCTGATGGACTCTGCGCAAGAGTCAGTCGACGCGTTGATAAAACTTGGTCGCCCGGTAAGCGACGACATCATAGTTTACTTAATTTCCCAGCGACTCGATCGAGGTACTAGAGAAGCGTATCCAACACGCCAACAGAAGCAAGTGCCTCAACTTCAACTGCTCCAGATGTCAGTGTCAATCTGGTGCAGTCGCATCTCAGCACTCCTCAAGTGCCAGCCCAGGTAATTCTTGCGACCGCGTGTGTGCTGGTGTTCGGAGCATCACAACGTGTCGTGAAGTTACGAGCGCTGTTAGACCAGGGATCGACACATACCTTTATCTCCAAAACTGCTGTCGATGCCCTGCGTACCAAAACATACTTGACGTCAAAGAACGTGAGCGGGATCGGTCAAGGCCATTCAAGTGCCATCAGTCGCGTAGTGCCTATTTCGATTAGTTCGGTTAAAACCAAAGAAGTCGCGTTATCCACCGAAGCCCTGGTTCTCGATCAGCTGACGTCGTATGTACCGAAATTTCGTTATCCTTTGTCACGCTGGTCCCACTTGAGCGGTCTCGAGTTCGCGGTTGGGGATCCGACAGCTGACACGGCGATTCACGTCATTATCGGCGCGGATCTGTACGCGTATGCGCTTCGTGACGGAATCATTCGCGGTCGACGCGACGAGCCGGTCGCGCTCAATACTATCTTTGGATGGGTCCTCTCGGGTAATAGCAATACTGCGAGTGAGGCAATTGACACCCCCACCGCTCAGGTGCATCACATGCATCTGCCAAAGGATGACCTTAATCTTTCCTTATCGCGTTTTGGGAAGTAGAGGAGGTTAACGCCGCGAGTCCTGCTTCAGAGGATGACGTCATTTATGAGCGTCATTTTAACGACACACACTCACGCACTAATGACGGTCACTACGTCGTGCGCATGCCACTTCGCGATGACCCTTCACGCGCTCTCGGTGACACCTATCGCCGCGCACTATAATGTTTATCCGCGATTGAAAAGCGTATCGCGAATCGACCCGAGGAACGCTCAGCGTACGAGGATTTCATGAATGAATATAAAGTTCTCGGGCACATGAAACTTGCGCCCAAGCACTCGAGTGTTTCTACCATCGTATACCTCCCCCACCATCCAGTCGTAAAGGTTACGAGTACGACCACAAAGACCAGAGTCGTCTTTAATGCGTCTGCGATTTCCACGTCTGGCAAATCCCTCAATGATTTGCAGTTCGTTGGCGCCAAATTGCAAGCAGATCTACCCTTACTGCATCTACAATGGCGCTCTTACAGATTGGTGTACACTGCTGACATCGAAAAGATGTACCGGCAGATTCTAATCGATCGCCGCGACATCGATCTGCAGCGCATCTTGTGGCGTGGCCACCCTTCAGATGCCGTCTCGGAATACCAGCTGTTGACCGTCACATACGGGACAGCAAGCGCCCCTTTTTTGGCGCTCCGAGTCCTCCGCCAATTAGTCGAGGATGAAGGTGATGCCTTTCCCCTTGGAAAAGACGTAGTGCGCTCTCATATGTTTGTGGATGACGTGCTGTTCGGAGCAGACACTATCAAGGACGCAATCGCGATACGAGACGAAACTATCGCCTTATTGGGCAAGGGTCATTTTACGTTGCGTAAATGGTCTAGCAACTCTGTTGCCTTGCTAGAAGATATTGATCCGTCCAATCACGGGCTCTCCTGTGACAAGGCACTTCAGAGTGATGACAGTGTGAAAATTCTTGGCATCGCCTGGCGTCCAGCCACTGATTCATACTGCTTCACTTTGAATTTGTCGCCCCTCACAGTGACCACAAAGCGAACGATACTCTCCCAGATCGCTCGCATATTCGATCCCCTTGGGTGGCTTGCGCCGGTCGTTGTCGAGGCTAAGCATCTGATGCAACGCCTATGGCTGTGCAAGGTACCCTGGGATTCTCCCGTTCCTGCGAACCTGCAAGCTGCATGGGACGCCTTTTTTGACGCTCTTCCTGCGCTTTCCGCTCTTTCGATTCCTCGCTGGCTTGGTACATCCCCAGCCAGTCAAGTTGAACTTCATGGATTTTCTGACGCCTCCATGAAAGCGTACGCTGCCATGGTGTACGCTCGTACGACGTCATCGACGGGTATAGTCGAAGTCCATTTATTGACTGCGAAAACTAGAGTGGCGCCTTTGAAACAGGTGTGCATCCCACGCCTAGAGCTGTGTGGCGCTGTCATCCTTGCACGCCTCATCAGCCAACTTAAGTCGCTACCAGTCTTTGCACATTGCGCTGTCCAGTGCTGGACAGACGCAACCATCGTGTTAGCATGGCTCCGAGGCCAATCCAACGACTGGAAAATCTTCGTCGCAAATCGCGTAGCCGAGATTCACACCTTGATCCTAGAAATCTCATGGCGACACGTCCCCGGGACGGACAACCCGGCCGACTTAGCGTCGCGCGGTATGTCAGCTGCGGAGATTGCTTCCTCAGAGTTGTGGTGGCATGGGCCATCTTGGCTGGCCTCCGAACCGTCCAGCTGGCCACACCTTACGCCATCGGTCATTGAAAGTGACCAGCTTGAACGGAAGTTTGCCGCGCACCACGCCGACGTCGAACCAGATGTCGTTCCGCAGATCTTTTACGACTTCTCATCTTGGCCTCGAATGTGCCGAGTCCTCGCTTGGTGTCTGCGATTATCCGGGAAATGGCGAGCTAAAGTCGCCGGATTATCGCGGGCTGAGGAACTGCTTCTTGCCGCGAATCGCATATTTTCGGTCGAACAGCTCCGCACGTTCGCGCGCGAAATTGACCTGTTGACGAGTAACCCGGTGGAACAAGATGGGTCACGTCATCTTCAAACGGGTCAAACGCTGCCCGTACACAGTCAGTTACGCCGTCTCAATCCGTATCTGGACTCCAGTGGATTACTACGGGTAGGCGGCCGCCTGTCGCTTGCCAACCTACCGTATAATGCGAAATTCCCTGCGATTTTGCCACAAGGACATGTCGCGGTTCTGCTCGTTCGTCACGCGCATGCTCAGTGTCTCCACGGAGGGATCACACTGACGCTCAGTACCTTACGTACGCACGTCTGGGTATTGCGAGCCAGAAAACTGGTTAAGTCTGACATTGCTCACTGCGTACCTTGTGCTAGACAACTCGCAGAGGTACCTGTTCAAATGATGGGGTCGTTGCCGCCGGCTCGCGTTACACGTCCGCTTCGCGCATTCATCGAGTGCGGTGTCGATTACGCCGGCCCATTTCGCGTAAGACTCGCTAGCGGCCGAGGTGCAAAGTCGCACCCCGCTTACATTGCGCTATTCATATGCATGGCATCGCGCGCCGTGCATATCGAAGTAGTAAGCGACTACTCGTCTGACGCTTTTCTCGCCGCCTTTCAGCGTTTTACGTCTCGCCGCGGTCTTCCACGCGTCGTCCACAGCGACTGTGGAAAGAACTTCGTTGGCGCCGACAAGGAACTGCGAGCTGCCTATCGCGCCGCTATCAGCTCCGAGAAGCTTCGCGTTCGAGTCGCGGATGATGGAGTGGAGTGGAGCTTCATTCCGCCTGCGACACCTCATTTCGGGTGGCTGTGGGAAGCCGGCGTGAAGTCCATGAAGCGCCATCTCAAGCGTGTTTTAGATCCGCACACGCCGACATTCGAGGAGCTCACGACTCTCACGTGTCGTATCGAGGCGTGTCTGAATTCGCGTCCGCTCGCGCCGTTGCACGAGGACATAGAGAGCCTCGAAATGCTGACTCCTGCGCACTTCCTTGTCGGCGGCCCGATAATCTCGTCACCAGCGCCATTTACAGACGATTTCTCGATTTGTCGCTCAACTCGGTGGAAATTGTACCGACAGTTGCTGGACCAGTTCTGGACGAGTTGGTCAGGAGATTATGTCGCGTCCTGTCAACATCGTTCGAAGTGGTTCAGTCCAACTACATCTCTCGTTGTCGGGCAGATCGTCCTTCTGCGAGATAAGGACCTGCCTCCAGCCCAGTGGAATTTGGCTCGTATCACTGAGTGTCATCCAGGTCACGATGGTCTGGTTCGCGTCGTAAGAGTGAAGACAGCCACATCGTCATATCTCCGGCCTATCACTAAATTGGCTCTGCTGCCGATCGCGATCGACAGTGATACGACACCAAATTCCCCACGTTAGTTTAAGTTTAGTGTGATCCTCTATAGATATAAGGCCTCTAGTGTTAAGTTCATTGCGGTACCGATACCGCAAGGCGGCCGGTATGTTGCGCTATAACAGCGCAATTCGTACTCCACGCGCCATCTGTGCGTCAGCGCCCGTACCTAGTACGACTTTGTACCCGATACGTTACCGACCTCGCCACGGCGAGGATCAAAATTGAAATCCGCGGGCGTTTTCCAAGAAGTGAAGGCGCTGATTTCCATTATCCGGCGTTAAACTCTCACTTCCTGGAAAGTGCCCGAGAAGATTTCCGCCGGAAATCTTTTCAAAAAAAAATAGAAATCTAGCGACCGTACATCCGTGCGCTTCGCGAATGTGTCGCTCCGAAAATTTGAAGATTTTCGCCCGCTCTTCAAAACTCCATCGCGTTTTGAAGTGATCGATAATGATCGAGTGAGTTGCCTCACTATCCGCATTCGATCCTTTTTTATTGTAAATCGCGCCGCCAGTGAAAAAGTGAGTTGCGTAAAAAAAAGGGAACAATTTTCTCGTCGCCACGTGCGAATCTTTCCGCCTTTACGCCAAAATCAGACATTTTGTTACGCGCTAATTTTATAATGTTCAGTGAATTTTTAATCATTAAAGCTGTTTGTGAGTGCTAAGAACTCCGTTTTATTTCAATTATGCAATTTTCCTGATCTAATAAACGCTACGGCGATAATCCTGGACCCGCAACCGCGTGCAGTTATTTAATATTAGTGCAAATCCTGCACCGAAAAACAGTTCTTTTTTGTCGCGGCTTCATTGGATGACAAGTCATCGCCGTCGTTGTCGTCGTCATCACGCAATCTTTTCCTGTTTTTCATAAACGATTTGTACTTAGATAATACGTCGGAATTTTGTTCTTTAATGGATTCGCTTGTTTTTTGGTCAAATTTGTTATTCTTCTTCAACGGCTGAAAAGATTAGAAAAACTCTGTAATGTATAGTAATTATAAAATGATGAATTCCTTCATAAGACATGAATTTTATATCCAAAAGTAACAAAAATAAAACATAGAAAATTGATTCTTAAAAATTAAGCAACGCCATTTAAATGCCATTAAAGCGAAAAAATTGGAACTTTTTTCATTTTAAGGCTTCCGTATTGAAAACAGTGCAAGATCGTAAAAGATGTCTTCACTAAAATGGTTATAACATTTGATTCGTACGCGATATCAAATTATGTTCTAGGGCAAAGTTTTAGGTCCGAATTCATAGTCGCGGATAATCCGTCATCGAAAAATCCTGGATTTTTCGCCGGAAGTATGCGTCCCGAAAGTACGCAGAAAGTTGACAAATGTTCTCTACTGAAAGCAACCCTATACAATAAGTCACTATTGTGTTGTGGACTGTAGGCATATCTTTGAAAGAGATCTGCCTGATCTGCCTACAGGCCTTGACACAATAGTGACTTATTGTATAGGGTTAATTTCAGTAGAGAACTTTTGACAACTTTCTACGTACTTTCGGAACGCATACTTCCGGCGAAAAATCCACGATTTTTCGATGACGGATTATCCGCGACTATGAATTCGAACCTTAGCCAATGACCATACCTTTTTATTGGTAGAGGAGAGTGCTCCCACACCGACCCCCTTAATGGTAAAGGTTATACCGATGGATTTGTTTTTATAAGATTGAAATTATACAGTATACAGGGATCACTTTTCTATGTTTCTCACTAGCTGATCAAGTTTATTGGTGTGGTTTTGTGAAGTTCAGACAGCAAATAAAAAAATTCTAGGTTTTCGACAATCTCAAAAATAGTGGTCCGAAACCGACCCATCCGTGTTTTACAGCAAATCTTCTATTTTGTAGTGAATGGCAAGAAATACTGAAGTATTACGTTCTCATGATAATTTATGCCTACTTCTGAGAAATCTATTGGCTACAATAGCGGAAATTTCCGCTGACTCAAATTTTAGCAACCAAATTTCGCTGAATTATCTCATTTTTCACTGAAATGGCCAATTTAACTATCAGTGTGTACTTATCGTCAAAAGTCATTACTAATAGTACTGTACTCAATTGCAATACAAAAAAATAGTCGTTTTGTATCCTATACAGAAGGGAGACATTTAAGCGCACAAGTCGGACGTCTAACATGCGCGAAATTATAAGTAGAAATAGACAAAAATGGTAAGACTTATGATTCCGAGCATTTACGTTTTGCAGCGCTTCAGAATTCATATCACTTTGTAGCCGAATGGTTAGACATCCGACTTCTGCGCGAAGGTCCCGGGTTCGCTCACCGACTCCCGCAGAATTTTTTTTATTTTAAAATAAAATCAAAAGCTGGAAATCTAGCTCGAAAATCCACCTAAAAATCTTGCTGGAAATATACCCTGAAAATCCACCCAAATCCACTCGAATCTAGCTAGAATCCAGCTGGATTTCTAGGGTGGATTTCATCGATGGAAATCCACTCGGATTTTTTCAACAGGGGGAGCGTCGAATAAGGCCGAAAGCGATCGAAAACTGTAGAGATTCGAGCAGCGCAAGACCCCGTCACCGGCGCGGCGTGGCGAGGGGCGCCGAACTGAAAGACAAACGCGTGGATCCGTCGTAATAAAGGACGATCGGTCGCCCTTGAACACGCATATCTTCCAAACTATGTTTCAGAAAGTTCACTGCATGTGAATCTATCACACAGTGGAGCTCTATCTTTCGCTATTATAATATTACCAAATAGTTTTATTTATTCGCCATATAAAAAAACAGAACTTACTTTAACCTCGGATTTGGTCGCAGTAACATCTACTTTTTGAAAAGCCAAGCGTCGCTTCTCTATTTTTAATTTGACATCTTTCGAACTTGCTGCAATAAGTTTTATGTTATCATTAGAAACATTAACTTTCCATTACTATTGTTACAAAGTTCTTAATTTCTTAATTGGGTGCCTTAGTGAAATTTTTGGTCTTGGTTAGCATGAAACTCTTTCTCCGAATTGTAAGTTTATTAATAATTCTTTTATAGCTAATTTAAGGTCCCTGGAGCGCGTGGGCTGGCGAGCGGGAAAAAATAAGATAATCTTCGCTCCAAGCTCTGGCTTCGAAAGTGTAAAGAAATATTCGTGATTATTATGACTGCCGAATGAATGAATTTGGTGCAATTTAGACCTGTCATTTCACATTCGCGTTATGCCGTAGAATTCAAAACTTTAGAGCTTATTTTTTAATATTTACAGATTTAAAAAGTAAGGAGTTGCAGTCCTCGCAGTCTACGCGCTCTAGGGCCTTTAAATTGAAAATTCATCGATATTGTCGTTCTCACGTCGAGCAGCCTATATTTGTCATTAATAATTACTAAATATCACGATCGACAAGTGTCGAAACGTTGACAAATATATTTTTTCCAACATAACGGATTATTCATTACCATCCTATTCAAACAAAGTAACCGACAAAACGAAGGAAGTTAGTTGATAAAGCTAGTTAATAAAGCTAATAATAAATACTCAGTGACTTATACTCAATTGAGTTGCTTAAATACTTAAACGGATTAAAATAGGTTTGGGAGGGCGGCTTGTAATGTGGCGCACTTTTTACAAATGAGTTCCAAATAATTGGTAGCATATTATTATCACATTTTTTATTCATCACTTATACAACAGCCTTTATTTTCTTACAAATATTTTATGTAGATTTATGTAGATTTACAACAAATATGAACTATAAAATATATTTGTTGAATTTATCGATATCAGGATTAAAAGTATTACATAGAGGTGGTGAGTAAAATACCTCTCCTTTGACAGTTCCCACGGCCATGTCCATCCTCATCAGAAACTAAAAGATTTGTTAAAAAAATATTTATCTAACAAACAAAAAAATAAATAAAATATATTTTTAAAAAATAACAAATAAAAAGGAAATTTTTTATGGAAATTATGTTTTTATTAAACTATAGATAGAACTCATCACACACAAGGATACATTTTTTTGCAATTTTTTATCGAATTTTCTTGTGTATCATCCCTACGTTCTGGACGCTCTTACCCTTTTCACAATGTGATTGTCCAATCAAAGCAGATAAAACTTGTGGGCAACTTATAAATTAGAGCGACTTCGACCTGGACATTTATTCTACTTCCACATTCGGAACTGGACTTTTCACCAGAACGGATATCGAGTAGCAGCGGAAATAAGCCTCGGCAAGCAGATCCATTTGTTTTCACATCCGGTTTGATCTTCAATAAATTGGGACACTATTCTTTTCACCATTAGAACTGGGTCCATTACGGGACATACTACTTGGGATTAACTGCTCCTTTCACAGGCTTGTCTGCTGCCCACTCATAAGGCCATATCAGGCTTACACTAGGAAATACAGGTTGTCATCGAGAACGGTACTCCCGGCCGAGTGGTAGGCAATCGTTACCGCTTCAAGTAACTGCGCTCTCGCTTCCCCGACAGCTATTCAATCCAGTGACGCTGTCAGTCTACGCTGTTTACGGTATTGCCGCCCGTGAGGTATGCGTCTGTACCTCTTCTGACAGCTGCGTTCCTGTTCCGCCTGCTTTACCGGAATACATCCACATCTTGGTATGAAAGCCAACTTGTGTGTTCGCCTATCTTTTTTACAGTGTCGCGTGTATTTTTATATTTTTTCTCTATCCTCTCGCGATAATTTCGATAACTCGAGGTCCGATCAACTAGATTCGAAAAGTATTCGACAAAATGTACGCATTTGTTCCGATCAGAGGCGATAGGGTAGGGGAGAGTGATCCTAAGTCGGCATAGTAAGCCAATTGGCCGAAAACCGAATTGAAATGGGACTTAATGACACTGGCGTGTGTTTAGTTGCATAGAGCAATCATTTTCCTACAATTGTACGCCATTTAGAAAAATGTTGAGTGCCTTTTGCAATCGCATTGCAGTACCAAAGAAAAAGTTGCATTTTGACGGTTTCTGAAAATAGTTGTCCTACGTCGGCACCCCAGTTTTTTACTTAAATCTAGGGATAGTATATATATGTATATATATTATATATTTCATTATTTGCTAAATACTTAGAAAAGTTTCAAGAGGCAACGTTGAGCGTAGCACTTTGAACGCTCGAGTTGCACATTTGCAAGGCATGAACATTCGGCAATGCCTGATGAAGAGTAAAGATATTTCTCGCTGGATCTTACGTTTAAAACTGCATCCCATAAGCAGCAAATACACCGAAAAAGTCCTAAAATAACTAAACAACACAATAGAGTAACAGAAACTCAGAAGAATGGGTCGATGTAGGACCACCTGTTGGGTGCCGGGCTAGGACCACTCCGAATATCTACATGTTTCATATTATGAGGCAAACAACACAAGTTGAATTAAAAAATCGACAATACCTGTCTGTTAGAGCACGAAATAATGAAACAAGTGCACTCACTTACTTAGAATTTAGTTGTAGCTTCTTCCGCGTGAAGGACGAAAATTAAACTCAATTCGTTGCAAAAATGTAATCGTCCTCACAACGCGCGGAACAAACATTTCTTGCAAATTTTGGCGTACATTATATCAGTGACTACCAAGGTGTCACACCACGAAGATTAAACCAACACACATGCCGTGTTCATAAAAGGCGGGGGTGCCGACTTTGCCCACAGTGCCGGGGTAGGACCACTCTCCCCTATCCGATTCCAACGAGGAAGCTGTCCCGACGCGTCTACGCGTAGATCCCTGTAAACCGGACTGCTAGACTTGGCACGTAATAGAAGTTTCGTCACTCCGTTCGAATGATATTTTTGTTCCACATGACAATCTAGTAAGTGTAATTACCGCTCCAGTCTGTTTTAAATCAGTCGTGATCGTAAAACATACCGATTGGAAGCTGTCACCCGTCGAATGAGACACACGACGAGATCTAGAGTATCGGACTCGCGTTTTTCTGGATGATCGCGTTTCAATTCTGTACACCCACGAGCAATGATTCTCTTCACATATAGATGCGTGGAAAAAACAAAGACAGAAGCGGGAAACCCCGGGGAGAATCATAGCTCGTGGGTGTACAATATAAATATAAATCTTACACTGCGTCCGTGCAAAGACGCTTTGGACCGCTCCGTTACGACTTGCACATTCCGACTCAGAAATTGTCGAGGTTGATCCGTCCAAGGCAGAAAGATTCCGTACGTTTAAGAACTTCAAGCATCACTTACGGGCCAAGAGCACTAAATTATATTAAGTTAAGTTCTCTTCTTTTGAATTTTTGCTAAAATAAATTTTTTAAAATTACTAATCGCTAAACACCACCGTTCTTTTTTCTCAATTTATTTTTTAGATTTGTGGTATTACAGCGATTACATTCCACGTAGCATTATTGGCCGTACCCAGTAAAGAATCGACATCGGATCGACGTCGTAACGACGGCGAATTTTGGGACTATTTTTATTACCTTTCATCGCCCCTTCTGAATCATTTCCAGATATTTTTTTTAGAAAATCTTATTTTATTTGCGAACGAACAAGTGATTTTTCCAAATTCCAATTTAAAATAATTTTGTGGCCGATGATTACGAATCTGTACTCTTCAGTTAAAAATTTAAAACGGCGGATTAAAAATTGAAAAGAGAGGCCGAATCGTATGAAGCTTGTTATTCGGAAATTTTTGGGGACGTTGATTACAAATCTGTACTCATCAGTTCAAAATTCAAAATAGCGGATTCAATATGCCCGATTAAAACTCAAAAAGTCAGTCGAATCGAATGAAGCACGTTATAAAATGGCGCATTTAATATGGCTGAGTGGAACTTGAAAATTGAGGAGAATCAGAAGAAACGCTTTATTCGGGGGATTGTAGAGACGCTGGAAACGAATCTGTACTCAATAAACATTTCAGATGGCGGGTACATCTCGAAACTTGCGGAATCTTTTCGTCATAGGTGGTCGTAAAGTCAAACTTTACGAACTTTATTGAATCACTTATGACGAAAAATGAGTTCGAACTCTCTGCATCACTTGAAATGGAATCGGTCACGTAATTACCTGTTTACGTAATACCTTTATAATACTCGATTTTATGACACTCGATTGCTAACCGCAACACGTCAAAAAATTACTTTCATTAATGACTATTAAACAATTGCTTCCAATCGCATAATTTTTTTACCGGTAATCTCAGAATTCAGAAATATATTCAATTACGATTTTAACCTTCTTCAAAATTACATAGATTTCTTAAAACTGTGGTTCGACACATTAGCCACTGCGCTACATTACCCGCCGCTCCTATAATATCTACTTCATTTCAATTCTTTTCTATTATTAAGTGCTTTTATTGGACGTGATAATTATAGTTGCTTTACAGCAATTAAAATATGTTCAAGTACTTACTACCCAGAAGTATAACGAACACCTCTGCCAGCATTCCATTCCTAAGGACTGTATATTTTATTTTTTTTTTAAAATCATCTTCATTTTTTGGTGAAAACTGCAGTATTTGTTCTGTTGGTACTATTACACTCTCCGATTTTTTAATAAAGTACACGAAGGCGTGCGTAATTTTCTTCGATGTTGTATTCATTTTTTTTACGTACCACACTTACGACGTTCAACAACCTACAATCGGTAAGAAATTTCGTCTGTTATTTCAACACTTTATCTTCGAGTACAACGACTTTTAATAGTAGGGTCAACTGGGGTAATTGTGACAGAAAATTACAAAGTTGAACTTTGACGTAAGAAACATGAATTAATTTTTATCATTCATTAATTTATTTATGCAAATAATGAAAGTTTGAACTTTTGGCCTTAAGAATGTGAAAAAATCTGCATAATAGATGATAAAACGTTTTCTCTGTACAGCTGTTAAAAATTGCTTTTTACCATGACAGATATTCCCAATAGTGGGGTTAGCGTGATAACGATCTGGATTAGGGCCGGCAACTTCTGTGTGGACGGTGTGGACGAAGTCCACACCATGATCGCGGACCATGTGGAAATTCCACACCCTCGACACCAAGGTACAATGTCCCTATTGAAACTATCCGGGTGGTTTATTCGACGTGGTCAAACCACGTGATTTTGACCTTGATTTTGGCTCATTTGACTCGGTCCACCTACGTGGGCTCTGAACTCCACCTAGTCACAACCCCTTGATCAATACCGCCTGTTGTGCTCATCTACGTGGTCATGACAACTTGATCTAAGTAGTTTGTACTCTACATAGAGTTGTCCCTGTAGTCATTACCAAAATCTGCTTGATCATTTAAACGTGGTCCAATCCCCTTAGCACGCTTGTATCGCCAAGTGGATCGACCATGTGAAAAAAAGCCACCTGGACATTTCCGATAGACATTCTTTTGAGTTAATGGGATAGCTGGCGTTAAGGCCAGGTGGCAAAGCCGAGAATAGAAAATTTTTACATGATATTTTTACTTGAACAATCCACTTGCTAAAGAGGTTATGTCCAAGTTAAACATTGCACGAAATTTAAAAACGTCATTACAGAGTTTAAAATGATAGTCGTTTTTTAATATGGTGTTGACAACATAGAAAAGACCTGTGATACTGCGACTATTCATCAGACTTGTACTAAAAAATATTCAACTACTCTTTCGAGTTAATACTCCATCTGTCATTACGGCCAGGTGGCACATTGAGTAAAAAAAGTCACATAGTCTTCTTACTTGGATAAAACCGTATGACGACCTGGTCAGGTCCAAATAAAAGGACATGTGAAATGTCTCTGTACCCATTTTGACACGTGGTTTTGACCAAGTGAGATTGTACATTTTTTAGTATAAGTCTGATGAACAGTCGCTGTATGACAGGTTATGTCCACGAGGACAACACCATGTAAAAAACGTCTTTTTTAACCTTTGTAATGGCGTTTTTTTTGCAATGTATGGCCTTTCCATGGAGATGGTCAAACAACGTGGCAATTCAGGCTTGTTATAAGAGGGATTCGATCACGTGTCAATGGCGACGTAGATTTTGGCTGTTTGGCAATGCCCACAGAGACAATTCTATATAAAATAAAAACCACATAGTTTTAATCAAGTGGTCATGAGCACGTAGACGAATGCAGTAGCTGGAATTTATCAAGTGGTTGTGACCAAGTGGAGCTCAGAGCCTATGTGGCTTGGTCTGGTCAAGTGGGCCAAAATATCCAGGTTGAGACCACATAGTTTGACCAGGTGGAATACACCACCCGGATATTTTCAATAGGGGTGTTTGTGTTCCATATGTTAATACTTTTAGACATGCATTTTGTTTTTCACAATGTGGTTATGTTGGCGCAACTTCGGCAACGTATTTTATAAGGCTAATTGCCCATTTAATGCGAGATACAATACGTCCAAGCATTGTTGCGCCCAGCCCTTTCTGTGAATAGTCCTGAATTTAAAGTTCAGAAGATATAGAATTTTGACGAACACGTTCATTAAAGAGGGCGTTCGAGTCGTGTCGGAGAGAGCGCGTCGATAGCGCGACACTCGCGCCTCTATAATGCAACATGCTCAGAAGTTTCTCAACTTCCGATAGATCCGATTCTATGGTAAATGAGCATCCCTGTCGAAAAAATACTATGGAACACGATTTAGAAAACATATAGACCACTATACAAATTGAATTTCTTAAGAAAAAAGTAACTAAATACCTAAGTATTAATGTTACAGAATTGTTGCGGGCTTACAATTTTACTAAGAAATTTTGTCAAAACTTAAAATAGTAAGAAATATTGTGAATCCAATGTAAAAAGACCTCGTCCTAAATTTAACTTTGTATGGTGCATAAACTATACAATGGTGCAAAAACCATACAAAGTTATATCTGGGACGAGGTCTTTTTACACGGGATTAGCCATATTTCTTACTATTTTAAATCTTGTCAGAAGTTTTCAATAAAATTGTAAGCCTTCAACATTTCTATAACGTTAATAGTCAGGTATTTAGGCCCGAATTCATAGTCGTGGAAAAGCCAGGATCGAAAAAGCCTGGCTTTTTCGCTGGAAATATGCGTTCCGAAAGTACACCGAAAGTGGTGAAGTGTTCTCTACTGAACGAATCCCTATAAGTATGTTGTGTCGAGGCCCTTATGTTTATCTTATGAAAGGAGTATGTCTCGGTGACATCCAGGGGACCCAGGGTTAAGATTTGCCCCAGTGGATGGTTTCTCCGGCGGTTTTCGAGAAAAGAAATAGAGCAGGCCTCGGGAACTGGCGGATACGGCATACCGACAGGTTAGTATGGAACTTATTTAATTTAACGATATTTTTAATTTAAAAAAATTTGATTCTTGGTGGGTGCTTTATGTCTTCAGCACCCAGGAATAATAGAGGTGAGTATTATATGGAGTTATTCAGCCCATATGAAGTCAATCCGAGAGTTTCTGTGGGAGTAGCTGGCCAGAAATTAAAAAATCAGCTGTGGATGGCCTGATGTAAAATTTCCAAGTTACGAAATATAAAGGCGAGTGCTATCTGGTGTTGGTGGGCCTAGATGAAGTCCTTCCGAGAGCTTCTGTGGGGGCAGCTGGCCAGGAATTCATAAATTACCTGTTGACGGCCTGATCCAAAAGTTCTAGGTTAGGCATAATAAAGCCGCATACTATTTTCATTTTCTCAGGCCAGAAATCGTCAATCCGAGAGCTTGTGTGGGGGCAGCTGGCCAGAAATTCTAAACTCACCTGTTGCGAGCCTGATCTACAAGTTCGAGATTGCGAATTGAAAGGATGAGTACTATCTGGTGTTGCACATCCAAGAAGAGGTCATTCGGAGAGCTGCGTAGGCAGAAGGCCAGAAATTAAAAAATTACAATATGGTAGCCTCGTCTAAAAATTCCAGGTTAGGAATAATTAAAGCGAGCACTATCTGGAGCTGCACAGCCCAGACGAAGTCATTCCGAGAGCTTCTGTGGGGGCAGCAGGCCAGAAATCCATAAATTACCTGTTTACGGCCTGATCCAAAAGTTCTAGGTTAGGCATAATAAAGCTGCATACTATTTTCATTTTCTCAGGTCAGATAACGTCAATCCGAGAGCTTCTGTCCCCAGCAGGCCAGAAATTGTAAAATCACCTGTTGAGAGCCTGATCTACAAGTTCGAGATTGCGAATTGAAAATACGAGCACTATCTGGTGTTCCACATCCAAGATGAAGTCATTCCGAGAGCTTCTGTGGGGGCAGCAGCCCAAAAATTCATAAATTACCTGTTAAGTGCCTCCTCCACAAATTCGAGGTTGCGAATTGAAATGGCGAGTGCTATCTGGAGTAGCTCAGACTGCATTATTCCTAACTTGGGCTTATTACATCACGCCGTCAACAGCTAATTTCTTAATTTCTAGCCAGTTGCCCCACAGCTCTCGGTTTGACTTCATCTGGGCTGACATACTCCAGATAGCACCCGCCTTTTCGATTCGCAACCTCGAATTTGTGGAGAAGGCACTTAACAGGTAATTTATGAATTTTTGGCCAGCTGCCCCCACAGACGCTCTCGGAATGAGTTCGTCTAGGCTGTGCAGCTCCAGATAGTGCTCGCTTTATTTATTCCTAACCTGGAATTTTCAGACGAGGCTACATTATGTAATTTTTTAATTTCTGGTCTGCTGCCTCCACAGAAGCTCTCGGATTTACGTTATCTGGCCTGAGAAAATGAAAATAGTACGCAGCTTTATTATGCCTAACCTAGAACTTTTGGATCAGGCCGTAAACAGGTAATTTATGAATTTCTGGCCTGCTGCAGCCACAGCTCTCGGAATGACTTCATCTTGGATGTGCAACAACAGGATAGTACTCGTCCTTTCAATTCGCAATCTCTAACTTGTAGATCAGGCTCGCAACAGGTGAGTTTAAAATTTCTGGCCAGCTGCCCCCACAGAAGCTCTCGGATTGACGTTTTTTGGCCTGAGAAAATGAAAATAGTAGGCGGCTTTATTATGCCTAACCTAGAACTTTTGGATCAGGCCGTCAACTGGTAATTTATGAATTCCTGGCCAGCTGCCCCCACAGAAGCTCTCGGAAGGACTTCATCTAGGCCCACCAACACCAGATAGCACTCGCCTTTATATTTCGTAACTTGGAAATTTTACATCAGGCAATCCACAGCTGATTTTTTAATTTCTGGCCAGCTACTCCCACAGAAACTCTCGGATTGACTTCATATGGGCTGAACAACTCCATATAATACTCGTCTCTATTATTCCTGGGTGCTGAAAACATAAAGCACCCACCAAGAATCAAATTCTTTTAAATTAAAAATATCGTTAAATTAAATAAGTTTCATACTAACCTGACGGTATGCCGTATCCGCCAGTTCCCGAGACCTGCTCCATTTCTTTTCTCGAAACCCGCCGGAGAAACCACACTGGGGCAAATCTTAGGTCCGAATTCATAGTCGCGGATAATCCGTCATCGAAAAATCCTGGATTTTTCGCCGGAAGTATGCGTTCCGAAAGTACGCAGAAAGTTGACAAATGTTCTCTACTGAAAGCAACCCTATACAATAAGTCACTATTGTGTTGTGGCCTGTAGGCATATCTTTGAAAGAGATCTGCCTGATCTGCCTACAGGCCTTGACACAATAGTGACTTATTGTATAGGGTTGATTTCAGTAGAGAACTTTTGACAACTTTATGCGTACTTTCGAAGCGCATACTTCCGGTGAAAAATTCACGATTTTTCCATGACGGATTATCCGCGATTCTGAATTCGGACCTTAACCCTGGATCCCCTGGATGTGACCAAGATATACTCCTTTCATAACATAAACATAAGGGCCTCGACACAACATACTTATAGGGATTCATTCAGTAGAGAACACTTTACCACTTTCGGTGTACTTTCGGAACGCATACTTCCTGCGAAAAAGCCAGGCTTTTTCGATCCCGGCTTTTCCACGACTATGAATTCGGGCCTTAGTTACTTTTTTCTGAATAAATACAATTTCGTATAGTGCTCTATATGTTTTCTGAATCGTGTTCTATAGTATTTTTTCGGCAGGGATGGATATATATTGCTGGGTATTGAATACGAATTACAATTACAAGTACAATCGTTGGACCTTTCACCTTTCAGAATTCCTACACTTACGTGCTTACTTGTGTCCTGTGTATGTCGGACGATATAAATGAAATGATATACCTCTGTTCTATACTCTTAACCGAAAACTTCCTGAACATATTTTCGGGAAATATTCAGGATATCAAAGTATACCGATAAAGTGTTTTATGAAATGTAATGAATTGAGAGTCAAAGCTTTAAAAATCAAGCTAATAATGTACTTTGTAAGATTCCATGCAAACTTTCACATTCAATGTTTTCGCAGCTACTACGCACATACGGTAAAAAACTTCCAATCAATTTTATATTGTCACAACTGAACGTTGAAAATGGATAAATAAATGTTTGAACTAGCAGAGTTATGTACAAAAAATGCCTAACGGTTCATACAATTGTGAGAAAATATTAAATATCGCAATTACCCCATTATCACAATTACCCTAGTTGACCCTATTTCCCATTTTCTTATAAAATGTACTTTTTAATTTTAATTTTAATTTAAACTTTCTAATTTTCTTATTAAATGTAATGGAATTAAAACATGATAAGTTCTTAATTTTATTAAGAGGCTGCTAAATACAGACACCGAATTTATTTTCAGTAAGAAGCGTACGTTTCGGGGAGAATTCGCAATGAATTACTATTTTAGGGTAATTTTACAGTGACGGACTACATTATTTACGTAAACAGCAAACGATCAAAACAATAACTAAAGAGAATTTACAAGAACAAATTTCGGAGGGAACAACGCGAACTGTAATTATTCTTATAAATTATCGCCCGTTCCTGAACCGTTTTCGATGAAATTTGAAGTGCATTCATAACAATTACGTAAAATCGCACCAAAATAAATTTGTGCTCGAAAATCTATTTTGTTTAATTTGAATATTTTAGGTTAGGAACTGACATTATCGACTGGGCCGTTTAAGCAGATCCTTCAGATTTATTTTTAGTTGCAAACACGTCCAAATTCGGCCCTGTATTGTTTCAAAACTAGGAACGTTCTTCGTATGTCAACAATTTTGATGAGATTTTAATCAGATTTTGATCCGATTTTGATCATATCTTTTTTCATACGTTACATTCTTTTAATAAACTATGTCATCTTTGGTTTTATTAAGAATAACGTTGTAGTTTGTGCACAGTTTCCTTCGAATTTAAAAAATTATGTATTGATTTATGTACCTGCAGTTCTGAACGTTCCATGAACGATTTCTCAGGAGCTAAAAGACAGACGAATGCGTAAAAAGGGGCGCCGCTGGGCCCCGCATGTTCCGAGCACCAAAATATGATAAAATTGTAGCATTTCTCTTCCAAACCGTTTTCTCAACCATATAGTGATCAAACGAACCCCATGGTCACGCCAGCCACTCCTACCCACAGCGAAAAAAACTCATTTTTAGGTTATTGCGGTTGTGTATGCTGTTAAAGTTGAAAACAGCGGAAATGATTTTTTGAAAAATGCTCAAAAATATCTTACATGCATACAAAACGTAGTAGATACGTTTGAAACACCAAAAAACATACGCTTACCCCCACCTTACTTGAAGTCGAAATATCCGTGTTTTCGCTCTGCCTGCTGTAGACCATGGAATTAAATTTTTGAAAAATGCTTAAAAATATCTTTATACATATAGAAAGAGATCAAGTCCTGTTAGAGCGCCCGCAAATAATACCCTGACTACCCCCACCCTACTTAGAATCGAAAATCCACGTATTTTCGCTCTGCCGGCTATAGTCCATGGAACTAATTTTTTCAAATATGCTTAAAGATATCTTTATACATATACAAATAGATCAAGTCCCGTTAAAACGCCCGCAAATAATACCCTGACTACCCCCATCCTACTTGAAGTCGAAAATCTCCGTTTTTTCGCTCTGCCGGCTGTAGACCATGGAACTAATTTTTTCAAATATGCTTAAATATATCTTTATACATATACAAATAGATCAAGTCCCGTTAAAACGCCCGCAAATAATACCCTGACTACCCCCATCCTACTTGAAGTCGAAAATCTCCGTTTTTTCGCTCTGCTGGCTGTAGACCATGGAATTAATTTTTTGAAAAATGCTTAAAAATATCTTTATACATATAGAAAGAGATCAAGTCCCGTTAGAGCGCCCGCAAACAATAACCTGACTACCCCCACCCTACTTAAAATCGAAAATCCCCGTTTTTTCGCTCTGCCCGCTGTAGACCATAGAATTAATTTTTTGAAAAATGCTTAAAAATATCTTTATACATAGAGAAAGAGATCAAGTCCTGTTAGAGCGCCCGCAAATAATACCCTGACTACCCACCCCCTACTTAGAATCGAAAATCCACGTATTTTCGCTCTGCCGGCTATAGTCCATGGAATTAATTTTTTCAAATATGCTTAAAGATATCTTTATACATATACAAATAGATCAAGTCCCGTTAAAACGCCCGCAAATAATACCCTGACTACCCCCATCCTACTTGAAGTCGAAAATATCCGTGGTTTCGCTCAGCCGACTGTACACTATGGGTTTAATTTTTTGAAAAATGCTTAAAGTTATCTTTATACAAATAGAAAGAAATCAAGTCCCGTTAGAGCGCCCGCAAATAATACCCTGACTACCCCCACCCTACTTAATGTCCAAAATCCACGTTTTTTCGCTCTGCTGTCTGTAGACCATGGAATTAATTTTTTTAAAAATGCTTAAAAACATCTTTATACATATAGAAAGAGATCAAGTCCCGTTAGAGCGCCCGTAAATAATACCCTGACTACCCCCACCCTACTTAAAGTCGAAAATCCACGTATTTTCGCTCTGCCGGCTGTAGACCATGGAATTAATTTTTTCAAATATGCTTAAAGATATCTTTATACATACCCTGGCGAAAGTTTCGGATAGAATTTTAATCCGGCACAAACCGGCATAATCCGAAGCCATTCCGAAATCTGTCCCCTGTTTAATCCGCCTTTATTCCGTGTCACTTTTTCATTCCATTCCAATCCATGTTATACCAAAAAGCCTATCCGTTTTCATCCGCAGCCATGGCGCCACCGATTTGTAATCCGTTGCATTACCTGATTTCAATCCGAATGAACCCACAGTCATTCCGACACACACTGGTAATCCGTTTCATTCCGAACGAATCCTGTGACAATCCGACATACATTTGCTATACATTCCATTCCGCGATTTCATCCGAACGAATCCTGTGACATTCCGACACACATTTGCGGATGTTTCATTCCCTGATTTCAATCCGAACGAATCTTGTGACATTCCGACACCCATTGGCTATGCGTTTCATTCCCCGCTTTCAATCCGAACGAAACCCGTGTCATTCCGAAACAACTTGCAATCCGTTCCATTCCGCGATTTCAATCCGAACGAATCCTGTGACATTCCGACACACATTTGCTATCCGTTTCATTTCCCGATTTCAATCCGAACGAATCCTGTGAAATTCCGACACACATATGTGCTATCCGTTTCATTCCCCGATTTCAATCCGAACGATATCGAATCATTCCGAATGAATCCGAAATTGTTTCTCGCAAGCGGTTGAATTTTGCAATGTTCGTATATAAGACCGATCGAAACTTCTCTACATCTGTTGAATTGGCTGATACTTGAAAACACTCAATCCGTTTCATTACCTGCATCATGCGAAAGCAGGGAATGAAACGGAATGACTGTTTTCAAGTATCAACGAATTCATTAGACATCGAAGTTTCGATCAGCCTTATTATATACGAACATTACAAACTTCAACCGCTTGCGAGAAATAATTTCGGATTCATTCGGAATGACCCTCTATCTTTCAGATTGAAATCAAAGAATGAAACGGATAGCAAATGTTTATTGGAATGTCACAGGATTCGTTCGGTTTGCGGAAATATTTAGGTATATTTCGGATCTTTTCCTATATTTCGGATTACGTCGGATTCATGCGGATCGGCATTTATCGCATTATTTCGGAATATATCGGATTCAGTCGGATAGGAAACTATTCGCCCGTTCCGGATTATGTCGGAATACGGCGGATTAAGGTTTCAAACAATTTCGGAATCGGTCGGATTCATTCGGATCGGCATTTATCGCATTATTTCGGAATATATCGGATTCGTCCTGATTGAGTGATTATTTCGGAAAGTTTCGGATTGTACCTGACTCAACCGGATATGATTTTCGCATTCGCTAGGAATGTACAGGATTAGATTGGGGACAGATTACGGCATGAAACGGATTAAGTCCGAATGAAATTTTCATTCCGTTTCAATCTGTTATTTTCGCCAGGATATACAAAGAGATGAAGTCCCGTTAAAACGCCCGTAAATAATACCCTGACTACCCCCATCCTACTTAAAGTCGAA
This sequence comes from Trichopria drosophilae, assembly GCA_030407085.1. Lineage (NCBI taxonomy): Eukaryota > Metazoa > Arthropoda > Insecta > Hymenoptera > Diapriidae > Trichopria > Trichopria drosophilae. The sequence continues at coordinate 105,801,408 of CM059583.1, read as the reverse complement.
AATCCCCGTTTTTTTCGCTCTGCCGGCTGTAGACCATGGAATTATTTTTTTGAAAAATGCTTAAAAATATCTTTATACATATAGAAAGAGATCAAGTCCCGTAAGAGCGCCCGCAAATAATACCCTGACTACCCCCACCCTACTTAATGTCGAAAATCCCCGTTCTTTCGCTCTGCTGGCTGTAGACCATGGAATTAATTTTTTGAAAAATGCTTAAAAATATCTTTATACATATAGAAAGAAATCAAGACCTGTCAGAGCGTCCGCAAGTAATACCCTGACTACCACCACCCTACTTAATGTCGAAAATCCCCGTCTACAGCCGGCAGAGACAAAAAACGGGGATTTTCGACTTTAAGTAGGGTAGGGGTAGTCAGGGTATTATTTGCGGGCGCTCTAACGGGACTTGATCTCCTTCTTTATGTATAAAGATATTTTTAAGCATTTTTCAAAAAATGAATTCCATAGTCTACAGCCGGCAGAGCGAAAATACGGGGATTTTCGACATTAAGTAGGGTGGGGGTAGTCAGGGTATTATTTCCGGGCGCTCTAACGGGACTTGATCTCTTTCTATATGCATAAAGATATTTTTAAGCATTTTGCAAAAAATTAATTCCATGGTCTACAGTCGGCAGAGCGAAAATACGGGGATTTTAGACATTAACTAGGGTGGGGGTAGTCAGGGTATTATTTACGGGCGCTCTAACAGGACTTGATTTCTTTTTGTATGTATAAAGATATTTTTAAGCATTTTTCAAAAAATTAATTCCATGGTCTACAGACAGCAGAGCGAAAAAACGAGGATTTTCGATATTAACTAGGGTGGGGGTAGTCACGGTATTATTTCCGGGCGCTCTAGTTCAAGTTAACAAAAGATATTTTCGCATCTAGGGCATAAAGTCAACTTGCACACCTGGAGGCGATCACCGTGCCCAAGGGACGGCAGAGACGTCCCGAGGGTGACGGTGATCCTCTGCGGGTGCACTAGTTGTTTATGCCCAAGATACGAATATAATTTTTCGTCATGGTGTGTACAAAATTCGAGTTTATAACTCGAAAGGTTAGGAATTTGACATATATTTTACTCCCTCAAATTCGGGTGTAAACTCAAATTTTACGCGCACTATGACGAAAAATTAATTTCGTCCTCTTGGTGATGCATGGTACTATAGATAAAAATAAAAGTCCTTGTTTGGTCGCTACAGGGTAAGATATGAAAATACACAGGCCGCGTTGGAAATTTCCATGTTTGGAAAGTTAATTGCGGTATTCCTATAAAAACAAGGCACTAGGCATAAAATTTAGAGTCCTTGTTTAGTCGCCAAAAAAATCTATTTATTGTATAGCGAGATATTAGTGAAGTAAATCCAATAATTAATGTTCGATTTAGAATCATGGTTTTATGCAATTATGTTAAGTTAGGGAAAGTACGGTTATACAATATTGTGTTAAATAAATTATACAAATGTGATATATGATATCGCGGAATAGAAGCAAAAACAAACTTATTCCATTTTCAGCCCACGCTACTGAATTTTTATAAATTTGTAGTATTATTTTGTGTCATTTTGGAAATACTCTGAATGACTGTTAAAAATGTTTGTTTCTTGAACGCAATATTATTGAATAAATTAGGCAAGATCTAAATATTTTCAGATTTGTCAAACGCTGTTTCTAATACAAGGATACATTTAAATAAAATTTTTATTTAATTTAATGACAGTTGTCATAATATCTAATTTGTCTTTTGAGAAGAAAACAGAATGTTCAAAAAGGAAAATTGAATCATTATTACCTAGTATACTTTAACTAGTAGTATACAGAAGAAAGCTATTACAATTGAAGATCGTAATTAAGAGTAAGCTCTGTATTGAAAACTGCGTTTTGACAAACTTGAAATTATATAATTCTTTGCCCAATTTTTCACTAATATTACTTCCAAAAAATGTAATGATTTTTAATAGGCAATCAGAGCATTTATAAAATGATCTAATACAAGGTTAAAAATTTATAAATGTTCAGAAGCATGCACGGGCTGAAATGGATTGCACTCTTGCTGTAATTCTTTGCTTCAATTTTGAGACATTATTTATTACATTATTATTCATTTTGTTTTACATTTATACATTGCAATATTTCGTATAGGAAATAATATTTTGAAATAATAAATTCAACAGCAGGTTAAAGCGAACCTGTCATTTTCAGTATCTCGTGCCGAAGCTTGTCATTTTTTTAACCTGCTGTGGATTTTAATCTAATAAGAAAATAAATAATTTAAAGATTCTTACTTACTTTCAACGGATTTACTTTTCTGATTATTTATAATCAACTTGACTATTCTTTACTTTCTTTACACAATTTTATCACATCAGACTTCGCTTTTTATCGGAATTAATGGAAACTGTTTTCAATCACCATGGAAACTACATCAGTCATATCACTTTGAACCGCAAGTTCAAAATTGCTAACTTTAAAAATAAAAGGAAGTAGTGAAGAAAATTAAATTCAAAAAGTGGCCAATATAAAAGTTTCCATTGATTCCAATAATTAGCAGAGACGTCAACTGGAATAAAAATTTTCAAAAGGAATTAAAGAATCGTTAACTCAATTATAAATAATCAAAAAAGTAAACCCTTGAATGTAAGTAAGAACCTTTAAATTATTTATTTTCAATATGTGTGTGCAATAAAAAGTATTTCAATATTTAAATCCACAACGGGTTAAAAAAAAATTACAAGCGTCAGAATGAGATATTGTAAATGACAGGTTCGTTTTAACTTGCTGTTGAATTTATTATTTCAAAATATTATTTACTCTATGAAATATTGCAATGTATAAATTGTAATATAAAGTGAATAAAAATGTCATAATGACTCGAAATAGAAGTGAAAAATTACAACATGCTTCTGATTATTTATAAATTTTTAACCTTCTATTAGGTATTTAACCTTCTATTTTTATCATTTATTTGACACAACTTTGTAGAATTCTTCTTTCCCTACCTTTTTGTATTCACTGTATAAAATCATAATTCGCACAACACAAGAAAGCATTTTCGGCCAACATAAAATAAATATTAAAATTTGAAATTATTAAAAAAAAAATTTTAATAAATAGGTACACCTTTTGCTATATTGTTAAGGCAATAGGTTTGTTCTTGTTGTTTACACTTTTTTTGATATAAATATACAATTAACACGTGAAAGTGTACAAAGTGTAGAAAGTGTCAGCAACAAGAACAAACCAAATAGCGGCAATAGTACAACATACGATGCATGGTGTGATAAACAGCATGATACGAAGTAGAGATGGGCGATATTCATCGATATTTATGAACAACTAAAATATCGATATATTTTATCGATATTTACTATCCGATATGTGGGGATATCGATACTACATACGTAGTGCAATATGGGCGATCGATATTTCTAGTACGGAAGCGCCTATGCGCCACTTAGCACATAGCCACGAAACTAGCTAGATGGCATATAAAACAGATATAACCACATAGCGCACGTGAAGTTAGCGGCGAAATCAAAGTATAACCGCGTGACAGCGTCTGATAAGAGTTCAGCGTGTAATCAAAATATTGTTACTTGCTTAAATTAGAGCTGGCACCGGATTCAAAATAGAAAAAAAGAAATAGTAAAAGTTACCTACTTTTTGTAATAGCCGTATACTATTTTTATTAATCTTATTTTTTAATGCTAAACAGTTCGGTTACAGGTTATGAATGAATTTTATTTTATTATATTTTTAATTTTTATTTATTGTATTAATTATAATACATGTCTCCCTACATACAGGGTGGTCCTCGGTCAGCGCGACATAGGGAACGCATGTTAAAGAAGTAGCCAATAGCGATCGAGCATTAGTAGTATAACTAGGCAGGTCGACCAATCACGCATCAGTTGGGCTCTCGCTATGGGTGTTTCCGAAATGCTTTCAGTAAGCTTTCAGTAATTATGGATCTTTGTTTGACACATGGAGTTAGATAAAGATGCAATGTTTTCTGAAGTCTACTGAAAGCATTTCGGAAACACCCATAGCGAGAGCCCAACTGATGCGTGATTGGTCGACCTGCCTAGTTATACTACTAATAGCTCGATCGCTATTGGCTACTTCTTTAACATGGGTTCCCTATGTCGCGCTGACCGAGGACCACCCTATATATGCAATGAATATATGCTCTGACTTAAGCAAGTAGCAATATTCTCATTACACGTTGAACTCTTATCAGACGCTGTCAAACTTCGCGGTTATATTTTAATTTCGCGGCTAACTTCACGTGCGCTATGTGGCTATGTGGTTATGTCTGTTTTATATGCCATCTAGCTAGTTTCATGGCTATGTGCCAAGTGGCGCATAGGCGCTTCCGTATTCTAGTGCTGCGCAACGGTCGTCATGCTTGCGTTCGATTTAGGATGAATCGTCCCCCAATCGTACCACAATAGTACCTATCGAATGACTGGAAAATGCGAGTCTCCAAATCGAGTTCGAGATCTCGAAATCTGTCAGCACAAGGTGTATCAGCCAAAATGCCGAAATTATACATATTGCTGAGTAAGCCTTGTTAATTTTATACATTATTTACTATTTATTAATTTTTTCCACTGTATATGTCATTTTACAGCATTTCGTCAGGTAATTATGAGCGGACAGGTTTCGAGATCTCGAACTCGATTTGGAAACTCGAAATTTGTGGTCATTCGATGGGTACGATTGGGGGACGATTCATCCTAAATCTAACGCAAGCCATATGTATAGGGTGAGTTCTTCAAGACCGGTCATAGGGAATTGCATGTTATGGCGGTAGCCAATGACAATCGAGCTTTAGAAATGTCACGATCTAAAGCTCGATTGTCATTGGCTACTACCGAAACATGACGTTCCCTATGATCGGTCTTGAAGAACTCACCCTGTATATGTACAGCAGGTCTCCCCTTATTTTAAGACTACGGGTCAAGAAATATAGCGACTCCCTCCATTATTTTAAGGTTTTCCCTCTTTCTCACTGGTGTGAAGTTAGCATGCATTGTTGACAAATCGAAACGAAACATATGCCAATCGTTTGCGTTTCGTTTGCGTCTATTTGCGTAAACATTATTTTCGTTTGCGTCTTCACCGTTTCGGAGATATAAGCAAAATAAGCTTTGCGCGCCAACTTCACGTTCGCACTTAAGAAAACACGGTTATTTCGGTTATTCCAGCATGGAATTCAACGAAATTAGTCCCAATCGTTTGCGTTTTGTTAGCGTATTTAGCATCACAACAAACTTTTGACATTAACAGAACAATTGACCAGATGTAAGTAATAAGGGGTCATCCATAAACTACGTAGCCCCAAATTTGGAACTTTTGACCCCCCCCCCCCCCCCATGTGGCTCACCGTAGCATATCGCGGCCATATTTTTCTCATTTTTCGCTAAAAAATTGTAACAACAAAATTAAAAACACAGTGGCCCATTTGGCATCGAATGCCCCTTAGGTGCTACATTCTTAGCTATTAAAATCGCCAAATAAATATCAGTAAATTTTATTCATGTCGATATTATTTCATTAAATAATGTTCAGAAAATAAAAACTAATTTCTAAATATCATTTTATCGAAAAAAATCTTTTTGTTGAACTATTTACAAAATAAGACGTTGTCCCCGTCACGACCTATACAGTAGGACCTCTCTTATTCTAACATCTTTTATTCTAATTGGCCAGCCTCTCTTTTACTAAACGTTTCCCCTCAAGTCTTCCCCCACCACCGCGCAAAAAGCGAAAGTAAAATATTTCCATGTTAATGCGCATGCTCATATGCTCACAATTGAACTGACTGGGAATAAGGGGAAAATTAGAATAAGAGAGGCCGGCGCCATCTTGACAATCTTTACTAATGAAAATAAGAGAGGTCCTACTGTACTTCAAATCACTACAATATGACTTCGCGAAATGGCCACCAGGCGGCACTGAGGGCAACTGTCAACTGGAGACCCACTAGTAAGAGAGAGATTTGGCAGCCACAGTGTGATAAAGTTTCAATTTTTTTTCAATACCTTTATTTTAATAATATAATAAAATATTACTTGTGGATAAAAAATAGTTGAATTGATAAAGTTAATAGTAGGGCACAGTAACTGCTAAAAATGATAAATTTAAGAAATATTAAATGACTATGACGATTAGTAGTTCATTATTAATAACATAAATTTTGTTAATTTTGTTAATTTATACAGTGTTACAATGCCACAGATTAATTCATTGTCAACCCTACTTGCAACTTGCATACAATATTAGTATCCTTGAATATCAAGGGATGAAATCTCTAGAAATAAAAAGTATCTGATAAATATAGATATAAGTGAATCAAACTCAATTCTTCAGACGTAACATACATATATTTTAAGCATGTTGCAAGTAAAGTCGATAACGAAAGAAGCGGATATATGTAAACGGTAGGAAATATTGCAGCAATATTGCAGCAACATTGCAGGAATATTGCAATATGATGTAGTACAAATATCACAATATGTGCCAACTAGCAATCGACACTTACCCAATCAGCAGCCAATATTAAAAAAATATTTTAAAAATATTATTTTAACATTTATTAAATATTATTTTTTTTATTATTATAAGTAGTATAAGTTTATTAACCCGTATTTGAAATATAAAGAAATTTCTTGAGGGTAGAGTGCACAGTTGCTCAATATATACAGAAACAGGTACGCTACATTCACGCTTCCGGTACGATACACATAAAAAGAGAAAACAAAATACAATAAAGAAGTAAATATATATATATATATGTATGTAAACACGCTCTTAATTACTAATGGAACGCACTATACAGTTATCGGCATATAACGACAGGGACACAAAACTAGGCACTTTAATAAAGACCGAACGAAGCATTGTACATTTCATTAACGCGATGTCTACATTTGTGTCGCCAAACAACATTACATTAACATACAACTCTTACATATACCGATAATGACGTTGAACCTTTATAGAATACGGATAAAGGATACAGCTCATAAAACACGACTTTTCTTTCATAAACAACATTTTCAATGTTCGCTGATACCATATAAAACTTTTTTACAGATATAAAATTATTTTGCTTTAAACGCACTGCCCGGCAGCAACCTCAAATTCGCAGGCCAACCTAGAAGTCCATTACAAATTGTCTCCTGGCAAAGCACGCGCTGACGAAACCAAAAAGGACCTTCAGCGCACGAGGGTCTGCAGAATGGATCAGAACGGCCATTACATTCTCGTCGGAACAGTTGATCATTATGCTGTTACGACGGAGTCTAGATCTTGAGGAGGCAGAAAGGGGACAGTCCCACAGGATGTGAGTTAATGTCTCCCTTTCACCCGTATTGCATATCGAACACGGCTCATTCGGGTTGTAGGCGTAGTGAGTACTACCGACGCAGAGCGAACGCGAGAATATAGTGGCCGTTCTCATCTGTATTTTTAGGCGCAAATGGGAAAGCTGGCAGCGTTCAGGAGCCAGAGTAGCCAGTCCGTCGGAATATTGCCTAAATATTGGGAACTGGATCGATTCCGATAAGAAATAGCGCTGAAGGTCGCGGTTACGCTGAAGAATGGCAAAGGTTTCGCAGGTTGACGTTATACTAGACTCCCAGTTAGTTGCCGAGAAATCCTCCCATTGACCATCACAGCTCGGCGAGCCGAGGACCGACCTCAGCTGCACAAGCCAGTTCATTACCATATCTGTCGCCCCACCAGAGCTGAGCTCATGCAGCCTGGCTAGCCCCGCGCGCGCCAAGCTATTTGTTGGTTGACGCAAATACTTTAGTACTAAATTTAACGCTCTACGCACTATTTCGACGGATATTGGATAGATCCCCAATTCCAGACGCAGAAGATAAGGCGGCGTCGATTTAGGGAGCTTAAGCCATTTCTTAAAAAAGTCAACCTGTACCGATTCTAAAGAGTGAAGATGGCCGAGGGCCCAACAGGGAGCAGCATACAGCAGGGTAGATAATATGGAGGCCCCATAAAGCTTGAGGGCAGCACTGGTTGAATCACATCCAGCTGAAGCCATTATAGCCAAGATAGACGCCGTAGCTTGGCGAGTCTTGGCTATAGCATTTTCAGTTCCCTTCAATCCACTCGCCGATGAGGAGACGATTGTACCTAGATATGGGTAAGTGGTCGCAACTTCCACCTGCTGATTGCCATAATAAAAATTTCTTGAAGAGGCGTCAAGAGGACCACCTCTTCTGAACACAACGATTTTTGTCTTAGGGATGTTTACAACTAGGCCATTAAGGCTACAATAAGACTCGAGCGCCCTAAGTTTAGCTCTTAAGTCAGCAGGTGAATAAGCGAAAATCGCCAAGTCATCGGCGAAGAGGAGCATCATGAGGTCGAGCGTAGTTGTGAAGTCAATGCCCCTCAAGCCTAGGCCCCGACAGTATGTTACGATGTCGGAGATATATAAAATAAAGAGCAGAGGGCTCAAGATTTCTCCCTGAAGAACCCCCTCGGTCACCCTAACTCGATCCGTAGAGCCAGATGGGCACACGATTGAAGATTCAGCTGAGTCATAGAAGGCCTTAAGTACCCTAACCATTTTGGCACTAATCCCAATGCTATATAACTTGTGCCAGAGCTTTGCATGGGGTATAGAATCGAACGCCCTGCGGAAGTCCACAAAAAGGACGTAACACTTAGAGGCTTTTTTCCTGAGCTGGATCTGGACAGCTGCATTTAATATGAAAATGTTGTCCTCCGCAGAGCGTCCCCTTCTAAAACCCGCTTGTTCATCTGGGAGTATGTCACGCTGGGAAAGCCAGTTTTCGAGTCTCACCATAAGCACCTGCGTGAACAATTTCGTGAACGCATTGGTTATGGCGATCGCACGATAATTTTCTGGGTCGGTTCGGTTGCCCTTCTTGAAGAGCATGAAGAGATTAGCTACCATCCACCCCTCAGGAGGCAGTTCGTTGGTTAAAATTGAATTGAATAACTCCAAAACATAGGAGAACCACTCGCCCGTGAGTAGCTTCCACGATTCTGCCGGAATACCGTCAGGACCTACAGCTTTACCGGATTTTAATCTCTTCATGCTCTCCCTCAGCTCCTGCGGCAGAATTGGGCCGTCAAGGTCGTTGTCTAGAGCCCCATAGAATGTTAGTGGCAATGATAGCCTTGGAGGGTAGAGGAGCTCCAGGTGCCCGGACCAGGCCTCCAAGGGCACAGGCGAACTACCTAAAGGAGCCCGCCTGTGTCTCCGAACCTCGGACCAGAAACCCTTGGCGTCCCTCACCCCAGCAAAGGCATCAGCTGTACGCGAGGCATAGAGTTTTTTTGCCACAACCGTTGCGAGTTTAAACTTCTTCTTGGCAGCGAGGTAAGAGTGCTCATAGGAAATCTCGTAGTTATTCGACCGAACGAGATGCAGGGCTCTGTTCATAGCTTTTCTGGCGACCTTACAGGACTCATCGTACCACCGAGGTATAGAGCTCAATGAGTTACTTTTCCCGCCGGAGTAAGTGGACAATTTTACTAGGCCTTCCTGCACGAGAAGGCTGAGTAAACCCGAGCAAAAAGTATCGAGAGACGGAGTTTGCGTTGCGTGATTTAAAAAAAGTGCATATGGGTTGACTTCGCGTAAACGCTTGACGAGTTTTGCCTCCCCTTCAGGGGACCACGACACTATGTACCTCGGTGCTACGTTAGACGAAACATGAGACATAGGCGGAGGATTTATACATGTAAGGGACAACGTGGCGACTGCCGGAAAATGGTCTGAGCCTCCACTCTCAGGGCCTATAAAAAAGTCGTTCACCAAATATAAATGATTTGCTGAGACCCAGACCAAATCGACAATGACATCCAAAAACGTGAATTTCGCGGGTGAATCACTAAGCGAACGACCGTTAAGTAACACGAAGTTGTTGTCGAACATAAAGCTGTATAAACATTTACCGCGAACATTATAACGGCTATCGCGAGTTCGCCTCGCAGGTACAAATTGGGTCTCCTCGAATAAATTCGGGAAGTCGCATTCGTAGTCGAGGTCACCGGTCCATGAATTAAAGTCTCCTCCCAAAATAATCATACTATCAGGAAATTTAACCGAAAAGGAATCAAGAACAAGCTGGAGCGAAGAAAGCAACGAAGTGAGATCAGAATTTGGCGGGAAATAGAACGAACCCTGAATTAGAGAAATCGGAAATGATTTAATTAGAAGAAAAAGCCAGTGCGAGGAGGATTCAATCAGCACCGGTGACCCCGACGACGGCACATAAGTTGACAAGCCACCGCCAAATCTTCCTCTGGAACCTTCACGCGAGGCTTTTTTTATTATTTATTTGTTCTCAAAAATGTTTTCTTAAAATATTTTTATACTATTTATTAAATACTTATTCAATATTAATTACTCATTTTTTCTCCATTGTATAAAATAAGTTTTAAAAATGTTTTTAAAATATTTTTTTAAATATTTATTCATCATTGATCAGTATTTATTTATTTGTTAAACATAATTATTCCGTAAAATAATATTTTTAAAATGGTATTGTAATGTTTATCTAATAGTATTTTATAATGAAAGTTAACTAAAAATCTGTGAAATTCTCTTAAGAAATTCTGTAACGAAACTATCCATTTTTATAAAATGTTGTTCTAACAATACATACCTTGTTAATAAATTGCATTTTAGCACGTCAAGTTGCATCAATGACCGAATGCAGTTCCACAATCAAACTTATAGAATTGAGAAATTTTGCAATATTTAAAAAAATGTTTACATAATTTAAAAAATATTTGTTTTTATAATATTAAAAAAACGTTTTTATAACATTAATAAAATGTATCTGAAACAACAGAGCGTTATTTTTGCAGTTTTCCGAATAAAGTACCAATGGTAGAGTGGTTACAGCGAGTGCCTTACGCGCGGAGGACCGGGGTTCGATTCCTGTCAGGCGGAGATTTTTTTTCATTTCTTGGAAATTAAAAGAAAAAACTAATAAAATAAATATATTTACCTTAAAACTTGCCGTTAGACCAGAACAAATTGGTTGAAAATAACATGATAAAAATAGTAAAAGAAAATTTTTTGGTTTCTAATTTAAAAAGTATCATTATTTTTTTATTAAAAAATGTTTTTATAATATTAATAAAATGTTTTTTTATAATATTTAAAAATACGTTTTTATAATGGAAAAAATATAACCCATTATTTATAACATTTTTAAAAATATTTTAATAATGTTTTTCAATTAAAAAAATAACGTTTTAAAAATATTATTTTAATATTGCTTTGCTGATTGGGTAGTAGACCAGTGGTCGGCGTCGGGCGCGGTCGTTTTTTCGTGTTAAGCACCATAGGTTTGGAACAATACTTGGAAAGATGACCATCTGAGAACAGGTTTTTTAAAAATAAAATAAATTAGAAAATAAAGTTAAAAAAATTATTAAAATAAATAAAAAGTTAAAAAATATATAAAAAATGAAAAATAAAATAAAAAAGAATTCTTTTTTTTTTTACTATTACACGTTATGGCCCAACTATTATTGAAATATCTCGGCAATATTACTGCAACGGGCATGCAATATTGTAGCAATATTACAGTGATGATCATGCAATATTGCTGCGATAAAAAAAGGCGAACATTTCGCCTTGCAGCAATATTTCTGCAATATATATCTACAATATTGCTGCAATATTGAAATTTTCCTGCAATATTGCTGCAATATATTCTGCTGTACGGGTGAGGACCCAAAAAGCATTTTTTTTAATATCAAATTTAATATCATTTACTTAATATCAAATACTGTTTTTACATCGTAACAATTTAAAACGACTACCGGAGACATTGAAATTGTAGTTTGATGAAATAAATAAACATAGCAAAAGGAATGATGAAGCATGTAGTACACAAATTTCTATAGCAGTATCTGCAATTTTTAAATTAACACGAAACCAGAAAAAGAAAATCATTGCCTTTTTGGGTACCAGATTTTCCAAGTGATAAAAATGTTTTTATAACTAATTATATTACAGATCATAATGACCAACAGATGACAGGGATATAAAAAATATTTAGAACCAGAAACGTATTATTCCATTCCATCATCAACGTGGTTTTACTTGAAAAATGTACGTACAAAAAATTCAAATATTTATATGTAAATCATAATATGTAACGTAACTGCATTTTTAAATTTGAATCTCTAAGTTTCGTGTATCATAACGAAGTCTCGTTTAATTGGTAATCATTTAAGACTAAATGTCCGAACCAAGTAACTTGCCTTATAATTTTTGCACAGTCTCCAGATATACCAGCAAACGAAAAATTATTAAGAAGTATTGAAGATTGCTTAAAAAATTACTACAATCGATTTAAACCTTAGGGAACTGTATTTTATTAACTCTAGAGATGAAACGAACGTTTCATGAAAAAACGTTTGTAGGTGTTTGTAGTTGCTTAAAAAATTGCTACAAACGATTTAATCTTCAGGATATGATATTTAATTACCATTAGATATGAAATAAACGTTTGTAGTTGTTTGTAGTTGCATAAAAAATTACTACAAACGATTTAATCTCAAGGATATGTTTTTTGATTATCAGTAGATATGAAATAATCGTTTGTAGTTATTTGTAGTTGCATAAAAAATTACTACAAACGATTTAAACAGTAGGACATTGTTTTTTATTAACACTAGAGCTGAAACAAACGTTTGTAGTTGTTTGTAGGTGCGTAAACAAATTACTGCAAACTATTGAAACCTTAGGGCATTGTATTTTATTAACACTAGAGACGAAATGGCCGTTTATAGTTGTTTGTACTTATTTAAAAAGTTCAGCAAAGAACAAAGCGCAAGAAATTGCGTTTGATGATGATTAATCTCTAAAGGAACGATTGTAGCTGTTTTTGCAGGTATTCGTTACTTTTTACAAATAAATTGATATGCAATAAACTGCTTTGGTAACAATTGGACACAAAATTAATAGGGGGGGGGGGGGGGGACCATACTTTGGTATTAATTTTGTCGGTGAGAAGTGGGATTTAGCCAATGCAGAGTACCAATAATATATTTACACAAAAATTGAACATTTAAATAAATTAAAACAATTAAAAAAGAATTTTTTTTTATTTAAAAAAACGGTTTACTTTCTACTACAAACGGAAATTCCTTCACTACAATCAACTACAAACGATTCTATGTCGGAAAAAAATTTTAAACAAAAAATTTTTCAAAATGGGGTGCTGGACTATTATGGATCCCCTGTAACATTTTTTCGGCAACTACAAACAAAATTCGTTTCACTACATTCAATTACATTCAAAACTCTATCGAAATAGCGTTTTACATTTTGAATTATGAAAAGTCGGGTGCCAGCTTCATAGAGCTCTAGAAATAACGCATATAAAAATAACGCATAGAATTCGTTGCATGCGCCGTTTTCGTGCTGGTTGGCATAGTGCAGGTTTCGATATATTGGCCATCTTCTGACTCCTCACTTACCTCGTATCTCTCGTGTCGATCGCTGAGCGCCATCTTTTGTTCCCCGTCGGTATTTTTCTTAACCGACTCTTTAGTTCTTAAATTAATAACAATAAAGAAATCTTTGCTCGAACAGCGAGGGTTTCTATCAAAATTTTTATCGTGGTTCTACTTGTGAGGTCGGGTGCGGTCCGAAAAGCCGACAAATCAAAAAGCTGACAGGTAAAAAAACCGACAGTCAAAAAACCGAAACAAAAAAATAGTCTCATCGACGAGCTGACAGTCATTTATTGAAGTGTCGGTTTTTTGATGTTCGGCTTTTCGACTGTCGGTTTCTTTACCTGTCGGCTTTTTGATTTGTTGGTTTTTCGGCTTGCACCCTTTTTTTATCTATTCCTTAATATGATTGGATTTGAAGGGTCCTTATAATAGATCAGGCAGGTTGTTTTTGCATTGTAAGTTGTTGACCGGGTAATGCTGTCAGTTCCGTCATTACCTTTAGTAATGCCACATTTTGAACCTTATATTCCTATTTTAGAGAGTACGTTATCATTTCCACTTTCATTGATGAAGACGTGGAAAGAGAAAAATGGGGAGAAACAAACTTTTCTCAATGTTGATATAACTTACTCCGTTTGTGTTGTACGTTTGGATGCTTATGTATTTTTCTGAAAAGGACAATTATAGTTTTCGAAAGAATCATTTCGATTCATACGGCTGCGATACTATCCTTGTTACCGTCCGCTTATTTCCAAAGCTCTTCACTGCTCCGCTGTTAAAAACTTTCCATTACGAAACTTATGTAATAATAACATGATTATAATTGGTCAACTTCAGCCAGGTGAATGTTTAGAGTCTTCTTACACCCGTTGCTAAAAAAATTTAAAATCAATGTTTATGAACAGAATTGAATTATTTGTTTGTTTTTACAATCTAAGATTCTGACTGTGATAATTATAAAAATCCCGGCTTTTTTTTTTGGCATTTTTTTTGGCAAGTGTTTTCTATCGGAAACCAAATTCAGACGTTTCAATATTTCTGTTTTATTTAACTTTCAAGTCAATTGACCGACATATAACAAGAAAAATTTTTTTTTGTATATTAATTTAGATTTAAAAGCGGTCGAGAAATTATTTAGATGCTTCTTTGCATCGATTTATATTAATCTATGACAATAGACGTTTATCACTCTGCTAACCAGAATTAAAAAATCCTATGCTTGCCAACTTTAACTTGAGTTTATCAGTAGAAAGTTGTTTCGCAAATACTCAATAAACTACATACTGTAGCAATAACAATAAAAAATCACCATTTAAATTACATTTATAAGGCCGTCAAACTTTCACGAATAAATATCTTGCAAACTAAAACTTATTTAAGCATATTAAGAAATTTTATGGAAAATGATGAGAGCTTATATGAATAAAGTAACTTCATTATTATTTTGAAATTTTCTAATCAGAAAAATCATCTAAATAGCATTTTAAATTCAATTTTGTTCGTTCTCGTTTATTGGGTGAGCTCGAGTAAATTTCTTAGACTCTCGGTTCAAATTTTCAATTCATTAAAAACCGAAATGTCGGCATTTAAACTCGTTTAATTCCTTCTTGTTTGATGGGATTTGAAATATTATTGCAAGAAAACTAGAAATATAAGTTAAAATTTTAATTTTCAATCTTTTGATGTTTAGAGACGTAAACGTGACATCACGAATGATACGACAGAGGACAATGAAAGTTTAAACAAAAATGCAAAGCATGAAGAATTGACCCAGGAGATATTTGTGTATGACAACAGTGACAATGCAAATAACATAGGACAATCTATAATAAATATTGAATCTAATGTAGGATTCAGTGAATGTACCGAAGATGAATCTATCAATGCCCTTAGGGTAAGAAAATATAAAAGTGATTTTGAAAATAGTAGACAAATAGCCAAGTCACAGAACTTATGGAATTGTGAATTTAATAGGGGAAATGGTCCCAAAGAAAACGGCCCCAAGGTGGACACCATGGGAAAATTTTCCGCATTAGGGGTAGCACTAAATACGTCATCTCGATGTTATTAATTGCAAAGACGAAGATTTTGGTTAAGTTTCGAGTAGATAAGTTCTGCGCGTTTCTTTCTAACACGAACGTCATTAAATATCCATTAAAAAAATTTAGAGAAGTTTCTTCATGAACGTGTTAAAGTCGTCAAAAGTAACTCTGTTGTAGAGACAAATCTTGTTTTTATTGTGTTTTTTGTATAAGGCAATAATATTCGAAATAAATATGATTAATATTAAGTACTAAGAAATTATTTTACCGATGCTTAAAAAATAGCGTAATGGCCCTAAGGTGGACACTTGTCCGCAAGACAGACACTCATGAAAAACGTGTGCAGGTGCTATCTTGTATCAACGTGTACGATTACAAAAATAAGCTTTATATCAGTTTTGACGATTGTATAATTAATAATAATAAAATGCACTGGTTGTCAAAATTGGATAGCATCATCCAAGCGAAAAACTAAGTTTGAATTATGCTTCTATGATTATATAAAGCAAAAATAAGTAATCTTAAATAAAAATAAATGTTTTGCATTTTGTTTTTCAACATTTTATAAAGAGTTTTGGGATGATGCCCACCTTGGTCCCACTTTTTTTTTGTTAAAATTTATTTATTTTTTTTTTCAAATGAGCTTAAATTTTATTTTTACTAGTAATATCAGAAAATGTGTTTGGTAGAAAGTTATCAAATGAGTTAAAGTTTCGAGGCATATGTCAGTGACTGCATTATATAGTGCGGTTGGGGTTCTACAGTTGTTCAAAAGAATGGGTGTCCATATTGGGGCCCTCTTCCTACTCTGAGGGTGTATTCCGATAGGGTTTACGACAGTAACCGAAAAATTTTATAGGTTGGCACCACTGACTCTTATTATTGGAAGTGTGCTGATCTCTTAACCCTTTCAGTCACAGATGCCGATATATCGGTGCCCCGAAAGTGAAAATGAAAATTCACCATAATTTTTATTTCTATTGCAAATTTTTAATTTTTTTTCATTTCTAAGTCTCTATAGATATAAAATAAAACATTTTATATATAATTTATGTATAATTTCATGTCTTTTTTTATATAATCAAATTTATATAAAAAAAAACACGCCCTTTTTCAAGTCTAATTCGATTGTACCGAAAATCGATAATAAACAGGCCCTCGAAGTCGTACCTAAGAGGTTTTTGGGATCGCTGAATACGAATCTGGTGACAGATTTTCAAAATTCAAAACGCTTTTCCGAAAATTGAATGCGATATAAATAATTAGATTCCCTAACGTTCCCAACTTTTGATCCGTCATATTGGATCCACCATTTTGAATTTTGAAAATCTGATATCAGATTCGTATTCAGCGACCCCAAAAACACTCTAAGTAGCGATTTTTATGAGAATCCGCTAACGTTCCCAACTTTTGATCCGCCATATAGGATCCTCCATTTTGAATTTTGAAAATCTGACACCACATTCTTATTCAGCGACCTCAGAAACTATATATGCTGTACAGTTTGTAATTATTTGTCTATTACCTTAATGGCGTGACTGAAAGGGTTATGGGTAAATTCGATGAAGCGAAAATTTCCGCGCGAAGTCGCATTTTAGCTAATGGCGTTTCAGTTAGAAAGAGATAGCTTGAACTGAAATATTATTGGCGAAAAGGCGAATCCGCACGGAAAGAGCCTCCGTAAGCCCCATGCAAAAAATGCCCGTTTTAAATGCGATTTTTCCGTACCTCGATTTCTGAAACTTTTTTAATGCCAAATGTTTACTTTTAATGACCCAATAATCCCCGAAAAATTTCAAGATGAGCATATGTGTCGGTTAAAAAATATAGGGGGCAAAGTGGAGTCAAATTAAAGTATACGAAATTACTATATTTTTTCAACTTTGATCCCCTATATTTCTTAAACAGGGCATATGCTCATCTTGAAATTTTGCAGGGATTATTGGGTCATCATATGGAACTGTTTGGCATAAAAAAAGTTTCAAAAATCGAGGTACCGAAAACGCTCATTTTTTGCGCATGCTCTTTCCGCCCCATATGAATCCACGCGAACGTGTCAACTGTATATATGAATATATGTATGTACACATGAATGTACAAACTCGACTTCTCAGCATAATCTTAAGATAATAAAATAAATAATAATCGGAAACCTATTATGAAACATCTTATGGACATGTACTCTAGTGCACTGCGTATACATCATATTGGTTGTGTGTAACAGAATGGACCATAGGGAAATCTACGTGTAACTGAAATAATGTAGACATTAATTTTGAATTTAAGTTTATAGTACTCCTAAGTTCTTCAAGAAAAGGAAAATTTATTAATATAAGTATAATATATTTATAAGCGAAAAATAATCGATTCGTATATTTTTATATCGTCCCTTAAGAAGGTTTAACGATTGAACTAAGCACAGGAAACCCTTAAATGCATAATAATAGGCATGCACATATGCAGTAAAACTAATTTCCTTAAAACTCGGTATCTGGTTGGTTTTTGGGTTGCTGCTTTCAAACCTGAAGTCAGATTTACAAAAATAAAAACAAAAAAAAAACACACACATACAGATATTAAGTTTTATGGAAATTACTTTTACGTCGTATGTATATGCATATTATTATACATTTTAGGGGTTTTAAGCTCAGTTTCGGCACTTAAACCTTCTTCAGGGCCTATATAAAAAAATCACATATCGAATATGTTTCGGAGTTACTATTTACTTTCACACCGTAAGATTATGAGTCGAATCCAAGGAACTCTTTTATAATCTCTTACAAGAACGTTTTATTTATATTTAATCTATTTCTATTGATGTAGTTGGAAAATCGACTATCCTGTATTCCATTCTCTCGCACTTACCAAGTACAAAAATGCAGTGTTTGTCAATACGCGACAATATGAGTTCCGTCAGTTGGCTCATAGAATTTAGGAGATAAAACATAAATTACGAAAATCACTCAATAACGTTTCTTCCTTTTAATTTCTCCCCGAACTCCGAAATTCGCCATTAATAACCTCGGGTATTCTTAGGCTGTGATATCGAATTAGATATTTATAATATATATATAAATCTTTTCATTCATTGCAGGGTTGTGTATGTCCTGCAAGCCAAGAAAACATCTTTAATGACAATTTTAACGACGTAATTAAATTACTTTCGGAAGATTTAGACGATATAATTAATGATACTGATAACATAGAGGTAAATGCCCGATATATCAGATATTTTTGAGTTATCGATGATTACTAACATTCCATATTACATTTCTCTTCTGTTTCATATATTTCGACCTTTTAGAAGGAATGCATACAAATTTCTTCAGATTTCCGTATTTCTCATAGTTTTCAAGATATTTAGGAATATTTAATACGTAGTCGTTTTACTTTTGTCGTTTTCCATTACTTTTAGCAAAGAGATATATTTTCATGAAAATTAAGAAATTAACACATATTTAATAATGACAAAGCTATAACGTTAGGTATTTTTTCAACGTAGATATCAGAACGAGAACGGAATGAAATGTAATATTTAATATTAACGCGGCAGAATTAGACGATACATAGAACGGTTTATAAACCGGGCTGATAGAACGATCAGAAACGGTATATATCCACCCCTAACGAAAAGATCGGTTAGAAGCCGGACAAAAACAGATGCTCGTGTACTGCATGCCGAGTGGAAAGGAAACGAGGACCCGTTCCATACAAGCCAGGCGAAAGAAAAATGAGGACGGAAAACCGACAGTTCAGCAAGTTACTCTAAGAAACAAAGAATAGTCTAATCGCATCTGAGGCGGACTATGAAGCTTTGAGAAGATGCAGACCATTTTATACTATTTCGTAGCGTGGTGAAAGTCATTTTTACCAAGGGACGCCCCACTGGATGCTGGGATCTTATAATATTACGAAAATATGAAAGGCCCCAATAGAGATTCCCAGGGCTCCATCGTCCAATTTTGGTGGGATTGAGGTCTTTCGAAATGTCTCTTCTTGTGCCGGGTATGTTCGGAGGATAATAATGGAGCCACTTTGCTATATAGCACGGAGCTAGTAACGGAACCACTTTGCTATATAACAGTGAGCTGAAAGTACAAACAGTTGAGAACTCGCGGCTTGTGTTCGTGTATTGTCTCTACGCACCAACGTTACAGTCGGGCAGTATACTGTAAAAAATGTTGGCGTCAAATTATTACAATTGTAAAATTACTACTTTATTAGTGCATAGTAACTTTACTACTGCAAAAGAGCAATTTCACTACTTTATTATTATTATTTCTTTTTTTGGTGGACGGGGGAATGTTTTTAAGCACCATAATGTCCCACGAATACGATGTATAATTCGTGAGCCACCGTGTGTCAGCCTCGTAACTCCCGTGCTATAGTTTAATAAATTGATGACATCAGAAATACTAAATTTCTTGGAAGTATCCAAGTCCTTTAGTCATTTTGTCTTCATCAATTTACCACACTCAGCCGCAAGAGTACATACCGACTAAACCCCCTCCCAGTTTGAATCCGTTTGAAGATGCCGAGGTAGCTCCGATGCTAATTCTCGACCTCTTCAAACTCACTGCAGCCACTCTCCCGACCTAGGAGTGAGCGGAGGCAGGTTCCTTGTTTCATCCATTACGTAATCGATCGTGCAATCTGAGTAGACGAAGCGACCCAAGGATTACAGCCTTCTGCATACCACCAGCAATTTCGTATCTTTGGTTTTTACATTCTTCAATGATGTTGGGATTTTCCAGAAAGCTCTGTCCCATTCCCCCTAGGACGCCAATAATCAGTACGATTGTTTTTACCCGGAAACTCGGATGTTGTCGTAGATTTGCATCCAGTGCCTGATATTTGGTTTTCTTTTCATCCTCTTTGATA
Organism: Trichopria drosophilae; assembly: GCA_030407085.1. Classification (NCBI taxonomy): domain Eukaryota; kingdom Metazoa; phylum Arthropoda; class Insecta; order Hymenoptera; family Diapriidae; genus Trichopria; species Trichopria drosophilae. The sequence continues at coordinate 105,780,994 of CM059583.1, read as the reverse complement.
GCGATGTTCTATTCCGCCGGCGCAGCAAATTCAATTACATATATTCTTTTTCGCTGTCGGTCAAAGAGGACAATATCGATGGGTCCTAATAGAAAAAACGTATCTCTGGTGGATCAATATGAAACAACTTATCTTTCGCGTTTCGATTTGAAAGGACGTAACTCGAAATTTGACTGCTGTTGAATATTGAAGGTTATATGATTTTTAATCCCAAGAATCAATTCTATTAAGTCGTATAAATATAAGAAAATTCAGTTATAGCATGAATGTTTATAGAGTGATATTTTTATATCAATTAATATAATAAATTTTATGTTTATCGCGTGTTAAATTGAAAAGAAAAAACCATATAACCTTCGATTCAATAACAGTCAAATTTCGAGTTACGTCCTTTCCAATCGAAACGCGAAAGATAAGTTGTTTCATATTGATCCACCAGAGATACGTTTTTTCTCTTAGGGCCCATCGATATCAGGTTTTCTGGCCTGTATAGTTGCACTGGTATTGAATGAGAAATTCCAATATAATTTGCATCTCTCATTCTCTACTACAGATTCAGCGTCCCCCTGATGGTATGGTGGTTCTGGAGTGTCGTCAATGGTATACGTTCGTCTGAGATGGAGGTAGAGAACCTTCAATGCCTCCTTATGGCAGAAGATGTACTCCGAACGAAGACATATCGGACAAGCCGATAGTAAATGCATTATTGTCTCTAGTTCCCCTCTGCAAGCACGGCATCTTGCATCCGGGACCTCGATGTGCATTACATCTCGACGATGCGCTAGCGTGTCGAACACCCCATCCTGACAGGCTGTTATGAAACCCTCGATCTAGGATTTCAATCCGGCGCTTCTTAGGAACCCAAATGTTAGTTTCGTCGATAAACTTTGTTGGATAATGTTGCGCGAAAAACGCCATGCAACAGTTTATCGGTTAAATGGGTTTTGAGTCGGGTTATTTGCTGACTAGTTATTTGGGATTTAAGATCTTTTATACCCACACTTCTTACAGACCACTCCGATGTTTGAGCGTCTATCCCGAACTCGTATGGTAAACCGAGTTTCTCACATGCCTGTCTAGCTTTCGTATAAAGGAAAGCATTTTTCCCTTGATGTTCATGGCATTGCACCAAACCAATCAGGGGGTCACCCAATCTGCAGAGAACCAAATGTGCAACCTCTAAAACTATGCGGACATGAAGATCTTCCAGACTTATGAGGCCCCCTCCATCCCGTCGTGGTAAGTACAGACGTTCAATAGATGAGCGCTTGTGTAGACTTCTATTGATGTTCATTATTTTTCGTGTATCTACATCAAGGGCATGCAACTCGTCGACGGTCCATTTTATTGCACCAAAAGTGAACAATATTTGTGGCACTGCAAGCATATTGGTGGCGGACACTTTTTTTTTTTTCCTGACAATTCGGAAGACCAAATATGACGGTGTTTCCGCTTGTAGTTTTGACGTAACTGATGTTTTGCTATGTGGGCATCTTGTCTCCCATATTTTGGGACGCCCAAGTAGCGATACGTCTCACCTTCTTGCAAGTGCTGAATGATTCCTTCGGCGAGTTGGATGTTATCAGCCTCATCTATAGTTTTTCCACGTATCAAATGAACGATTGCACACTTATCAAATCCAAATCCCATACCTATATCCTGCGAGTATCTTTAGACCACCTCAATTTGTTTACGTAACTCCGCTTCATTTTTCGCGTGCAGTTTTAAATCGTCCATATACAATTGGTGGGTGATTTTGTGTACGCGAAAATTCGGTGGTCCGCATAAATACCCCTCTGTTTCTCGTAAAGCAACAGATAGTGGTAATAGTGAGATGCAGAAGAGAAGAGGGCTGAGGGTGTTATCCTGGAATACCCCACGTCGGAAGTAAATCCAGTCTGTGGACACGATTCGTTTGTCGGATCTTATGATGAATCGAGTTCTCCATTGTGACATCAATCTCTTCATGCATTTCACTACAGTTGAATGTTGTTTATTTAAGGTGTCTTCCCTCCCTTGCGGGTTTAAGGCACCCCCCCCCCCCCACGGGGGAATGGGGCCAAATTTGGGTGATGCGCCAGCACCGCTGGTTGTGCACACCCAGGTGTACAACAAGTCAGCTACCACATTATTAGCAACAAGGTGCCTGCCTTGATGCTTCTGTTGGTTCAGAGAACCTTTCTAACGTTGCCACGACCCGCTAGAGGCCAACCCTCTTTGCGGTTACTGCCTAACGGACACGGCACGCCGTAGCGCTCCCCCGTGTGGAACCCGCCGGCAGGGGCTTGACACCGCACCCTAGCTCCCCAGTACGGTGGGTCTCTCGAGTCGTTTCACGATCAGGCATTCGTCGACACAGACCAGCCGAACGATCGGGTCCGTGAGGTCGTCAATTCTCAAAACTTGCTAAGAGAAGCGGATCTTTCTAAAGCATTGCTCCTCTTCGAGCTCGGGCACTTCGACCCCTCACTCTTCCACAAAAATTGTGGACGGAGAATACCCGCTCCGCTCTCTTCCACAAGTCCCCTGCGGGGGCATTTCACTACAGAAGGGTGTACCTTCGGGCACGTTAGTATGTCAAGAATCAAGTCGTGCGATGTAGTCATACGCTTTCTTATAATCGAGTAAACCAACCGACAAATTACGATTATATACCGCAGCTTCTTCACCGACGCATCTATCGATTAACAAACATTCTCGACATCCGGATACACCTCTTCGACAGCCACGTTGTTCATAAAACTGCTGCCAGACGGGGTTAATTGCCGACAAGGTTCTGTTATATAAAATAGTGGTAAAAATTTTGTAGATGGTATTGAGGCAAGTTATAGGTCGATAATTGTTTGGATCTGACAAGTCTCCACCTTTTGGGATGAGCACTGTCCGGTCCTCTGTTAGCGATGATGGTAATCTTTCTCCATTGAGAAACGAGGTAAATATGCGTGCTAGGTGTTTGTGGGTGGATATGAACTTTTTCCACCAATAGCTACTTAGCCCATCGGGGCCTGGGGCGGAAAAATTCTTTAAGCCCCGCATGGCATTCTTTACCTCGTTCTCAGTGATTATTGGCAGCTCCATCTGCAATTCATCGGGTTGTGTTGAATGGAGCTGTTTAAACTTAGCTAAAGCCTGGGAATTTCGTAACCGCACTGGTGTCTCATATATACTCTTCCAGAAATCTTAAACCCTTTCTATAGTTGGTGGCTGCACTATGGTTGGAGAAGATTTTTCAAAAAGTCGTTTGGGGCTCACTTGAAACATGTCATTATCACGTTTCGCCCTGAGTTTCTTCTCCAACTTCTTTTTTGATGTTGTCATAATTCTTATTTTGTCCCGTATATGTTGAGAGATGGAATTCAATTTGATGTTATTCAGTGTATGAAAGCCTGCCCGCAGATCTCGTGCAATTTTTTTAATTTTAGGCGAGAATTTCCTGCCTTCCGTTAAATAACTTATCACACACTGTATACGGGACGCACAGCACCTGGCAGAATCAATCTTACATTGTATCGATCGTATTTGCTGCTTCAACCTCATCTCAACGTCTGAGGTACGTGTGTCTTTTTGTTGAGCAACGACAAAACTAGCAGCTTGATACAATGTTTCATTGATACTCCGTAGGTCGCAGTTTTCTGGAAGAGTATCCAGAAATCTTTCACTGGCTGCCTTGAACTCATCAGGCTTGGGTAGGTGTTTATGTTTAATACACCACCTTCTAGGTAGTAAGTCTGGCTCCTCAGAAAAATCAACGTTTTCACCAGGGTCAATGTCATCCTCTGGACGGTTTGTAAGTTGATCTGATTCCTGCCGTTCTGGAGTAGGCGTTGTAGGTCGGTATTTGATCCTAATCAGATAGGCTGCATAGTCGCGGAGTTTTTGCTCCGAAGATTGTTCCGTTAGTTCTGGATGCATTTCCAGCCACAAACGATACAATCTTTTCATGTAGCCGCTCCGATTAGGAGCAATACTTTGCGTATAGCATAATATCAGATCGTTCCTTAGATCGTCCGTCCACTCAAATCGTTGTCCAGGGGCGCGCCTGGTTCGTCGATAGCCCTGTGCATCCTGTTGTCCCCCTAAACTTTGGGCATGGGTTGCCTCCGATGCAACCCGATTTTCGGGGGCTCTACTGTGCAATGGTCTCGCAACAATTCTTTATTGAGGCTAAGTTGTCGACCCGTCACCTCAGGCCTTTCAGTCGCCTTTTACGACAGGCAGGCTTACCCTGGAAGTATTCTTTTCCGCCCCCAGACGGTTTTATTATTTTTGTTATTGTTGTTGTTATTGTTATTATTATTATTTTAATAATAACTTTAACAACAACATTGGTTTCTTATGTCGCTCAATCTGTACGAAAAGTGAGAAATTTTTGCTCAAATCTCTACCAGATCAGCGTGAAAGGTCACTGCAACCACGCCCCAAACCATGAGGTAGGTGATTGCAGTGTCAGTCATGAGTCGATTCCCGTATGACAGCACCTCGAAAAATGTTAAACAGACAGCATGGTTCGTCTTACATATCGCGAACTGCTGCTTGTAAACAATTCCGAAAAACTGCCAGATCGGGGATCGAACTCACGACCTGCGACTTCGTAGTCCAGTACGCTACCGCCTGTGCTACGAAGCCGGTTATTATTATTATTATTATTATTATTATTCAGAGATCGTGCTGCTCACAAAAAAACGAGTTACCCCGCTCAATGAGGGTGGGAGACGCGATGGTCCAGACAAAACATTCCATCAAGTACCTGGGGGTGATGCTGGATAACAAGCTAACCTTCTGGGAGCAGATCCGTAGAGCAGCGGACAAAGCGAGGTCCTCTCAATAACATCGTGAATTTTAAGATCGGAGGTCCCTCGAGGAAGTCGTATAGCGGCGCCACCCGGATATGAAATCCCTTACGGGTGTTCCTGGGTGGCTTTACCACATTAACATCTGCCGCTGGTAACGATGGACATTACCCTGAAGTGTTCCGGTGTTACTTTCATGTTCTTGCTTGTTACACCTGGCCATGGAAGGGAGGGTTTAGGCGGTCGCCCCGCTGCTGATATCCTGGATGTGTTGGGATTTATCCTTTCCCATCCCGGGTTAAGGCGGTCGGGGGGAACCGTCACACCAGCGGATTACCGGCTCAACCTCGGTTGGGAAGGTGCCCGCTGAAAATCTGCACGCAGATTTTCCCTTTTTTTACCATCGCAAAAAAAAAATTATTATTACTATTATTATTATTGTTGTTGTTGTTGTTGTTATTATTTATTTTATTGTTTTTTTTCCGGGTCGTAAATCTGTTCACAGACATAGTGACGGGTTCCTGAAACCGCCGAAGTCCGAGACGAGAAAGGATAAATCCAAGTCGCATCCAGGACATCGACAGCAGAGGGACCGTCCAAACCTGCTCTCCCCTAGCCGTGGGTAACAAGCATAAAAATGCAAGCAACACAAGGGAAGGGATGAGTAATATCCACCATGCCCAGGCCTTATCCACCCCGGAAACCGCGTTAGCATTACTTCAGGGTGGGGCCACGTTCTTAGCCTTAAGGGCCTCTACGGGTCTTACCATACCAAGACGCCACGTGGCGTCTCTGCCCTGACTTTAAGGGAGCGACGGTGTTATTGTCGTGATCCGTTCGGCTGCCGTCCGCGCGCTTCGTGCATGCGTAGCAGCGAGGCTCATTGGCGCACGTGGCTGCCTTATGGCCTTCGCCGCCACATCTCCAGCAACGGGAGCTACGGTCCTCACCCTTGCAATCCGCTGCCAAGTGGCCGTAGCCTTGGCAACGATAGCATCTGGGCGATTCTCGCGCCTCCCGCACCCGGCATCGAGTCCACCCGATTTTCAGGCGACCCGCCTCTATCATTTCTCGCGCCTTTCCTTCCGCCAACTCCACGAAGGCCAGGATATTGCCCCCTGATTCTTCGCTGAGTTAGGCGGATTCTCACGTCGTCGGAGTAATCCCTGTATCGAATTGCGTGGTGCCACTTGTGTACGTCAAGCCGCCATCGTCCCAGAATAATTATGGTAACCCAGTTTATTCTCGTGATGTAACCTAAACTTGATGATTACGTGACGATCATAGGAAAATCGAGTTACTGCAGATATTTTGCGTTATGTGCGCACAATGTAAAAGTGTTAGTCATCCAAAAAAATATTTGGGAAATAACAAAGATGGAAACTACAGGAATGTCGTAGACAATACGATAAAATATCTACGTATATGTCAAGAAAAATGAGGTATGAACATAATGGCGGACTATGACCGGCTAGGTGCATAAAGGGTAGCTATGTACGATACGTAGGTAAACTCGCAAGACAGTCACTATAGGTATATATATATTATTATAATAATAATTATAATAATACTTCGAATTACGTTTACGGATCCGCCCTTATACCCCGGCAAACGCCATTATGTTCTGAGAAAGGAGAATAAAGAAGAATAACTCACGGAGCTGTAGAGAGCACGATGCATACTCGTGGTTCACACTCACACGGCTTTCCCCTCGTGTGGACTATGTACGATTAAAAGCAACGACGAGGAAGAGCAACGTATTTCCCATTGCATACTTATAGGCGATAAACGTGCTTATTGTCACATTTTTACGTTCTCAGAAGTATAATCATTTTCAGATTCACCTTCAGCATCGCCCTGCACCTTCCTCTAGTCCTCAGTTTTCCTTATAATCCGAACATCAGGAAAAACTAACAAATGTGTTAGTTGTATGCGTTTGCATATGTGTTTACTAATAAGCTCAGGATTGGTATTGATCTGAGAGAAATATTTTTGTCTTTCTCGCTATAAAAACGTGTTTTATAATACTTTTTTTAGGTTAGCTCTGTAATTCACTGAGCCTATTTTTTTTATTGAGGATTTTTATCCAGCGGGTCAAAATACTTGAGAATTATGTAGTCTCTTTCGCACATCTATTCTTTTCTCCTACCAAATAATCAAAATCGTACCCTTTTCGCTACACACCTATCTGTGTATTTTCGCACCATCATCTTACAGTTTTCTTCCACTATTATAAAATTTATTGTCATTTTTCCTTATTGATATGTACTTTTCAGGAACAAAATGAGGCGGTCGATGACTATTTCAATGACGAAATTGTTGCCGATGATAATACTGAGAATTACGATGATGAAGAAGAATTCTTAGATGCAAATGACGACACCTCCCCTTATGATAACGAAGGCATTTCTTTTGGAAAATCCTTTTCTTCGCTTGAAGAAATAATTAATAGCGAAAATTTGAAAAAACCAATTCCTGTGACTGCGAATAAAACTGTGGGTGAAGTTATTCTTATGATTTTGAAATTTTGTCTTGTGCATGCGCTCACCTTAACTGCAATGGCCGACTTATTTAGTATGGTTAATTCAATTTTTTCGGAAAATTTTTTACCAAATTCTAGATACTTTATCGACAAATTATTTTATTCAAGAAAATGTACTAGACTGCACGGAATATGTACTCACTGCGGTGCATATATAGGGTAATTTGAAAGGAAGGATAATTTTTTGGAGTGTAAAAAATGCAAAAAAAAGATCAATGACAAAAATTACGCATATAAAGATTTTTTTGTTTTCATGGACGTGGCATCTCCAATTTCAAAATTGATAGAGACAAATAGCCAATATTTTAGTGACATTATGAAAACCGTAAATTTCCAGAGCAACCAGATTCATGATATTAATGATGGGAACTTATACCGTAAAATTACCAAAAGTTTAAAACTTGATGATCGTCAAACATTTGCAACTGTAACATTCAATACAGATGGGGCGCCTTTATTTAAGAGCTCGTCATATTCTATTTGGCCTATTTTTTTAATGCTGAATGAGGTACCATATAAGATTAGAAGCAAGGAATTAATTCTTGCTGGATTATGGTTCGGAAAAGATAAGCCTAAAATGAATGTGTTTCTCGATCCATTCGTTAAAGAAATGAATGAATTGTCACGCGCGGGAGTTAAGTGTGTAATAAATGGTATAGAGGTTTTCATTAAGATTTTCACATTGGTTTGTTGCGTTGATGCAGTTGCGCGTGCACCGGTTCAAGGTTTTTCCCAATTTAATGCCAATTATGGTTGTGATCAGTGCCTTCACCCCGGTGAATGGGTCCGATGTGGTACTAACAAATCGAATAAATCGCGTGGTACGATGAAGTATCCTCTAACAGCGGATGTAGTAGCAAGAAGAAATGTTAAGGACACTCTAGACCACATGAAAAAAGTGGAAGAACTTGCAAAACAAAATCCTAATAAACGTATTAAACCTATTTATGGAGTGAAAGAGGAATCGCCATTAATTTATTTATCGTTCTATGATATTATTCGCGGTTGCATGGTTGTTTGCATTGTTTCTCTGGAGTTGCAAAGCAATTTGCCACTATGTGGTTTGGTAATTAAAAAAAAAGTGGATTGCTTCCTAAGTCTACAATATCTAAAATCGATGCACGTATGATGTCTATCAAAGCACCGAATCAAATAGTGAGGCTGACACGACCATTTTCTGAGAAAGAATTTTGGAAAGCCCGAGAATGGGAAAATTGGTGTATATTTTATAGCATGATTGTTTTGAAGGGTTTATTGCCAGATCAGCTTTTGATGCATTGGGCCTTGTTTGCAGAGGCTTTTTATTTATTAAATAAAGATAAGATAAACATTTGCGAAGTAGATTTCGCCGATAGACTACTTCATGAATTTGTAGGTAAAGCAGAAATGTTATATTCAAAATTAGCAATGACGTTTAATGTACATTCACTTCTACATGTGGCCCAAAGTGTTCGTGACTGGGGTCCATTATGGAGCCATAGTTCTTACGCGTTTGAATCCGGAAATGGCGACTTGTTAAAAATGATACATGCTGCTAAAGGTGTTCATCACCAGCTATGTCGGAGAATAAGCCTTAAATATAGTTTAGTAATATTAGGAAAAGAAAAAATCTTCAATTTTTCGTGATGCGGTCAAAATACATTTTTTTTTATTGATATGATACGTCTCGGTGACTAGATGTGTCACCCTCGTGAGTCATCTATTTAATTAAGATACAATCTAAGAATAACAAAATAAAAAGTGTTAATCATTAAAAAAAATTTTTTATACAATAAAACTTCGAGGACTATAATTCTAAATTAGCGTGGTAAAAAGTACAAACAACTTACATAAAAAATAGATACTTTTGCCAGGTCTCAAAAACTAGGATCATTATTAATTGATTCGGTTATAAAGCAAAATTCTGTAATAAATGATTTAAACTATATTTTATTTGAAAAATGACATTAATAATTTTTTTTAAATTCGAAAAAATGAATATGGATAAAAATTAATAATTAATAATGTACCTGTACAAATTTTGACATCTTTGAAGGAGACCTTAGATGTAAGTAGCACGCACAAGCTTATCGTTCTGATGGTTAACGAGTAAGTGACTTATTACAATTAGAATTTTCGGATTGTCGCATATTTAACGATGAAAGTAAAATTTGAAAATAACGTTGTTAGTTTTTCGGGAATCTCTAGTGTGCATATTCAAATTCGAAATATTGACACCAATAGTAAACATATTCAATAAAAAGGCATGAAAAGGAAGTTATTTACGAAAATTCAGAAATTCATCACATTACTTCAAAAGAGTAAAGTAATTGGATGGAAGTTTCGAAATCTCAAATCTTATATTTACTGCATTTTTATGCTTTTTTATATAGTAATTTTCCAACTCTAATCTTTTTCTGAAATTGTTTTCTTTGGCTAAAATGACAGTATTATTGTAATCAAAGGCATGATTAGTTTTTAAACGATGTTTAGTTAATCCTGTATGATGTTCTTCAGATTTTACTTTCATCGTTAAATATGCGACAATCCGAAAATTCTAATTGTAATAAGTCACTTACTCGTTAACCATCAGAACGATAAGCTTGTGCGTGCTACTTACATCTAAGGTCTCCTTCAAAGATGTCAAAATTTGTACAGGTACATTATTAATTATTAATTTTTATCCATATTCATTTTTTCGAATTTAAAAAAAATTATTAATGTCATTTTTCAAATAAAATATAGTTTAAATCATTTATTACAGAATTTTGCTTTATAACCGAATCAATTAATAATGATCCTAGTTTTTGAGACCTGGCAAAAGTATCTATTTTTTATGTAAGTTGTTTGTACTTTTTACCACGCTAATTTAGAATTATAGTCCTCGAAGTTTTATTGTATAAACAAATTTTTTAATGATTAACACTTTTTATTTTGTTATTCTTAGATTGTGTCTTAATTAAATAGATGACTCACGAGGGTGACACATCTAGTCACCGAGACGTATCATATCAATAAAAAAAATGTATTTTGACCGCATCACGAAAAATTGAAGATTTTTTCTTTTCCTAATATTACTTGGAACGACGGTCGACTATTTCTTCAATGAATTTATTTCATATAATTTAACACGGATTGTACAAAAAAATGAGCTTCCGACGTTGGATTCGAGAAACGTATGGAAACAGCACACTTTTTTTTTAGACAGTTGGACCAGGCTTTTGTCGTTTGAAGCAAAAATTCTGAATCAGAGGACATTTTTAATGAAATGCCGAAAGCAACGACTGTTACCAAATCATCTACACAATAGCAACATCTGTTTAGGACGCAACTTCTCTCAATTTAAAATATACAAACAATTTTTAGATTATAGTCAAAAAGCTAAATTTAAAATCTTAAACTTGGAAATTTCGGATTTAGAATTACAAATTTTAGAAATCAAAAATCAAAAATTAAATATTTTAAAACAAATTACAAGCAAATTACCTATATATATTGTACATAATTTCTTATTTTTTGAACAAAAAAATTCACAAGGTTAAATAATATCAATAAGCAAAGATTCATAAAGAAATTTAATTGGTTAACTTATAATCGAAAAATTTATCAAATTAAGAATATAAAAATAATTAACATAATTACAAATTAAGAATATAAAATGAATGGTTTCGAAATTTATCAGGAAAACATATACCGAACGAAATTGTAAACATTGTCGCCCTGGGACCCAAACATGCTTTCCCAATAGATTGTGCAAATGATTTTCCGTTACCGAATATTATTGCTTCCATAGAATACGGTATTTCTAAGATAAGAAGTAGACATCTGCCAGAGAACATCCTGTTAGATGAAGTAAAAAATGAAATCAGAGACTCCTGTGTCAATGTAATACATAATTTTCAAGCCAATAATAATAGATATGAATCTACTAATTCTATGAATGATGAACTACATTACAAAAATCTAAATAAGAAAGTAAAGTCTTTTATGAAAGAAAATACAGACATATTTTTTACGCTTGCCGATAAAGGTAACTGTACTGTTGCCTTAAATAAAAATGAATATATTCAAAACATGCTAAATATTTTACAGGACAATAATACTTATAAAACTTCTGTTTATACTTATGTTTCCACTTTAACTTCAAAAACCAACCATCTTATTAAATCTTGGGCTTTAAAAGAATACATTACAGAGACACAAAGAAAACGTTTGTATGTTAATAAAGCGGTAGTTTCACGTGCATATGGACTCCCGAAGATACACAAGATCAACAATCCACTACGAATTATTGTGTCAACTATAGACTCTCCAACTTATAAATTGGCAAAATTTTTATCAGATATTTTGAGTCGTATAAAAGTAAATTCAAAACACAGTTTAAAAAACAGTTGGGAATTAAAAAATAAGATCCAAACAAAAGTCATACCAAACAATTTTATCTTATGCTCAGTAGATGTTATTTCTATGTTCAAAAACATTTCACTTAAACTAGTAGTACAAGTTATTATTAAAAATTGGTCAAAAATATCTGTTCTTACAAAAATTACAAAAGGTGAATTTATTGAAGCAATTACATTATGTTATAATTCTACTTTTTTTCAATTTCAAAATCAAACTTATCAACAAATTTTTGGACTGCCTATGGGATCGCCTCTCTCACCTATATTAGCAAATCTAGTACTTGAATTCTTACAAGACCGTTTATTACCCAAACTAAGTTTTAAACCAACCTTTTTTTATCGATATGTCGACGATATATTAACTTGTCGTCGATCCCCATAGATAAAAAAGATGAATTTTTACAAGCGTTTAATTCCTTTAAAAAATTCGACAATAGATTACAATTTACTTTAGAAACTGAGAATAACTCCAGTATTAATTTTTTAGACATAACAATTATTAAAAAAACTGATGGTAATTTGATGACTAACTGGTATCATAAACAAACATGGTCAGGCAGATACCTACATTACTCCTCATATCATCCGATGAGTTATAAAATTGGTACAATTTTTGGCCTGGTAGACAGAGCCATCAAATTATCTGATGTTTCATTTCGAAAGAAAAATTTACAACTACTTACAAATGTTTTAATAAAAAATGGTTATCCTTTGTTACTTATTAAACAACTGATTAAAAAACGGATTAATTACATATATAATACATATAATAGCTCATCTCAACAAAAATCAAATTTTGACAACATTATTGCAACTGTTGGTTTACCTTATGTCGAAGGGTTAACAGAAAAGCTAAAAAAGGTACTACGGCATCATAATATCAGAACTGTTAATATACCAATGAATAAAAATATTAGTGGTATTAAGCCATATAAAGATCGGTTACCGCTTATGAAACAAAGTTGCATTGTTTACAAAATTCCTTGCAAACACTGTAACAAAGTTTATATGGGTGAAACAGGCAGATTATTGGAAAAAAGAATTTATGAGCATAAAAAGAACATTCAACTATCTGAAGAACATCATACAGGATTAACTAAACATCGTTTAAAAACTAATCATGCCTTTGATTACAATAATACTGTCATTTTAGCCAAAGAAAACAATTTCAGAAAAAGATTAGAGTTGGAAAATGACTATATAAAAAAGCATAAAAATGCAGTAAATATAAGATTTGAGATTTCGAAACTTCCATCCAATTACTTTACTCTTTTGAAGTAATTTGATGAATTTCTGAATTTTCGTAAATAACTTCCTTTTCATGCCTTTTTATTGAATATGTTTACTATTGGTGTCAATATTTCGAATTTGAATATGCACACTAGAGATTCCCGAAAAACTAACAACGTTATTTTCAAATTTTACTTTCATCGTTAAATATGCGACAATCCGAAAATTCTAATTGTAATAAGTCACTTACTCGTTAACCATCAGAACGATAAGCTTGCGCGTGCTACTTACATCTAAGGTCTCCTTCAAAGATGTCAAAATTTGTACAGGTACATTATTAATTATTAATTTTTATCCATATTCATTTTTTCGAATTTAAAAAAAATTATTAATGTCATTTTTCAAATAAAATATAGTTTAAATCATTTATTACAGAATTTTGCTTTATAACCGAATCAATTAATAATGATCCTAGTTTTTGAGACCTGGCAAAAGTATCTATTTTTTATGTAAGTTGTTTGTACTTTTTACCACGCTAATTTAGAATTATAGTCCTCGAAGTTTTATTGTATAAAAAAATTTTTTTAATGATTAACACTTTTTATTTTGTTATTCTTAGATTGTATCTTAATTAAATAGATGACTCACGAGGGTGACACATCTAGTCACCGAGACGTATCATATCAATAAAAAAAATGTATTTTGACCGCATCACGAAAAATTGAAGATTTTTTCTTTTCCTAATATTACTTGGAACGACGGTCGACTATTTCTTCAATGAATTTATTTCATATAATAGTTTAGTAAGGTTGGTAGAATATGTTTATCCTTTTTCGTCACACATTGTCAAAAATTATTGCGATACTATTGGTACTACAACAGAAAAAAAATTTATAAAAATAATGACATAACTTATTTTGGTTGTCCCCATGATGTCAGTACATTTGACGTAGAGAAATTTAATCTTTCAAACAAAGCAATTCAATTTAAAAAAATTGTAAAGAATGGATGTTTGTATGTAGCTTCAGGAAAACCAAACTCACGCTCAAATAATTCTTTCGCTCAACTGCAAAATGGTTCATATGTTTATATCAATCGTTGTATTATTAATGCGGCCACTGGCGAAGATTATACGATTATTCAGCAAGTAAGAACCATAAATCCATACGATGTCTGTAATATGTTGAGGAAAATTTGCAAAATATCAAACGAATTTACTTCTATATCAACCAATGACATCGCAAAAATCTGTGTATACATATCATTCGATCAGAATGAATATTTGGTAGCTGTTCCGAACCTTAATTATTATTAGATTTCTGCTGTATAATATGTAAGAAAACTGCCTATTTCTGCAGCCTTAGTAAGCCTTATATGCATTGATTGGTATAACATTCTTGCTTTAATAGGCCGGACAAATTTGATTTCGATTAATTGATTGGACCACCATGACGTTGCCTTACTTGTTCGGTGCACATTATTCTTGCCTTAGATGGCCATGGTATATCATTCTTGCCTTAATTGGCCGGATAAATTCGATTTCGATTGATTGGACCGTCGAGATGTTGCCTGAGTAGGCCGGGCACATCATTCTTGCCTTAGCCGGCCGGGGTATATCATTCTTCCCTTAATTGTCTGGATAAATTCAATCCCGAGTCATTGATTGGACCACCGTAATATTGCCAGAGCTGTGCGGTGCACTTCATTCTTGCCTTAATAGGCCGGATAAAGTTGATTTCAATTAATTAATTGGACCACCGTGATGTTGTCTTAGTTGGCAGGGAGACATCCTTCTTGCCTCAACTGGCCGCGGTATATCATTCTTGCCTTAATTGGCCGGAAAAATTCGATCTCAATTAATTGATTGGACAACCATGATCTTGCCTTTGTTGACGAGGGCACATCATTCTTGCCTGAACTGGCCGGGGTACATTATTCTTGCCTTAATTGGCCGGATAAATTCGATTTGGATTCATTGATTGGACCACCGTTATCTTGCCTTAATTGGCCGGGGCACATCCTTCTTGCCTTAGCTGGCCGGAGCACATGATTCTTGCCTTAATTGGCCGGATAAATTCGATTTCGATTAATTGGACCGCCGTGATGTTGCCTTTGTTGGCTTTATATATTATATTGTATGTTGCCTTTATATAGTATATATTATATAATATATTATATTATATATTATATTATATGTTGGCTTCATATATTATATGTTGCCTTTGTTGCAATTTAAAATCAGGACGTTAATCATTATTCAATAACTGAATAAAAGCATATTTTGGGTATGGGTAGCTGACATAGTATTTCAAAATTGAAATCTCGGATGTCAAGTCTGTTTCTTCAAAATGAACACTGGGAATAAAGAATACTTACTACGGCTTGTGCGGTATGCAATTTGGTTGGGTAACGCGCTATTATGTTTGTGTATGTAATTTTTTATACCATCAATAATCGCAGTACTGAGTTTAGTTTGAATTTTGACTACCATCTGTATATTCTTATATTTGACGGTATGCAAATTCATGACTGTGTTGTACTTTTTTACTAAATGGACATTCTTATTCATGTGGAGAAAGTCCGAAGTCATCAGATGATGAAAATAGCGAAAGTCGTCACCTGAAATTTTCATTATTTACACCAATAGATAAAAGACTGGATCTATCTCAAATCATGCAGGCAGTCCGATGGTATATCAAGAATCACCTTCATGATGAAATATGTTATTCTACTTGAAAAATAAAAAAACACGTATTTTTTTGAAATTTTCATTAAACGTTTTTTGAAATTTTTATAAACAATTTAAGATTTTGGCAAAAAAATAGGTTTTTTGCAAACGTCTTAGTCAAAATCTCGTCACTCCCTCAGTTTTCAAGTTTTTAGTCGCTCTTAGGTCTATTTTGTTCCATTTGTTGTACTTTTTAATGGTAAATTGCTATAAACGAGGAAAGTCGATAACTAATGGAAATAATTCATTTTCTTTTTGAAAAAAAAAAAATTTTTGTCTCAAAAAGGCCACCTTTTTTTTTCTCCAAATTTTCAGGATTTATAGATAATCATATGTACTACCTACCATAAAAATGTCATTTGGTGTTTTTTTGTTTCTGAGAAAATATAAAATATTTTCAATATTTTTAATTTTTTTTTAAATCTGCGAGTTTTGAGATTTCATGTTGTCCCTAGCGTGTTTTTTTTCAATGTTTAATATTATTTTTTGGAAATATCGTGAAAAGTAAAGAATTAATATAATTTCATTTAGTCATAAACCATTTCTCTTACTCAACATATATTTATTGTTTTTACCGCTATTACAGTACAAATAATTTTTTAAATGTCATTAATTCTTACTTTTTTAAAAGAACAAACAAACATTTCTATTTAAAAAAAATGAATGAAATGAACTTCAAAAGTTATAATTTAGGATTTTATTTCTCGAAAACTATTAACATTTGGAAAAAATTCCAAAGAACGAAAAATGCTTCGAATTCACTAAAGAATGTACCACATTTTTCAGAATTTTTCCTAAATATGTTAAAATTTGTCCATCAATTTAATTTAAAAATTTGTCAAAATATCATTTAAAAAATCTGAAAAAATTCCAGAATATTCCTCGATGATTTCTAAGAACTTTTCATTCTTAGCATTTTTTAAAAATAGCTTATAGTTTTTGCGTCAGAGTGTCCAGAAAATTTTCAAAGAAATTGTCATTGAAGACGCTATTTTAAGGTCGCTACAATGTAGTGGGTAAAGTAAAATTTTTTCTTACGTTTGCAAAAAACCTACTTTTTTGCCAAAATCTTAAATTGTTTATAAAAATTTCAAAAAACTTTTAACGAAAATTAAAAAAAATACATGTTTTTTTTATTTTTCAAGTAGTATAACATATTTCATCATGAAGGTGATTCTTGACATACCATCGGACTGCCTGCATGATTTGAGATGGAAACAGTCAAAAGTAATCTATGATTATAAAATGTAGAGATAACTTATTAATATTATACATTAGAATTTGCAATTGTTATTAAAAATCTTATGATGAAACCAATAAAGCAGCACAAATAAGTTATAAGAGAAAATGCCAGACCCAAAATTATAATTCTGTCACCAGTATGACGAGAAAATGTACATTAAACATCATAAATATTTTCGAATAATACATTTACGGTTCGAATTTTACGGACTGAACTGGGCTGCTTACGACGAAAAATATTGTTCGATCTGTACCCATAAATTTGACGGCCATGTATCGACACTAGCTATTTCATTGCACGCACTAAATAATCAGGTAAATGATCAGCATAGTCTACTTCATTCATTACGGACGTTCCTGCCAAAATCGATTTTCTTTATATTTCCCCGAAACTTCGGGAAAATATTATTTTCAGTGCATTTTATTTGTGTACGAAACCTGAGCTATCGAGGCAATACCTTGGTCGCTTGAATTTGGTCGCTTCGGAAAAAAAATTACCCTATATTTTCTCATGAAATGTCAACGTTTTAGACCTTTTAGATCTCAAAAATGCAAAAAAATGGTATCCGTGATTTTGTATGTATGTACCACCGTACGTCTTGTTTTCTTTTGTCTCGCGATAATTCGCGTTCGGATAGACGTACAGTAGTACCCCTCCTAAGTTGTACAGTCGGTTCTTTCAAAATGGCCGCGCCCCCGCCAAACTTATACCCCCTGCCTTCTCCCACTTCCATATTTTCTGTTACGTACGTTGCGAGTGTGTGTGTAACCGAAGCGTTCCGAGGTTTGCCGATCTTTGCCGATTACTCTATATGTCCACATGTTTTAAACATACATAACCTTACATATATATATTGTGGTTATGTGTATGCTGTATCGAACGAGAGTGAACAAAAATTTAAAAAAAAATGGAATACATGTACAACGAGAGAGATATGGATGAAAATAATGAAAATGAGGAAGCAGGACTTAGTTCGTCTGCATCGACCGCATCCAACCAAAAAAGCAAAGTAAGTCAACATAACCCAACCTAATTTTTTATAGAATTTTTTTTTCGTTTTCTTTAAATGTTTAATTATTAATATTCTTTGTATATTTTTTAGAAGAGAAATCGAGAAACGGAAGTAAAAAGACTTACCTTTGCAGAAAAGGTCAAAATAATTGAACTTTTGGATTCTGGTGTAACGCAGAAGCAGATCGCCCACATGTTTAACCGGTCGCAAGTTGCCATTTCCAAAATGAAAGCCAACAAGGATAAAATATTACGTGAACGGTCTGTGCTGACCGAACGTAATATGAGTTTGGAGCGAAAAAGATTCTCAGACGTCATCGAATCGCAAGTGGAGAAGAATCTGTACGAGTGGTTTGTACAAACGAGAGCAGGGGGTGTGCCTATCTCGGGCAAACTCCTCCAAGAATCTGCTGTCTCGTTTAACGAATTGTGTGGAGGTCCCTCTACATTTGTAGCCAGCAACGGATATCTGCATAGATTCCAGAAACGACACAGCATACGAAGTATAACGACGCAAGGTGAAAGTTTGTCGGCAGATGCTGATGGTGCTGCTGAATTTAAAGAACATTTTTTTTCTTTTGTTGGCGATTTCGAGTACAGCAGAGACTGCATTTACAATGCTGATGAGTCGGGTCTAATGTGGAAGGTGCTTCCGAGTACCACACTCGTAGAAAAGGGAGTGACGAGAGCTTCTGGATGGAAGCTGATAAAAGATAGAGTGACCATAATGACTTGTGGGAATGCAAGTGGCACTGAGCGTCTTCCACTTCTCATGATAGGGAAGTCAAAAACACCGAGGTGTTTTAAAAATATCAATTTGGCATATTTACCTGTCATTTATGACAACCAAAGAAGTGCGTGGATGGACAAGGTGATTTTTAGGAAGTGGTACGTTGATGTATTTCTGGATCATATATTTAGGAAGCACCAAGGAAAAAAATGTATTTTGTTATTGGACAACGCTCCGACTCATCCACCAGCGCAAGAACTGAACGAAATAAGTGACATGTGTTCGGTTATATACTTGCCACCGAATGTGACGTCACTCATCCAACCGATGGACCAAGGGGTCATCGAAAAATTGAAAAGGTAAGAATTCATTTAAATTGCTTAATCAGAAATTGAAAAAAGAAATGAAACGAATAAAATATTAAGAGCCGGTTTTACCAACTATAGTTAAAAATTAATCAGTGATTAATGTCAATTTAACCGCTCATGATTGTTCGGTTAAGGCTTTAATCATGGATTCATTATTAATCGGAGTTGGTAAAACCGGCTCTTTTATGAAAAATACAATATTAAAAGATCGAAATTAGTTATCATTAAATATTTATTATTTGCAGATTGTATCGGCAAAATCTGTTGAGAGACCTTCTGCGTTCACAGCATAGGACAAATATACAGCAGTACATTAAAGAGATGGACTTGTACAAGTGCATTATGTTCCTGTCCAAAGCCTGGAATAATGTCACCGAAAGTAATCTCCGAAACGCTTGGAATAAACTCTTCCCTCAAACCGATGATGTCAATCTTGTCGAGGACAACGAAGGTGACATAACAAGTCTTATGCGTCACATTCCTGAATTGCAGGCAGTTACACCGGAGCTTGCTGAAAACTGGTTGGGACACGACAACACCGATCCAGGTTGGGAGTTTTTGACTCACCGGGAGATTGCTTTCGGAAAGCAAATCGAAGAAGAGGAACCCGAAGATGACCAGGAGGAGACAGAAATGGATAACGCCGAAGAAGTGACATCTAATTTGTCAGCCCATGACCATTTTGAACAATTTTATAGATGGGCGCTAGGCAGATGGGATATAACCGACCAACAGCTACAATCGTTGCAAGAATTGCATAGTTTAGTTGAAGATGTTGCAACAAGTGAGACTCTCAATTTCCTGTGATAAAAGAAAAATTATTTAATTTATTTACATGTCGTGTACACAACTTGTTCTTTTATTTAACTGAATTCTTTAAATACATGTTTTTTAGACTATTCGACTATATTTTTAATCATATTTGTCCCTTGTCCTTCAATCTCTTCAGTATCATTGCAGGTTTCTTCGCAGTCGAACATCACCACTAATTTCAATTTCGAACAGCTAAAAATGAAATTAAGTTAATTTAGAAAATGTGTTTTCCTACTCACAAAATTTTTTTGGAATTTTTAAATTGTCGCATAATATAAATAATATATATAAATAAAAAGCTTGAAAAAATTAAGAAATAGTATTTGGTTCAGTAAATGAGAGCAATGATGAGAATGTAAGAAAGAAAACTTTAAAGTAAAATTTATTTACTCATTAAAAAATATTTCTTTACTAATGTTTGACGAGGAATTCAATGGTAATACGATAAAAATTCTAAAAAATTTATTTGACGAGAAAAACAAATTTTTTTTTACCAAAAAAATGGAATTTTTTAAAATCCATAAATAATTATTTGGAAAATGTGTTTTCCTACTCATCAAATTTTTTTTTAATTTTTAAATTAATTTTGTGAATTTTTTTAATGCGAAAGTAGAATATTTTTTTTTTAATTCTTAAAAATCATTTTAACACAAATAAAATATCATAAAAAATTAGGAAATAGTATTTGCTTCACGAATTTGGAAGAAATATAGCAAAATTAGACCTTCTGAAGCGAAAAAAAGAAATTTTTTTTGAAAAAAGCTATTAAAATTTTAAAAAGTTCCCTTTTTTTGATAAAAAAAAAATTTTCTATAAACAAGTTTGGTCATGTACTAGAGTTCGGTTGGAAGAACTATACAGTTTGGTCCTCATAGCCGAACGCATTCGATCAGGTCAATAACGACCAAACAGTTTAGCTGCAGTAACCAAATTTTTCTTTGCGTGTGATATATTCATCGAAATAATGTATTTGTTACAATTTTTGCTTCGAATTGTTTCAGTAATGTGGGTTGAGTTATCTGTTCTAAAGTTTATTTACATTGTTTTAATGCAAGTTCAGTGTAAATTTGAAGTTTTGCGATCAGCATAATGCGGTTTCCTGCGTAAGAGTGCTAGTTTCAAAATTAATTCGCTGATAGAATTTTTGACGAACCTACTCCGAAGCCATTACAAGGCTATATGTCAACGTCCCGACAAATTTCTACCAGTTGTTAAAATTAATATAAACTTTTCTTTTGTGGATTTAGAAAGTTGGCAATATAAAAAATTTGCAATTCAGATTTTAAATCCGATTGTTGTTGAAAATAATTATTCTTCCGTTTAACTCTATGTATTTTAAAGTTGCGAACATAATAGAATACTTAAAGTTTTTTGTTAAAGGTTCACTTCGTAGTAAATATTACTAAATGTCATAATAGAACACTTCATTGTACTAAATTTTGAAGGATTTATGTGTTTTTTATGTGTAACTAATTTCCCATTCAGAAATCCTTTTTCTCTTGCATTTACAAATTGCGAATTATGTTCCCTTTTTTTGATAAAAAAAAAAATTTTCTATCAATTTTCTATCAAATGAATAAAGAATAAAGATAAAAGTTATAAAGTTACAAAGTTAAAAATAGAAATTTAAAAATCAAAAGTAAACTTAATTCAATTATCAGTTAACGATCTGACAACACAAGTATGTAATACAAACTAAATTAAGTGCATAAATGTCTGAAAAGTGTGAACCGAATAAGCGAGTACATATGATTAAGAGTGAAGAAAAAACAAATATGCGGTTAATAAAAATGAATCAGTCAATGAGAGCGAGGATGATAATGAGTGCGAATAGACAATAGGATGTCTTGGACTTTCATGTCGAACAGCACGGATGACTCCCATATTCAACTGTCGTCTGGGTTCACTGTCATTTGAAAATAATGTATAAGAAACAACCAACATTTCCTACTGAAGAACTTTATCAACTAAGTGGAACTCTTGATGTTCGTAAAACTCATCGCTTAAGAGCAATAGCGTATTATCAATCGCACAAGTTACTAGTGCCTACATCACAACAAAGATCGACAAGACCTGATCTCTTATACATAATACCAGTACATACCTCGTATAAAGAAGAAGACAGCACAAAGAGAATTACACTATCAAGGACCTCTCGCCTTCAACCAACTACCAATGGATCGACGAAAGAAGATCATCGAGAGTCGGAGCCCTTTCTACAGATTTAACAGCCAAATTTCAATCTTTCTTAGTAAACTTTATAAATAACCTTGAGTCTAGGAAACACCTATCAAGTCAAATTTTATTTATTTGTTAAAATTATATCTTAATTTATAATATCGTATTTTATTCTAATTCAAATTTATGAAATATTTATATTTAATGTTACATCTATTTACCGACTTAACATCTTTTTCTATCGCACTCACAGACAAGTTCACTTAGAACTTACGTGAGAAATCTGTTTGCAATAATTCAGGTTACATCATAGAAAAAATGAACAGGAAAGAATACTGTAAACACAACATTTTATATACTTTATTGTAAACTGGGATAAATAAATGAAATGAAATAAAATGAAATAAATAATGCAACTCATACGTATATGTATATACATACATACATAATTGACGTTGTACACATATGTCAAAATTCAACATAACCTGCAAATCGAGTCATCCATGGAAGCGCGAGTGTATGTGTCATGCTTCTGTAAGCGTATTCGGGCGGACTGCACCGCCTGCACCGTTTTTGCACCGTTTTTGCACCGCTTGGGGAGACTCCACGGAATAATGCTAAACATACATGTAGCGTTTGAGTGTGAGTTGTTTACCGCCCGAACACGTGCACTGTGACGGTGCAGAAACGAAAACGATGTGATGGGGATGGAGGGGAAGCGTCTGGTATAACTTTGGGTGGGGAAGGCGTATAACTTAGGCGGGGAGTACAACTTAGGCGGGGATAACTTAGGAGGGGTACTACTGTATTGGGATAATTTTTTTTTTAAATGCACGCCTTGACCTAATTTAGATCTGGTTAGATTTTGGGACAGAGACACCCGCCCGCTCATAAGAAAAACGGTCGGGGTCGAAGTTTTGAAAATGCTCATATTCAATGTTTACCCATTTATGACATACTACATTTTTATGATTTATTACACATTTAAGGAACACTAGGCCTATTCCCTCTCCCATTCCCCTTCTTTTCTGGCTATGTCACATAGAGTTTTATATTTAATTACTCAAAGATTTGGCCAAGCACTATTACTGTAGGCAGACGGGTTGAAGGCAGGTTTTTAATTGTAAATTAACATAAATGGGTCTACCACACCTCGTCCTATCGAGGAGTACATGGAACTAACTCAGCCCAGGGCCGCAGTGTCGAAGACACTAGTTTGTATTAGAAATGATATAGGACAAGAATCTATGGGACATGCAATATTAATTTTTGAAATATCCCAATGCAAAGCATATTTTGTATGATAAAACGACAAAATAACGCTAAAACGAGGAGAGAAACAAAAGGTGTGAAGGAAGCGGGCGAGAAAGCTATGTAATTTTATCGTTTGTCTTTTTCTTGTGCAGGAACGTCCTTAAATCGTATCATTTATTTTTAAAATCTAATCTTAACAAGTAAGAGCCCAGTAGTGTTAAAAAGATACTCAGGTAATATACTCTGCAAACATGGTAAGCTGTAAAAATCCAGTTCTCCCATTCGCGGAACTTCCAAAACACTGTATTAGATTATTTTCTTCTCAATCATGCTATTTGATACGATGCTTAAGTATTTTTCATAACGTTATCGATTACGGCAACAACCGTTTTACTTATGAAAATTACTTTCTATTTTGAATGCTGATTCACAAGGTGGGCCTTTGACAACATCTGAATAGCAAGGCAGCCTACTGCACTCCATAAAAAGGCTTATTAAAATTCGTAGATTCTTGTATAGATCACATGGTTACTTTGACATCGCTTTCTTTTCTAATTGCATTACTTTTAATATATTTCGTTTTACCAAAACCAGGATCATCGATAGAAGTCTGTATTCAGTCTCCAGTATCAATACATTGACCACATCGGTATTGTGAATTATATGGCACAAATCCCCTGAACACGGATTGCATTCACGCAGTGTATTCCAAATCACAAATTATCATGTTTCGTTTAATCCATCTAATTACATAGTTGACTTCCGCGGGTGCACGTTTGTTAATTTAGTTTACAAATGGTTCAAAAACACGTTTATATTTGATATTTCCAAATCATTGTCCAAACAAAATTAATTTTTCAGAACGTGATAAGGAATTTCATTTCTCGGTAAATAAATGGGCCATATTGCATATAGGGTAAATGCACTGGTTTCGGTTGTGGCCACTTGTGCGCCTTTCCTTATATTTTCTAAGGCCAGGTTTGGAAAAACGCGCGAGTCGTCGAAACCGTGCATCTATCCTACCTAAGAAGTTTAATAAAGTCACTTCGTCTAAAGTGACATATCAATTACGTTCTTGAAAACTATTTCCAAATTCACTGTGTTACTAATTATTATAGAGTACACGTCGGAAAATCAACTGAATTGTTAGTTCGTATTAGGATTCCCCTTGTGCCTTTAAACAGCGTTTGCAAGTCGATGTTCGACCTTTTTCACAATGTAAAGGCGCAACCCTCTGGAATTCCCGGTTTGATGTAATGGCCCTATATACTTCCTTTATACTTCCCTATATACTTTATACGTTCCTATATACCCTTTAAGACCCTACACGGAAAGCCCCCTGAACCGATTATCGCATGAGCCGCTAACTACGATAATCGTATAGAATCATGCCCACGATAGTAGCGCCACTCCCTGCGAAATTCGTGAATCACCCACACGATTTTCGTATGGAGCCGCACGATCTTTGTACAGTCCATACGAAAATCGCACGGCTTGTGTACGAATTTCACTTGGGGTGGCTCTGCTATCGTGGGCATGCTTCTATACGATTATCGTAGTTAGTGGCTCATGCGATAATCGCTCCAGGGGGCTTTCCGTGTATATACTATAGGTGTCTACTAACGTGCACAAATTCTGTCACAAATTTCAGAGATAGATTGCCTGCAGTTTTTGGAAAATTCTACAACGGGAAATTTTTTTAGTCGATTTTCTTTACTTCAAATTTGATTCAGAAGCTATAACAAGTCAAATCAAGCATTAACTAATGCTTAGAAAAATTCCTTAGCCGTTAAACATGTTGTGCGAGTAGAGGAGCTCACTGATAGTTCGTTGGGGCATATAATCATACGCTGTAGTGTAATCCGTCAAACATCGGTCACTCTTTTACCATACAAAGTTGTACTGGAAGTAGGTATGAATAAGGTTTACGTGCTGTAATTAAAATTTCTATTGCTAATAGAGTTTTGGAAAATAAATTGTCCACTAATTTCTGATTCAAAATCAATGGAAACCTTTTCCGCTTCTCACTTCTTTGCTGTAACATGCTTGTCGCATTGTGTCGTACAATCGAATACTGGGTGTACTCCACAGAGTAAACAATTATTATAACAAATAATATGTCGATTGTTTTAATTTGCTCATTTTTTACGAACTTCTAGACAGGTTACTTTTGAAGGTTATGTAGGTTATGTATCAAAAAAAATATAATTAATTACCACAACAAAATTCAAGCATTAAATAAAATTGGAAAAATGACATTATTTGAGAAAAATGCATTACCTGTCGGATACGCCCCAGTGTTGCAAGTTAGACTTAATGATAATATTGCTTTTATTTACCAAAAATGAAAATGTTTGCTAAGTGTATTTGATCAAATCATTCAATTTAATCTATCTTGTATAATTTACAGCTGAACAGCGCACGACATATTGTTGCTACATCGTGCACTTGTGTTTCACAAGCAGGTGGCAAATGTAAACACGTATATTCGTTAATCCACTATATAAATACTGACAGAAGTGCAACGAAAACAACACGAGAGCAAGAATGGGGCAGACCTTCTGATTCACAACTTAGCAAAGAGATTTATGCTAAACCTATCATTATATCAGATGTATTTCGACCTAAAAGTGTCCCTCATTGTGCCGTTTTCAATGTTCAATATAAAGATGTGTGTGACATTCCATGTGCTCTTCAAATATTTTATTGGCAGAATCTGTAAAAGAAAGCCTGAATTTGGTCAGAAGTATTCTCAAGGAGATTATCATATCAGCGATAGACACTAGTTTAAAATCGGAATGCACAGCCTGCGCTTTAAATTTAATAAATTTTTCCAACGAGAGTGATGTGTACGCTTCAAATGTTGACATTTCAAAGGATGAACATCGTGATTTTTATCGTGAAAATGTGTGTTTGACAGAGCAAGAGGTTATTCACTTGTGTGTTACGACGTTGAACCAAAGTATGTGTAATGAGTGGTTTAAAGCCCGACATATTCGAATCTCAGCCAGTTCAAAGGCTCATGCGATAAAAAGCATAAAAACAAAAACATGCGATAAATTAGTTCACGATTTTTTAAACAAGAACGAAAACACGAATGCAATAAAATCTTTGGAGTATGGTCGAAAATATGAGAAAAGTGCAATATTGGCATATGAACAGGAGTACGGTGTCATTGTGAAGTCTATTGGTTTATTCGTTAAACCTTCACAACCTTGGCTTTGTGTCAGTGCAGATGGACTAGTGATAGAAAATCACTGTATTACAAAAGCACTAGAAATAAAATGCCCTTCATCGTGTGCAACTAGACCCATCTACGACACCGACATTGGGAAGTTTAATGTTCCTTATTTGTACGATAATAATGGCATTCCGGAATTGAAAGAAAGTCATGCTTACTTCACCCAGTGTCAAATTATTTTATATGTGACAGGTTTAACTGTTTGTGACTTCTATGTCTGGTCTTCTTTCGGTAGCTGTTTGGTAGAAGTCCATCGCAAAGATTCATTTTTGAAAGCCGTTCTACCAACCTTAAAAGAATTTTATTTTATGCACTATTTACAAGCGTTATTTGAGGAAAATAAAGAAAACTAATTATTTGTGTGTAACAAGGAACCTAGTCAATCTGGAGTGTGATAAAAAAGAAACAAAATATTAAATGTTATATTTTAGATGCAAAACTATGTCTTTTATCAAATATTAAATACATGTTATTGAAGACTGAAAAGATATATATATATATATATATATATATATATATATATATATATATATATATATATATATATATATATATATATTCATGTATGTACAATATTGTAGGAAAATAACAATTTATGTGTGACAATAAAAGAACAATAATACGTATATCAGGTCGAATTATGCATTTTATTTTCATTTTACAAGATGTGCATTTATTTATTTTCATAAATACCTATGTAAACAATCCTCAAATAAAATCAAACTGTTATATTATCGGTGGCTGTAAATTTACTAATACACAACTCATAAATATGATATCATCACTAAATGGGAGCATATCAATAGTAAATTTATCTAGAATTTTGAACGTTCGAATTCTTTGCATAATTCTTTCCACGTGAATTCTTACACTTGCAATGGAGTAAGTAGCATCAACTTCTTCTGCAGTGAAAGAATTATTATGTAGAAATGGTGGCATCACAAATAAAACTCCACGACCACTGTCGTGTAACATTGTTTTTATTTGAGGAAATCCCTTGTCTGCCAAAATTAGATCACCAGGTTCCAACAGATTCAGAAATCCTGAACTCGTGGTTATTTGTGCGTCAGTTGTTCGACCAGCGAAGCATTTCGACACGAATGAAATGAATCCGGAAGGAGTACATGCGACTAAAATTTTCAATCTAAATCCTTTTTTATAATGTGAGTAGAATTGTACTCGTAATTCTACTGTCGAAGGTTGTTCTACTTGGAATTCGTTACAGTCAATAATTGCTCGACAGGTTCCATATAAAGGTTTGAAAGTTTCTGGCATTGTTGCTTGAACTGTGTCCTTGTTAGGCCAAAAGACCATTTTTTTACAAGCGCCAGCCATATATTGTACAGTCTGTTGAAAAATTCTTGACACAGTTGTTCTATGTATATTAAATAAAACACCAATTGCCGAGAAAGTTAGTGCACACTTCATTTTCATTAAAAAAATCAAGAGTCTGTCTTCCTGTGAAATTTTTATCCCCTCGATCTTGTTGGTAGATAAAATTTGAAGTAATAGTTGGAAAGTTTTATGAATGACACCTGCAAGGTCAAGCATTTCCCTGTCACCTTTTTTTTTTAAAGAACACATTCCATTAAATTTTGAGTTCGAATCAAAATTTATGTCACAGTTCTCCAAGCCAACTGATTTATCTTCATATGTTCTCGTATTTCCACAACAGGCATCTTTCGTTCTCTTCGGTAAAACCTTAAAATGTTTTTTTGCACTCGGACTCACAATTTGCGTTCCAGCATGAGAAATTGAGGTACTCGAAAACTGATGGCACAAGAAAATGAGATGTTCAGATTCACCTTCTGCATCCAAAAAATCGACTTGCGTCTCTTTACAGGTGTTTTGCACCTCATCTATCTGTGAGTCATTGTTTATCACATCGTCATGAATAGGTAGTTCAGTAGCTGCCTTTAGATTAACAACACTATTTGATTGTTTCTGCCTCTTCAAAGTACGCTCGAATCTATGCAAACAAAATAATTATTTACAACATTTTATATTAAAATCAAGATATTTTAACATATTCAATAATTTTCATTCAATTATGACATACGTTACTAATAATCAATAAATTGTGTAACATTTATAAATTGATACTCGTAGATTTCAACTCGGTACACCAGCAAAATTTTGTACCATTATTTATAACTTTCAATTAAGGTGCTCCATTTACTTTCACATTTTTTAACTTGTATTCGATTTACTTTTGAATAGAAGATGTTTCATTCAATTTTCTTCTTTTGTACACTTCTGGGAAGATCGTCGGATTGTAGCTTGGGCTGAGAGGATGCTCCGATTTCTTGTTTCGAACAAAATGCTTACTACATTATCGAGACTTTGTTGTTGGAACCCAAGGTGACCCATTATCACTGAAAATAAAACATACTTCATGATGCATAACGTAAATAACATTTTTGTTCTGAAATTATATTAAATTAACTGAGTGAATATCATACTCTATTCTTCTTACTGCATTTAACCACTGTTTCCTGCGTTCTGATTTGTGCGGATACACCTTATTTTGTGTAGGAAAGCAATAAAATTCCGTCCCCGGGGAATTTTTACGGTTACTATTGCATCCTACTACGCAACAATTCACGTTGTTTCGCTTTTCTTGACTCATTTTAGATTGTGCGGAGACCAAGCAAGTCGTCAAAATTTTAGGTTAGGCGCAGTTTCTAAAAGTATTGATTAAAATTTCAATATTTTATTTAAATAAGATAAATATTGCAAAATTATTATTTACAGTTATATATAGCGCACACGTTTTTTGATATGCTGAAATTAACTTGTGGGTATTTAAAAATATGTATTTTACATAAACTTACATGCATAGACCGTACAATGAGGGAGACGAAATTCATTATTTCGCCACCTCGAGCGCTGTTGTTCATTCTCATATCCCCTCCAACGCCACGCACGAAGCGAATACCCATAAGTTAGAGGTACCACGCCATATGTGGAAGTGGCAAAGAGTGTGTGAGAGTGAAGGATTCCCCCGATCTGGTAATCGGTTTATACCGAAGGAAATGTGCATTATGGATATTTCTGATAGTGATGTTGTAAAGTACGTTTCGAACGTAAAACAATTGGTTAATGCACAATTATCATGGTCTACGATTGGAATCGGGCGATATACCCTTTGATGCAATCAATGAAACGTTGGAAGACATGTGCTCGTAAGATATACATAAAAGGCGCAGACAAAAAAAAACATATAGGTTGCAGGAAATTTTAGATGCTGACATTGCTGTTGATCTAGACATATTGGCCCGTCCATCTCTACCGAAACTCATAGGATAAAATGCTTAAAAATTGGATACTGGAAAATCTTCAAGACCAGCCTGCATCTCTTCAAAGGTCAATGAGAATTTTCTATGAAGTGAAACGTCTTGCATTAATGAAAACAAAAGACATCGAGTGTCTACCTATAGATTTCATCTCAACGTTTGCAGAACGTGAAATTGAAGAAGCATGATCATGCCTACCTCTCACAATGCAAATGCATTCAGATTTACGTGAATGTCGTCGATAAACATTTTGAAACGAGTGATGATACCGTAGATAGACAACCGCCTATGATTAAAGACTATGCAAAGTGTTAATTTCAGAGGGATGTCTAGTAATGGCAATATAGGTATTTTAAAAATAGCGAGATTGCTTTCGCTTTGCAGTAGATGCGCGGTAATATTTAACAATTTCACTTTCATATTCTTTTGCATGGCGATAATAAGATTAATTGTCAACTAGATTCAATTTTCAAGAACCTCATATTCAATTGTAATCGCTCCATAGCCACTCATATCAGCAAGTGTATGATGGCAGCCTACGATGAATCTATGCATTTCAGATGCACCCGCATATTTCATTCTGCGACACGCAGATTCTGCAATCTCTTTAAACATACCAAAAGATGGCAGCATTATCATTTCCTTTAACTTTTTACTTAAAAGACACAAAACTGTGCGTAAAGATAGAAAGAAACTGTTGAATTTTACAAGCTTCTCTTAGATTTTTACATCGTCATTTCGATCTTCTTATTCTTAGAAATGTTAAAAGTGGGAAATATTAAATGAAGGTTAATTAATTATATTAGAAGCAAGTCGATACTCGTATGTGTTCGTCACTAAAAAACGGTCAGGAACCTGATTAATTACATCATCTACGTGTGAAAACACGTAAATACCGTGAATAGATAAATGCATAGGGAATAAGCGTGTCATCCTCTCTTTCTAATTACTGCTAGCTTCTTTCATCATTTCTATATTATACATTTTAATACACGCTATTCGGATTATGTGAAATTTATTACTATTTAAATATTATTATTGTAAATTATTTATTTATTTATTGATTTATGCTGCCTTTGTTAACGAAGGCGTGAGTTGGCCTGCAGGTGGCCCGCCAGGTTATTCCTAGATAAAATACGGAACTGAGATCATCTCCTTTCTATTATGGCGGAGGTTGTCTAAATTTGGGAAAGAGAAAATGTGTCACTTGGTATATGTTTTGATGAAATTGCGCAATGACTTTAAACGCGTCTGAACCTGTATACATGGAAAAATATATGGTGAAATATAACAAAGAGTATGCGAGAGCGAGAGAGATGGTAGTAGAACACAGGAGGAAAAGGTCAGGAATTAGAATTTTACGTTCATTTTCACAATACGGTTCCTAGCCTACGATATATTTCCGCACAGGCACCGAGAAGCGACTATGATGTAGCAATAGCTGACCTGTATGGTAGCCATTATTGCGCATGCGTCAATAAATGAATAAAATGCGTTTATAATTTATTCGCTAGTGAATCAGTTTCATACGAAATGGAATATATTGTAGACGTACAGGGATTCCGCGGGCCTGGTAATCGCTTCATACTAAAGGAAATGTCTATGATGAATATTTTCGTCGGTGAAATTGAGACTTATGTGTTACCTTTACACTATAAAAGAGTCAATAACTGGTTAATGCATAATTACCACGGCTTACCATGGCAATCTGGTGACGTTCTCTTTGATGCTATAAACGAGACTTTGGAGGATATCGTTAAATGTGCCAACAAAATTTATGTAAAAGGAGTCGATAAAAAATGTTGGTTGGAGGATATATTAAACGCTGAAAATGTTATTGATCTCGACGTTTTGGACTGCCCATCTCTGAAAAAACTGAAGCAACAGCAGTAATATGAATTGTCGGAGAAGTGTGAAAGCTATACGATTATTGGAACTTGCACTAAAGAAAATGTACAAATACTTAAAAATTGGGTATTGGGAAATCTACTTGAACAGCCTGCATCTCTTCAACGTTCATTACGGATTTATTACGAAGTGAAACGTCTAGCATTGATGGAAACAAAAGATATAGGATGTCTACTGATCGATTTCATCTGCACGTTGGCTGAACGACAAATTGAAGAAGCATGGACCTGCCTGCCACCTGCTATGCAAATGCATCCTGAAATACGTGAATGTCGACGATGTTATAAACATTTCGAATCAAGCTATGATACGATAGATGGTGAACCGCCTATGATTAAAGACTGCATCAGTTGACGATATTGAAAATATAAATTTTATGTAATAGCTATTTTTTATTCTTATGTATAACAATATTGTGAACAAAAGAAATTAATGTAATGTATGAATATGAATGTGAAAAATAAAATTTATTAAATACATCTTCTGTATTTTCTTCATCTTCCTTCCTGCATGATATTGTACCAAAAAAAAAAAAAATATTTAAGAAAGTGTCAATGATCGACGTAATGATTAATGGATTTTACAGTCGAGGCGTTGCGATGGTGGTAATGGGAACGGTTTTCAATAGGAGACGAAAACAAGACTTTCCACCTTATGAATGAAAATCTGTGTTTAAAATATATAGGTCAAGAAGGATTTCGGAACGTCATGTCACGGAACGAGAAAATTAAAATATTGATGTTAGATGAAACAAATTTTGTAATTGATAGGTAGGATAAACGGACCTGTCGTAGCCGGCAGGTCCCGCGCATCAGGGGGTCGACGTCAGGTTTTTTTTATTTGAAATTAATTTCAAAATGGTCTTAGCAGTTTTTTGTGTGAAGGGACTCAACGATTTCGTCACTATTGGAGATCATTGAGTTACGCTAAAGGCTTGTCAAGACGACTGTCATATTGATGGATAGATTTCCCCGACGAGAGAAAACTCTGAAAGGTGAATTCGAACGTACAACATGGCAAGGGAGAGGTCAACGCCCTGATTGTAGGTTTTTAAAATTTGTGTGAGATTTAAAATGTAGGTCGGCGATATACGAGATTGGGCCAGACACCTTCAAGCTGGTATTTAGACTAACTAACTACGCTGTCAATTCATCAAAAAAAGATATATAACATTCGAATTAGGTCGGTAACGGTGTACGCATGAGAAAAAGGTCATTTTACTTTCACTCTCAATACGGTTCCTAGATTACGATGTATTTCCATAAGCGACTATAATGTAGCAATATCTGACCTTTAATGAAGGCGACTTTTGAAATTTGATTTTCGACACATGGCAATACTAATGTGTAACGGTCAACACTTTTCAATCTCTCTGATTGAATTTTGTAAGATCAAGCATTAGAAAGATGACGTTTTCAATGATAATGTAAAAACATTTTATTAATAACAATATCTAATGAAATAATAAATATTGGTTGACCTTTACCTTCTCTTTTCATTCGACAATGTAACGCATTAAATTACCTATGTTTTTCGACCTTCACAGCTTTCGAAATTTGTAATAACGATACATGAAATTGTTTATAATAACCTCCTTTCACTCCTGACCTTCTGACGGCCCACTTGCGCAATTTTTCCATCACACTATCATCGATGGGAGGAAGGGTGGGGGGGGGTCCAGAAGCCCTATAGCCCCTCTACTGATGCAGTTTCCTGAACAATTTTAATGGATCTTCGATGGGAAACTTCCAGCAATCTTGGGATGGCATTCCCTCTCAACCAAATCGAGAAATTGTTTTTTGCTTTTTGAATTCGACGAAGGAAGAATTCTACGATTCAGGATCCAGCTAAGTTTTTATTTCTTCGGATAATTTTTCTCCTCTCTCTTTCACTCGTAGGAATGGTATTCGTTTGATTTAAATTATCTTTGTTTCATATGATTAATCGAATATCAAATTTAGAATGTTTGGTTGATCGATATTATACGAAAACGATATACTTATATGAAAATTGTTTTCGCGGGCTGCATTGCCAAAAAATAGAATTGATAGAGTGAAATGAATCATGTAATTAACGTATGATAATCAAAAATTTGAAAAATGTTTTTGTTTCATGTATGACGAGATATTATACGTAAAATTCACAATTATGATGTATGCGTTATGTATTTTGAAGAAACGATCAATATTTATTTATCAAAAATATTATTTTCAATAGATCGATTAATAAAGCAGTCAAATTAACTTTTTGGTGTTATCGATATTTATATATATGTCTTGCTCCTTTCAGAATTTAGTCGCCTAAAATAATTTAGATTATAATATTGTATCTTTTAATAGAATCTACCCTTCTATCTTCTACTTTATTATATTTTATGTTTATTTTCTTTGATTAAAATTATACGTAATGAACTAAAAATAAAAAAAAAACGTTACAGTGTCATCAAATCACGCCTTCGCGTGTTCCGTCGGACGTAACCTATAACCTTCTATATTGCTTAGTTCACTTTTCAAATCAATTAAATTCATAATGATATACCTATTTATTTAGTCCTATTTATTATAATATTTTGAAATGTTTAAAGAATATCGCATCATTCTGAATCCAGTTTAACTTTTGATACAAATTTCAATTTGCCTCTTCATTATCCAACATAGTGGTTGGATATTCACTTTGTCTACCGACTTTATATTTTGAATACCATCGTTTTCTATAATGTTGGTCATATTCGCAAAATTTTCCTTCCGTTTGTAATTATCTCTCTGAAATAGTTACTGTGTACATTTATTACATAATTATAATAAAAGCTCTTTTACGGAAGATACTCATGAAGAGAAGTAGAATGGTTTTTAATACAATTAATAGCTTATTAAAATAACTGTGATTCTTTACCCATTGCCATTTGCAACGTAACTAAAAAGTAAACCATGTTTTCAAGAATGTTACAGAGTTTTTTTTCTTCATATTTTTACGATTTTTCAATGATGAACTACGAAGTAGTTCACAAACAGTGAACTACGAAGGCCTTTTTTCACACATCAAACAAGTAGAAATCAAAATAAAGTTATTTATTAGTGATTTGAATTCGAATTGAGCGCTATATTTTTATTACTTTGACATGCTTCCTATTTGTAATATTTTTGATAGTCTTTCACTATTCTCGTAAGCTGTAAAATTTTCAGAATTGAAATTTTTAAACATTTTCAAAATCTAAACCGAAACCATATTAATCAACCAATGCATTGGGACCATGGTCCACCTTTATTTTAATAGCTGAAAAAGGTAAAAATATTTATAAATTTATCGATATTTTTTATTATTTAATTGTATATAGTAGTATTTCATTTCATTTGAAGTAATGAATAGAGTTTGCATTACATATTACCAAAGTTTCAATTTTTTCCATTTTTTTAACAGTGATATCAGCTTGCAAAATTCGCGAAAATGTAAATGATGCATTTTATCTTGGAACATGACACTTTGTATTTACAATGTAAAGTTTTATAAACTATACAATTATGGGCATCAGACAAAAGTTAAAAGTCCTGTGGATTCGCCCATATATGTATATTTTAGGTGTATTAAGCTGGCGTTATTGGAGTAAGGACTCCAATCGAACTTAAACCTATTGGGGAATTAAAACCTTTTTTTAACGTTAATTTATTAGCATAATGACAACTTTAATGCTCCTTTATTTTTTAAAAACAGCATGGTTACGCCAGCTTAACGTTAAGGCAACGAAGCACCTTCGAATCACTACATCGCATCAACCAAAGTAGGTGTTTTATTTTAAAAAAAGATATATTTTAACGTTAAGCTTAAAAAATTACCAATAATCACTGTCCGCCGAAATCCGCTTGCGATATCCCCCCTTCAATCTTAGCTTATAACCTTCGAATTTCTACACCCTATTGGAAAACCACTTGGGCCAGAATTAAAAGCTTAGTAAACGCTCTCGAATGAAACCGGTTCCAAATTTGTGTGTGCTAGTTTTTTTATATATCTTTTTTTTTAAACAAGAGCTATTTGGAATTTGCCATTCGAGAGCGTTTAAAAAACTCGACCCACGTAGTTTTTTGATATAATGTAGAAATTCGAAAGTGATAAGCTTGCTTAACGTTAAGTTATAGTGTAACACTGTATTTGTTTTTAAATAACACAACTAGAAATTTGGAACCGGGTGGATTCGAGAGCGTTTAAAAAGCTTTAATTGTGGCTCCGTTTTTTTTCGATATGATATTAAGTGAAGATGTTGTAGTGTTTCGAAGGTGCTACGCTACCTCAGCGTTAAGCTAGCGTAACCACGCTTTTTTTAAAATAACGGAGCGTTAAATTTGTTATTGTGACATTATACAAACGTTAATTTCCCAATAGGTTTAAATTCAATTGGAGTAAGGTGTTACGCCAGCTTAATACCCTGTACATTTTAGCCAAATTATCTTTTTATACATTTTTTAATACATACCTTCGTAAATAATTTGATATTAATTTCATAATATGTATAATGTTTATTATTTTCAGATTAAGAATTATGTCCTTCTTCATAATAGAATTTGAAGACGGTCTAAGTTTGGTGCCAGCAATTTGGTTATTGGATAACCAAAAAATATGTTTTTATCCGACCGGATATGACAAATGCCAACTTGGAAAGGCTGTTCAGACACCGGAGAAACCTGATTTAAAAAATCAGAAAGCTAAATGAGAACTTCTACACGTAGCAAGATGTTTGGGATCGGCTAGTGAGTAATAAAATTTAAGCTTTTGTTGCTTTCTGAAAATGTGTAACAAAATATTGTAACACCACTAAAACAGAAATATGCAAACTGTACTAAATTCCTTTGCCAGAAAAAGGATGAATTTTTGATGCTATTCATATTAGAAAGATTATAGTTTCTTTGCATGTGACGACTCTCCTTCAGAAAATTATCAATAAAAAGAGTAAATATAAATAAAAAAATTATACGGAAATTTTAAATTGATTCCGCTTATTCATTTCTTAAATGAACGCTTAGAAATGTTTCTCCCGATATATATTTTTTGAAATATTGAGCTCTCACAACTCCGAATAGTGAAAATGCAACACGTTCGGTAATGGGGAAACTCCGATGTTTTTCAGTGCACTTTATATGATCAGAAATAATATTAAAAAAATGTACACACCTGAAACCAAAAGTCAAATAAAAAAGTTCACTATAAGTATAAAAATGAATACATTTGTTTATTTAATTTTAATCATGAAATAATCATTTTCATTTGTACAGAGAATGAGATATTAAGGATTTAATATCTTATAGATTATTACAAACAGGAGATAGACCTGAAATTAAAAAAACGTCACGTTTTTAATATCTGATATTATCCTCATTAACATATAGACATTTAATGCTCAAAATCTATGATATTGAAAAGTGATAAATGTTTTCTATTTCGAGTGTTTTCCTATTTTTTATATCTCAGATATCAAATTCTTAATATTTCGTTCTCTTTATGTAAAAATGTAAATTATTATTTGTTGATTAAAGTGAAATAAAATTGTATTAATTTTTATAATAATAGAGCACATTTTTGTTTGTCTTCAGGTTTAAGATGCTTAAAATTTTCGTAACATCATTTCGTAACATATAAAGTCAAGATTAAACACACTCCAAATTTTGTACAGTGAAAACACTCTATTCAAAGTGGAAAACACGTCATCCTTCATAAAGTGAAATTTATACTTTACAAATAGTGCAAAAGTCACTTTTAGCAGAAGATGACTCAATTTTCAATGTAAAATATTTAGAGTGTCAATTTCCAAAATAGTTCACATATGACTGTTTAAATTTCAACTACTTATTTATAAAGGTTTTGAGTATCAAATATTGGAACTCCCCATTCGGTAAATTCCAAGGTTGAATATCATTATTTAGTAGAGTGACTAAGTAATTCATCTATTATGGATGCTTTATCAACTTCTCGACTTTTTTTCCTCAGCTTGAGGTAGTCAAATAATTTCATCTATTAATTTTTTTTTTCAAACATTCATCATTAAAAATTTCTTGAAAAACCAGTCACATGCTTGCGTGGTCTTGAAAAACTGAAGATGGCAGAAAAGATGTCAGATATCGATACAGGCTGTGAGGAAGAAAAAAGAGACAGCTGAGGCATCGGAAACGTACTAGCGACCACGAGAGCAATTCAGATGGCAGTGTAGCTGAAAGTTCATCGAGTCCAAAAAAAAAGCACGAAATTAAAAGATTTCCCTAGTGACGAACTATTTTGCTCAACATCATCAAGTGACAATGCTGGAAAAGGTAGATATTAGATTCAATTTAATTGAATTTATATATTTATTTCTCTTAACTTGGATTTTCCGCATTTTTCCCAGACCCTTGTGCGAATGCGATACAGACGGGGAGTGCCTCTGTGTGGGTATGTCTTGTATTGTCTTGTATTGTCTCGTCTGCTGAGTTTGTCTCTCCTACCTATCCACTCGAGAGCAGACCGAATAGACTATAAAATCGTTAAGCGGGAGATAATTCATTTCACATTTCCTGTGTCCTTTATTTATTTTTTTTTAGCTAGACATACCTTACCATAATTAAACTAAAAAAAATGTCTGATTAAAATAGACCGTATTAGATTTTCTGGTTACAATAACCAGAATTCTGGTTAAAATAACTAGAATTCTGGTTACTGTAACTAGAATTTTTCTAATTATTAAAACCAGATTTTTCTAGCTATTTGAACTAGAAAATCTAGTTAGTTCAACCAGAATTATAGTTATTTTAATCATAATTCTGTTTATTGTAACCAGAAAAAATAGTACAGTCTATATTAACTAGAAATTTTTCACCTTTTTGAGTGTACTATGTCATGAGTCATCATGACACAGTGCAAAACGGACAAATTCACTTCAAAACGTATCCCGATCTACTTTGGGCACACTTTTTTCAATTCCGGAAATTTTAAACTTTTTGTCAAACAATTCTGATACATATGGATAGGTATATATATCCTCTGGGGGAAAGCTGTTGAGTTTAATCAGCTATCCAATGAGTGTTATTTTGATTAAAATCGGATTTCATTTACGCCTTCAGCGAACGAAAAATTAAATAAGGTCTGATTTAGGTCTCTCATCCTTATTGATTCTTTCTGGGTATCTTTTTGTGTGTAATATTTTTAATTATATCCCTTTTTTGGTATACTGAAATAACTATCGGTGTCATGTCGATAACTTAATTTCCTAAACTATTGACTCATTCGTTCCTTATGGAAAATTAAATCTTAAAAGCTATTCGTTTATGAAATGCAAGCTCTGTTACATGAAAAGCATGCATTCATACTAATGCAGGTTAATTAAATTCAGTCAGTCTGGACCATAATAAATATTAAACCATTTTTTATGTCTGATTCAAATTGCAGATGTTTCCTTATGCAATGTGTATCATTTATTTTTTGCTGATAATGTTCTGTATTTAGTACAAAAATTAGTAATAAAGATTCAGGACAATATTACATTTTTAGTATCAAATTTGTATAATTTATACCATTCAGAACCTAATAAAGGCAGCCAAAAATCGAATGTTATCGATGATACTACGGAATTGAGTGAGTTTTCTGATGGAGAATCTATCCAGTTTATATCAACTCCGGAAAAACAGCGTAAAATAAACCTTGTTGTACAACCAGATTAACGAACGTGAAAAGAAATAACCAATAAGGAAGAGAGACGATCGGCCAATCACGAGCTTCCTCGTAACCACTCAGAGTCGGCCGCCGCTGGAGGTTCTGTCTTTCCTTCCTTGCTTGCGGATTGGCTGATGGACTAGCCAATGGCAGTCCGTTCCGGCAGTCGGGTTGGTTAATTTTTGAAGGGATTCTTAGTCGTATTTGTATATTTACTAGATTATTATAAACGAGCAGATAATTATAGTACACGAAATGTAATTATGAATTTTTATTAAGTGCCATTGCTTTATTAATTGAGTACGCATGAAATCTCATCAGAGTTTTCATGGCGAATTCAAACTCGTATTATACTTCGTTTTTTTTTTATCGAAAAAAGACTGCTTGTAATTAAGTTCGCATGAAATCCCTTCAGGGATTTCCTAGCGAATTCGAAATCCGAGTTGTTCTCTTTTGATTGCGCTCTGAAAAGAGCGGATTAGATTAGGGAAGGGAGGGGTAGGAAATATTATCGATGTTTTTATTTTCTTCTTCTCCATGGGCTCTTCCGTTGTCCGTGATTGGATCAAAACTCAGGTGATGATCGTAAGAGAA
This sequence comes from Trichopria drosophilae, assembly GCA_030407085.1. NCBI lineage: Eukaryota > Metazoa > Arthropoda > Insecta > Hymenoptera > Diapriidae > Trichopria > Trichopria drosophilae. The sequence goes on along the minus strand of CM059583.1, from coordinate 105,741,018 downwards.
AAGTCGAGATCGTTGAGAAGAGGTTTCAATTTATTTTCCGTGCCCTGGTCCGTTGGCCAATTTTCGGAGGTAGAGCCTAGTGCTCAGAGGTCCGCGTCGTCCGGAAGGCGAAGTCGGAATATCTCAAACCGTTTGCGCGACCCGTTTATATACTCGCACGGTGTGCGGCGGCGCACCAATCAGAATCGACTCTCAAGCTCGGCGATCGGCAAATGTTTCGGACGCTTCTATCGTGAACCTTACGAGTTTCGTTCAAAGCGCAGAAATTGTCCCGAGCGCGGTGATTGGTCAACGCTTCGAACGTCAGTTTCGTTTGCATTTCTTTCAAGCGCGAAGGTCGTCTGAACGCGGCGATTGGTTGAGGGAGGGCTTGTGTTTCAAAGAATACGCTCGCATTCTTGCTAAGTCTTTAATTTCTTTATACACATAAAGTCTTTCAATTTCTATAAGCTTGCGTTTTCGCTAAGTCTCGACTTCTTATAACCTACACTTGCAATTATGCCAAGTCTCAATTTCTTACAAATTACACTTGCAACTATGCTAAGTCTTTACATTTCTTAAACGCTACACTTGTGATTTCACTAAGTCTCTTTTTTTCTGCACTAACACTTGCATTTTCACCTTAAGCGTTTCTGGGACGCAAATTGTAACGTCGCTCGTTACCATTTTCTTCGCTCGACGATTGCGACGACTGTTGCTTCTGGCGAATTGATTTTGGCGGTCGTCCCCGTCGTTTTTTTGGCTTATCAACCGTCTGATCGTTGGGTCCTTTCTCTGGATATGTTGCCGGTGTCGATTTTGCGACCTCCTGGTCGTTACCTGGGGAAATCTGCAACTTCCGCAACCGCGGAGCTTTTGGGGGACGTCCTCGCCCGCTACGTTGCTGTAACCGTTGTGACTCTGGTGCTCTTGGAGATGAGCATTTGTCACCGGATGGCCGTGGAGAAACTTCTGGCTCTGCCTCGGTTCCTGAAGGAGTTACAGGTGGTATATCTTCTGCCGGCAGATGGAGCCCTTTGTCCATTTTCATCTGACTCTCGTGGAACTTCACGTGATTATTATAATTTTTTTGAATAATGTAGACGCCTTGCCCTGCATGGCACAGTACTGGGAATGGCCCTTCCCATTTTGGAGCAAATCCAGCATGGAAGTTGTCCGTCGCTTTGGAAAGGGGATGATTTCGGATGTACACTGAATCTCCGGATTTGAACCTTGGAGACTGCTGCGGTGTAGCGTACTTCCGTTGATATTCGTTCTGGGTTGCTTGGATCTCGGCGATTTGTTTTTCCCAAGTGGGAGAAGGATCGTCTGGTGTTTCAAGTTTCCAACCGCCAGGGCGACGTAGATTGTGCCCACAGACAGCGTAACTTGGTGTTACACCCGTAGCCGCATTCCTTCGGTTACGTAGTTGGAATAGGATGCCAGGTAGGTATGTATCCCAATTCCTGTACTTCTCGTCTAGAAGATTTAACCGAAGTCCCTTTTTGATCTCCTGGTTGCGTCTTTCCGTCGGATTCGCTCGTGGGTGGTAGACGGCTGTGGTCCATAGATCGCATTGCCACTTTTTGCAAGATGCCTCCCAGAGATGGCTAGCAAATTGTGGGTGCGGGTCGAAAAACCGACAAATTAAAAAGCCGACAGGTCACAAAACCGACAGTCAAAATACCGACAATCCAAAAGCCGGCAGTCAAAAAACCGATACTTCAAAAAATGATAGTCCGCATGTCGATGCGTCTATGTTTCTATGTGTCGGCTTTTTGACTGTCGGCTTTTCGATTGTCGGTATTTTGACTGTCGGTTTTGTGACCTGACGGCTTTTTAATTTGTCGGTTTTTCGACCCGCACCCCAAATTGTGGCCCGTTGTCACTCAATATCGCTCTCGGGTAGCCCCAACGCGTGAAGACCTCTTCTTTGAGAAGGTTAATGAGTTGATCCTCAGAATTGGAGTATACAATTACATCATCTAAGTAGACCTGGCAAAACTTGCCGATCAAGCCGGCTAAAACCTCTTGACTCATTAGTCGCTGGAAAGTGGCTGGAGCTCCTTTTAACCCAAACGGCATCACAGTAAATTGGTATGACCCGCCGAAAGGTGTAGAGAATGCCGTGTACTTCATCGCCCTTGGTTCCATCGGGATTTGCCAATAGCCTGTTTTTAAGTCGAGTGAAGGAAATATCTGGGCTTGCCCGATATCCTTGATTGTGTCGATTATTCTTGGGAAAACCTGGGTAGTATCCTCGGTGATGGTGTTGAGTTTTCTGTAATCCACATAAAACCGCATGGTCCCATCCTTTTTCTTCGCTAGAACTACGGGCGAACTGTACTTTGATGAACAGGTCTCGATAATGCCGGCTTCTAACATCTCTCTAGTCTGCTTTTCTATCTCCTGTCGTTTGGCCTCCGAGTATCGGTACGAAGGCATTCGAAAAGGAGTTTCTGACACCAACTTTATGTCATGTTTGATGGTGTTTGTTGTTGGCGGGCCTACCGTTCCAAACGGTGCAAACACAGATTGTAGGTCATTTTTCCCCTCCCGTCTTTCCCCCGGTCAATTTTCCCCTCCCATGTTTCCCCATGGGCATTATTCCCCACGGACTACATTCCCCTTAACAAGTTGTCCCCCCGAAATAAAATGTTATTTATATATTATTTTGTTTAATTTATACTGACTATAATGAAATATTACATCCGATATTTTCTAAATATTTTACAATTTCGTTGTTTTCTACATATGTATCATATTTCGAAACGATATTGAGAAAGCGTTTTTCAAGTCTGAGCTGTACATGTTGTCTTTTCTTCTTCACAAGTCTACCTAGGTTAAGCTCTCGAATCATCGCATCCGTATCACCTTGCTCTTTTTTTAATTCATGTATGAATGTGTACAGACTAGGATGGGACTTTCCGACTACAAGTCGGAATCTGTTGTGCCATCCTTCTGACTGGTTATTCGTTCTAGCAACGTTGTTGAGAACAGAATCATATACGTTCCACAACTCCGGGGGATATCTCGGAGCAACTGCTTTGCGTCGGCCCCTCGCGGGCTTCCCGATGGCCTTTCGCAAGTTTTCTCGGCTTGGCAATTCCGCTAATACATTTGCGGGAACGTCTTGCAATGTTCGCAAAAGTTGCACTGGTCTTGCATCGGGGTTAGCAGTAGAAAGAGCTTTCAGATTTGCCCTAACCTTCAGAGCCTTAGCTTCTTCCAAATTTGGCGCATGCTTGTGTATTGAAACCTCAGGACCTCCGCGGAGAATATTGGGAGTTCGCTCTGGAGAAGTTGTGACTGACGCGTAACACTCACCCTTTCGTCGACACTTCCACTTAGTTACACAATTTCGTTCTGAATGTTTGTAGTATAAAAAACCGTCTATATGCAGCAAATTTCCGTTCCCACGGGTTCTTATTAATTCAATCACTGACATAATATACGAATGTAGTTAAATTAGCGGTTAATATAAAAAATTACGGTTACGTTAAATTTTGACTGTTTTTGACATGAACTATGGGGTTAATAACAAATGGACATCGACATCGACGTTCAACCTAAAATTGAATAGCTCACGCTCGGAAAAGGGGGGAAAATTATTAAAGGGGGGAAAAAAGACCGGGGGAAAAATAGGTGGGGAAAATTGACCACCTACCGCAAACACATGATGGTGGTCAGAGATGATTTTAAAGAGTCTCTTTTTCGTTTCGCTTTTGAGTTCCGTGTGGAACCCTTCATAGTCAAATTGAGGATTATTTTTCGGAGAGGCGTTTAGAAGCGGGATTGTAAGACGTGTTGTCCGTCCTACATGGAGAACATCTCTGTTTAGATCTAAAATTGCTTTTTCTTCTTTCAGCCATGGTAATCCCAAAAGCAATGTATGCCGTAATTCTGGCGTGACTGTAGTCGTTATTTGGAACTTATGGCCCTGTATTTCCATTTCAAACTGTGAAGTCCCACTCGCAGGCATTGACTGGTTCCTGGCTGCGAGACTGATGCTTTCCGTTGGACCTTGGCTCCGGGCACCGTTGGGTAGGAAATCAGGGTGGATGAAATTTCTCGTAGCTGCTGAATCAATAACAGCGAGCAAAATCTTTTGGCCGATTCTAACGCGGATTTTCGGTAAAGCCGCATTTTTGGTTAAGGCGTTATTTAATTCCGGCGTGTCTCTGAAGTGGCCTCCGGTGCCGGAGTGTCGGGTGCCTTCCTCCAGTTTTCCTGATTGGTCTGGGTTTTAGCCAATCGAACGTCGCAATCCTTGTTAAAGTGGTAGCCAGGACAATGCCAGCATTTTGGAAGGCTACGAGATGGTTGGGCGTTCGTCTTTATCTTTGGTACGGCTGCCTCCTTTCGTGATTGGCCTCGTTCTTTTTCTTCTTCTGCATCTTTCTCAATTTCTAATGCCTTATTGAGAAGTGTGGCAAATTCGGTCATTTCGTGGGCTCTGAGAAATTTCTTCACATCCGGTCTCAAGAGATTAAGTATCGTGGAAATTCTCGTTGCCTCGGGTTCGTCGGGTCGTATACGCTGGTACAACATGTATTTCTGTTGTAAGAAAGGACCGACCGGTTCCCTGTCTCCTTGCTGTTTGCCGTAGAGCTGGGCTGTAAGCGCGTTCTGGACGGTTAGGTTGTTGAATCGACCTCGGAGAAGTTCTTGAAACCGTGTCCAATTTATGTTCATATTTTTGTAGCACTGCCACCATTTCCCTTGAGGCCTTCTTCGATCCGCCGTACTCTTTGATTTTCAGGCGTTGCAGCAGCCTGAAAATATTCCGTACATGATTGTATGAAAATTCCGGGATCTTCGTGGTCCAATCCGCGAAACTCTGGAATTGGAGGCGGTTGCCGAAAGTTTAGGAGAACTCGGGCCAGTTCTTCCAAGCCCTGATTGATCAACAGAGGTTGTGGAACTGGTGGCGCCTCGGGATTCATCGCTCTGTGATCGGATAGTCGAAATTGAACATTTTCAGCAGCCAGAACTCGTGCAGCAGCTACGTTCCTGGGTTGGCCTCTGTAGCCTTGCTCGTTGTTGCCAGATGCATCCGCGACTTGTACCTGGCTGCTTTCGCGCTCTTGGACATCCTCTCGATGTTGTCCCGACGAAGACTGTATTTGGAATAAATCCCCGCTGTCGGCGTTCGTTATTATAACTTCTCGAACTCCTTCAAGGGATCGGGATCGGCGGAAAGGAGGCCTTCCCTTTCGCTTTTGATTCGCTGGATTTTGAATGGGCGCCATCGGGTGTTTAAACACTCCCGAAAGTGTTAACTGTTGTTCGTCTTGTTCTGCCTGCGAAGACCCCCTTGAACTGCTTCGGGTGCACGGCGGTGATCGCATCATTTTCCTCGGCTAACTCCGGTCGGGAATCCGTTTTTACGCCGTAGAAGCCTTTCTGATGAAATGGCCCCACGTTGGGCGCCACTTGTACAAACAGATTAACGAACGTGAAAAGAAATAACCAATAAGGAAGAGAGACGCTCGGCCAATCAGGAGCTTCCTCGTAACCACTCAGAGTCGGCCGCCGCTGGAGGTTCTGTCTTTCCTAACTTGCTTGCGGATTGGCTGATGGACTAGCCAATGGCAGTCCGTCCCGGCAGTCGGGTTGGTTGATTTTTGAAGGGATTCTTAGTCGTATTTGTATATTTACTAGATTATTATAAACGAGCAGATAATTATAGTACACGAAATATAATTATGAATTTTTATTAAGTGCCATTGCTTTATTAATTGAGTACGCATGAAATCTCATCAGAGTTTTCATGGCGAATTCAAACTCGTATTTTTTTTTATCGAGAAAAGACTGCTTGTAATTAAGTTCGCATGAAACCCCTTCAGGGATTTCCTAGCGAATTCGAAATCCGAGTTGTTCTATTTTGATTGCGCTCTGAAAAGAGCGGATTAGATTAGGGAAGGGAGGGGGTAGGAAATATTATCGATGTTTTTATTTTCTTCTTCTCCATGGGCTCTTCCGTTGTCCGTGATTGGATCAAAACTCAGGTGATTATCGTAAGAGAAAAGTCGAGATCGTTGAGAAGAGGTTTCAATTTATTTTCCGTGCCCTGGTCCGTTGGCCAATTTTCGGAGGTAGAGCCTAGTGCTCAGAGGTCCGCGTCGTCTAGAAGGCGAAGTCGGAATATCTCAAACCGTTTGCGCGACCCGTTTATATACTCGCACGGTGTGCGGCGGCGCACCAATCAGAATCGACTCTCAAGCTCGGCGATCGGCAAATGTTTCGGACGCTTCTATCGTGAACCTTACGAGTTTCGTTCAAAGCGCAGAAATTGTCCCGAGCGCGGTGATTGGTCAACGCTTCGAACGTCAGTTTCGTTTGCATTTCTTTCAAGCGCGAAGGTCGTCTGAACGCGGTGATTGGTTGAGGGAGGGCTTGTGTTTCAAAGAATACGCTCGCATTCTTGCTAAGTCTTTAATTTCTTTATACACATAAAGTCTTTCAATTTCTATAAGCTTGCGTTTTCGCTAAGTCTCGACTTCTTATAACCTACACTTGCAATTATGCCAAGTCTCAATTTCTTACAAATTACACTTGCAACTATGCTAAGTCTTTACATTTCTTAAACGCTACACTTGTGATTTCACTAAGTCTCTTTTTTTTCTGCACTAACACTTGCATTTTCACCTTAAGCGTTTCTGGGACGCAAATTGTAACGTCGCTCGTTACCATTTTCTTCGCTCGACGATTGCGACGACTGTTGCTTCTGGCGAATTGATTTTGGCGGTCGTCCCCGTCGTTTTTTTGGCTTATCAACCGTCTCATCGTTGGGTCCTTTCTCTGGATATGTTGCCGGTGTCGATTTTGCGACCTCCTGGTCGTTACCTGGGGGTAACGCGGCGATTGGTTGCGGGAAGGCTTGTGTTTCAAAGTGTAGTTCTTTTAATCGCAAACAAGAGTGTAACACGCCGGTTACAATACTCCACCTGGAACCTCGGCGCTCGTAACGCAGACGGTAATATACCGACAGAACGGCCGGTAATCCGAAGCGACGTGGTTTCAGGAAGGCCCACGAGACGACACGGCGCGACGGTCGCGGAGCGCGATAACAATTGGACGAGAAGTCAGTCAGGTCTCGGACGTCATTGCCGATAAAAAGGGCATTACAAGAGCTTAGGAGTTTATAACAACCTGAGCCATGAAAGTAAATTTTTTGAATATTTTGATATGTTCTTCGAATTATATGATTTATCAATGTTCCATTTATGTTAAATTTTACAATACAAATAAAATTAATGATACAGATGGCAGAATTGACAGTACGAGAAATTGCAGCACAAGGGTTGCATCAAACCTATTTCCAAGTGATAAATCTGAAAAACATTCCGTTATAGGTAATACTTATGTATCTATGTATCTATCTATCTATCTCTCTGTCTGTCAGTTTATCTATCTATCCATCCATTCATCCATTTATCCCTCCATCCATCCATCCATCATCCATCCAGTATCTATCATCTATACATCTATCTATATATACGTTCAGCACGTTGTCGCATTAAGAACTAGACAAGAAAATGAACACTTGTTTTTATTTACATATAATTGTTTTTATTGGTCCATTTTTCAGCATTGCTAATGGAAGTTTTGAAAAAGCAAAATAAAATACTGCTCCAACAAAAAATTACTAAAGAGAGAATGATAGTTTTTTTTCACTTAGTTCAGCTAATTATCAAATATGTTCTAATATTAATTTTATTATAAAATAAAAATATAGAATTGTACGAAACTTTACAACATTCTTGCTCTGTTCTCATAAGACAGCATGTGTAAATAAATTTTTCTCATTGCTCTTTGAAAAATAAATGATAAAATTCGGTCAAACTATATAGTTTTTGAGGAGATTACGTGTCGGCATTTTTTTTGTGAGATGATATAAAAAACTGAATGAAAATTCTTTGAAAATTAACCCTCCAGGTACCAGTGGATCTTGAAAGTCCGATATATATATAAAAATATTGTGTATTTTTTTTATTGCCAAAATCAGGCAGATAAAATTTGAACAAAAGTTGTTAGTCTATGGGACTCTCAAATTCCACAGGTACCTAACGGATTAACAACGTTTGGGACTTAATGAGTTAAGGAATCGCGTGATAACCGATTTTGTTCTACGTGGCTTCTTAAAGAGTACAAATGGCTTCTTTCGTTTTAATGTTATTCTTTCGTTTCCCTTTTCAATGGAGATTTTTTATCCGATGAATAAGGTAATGCAACTAAGCACGGTTGTATTCAATCCTAAGAGACAACCAGAAGAAGGTATGTGGAGCACTTTACGACATTTACGGTATACTCGTGCCATTATAAATTCAAATGGAATATGTATACGCTGCCAATATCATAGGAGCCACATAGAGAGGTATTATAGTTAATTTTTCAGTTTTGAGACATTAAAAAAAATTATTATTCACTGTAGACTTCACACATTATTTTATAAGTAAATAAATTAATCATAATACATATAATCATTCTTATACCGGATGAATGTAAGAGAATGTTACATAGGGAAACTCATGTATATGAAGTTGAATTGAATCATGAATTGACCAATAGCGTAAGAGCCTCGATAGAGTATATTCGATTATATCAAAGAGAATATATTTCAATTTACATCATTTACAAATTTTCTTGTTAAAAAATAACTAAATAGTAAAATTGGTCATGTTGCACTTGTTTATTTTCCTTTAAATATTCCATCACATAAAAAAAAGAAAGGCAATCGACGGACTCCGAGGCTCTTACGCTATTGGTCAATTCACGTTAAGAACGTGCTAAAGCTCGCATCTGATTGGCTGTCGGCCGTACATGGGTTTCACTATGTAACATTCTCTCACATTCACCCGGTATATAGTTTAATTATATTTTAATTAAAAACTTAACGAATAATAACGGGTCTAAAGAATGAACATTATAAAGATACACTGGTAAACTTGTAAAATATACTTTTACTTGTATATAGATTCTATGGTCCTCCTAAGTAGCACAATTGAATCTTGAAGATCTTCTCAAACTGGCTTGTTGGAGTGTCTTCGCTTCCTATATAACGCTGGCATTAATCTGACAGATAACGGACTGCGTTTATTTGCAGCAGTTCTTGATAACGTTACCTTTGGCAGCCGTGAACCACATCTCGTAAATACGTCACATAGAATTTTCGTACGGTATTTTCAATTTAATTTAAACTTTAACGTAATGAGCGGCGTTGTAATAAACCACGTGCTTTTCATTCATTATTGTATGCAGTCGATAAGGAGTCGATATACGCTTAAAAATCGATATTAAAACGGATTGAATAGATTCTTAAAAATTAGGCTTCTGGAAGGGTAATTGTAATTACTATACACAACTTTCTATAAAATACCAAAGTATATAGTACTTTGTATATAATAGTCGGAATTGCCATTCCAAAACCCGAATCTTGAAAAATCCGTTCACTCATTTTTAATTTAGATTGTTATGCGTATATTCCTACCTTATCAATTGATCATTTTAGAACTGCTTTAATCGTTGGATGCTTTGCTATCTCGAAAAGTGTATTCTCGAAAGAATCCAAACAAATTTTGTATTATAACAGACTCTGTTAATTTGAAATTCCGAGTGACTGACAATGGTTGGATTTAATTAATTTCGTACAAAATTTATCGGTATTCGCGTGAAATGTGTAAAGTATAGAAGATACCATTTGTTAAATTTATTTTTATTATTCTAAATATAACACTAACTACCGTGATTTGTAGAATGAACATTGCTATGTGTGCCTGTAGCAATCGTAATAGTAAAAATTAAATATCAACCTCAAAAACTAAAATTAAAAATAATTAATTCTAAATTTCATGTTTTTTTCATAGCATTATATTTTAAAAAATAATTTTTAAACAACTAATACAGAAGGCTATAGATTATCTCGATGTAAATAGATTAAAAATTACAAATTTATCCATATACTCGTATCACTTGTATTTTTCAGAAACAATTCCACTCGCTGAGCGTTATGTTAATGATATCTTAAAAAGCGGCCATAGTTATCAAATTGTAATGAAACAGATACGTAACCGAAAGATAACCGTTATGTTTCCGTAATTATAACCGTCCCCTTAAGGTACGTTCTTGTTATGTTTCTGTTACGTATCCGTTACTATCGGTGCTGTGTGGGCGGTGTATACGTTGTGTAATTTTGAACGAATACATCTTTGCTCGCGAAGAACTGTAGACGTATTCTGAAGGCAGTTCAGATAGCCGTCGAAAGTGATTGTTTTTCGGACGGCGACTTCTTTCACACCTTTCGCTCTCTTCTTCTCACCTTCGCCTAACACACGCAACGCATACATTTTTGACCTGAGTCCGACAAACTCGGTCATTATCTTTCCACTACATTCATCCTTCATTAACCCTAAAACATTTTTATTGACAAACGGCATACCGTACTCATTATTATTGGAATAATCGTTCGTATCGTACATATTAATATCGCGTTTCATACAATCATATATATCATCACACTTAAATTCATAAATTAAACTATCGGTATCGGTATATAACAATTTCGCCTTTTCTTTAAATTTTTCTACAACATAATCGTAATGGAACTCGTACAATTTAGTCTTAGCAATATCTAAAATAGCCATTCCGACATATATAGGCTTATCTATAACTACTTCTAATTTTTTAGTTGTATCGCGATCAAGTCTTCACCAAATATTACTATTCGATGAAAATTTGGTTTCGAAATGAACGCTTCAACGCCATATCTTCCATCCCATTTCGATTTTAAACTTACATCCACTCTTTTACGAACATTCTCCATGGTTTTCCCAAATACCGCATTGTTCATCAATTTATACAAATTTTTTTCAAAATCATTGAACGCAACTGTGCGGAGTTTGGTATTCAAGTCAATGTACGACTTTAACCATGAAGACTGCTTGAATTTTAGTATCCTATGAATTGTATTTAAAATAATACCGTGGGTGAGCGCTTGCTCTAAATTTTGGTAATGTATGACATACCGTTCCTTGTCATTTAATGTAGCTGTTACGTCCGAATCCAGAATGATCTCGTCAATAAGGAGTTACCCTCGGTGAAGAAATCGGCTAACACTCGGACGCGAAAGGACGTGCTCGTTTCTGAAGAATCGAGCCCGTGTTCAAAAATTTGCGGGGACTTCTATTATGTGCGGGTTGAGCAAATAAACTTATTCCAAATTTGGTTCAAATAACTATTATTTCCTTTTAGTGAGGATGGAGAGGAAAGGGCGGGGGGGGGGGGGGGGGAGAAGATTTTCAAAGGAGAATCGAAAAAAAAAGATCGGTACAACACAAAAAAAAACACGCGATCCTACTGTGCCTAGTGAAGTGTGAGACCAAGCCGGTTTCGTGAAACCGTCCGAGTCCCGAACTTCACTAAGAAAAAAAAAGATTCACTAAGGTGTGGCCTGCCTTTTAAATAGACAAATACAAAAAAAGGAACACTAAGGCAGACGTTCGTCTCAGTTTAAAAAAAAAAACAAAAATAAAACCAATTTCAGTCTACTGACTCAATTTATTCAGAGATTGACGCCGTGGCTCGGCTCAGTAGGGGGTGCCACGGGGCTTAAGATTAGTTAAAGAGACAGATGGAGATTATTCAAATAAAGTAGTTTCTTACCCTTTTATTATGTTTTGGCTGCTCGCGATGAGATGTTTTGGCAGCTGGTGATGAGATGTTTTGGCAGCGCCTATGATACCACGAACGAACGAATAATCCTACGAGCCGGGAATCCCTGGTGCTGTCAGTGAATCAGGCGAACTAGCGACTCGTTGGCGTGACGTGATCTGGTGCTGCGGGGCTGCAGTATTTGATACTGCCAGCGAATGGGGTGGATGCTGCCGGTCTTCCCTGGTAGGCCGGGAGAGAAGGAAACTGTGAATAAAGAAAAACACGTGCGCGATCGTGACGACTGTGTGTCGCCATTAGTGGAACTAGCATAACCCGAATTTTGACCGCCGCGCACCAACGATTGAATGACGTAGCGCGGTAGTATCAAAGTTGGCTGCAGGGAAGGAGCGCCACGGGAACTTTGAACGAACGGGGCGGGCTGTCAATTCAAACGCACAAATAACATTTAAATGATTGACAGTTCCCGTCCCGTTCCAAGTAAAAAGTTGAGGCGGTCGCTCCAATTGGTGTTCCATGGGGTATATAAGCGGGTTCCAAGGTGGAACTCCTTCTCTTCCTTCCCGATATCGGACGATCCGGCACGTCACACGAAGTCGGTAGCCATCGCCAGGATCCAGAGTGCCGACGACGGACAAAAGAAGATAGATCCGGTGCCGGGGATTATTTCACGTCACGCTGTGGATTCCATCGACTTCGGCCCACTGGTCGGAGTCCGAGGTGAGCGACTCAAAATTCCTTTTTAGCATCTTATTTTGGTGAACAAATAATCTGCCGCATTTCTTCCCCTCTCGAGGTCGTCGAAGGTACGGAACGACCAGCGGCGGATTCAAAAAGGCGCCGAGGAGGAAGTCGCTCGCTTCACCATCCCGGACTTTGACCGTCGCTCAAGGAAACATCGACGGGATCCACCAGGGCCGGCCCAAGAATACCTGGGGCCCCAGACAACGGACGACGGAAGGTAGAATCAAGAAAGCCACAACGTCGAGAAAAGTCCTTCTCTCCCGCGGTTCGGTAATGTGCCTATTTTGTGCCCATTTTATGCTTAATTGACATTTTCGTTTTTATAATTTAAATATGTATGAAAATTTGACAATGTGTATGTGTATGTGTCTTCGCGTAATTTATTCCGTCCTCTTTTATGATTAATGATATTTTAGCCGCGTAACTTATTTCGTTTTATGACTAATTCAATTTTAGCCGCGTAACTTATTTCGTTTTATGACCAATTCAGTTTTAGCCGCGTAACTTATTCGTTTTATGACTAATTAAATTTTAGCCGCGTAAATTATTCCGAGTGTGTGTGAGGACGGATGCAGCGAAACATTACAAATGAATTAGTGAAAAATAATATATGTACACGTGTGTGAACCATGAAATGAGAAAAATAGAAAGAAAGATTAATATGAATAATAAATATATGTATAAACCTCAATTTTATTACAATGGCGCCCAACCAATGGGGCACGAAAGAAGCTAAATTCTTTCAAGTGACTCATTTTCATTTTTATTAAATTGTGACTGATATATGGAATCGTTTGGTGTTGAAACGAATAATAAATTTGCTAACCTCGAATTTAAAAAATATATGGGCGAAAAATAAACTAATAAAAATGACGTTGTTTCACGACGATAAAGTTCACAATGTGTCGCCGCAAACGACAGTAAATACGGCGAGCAAAGTCGAAGAGTTAAAGAAAATGCTCGCCGAAATTCAAAAAGAGATTGACGAGATGAAAAGTCAAATGCGGCAGCGAAACGCAGATAACAGTCAGCAGCACACGGAAACTCACAAAAATAATGAAAGAAATAGTATAAAAACACTTGTAAACGAATTAGGTGCGATTTTAATACAAAATTATAATAAACAAAACATTGACGTAATCCCACCTAAATTCGAAAGTGAATTGAAAACAAATACGGTGAAGTACCTTGAAGAGTTGGATCGGTACTTCAATATAAAAAATATCAAAGGAATCCGGAAATTGTTGTTCGTCGAGGATACACTGGAAGGTAAGGCGGAAATATGGTTCGCGACACAAAATTTTGAAAGCTATGCAGAGTTTAAAAAATTATTTATTAAAAAATTCCACTCCATAACAAGTAGAAGCGAAACAAAAATTGGACGCAATAAGAAGTGACAATATACCGACGCCCCATACGAAAACTAGCACGTTTGTGTGTTATTTTAAATGAAAACGTGCTTGTTTTTGTATGGGGCGTCGATACAATGTTCACTTGACCCCGCGAACAATATATTATCCTCGAATGATGACGAGGACTCATATGTCTTCGTCATGAATCAGGAGGATATAGAAAATTTTAATAATGATGATGTAGGAAAAAAGGGGGATGTTGATGTAATGTATGATAATAAAACAAATGAAATATTAAATAATGAAATAATTGATGATAATATAATAGATGGTAATGATGATGATCTGAACCATGAATGTTACGAAATTAATAATGATGTTTATCTGAATTATAAAAATGATAATATATGTGTTAATGATAATGATAATTGTAAAAATGTAAATGATGTTTATGTGAATTGTGTAAATGTTAATACTATTTATGAAAATGATGATAATGTATATGTTGATAGTGAAAATAATGATGATAATGTTAATGATAATGTTAATAATGATATTTATGAAATTGATGTTAATGATAAAGATATGTTGATAATGTTGAAATTTTTAATGATAATACGACTGATAACGATAATAATGATTTTTATAAAAATGATATAAATGATGACGAACGATTTTTATGAAAATGGAGTTTATAATAATTTTTACAAGGTTGACATTGATAATGAGATTCATAAAAATGATTGTTATGAAACTGGCGATAATAATGATTTTTATGATGAAAATGTTAATGATGATTTTTGTGAAAACGATTTATATGACAATGATGTTGGTAATGATTTTTGTAAAAATGACGATAATAATGACGTGGCTGATGAAAACGAGACTAATTATTTTTATAAAGATGACAACAATGATTCTTATAAGGGTGATATTTATAATGGCCTTTATAAGGATGATTTTAACAGTTATGTTTGTGAAAGTAATTACGGTGACGATAATTTTTATAAAAGTATTAACAGCGATTTTTATGAATGTGACGTACATAATGATTTTTATAATAATAATATGTGGAATGATTACCAAATTTTAGATAATAAGTGTATTAATGACGAGATGATGGGAGATAACAATAATTTAAATAATGGGGGGATAAAAGAAAAAATCCCAATGATTCATGACGGGGAATATGGGGCCGATCTGGATTTAGACAGAAAAAGATATGGATTTGGATAGAGTGACGAAAAAATTGTCTTATTTGTTCGACGGGGAACCGTGCCTTCCTTTTAAGTGACCCTGCAAACAATGATATAAGGGGGACTTACTATCGATCCAATTTTCGACGAGGTATTACACCGGAGATGTAAAATTAATTCTCACTGCTGTAGCTGGAATTTGCGGCGTCGCTAAAAAAGGGAATCGGACAAATGATGACGACACAAGTATATTTAATATTTATTTTATTCAGTGCACAGCACAAGTACCACACTAAAAGCACATGGCGAACGCGCGCGAACCGGTTTTTTTTACCGCGATCGCGATCCCGAAAAAAGAAAGGGGGATATTGCAGAATGAGAGTGGGCAACAACGAGCCGTTTTATATAATCGCGCGCGGAAGAGAAAGAGCGACGGAGAGAAAAAGGGCCGTTACGAAAATTATATCGACGTGCTTGCCAGCTTATGTGGATTTTGTGGAATATGCGCTGGCAAGCGAAATAACAAAGGGAATGCGGAAAATAAAGGAAATACCAAGGACACGATGCGCGCTTTTGCCGGCCGGTCGGCCATTTTGGATCCCAAGCCCACGTGGGATCAGCGCGCGGATCAAGAGGCATGTGAGCAACGACAAGGCGCTGGCGCTGGTGCGCCTCTATATGCTCAAAAGACGGGCAACGGCGTCCTGGCCGCGCAGAATGAGAGTGGGCAACAACGGGCCGAGTTCCAAGCCCGGAGCTGCATGTGTCGCCGCAATGGGGCGCTCCGAATTCAAATGAGGGGCCGGCTGTCAAATTCAAGTCGATCAAATGACATTTAAATGTTTGACAGTTCCCGTCCTGATTCTTAGTAAAAAAGGAACTCGGCGACATTATTAGACATAGAGATACTTACCGAGGTATTATAAGACCTGGCATCGGTAAGTATCCCTCTCTCTCTCTTGTATTGGACTTCCTGGCGACGACGCTCTGCCTCAACTACTGTCCGGAGACCCTGGCTGCTCCGGAATCAAGGTGGGCCCACTTACATTCACAGCCAGCAACAATCAGAATCACAATTATAATGGAGGCGGCGAGGATACATTTTTGACGAAGAAGACACCAGGGATTGACGGAACTCCGTTCGTCCCGGCCCCAAATGAGGCTGCTGGTCTTCTCCCTCGTGGTCGCGAGGGAGTACGACATCCACGAGGATTCACGAGGTGACAGCAGCCGAAACACCAAAACCACGAGACGAATGGAGAACCCAACGAACAAAAGGAACGACGCCAAGAAGAAAGAAGAAATCATACGTAAGCCTCTTTCTCTTCCGTCCGTTTTAATAATCAAAATTATGATGTAAATTATTAGTGTGTAATGTCATAAAATATTTATGTATCTTTATGTATGTTGATGTATGTGTGCAAACGAATGTGTGACCGCGTCATTTTCGTGTTAAATTATTTTATCCGCGTAACTTATTCCGTCGACGATAAATAACTAATTTTATTGACAATGACTTATATACGATATGGTGACTTTATTTTACATGGTTATGACTCTTTATGTTTATTCGCGATTCCGACTCCGAGTATGTTGGTATATGTGTGTGTGATAATTATTATTTCTTGACGACTTCAATTATTATAAAATTTAAAGTATAAAATATAAATTTAATTGAATGACGACAAATATCATGACTTTTATTTATTTCAGCACCAACGATTCCTATCTGTAATTATAATATTTATGGTATTGACTAATAATTGACTTTAATTTTTTGTTTGTACGATTCATAAGGACTTAATTAAACCAGATTCCGAATCGTTTCATGGATGATGTGTTAGTTTGAACCGGAACATTTTATATTTCCTATTATAAGCGGTTCGATTTTCCTTTTTCGGATTGATTTGTTTATTACTTGGTATTTGTATTTCTACATGTTCTGTATATATTCGTTTGTTTTATTGTGGTGTCTGTTTTCGATAATTGTAGTAAATAATAATAATAGATAAAAAAAAAGAAAAAATAATTGTTGCCGAGTTACCATTTCTTGTTTGAAGAATAAGGTATGTTCACTATCTCTACTATCAGTTGTAGGATACCATTTACCTGCCTTACGGGCTAGGCTCGAAGCTTATTAACTATTTAGGATTGTAAATTTTTGCATTCTATAGGAGGTGGAGCGTAAGCTTTTATTCGTTATTTTATTAGTTTGCAAAAGCGTTTCTTATTTATCATATATCATGCATTATTTACGCATTTTAGTTCCTTAAAGTCTATTTTGTTTTATAGCACGTGCAGTAAACGCGGTGAAGCCAAAAAAAAATTTTTTCATTTGTATATGATGCTTTATTTGAAATTGTTTTTATTCTTATAACTATGGTATTTGATTTATTAATTCTTCTATACATAGTGTTCCTTCTACATATTTTGATGATTATACTTGATACTATTACTGTACTTCTTCATGATATATCATCTTATAGCTCCAAATCATTTATTTATGTTTATGTGAGTTCATGCAGTCATCTTGGTATACTGGCTGTATGGTCATTTTTTGGTTCTTTGTGTCTTAATTCTATATCTACTTTTCGGTGGTTTTTTGGTGTTGATTCTTCTGGCAGTGATTCCAGGTTTTGAATCGTCGTTTTTTGTTTTATCCAGTCTTTGTTTATTATTCTGTTTACTAAGAGTAGAGTTTGGGTTTTTGGTGGTTTTGATGTGGTCGTTGATGTGGTTGATGGTGTTGTCGTAGTTGTGCTTATTTCGTCAGCCGACCAGATACTTGTCCGGCTATGTGCGGAGAGTTGTGAAATTCTTTGTTGATATGTACTTCTTCGGCCACAAGTTCATGAAATCCTTTTAATAGTATTTTATTGTTTTTTGGGTTTACTTCTGCTTTGTAACTGCGAATCGTTATATATGCGGTTTCTTCTATGCTGTATCTAATATTACCGTTGCAATTCATTGTTCTTCCACCGATGGTTTTATGTTGTATTGTTCCCTTATTTAATTCTATACCTGTTATTACTTCGACCCAGACCAAGTCTGGACGAAGTATTGAATTTGGTCACTTCGGGCATAAAAATTACCCTATAGTTTTACATCAAATGTCGACGTTTCAAACCCTAAGGAACCAAAATCAACAATAAATAAATTTGTGTCCGTGATCTTGTACGTACGTACGTCCGTATGTCTGTACGTCCCGTTTTTTTGTCTCGCGATAACTCGCGAACGGATAAGCGTATTGACATAAAATTTTTTTTTTATACGCGTCTTGGCATAAGTTAGATCTGATTAGATTTTGGCGCAGATCCATCCGTCCATTACTAAAAAAAATTAGCCCCAATTAAGTTTCTTCGTAGTTTTTTGCATTTATTTTGAAAAATACAAATTTTATTAAAAAATATTTCAAACAAAAAAGATAGAGCATGAAATTCTCTACAAAAAACGTTGTATGCATTTTCTTCCTAAAGTCAACGATAATGCCATAAAAACTGGTTTAAAATGCTTATGACTATTGTCTGAAAAAGTATTGAATTTGGTCACCTCGGCAAAAAAATTACCCTATAGTTTTTCATCAAATTTCGACGTTTCAACCCCCTACCCCCCAGGGGTAGTCTTCGCCAGCCCCTCGGGCGCGGTGATCACCTATGGGCGCATAAGTTCTTTTACGCCCTTGATACGAAAATAACTATTTCAATATATCTTAAAGATATCTTATAGTATCTAAAAGATATCCGTCACAGATCTTTTCGACACTTTCAAGATATCTTTGACGAATTATATGTATATATATTGTACATATAAGATCATAATGATACAGACAGTAATTAGTAAAACACTGTAAACATGTATATGCATTGAATAGTCTACTACAATACAAGTACTTGAAGTAAGTGTTTTGCAACTTTTATTTATTAATACTTCGGCTGGCCTGTTGTCGGGGTCGAAGTTTTGAAAATGCTCATTTTCAATTTTCATACATATAAGAAACACTATATTGTTGTAACATATCTATCGAAGCCACTTGGACTTAAATATGATTGGACCCCCAAATATCAATATAATTTTATAATATAATTGAAAGATGTTAGTAAACAAACGAGTATTAAGGAATAGCCGACTCTCTACTGGGTCGAAGTTTCTGAGCGAGCGAAGCGAGCGAGGCACCACGCCAACTCTAGTTTTAGTTTGTAATCTTGTTACTGCTTTATTTCTAATTATTTCTTTGCTTCTTTCTGGGCCTAGCTCGTATGGTAGAAGTTCCATCTGCTCGATTAGTTTGTTTTTGTGACATGAGATCGTGTTATATATGTGCCATTGCGAGCATTAATGAACTAATACTTTTTCTTCATTTGCCACGGTTATAAGAATTCTTATTAGGATTATGAATGTCGTATTTAAATCCATTTTTTTCTTCGTTTAAGGGTGGTGATGAGATGTTTTGGCAGCACCTATGATACTACGACCGAAAGAATAATCCTACGAGCCGGGAATCCCTGGTGCTGTCAGTGAACCGGGCGAACTAGCGACTCGTTGGCGTGACATGATCTGGTGCTGCGGGGCTGCAGTATTTGATACTGCCAGCGAATCGGGTGGATGCTGCCGGTCTTCCCTGGTAGCGTAGATCCTACGTCGCTGACTGCACTATTTTTCTCGCTCTTTTAATCTCTCTACGCTTTTTGAATCTCTCTACTACTTTTTGTGGAGTGGGTGCGCTTTTTTATATATTTCTTTTTTTGGCTGGAAAGAGAAGTCTTGGAGCGGGGTGTTGGCGATAGGGGTTTTTTGAGAAGAAAGGAGCTGAATATTTATCTAATATCTTGTTAGCAATGTTGCTGCAATTTTTTATTTTTACATACATTATTTCTTGATCTTATTTCTAGTGTAAAATTAAAATAAAGATGAATGGTAGTTGTATCATGTTTTTATCCCGAGGTACAATCGATTTTGTTTGCAACAGCCTTGTTTATTGTTTTGTTGCAACTACCGGTCACCTTTATTAAAATCTTTTGACAATGGATGGTGTACTGCTATTTTTAAACATTACGACGCTCGAAATATTATTCATATGCGTACAATATTGTTCGTACAAAAGTAATCTTTTTAATAACATGATGTCTTAATTCGTAAAAATTACAAATTGTGTTGTAAGTTTGTTGGCAAAGCAATTATTAAATATATCTTACAAATAAAGCTGTTATTATAATTTGAGAAATTTAATGTTCATTTGTTGTGCGATATTCGATATTTCATTTTGTTGTTACAATGATTCTGTAGTTTAGCTATTATGTATATGGATCTGCAATAAAATTTCAAAACAGCAAAGGTGTTTTAATCAGTTTTGTAACAATTCTATGAATGATTACTTTAAATTGATTTATTTAGTATTTCAATATTAAAATAACAAACGGTTTTCAATATTTCATTTCTATTGTAAGTGAATCTATTTTTTTAATTTATTTAATATGCTATTTATTTGTAATAATTCAATAGTCGAATTGTTCTCATTATTATATTGTAAACGTTATTTTATAGAACAAAGAAGGATTCTAAATAATTAGCTATTTGTTTTTCCTTGTACATAGTTAATAATTTTCTGTTTGGTATTAAAATGTTCAGGAGTTCATTGTGGTTTTCATTTTGTAATTATTATCTATTGTCGTGATTGTTTAAGAAAAAGTATTTCGTTGTTTTACTATGACAAAATCCCTTATCGGCTTCACTAAGCCTAGGCCGAGCTCCGAAAAAAAATTTCCGGCCGAGTTGTTCGTGCTTGAAGTAGTGTCCTTTTTAGCTCAAAAAATAAGAAAAGTACAAAATTTTGTATTTTTTTCTTGATAACTGTACAAGTATATCCTAAAATTTCTATCGAAAGAATTAAGATTTCTGTAGACAATTCTGCGTAAAATGCGTACCTGACGAAGACAAAAGGTTTATTTTGAGCCGATATATCATTGTTTCAATGAAAACATTTTTTAAAGCATAAATTAAGAAAAACAGATATTATTTTGGTTTATTGGCAAAAATTCTTATTTGAAAAAAGCAAATAAAGTTAAATCATATAAGATCTTATTCTTTACCTTTTTGCGCATTTAATTCACCATTATTAATTTGGAAAGAAATTTTCCCACAAAGTTATCGCTGTATTGAAATTAACATGTTTTACTTGCTTGAAAACTAGGCACCTGTATATTTAATATTGTAAACAATAGTGAACTTTGTGCAACACAGAAACTCCACGAGAATGCGGCATAGAACATGTAAAGCACATAAGATGGAAAGAGTAACGAACTCAATGTGAAAGTCGAACGCCAATCAGAAAGCAAGCGTAAGGGCAACTTGTCCAAAGCTGAGGCACAATAGAGTGGGTAAAAGTAGAGTGTAGCCACCGATGGTTCTACACTCTTCTTTCCGATTGGCTCCGTCATTTTACGACAAATTTCCATCAGCAGCTGACATGTGTCAACATGTACTTCGTATGTATACAGCGATTGTATACGCAAATTGAGTATGGAGACCATTTAATAATGGTTACTTGTGCGGCGAGAGGATGTAAAAATTCATCGGCGAAAAAAGTCAATGTGTCTTTTGTAAAGGATAATTTTGTTTTCTTCTTCTGCAATGTGTTTGTTTATAACTGAGAAAAAGGTCTTGAAAGAAATATTTTGAACTTTTGAAAAAAAAAATGTCCAAACTTTTGTTACAATGCAATATGTATAAAAATGAATAAATAAAAATATTGTAACGTTCTTTTGTACGCACATCATCTTTACACTTTACCATTTTCCTGTGTTCCCCAATAACAATATTGTCTAAATTAATCACCATGGTAGTTTATAATAATAATTCAGTTTGCTTCTTTGTGAAAAGTAATTGGAAAAACATTTCATTCTCTACTGAATATGAAATAAGTGTAATAAAAATGTAATATTACAATTTTTGTCATGTGTTGTGCCATATTGGGTAAATGTACCAATTGCTGCGGGTGTCCCTATATGTATTACTGCGGCCATAACCTCATAAGAAATATACGCATTCGCAGTAATTGGTACACCGCAGTAATAAGTTATATCGGGCGCAATAATTGGTATATTTACACTGTAGCGATAACTTTATGCACCAGTTATTTTTGAATTTCGCGCTAGGGACTTCGAAGCGACGACGCCGCCTGTGGCGATTCGGTGGCGCTATATGCGGTGAGAGATGGAGCTTTTAAGTTCGACGCGTCCCCCGTGTGATAAAGTGGATATGTATTTTTGTATGTATGAAATGGTATGTATAAAAAAGTATATGAGAGTGACTCGGTGAGGAAGATGCCGAAGTATATTTCCGGTTTCGGAGGTTATAAAAGATTGGGAAGAAGCCGGAATCTTTCATTCGATTTTCCGGGGCGAAAGGAAGCAGTTCCAGAGCGGAATCATCGCCGAAAAGTCGACACGCGAGTGACGCGATCCCGAATGGGGTAAGTGGCGGAGAAATAGAGTCGAAGATTGGTTATAATTTTTCAAATTATTCAGAATCATCGTCCATAACCGTGGTCGTCGTTACCATACTCACCAAAAATCATCAGGTCGGTGAGAAATCAGACGTTGTCGTGAAGAAATCATTCGGTTGAAGGTGCCGTCAACCTAACCTCTAACCACGTGGAGTTTGCAAAAGGAAATTTGGGATATTTGTACACCAACGCGAGATCTTCAATCTTTCATCCTGAAAGATTTTTTGAATTGATCTCCCTTTCACACGTGAATTATCATACTAGGGGATCCATTTCTGAACACTGGGGATCTACATAGTGAAGATCATCAGGTGTTTTGGAGTCAACCCATTTGCCACGATTCAGAGGACGGTAACAATCTTTATTTCAGTTGATTGTCAACCACCAAGACAAAGGGTGAGAATGACCAGTTTTTTTACAATAGTGGCCTTTTGCGCACAGTTTGTTTTTTTGAGACGCAGAAAAACCAAGTGATAGTGTTTCGTTCGAGTCGGTTACGTATCCGGTTATAATCATATGAGTCGCGCTTTGTGAATTTAATCGAACAGATCTTCCGTAAAAATAATAATTGTAATATCATGTGAGATGGTGCGAGATTATGAGTGTTGAAGGATGTCTTGTGAATATATAGATTAAGATATTTTATTTTTATTTTTAAGTGATACGCCAATCGATCATAGTAAAGAACTCGTCGCGATGTATTATAAATAGGAAAATTGTAATAAAAAAAATGTTTCTTAAAAAATTTAATTTGTAAGATGATAGAAATGAATTTATTACAAAAATGGCGCCCAACGTGGGGCTATGATTAGATATTGGCGTATCATTGGATAAATTGTTTTAAATTTTCGCAAAATTTTCAAATATTTGTTCCGTTTATATGATAATAATAGGTATATATGTGTGTATATGTTTGACATTACCGTTACCCATTTACAGGTTTGAATTTGAACACTGTTATTGCTATGTTGTTTATTATTTGAAGCATCGACCGATAGTTGGAATCCTATTAGGATTTCATAATCTCAAATTCTATTAATATAAGATCATTTAAATATTATTTAAAATTTAACTATCGAAAATTCTATTTGAAATTCGACTAATTAAAATTTTATTTAAAGTTTAATTATTGAAAATTCTATTTACAATTTGAAATTTTATTTACATAAAAATTTAATTTACAATCATATTTACAATTGGATCACTAAAATTTTATTTACATAAAATTTAATTTACAATCATATTTACAATTGGATCACTAAAATTTTATTTACAGTTTAATAACTGGAAACTTCATTTAAAATTTTATTTACAATTTAATAATTTAAATTGATTCAAAAAAAAAAATATATATCTCTTTATAATCTGATAATTTAAAGTTCTATCTGTAGTTTGATTATTGAAATTTTGGCTACAATTTGATCATCTAAATTTTATGTATAATTTCTGATAGTGAAGTGATTGTTAATTTTAATATAAGAATAATATCAATTTTGTCAGTGGGTTTCATTATGAGATTTGAAATATATGTAGAAGATCTCGGAGACACTTTGCCAACGTTCTTTGAGCATACCAAGATCCTCCACAGGGAATTTAATATAATAAAAGTGACAACCTAACAATTTAAACTTATTCAAAAAATTTATTTACACTTGAATAAAGTAAATTTTATTTTATAATTTAAAATTGTTATTTAAATTTTTATCTCATAATTTAATTAATGGAATTTCAGATTGGTAGCTAGTTGAAGATTGGTATTCAAATTTTCGAACTATCGATTTTATAGTTGAAAAGCAATTGGGAAATTGAAGATTTCAGGTATTGATATATATATATATATATATATATATATATATATATATATATATATATGTGTATATTTGTTGGTATTTTTGACATATTGTTTTTTATTCTGAGCCATAAACATGCCTCCTAAAGCCAAAGATAAGTCTGTCGAGGAGGGTACCGTGAGCCTCGAAGAGCTTCGAGAGGAGCTCAATCGTTTAAATGCTCAAACTCAAGCCGCGAATCGTGAAAATCAGGTTTTAAGAGCTCAGGTGCAAAAACTTATTGAAGAAAACGAAGAGCAAAGACGTACAATAAGTGAATGTATTGGGAATGCGTCTAGAAATGCTCGGATTAATGAAAATGCCAATAATTCGTCGGATGATTCCCCTTCGCGGCAGGTAAATTTGAATAATGTCGAAAATGATCCTCCTAGTAATAATTTGAATATTAATGCAAATCCAGACGGGAACCGTAATTGGTTTGATCGTGATATTTTGACAAATTTGCTTTCCTTCTTGCAAAACGGTCAGGTAAAATTGACGTTGCCCACATTTAGTGGAAAAAATGAAAATCCTTTAAAGTTCCTGGCCGAATTAGAGAAATATTTTTTGAGGAGAAAGATTACCGAAGAACAGAAATTACTCGTGGTAGAGGATGCATTGTTGGGAATAGCAAAAAATTGGTACGAAGCTCAATGGATTCCAATAAATTCATATAGACGATTTAAGGAAATATTCCTTAGAGAATATTATTCGATTGAAGCACGTACCAAAATAAAAAGAGAATGGGCAGCTCGTAAATATAAATCGGGTTCGCAAACGGTTCATGAGTATTTTACCGAACAATTACGGACTGCTCGTTATTTTGTCCCGGAAATTGATCAATATGAGATAAATTTTACAATAATTCGGCAACTCCCTGTGAGGTACCAAGACGTATTGGCTTCCATAGACTATGCTGAAACCGAACAATTGTTGAGAACTCTGTCTCGAGTAGACGAATCGTCCAAGAATGCATTCATTGATACTTGTTCGAGACCTGTCAATAATTATCCACGAGATTTATCTGATCAGGGACGATACAGTCGGGTAGAACGTACGGGGGCGTCCCAATTCCCGAATTATTCGCACAATCGGATAGGGCGAGCTTCGGAAAATTGGCGGGTGCGTGAGGGAGTAAGGGAAGCTAACCCACCCCCTCCTTTTAGGAAATCTCGACCGCAAAATGATGCTCGCGTGGAAAATGCAAATGGCATCACGTCAAACGCGAATCAGGCGGGAAATTCTCGAACGATAGGGCAGGGGGATCAAAATTTGCAAAATGGGCACGTCCGTTCGCTCCATGTCCCAAATTATTCTGAATTTGAACACGATCTCTGTTGGGACATCTTTGAATCAAAGAATGAGAAGAAGAAGAACTCCAAGCGAATGGTAAGCCCTCGTATCCTTGCCACGATCTGTCAAAAAGAGTTTGAGATCTTAGTTGACACCGGTAGTAACATCACGTGTATAACGGAAAACGTGTATAAGGATTTAACTTCGAACAACAATATTTCAGAATTACCGGTCAGTAAATGCGCGGTTTTACGGCCATTGGACGAAAGTCGGCTAGCATTAAAAAACAGGTCCAATTGGCGATCACGATAAATAATGTCACCGTGACCGATCCTGTTTTAGTGGTACCCGGACTTACAAGTGACGTTATAGTGGGGATCGATTGGCTCAGTCGACATAGAGGGGTAATCGATTTTGAAAAGGAAAAAATTTATGTGTGGGGTAATCTGCTGCCGCAAGAGATCGTTACTTTTCAAACCGGATTGATGGAGGAAGTTCAAGGGACCGAGGAATCGATTAATTCGGTAATAAGTTCGATATTGGATGATAATAAGGGGATTTGTGTGGGGGGAGATTCTGATGGGGAGGGCTCCTCGACGATAAAATCACGAGAAAATGAAAATGGAAATTTCGAAGGGGAGGTTCAGGGCCGAATTAGTGAGATGGTCGACCTACGGGATGAGGAAAAAATGACCGTCTATAACCTTTTGATGAAATACCGTGATATTTTTTCGGTGAATCCTGGGTGTTTAAAGAATTTTGAATATACTATCCAGGTATCAAAGGACAAACCGTATGTTAGACGTTCTTACCCGGTGCCCATACAACAGCGCGCCGTCGTGGATGAACAGATTCAACTGCTCCTAAATCAGGGTATTTTGGAAAAATCGTATAGCCCATATTGTAACCCCCTCCGAATAGCCAATAAAAGCGATGCGGAAATACGGTTGTGTCTTGATGCGAGGTTCATAAACGCCATTATAATCGCGGATAACGAATCTCCACCGCGTCCGGAGGAGATCCTCCAAAAATTCGAAGGGACTAAATTTTTTTCGACCACTGATCTTGTTCGCGGATATTGGCAAGTTCCCCTCGATTCAGCGTCAAGGCAATATACCGCATTTCTGCATGCAGGACAACTGTACCAGTTTACCCGTATTCCGTTCGGGATAAAAACGGCGGGAAGTGGGTTCATGCGGGCGTTGCGAGAAACGTTAGGAGCTGAATTAATGGAATTTATAACGAGCTACGTGGATGATCTCCTGGTGGCGTCAAGGACGTTCGAGGATCATTTAGTTCATTTAGAAAGATTGTTTTCACGATTGCACGAAAGGGGCTTAACAATAAGCTGGAAAAAGTCGAAATTTTTTCAAAATTCCGTACCTTTTCTTGGCTATATTCTCTCGAATAGGGGGATAACCGCAGATCCAGAGAAGTTGAGAGACATTAAGGAGTTTCCGATCCCACGGGACAGAAAACAGCTCCAGGCTTTTCTTGGAGTCTGCGGATATTATCGCCGGTTTAGTATGAGACACGCAGATTATTTAAGCCCTTTTCGTGAATTGCTGAGTTCAAAAAATATTTGGAAGTGGGAGTCGAAACATTCCGAAGCGTTCGAGAGATTGAAATGTAATTTTTTAAATTCCGTCTCTCTAGCTCATTATATCCCAGACTGTCCCTTTCGATTGCAAACAGATGCTAGTGACGCCGGGATAAGCGGCATTCTGTATAAGGTGGATAGAGAAAATGAATTACGAATTATATCTGTAGCAAGTCGGCTTCCTTCTAATTGTGAGTCTAATTACACGACGACGGAGAAAGAGCTCTTGGCCGTCGTATATTCCATTATGAAATTTCGTATGTATCTCCGGGGTGCGCATTTTAAAATCTTTACGGACCACAAGGCCCTCACGTTCCTCTCATCAACGCCTTATAATAATGCTCGGCTAATAAGATGGAATTTATTCCTCCAGTCGTACGATTATAAAATCGAACATTGTCGGGGAGTTGATAACATGATTGCGGATTTCTTCAGCCGAAATTTTCCAGATCGGGCAGTAGGACGAGAGAGCCTGGGATATTTTATTCGTTGTGTGGAAATTTCGATGCAGGGGAAATATTCTGGGGACCCGATTATTTTTCTAAATAAATTAAAAAAAAACGCGTTTAGCTTAGAAATCATAGATGATTTACGGGATTTAGCAGTGATGCAAGAAAGGGATGAGGAATTAGAAAGGATGCGTGGAAGTTCGAACAGTCAGCTAGAATTCCATTTAGTAGACGGGGTAGTATTTTGTAGGAATGGAAAAGACGGAAAATGGAGAATTTTCCTACCACGGGAGTTAACCCGCAAAATCATTCGGTCCAGTCATATTAAACTTGGTCATGCGGGCGCGTATAAAACATTCCATTATATTTCTCAATACTTCTTCTGGCGAAAGATGAGAACCGATGTGAAACGTCAGGTGAAAGTGTGCGACCTTTGTCAGAGGGTCAAGCCCTTAAACTAGTGTATGGAGGGGACTTTCCACGCTATTCAATCTGAGCATCCTAATGATATCGTTTCCGTAGATTTTTATGGGCCCTTGCCTACGTCTACTGGGGGTGTGAAGTATATATTTGTTTTACAAGACCTTTTCACTAAATTGATCACCTTATATCCGATAAAAAAAGAAACAACGCGAATTTGCATTAAAAAGCTACAGGATCGATATTTTCATGAGGTGGGGAAACCGAAAAGGGTGCTCTGTGATCATGGAACACAGTTCACCTCGCCTATATGGGGTCGATATCTGGAGTCGGAGGGTATTAAGGTTATGTATTCAGCTATTCGACACCCTCAGTCTAACCCGGTCGAAAGATCCATGCGAGAAATCGGTCGACTCTTTAGGACCTACTGTGCATCCTCTCACACGAGATGGGCTAGCGTCGTTCCATTAGTTCAGAATTGCTTAAACCTAACTGTTCACAGCAGTACAAAATGTGTTCCTTACACATTACATTATGGGTTATCGGTGAAGGAGCGATTAGAAGTGTTGTTCCCTCTCCTAGCTGTTGACCCTCTGTCCCCAGAGGTGATGTGCCAATTTGCGCGCGAAAATATGAAAAAGGCTGCTGAAAGACGGGCAAAGACTCAAAAAGTAATTAGTCGTGTCGTATTAGGGCAGGGGGATCTCGTATTGCTACGGGTGCCACGATTGTCCGATAAAGAAGGAAAGCAAATTTATAAATTTTTTCATCTGTATGAAGGTCCGTATACAATAGCTCAGGTTGTGGGAGAAAACGCTTTTAAACTCGCTTATAAAGACGACGAAAAAACGATAAAAGGCATTTATAATCGAACGAGTCTGCGAAAATATTTTGCAGAGGAGAGGCGTGATGAAGACTAAATGTAACGTTAGATTAAGTTTTTAAGAGGTGCCCTCGAGGTTCGGAGGTTTAGGGTGCTCTCCTCGACAGATAATAAGTTAGAATAAGGAACAAATATTTGACTGTTAATGAAAGTATTATTAGGAAATAAGATTGATAAGGCGAATTGTATTATCGATGTCTTATCTTGTAGACTAACCCATCGACAAAGGGGGATAATCTGTAGCGATAACTTTATGCACCAGTTATTTTTGAATTTCGCGCTAGGGACTTCGAAGCGACGACGCCGCCTGTGGCGATTCGGTGGCGCTATATGCGGTGAGAGATGGAACTTTTAAGTTCGACGCGTCCCCCGTGTGATAAAGTGGATATGTATTTGTATGTATGAAATGGTATGTATAAAAAAGTATATGAGAGTGACTCGGTGAGGAAGATGCCGAAGTATATTTCCGGTTTCGGAGGTTATAAAAGATTGGGAAGAAGCCGGAATCTTTCATTCGATTTTCCGGGGCGAAAGGAAGCAGTTCCAGAGCGGAATCATCGCCGAAAAGTCGACACTCGAGTGACGCGATCCCGAATGGGGTAAGTGGCGGAGAAATAGAGTCGAAGATTGGTTATAATTTTTCAAATTATTCAGAATCATCGTCCATAACCGTGGTCGTCGTTACCATACTCACCAAAAATCATCAGGTCGGTGAGAAATCAGACGTTGTCGTGAAGAAATCATTCGGTTGAAGGTGCCGTCAACCTAACCTCTAACCACGTGGAGTTTGCAAAAGGAAATTTGGGATATTTGTACACCAACGCGAGATCTTCAATCTTTCATCCTGAAAGATTTTTTGAATTGATCTCCCTTTCACACGTGAATTATCATACTAGGGGATCCATTTCTGAACACTGGGGATCTACATAGTGAAGATCATCAGGTGTTTTGGAGTCAACCCATTTGCCACGATTCAGAGGACCGTAACAATCTTTATTTCAGTTGATTGTCAACCACCAAGACAAAGGGTGAGAATGACCAGTTTTTTTACAATAGTGGCCTTT
Source organism: Trichopria drosophilae (assembly GCA_030407085.1). Lineage (NCBI taxonomy): Eukaryota > Metazoa > Arthropoda > Insecta > Hymenoptera > Diapriidae > Trichopria > Trichopria drosophilae. The sequence goes on along the minus strand of CM059583.1, from coordinate 105,711,035 downwards.
TGCGCACAGTTTGTTTTTTTGAGACGCAGAAAAACCAAGTGATAGTGTTTCGTTCGAGTCGGTTACGTATCCGGTTATAATCATATGAGTCGCGCTTTGTGAATTTAATCGAACAGATCTTCCGTAAAAATAATAATTGTAATATCATGTGAGATGGTGCGAGATTATGAGTGTTGAAGGATGTCTTGTGAATATATATAGATTAAGATATTTTATTTTTATTTTTAAGTGATACGCCAATCGATCATAGTAAAGAACTCGTCGCGATGTATTATAAATAGGAAAATTGTAATAAAAAAAATGTTTCATAAAAAATTTAATTTGTAAGATGATAGAAATGAATTTATTACAACACTATTCAGCTTTTCTATAAACACATGATTTATAATCCTTTTTTATTGTTGTGGGAATATCCACCACACTACATAAACTATTTTAACAATAATTGTCAATTGCAAAAAATACAGTTTAAAAAAATTAAGAATAGGAAAAAAATATCCACGAATTTCTCTCGTATATGTTATTTTTATTGATTTAATAATAAAATTAGTCGTTTCATTTTTTTTACTGCACGAGAATAATGTTTTAAGAAATTGTTTAACCATATATATAAATATTTTATTTCAAGATCAAATGTTGTATTTACATGATTTTCATATTCACTTACTTTATTTTTCTGTTATTTTTAAATACAAAATAGCACAGCTCAGTTTTTGAAATTACATTACCTATTTAAATGTTGAAATATACGTAATTTTGATTAATATTTATGCATATTTATTAAGCAAATTAAAACTATTGGCTATTGTGTGATATAAAAATACCATAGATTATTGCATTAACATCCAAAACTAATATATATGCAACATTTCACAATTATTTTACAGTTCCGTTTATCTCTAATTACTTTAAACTTGGCTATAAATGCTTCTAAATGAAATTAATGATAATAATTCCATGTTTCGCCACGTTCGTCGTTCAAATTGTTGCGCTGTAAATGCGAGACTTATCGTAAAATGGCGGCTTCCGGCACGTTGGCTACACTCTACTTTTACCCACTCGAAGGCACAACTGACTGCAGCGCCGCCACGGAATATCCGCTAGAAGAAGGAGAGAAGATCTGAAAGTCGATCCGGTCTGTATTGTTGTAAATGTGTCAAATAGTTAGTACGTAAACAAAACTTGCGCTGATGTTTTAGTGTCTTCAGAATCAAAACGGTTTTAGTCGGTATATTATTTTTTGTTGACGTTTTATGTTCATTGTTGCGACTATATATAAGGTTAAATACAAAAACAATGGCACACTGCATTTTAAGAGAAAATATCTTTTTAATTGGCGATGTGAATCCGCAAATTGTTGGGAGTAAATTGCACAAATAATATAGAAGTGCGAAAGACTTTCTTTTTCAATATACGAAAACTAAATTATTCGAAAAAGTGCAACAGTAGAGGGGCTATAGGGAGTCTTCCCCCCCCCCACCTTACCTCCCATCGATGATAGTGTGATGGAAAAATTGCGTAAGTGGGCCGTCAGAAGGTCAGGAGTGAATGGAGGTTATTATAAATAATTTCATGTATTATTACTACAAATTTTGAAAGCTGTGAAGGTCGAAAAACATAGGTAATTTAATGCGTTACATTGTCGAATGAAAAGAGAAGGTAAAGGTCAACCAATATTTATTATTTCATTAGATATTGTTATTAATAAAATGTTTTTACGTTATCATTGAAAACGACATCTTTCTAATGCGTGATCTTACAAAAAGTGGACGGCGTGATGGTCGTGCGGGCTAAGGCGTCAGTCTTAGTCCGCCCGAACTGAACGTCGCGAAGGGCCCGAGTTCGAATCCCCGTCCTGCAATTTTCTCTGCTTATGTCCAGTGTGGAATAACCGGGGAATTTTGCTGGGCGAAGGTACGAATTTGGGACCGCTGCCGACCCCCGTCGGCAGTTATCGGTACCGTCAGCGTGTTATCCGCGGTCGGTACGTCGTGGGTCTTATGTCGGATAAAGAGGGGATAAGCCCCGCGTCGTACTCGCTAAGGCACAGACCGCCGAATCTGCTGGTGGTACCGATATTTGGGTAGGGGGGACTGGCTCTGGGTGGGTGTTGTGTTGTATATGCCTAGTTCTGTCATTGTACTGGCTGTCTCTGTCCTGTACCTCTCTCCACCCGAAAGCCGACCCGCAAATAGACAAATAGTCATTAACGCGGGGGAAAATAACCTGTCCTTTGTCCTTTTGTCTTACAAAAAGTGTTGACCATTACACATTAGTATTGCCATGTGTCGAAAAACAAATTTCAAAAGTCGCCTTTATTAAAGGTCAGATATTGCTACATTATAGTCGCTTCTCCGTGTTTATGTGGAAAATCGTAAGTTAGGAACCGTATTGAGAGTGAAAGTAAAATGACCTTTTCCTAGTGCGTCCTACTATCATTCTCTCGCTCTCGCATACTCTTAGTTAGATCCATTAACATTAGCAGTATACCGTTTTCATGGTCCTCGATAATCCGTCGATCACTTATTCACCGTACGGTTGTTTTCCCGAAACTTTTGAAAATGTATACAGGTCCAGACACGTTTAAAATGTCATTGTACAATTTCTTCAAAACATTATCTGTTTACCCAATGTCGGCAATCCGTGCCGCAAGAGAAAGGAGGCAGTCTAATTCAAATATTCCAATGTCATAATTTCTATGATCTCTCTCGCTCTCGCATACTCTTTGTTACACCCATTAACATTAGCAGTAAACCGTTTTCACGGTCCTCGATTATCCGTCGATCACTTATTCACCGTACATTTGTTTTCCCGAAACTCTCGAAATTGTATACAGGTCCAGACATCGTTTCAAAGGAATGTCGCGTTCCTGTGTCCATGTTTGACAGCACGTACGCGCCTCTATTTCAAAACTTGTATTTCTACATCAATATGGTGGATGTCAAGAAGATTTTTCGTCATGGCAAGAGGCCTTGAAGAGGGTTCACAGCACTCTTAAAGAAGACGCTACTGAGGATCAATTTTCCAACTTCAGTCGAGAATCCATCGAAAAAATAGAGAAAATCAATTCATTCTTAATGGCCAATCCTTACATCCTCAATGGGATGAAGTTGGTGACAATTATTCATTGCATCACGGTACAGAGGGTTACAGCTGCTCACAGATTAATTAGCGTATCTCAATGATCTCCAATAGAGACAAAACCGTCGAGTCCCTTCCTCCAAGACCATTTTGAAATTAACGTAGAAAAGCCGCTAAGCAAGTCTCAACGCGTTCAAAAGACCTGGCGCCGACCCCCTAATATTGTTATAAAAATGTCCTGCCTTTAGATAGTCATTGCAAACGGCCTCTTTCTAATGCGTGATCTTAAGAAATTAGATCATAAATATTGAAAAGTACTCGCTGTTACACATTAGTATTGTCATGTGAGGAATGTCGAAAAATTGCAAAAGCAATTCATTGAAGATCAGCTATTGCTACATCATAGTCGCTTCTCGATGCTTATGTGGAAATACAGCGTAGGCTAGGAACCGTATTTTGAAAGTGAACGTAAAATTCTAATAATGACCTTTTCCTCCTGTGTTCTACTGCCATCTCTCTCGCTCTCGCATACTCTTTGTTATATTTCACCATATATTTTTCCATGTATACAGGTTCAGACGCGTTTAAAGTCATTGCGCAATTTCATCAAAAGATATACCAACTAACACATTTTCTCTATCCCAATTTTTTAGGCAACCTCCGCCATAATAGAAAGGAGATGACCTCAGTTCCGTATTTTGAAAGATATAGATAAAAATCTATAGTATATATTTTATCTCTTCGTTAACAAAGTTAGCACTAATCAATAAATAAATAATTTATAATAATAATATTGAAATAGTAATAAATCTCACATAATCCGAATAGCGTGAATTAAAATGTATAATATACACGCAGAACATTTTTCATCGGCAAAATCAGTGACGTAACAAATTTACCCCAAAATAATCATGCAAGCAGCACCATCTTCTGTGATTGTACCTGAAACTATTAATTCCTAGAAGCCGTTAAAAGTTTAGTGCCTAGAATATATGTATTTTGGTTATCGGCATACATTATATTATTCATTACTTCACATTATTTGGTAGCTACTTATTTTCTGTGCCTGCAATATACAGGTACCGTCATCAAAAAAGACGAAACCAACGCAAAATAAATGCCGCGATTTGTCTCTGTACAGTAGGGATATATATGTACGCTATGAAAACCGGTGAACATTTTTTTTCAGTGTTGAACTGATAGAAGAAGCTAGCAGTAATTAGAAAGAGAGAGGATTACACGCTTATTCCCTATGCCTTTATCTATTCGCGATACAGTAGAACCCCCTATTTACGACATGGGTCGGTTCCGCGACTTCCCCTCAAGCTCCCGTTTATCGACATGCCAGCTAGAAAAGTGCGTTTCCCCACCGCAACCCATCGACAAGCATGCTAACGTGACGTCACACGTCACTCGACCAATGCGGTTGTTTCGCGGGATATGCACGTATACATGCGCCGTCTGGTGAGGGGAAGCGTTTAGACGTGGTGGGGATGACGGGAATCGCTGGTATGTCGTTAAAAGGGGTGTCACTAGTTCTACTGTTCTACGTGTACTGTATTTACGTGTTTTCATGACGTTCGAATCATAGCTATACGAGTTTGGACTCGTGGGTAATGTAATTAATCAGGTGTGACCATCTTTTAATATGTATACAATTTACCACATCTTAAATATCGCCATACAGGTTTCGACCTGTTAATTATCCGCAGACTTTACTATACGGTAACAATGAATCTGACTTCCCATAAGTGACGAACACATACGAGTATCGACTTGCTTTTAATATAATTAATTAACCTTCATTTAATATTTCCCACCTTTAAAATGACCATACTTCTTCAGTCTGTGAATGTTACAACAAAAGAATATGCATACGACTCGATTTGATGTAAGAGTATTCGTATAGATGCAACAAGTCGGTAGCTAATGAGAGAGAGAGAGAGAGAGAGAGAGAGAGAGAGAGAGAGAGAGAGAGAGAGAGAGAGAGAGAGAGACAATTAAAGATGACAGTTCGAAAGTAAAATTCACTACGAATAAGGCGACCTTATGTGGGCTATTGACACGGTTCTAATGTGAAGGAATTTGTTATTATCATAATGATAAATACTTTGTTGTCTTTCGTTTTTTTTTCATTTACAGAAAGAAAGATGTAGTGTAGATAAGATGACTTAGACCATGTAAGATTTATGCATGGACTGACTTTACGATGTAATGATTTTAATTATTTGATTTAAGACTGCAGTATATCACGATTTAATATACATACAAAAATTAATTGTTTAAACGATGTCAAGTTAATGCCTGAACATTTTTTATTTAAAATTGAAAGATCTTTGGAACGCGCAATTGTATTATAAACCAATCGAAACCTGTATTCATACGTCTATGCACATTTCAATTAGATCGAATATCGTAGAAAAGATTTACGGCGATGACGATGATCGTGAAAATGCTATAATGCTGAAGTTAATGGGTCTAACAAAGAGTATAAGAGAGCGAGAGAGATGGTAGTAGAACGCAGGAGGAAAAGGTCATTATTAGAATTTTACGTTCACTTTCAAAATACGGTTCCTAGCCTACGCTGTATTTCTACATAGACATCGAGAAGCGACTATGATGTAGCAATAGCTGACCTTTAATGAATTGCTTTTGCAATTTTTCGACATTCCTCACATGACAATACTAATGTGTAACAGCCAGTACTTTTCAATATTTATGATCTAATTTCTTAAGATCACGCATTAGAAAGAGGCCGTTTGCAATGACCATCTAAAGGCAGGACATTTTTATAACGATATTAGGGGGTCGGCGCCAGGTCTTTTGAACGCGTTGAGACTTGCTTAGCGGCTTTTCTACGTTAATTTCAAAATGGTCTTGGATGAAGGGACTCGAGGGTTTTGTCTCTATTGGAGATTATTGAGATACGCTAATTAATCTGTGAGCAGCTGTAACCCTCTGTACCGTGATACAATGAATAATTGTCTCCAACGATATCTTCATCCCATTGGGAATGTGAGGATTGGCCAATAAGAATGAATTGATTTTCTCAATCTTTTCGACGGATTCTCGAATGAAGTTGGAAAATTGATCCTCAGTAGCGTCTTCTTTAAGAGTACTGTAAACCCTCTTCAAGGCCTCTTGCCATGACCAAAAATCTTCTTGACATCTACCATATTGATGTAGAAATATAAGTTTTGAAATAGAGGCGCTTACGTGCTGTCAAGCATAGATACAGGAACGCGACATTCCTTTGAAACGATGTCTGGACCTGTATACAATTTCGAGAATTTCCGGAAAACAAATTTACCGTGAATAAGTGATCGACGGATAATCGAGGACCGTGAAAACGGTATACTGCTAATGTTAATGGGTGTAACAAAGAGTATGCGAGAGCGAGAGAGATCATAGAAATTATGACATTGGAATATTTGAATTAGACTGCCTCCTTTCTCTTGCGGCACGGATTGCCGACATTTGGTAAACAGATAATGGTTTGAAGAAATTGTACAATGACATTTTAAACGTGTCTGGACCTGTATACATTTTCAAAAGTTTCGGGAAAACAACCGTACGGTGAATAAGTGATCGACGGATAATCGACGACCATGAAAACGGTATACTGCTAATGTTAATGGACCTAACTAAGCGTATGCGAGAGCGAGAGAGATGGTGGTAGGACGCACGAGGAAAAGGTCATTTTACTTTCACTCTCAATACGGTTCCTAGCTTACAATGTATTTCCATATGCGACTATAATGTAGCAATATCTAATCTTTAATGAATGCGACTTTTGAAATTTGATTCTCGACACATGGCAACTACATTGGAATGATGGGTCTGGACCTGTATACATTTTCGAAAGTTTTGAGAAAACAAATGTACGGTGAATAAGTGATCGATGGATAATCGACGGGAAATATAGATGCTAGATGGAACAAACAAAGAGTATGCGAGAGCGAGAGACTATAATGTAGCAATATCTGACCTTAATCTGTAACGACCAACACTTTTCAATCTCTCTGATTGAATTTTGTAAGATCACGCATTAGAAAGATGTCGTTTTCAATGATAATGTAAAAACATTTTATTAATAACAATATCTAATGAAATAATAAATATTGGTTGACCTTTACCTACTCTTTTCATTCGACAATGTAACGCAATGCATACATTAAATTACCTATCTTTTTCGACCTTCACAGCTTTCGCAATTTATAACAACAATACACGAAATTGTTTATAATAACCTCCTTTCACGCCTGACCTTCTTACGGTCCACTTGCGCAATTCTTCCATCACACTATCATCGATGGGATGTAGGGTGGGGGGGGGGGGGGCAGACTCTCTATAGACCCTCTACTTGCAACATTGGTAGTAGATGAAGTTTAAATTTTTTTGGTCAAACGCTGGTATTCCAACAAGAGTAAATCCCAAGATGCATCCAAAAAATTGAAAATTTGCATATTAAGTGACGTAATTTTCAGAAACGAGCAGGGCATCCGAGTAATGCAGAAAACGAAGCAGCATATAAAGGCAAACTCGAACAGCTATTTGACATTGCAAGAGCACCGGATACTCTATTTAATGTTAGTGAAAGCAGCTTACATTTTTTGAGCAATCAAAGGCAACCGGGAAGAATAGGTTACATTGGTGACGTCTATTCTGTATATAACGACATAACCGAGACAGAGTTACATGAACTTCGTGAATACCGTCTTAGAATGCAACGTGCGAGGGAAGAGAAGCCAAATAGGTAAGAAAAAGTTAATTACTGACCCGTTCAAGTGTTTTGTTTATATTTGGGTTATTCCACGACAGACTTTCAACTGAACATTTTTTTCAATGTTTTATATTTTTTTCTTATTCTATACACGAAAATAAAATATTCGTGTTTTTTTTTATTTTTGTATGATATTTGAAATTTTCGACTTATGTTTTTTTAAAGTATGGAGTAAAAGAAAAAAGTACATTTTTCGAACGCCTATAAGCCGAATACCATTCATTGTACACGAAAAAATATCAAAGGGATGAAAGTTAGCTATTTATTTAAACTTTATATACAGGGTGTTTCTTTTAAGTTGAAACTGTCAAATATCTCGAAAAGTACGCACTCTACGAAAAAATGTTAAGAATGAAAATTTAATGGGTCTAAGGTGTACATAGAGTGATATTAAAATTGGCGGTGTGGGGGATAAGTTCGAAATCTTAAATGGGAGCCCCTATTTTTTATTGCATATTCAGATTCTTTGAATAAAAGTACATATGATTTGTCTAAAACATTTTTCTCGTTTCGCGATAGATGGCTCTGTAATCGACGAAATTCAATTTTTCTTCATCTTACTGTTACTGAGAATGAACGCTTACGATTCTGCAAAACATTAACAATAAAAATACACCATTTCCACTATGACATGACTGACCACAGAAAAAAAGAATTTTTCAAATTGCTTCAGAAGCGTTCAAGGAGTACAATAAAAACTCGTGCATAAAAAAAACATACATCGCGATGAACATAGAACCTTCTTCTTTTTGAAACCGGTTAAAAGTAAGGGCAATGGAGCTTAGGGTCTCTTTGGTAATTATTATTTTGAAAAACATGTCAAATTGCACGTACGTTTTTAAAAAGTAATTATTATGTACGACGCTGAAATTGGCAGGTTATTGCAGGAGATTCGAGCGCGAATGTAAACAAAACACGGGTTTATTTACGTTCGTGTTTGGATCTCCTGCTGGCGAATATTCTGCCAGTTTGAACGTCATTATTAAGTAATACGTTTACGTTAACAGTGTTTCCTGAATATTTCTACATTTTAGCTCTGGTATTATTGTGTTAGATCTCTCATTTAGTTAGATCAAAGATTATTCCGAATACTACTTTACTATGGAGTATCTATCTAACTGTACAAGAAAAAATTGAAATTGTTCTAGTGTATGGGGAAGCTCAAAGAAATCTTGATGATGCTGTCAATCTGTACGCTCAGCGTTATCCAAATAAAACTGTGTCACGTGCCTCAGTTTATCGTACTCTTAGAAAATTTACTACGGACGGAAGTGTTCAACCTAAGAAAAAGACCCGTACAAGAACAGTCACTGGAGAAAATAATGAAATTGCTGTATTAGCTGCAGTGGCTAATAATCCTCACGTTAGTATACGAGATATTAGTCGTGATTCCGGAATAACTCAGAGCAGTGTTTGGAGAATTTTAAAACGTAATAAATTTCATCCGTATCATGTCTCTTTACATCAAGAACTGCACGGTATTGATTTTCAAAATCGGGTAGCTTTTTGTCAGTGGGCACGTGAACAAGTACAACAAAATTCCAACTTTTTTCGTTATGTATTATGCTCTGACGAGTCGTCTTTTACAAACCATGGAATAGTAATCGACACAACATGTACTACTGGAGTACTGAAAATCCGCAGTGGCTTCGTGAAGTCGAACACCAGCGTCCATGGGCTGTCAACGTATGATGTGGAATAATTGGCAACAAACTGATTGGTCCCCACATTATTGAAGGCAGCTTAAATGGTCCAAAGTATCGAGACATTTTGGAAAATGAACTGCCAATATTGCTTGACGACTTGATCTTAGAAATACGGCAGAACATGTGGTTTCAACATGATGGTTGTCCGGCACACTATTCAGCGGTAGCACGAGAAGTTCTTGATCGTGATTTCAATGATCGCTCGATTGGTAGAGGCGGTCCGATCAACTGGCCTGCGAGATCGCCCGATTTTACTTCGCCAGATTTCTTTTTGTGGGGCTATCTTAAAGATAAAGTGTACAAAGAAAAACCAACAACACGTGAGAATATGATTGATCGAATTACAAGTGCATGTGCTGAAATTCAAGAAGATACACTTCTCCGTTGTATAAATTCATTTGAATTACGGATTAATAAGTGCATTAAAGCCGAAGGTCATTATTTTGAACACTTACTTTAATTAAACGATGATTCCGTAAGTACCTCGAATCGTGAGAGATTTGAAATGTAAGTAATTCAAAATCTGAAAATTTTGCTTTAAGACTAATTTTGAGTATTGCAGAATCGTAAGCGTGTATTCTCAATAACAGTTAAATGAAGGAAAATTGAATTTCGTCGATTACAGCGCCATCTATCGCGAAACGAGAAAAATGTTTTAGACAAATCATAAGCATTTTTATTCAAAGAATCTGAATATGCAATAGAAAATAGGGGTTCACATTTAAGATTTCGAACTTACCCCCACCACCGCCCCAGGGTCGGTGTGGGGGGGGGGGGGACAATTTTAATATCACTGTATGTACACCTTAGACCCATTAAATTTTTTTTCTTAACATTTTTTCGTAGAGTGCCTACTTTCGAGATATTCGACAGTTTCAACTTAAAAGAAACACCCTGTAAAATTAGAAAAAAATTTGTGAAATTTTATACAAAAAATCGATTATTAAAGTAATCCCACATCAAGTCAAGCAAGTACTTTTAGCCAGGGAAATTCGAAATTAGAACTATTCGAAGGAAGAAGATCATTACTGACAAGATAGCGGCAACTCTTGACAAATGTCTAATTTCTGAACGGAATGCAGCACGATTGATTATTGTAGTAACGGAAGCCTTGGGTCATGATCCCAGTGAATTAGCGATTAGTAAAGATTCAATAAACAGATGCCGATGGAAAGTACGTAAGGATCTGGCTGAAAAGTTTAAGCAGCAATTTTCATCTTTTGACTTAAATCGAACTGTCCTTCATTGTGACGGAAAATTATTACAAAACATTATGGACAAAAAAGTTGATAGGTTAGCAATAATTATCACAGATGGTGAATTGGAGAAAATCCTTTCAATTCCTGCATTAACCAGTGGAACTGGCATTGCCCAAGCAAATGCGATTATTGAGGTAAATTGCGAAATTTCTTACATTCAATTACCAGTTTTAAAAATATATCGTACTGTGCAAAAAACATTTATTTTCTTTATAAGCATACCTAAGAACGCAATAAAAAATCAGAGTAATTTTACAATAACTATAAAATGAGTTATTCAATAATTTATTCCACAGATATTAGCTCATTAATATTTTTCTATAGGTTATAAATTCCACGAGAAGAAGTAATATTTTATAATCCAGGTTTTCCTCGAGCTCGTTGGATGAGCAAATGCATTTATTGTCTCAAAATTTTCTTATTTCGAAAAGAAATTAATTTAACACCAACTGAGACGAAATCAATCACGGAACTCTGCATTTTCATTGTTATGATTTACGCGAAAGCATGGTTCACAGCTCCTTTTGCAACAGCTTCACCTAACCATGATTTGATGTTTTTAAAATCTTTGCATAGTTACCAAGAGATAAACAAAACTATTTCTAGAGTGGCAGTAAGAAAATTTTCAAATCATCTGTGGTACTTGGGCTCCGAGGCTGTTGCAATGGCTTTTTTTGATGACAGCATTCCCAACGAAATAAAACACAAAATGTTTCATAACATTAAGACGAAAAATATGTTTGATGAAAACAATATGGTTGTAAAGCGTATTCAGATGAGTGAAAAGTTATTGTCAATGATTTTGAGCCAAGAGATTGATGATTTTATAAGCACTGAATCTATGGGATTTTTCCAACGATTCGGTATTGATACTTCATTCCTCAGTATCAATGTAACTGAATGGACATCAAACGAAAGTTACCTCGCAGGACTAATAATTGTTAAGAAGCTAAAGGTAGTTAATGACATTGCGGAAAGAGGTATCAAACTCATGACAGAATACAATAAAAGACTGACTTGTTTTTACTTACAACGAAGAGCAAAAACAGTACATTATACAAGTTATTGATGAGTACAGAAAAAGATACCCTGATGAAATTGATGAAAAAACTAATGTAAATAAATAAAGAATGTTTCAACCCAAGCATAAGAGAGTTTAAGAATTATTATAAACATTATTCATAGATTTCGGATCAATTATCACATGAAGTCTTATCGAAAAAAGATTTTAGATCAAAAATCGATGGTAAAAGTTTTCTCGAAAGATGTTAATTTTAACACAGCGATAATTCTGTGCGGAAAGTTATTTTCCAAGTTAATAATGGTAAACTAAATACCCAAAATGGTAAGGAATATGATCCCGTATGATTTAATTTTATTTGATTATTTTAAATATGAATTTTGATGATAAACTAAAATAATATTGGCTTTAAAAAATGTTTTCATTGAAAAGACGATACATCGGCTCAAAAACATCCTTCTGTCTTCATCAGGTGCGCATTTTACGCAGAATTATCTACAGTAATCTGAATTCTTTCGACAGAAATTTTAGGATATACTCCCACAGAGTTATGAAGGAAAAAGTATAAAGTTTTGCAGTTTTCTTATTTTTTGAGTTAATAATGTCCGACTGCAAACACGAATAATTCATCGGGAAATTTTTTTCCGAGTTCGGCCTAGGCTTATTTGCTTCAGAAAATATGTCATAATTAGACGCGGAATAGCGAATTGTTTTAAGTGCTTTTGTCTGAATATGGCATTTAAAAGACTAAAAAATTTGTTTTTCCTATTTAAATTTCAAGTGCCCGGTGGCACTGGTTAATTTCAATTCAAAACTCTATCCTTGGGGAGATCTCATTTTTATCAAAATGTCTGCCGACTGCGGGGAAGCGCGTATGAAAATAAAAAAATTTCCATATTTTGAGACACCCTATTACACCTATTATGCGCAGCACCTCGAAATTGACCAGTGAGGTGATCGTGATCTCTGACTGCAACATCTATGTCGGTAAACGAGCCCCCGCAGATGTGGCACATCGTCGCCGACCGAAATGTATTCTCTTCTCTCGGTGTCAAGTTCATCGGCTTCGTGTCCAGCAAAATCCGGGACAAATAAAAATCATCCACTATTAATTAAGATTGAAGAATAATTGAAAATATAAAATGTATTATATTAGTTTAAGTTTAATTTGTATTAAGTTACGATGTTAAAAAAAAAAGAATAAATAATTATGAAAGTGAGTGTTTACCTGATTGACTTCCTCAGAGAACTCCCTCAATTCCTCAGCAAACCAAGAAGCTGAGTTGGACCCTCCGTGTGAGCGGGATCGGGACAACAATGAGTCATGGTTACAATGCAGGTAGCATTCTACACTATAAATCTTGTGTTGCTTGTAGGCGTTTTTGGGGGCTGTCTCCAATTCAACTTTCCTGAGGAGACACTCGGTGTCGGCGTATATTATGAAAGGGACCGCATCGCACGACCGAAACTTTTAAAGTTTAAAGTATTTTGTTCCGGTGCCTTAACTGCACATTCATTCATTTTACAGCAATTAATATTATGAGCACACAATTTCTCATCGCTATGAAAATAGTGAAGACATCGATTACAGATATGTTTTCCCACTTTTTTCTGCTGCACTGTGTACCCACTAGCCGAGATAAATTCTTAATCCAACAGTAATGATAATTACTGCTGTCATCCTCCTCGACTTCAACCTCATCGGACACCAAAGACGATGATGGGCATAGTACTTTCTTTTGTTTTTCCAACACGAGAAGCAGGTTCACGTGGCGCTCCGTTTCATCGATGGTTATGTTACGTGCTACCTACGTAACGGACTTAGATTAGTTATTTTTGAATTGTTGTAATTGCAGATTCCGCTTATTGTAAACCAGCATCAATGAACATTCTTTATTAGCTAGCACTTAACGCATGACGCACAAACACGTTTTTATTTTTCAATTTCACCAATCTTTTATGTTTGATTTCATTATTCGAAACGAGAACAACAAGGCGTTTATCCATAACTCTTAGGGCCACGTCACCGAACATTTCGATCTTTCCCAGTTTCTAAAATTTCCACGAAGTGCTTCTTATTATCAGACAAAGTAAACATCTGTTTTTTCATTCGTATCCGCGCCGGACTCATCAGAAAGAATCCAATTCCCACGTGCACCTTATCACATTCTAAACTATGAACCTTCACACCACGCCCAAAATACCCCCACCCCCAAAATACCAGCGAGTATTTCGTCATCGATTCAACTGCTACAATTTCAACGTGGGACAATCTCTATACACCAATACATAAAGAGATAAAAAAGGAAGATGATCTCTCTCCAACAATCCAGTCAGTTCTCCTTCAGCAGCGGTGTCGGATAGACCCCGACAAAATTTGGATAGTGAGTGCTCTTCCAGGAGTGGCGTCGGATAGACTCCGACTAGATTCCGACAATCGCGACTCAGCCCGACGTCATCGGAAGTCAACACAGAGCAGTCAGAAGTGCTCGGGAAGCGACATCGGTCATCGCACATGGTAAGCAATCCGCTTTATATTTAACAAATATTCCTTAATTAATTTTTCTTAATTAACATTCCTTAATCCCCCTCCCCCCCAGGAGGCGATAATTAATCGTAAATGCCTCCTTTTTATTTTTATATTTTGTTATTTTTACTGAGACGAATGTGTTGATTACCTTTTAATTTTTGTTTCTCTTTATTTTAAATAAAAGGAACAACACCTTAGGGAAAATAATTTTGTTATTAGTGATACTAGCATCAATAGGGACTGTTAGGTTTCAATCCAGTAATATTATTATGTTTTATTATTTTATTCTTTAGCTTATAATATGCACACAGAAACCCCAATATGTATTTTCCTCAAATTACTAACTAACAATATCTAATGCATTCAATACTCGGGAATATTTAATTTCTTTAATACGCGAATTAAAAATCAAATATGTAATTTATGTAAAAGTACATGTAAAATTTCAACTATTAATTTTCATTTATCGATATATTACTTTTTATTTTAATTTCAAGTTTTGTAATTCTTTAAATTGTTTTTGTTTAAACAAATAGTTATTCTTATCTAAACTACAAATTTATAATACGCGTAATTTATAATATAATATTTTTTTTTTGATTCTAGGAAAAAGACACAAAGAAGTTGGACCCCGGAGAAACCTCGAATTAATCTATCCCTAATTCCTTCCAATCCTTCCTTATTTTTATCTTTCTGAATAAACGGAATTGTTTACTTTGAATTTGAATGTTATTTAAATCCAACCTTTATTCCTGTTCTTTTGTATTGGCAGCAGCCCCCACAACATTTCGAACTCAGAATCGACTCTTCCAGTCGATTCCGTCTTTTCGTGGTTGTGTTGAGGTGAAGGTATTTGCAAACATA
This sequence comes from Trichopria drosophilae, assembly GCA_030407085.1. NCBI lineage: Eukaryota > Metazoa > Arthropoda > Insecta > Hymenoptera > Diapriidae > Trichopria > Trichopria drosophilae. The sequence goes on along the minus strand of CM059583.1, from coordinate 105,695,791 downwards.
TCATTGCAAAACGCTTCCCCACCGGCCATAACAAGTGGTGACAGCGGTGCTCGTGGGAAAACTGTCAATGCAAAAGAGCAAATAAAGGACTAGACAATTTCAAAAAAAAAAAATATATTAATAATTTTTGCTGTACGGGTAGTACTTCTTTCTTCTTATCGGGTACGATGAAGACATTCACCGAAATGTCATTTTGTTTTTCAAACTTCGGTATATCTTTGAGTGAAACCGGGAAACTGATTCTGCCAAATTTAAGATGTTGTGTATAATCCGGATACGATGCTGGTCTGTCTGAATTTTTAGTATTAAATGCGAATAATGCAGACATTATCGCCCAAGCGAAGCAGTCATCCCCAAATACTTTTACATTGATCACGACCTTTTTATCTTTGATCCACTTTGGCAAATTTATCCACGATCCGGTACGCATTGGGCAGTACTTTGCTATTTGTATAGCGAGTGAATTTATGGAGGATAACGTCCAGCCACTACCCCGTTCTTGAAATTCTTCAAGTTGAGGTAGGATGACACTCTTACTTTTTCATCGTACCACTCGATAAAGTTGGTAGTTGTGCATATTTCAGAGTATTTATTTGAAAAGAATTTTTTATCCTCTTCCTGCATACGGAGTACAAATTGTCCAGGAAACACCGTGCACACCTTGACACGGTCGAATTCCTTTACTACCTCACGCACATAGTTAATGATGGTAGTTTTTGCCTCTTCGAAAAACATTGGGGCGTCCAAATATTTTAAATTAACAACCAGTCCAGTACGAAGGCGATTGTTGAAGGTGGATTGAACGTTTTCCTCGAGAACGAGATTTACTTGAGGTGCTTTGCCCTCCTTCTGCATTAATCTGTCAGCAGCTGTAACTTGCTGTACCGTGATCCGATGAATACTTGTCTCCAACGATATCTTCACCCCATTTGGAATGTGAGGATTGATCCTTAAGAATGAATTGACTTTCTCAATCTTATCGGTGGCTTCGCGAATGAAGTTGGAAAACTGATCCTCAGTAGCGTCTTCTTCAAGAGTGTTCAAAAGTGTAAATCCTCTTCAAGGCCTCCTCCCATGAGGAAAAAATTTGTTTAACATCTACCATATTGATGTAGAAATACAATATTTGAAATATAGCTGCTTACGTGCTGTCAGACACTGTTTTCCATTTGCCCAAGCACACATCATTTATACACAGTCCATCCTAAAGAGGGAAAAACCGGTATCCACATAGACACAGGAACACGATATTCCTTTGAAACGATGATTTAGAAATATTTGAATTAGGCTGTCTCCTTTCTATTACGTCACGGATTGCCGAAATTTGGGAAAGAGAAAATGTTTTGAAGAAATTGTGCAATGACCTTTTAAACGCGTCTGGACCTGTATACATTTTCGAAAGTTTCGGGAAAACAAATCTACGGTGAATAAGTGATCGATGGACAATCGACGGGAAATATACAGGGTGGACCTCGGCTAGCGGGTCATAGGGCATCCCATGTTAATGAAGTAGCCAATGGCGATCGAGTATTTCGGTCAGTCGACCAATCACGCGTCCGTCCGGCCTTGCTACAGAGTGTGTTCCGAAATGCATTCAGTAGACTTCAGTAAACATTGCATCTTTATCTAATTCCATGTGTCAGACAAAGATCCATGATTACTGAAAGCTTGGGTGTACAACAACATAACCAAGTAAAACTAGTTGACTAGTTGACAGTTGTCAACAAGTTTTTCTGAAGTTATTTTTAAATAAAGTTATGTCAAAATAAAGTCATTTTACCCTTTCAATAGGTTTTCTTGTCAGATAAGTTGCATGTCTTATTTTAAATTTATTTTGTTGCTATTTTGTTTTAAAACATTTACTTTGTTAATATTTTTTTGCATTTCAGGTATTGCAAACAGTGAAGGTGAAAATAAATGTCCCTGCTGCAAATGTGAACACCGCAAATGTTTTCACAAAGAAGCTATTACGCTCACATGTCACTCTTTTCAACAAATTATTTTGGAAGCAAGGATTGAAAGTGAGGGTTTAGAAGAAGTGTTTTTTTCTAAAATACATATTGACAATTGACATTTCTCGTTTGTTTTTTCTCCTCAAACTTAAATAAATAAATAAATCGTTTATTTAGTGTAGAAATAAGTAATTTATTAAAAATTTTTATGAGAAATAACGAGAGATAAATATCAAATTTATAGCCCAAAAATAAAACTTCGAAATCCTTTTATAATAACAAAACTTATAAATCATAATCATTTAAATACTGAATAAAATAAATAGAAACAAATCAACAAAACAATAACAAATTTTCAAAGTAAGTGTTCGAAATGCTTTCCATTTACACTTGTACAATAACCTAATCGATTATAAAATTCGCGATATACATTTAATAAATTATTTGCAGTTATTGTTTGAAGAATTTCTATAATTTTCACCCTCAGGTCTTCTTTATTATGAAATAAAGTTCCATTAAATTGATTTTTAATGTGACCCCACAGAAAAAAATCATATGGGGTCAGATCAGGAGACCGAGCGGGCCACTGAATCGGGCCAAATCTCCCTATCCACCTATTATGGAAATTCTCATTGAGATGCGCAGTAACTGCAGTAATTCCATGAGGCGGTGCACCATCCTGTTGGAAATAAATGAGATGATCTTCCTAAAAATAGATTATATTATTTTTTTATATTCATATCATTTATATTTTTATGCAAATTATTTTTTAATTAAATACCTCTTTCTCAATCTGTTTTAATGTCGGAGTGACGATATCTTGCATCATTTGCAAATAAGATGCACCATTGACGCTCTCCTCATAAAAAACTGGTCCAATTATATGGGCGCCAACTAAACCAACCCACACTAATACCTTCTGCGGATATTGGGTGTGCGCCTCAACTAATTGTCTAGGATTACTGTTAGCCCCATATTTTTAAATATGTATTTATACTTGTATGCAAATTATTTATTAATTACTCAAGGCAGTCGTGTTTGAAATCTTTAATTGCTCAGCGAGTTTTCCTAAAGTTATATTTTTATTTTCCACGATTGCAGCACAGATCAGGATCGTTTCCTCATCAACCCCAGCACTCGTGTATGTTCTTGACTGATCTTCATTGTCAGCCTGACCAAATATCTTAAAATTGTCTGTGATCCATCCCACACTGCTAATGCTGGGCATGCATAAAAAAAGGAATTTACAATTAGGTTGAGCTTGGACTGTTATCACTATGCCGTCTGCATACACAGTTCCCGAAAAAATTAAAATTATTGAACTGTATTACTCTGGTCACAGCCAAAGAGAGATTGGAGATTTCTTTTCAGTCGAGTTTGTCGACAGACCAATTCCCAGTATAAGCACTATAGGCCGGATTGTAGACAATTTTAAAACATTTGGTCGGGTTGATAATGACGGTCAGCCAAGAACGTACCCTGCTACGAGAGTCGATGAAGAAACGATAACCCTCATTTGCGCTGCAGTCCAGAATAATCCGAATATATCCTCAAGAAGACTGGCCGAGCAGTTGCAAGTTTCAAAGGCGACTGTCTTGAGGGTTTTAAAAGAAAATGGAATATGTCGGTAACGGTATGTCACATTGAAGGTGAGATTTCCCAACAGGGGCATTTAAAAGATCGAAAGATATATACATCCCTACTCGAAAAGGAGGATAGAAAAGTATAGGATTTTTTCCAATATTTTCCTATCCTATTTTTGGCACGAATTAATTCTATATTTTTCTATCCTAACTAAAGTGGATAGAAATTGATAGGATTTGTTTCGATATTTTTCTATACTACGTTCGTCACGAATTTCATTCCTTCAGTAAGAATTAAGAAGCATAGCAAATTATAATTTTTTGTTTTTAAATTTTTTCCTCATTGTATACAAAAAAAAATTTTTTATTTTTAATTTTATTATTATTTTTTATTTAATTCAAATATTTTTTAACTTTTTTTAGTTGATTTAATTATCTTAAGAAAGTTGTTCTCAAGCGGTCACCTATCCAAGTAGTGTTCCCCACCAAGAATACTTGACTAGAAACAACGATCGCGCGCGACACCGACCACAGGTCTACCACTGTCGATCACTATCAGTAACGTAATATGATATTTCTGTTACACATCAAAATTTTTAAAAATTCTTAATTATCTCAAAAACGGCCAAAGATAAGCAAAATATGACAAAATTTTGGAGGCTATCAAAAGGGGGGATCCCATTGAGTCGGTTAATGCGTATATACGAACGAATTTTGAAAATTAGCAAAACTGAAAATTTTTAAAATTCTCAAATATCTCGAAAATGGCAAGACATAAGCGAAATCTTGACAGTAAAACAACAATTGCTGGGATACACACAAATGCGCGCGCGCGGACACACGCGCGTAGTGTTTTGTTCTTCAAGTGGTCTGTTCCATAGTTTTCGTTGTCCAGGTGTTCCGCACCATAGTTTTTCGCCGTCTCTAGGTCGACTGCTCCATAGTTTTCGGTATCCAGGTGGTCCGCTCCATAGTTTTCGTTGTCCAGGTGTTCCGCACCATAGTTTTTCGCCGTATAGGTCGACCGACCCATAGTTTTCGTTGTCCAGGTGTTCCGCAGCATAGTTTTGCGCCGTCTAGGTCGACCGCTCCATAGTTTTCGATATCTAGTTGGTCCGCTTTATAGTTTTCGTTGTCCAGACGTTCCGCCTCATAGTTTTTCGCCTGGACGGTGAAAAACTACGGTGCGGAATACCTAGACATCGAAAACTACGGAGCGGTCGACCTGGACGTCAAAAACTACGGTGCGGAATACTTAGACACCGAAAACTGCGGAGCGGTCGACCTGGACCGTAAAAATATAAAAATCACATTTTGATTCGTTTTGATAGAATTTCTATAAATTTTTAGGATACATAATGATAAAAGTGTAATGAGATACATTTGGATTGATTGAGATACACGATTGGGATAGAAATTGATTGATTTTACCTAATGGATAGAAAAATATTAACATTGGCTTTACTTGAAGTATTCAGATAGGATAAGAATTGATAGATTTACATTATGTGCCAAAAATAGGATTCAAAAGCATACGAATCACGCAGAATTTCTATACTTTTCTATGCTTTTCTATCTTCCTTTTCGAGTAGGGGTAACACGACATCATTAATCTTGTATGCCGATTCTGGAAAACAAATGTACGGTGAATAAGTGATCGATGGATAATCAACGACCGTGAAAACGGTATACTGCTAATGTTAATGGAACTAACAAAGAGTATGCGAGAGCGAGAGAGATGGTAGTAGGACGCACGAGGAAAAGGTCATTTTACTTTCACTCTCAATACGGTTTATAGTTTACGATGTATTTCCATAAGCAATATATGAACTTATTAATATAAGACTATAATGTAGCAATATCCGACCTTTAATGAAGGCGACTTTTCACATATGTTTTTCGACACATGGCATGGCAATACTAATGTGTAATGGCCACCACTTTTCAATCTCTCTGATTGAATTTTGTAAGATGACGCATTAGAAAGATCTCGTTTTCAATGATAATGTAAAAACATTTTATTAATAACAATATCTAATGAAATAATAAATATTGGTTGACCTTTACCTTCTCTTTTCATTGGACAATGTTACGCAATGCATACATTAAATTACCTATCTTTTTCGACCTTCACAGCTTTCGAAATTTATAATAACAATGCATGAAATTGTTTATAGTAATCTCCTTTCACTCCTGACCTTCTTACGGGCCACTTGCGCAATTCTTCCATCACACTATCATCAATGGGAGGTAGGGTGGGGGGAGATAAACTGGGGGAGCCAAGGGTAGTCTTCGCCAGCCCCTCGGGCACGGTGATCACCTACCGGCGCATAAGTTATTTTACGCCCTTGGTACGATATATATCCGTCAGAGATCTTTTCAACACTTTCAAGATATCTTTGACGAATTATATGTATATATAAGATTGTAATAATACAGCCAGTAATTAGTAAAACACAGTAAACATGTAATATGCATCGAATAGTCTATTACAATACAAGTGCATGAAGTTAGTGTTTTGCAACTTTTATTTATTAATACTTCGGCTGGCCTGTTTTCGGGGTCGAAGTTTTGAAAATGCTTATTTTCAATTTTCATATGAGAAATTGATGTAATTTTACATATCGGTAGCTTTTGGAAAAATAGAATATTCCCTCAAGTGATTTTTTTTTAATTACCAAATTGTTCAAGTCATAAACAGTTAAAAATTTCGACACTTTTTTTTTTAAATGTATAAGTTGACTTAACCCATTAGCGCACTTGCGGCCAAACTGGTCGACTTTTGGATAATCGCAATTTTGAAAACCAAGAAATTAATATTTTGTTTAGAAATTACGTACCCTACAGTTCTAGGGATCGCTGAAACCGAATCTGAAGTCAAAATGACGAATTTCGAAATGGCAGAGCCAATATGGCGGCTCTGATGAAAAAAAAACAGTTTCTTTTTAAGACCAGATGGACAAATCTGTCTTCCAATTGGTCGATGACGTCGAAAATAAGTTCCCTTATATTTTTGGGGTAGCTGAATACAACTCCGAAGTCAAAATTTAAAAATTCAAAATGGCGGAACGAATATGGCTGTCGTATATTCATCGAACGTAACATTCATAGGGACATACCTTCAAAAATTTACAATATTGATAAATGCATGTTTTTGACATCGATGATTACGAATCTGATGCCAAAACAAAACAATTCAAAATGGCGGATCTCGAAATATTTAATTTTAGACTTACACTGGAATTTGAATAAAAGTCGATACCTTTACATTTTCGACGTCGCTGATAACGAATCTGATGCCAAAACAAAACAATTCAAAATGGCGGATTCAAAACGGCGGATCTCGAAATATTTAATTTTAGACTTACACTGGAATTTGAATAAAAGTCGATACCTTTACATTTTGGACGTCGCTGATAACGAATCTGATGCCAAAACAAAACAATTCAAAATGGCGGATTCAAAATGGCGGATCTCGAAATATTTAATTTTAGACTTACACTGGAATTTGAATAAAAGTCGATACCTTTACATTTTCGACGTCGCTGATAATGAATCTGATGCCAAAACAAAACAATTCAAAATGGGTAATTCACCATGGATGTCTTTTAGATACTTACTTTTAGAATTGCACTGAATAAAATTTGATATCTTTATTTTTCGAGGCCGCTGATAACAAATCTGGTGTCAGAAATGTGAAATTCAAAATGGACGACCTTTATGGACTTGTTTTTAGAATTGCACTTGAAACTGAATAAAAGTTTATGCTTTTACGTTTTCGATGTCGCTGATAACAATTCAGATGCCAAAATTGCATAATTCAAAATGGTGGATATAATAGTTCTATCGGTACAATTTCTCACGTGCTCGAAATAAAGTGATTGTACCGTTCGTTAGCCGTTGATATGTGCAACGTTTTCCAGCTCTCACCGCGTGGAGGTGAAAGTAAAAAGAGAGCCTTTTTTTTTTACTTTTTAAAGTTTTTTTAAATTTTTTTTGTACTTTTTTGTATATTAATTTTTCTTTACTTTTTGTCTTTTTTTTTGTAATTGAAATTATATTTTTTTTTTACACTGTATGCTTATATTGCTATTAAGATTATTATATTTGCAACTAATCAAAATTAAAAAAAAAAAAGTTTGATTGACATGAAATAAATTTTAGACATTGTTATTCTGAAGATGGTTACTGAAGCAGGCATTACAAATGTGAACGTTTCATTGTACGCAAAATTTTTGTGTTCTGACGAAACACTCATGCGTTACACAATTCTTCCTGCGAATACTCGAGATCGATGTATGCTCATCATTTTTTTTTCTATTTTATGGTAAACATCAAAGCAAGTTTTACAAATGTAAACATTACATTGTTTGCAAAACTTTTTTCTATCAATTTTACATTGCTTATTATTACATTTTCCATTTTGTGGACTTCGGATGGATGTATGTTCATCCAATACGTTTATAAAATGAGATTTTCCATAACAATCATCACACAGAAATTTTGTGCATTGAATGCAGAGTTGTTTAGTCAGAACCTTACATTCTTTTTTTGAGCATTGCCTGTTTACTTCTGTGCTAATTTTCGTGTGGTTCTTGTGTTTTTTGCTTTGAATGCCTTGTTCAAGGTAATATTCGCTTACTTTCATTGCAAAGTATTTGGTTCCTTTCTTTATTTTGGCATCATCTACGACTGCATTCCACAACACTGTAGCAATTTTTGTCAAAGCACTTTCAATAAGTCTTAAAATCATAACCCATGTCCATTTTTTAGCTCTTATGGGAGGCAACAACGAACTGCAATGTTGATCATGAAGATCGACACCTCCCATATACTTATTATATATCGCAAAAGCACGTGGATATGTGAAAACCTTCTCAGATTTTGTTATTCTATCAAATCGAGATACATTTATCGTAGGATGAATCCCAGTAGCAGTTGAAAGCAATGAAACTTGCTTTGTGTCCATTACTGTTAAATAATTTAACTTGCTACTAGCTTCATGTTTCACCGAATATGTACCTCTACTTGCTTTTTTATCAACTGCGTTTGATTCGGAAACTCCGTTCGCTCTCACAGTTCCTGTTGTTTGCAGTCCGACATTTTTTATATGTATCATTAGGTCCGGATTTGAGAAAAAATTATCAAAATAAATGTGATATTTTTTAAGATTTTCAAGTGACTCTGACATAAGCAATGGATGAAGCATGTTCATAACAACACGTGAACCTAAGGAACAATGTAACAGTTTCTCGGAGACTTCACCATTTTTTTTCCGCAATAGATATCAAGATGAAATAGATATCCTTTGCTTGAGCACAATCCCCACAATTTTATTCCATATGGATCAGGTTTCATTGGAAGAAATTGTTTGAATGCTACTCTCCCAAAGAATTTCATCATCATTTCATCGATAGCTAAAGCGGACGAAAAGAATCCGAATTGCTGTATGTTTTTTATAAATATATTCAACATTTTACGGATATTCCATGCTTTATCAAGAGGATTTTTATCACTGGATTGCGACAATTTTAGTTGCTTTTTGATGGAAATAAAACGCTTTAGGGTCATTGCAGATTTTACGATCGGACATTCTAATAAGTCATCCCTTTGGGATTTTCGCTGATTGTACGAGGACAAAATAATAATACCTAAAAAAACATTCAATTCATGAAGTGTTAACTCAAGGCCATTTTCTTGTGTTGAAGCAATAATATGTTCTTTCAACTCCAAACGGAAAAATAGTTCAAAGAGTTGCACTGGACTCATTTTATGAATTTTTTGCTTATCATCGTCCGATAATAGTATTTTATTTTCCGGATATGTTTCTTACATGTGTTCCCCTAATTTCCAATCGTATTCATTTCTTCTAACTTTTTTTGAGTAGAAGTATATTTGTCAAATACTCTTTCGTAGTTTCGTCGTGAACTTTCATTGCCAAAACTTTTTCATACAAAAGTTCATCTTCCGATTCATCTGAATTAGAATCGATATCCGAACCAATGTTTGAATTATCGTCAGTAATAAATGCTATGTCTTAATCGTTATCCGACTCGTCACTTTCGTTCAAGACCTCGTTTATACTGTTTATTTCAAAGATTGTTTTTCTCACACGTTTGCGAAGTACTCGCTAAATCTGAATAATTAGAATTTGACTTATTCAAATAAGGAAAAAACTCGTAACACTTTTTCAAACTATTAAAAAATATTAAAATCAAAATATATAAGCAAAGACATTTATTATGTTAGGTGTAAGTTATTATCCGCACCTTATCATGACAATTTTTCATCAAATGGTAACAGAAAAACTAAGAACTGTCCTGAGGGTGGAGTATACCGAGTAATAGCTGAGCGGCTTATCTACCGAATGAAACGCTAGTAGATGAATAGGGACAGACTGAAATCAGTTCCCGCCGCCGCCACCAGGCGTCGCCACAGTCGCGGCGCTGTCGCAGCATGCGAGGTGGTAGATTCGTGAACTAATTCGTGGTTTGAGTTTCGGAATGACTCGCGGGCCGATTCGCGGATTGATTCGCATTTTTGATTTGCTGTTTAGTACGCGGTTTCAAGACTCTCTCATTGGGAAATCTGACCGTCGCTTATGAGGTCATTAAGATGACGCAAGACTTCGTCTCACACAAATTTTAAAAACCTACAATCAGGGCGTTGACCTCTCCCTTGTCATGATGTAAGTTCGAATTCACCTTTCAGAGTTTTCTCTCGTCGGGGAAATCTATCCATATACCAGCTTGAAGCGTAATCTCGTATATCGACGATCTTTGCCATGTGTCGAAAATCAAATTTCAAAAGTCGCCTTCATTAAAGGTCAGATATTGCTACATTATAGTCGCTTATGGAAATACATCGTATTCGGTAGGAACCGTATTGAGAGTGAAAGTAAAATGACCTTTTCCTCTTGCGTACACCGTTACCGACCTAATTCGGATGTTACATATCTTTTTTGATGAATTGACAGCGTAGATTTCCATTAGTCTGAATACCAGTTTGAAGGTGTCTAGCTCAATCTCGTATATCGACGACCTACTTTTCAAATCTCACACAAATTTTAAAAACCTACAATCAGAGCTTTGACCTCTCCCTTGTCATGTTGTTAGTTCGAATTCACCTTTCAGAATTTTCTCTCGTTGGGGAAATCTCTCCACCAATATGACAGTCGCACAACCGGTTTGCGGACCTTTCCCTTGACAAGCCGTTAGCGTAACTCAATGATCTCCAATAGTGACGAAACCGCTGAGTCCCTTCACACAAAACCGCTTAAACCATTTAAAAATTAATTTAGAAAAGCCTCTACGCAAGTCTCAACGCGTTCAAAAGACCTGGTGTCGACCCCCTGATGCGCGGAAACCTTTTCCTCGTGCGTTCTACTATCATCTCTCTCGCTCTCGCATACTCTTATTTAGATCCATTAACATTAGCAGTATACCGTTTTTATGGTCGTCGATTATCCGTGGATCACTTATTCACCGTACATTTGTTTTCCTGAAACTTTCGAAAATGTATACAGGTCCAGACACGTTTAAAAGGTCATTGCACAATTTCTTCAAAACATTATCTCTTTACCAAATTTCGGCAATCCGTGACGTAAGAGAAAGGAGGCAGTCTAATTCAAATATTCCAATGTCATAATTTCTATGATCTCTCTAGCTCTCGCATACTATTTCTTAGATCCATTAACATGAGAGAGAGGAGACACGTATTCATTGCATCACGGTACAGAGGGTTACAGCTGCTCACAGATTAATTAGCGTATCTCAATGATCTCCAATAGAGACAAAACCGTCGAGTCCCTTCACCCAAGACCATTTTGAAATTAACGTAGAAAAGCCGCTAAGCAAGTCTCAACGCGTTCAAAAGACCTGGCGCCGACCCCCTAATATTGTTATAAAAATGTCGAGCCGTTAGATGGTCTAATACAGCGTAGGCTAGGAACCGTATTTTGAATGTGAACATAAAATTCTAATAATGATCTTTTCCTACTACCATCTCTCTTGCTCTCTAGTACCCGTTGTTAGATTATACCGTTATCACGGTCATCGAAATCGCCGATATATTTTTAGACAACCTCCACCATAATAGAAAGGAGATGATCTCAGTTCTGTATTTTATCTAGGAATAACATAGCGGGCCACCTGTAGGCCAACTGACCCCTTTGTTAACAAAAGTAGCATAAATAAATAAATAAATAAATAATTTATAATAATAATATTTAAATAGTAATAAATTTCACATAATCCGAATAGCGTGTATTAAAATGTATAATATAGAAATGATGGAAGAAGCTAGCAGTAATTAGAAAGAGAGGATGACACGCTTATTCCCTATGCATTTATCTATTCACGATATTTACGTGTTTTCATGACGTTCGAGCCATAGCTATATGAGTTTGGACACGTGGGTAATGTAATTAATCAGGTTCCTGACCGTTTTTTAATATGTGTACAATTTACGACATCTTAAACATCGCCATACAAGTTTCGACCTGTTAATTACCCGTAGACTTTACTATACGGTAACAATGAATCTGACTTCTCACAAGTGACGAACACATACGAGTATCGACTTGCTTCTAATATAATTAATTAACCTTCATTTAATATTTCCCACTTTTAAAATTTCTGAGAATAAGAAGATCGAAATGACGACGTAAAAATCTAAGAGAAGCGTGTAAAATTCAACAGTTTCTTTCTATCTTTATGCACAGTTTTGTGTCTTTTAAGTAAAAAGTTACAGGAAATGATAATGCTGCCATCTTTTGGTATGTTTAAAGAGATTGCACAATCTGCGTGTTGCAGAATGAAATATGTGGGTGCATCTAAAATGCATAGATTCATCGTAGGCTGCCATCATACACTTGCTGATATGAGTGGCTATGGAGCGATTACAACTGAATATGAGGTTCTTGAAAATTGAATCTAGTTGACAATTAACCTTATTATCGCCATACAAAAGAATATGAAAGTGAAATTGTTAAATATTACCGCGCATCTACTGCAAAGCGAAAGCAATCTCGCTATTTTTAAAATACCTATACTGCCATTACTAGACATCCCTCTGAAATTAACACTTTGCATAGTCTTTAATCATAGGCGGTTGTCTATCTGCGGTATCATCACTCGTTTCAAAACGTTTATTGACGACATTCACGTAAATCTGGATGCATTTGCATTGTGAGTGGTAAGCATGACCGTACTTCTTCAATTTCACGTTCTGCAAACGTTGACATGAAATCTATAGGTAGACTCGATGTCTTTTGTTTCCATTAATGCAAGACGTTTCACTTCATAGTAAATTCTCATTGACCTTCGAAGAGATGCAGGCTAGTCTTGAAGATTTTACAGTATACAATTTTAAAGCATTTTAACATTTTCTTTACAGGCTACTACAGGACAGGCTAATATGTCTATATCGACAATATTGTCAGCATCTAAAATTTCCTGCAACCTATGTCTTTTATTTGTCTGCGCCTTTTATGTATATCTTGTGAGCACATGTAACGATGTCTTCCAACGTTTCGTTGATTCCATCAAAGGGTATATCGCCCGATTCCAATCGTAGACCATGATAATTGTGCATTAACCAATTGTTTTACGTTCAAAACGTACTTTACTACATTACTGTCGGAAATATCCATAATGTACATTTCCTTCGATATAAACTGATTACCAGATCCGGGGAATCCTTGCACGTCGACAATATTCTACATTTCTAGTATCTAATACTGATTTGCTTGTCCCGTTCATTAATTGACTCATCATTCTCTCACACACACACTCTTTGCCACTTCCACATATGGCGTGGTACCTCTAACTTATGGGTATACGTCGTACCTTTCTCTCTCTAGATCGTAGTATCGCTTCGTAAAATCCTATGAATCGGAAATCAAATCAGAGTGTAACAAAAACGTCGATTCTTCAGCGGGCCAACACTTGAGATTTTCGATAGTTTGTGAGTTACGATACTCAGATGATGAAGAAGTTAAACGTAATATTAAATCGTTTCAAGTACTAGCACCAGTATGATGGTCACCGCACTTTCACAATTGAATAAATCTTTTCTACGATATTCGATCTAATTGAAATGTGCATAGACGTATGAATACAAGTTTCGATTGGTTTATAATACAATTGAGCGTGCCAAAGATCTCTAAATTTTAAATAAAAAATGATCAGTCATTAACTTCACATCCTTTAAACAATTAATTTTTGTATGTATATTAAATAGCGATACACTGCAGTCTTAAATCAAATAATTAAAATCATTACATCTTAAAGTCAGTCCAAGCATAAATCTTACATGGTCTAAGTCATCTTATCTACACTACATCTTTCTTTCTGTAAATGCAAAACAAAACGAAAGACAACAAAGTATTTATCATTATGATAAAAACAAATTCTTTCACATTAGAACCGCGTCTAATAGCCCACATAAGGTCGCCTTATTCGTAGTGAATTTAACTTTCGAACTGTCATCTTTAATTGTCGATCATTCTCTCTCTCTCTCTCTCTCTCTCTCTCATTAGCTACGGATTTGTTGCATCTATACGAATACTCTTACATCAAATCGAGTCGTATGCACATTCTTGTGTTGTAACATTCACACGACTATGGAATGAAATTCATTCTGAAAACCCAACAAGTACAAGCGTAAATGTATTTTAATACTAACGAATGGTATACCTCTTGATTCGAAATTGTATGTAACGTAACCGACATGACTATTTAATTCCGTTTACAATAATGATTTGGAGATTCACACCGCACGAAACGTTGTTATATTTGACAGATTTTTGCTACTTCCACATTGTAATCTTAATTAGTTAACTAAGTTATTCACGTACCAATACTATTGTTATATGTAGGTATTTTGTTAAATATATTGCCATAAGGAGAATGTCCTCCTATCCATCACACCTAGTGTAATACCAAAAGATACAAGTCATTATATCAATAAATAATGTTCATAGTAATAAATTAACCTTTAAAAACTTCTCATGTTTTCACATCATGCACTAAAATTTCAGATTATTATTATTATTATTATTAATATTGAATCGTTTATAGAACTGATGTTTTCATACATAATCACTTAAAAAGACTGCTACCGTATATGAAATATAAGACTAAACAAGAATTCAACATGAAGACATGCATAGATTAATTCTATTTAAAACATTATTCATTTTGAAAGGAAAAGTGAAAAATTCTCAATGACCTATCTGTAAAGCTTCTATCTTACTTCTATCTTACTTCATGTTTCTTTTCGACAGTCCAAACACATCGGTACATAAACACACTTTCAATAATTATTGAATAATTTCTTATATAAGGGAGTAAATATTCAACGATTTTTTCGTAAATAATGAAACAATTTAATATATACGATCATTATACAATTTTACTAAAATAAGCTTAATTGCGGTGTTTTGGAAATGTTGGTGACAAAAGTATGAATATGCAATTAAATGAATCATTTAACACACGTATCTCTATCATTACGTTCAATTATATAATTTTTTAATACTATAACACGTACATATTTACAATATTTGCAGACTGTACGTCAGTCTTTTCATTTTCACGTTTAGACTAAAATGTGCGTCAAAACTGACTCTTGCTCGTCATTAATTATAGGCATCTAGTACATCGGAGCTTTGAAACACCTTTACAATATGTTGTATATGTTCTTAAATCTGAATGCATTCACGTTACTGATGACAATAATGATTCTTTAGTTTAATCTTGACCAAAGGTGCAAACGCAACATATTGAGATGAGTACTATTGCCAGTGTCTGAAATTTCTTACCCACACCGATGGAGGAAATGTCGTATATTATAGGCAAAAGCATTCACAGTTATTAATATGATTCTTTATAAATCATAAGTATATACTGTCGACTAGATTCATAATAAACATATTGGTTAATGTAGATCGGTAAGTATCTAATTCCTTATTACTTCGACCCAGACCTTAAGTCTGGACGAAGTATTGAATTTGGTCACCTCGGGCAAAAAAATTACCCTATAGTTTTTCATCAAATGTCCACGTTTCAGACCCTAAGGAAGCCAAAAAACGAAAAAAAAAATTTGTGTCCGTGATCTTGTACGTACGTACGTCCGTACGTCCGTACGTCCGTACGTACGTCCCGTTTTTATGTCTCGCGATAACTCGCGAACGGATAACCGTATTGATATAAATTTTTTTTTAAAATACGCGTCTTGGCATAACTTAGATCTGATTAGATTTTGGGGCAGATCCACCCGTCCGTTACTAAAAAAAATTAGCCCCAATTAAGTTTCTTTGTAGTTGTTTGCATTTATTTTGAAAAATACAAATTTTATTAAAAAATGTTTCAAACAAAAAAGGTAGAGCATGAAATTCTCTACAAAAAAGGTTGTATGCATTTTCTTCCTAAAGTCAACGATAATGCCATAAAAACTGGTATAAAATGTTTATGACTATTATCTGAAAAAGTATTGAATTTGGTCATCGCGGCAAAAAAATTACCCTATTGTTTTTCATCAAATTTCGACGTTTCGACCCCCTACCCCCCAGGGGTAGTCTTTGCCAGCCCCTCGGGCGCGGTGACCACCTACGGGCGCATAAGTCCTTTTACGCCCTTGATACGAAAATAACTATTTCGATATATCTAAAAGATGTCTTATAGATATCTATAAGATATCCGTCATAGATCTTTTCGACACTTTCAAGATATCTTTGACGAATTATATGTATATATATTGTATATATAATATCATAATAATACAGACAGTAATTAGTAAAACACAGTAAACATGTAATATGCATCGAATAGTCTATTAGAATACAAGTGCATGAAGTAAGTGTTTTGCAACGTTTATTTATCAATACTTCGGCTGGCCTGTTGTCGGGGTCGAAGTTTTGAAAATGCTCATTTTCAATTTTCATAAATATAAGAAACGCTATATTGTTGTAACATATCTATCGAAGCCACTTGGACCTAAATATGATTGGACCCCCAAATATCAATATAATTTTATAATATAATTGAAAGCTGTTAGTAAACAAACTAGTCTTAAGGAATAGCCGACTCTCCACGGGGTAGAAGTTTCTGAGCGAGCGAAGCGAGCGAGGCACCACGCCAACGCTAGTCTTACATTTAATTCCTCACAATATTCAATATATACCCTTCAAAGCGTCGTGTTTTATTTTTGATTATTGTATTTTGTAATGTATCTGCTCGCACTCTCTATATTGAATTCATATTTTAAAGATAAATTGCAGCCACTCCAGATATTAACGAACACCTTACTAAGAACTAATACCTACACTAATATTCTACCTATACCAAAAACATCTAGCAAATAATCGAGATAATATTTTCACTTCAAATTTATTATTATACTTGAAATATTTCTCCGAGTTTAAACTTCTCTTACAAATTTACTGTGTTCTGCATCTTACTTATCTTATATTGGAAACGTTAGTTAACTAATATTTTATGCGTGAAATTTGTATATTTTCCAATCCATATGTTTGAACACATTTATTCTCTAAAGATTACTCTAAGTGTTTTCTTTCGACTCTGAGAGTACCGCAATCTACCGTCTTATTTCATACTGTGCACACTTAAACGTGTAGAATATACGAATAAAATTTATTTTTTAAAGATACTTTCTGCTCAAGGCATTAATTAAACCATTACTCATAATTAATAATAATTTTATATACATTATTACTTTCCCAGTATTACATTATACTCTCACTGATATTCTTCTTCTAACATAATACATTTCAATCGTAGTATTCACTTTCAAAATTTCTAATTATTTTGAATTTTCCATTTATATCTCAGTAGCTTTCTTATATTATAAGTTTATTTCGTATCGTCTCTGCTAACATTCCTCACACTATTAATATTCCTTAACTTCATCTATATAGTTTCAATATTTCCATAGCACATACCTTTTGACTATGGCGTAATCGTGTATTTCATATTTTAAAGATAAAAATTACAGCTACTCCAGATATTAACGAGCACCTTACTAAAAATTAAGACTTACAATCAAAGGACATAATTTCCGTTATTTCGGCCGTCGAAGATTTGGTTCTTTTATTTGTTTACGACATTGCGTGAGTTGGTCAGTTTCTGTGTAATACATACATCATTTATTTGACACTTACATTATTGCTCTCTCACACACAAAAGGTATCATAAATTTCTGCACGTTTGCTGACACGATTTTGAAATTATACTTAAATATTACGATTTTTGTCGGTTGCTCAATTGATGATCCCTTTCCCCCCTCCCTTTCCTCCCTCAATCATCAATGATTCAAATCATTGTCTAAAAATTTTGGAAAGCGAAAATGTGTTACTTGGTATACCTTTTGATGAAATTGCGCAATGACTTTAAACGCGTCTGAACCTGTATACATGGAAAATATATGGTGAAAATGATCGGCTGGCAATCGGCGATTTCGATGACCGTGATAACGGTATAATCTAACAACGGGTACTAGAGAGCAAGAGAGATGGTAGTAGCACGCAGGAGGAAAAGATCATTATTAGAATTTTATGTTAACATTCAAAATACGGTTCCTAGCCTACGCTGTATTAGACCATCTAACGGCTCGACATTTTTATAACAATATTAGGGGGTCGGCGCCAGGTCTTTTGAACGCGTTGAGACTTGCTTAGCGGCTTTCCTACGTTAATTTCAAAATGGTCTTGGGTGAAGGGACTCGACGGTTTTGTCTCTATTGGAGATCATTGAGATACGCTAATTAATCTGTGAGCAGCTGTAACCCTCTGTACCGTGATGCAATGAATACGTGTCTCCAATGATAACTTCACCCCATTTGGAATGTGAGGATTGGTCCTTAAGAATAAATTGATTTTCTCAATCTTTTTGATGGATTCTCGAATGAAGTTGGAAAATTGATCCTCAGCAGCGTCTTCTTCAAGAGTGCTGTAAACCATATTGATGTAGAAATGCAAGTTTTGAAATAGAGGCGCTTACGTGCTGTCAAACATAGACACAGGAACGCGACACTCCTTCGAAACGATGTCTGGATCTGTATACAATTTCGAGAGTTTCGAGAAAACAAATGTACGGTGAATAAGTGATCGACGGATAATCGACGACCGTGAAAACGGTATACTGTTAATGTTAATGGATCTAAGAAAGAGTATGCGAGAGCTAGAGAGATCATAGAAATTATGACATTGGAATATTTGAATTAGACTGCCTCCTTTCTCTTACGTCACGGATTGCCGAAATTTGGTAAAGAGATCTCGTTACAGCACGTTTGACAGCACGTAAGCGCCTCTATTTCAAAACTTGCATTTCTACATCAATATGGTTTACAGCACTCTTGAAGAAGACGCTGCTGAGGATCAATTTTCCAACTTCATTCGAGAATCCATCAAAAAGATAATGTTTTGAAGAAATTGTGCAATGACCTTTTAAACGTGTCTGGACCTGTATACATTTTCGAAAGTTTCAGGAAAACAAATGTACGGTGAATAAGTGATCCACGGATAATCGACGACCATAAAAACGGTATACTGCTAATGTTAATGGATCTAAATAAGAGTATGCGAGAGCGAGAGAGATGATAGTAGAACGCACGAGGAAAAGGTTTCCGCGCATCAGGGGGTCGACACCAGGTCTTTTGAACGCGTTGAGACTTGCGTAGAGGCTTTTCTAAATTAATTTTTAAATGGTTTAAGCGGTTTTGTGTGAAGGGACTCAGCGGTTTCGTCACTATTGGAGATCATTGAGTTACGCTAACGGCTTGTCAAGGGAAAGGTCCGCAAACCGGTTGTGCGACTGTCATATTGGTGGAGAGATTTCCCCGACGAGAGAAAATTCTGAAAGGTGAATTCGAACTAACAACATGACAAGGGAGAGGTCAAAGCTCTGATTGTAGGTTTTTAAAATTTGTGTGAGATTTGAAAAGTAGGTCGTCGATATACGAGATTGAGCTAGACACCTTCAAACTGGTATTCAGACTAATGGAAATCTACGCTGTCAATTCATCAAAAAAGATATGTAACATCCGAATTAGGTCGGTAACGGTGTACGCAAGAGGAAAAGGTCATTTTACTTTCACTCTCAATACGGTTCCTACCGAATACGATGTATTTCCATAAGCGACTATAATGTAGCAATATCTGACCTTTAATGAAGGCGACTTTTGAAATTTGATTTTCGACACATGGCAAAGATCGTCGATATACGAGATTACGCTTCAAGCTGGTATATGGATAGATTTCCCCGACGAGAGAAAACTCTGAAAGGTGAATTCGAACTTACATCATGACAAGGGAGAGGTCAACGCCCTGATTGTAGGTTTTTAAAATTTGTGTGAGACGAAGTCTTGCGTCATCTTAATGACCTCATAAGCGACAGTCAGATTTCCCAATGAGAGAGTCTTGAAACCGCGTACTAAACAGCAAATCAAAAATGCGAATCAATCCGCGAATCGGCCCGCGAGTCATTCCGAAACTCAAACCACGAATTAGTTCACGAATCTACCACCTCGCATGCTGCGACAGCGCCGCGACTGTGGCGACGCCTGGTGGCGGCGGCGGGAACTGATTTCAGTCTGTCCCTATTCATCTACTAACGCTGCTTCTTCCGCGAGAAGGCCCGCCCGCGCTCGATAAGCGCGACGCCATCTCGATGATACAGGAGGAATTAAATCGTGGGCTTGCCCTATATAGTGGACAAAGATAGATGTTCATAATGAATGTACAGTTCTCGCTAAGAAAATCTGTCGCTAAAAATACTCAACCCTTCCCGCTGTTTTTTTTTTGTTTCTCTCTTGCAAGACTTTATTTTTTCTTTTCTCCTTACTATATGTAGTTCTTATACTTAGGGAGGAACTGCTTAGTGAGGATAAAAGCAGAAATAAAATTGGAATTACAAACGAAAAATTGAAAAACAAAATTTTTGTCTACGTTTATCTCCTGGACAATTTCGAGTGTAATTATAAAAGTTAAGCCTCGCTAGGAAACCTCTCGCTAAGAAAATCTGTCGCTAAAAATACTCAACCCTTCTCGCTGTTTTTTTTTGTTTCTCTCTTGCAAGACTTTATTTTTTCTTTTCTCCTTACTATATGTAGTTCTTATACTTAGGGAGGAACTGCTTAGTGAGGATAAAAGCAGAAATAAAATTGGAATTACAAACGAAAAATTGAAAAACAAAATTTTTGTCTACGTTTATCTCCTGGACAATTTCGAGTGTAATTATAAAAGTAAGTATATCAAAGTCGTCCATGTTGAAAAGGCCATTTTGGATTTTCTAATTTTGACATCAGATTCGTTATCAACGACATCGAAAACATAAAAGTTTCAACTCTTATTCAATCTTCAGTGTATGTCTAAAATTAAATATATCGAGATCCACCATTTTGAATCCGCCATTTTGCATTTTTCTGTTTTGACATCAGATTTGCTATCAGCGACGTCGAAAACATAAAGGTATCAATTTTTTTTTCAAATTGACAGTGTTCGTATAAAATTAAATACTTCGAGATCCGCCATTTTGAATTGTTTTGTTTTGGCATCAGATTCATTATCATGCGACGTCGAAAATGTAACGGTATCGACTTTTATTCAAATTCCAGTGTAAGTCTAAAATTAAATATTTCGAGATCCGCCATTTTGAATTGTTTTGTTTTGGTATCAGATTCGTTATCAGCGACGTCGAAAATGTAACGGTATCGACTTTTATTCAAATTCCAGTGTAAGTCTAAAATTAAATATTTCGAGATCCGCCATTTTGAATCCGCCATTTTGAATTGTTTTATTTTGGCATCAGATTCGTAATCATCGATGTCAAAAACATGCATTTATCACTATTGTAAATTTTTGAAGGTATGTCTCTATGAATGTTACGTTGATGAATATACGACAGCCATATTGGTTCCGCCATTTTGAATTTTTAAATTTTGTCTTCGGAGTCTTATTCAGCGACCCCAAAAATATAAGGAAACTTATTTTCGATGTCATCGACCAATTGGAAGACAGATTTGTCCATCTGGTCTTAAAAAGAAACAGTTTTTTTTCATCAGAGCCGCCATATTGGCTCTGCCATTTCGAAATTCGTCATTTTGAATTCAGATTCGGATTCAGCGGTCCCCGGAACCATAGGGTACGTAATTTCTAAACAAAATATTAATTTCTTGGTTTTCAAAATTGCGATTATCCAAAAGTCGACCAGTTTAGCCGCAAGTGCGCTAATGGGTTAATGCAACGTTATCGGAATATATTAGGAGGGGAATTTGTGTGGAAAATGTTTTTGAATTTTAATACAAAATTATGAACATTGTGCAAATAAATTTTTGTCTGCTATTTATGTAACAATATATTTTTTACGGAATTTTTTAACAATCAAGAAGATGGTAAAAATATCTGAAAAAATGTTGTTTAGAAACTACCAACATTCTACAAAAAATCAGCAACGATATGATTTTCTTCGTTTTTGAGAAATTAATTACTGAAGTTGGCCGGTCGACGCGAGCGCGTGCATCATAACGCGGCGTGTGCGCCATATGTTTTCCGCGCGTCCTGACGCAACGACCCACGCCTTTGTTCTGCGCTGCTTCGGATGTTATTATCGGATTCGATTAAACCGCTGAAATACTTGCTAGTTGCCTATCAATTATTTGATAATAAAATTACGAATTATAAATATAAATATATTTTTAAAATTAAGATGCCAAACAAAGTTTGTTGCAATCCGTTTGGTTTAAGAAAAGCATAATTGGGTTACTAAAAGGATAACTACCGTTTCGGCGTCTAGGCGCGAAAAATTCTCTGGATTAGGCGACTTCATTTATTTTAGCTGCAGGATGAAAGTTCACAACGGTAATATTTCACTTGGGTTACCAAACATTCACGAAGAAGACGGCGAATCTGACGAAATGGTCTCCGATGAAATTCCTGAAGATGTTACCGAAGAAGAAGAAAATCAATTTACGAACGACAGAAAACACGAAGTGTTATCAAGTCCAGAATCGGAAGATACATCAGACAGCAAACCGTTGTACATTGGAGCTATTGGTCAAGAATTATTAAACGACATAAAACCTTTATTTAAAGAGGCGTAGTCGTTCAGCGATAGAATAGAATACTTGACCATGACTCCTCGCAGTTGGTCCATCAGAGAATTAGAACGAAATTTCAAAACTACGTACAGTATGGCCAGAAAAGCAAAACATCTTCAAGACGAATGCGGATTTGGTTCAACTCCAGATCACGCACACTTTCTCAGTCAGTAATCTCGAAAATAATTAATTTTTATAATTCTGATGAGATCAGCCGCATGTTACCGGGAAAAAAAGATTACGTAACCGTAAGAGACGTTAACGATATAAAACACCAAATTCATTTCTGGAAAAGTCGCAAAAAGAACTTATTAAGCTTAAAGTTCACGACTTTATTGCAAAAGAACAGAATGCATATTAACAAAGTATGAAGTCTTCCTTGCAACCTGGAGATTATATAATTATCGTAGATTTTGCCGAGAACTACGTACTTTTAGTACAAGATTCAATTCAAAGTTTTAGTTGGAATAACAACCAAGCTACCGTACACCCTTTTATGGTCTATTGTAACGATAATGACGAATTGAAACATATTAGCTTCGTAATCATCTCAGAAGATTTACACCACGGTACAATTGCGGTATATCTTTTCCATCAAAAACTCATATTAAAATTAAAGGAAATATTTGTTAATAAACAAATTAAGAAACTTATTTATTTCACCGATGGCTCCGCGGCTCAGTACAAAAATAAAAGTAATTTCGTGAACATCGCCACCACTTAACCGATTTTAATATTAAAATTGAGTGGAACTTCTTTGCGACACGCAAAGGTCCCTGTGACGGTCTCGGTGGTATGGCCAAAAGATTGGCAGCATGGCGGTAATATTTTGACAGCTAAGGACTTGTACGACAGGGCTAAAAAGACGTTGAAAACGACGCATTTTCTATATTGTACGAAAAAAGAATATGATGAAACGAAAAAATTTCAGTAATGATTCAAGGTACAATGCAGTTTCACTCGTTTATTCCACAAAGTATGGCGACAATCGGTTGCAAAATATTCTCTAATTCAAAAGAAGTTCTTGTCCGAAAAGTTATGCGTTGAATTTAATTTTAATTTCTAAACACACACACACACACTCTCCAGAGAGGGTTTTGAGTCAAAAATTACCGTGGAACTGACGAACCATGGTGTCCCGATCTCTGGCGACGCACAAATACACGCACACAGACACACACGCACGCACGCACACATGCACGCACGCACGCATGCACGCACGCAAGCAAGCACGCACGCACGCACGCACGCACAGACACACACACACACACACACACACACGCCGACTCTCCACTGGGTCGAAGTTTCTGAGCGAGCGAGGCATCACGCCAACACTAGTTTTTTATTCAAAATTCACGTACATTTTTTTTCACGGTTTGACCAAGCTTTTTATTACAAAAATGTTCAAGAAAAGGTACTTTAGCGGGTTTCATAATAATTGAGTTAATTTGAGAATTAGAATTAATTATCGCGAATAAATTGAAAAAATCGCAGTTTTCATTAAAATTACAAACTTTAAGCTCCGTGCGCTTCTACTTAATCGGTATAATTTTAATCTACTTTAATCTACGGATTCGGCATAATTTTTGTAGTTGTTAATATGGAATTTAATCTGTTTATTATTATTTTCTCACACAGCTTAGATAAGACTGGTAGTAAACTGATGGGTCTATAAGATGTCATACTTTCTGGTGATTTATTAGGTTTTTTTATGAGCACAATTTGAGCAACTTTCCATTCAGCTGGGAAATGATGAGTGCGGAGTACTGCATTTATTATAATAGTTATTAATCTTATTACTTTAAGTGGGAGCTCTTTAACGCTTTTTTAGTTTTTAAGAATCTTATATTGTTTCGCACTTCTTTTACTTTTACGTATTTTATATAGTGAGCTATTGATTTGGCAGGAATTTTATTCAATGCTGCATTTTCTTCTGCTTCGCTTATTGCTCGCTTTGCAGGTTCGAAAACATTTTTGAGATGTGCTGCAAAAGTATTCGCTTTATCAAGATCTTCTCTTGCCCATAGACCATTTATTTTCCTTATTGGTGGTATGTACTGCTGAGGATGAAGTATTCTCTTTGTTGCTTTCCATAGTGCATAATCGGTTGAATCTGTAGCTGTCATTTTTACCAAATAATTTTTGATTCGATAATTTTGTTCTTCTTTTAAGCAGCGGTTTAAATCCTTAATAGCATTGATCAATTTATTTTTATCCACTGGTAATTTACTTTTCTGCCAGATCTTTCGTAGTTTCCTTTTATGTTGAATTTTATCTAATATCGTGTGTGATATTCACACACATATTACATCTTTATATACATCTTTTTTAGTAGGCTGGATAGTTTTTATTTTCGCAATATCACAGGCTTTGTGAATTTGTAAATTAAGATTTTCAATTACATTTTCGATATCTTCTCCAGATCTTAAAGATATATAACACGTGATGTTTTTATTCAGGTATTGTTTATATTTATTCCAATTGATATTTTTGGCACGGATTGCACTAGAAATTTTGGTATTTACCACAACAGATGATAGTTTTATATTAATAGGTGAATGGTCAGAGGATAAATCTAAGCAAGATTCCGCCTTGAATCGTTTAGTGCTGATTCTTTTGATTATTGCAAAATCAATCAGATCCGGTAGTTTGTTTACATCTGAGGGCAATTAGTAGGTTCTCCGGTTGACACAGACGAAAGATTATTTGCTATCATGGTCGCATACAGCTGTTTACCTTTGGGGTTTGGTGTCAATGATCTTGATCCCTACCATGGATGCTTAGCATTATAGTCACCACTCGCTATAAATCGATTTCCTAGGTTATTGAAAAATTCTGTAAATTTATCTTGATTTATTGCATATTTGGGTGGGCAATAAACAGCAGCAATAGTAATAGGTTCGTTATTATTTTTTATTGTTATGCTTGTTGATTGTAAATATTCCGTACTGAATTGTTGATTTTCGTGATGAATTATATCTGCTTTAATCAATACAGCTGTCCCTCCATGGGCTTTGCCGTCAGAATGATATGTAAAATAAATATTATAATTATTAATTTTTAAATAATTTTTATCTGTGAAGTGTGTTTCGGAGATAAGCATTACGTCTATCTCATGATTTATTAAAAATTTCTGTAATTCTAGGCGTCTTTGTGACAGTCCATTACAGTTCCCTATAGCAATATTAATTTCGTTTAGCATTATAATTTAGATGTTAAGCTTGCAAGAAGATTTAACATTGTGTCTATTTTCGTCATTAAATGCGAAATCATTGACTCCAGTTTGTTGTTGTTTACATTAAGCGAGTCAAGTTCTATATTGGTATTTGGTTTCTTTATAGATCCTGCAGCGACGTTAGCATATGTCATGTTCGAATTTGAAACTTTATTCAAAGGCTGGCTTACTTGAAAATGTTGAGTTTTCTTTTCTCGTAGTGCTGGACATAATTTTTGCTGTAATTGTTTTCGTACAATACAGCCTTTATAGCTAGCTGGATGATTACCCTGACAGTTGGCACATACAACTTCTTTTATTTTATGTTTAATGGAACAATCTTGAGTAGCATGCTGCCCTGCACATTTGACCCATACTGGCGATTTATAACAATAGTTTTTTCTGTGACCGTATTCCTGGCATTTCATGCACTGTGGAATATCTTTTTTTACGCGGTGGTTCAAAGCTCACTATAAGATTGAGTAATGTTTTTATTTCGTATATTTCTATGTTATTGTTATTGGTCTCAATTTCAACGAGAAATAGCGGCAACGGTTTATGCGTTAAAAGTTGTCGCATGTTGGTAATTCGGACGACTTTATGTCCAAATTTCTCTATTTCTGCCTTAAGGTCACGAGTATCAATTGTTGAATGCATATTTTTAGAACTATTTTATAGGTTCTATCTTGTTTTCTTTGATAAGTGTAGAATTGTGTGTCCTTATTTTTTAGTGCCTCTACAATCGGAAGATATTTTTCTGAGTTTAGTGTAGTAATTTGATTGTATAAGCATTTTCTGCAACTTCGTTAAGTAGATCTTTTAGCGGATTTAAGTTTTCCACTCCACTTACAAAGATTGGCGGTGATTTAACAGGAGCCTGTTGATTCTCAGACCTTGTTACATCGTCAGCATCCTTAGTCCAGTGCCAATAAGGTTGTTAATGAATAAAATTAATAACAGGTCGCCACTATATGGAAATGGTAGATGATAATAAACGAACTGAATGGGACAAAAATTAAATTCGATCATCCATAGGATCGGGGGTCGGGGGGCGGTTTAGGGGTCGAACGTGGTTTCTCGCAATTGCTGCCGAAAGTTGACCTCCTATAGAAAAATGTTGTAGGGCAATGTTGTAGGCATTGAAAATGTCTAGAACTTTCATAAATATAACTTTTGCACATAACCTCAAAATTTTAGAGATAAATTCGAAAAACCGGTTTTTTTGTTTTTATTTTTTTTCTCGCGCAAAAAAATATTTTTTTTCACCATGTCTGGTGGAAACGTTCCTTTGTATGGCCCAAACGAACTGTAATTGTTTGGAATAAAAATATTAATTTTTCGATGTTAGATTGACGAAAAACCGAAAATCACCCCTAACTTCAACTGAAAAATCTCGCGTTAAAATTTTAGATTTTTGATTGTATTATGATGGATTTTTTTTCGTTGAAAGGTGTACTTTAAGATGGCGAAATAAAATATTTATGTTGCTGTGCAAAAAAGTGCCGAAAATTCCAAAAAACTGAAAAATACCTGTTTTGAAAAACGTAATTTGCCATTTAGTGCTTAAAATTTGCTATTAGCAAAAATTTATTATATTTACAGTTGGAAATATGTATAAAGTAAAATATATATGTATATAAGTGCCGTACATTGAAAAAAGTAGAAAACGTGCTTTTGTTTTTGCAAATTGATGACGAATGGGGTGTGGGTAAAACATTAAAAATAATATATTGCTAAGGTTTCAAGTGGGTTAATGCAAGAAAGAATGATTTGCAAAATATTTTTCAAGATAAAAAATATAATTTATTACATTTAGTTACGTTCATGCGATAGAACAATAAAATGATATAAATAAAATGATATAAAATGATATAAATAGTCAAAATTAAAACAAATTTCCCTTTATCAATTTATTTTCTGCCCCTTTGCAGGGAGCTCTTCATTGTCGAATTCGGTGTAACTGAAGGATTCTGTTGCTTCTTTGTATTGAAGGACATCATACTCGTCATCATGCGTCGTTCGTGTAGGCTCGTCATTAATTTCTTCCGAATCACTCATGTCTTCAATTTTTGTTATTTCGGCGTTCGAACAGTTTTCATTACCGTGGCAGTTATTGCACAAATTCGTACACTTCAGGTCGTGTTGCACTTTTTTTGTAAAAACATTCCAGAGTTCAACTATCAACATCACACAAGAATTTCATTCGTTCAACCGAAATTTTTATCCAACGACAAAAATAAGGTTAAACTGATAAAAACACTGTCGGAAAGACTACAATCTGAAGGATTTATTTGTAAACAAGCACAAGAAGATGCCGATACTGATATAATTAATACAGCTATAGAAATAGCAAAAGGAAAGGAAAAAACTGTTATAGTTGGGGGCGAAAACATCGATCTTCTAGTACTTTTACATGAGTTAAATGCCAGTAATTATGACATTTATTTTCATAAACCAGGCGCAGGTAATGTAAAAGATTCGTTCTACACCTCTAACAGTTTCAAGCACGAACCTTACAAAAATATAGTTTGTTTTTTGCATTGCTTTTCTGGTTGCGATACAACGGCTGGAAAAGGAATAAAAACTATCGTTAGGTCATTACAAGCAGATACAAATTTGTCATCATTGGTTAACATTTTTTACAACAAAAGTGCAACACGGCCTGAAGTGTACGAATTTGTGCAATAACTGCCACGGTAATGAAAACTGTTCGAACGCCGAAAAAACAAAAATTGAAGACATGAGTGATTCGGAAGAAATTAATGACGAGCCTACGAACGACGCATGATGACGAGTATGATGTCCTTCAATACAAAGAAGCAACAGAATCCTTCAGTTACACCGAATTCGACAATGAAGAGCTCCTTGCAAAGCGGCAGAAAATAAATTGATAAAGGGAAATTTGTTTTAATTTTGACTATTTATATCATTTTATATCATTTTATTTATATCATTTTATTGTTCTATCGCATGAATGTAACTAAATGTAATAAATTATATTTTTTATCTTGAAAAATATTTTGCAAATCATTCTTTCTTGCATTAACCCACTTGAAACCTTAGCAATATAATATTTTTAATGTTTTACCCACACCCCATTCTTCATCAATTTGCAAAAACAAAAGCACGTTTAAAAGTTCTATGTATAAAAGTTCTAGATATTTTCAATGCCTACAACATTGCCCTACAACATTTTTCTATAGGAGGTCAACTTTCGTCAGAAATTGCGAGAAACCACGTTCGACACGTAAACACGTCTACCTTCAACGACGTTTGCGATCGAACTAATCGAAATGCTAGATGTTTTTTGGTCATTTTGCGGACTTTTTTTAATATAGATTGGTTTTTTCGCGGACCCAATGTAAAATCATAGGGAATATATTTTAAACTACTTTTTAGGCAGGTTCAGAGGGTGGGGGAGAGATTCTGGTTAGTCAGGTTAGGATAGTTTTTCGGGGCGGGGGGGGGGGGGGGGTCTGATTTTTTGCGACAAAAAAACTCATTTAAACTATAGTAGTAAAGTCCGCAAAATGACCAATAAATGTTTAAATTTTGTATAACTAAGAAAGGTCCGCGAAATGGAGGTACGGCAAGTTTATATATATATATATCTGAAAAAATGATAGTTCCGAGACTAATCAAAAGATAATTAGGGTGAAATAATTTTCAACAAATAACGTTTCGACCATTGATTTAGGTCCTCTTCAGATTTATTCTATTTTAACAAATAAAAAATATATATAAAAACAAATTACAATTCTTTAATTGATGCGATGAAATGAAAATGTGTTTACAATATTATGTGAAAATTATGAAATTACTGAATACAAATGTATTCATTTCCAAATATTTGTTTTTTTCAGTGCTTTTTTCTACATAAAATGGTTTTACAAACTTAGGATTATTCACTTTTTTCAAGGTAAGACAATAGATGCATATTTCCCAAAAAAAATTTTTTAATAATTTAATATATTGAATATTTTAAGTTGTCATATTAATCAAAAGATATATAGAATGTCCTGGAACTACGCGGCTCACATACTTATATTTGTCTGCGGATTTTTTGTCGCGCGGATATTTTGCCCGCGGATATTTGTCTGCGGATATTTTGTCGCGCGGATATTTTGTCCGCGGATATTTTGTCGCGCGGATATTTTGTCCGCGGATATTTTGTCGCGTATATTTTGTCGTCGGATATTAAGTCGTGCAACCGATAATGCATCGTCGTCTGATCGCTTCCTTCAACGCATTGAAGTAATAATTGCCGGTGCTACCGGGCTTCCGTCCAATCAAACTTAAGTACCAACTTGCGATCTTTTTGGTCTTATGTGTATAATTTAAGATCTAATAACGCCCTTCCTTCTTATCTCCGCAACGGTTCAACTGTAACTGATACTGATTCTGGTATTGCTAATCATTTTTCCACCCATTTGGGTTCTGTCTACCGAGTCAACTCTTTCAATGATTTTAATGGTCCTTTTCTTCCTTCTCTCTCCACGTCACATGTAATCTCCAAAACCGACTTAATTACAGCATTTAACGGACTTGACGCTAACACTCACGGTGGCCCTGACAATATTCCTCCATATTTCCTGAAAAATTGCCTCCCATCACTTATTGATCCCATGCTGTCTCTGCTTAATCTATCACTCTCTTCTTGTATCTTTCCAAACGTCTGGAAGTCTGCATATATTCAGCCAATCTTTAAGAAAGGTTCATAGCATCAAATTACAGGCCTACTTCAATTCTGTGTACGCTATCAAAAATTTTTGGTAGGCTTGTGGCAATATATATCTAGCCTTGTACAATTGCGTATTATTCAGGAACAGCACGGGTTCATTCCTGGTAGATCCACTATTACCAGCCTGTTCTTATTTTCAGATTTCATCTCTAATGCTTTTGTACGTCAATTACAAGTCGATTCCATTTATATTGATTTTCTTCGTGGTCAACTTCGTATTTGTCTCGTAGGTCTCAAATAGTTCGAATTAACGATTCCTACTCTGAATCTGTTCAAATTTGCTCTGGGATTCCTCAAAGTTCTAATTTAGGGCCTGTTCTCTTTACAATTTTTATTAATGATCTTCCTTCCACTCTTTCATTTTCATCCTGTCTGCTCTATGCTGATGATATTAAAATATTTAAAGATATCAATGCCCCTATGGATGCATCTCGCCTACAAAGAAACCTCGATTCTCTTATTCTGTGGTCTTCTCTTAATGGCCTCCCAATAAATCCTATCAAATATGGCATTTTATCTTTTTCTCGCAAAACTCATTCAGTTGAATTTGACTATGTGTTTCCCAACATCGAGGTTCCTAGATTTTCCACTCTCATAGGTCTGGGTGTTCGCTTCGATAAAACCTTTTCTTTTAAACCCCATATTGAGGAAGTTACAATGCGTGCTAGAAGGATTGTTGGATATATAAAACGTACAACCTCAAATTTTACCGTCATTCCATGAATTATTTATTTGTATAATTCTCTTGTTCTTCCTGTACTTACTTATGGCTCCATAGTTTGGTCTCCACACTTTAGCATGGATTCGAACCTCCTCGATTCAGTGCATCATAGATTTCTAAGGTATCTTGCCTGGAAATCTGGTACTCCCATGGCCTTTACTGATGAAAACTTTCTGCCACTCATTCGTCAATTCCAGCTTCCTCAGCTATCAACCCTACATACCTATCACGATCGTACCTTTGTTTACAAAATTAAATCTAACCAACTAAATTCTGTATCTATTTTTTGTTTATTTTCTGATCGGGATCTTAGACATAACCTCAGGATTCCTAGAGCAATTATTGAGGAGTCCTCCAGGTCCTTCTTACATTTTCATTCCCCTCTTCTTCGCCTTCTCCGTCTGTGGAACTCCATCCCGCGAGATATCAAAAACTCGAGATTTACAAGTATATTTAAGTCTTATATTCAGCGTACGCTATTTGTCCGGTGTTAATTTGTAATACATTATATATTTTGTAAAGGGCTCGTTCCCGTATATGTTTAAGTTTGTAAAATAAAAATAAAAATATCTTTTAAGACATACAAGAGGGTCTCTATAATTTTTTGAAATTTTTTCGGTCACAGGAAAGGTCGGTAGAGGGGGTAAAACACCCCAAAAACCCAAAAAACCGTTCTGAAATCGTCAAAATATAGTAAATACTATACGAACACTCAATATTTCACGAATGTGTTTTAAGACCCACAAGAAACTTAATTAACTACTTAATTAGCTACTTATATTAGCAAACTTTGGGCACCCTCTGTTAGAGGTTTGACTTTTTTTATCTCTGTTATTATAAGCGAAGTAACGAGTGGGTCAGTATTAATCATGACGTAATGCATTACATCCAGATTACTGAACTTTTTCTTAATTCAACATTAATTAAGTTTTATATATTTATTTTTTTTCCAGATCATTCACCTCTAAACTGAAAAGTTTTCGTTTTGTTGTATGCGTCAGCAAAGAAATGTAATGGGCTTTGGCTCCAGTCTCCGTAGCATATCTTGATAGCACTTATTTTTTGGTATTTTAAGAGGAGGCTGCACCCTCAAAATCAGCTCCATGAAATACACATATAAAAAATTTGAGAACATTATTTCTTTAGTCATTTACAATGAGGAATTCAATGGTGCTAGAATGAAAAGTGTAAGACATTTTTTTGCCCCGTAAATTTGAGCTTTCACACAAATTTATGGTTTTGAAATAATGCTATTTTCCTGAATTAATTTAAAAATTAAAAAAATTCTTTTTTTCGAAAATACTATATCTATATTATTATAATAAAATATCTATATTTTTCAACGTTAATATAAAAATGCCATTTTTTATTCTATTTATATATTATATATATACTATTTATATATTATATATATATCTATTATATATATATTTTTTTATTCTAGCATCACTAAATTCCACGTCAAAAATGACTTCAAAAATAATTGTTTCAAATTTTTTAAAGGTGTATTTCATAGAGCTGATTTTGAGGGTGGTGCCTCCCCTTAAGTATCAGGAAACTGGGATACTGTGTTGTGCAATGTATTTTTTCGTTATGTTTCCTGAAATTCTCATACTTTCGCTTCGGAAAATCAGAATCGACATACATCGCTAATGATCCAGTTAAAATAATGGATCCTCGGGGCTAGCAGTTGGTTGTGGACTGCTATCTTTCTTGGGATTTTAATTGTTGCCAAAAATTGCCCACGATTTATATTGGTAAAAATCGCGTTCACTCTCAGCTTTTTTGTGTGCTCTGAAGCTTCTTCAAATTGTAAACGTGCGCGATCGAAACTAACCCTTTTTTATGAACACGCAAAATCAACTCTTGGCGCGAGTAACGCATCCTGTGCATTCTCTCCAATTAAGGTAAGTAAACAATTTGAAAATTTGTTCATAAAAATAGTTCTTGTCCGCGATACTTGCATCCATTTTTTTATTGTATTCCGGTAAAAAAACTTTTCTTAAACGTTCTCTTATTTTCAGAAAGTGAATTCGAAGATTTTATATTATCTATTAATATAGCTAACAAGCTGTTTTCTGAGTCATTTCTATTCCAAGTGATTATGCATAATTTTAAGTTCGTTATTCTAAACTCCATTTTTTATAACCGTAAATTTAAACACTATAATAATAATCTTTAGATAAACGTATAATTCCAAGGATTATCAGGCCAGCCGGTAAGTTTCTCTAGTTCGACAATAATTTTTCACGAACATGCGATCAGTTACATTCGTTGTTCTCATTTTGACTGCTAGAGAGTGTCGAAACCTGCAGCTATATTGCATTTCTAGAAATACATATTCAGCTTCGGTACATCGCGCAAATCACAGAAACACTTTATTATTATAGTATACAAATGTACGGATATAAAAAATGGAGTTTAGAATAACGAAGCTAAAATTATTTGAAATAATTTGGAATAGAAATGCCTCAGAAACCAACTTGTTAGATATATTAATTGATAACATAAAATCTTCAAATTCACTTTTTGAAAATGAAATTAAAAAAATAAGAGAACGTTTAAGAAAACATTTTTTACCTGATTACAATAAAAAATTGACACAAGTATCCCTGACAAGAACTGTTTTCATGAACAAATTTTCCGATTTTTTAAAAACTGATTTTTTAGTTACCTTCAGTGAGGAGAATACATAGAATGCCTCACTCCCGCACCGAAAAACTGATATACTAAGTTTAAGGATATCCCTCTTAATTTGAGAATACGTGACTCTTAAATAGGCGCCCAGAATATATTCTTAAATTGAGAGGCATCCCTCTTATAACTAAGAATATATTCTTAAGTACGAGTATCAAATAACGTGTACAATTTGTAAGAAAATATTCTTTGTTTAAAGCACATTTTCTAAAAATAATACGTTATTATTCGTAAATTATTTTTTATTTTTAATTATTTTTTTTTCTCATACCCTCTCTATCTCCGTTTAATATTTTCATTACTAACCATATATATATATATATATATATATAAGCGACAGCCCTGCTTGCGTATACGGATAAATTCGAAACATATTATGTTAATGTATTTATTATATGGTATGTGTGTGTGTGTGTGTGTGTGTGTGTGTGTGTGTGTGTGTGTGTGTGTGTATGATTTATTAGTTTGTGATCATGTTAAGCGTAATATGGTTAGTAATGAAAATATTAAACGCGTATATATATATATACGTTAAATATATACGTTATGTACTCTCCGGCTTATATACGTATCGCTCCACCGTGTGAATACTTGCGCGAAAAAAGTCAAACATGAGAGACCTCTTCCATAGCTTGTCGGAATGAACCTTATAAAAGTCAACATCTTGGTGCGCCGTCGGTAAATTCGATAACGGCGTGACCGCTAATATATTCTTTGTTATTAAGCAGCATATTCTTATTATAAGAAAATTATTCTTTCTTTGCTAAGGGCCGTCGAGCGCGGGGGCGGACGAGAGGAAAGCTTTGCTCCAAGTTCTAGCTTTTCAGATTGAAGTTGCAGGTAACTTTTTTTACGGAAATATTCTTTATTATTACAGCAACCGGATGAGTGATTTTAAAGAGATTTTGATGCTAGGAAGTGCTGAAAAATAAATATTGAAAATTTGAATTGTACGTCAGGTTACGGAACATGGCATTTCACATTTGTTTTTCGGTTCAGTCCTTCGCGTTTCCTTGCAGCGTGCATGTCATCTGCGAATATTCCTGCAGTATTTTGGAAAAATATGAATGATCTTTTTTAAGTACAGGTTCTAGGCATGATGAGGCGAGATGGTGATACCATAAGGTAAGAATTACAATAAGAAATTTTGAAATTCGATGTGATAAAACCATGCTTTGTTTGAGGTTACAAATTATTTTTGGATAACTTGCTTTTCCGCGCTTCTTATCTAACTAATCAAAGCGTGAAGTAAATTATAATAGGATGTATTTGGTGTTTTTATATTTTCTAAAATTTTCCACGAATTACGATAAGAAATTTTATAAGCAGCTTTACATATGCCCCGGTGTTTTCGAAGTTTGTATAGAGAATTTGAAGTTGGAAAAAATTTTCATCCATATATTTATTTCAAAGAAATATTTTCTCAACAAAAATTTCTCTAAAACATATATGATGCAACCTTTTCAGGCGTCATTCCTAACCGAATAAAATGCATTCAACTCCGAGTTGCCCGAAATTAATTTTTAACCTCAAAGCGTGATTTTATCGCATCGAATTTCGAACTACTCATTGAATTTTTTATCGTAATTCTTAACTTATGGTATCGCTATCTCACCTCATTATGCCTAGAACCTGTGCCTAAAAAAGTATTTTTCCAAAATACTGCAGGAATATTCGCAGATGACACGCACGCTGTAAGGAAACGCGAAGGATTGAATCGAAAAACAAATGTGAAATGACAGGTTTCGTAACCTGATGTACAATTCAAATTTTCAATATTTATTTTTCAGCACTTCCTAGCATCAAAATCTCTTTAAAATCACTCATCCGGTTGTCGTAATAATAAAGAATATTTCCGTAAAAAGAAATTACTTGCAACTTCAATCTGAAAAGCTAGAACTTGGAGCAAAGGTTTCCTCGTTTTTTTCTCTCGTCCGCCCCCGCGCTCGAGGGCCCTTGCATCCCTTCTTACAACATTTGCAACAGTAGCTAGTATTCTTAAAATTAGAATGTTTTTTTGATGACTATTCTTATTTTAAGAAAATATTTTCGTAAGAATATTCTCACTTTAAGAAAACTTCTTAAATTGTTCAGAAGATTTCTTGCATTAAGAGTACTGCACACTTAATTATTAAGATAGAGTAGGGTATACTTAAAAGTTAGAATATGAGTTTTTCGGTGCGCCAACAGTTGATATTGCGGGCAGTGCCGTCAGAAAGGAGCCGTTTTCAGCTGAAAGGAGCCGTTTTTAATGCACACCTTCTGCGCGCAGGTTGCTTCGGCAGTCGTCGGCGGTCTGAGCTTGTGAGGGGAGCGGAGCGAGAGGAAAATATATGGTCGGGCGCGCAAAAGTATTAAACACATGACGGGGGATTGAACTTTATCAGATACTTCGAAAATCAAAGTCATGTATACTCGTCGTAGTCGAGTGGTACAAGCGCATGGGTTGAAGCGCAGCGCGTTATTTTTTTAGTTCGATTTCGATGTCGGGGATTTTTTTTTTTTTTTATTGTTTATTTACTCAACATTTGTAACAAAAATAATTTTTTACTTGTTTACTATTAGTTATTTTATTTACAAAAATGAATTGTGAAAATAAATTTTAAAAACATTAAACAATATGTTTTTGCAGAATGACATTTGTAAGAATCGAATTCTCTGTAATATTAAAAAAAATAAATGTATAATATTTTATTGTAATTTCCGAAATAATATACAAAAATTACAAGTCGTACATTTTTTTCTAAAAAAGTTATTGTTAATATACGCTTGTAATTGATTATTTTTTATATGTTTCAAATATAATGTAGACCTTCCATCTAATTCCTAATATCGGGCGGTATCTTTATTTATATATACGGCAACAGTTTATATTGCATTTACGGTAAATGGAAACATCTTTTACAGAATACAGAGTAAACGAAAGTATCGTGGAAACAAATTTACGAAACAAGTATTTGGAATACTCGATTAATGTCATATTAAAATAAAAAGATGTTTTTTTACTTCTCCAATGAAATTGTACTAAATTACTAACTGCTTTTTTGAAATATTTCAATATTATTATACAATAATATTTTTATCCCGTTAGAAAACTTATATGATTACACTAACAGCATTCTGTAAATCAGTATATCTGTATAGTGTAAAATCTTATTTAAATTAGTTATACATTTTCACCAATATTTTTTTAAACATTTAAACCCTTTCACGACAATTTTACTTACTTTTAATTAAATTGATTTCAAGAATATGTATCATTCAGCAAGATGGTTATTCGTCATTCATTATTTACTTTGTTTTGCCTACATTATGCTATTATTTATAGCTATGGGTTTTCTTTTACGTATTAATTAATTAAATAAATATATTATACTATTAATATTGTAATACACCGATTAAGATATCGAAAATTAGTACATTATGTTTCAGATACTGATTTTCATTGATCTGTTAAAAAACCACATGTTTGGAACGAGATTGGGTATATGGTCTTTTATTTATCAACAAATTGTCCAATTTCATTCCCGACTAGAAAAGGTGATAATTAATTTGTAATAATCATTTCGTTAAAAAATGGTTTAAATCTGATTTTTCCTTTTATAACAATATACAATAAATTTAGTTTACTATATTTATAACAAAATAGTAAAGAAACGTTCGCAAAATCTCAAGGTTTATTAATAAATAGGTTGTATTAACAAATTTTTGGATTAATAAAATATTTGTTGCAATTGCAAATTTTAAGAATAAGTTATATACTGATTTTTCAATAACATTTAAGTAAAGGCAAAATTGGAATTGAGAAATTGGCAAAAACAAATATTCATGTTAGGAAAGAAATATATATATATATACGCTTATATGATCGACACCATCGCTTTAATACACAAATTAAAACTATATGTTATTTATAGTGTATATGTTATATGTTAAATATAATACAATTAGGATTTACTATTTTACCGGAATGAAGATATCTTTTTTAGAAAGATTATTTGTAAAAGGGAATGTTGCCGATATTCGTTTAATTCTTGATCAGAATATCGATTTTAATATATTATTATTAAATGAATTCAATAGATTCATTATTGCCAAATTGAATTAAAAATGAAATTAAAGTTAACAAAAAAATTATTACATAAGCTCAATGTTTCTATAGACATATTCGACATATTGTCAGGTATTCAGCTTGTGCAAATAATTTTTTTGTTGACTGTTATATTAAGTTTTTAGTTCAATTTAACAATAATGAATCTGTTGAAAAGAATAAAATTCTATTCAACGTAGTTATCATACATATTTTTAATGTGATATAATTTTTGATTGTCGTTATAAAAAAGTGTATCACATTAAAAATATTTGTGATAATTACGTTGAATAGAAACACCATTTTAAAAAAAATATTAAAATCTTAACACAGAGTGCACGTTAGGAAGAAAATATTTGCATTACTCTATAAATCCTTGTATATATATATTATCTAAGATGTCACTGTATAAGATGAAAGAAAGCTGAGTAGTCAGTAACTCCAATTATTTATTATTATATTTCAAGTCAATTTCAAAGTTATTTTATACACAGAGAGAAAAAACCTACATGAACCCTAAACGCTCAAATATACAAAGTGGTTTCATGGAGTACGATACTACATTTAATTTATTTATTTAAACTCCATGAATTAAAATTATCAAGTAATTTCTTATTGCCAAAAATTAGCTCTTTACAAATGTTGAAATCGAAAAGTTATACACATTCTTTTTAAGCTTGAAATTTTAGCTTTTATTTTTAATTTATCGAATTTTATTATGGGCAATGTTATTACCATACATCTAAAAGTGACAAATATCATGTCAAAAATGAATTTTCTACCAGGGTCAAAATTCATGAAGAAATTGCATATTTGGGCGTCAACCATTTATACTGTAAACAAGACAATAATATGGCCCCTTTACTATTTTCCGATAGTTAAATATGTTGTAGAGTATTAAACCTCAAATCTGACAATGTTTTACAGTTTAATTATCCCTTTATGCATTTGTGAAAAGCCAAAAATTGTGGTAATAAACTTGAATAATTACAACTATCGGTTGTCAGAGTAAAAAGAATTATTGAATGGCACATTCTAGAATATTCGTAGCAAGTGTAAAATGAAAATACGCTTAGGTTTATTGATAAATAAGTTGTATTACCAAATTTCTGAATTAATAAAACATTTGTTGCAATTGAACATTTTCAGAATAAATTATATACTGATTTTTTTTCAAAATACAATAGATTTGCTGTGATCAAGAAAAAAACAATAAGATTCTAATAAGAAAATAACTTTGATATTGTTTTAGTGAAAATTTATTGCAAAAATTATTACAAATTATTACGAATTAATTATCACCTTTTCTAGTCGGGAATGAAATTGGACAATTTGTTGATAAATAAAAGACCATATACCCAGTCTTGTGCCAAACATGTGGTTTTTTAATAGGTCAATGAAAATCAGTATCTGAAACATAATGTACTAATTTTCGATATCTTAATCGGTGTATTACAATATTATTAGTATAATATATTTATTTAATTAATTAATACGTAAAAGAATACCCATAGCTATAAATAATAGCATAATGTAGGCAAAACAAAGTAAATAATGAATGACGAATAACCATCTTACTGAATGATACATATTCTTGAAATCAATTTAATTAAAAGTAAGTAAAATTGTCGTGAAAGGGTTTAAATGTTTAAAAAAATATTGGTGAAAATGTATAACTAATTTAAATAAGATTTTACACTATACAGATATACTGATTTACAGAATGCTGTTAGTGTAATCATATAAGTTTTCTAACGGGATAAAAATATTATTGTA
This sequence comes from Trichopria drosophilae, assembly GCA_030407085.1. Classification (NCBI taxonomy): domain Eukaryota; kingdom Metazoa; phylum Arthropoda; class Insecta; order Hymenoptera; family Diapriidae; genus Trichopria; species Trichopria drosophilae. The sequence goes on along the minus strand of CM059583.1, from coordinate 105,655,901 downwards.
TAATAATATTGAAATATTTCAAAAAAGCAGTTAGTAATTTAGTACAATTTCATTGGAGAAGTAAAAAAACATCTTTTTATTTTAATATGACATTAATCGAGTATTCCAAATACTTGTTTCGTAAATTTGTTTCCACGATACTTTCGTTTACTCTGTATTCTGTAAAAGATGTTTCCATTTACCGTAAATGCAATATAAACTGTTGCCGTATATATAAATAAAGATACCGCCCGATATTAGGAATTAGATGGAAGGTCTACATTATATTTGAAACATATAAAAAATAATCAATTACAAGCGTATATTAACAATAACTTTTTTAGAAAAAAATGTACGACTTGTAATTTTTGTATATTATTTCGGAAATTACAATAAAATATTATACATTTATTTTTTTTAATATTACAGAGAATTCGATTCTTACAAATGTCATTCTGCAAAAACATATTGTTTAATGTTTTTAAAATTTATTTTCACAATTCATTTTTGTAAATAAAATAACTAATAGTAAACAAGTAAAAAATTATTTTTGTTACAAATGTTGAGTAAATAAACAATAAAAAAAAAAAAAAAATCCCCGACATCGAAATCGAACTAAAAAAATAACGCGCTGCGCTTCAACCCATGCGCTTGTACCACTCGACTACGACGAGTATACATGACTTTGATTTTCGAAGTATCTGATAAAGTTCAATCCCCCGTCATGTGTTTAATACTTTTGCGCGCCCGACCATATATTTTCCTCTCGCTCCGCTCCCCTCACAAGCTCAGACCGCCGACGACTGCCGAAGCAACCTGCGCGCAGAAGGTGTGCATTAAAAACGGCTCCTTTCAGCTGAAAACGGCTCCTTTCTGACGGCACTGATTGCGGGCTCATCAAAACTGTCATGAAAACTGTGTACTCGCGGTACACCGAAATTTTAGAAAAGGTGGAAACGTACATTCTCGATATCGAAGAGGTCCAAAATTTATGAATGATTTCGAACATTTGGCAATACTCAAATGCAACGATCAATTTTGTAAATTTGGTCTGTCCACATTACAAGCCTGGACTAGGTGCATAGAGTACATGCTTCACGTTGTATGCAATCTCGATTTTCAGAAAGGGTTTTCAAGAACACCTGAACACATACAATTAAAAAAAATTAAAAAGAAGTGCGTGTAAAAATATTTAAGTCTCATTTGCGTCTGGATGTAGATATTGTGAAGCAAGGAACCGGTACAACGGATACCGGTAATGTTGCAAGAGAATTCTTTTGTAATGCGCAAAAAATTGCAGAACTTACTGGTTTAAACCCGGAATTGCTTTCCAGATTTCATGTCACCCTTCAATTAATGCGGAGAAAAAATCGATTGCGAAAAATTCAAAGTATTCACATTCGAAACACCACGGTTATGCGTAACGTTATATCCGTGGTACAGCATGCCACTAGCCGTACACAAAATTTTAATACACGGCAGTGACATTAACTACTTTGACTTACCAATTGGCTGGTATTCTGAAGAATGTCAAGAGGCCAACAACAAAAATTTTCGGAAAGCAAGTATCAATCACAGCCGAATGGTGAGTCGCGTGTTCAGTAACCTGGATATAATGCATTATTTTATGATTAACACTGACCCACTCATAACTTTGCTTAGAATAAAAGAGACCAAGAAAGTAAAACATTAACCAAGGGTGCCCAAAGTTTACTAAAATAAGTACTTAATAGTGATTACACTAAGAAGCCTGTTTAAATAGGAATAAAAAAAATTAAATAAAAAACTGACAAAAAAATTAAAAACTTTGAAAAACCATTTGAAAACTTGAAAAAACCAAAAAAAAAAATGAAAACTTGAAAAAACAAACAAAAAATTAAAAAAAGAAAAAAAAATTCCTTTGAAGATCGTAACCTTGACGTGGTAAAGGGGCTTACATATTACTAAATCAAGTAATATACCAATAACGGTCAGTCAACAAATTGCCTTCTATAAGGCGCTTCAATTTAGATTTGATTAAATTTTAAAATTCGTTCATCAAAACTTTCTGGGTAAAAATTGATATTTTTTATATCCAAGTTTATATGACATCCAACAATTATATGAAAATCCCGTAATTATTTCAAAATTCGTCTGCCACATGGGATCCGTCATTTCATATTTTGGAACTCCAATACCAATTTATATGTAAATTCAGTGGTTTATATCGAAATTCATCTGCCACATTGTACTCGCTATCTCGTATTTTGGAGTTCTGCTTTGGATATGTAATCACCGATCCCAAAAACTTCCCGATACCAATTTATATGAAAACCCTACCATTTTTTCGAAATTGCTCTGCCATATTGGACGCATCATTTTTAATTTCGGAGATCTTATTTCAGATCCATCATCACACTGTAAAAAGAAATACTCCAATTAAGTTAGAAAATTGACTGAAGGTAAGACGTAATGTAATTAAGACCACTCGCACGAGGACAGATTTATGCAAAATCCTATCATGTTTTTCGAAATTCGTCTACCATATTGGACCCTATACTTTTAATTTCGAAGTACTGACTTCAGAACTATAAACAGCTATCCAAAAACCACGATAACAATTGATATGAAAATCCAATATTTTTTTCAACATTTGCCTGTCAGATTTAATCCGTCATTTTGTATTTTGGTGTTCTGCTTCAGATTCATAATCATAGATCCGTAGAACCCTTCGACGATAATTTATATATGAAAATCGTATATTATTTCCAAACTTCGCTCTCCATATTGGATCCGTCATCAGCTATAAAAGAATTACCCCGAATACGAATTTATATGAAAATCCTATTACGCTTTTTGAGTTTCGTCTACCATATTGGACCTTCTACTTTTAATTTCGGAGTACTGACTTCAGATCCACAAACAGCTATCCAAAAAATAACAGAATGACAATTTATATAAAAATCCAATAATTTCTAAGAAATCTGTCTGTCGGAATGGATCCGTCATAGATCCCAAAATCCCGCCGACAATAATTTATATATGAAAATCGAATAATTTTACCAAGGTTCGTTCGTCATATTGCTGGATTCGTCATGTTGTATTTTTCAATTCGGAATTCAGATTCGTGACCAGCGAATCCTAAACTCCTCGATACCAATTTATATGAAAATCAACTAATTTTATTCAATATTTCGGTCATATTGAAATCGCCGTTTTTAATTTTGTAATTCCGACTTCAGATTAATTATCAGGGTCTCAAAATATGTTCGGGCTACAATTTATGCGAAAATCTATTACTTGAATTAAACAGAAATAGCTAAATGAATTTTTCGGAAGTGGTTGCAAGTTGATGATGTTGAAGTTCAAAACGTTGCAATGAAACAAATTTTTTTTTCTAGCGGCTTAATTCAATTTATTTTAGATCTCTAGGATATATAGACCTAATAAATGCAAATAAATAAATTTTTGAAGCCTGAGGGTAGCGGTAGTCGAGGTAAAACACCCCAAAAACCCCAAAAAAACGTTCTAAAATCGTCAATTTACAATACGAATACTCAATATTTCACGAATGTCTTTTAAGATACAGAAGAGACTCTCTGAATTTTTTTTTCAAATTTTTTCGATCACAGGAAAGCAGCTTGGTACCGCCCAGCGACTGTACAACGAGATGGTGTTACTCGCGGAAATAAGCATTATACCTCTTGAGCAAAATAATCACATTTAATTATGAATGCACGCTTCTTTAAACAAATGATTAAATTTATGAAGCAGCTGCTTTCTAGTTCAACTAGAAACTTCTTGGGAAAGTCTTCAAATTCATCAAAAGCATTTGTCATTGAATTCTTCGTTAAATTCTGTTATGACCCCAGTAGATTTTTAAAATCCGAAACGCATTGTATTATTCTTAAAATTATTTTTCATTGAAGATCACTCATTAAAGTTATGGCAGTATTCATTTTAATATTTTGTATTGTATTTCCTGAATGTCGATTACGTACAATAAAAAACTGTTTATTTTTTGCAGGGGGACAGCGGAGGACCTTTAATGTTACCATTTGGATCAACATTTTATGTTATTGGCATTGTGTCTTATGGTTATCGATGTGCTGAACCAGGTTTTCCAGGAGTATATACGCGCGTTACATCATTCATTAACTTCATAACAAACAATATAGTGTAATTGTACTTGATACTAAGAATTATATGTTTTTAACAGTAATTGATTATTTAATACTAATTTATGAGTTGTATTATACATACTTATTACAATAGCGTTCGGTTAGTAAATGTATTTCAGATTGCAGAGAGTTAATATTGTATGATGTTTTTATTACAAACTATGTTTCTTTTTCAAAATAATACCAAAATAATTAGCGAAATTTTAATTTTTGTTTTTCGTGGCACAGGTGACATTTGCATTGATTAAGAATACCGTAAAATGCTTAATAATAAAAAAATCAGAGTAATCAGGCAGATATTTTTATTAAATAACAGCTTATAAAGAATGCATCAGTATATGTACCTGCTGTGTAACTAAGTAATGTCGTTTTTTGTGTTTAAAAAATCACGTTTAATTCAAGAGTTAAAGGATGAATCATTTATTGAAAGTATGCTCCGTCGCTTTTCACACATTTTTCCCATCTTTCAGGCAATTTGTGAATTTCACGCGAATAGAAGTCTTGGGATTTTCGTCAACCAATTATCAAGCCAAATTTTCAAATTTTCGTAAGAATTGAAGCGCTGCTAGACGAGTGCGTGTCCCATCGATGCGAACAAGTGATAATCTGATGGGGGTAGTGAGAATGCCGCATGCGCGAGCACTTGCCAGTTGAGTGCTTTCAACGTACCGCGAACTGGTCTTGCCGAATGTGATGGAGCGTTGTCATGGAGAAAAATGACTTTGTGTTGGCTTTGTTGATATTGCTGCGATTGATATTTCTTTCTGCAGCTCACAGTTTAAATTGATTAATTGTTGTTGGTAGCATGTCGCATTAACCGTTTCACCGGGTTTCAAAAGTTCATAATACACAACTTTTGGTCCCACCAAACGCAGAGCATCGTCTTCCTGCCGAAGCGAGCAGTCGATGTTGACAGTTGTCCATGGTCTACCCAGGATCTCTTGCGCTTGGGATTCTCGAAAAACATTCATTTTTCATCGCCAGTGACAATTCGATGCAAAAACGACTTTCTTTTGAATCGTGCGAGCAAAATTTCACATGTGATTTGGCGCTTTTCCGTCTGCCTCTCGTTCAACTCATATACCTTTTGAATCTTTCCCATGTCGCGTAAACATTTGAAAACGGCGGGCTGGTTCACGTTCAACTGCTCTGCGAGTTCTTTTTGCGTTTGGGATTCATCTTCGTCCAATAACGCTTACATTTGGGCGTCTTCGTAATTTTTCGGAGCCCCAGAGCGTTCTTTGTCCTTGACATTGAAATCACCACTTTTGAATCGTTAAAATCATCTTTCACGTGTTTTAACAATTGCCACTTGTTCGCTGAAGGCTTCAACAAGCACACGGGGCAATTCCGCGGCTGTTTTCTTCAAATGAAAACACAGAATTAACATTGTCAGCGATTGCTCTTTATTCGGCACAAAACTCGACAGGTTGACTGCGCTGAGAGTAACAATAATGACGCTCGATTAGCGTGAAAGTTTGGTGGTATGAGAGTTAATGTTGACGCTTCACACTGTCAAAGTTTCATAACATTCGATAAATATTCAAGCTTGCGCTTTCTAAATATTCGAACCGACATTACTTAGCTGTCATAACTTATACACCTGGTATATGTTGTATTAGTCTGAAGTTGTGGGGAAATGTTCGTTCCACCGCACTTGTTAGCGAGGGAGAAACGGCGTAGCTCTTAGAGGGCAGGATAAGCGGGAGGAAGTGGGTGAAGGGAAACCGCCTGAGAAATGTTACTACTACCACTTTTAATTCATACTTCTTTTTGATCTCATTTTTCGCATCTGTGTAGGAATAGAAGTGTATTCTTCATCTCCAAGGAAAGCCGCCCACGGTGCACCAGTTTTTTTGTAAAACCACCCCGCGCCGAGGCAGTGACCTGGTCTAATTAATTATTACATTTTTTCACACTCACACCCGCGCAACGAAAATTGTGGCCGACACATTAAAGGACCAACAAATCCTATCATTCCTTTTTTGTTTTCCTCCGCATCCGAGGGTCCCGTGCTACGCGAAATTGGAAAATATCATATATGATATTTATCTATATTTATCAAATATGACAGTAGATACCTTCCATGGATAAATGAAATACATTTAGCAACATTCCTGAACGTGGGAGTTTAAAACAGGCCGCAATATAACCAAAAAACGTTCCTCGTCATCACCGTGCACTGTCCCGTGCTACGCCAAATTGGAAAATATAGTAGATATCATCCTTGAACAAATAAAATACGTTTAACAACATGCACGAGCGTGGGAGTTTAAACAGGCCGAAAAATATACCAAAAAAACGTTCGTCGTCATCAACGTGCAGGGTCCCGTGCTCCGCCAAATTGAAAAATATCATAGTACCTATCTTCCTTGAACAATTAAATTACATTTAACATAATTCCCGAGCGCAGGAGTTTAAAATAAGCCGAAATATAACCAAAAAAACTTTCGTCGCCATCAACGTGCAGGGTCTGGTGTTTCTCCAAATTGGAAAATATCATAGTAGATATCTTCTTGGAACAATTAAAATACATTTCACAGCATTCCCGAGCGTGGGTGTTGAAAAGAGGCCGAAATATAACCAAAAATACGTTCGTCGTCATCACCGTGCACTGCCCCTGCTAGGCCAAATAGAAAAATATCATAGTACATATTTTCCTTAGACAATTAAAATTCATTTAGCTACATTCTCGAGCGTGGGAGTTTAAAATAGGCCGAAATATAACCAAAAAACGTTCGTCGTCTTCAACCTGCACTGTCCCGTGCTACGCGAAATTGGAAAATATCATAGTACATATCTTCCTAAGACTATTAAAATACATTTAGCTACATTCCCGAGCGTGGGAGTTTAGAATATGCCGAAATATAACCTAAAAAACTTTCGTCGTCATCAATGTGCAGGGTCTGGTGTTTCGCCTAATTGGAAAATAACATAGTAGATATCTTCCTTCAACAATTAAAATACATTTTACAACATGCCCGAGCGTGGGAGTTTAAATTAGGCCGAAATACAAACAAAAAAACGTTCGTCGTCTTCAACCTGCACTGTCCCGTGCTACACGAAATTGGAAAATATCATAGTACATATCTTCCTAAGACTATTAAAATACATTTAGCTGCATTCCCGAGCGTGGGAGTTTAGAATATGCAGAAATATAACCTAAAAAACTTTCGTCGTCATCAACGTGCAGGGTCCCGTGCAACGCCGAATTGGAAAATATCCTAGTACATATCTTCCTTGGACAATTAAAATACTTCTCAGTACATTCCCGAGCAAAGGAGTTTAAAACAGGCCTACATATAACCAAAAAAACGTTCGTCGTCATCAAAGTGCAGGGTCCCGATCTACGCCAAAATTGGAAAATATCATAGTGCATATCTTCCTTGGACAATTAAAATACTTTTAAGAACATTCCCGGGCGTGGGAGTTTAAAATAGGCGGAAATATATACAAAAAATCGTTCGGCGTTATCAACATGCCGGGTCCCGTGCCGCGTCAAATTGGAAAATATCAGAGTAGATACCTTCCTTGACTAAATGAAATACATTTAGCAACATTCCCGAGCGTGGGATTTAAAAATAGGCCGAAATAAAACGAAAAAAACGTTCGTCGTCATCAGCGTGCACTTTCCTGTGCTACGCCAAATTGAAAAATATCATAGTAGATATTTTCTTTGAACAAACAAAATACATTTAACAACATTCCCGAGTGTGGGAGTTTAAAATAGGCCGAAATATAACCAAAAAAACATTCGTCGGCATCAATGTGCAGGGTCTGGTGTTTCGCCAAATTGGAAAATATCATAGTAGATATCCTCCTTGTTTAATTAAAATACATTCAGCAACATTCCCGAGCGAGGGAGTTTAAAATAGGCCGAAATAAAACCAAAAATACTTTCGTCGTCATCAATGTGTAGGGTCTGGTGTTTCTCGAAATTGGAAAATATCATAGTACATATCTTCCTTGGACAATTAAAATACATTTAACAATATTCCCAAGCGTGGGAGTTTAAAAGAGGCCGAAGTATAACCGAAAAAACGTTCGTCATCGACGTGCAGTGTCCCGTGCTACGCCAAATAGGAAAATATCATAGTACGTATCTTCGTTGGACAATTAAAATACATTTAGCAACATTTCCGAGCGTGGTAGTTTAAAAGAGGCCGAAATAAAACCAAAAAAACTTTCGTCGTCATCAACGTGCAGAGCCAAATTGAAAAATATCATAGTACATATCTTCCTTGGACAATTAAAATACATTTAGCTACATTCCCGAGCGTGGGAGTTTAAAATAGGCCGAAATATAACCTAAAAAACTTTCGTCGACATCAATGTGCAGGGTCTGGTGTTTCGCCAAATTGGAAAATATCATAGTTGATATCTTCCTTCAACAATTAAAATAATTTAACAACATGCCCGAGCGTGGGAGTTTAAAAGAGGCCGAAATATAACCAAAAAACCTTTCGTCGTCATCAATGTGTAGGGTCTGGTGTTTCTCCAAATTGGAAAATATCATAGTACATATTTTCCTTGGACAATTAAAATACATTTAACAATATTCCCGAGCGTGGGAGTTTAAAACTTGCCGGAATATTACCAAAGCACCTTTCGTCGTCATCAACGTATAGGGTCCCGTGCTAAGCCAAATAGGAAAATATCATAGTAGATATTTTTCTTGAACAATTAAAATACTATTAACAACATTCCCGACCATGCGAGTTTATAACAGGCCGACATATAACCAAAAAAACGTTCGTCGTCATCAACGTGCACTGTCCCGTGCTACGCCAAATTGGAAAATATCATAGTAGATATCTTCTTTAAACAATTAAAATACATTTAACAACATTCCCGAGCGTGAGAGTTTAAAAGAGACCGTAATATAACCAAAAAAACGTTCGTCGTCATCACCGTGCACTGTCCCGTGCTAGGCCAAATTGAAACATATCATACTACATATTTTCCTTTGACAATTAAAGAACATTTAGCAACATTCCCGAGCGTGGGAGTTTAAAATAGGCCGAAATATAACCAAAAAAACGTTTGTCGTCATCACCGTGCACTGTCCGTGCTACGTCAAATAGAAAAATATCATAGTACATATCTTTCTTGGACAATTAAAATACATTCAGCAACATTCCCGAGCATGGGAGTTTAAAACAGGCCGACATATAACCAAAAAAACGTCCGTCGTCATCAAAGTCTAGAGTCCCGTGCTACGCCAAATTGGAGATTTCATGGTACATATCTTCTTTGGACAAGTAAAATACATTTAGCTGCATTCCCGAGCGTGGGAGTTTAGAATATGCGGAAATATAACCTAAAAAACTTTCGTCGTCATCAATGTGCAGGGTCTGGTGTTTCGCCAAATTGGAAAATATCACAATAGATATCTCCCTTCAACAATTAAAATACATTTTACAACATGGGCGAGCGTGGGAGTTTAAATTAGGCCGAAATACAAACAAACAAAACGTTCGTCGTCATCAACCTACACTGTCCCGTGCTACGCGAAATTGCAAAATATCATAGTACATATCTTCCTTAGACTATTAAAATACATTTAGCTACATTCCCGAGCGTGGAAGTTTAGAATAGGCCGAAATATAACCAAAAAAACTTTAGTCGTCATCAACGTGCGCTGTGCCGTGCTACACCAAATAGAATAATATCGTAGTACATATCTTCCTTGGACAATTAAAATACAATTAGCCACAATCCCGAGTGTGGGAGTTTAAAAGAGACCGTAATATTACCAAAAAAACGTTCGTCGTCATCACCATGCACTGTCCCGCGCTAGGCCAAATTGAAACATATCATAGTACATATTTTCTTTGGACAATTAAAAAACATTTAGCAACATTCCCGAGCGTGGGAGTTTAAAATATGCCAAAATAAAAACAAAAAAACTTTCGTCGTCATCAAAGTGCAGGGTCCTGAGCTACGCAAAATTGGGAAATATCATAGTCGATATCCTCCTTGTTCAATTAAAATACATTTAGCAAGATTCCCGAGCGAGGGAGTTTAAAATAGGCCGAAATAAAACCAAAAGAACATTCGTCGTCATCAACCTGCACTGTCCCGTGCTACGCCAAATTCAAAAATATCATAGTACATATCTTCCCTAGACAATTAAAATACAGTTAGCAACATTTCCGATCGTGGGAGTTTAAAATAGGCCGAAATAAAACCAAAAAAACGTTCGTCGTCATCAGCGTGCACTGTCCCGTGCTACGCCAAATTGAAAAATATCATAGTAGATATTTTCTTTGAACAAACAAAATACATTTAACAACATTCCCGAGTGTGGGAGTTTAAAATAGGCCGAAATATAACCAAAAAAACATTCGTCGGCATCAATGTGCAGGGTCTGGTGTTTCGCCAAATTGGAAAATATCATAGTAGATATCCTCCTTGTTCAATTAAAATACATTCAGCAACATTCCCGAGCGAGGGAGTTTAAAATAGGCCGAAATAAAACCAAAAATACTTTCGTCGTCATCAATGTGTAGGGTCTGGTGTTTCTCGAAATTGGAAAATATCATAGTACATATCTTCCTTGGACAATTAAAATACATTTAACAATATTCCCAAGCGTGGGAGTTTAAAAGAGGCCGAAGTATAACCAAAAAAACGTTCGTCATCGACGTGCAGGGTCTCGTGCTACGCCAAATTGGGATGTATCATAGTAGATATCTTCGCTGAATAACCAAAATACATTTCGCAACATTCCAAAGCGTGGGAATTTAAAATAGGCCGAAATATTACCAAAGCACCTTTCGTCGTCGTCAACGTGCAGTGTCCCGTGCTACGCCAAATAGGAAAATATCATAGTACGTATCTTCGTTGGACAATTAAAATACATTTAGCAACATTTCCGAGCGTGGTAGTTTAAAAGAGGCCGAAATAAAACCAAAAAAACTTTCGTCGTCATCAACGTGCAGAGCCAAATTGAAAAATATCATAGTACATATCTTCCTTGGACAATTAAAATACATTTAGCTACATTCCCGAGCGTGGGAGTTTAAAATAGGCCGAAATATAACCTAAAAAACTTTCGTCGACATCAATGTGCAGGGTCTGGTGTTTCGCCAAATTGGAAAATATCATAGTTGATATCTTCCTTCAACAATTAAAATAATTTAACAACATGCCCGAGCGTGGGAGTTGAAAAGAGGCCGAAATATAACCAAAAAACCTTTCGTCGTCATCAATGTGTAGGTTCTGGTGTTTCTCCAAATTGGAAAATATCATAGTACATATCTTCCTTGGACAATTAAAATACATTTAACAATATTCCCGAGCGTGGGAGTTTAAAACATGCCGGAATATTACCAAAGCACCTTTCGTCGTCATCAACGTATAGGGTCCCGTGCTAAGCCAAATAGGAAAATATCATAGTAGATATTTTTCTTGAACAATTAAAATACTATTAACAACATTCCCGACCATGGGAGTTTAGAACAGGCCAACATATAACCAAAAAAACGTTAGTCGTCATCAACGTGCACTGTCCCGTGCTACGCCAAATTGGAAAATATCATAGTAGATATATTCCTTAAACAATTAAAATACATTTAACAACATTCTCGAGCGTGAGAGTTTAAAAGAGACCGTAATATAACCAAAAAAACGTTCGTCGTCATCACCGTGCACTGTCCGTGCTACGTCAAAAAGAAAAATATCATAGTACATATCTTTCTTGGAGAATTAAAATACATTTAGCAACATTCACGGGCGTGGGATTTTGAAATAGGCCGAAATATAAACAAAAATACTTTCGTCGTCACCAACGTGCACTGTCCCGTGCTATGCCAAATATGAAAATATCATAGTACATATCTTCCTTGGACAATTAAAATACAGTAAGCAACATTTCCGAGCGTGGGTGTTTAAAATAGGCCGAAATATAACCAAAAAAACGTTCGTCGTCATCAATGTGCAGGGTCTGGTGTTTCGCCAAATTGGAAAATATCATAGTAGATATCTTCCTTCAACAATTAAAATACATTTAACAACATGCCCGAGCGTGGGAGTTTAAATTAGGCCGAAATACAAACAAAAAAACGTTCGTCGTCATCAACCTGCACTGTCCCGGGCTACGACAAATTGGAAAATATCATAGTACATATTTTACTTGGACAATTAAAATGCAGTTAGCAACATTCCCGAGCGTGGGAGTTTTAAATAGGCCGAAATATAACCAAAAAAACGTTCGTCGTCCTCAACGTGCAGGGTCTCCTGCTACGCCAAATTGGAAAATATCACAGTCGATAACTTCGCTGAATAAATAAAATACCTTTCGCAACATTCGCGAGTGTGGGAATTTAAAATAGGCCGAAATGTAACCAAAGCACCTTTCGTAGTCATCAACGAGCAGGGTCCCGTGCTATGCCAAATATGAAAATATCATAGTCGATATTTTTCTGGAACAATTAAAATAAATTTAACAACATTCCCGAGCGTGGGAGTTTAAAATAGGCCGAAATATAACCTAAAAACGTTTGTCGTCAACCTGCACTGTCCCGTGCTACACCAAATTGAAAAATATCATAGTACGTATCTTCTTTGGACAAATAAAATAAATTTAACAACATTCTTGAGCGTGGGAGTTTAAAATAGGCCGAAATATAACCTAAAAACATTCGTCGTCATCAACCTGCACTGTCCCGTGCTACGCCAAATTGAAAAATATAATAGTGCATATCTTCCTTGGACAATTAAAATACATTTAACAACATTCCCGAGCATGGGAGTTTAAAATAGGCCTACATATACCAAAAAAACTTTCGTCGTCATCAAGCTGCACTGTCCCGTGCTACGCCAAATAGGAAAATATCATAGTAGATATTTTTCTTGAACAATTAAAATAAATTTAACAACATTCCCGAGCGTGGGATTTTAAAATAGGCGGAAACATATACAAAAAATCGATCGGCGTTATCAACATACAGGGTCCCGTGTTGCGTCAAATTGGAAAATATCATAATGCATATCTTCCTTGGACAATTAAAATTCATTTAGCTACATTCCCGAGCGAGGGAGTTTAAAATAGGCCGAAATAAAACCAAAAAAACTTTCGTCACCATCAACCTGCACTGTCCCGTGCTACGCCAAATTGAAAAATATCATAGTAGATATGTTCTTTGAACAAACAAAATACATTTAACAACATTCCCGAGCGAGGGAGTTTAAAATAGGCCGAAATAAAACCAAAAAAAATTTCGTCGTCATCAACGTCTAGAGTCCCGTGCTACCCGAAATTGGAAAATATCATAGTAGATATCTTCCTTAAACAATTAAAATACATTTAACAACATTCCCGAGCGTGAGAGTTTAAAAGAGACCGTAATATAACCAAAAAAACGTTCGTCGTCATCACCGTGCACTGTCCCGTGCTGCGCCAAATAGAAAAATACGATAGTACATATTTTCCATGAACAATTAAAATACATTTAACAACATTCCCGAGCGTGAGAGTTTAAAAGAGACCGTAATATAACCAAAAAAACGTTCGTCGTCATCACCGTGCACTGTCCCGTGCTGCGCCAAATAGAAAAATACGATAGTACATATTTTCCATGAACAATTAAAATACATTTAACAACATTCCCGAGTGTGGAAGTTTAAAATAGGCCGAAATATAACCAAAAAAACGTTCGTCGTCATCACCGTGCACTGTCCCGTGCTGCGCCAAATAGAAAAATACGATAGTACATATTTTCCATGAACAATTAAAATTCATTTAGCTGCATTCTCGAGCGTGGGAGTTTAAAATAGGCCGAAATATAACCAAAAAAACGTTCGTCGTCATCAACCTGCACTGTCCCGTGCTACGCCAAATTGAAAAATATCATAGTACATATCTTCCTTGGACATTTAAAATAAATTTAACAACATTCCCGAGCGTGGAAGTTTAAAATAGCCCGAAATATAACCTAAAAACATACGTCGTCATCACCGTACACTGTCCCGTGCTACGCCAAATTGAAAAATATCATAGTACATAACTTCCTTGGACAATTAAAATACATTTAGCTGCATCCCCGAGCGTAGGAGTTTAAAATAGGCCGAAATATAACCAAAAAAACGTTCGTCGTCATCACCGTACACTGTCCGTGCTACGCCAAATTGAAAAATATCATAGTATATATTTTCCTTGGACAATAAAAATACATTTAGCTGCATTCCCGAGCGTGGGAGTTTAGAATATGCCGAAATAAAACCAAAAAAACTTTCGTCGTCATCAACCTGCACTGTCCCGTGCTACGCCAAATTCAAAAATATCATAGTACATATCTTCCTTGGACAATTAAAATACAGTTACCAACATTTCCGAGCGTGGGAATTTAAAATAGGCCGAAAAATAGCCAAAAAAACGTTCGTCGTCATCACCGTACACTGTCCCGTGCTGCGCCAAATTAAAAAATATCATAGTTCATATCTTCATTGGACAATTAAAATATATTTAACAACATTCCCGAACGCAGGAGTTTAAAAAAGGCCGAAATATAACCAAAAAAACGTTCGTCGTCATCACCGTACACTGTCCGTGCTACGCCAAATTGAAAAATATCATAGTACATATTTTCCTTGGACAATTAAAATACATTTAGCTGCATCCCCGAGCGTAGGAGTTTAAAATAGGCCGAAATATAACCAAAAAAACGTTCGTCGTCATCACCGTACACTGTCCGTGCTACGCCAAATTGAAAAATATCATAGTACATATTTTCCTTGGACAATAAAAATACATTTAGCTGCATTCCCGAGCGTGGGAGTTTAGAATATGCCGAAATATAACCTAAAAAACTTTCGTCGTCATCAACGTGCAGAGTCCCGTACTACGCCAAATTGGAAAATATCATAGTAGATATGTTCTTTGAACAAACAAAATACATTTAACAACATTCCCGAGCGAGGGAGTTTAAAATAGGCCGAAATAAAACCAAAAAAAATTTCGTCGTCATCAACGTCTAGAGTCCCGTGCTACCCGAAATTGGAAAATATCATAGTAGATATCTTCCTTAAACAATTAAAATACATTTAACAACATTCCCGAGCGTGAGAGTTTAAAAGAGACCGTAATATAACCAAAAAAACGTTCGTCGTCATCACCGTGCACTGTCCCGTGCTGCGCCAAATAGAAAAATACGATAGTACATATTTTCCATGAACAATTAAAATACATTTAACAACATTCCCGAGCGTGAGAGTTTAAAAGAGACCGTAATATAACCAAAAAAACGTTCGTCGTCATCACCGTGCACTGTCCCGTGCTGCGCCAAATAGAAAAATACGATAGTACATATTTTCCATGAACAATTAAAATACATTTAACAACATTCCCGAGTGTGGAAGTTTAAAATAGGCCGAAATATAACCAAAAAAACGTTCGTCGTCATCACCGTGCACTGTCCCGTGCTGCGCCAAATAGAAAAATACGATAGTACATATTTTCCATGAACAATTAAAATTCATTTAGCTGCATTCTCGAGCGTGGGAGTTTAAAATAGGCCGAAATATAACCAAAAAAACGTTCGTCGTCATCACCGTACACTGTCCCGTGCTACGCCAAATTGGAAAATATCATAATACATATCTTCCTTGGACAATTAAAATACATTTAGATGCATTCCCGAGCGTGGGAGTTTAGAATATGCCGAAATATAACCTAAAAAACTTTCGTCGTCATCAACGTGCAGGGTCCCGTGCTACGCGAAATTGGGAAATATCATAGTCGATAACTTCGCTGAATAAATAAAATACATTTCGCAACATTCGCGAGTGTGGTAATTTGAAATAGGCCGAAATGTAACCAAAGCACCTTTCGTCGTCATCAACGTGCAGAGTCCCGTGCAACGCCTAATTGTAAAATATCATAGTAGATATCCTTCTTGTTCAATTAAAATACATTTAGCAACATTCCCGAGCGAGGGAGTTTAAAATAGGCCGAAATAAAACCAAAAAAACTTTCTTCGTCATCAACCTGCACTATCCCGTGCTTCGCCAAATTGAAAAATATCATAGTACATATCTTCCTTGGACAATTAAAATACAGTTAGCAAGATTTCCGAGCGTGGGAGTTTAAAATAGGCCGAAATATAACCAAAAAAACGTTCGTCGTCCTCAACGTGCAGGGTCTCCTGCTACGCCAAATTGGAAAATATCACAGTCGATAACTTCGCTGAATAAATAAAATACATTTCGCAACATTCGCGAGTGTGGGAATTTAAAATAGGCCGAAATGTAACCAAAGCACCTTTCGTAGTCATCAACGAGCAGGGTCCCGTGCTACGCCAAATTGAAAAATATCATAGTACATATCTTCCTTGGACATTTAAAATAAATTTAACAACATTCCCGAGCGTGGAAGTTTAAAATAGCCCGAAATATAACCTAAAAACATACGTCGTCATCACCGTACACTGTCCCGTGCTACGCCAAATTGAAAAATATCATAGTACATAACTTCCTTGGACAATTAAAATACATTTAGCTGCATCCCCGAGCGTAGGAGTTTAAAATAGGCCGAAATATAACCAAAAAAACGTTCGTCGTCATCACCGTACACTGTCCGTGCTACGCCAAATTGAAAAATATCATAGTATATATTTTCCTTGGACAATAAAAATACATTTAGCTGCATTCCCGAGCGTGGGAGTTTAGAATATGCCGAAATATAACCTAAAAAACTTTCGTCGTCATCAACGTGCAGAGTCCCGTACTACGCCAAATATGAAAATATCATAGTACATATCTTCCTTGGACAATTAAAATACAGTAAGCAACATTTCCGAGCGTGGGTGTTTAAAATAGGCCGAAATATAACCAAAAAAACGTTCGTCGTCATCACCGTACACTGTCCCGTGCTACGCCAAATTGCAAAACATCATAGTACATATCTTCCTTGGACAATTAAAATACATTTAGCAGCAATCCCGAGTGTGGGAGTTTAATAGAGACCGTAATATAACCAAAAAAACGTTCGTCGTCATCAGGGTGCACTGTCCCGTGCTTGGCCAAATTGAAACATATCATAGTACATATTTTCCTTGGACAATTAAAATACATTTAGCTGCATCCCCGAGCGTAGGAGTTTAAAATAGGCCGAAATATAACCAAAAAAACGTTCGTCGTCATCACCGTACACTGTCCGTGCTACGCCAAATTGAAAAATATCATAGTACATATTTTCCTTGGACAATAAAAATACATTTAGCTGCATTCCCGAGCGTGGGAGTTTAGAATATGCCGAAATATAACCTAAAAAACTTTCGTCGTCATCAACGTGCAGAGTCCCGTACTACGCCAAATTGGAAAATATCATAGTAGATATGTTCTTTGAACAAACAAAATACATTTAACAACATTCCCGAGCGAGGGAGTTTAAAATAGGCCGAAATAAAACCAAAAAAAATTTCGTCGTCATCAACGTCTAGAGTCCCGTGCTACCCGAAATTGGAAAATATCATAGTAGATATCTTCCTTAAACAATTAAAATACATTTAACAACATTCCCGAGCGTGAGAGTTTAAAAGAGACCGTAATATAACCAAAAAAACGTTCGTCGTCATCACCGTGCACTGTCCCGTGCTGCGCCAAATAGAAAAATACGATAGTACATATTTTCCATGAACAATTAAAATACATTTAACAACATTCCCGAGCGTGAGAGTTTAAAAGAGACCGTAATATAACCAAAAAAACGTTCGTCGTCATCACCGTGCACTGTCCCGTGCTGCGCCAAATAGAAAAATACGATAGTACATATTTTCCATGAACAATTAAAATACATTTAACAACATTCCCGAGTGTGGAAGTTTAAAATAGGCCGAAATATAACCAAAAAAACGTTCGTCGTCATCACCGTGCACTGTCCCGTGCTGCGCCAAATAGAAAAATACGATAGTACATATTTTCCATGAACAATTAAAATTCATTTAGCTGCATTCTCGAGCGTGGGAGTTTAAAATAGGCCGAAATATAACCAAAAAAACGTTCGTCGTCATCACCGTACACTGTCCCGTGCTACGCCAAATTGGAAAATATCATAATACATATCTTCCTTGGACAATTAAAATACATTTAGATGCATTCCCGAGCGTGGGAGTTTAGAATATGCCGAAATATAACCTAAAAAACTTTCGTCGTCATCAACGTGCAGGGTCCCGTGCTACGCGAAATTGGGAAATATCATAGTCGATAACTTCGCTGAATAAATAAAATACATTTCGCAACATTCGCGAGTGTGGTAATTTGAAATAGGCCGAAATGTAACCAAAGCACCTTTCGTCGTCATCAACGTGCAGAGTCCCGTGCAACGCCTAATTGTAAAATATCATAGTAGATATCCTTCTTGTTCAATTAAAATACATTTAGCAACATTCCCGAGCGAGGGAGTTTAAAATAGGCCGAAATAAAACCAAAAAAACTTTCTTCGTCATCAACCTGCACTATCCCGTGCTTCGCCAAATTGAAAAATATCATAGTACATATCTTCCTTGGACAATTAAAATACAGTTAGCAAGATTTCCGAGCGTGGGAGTTTAAAATAGGCCGAAATATAACCAAAAAAACGTTCGTCGTCCTCAACGTGCAGGGTCTCCTGCTACGCCAAATTGGAAAATATCACAGTCGATAACTTCGCTGAATAAATAAAATACCTTTCGCAACATTCGCGAGTGTGGGAATTTAAAATAGGCCGAAATGTAACCAAAGCACCTTTCGTAGTCATCAACGAGCAGGGTCCCGTGCTACGCCAAATTGAAAAATATCATAGTACATATCTTCCTTGGACATTTAAAATAAATTTAAAAACATTCCCGAGCGTGGAAGTTTAAAATAGCCCGAAATATAACCTAAAAACATACGTCGTCATCACCGTACACTGTCCCGTGCTACGCCAAATTGAAAAATATCATAGTACATAACTTCCTTGGACAATTAAAATACATTTAGCTGCATCCCCGAGCGTAGGAGTTTAAAATAGGCCGAAATATAACCAAAAAAACGTTCGTCGTCATCACCGTACACTGTCCGTGCTACGCCAAATTGAAAAATATCATAGTATATATTTTCCTTGGACAATAAAAATACATTTAGCTGCATTCCCGAGCGTGGGAGTTTAGAATATGCCGAAATATAACCTAAAAAACTTTCGTCGTCATCAACGTGCAGAGTCCCGTACTACGCCAAATATGAAAATATCATAGTACATATCTTCCTTGGACAATTAAAATACAGTAAGCAACATTTCCGAGCGTGGGTGTTTAAAATAGGCCGAAATATAACCAAAAAAACGTTCGTCGTCATCACCGTACACTGTCCCGTGCTACGCCAAATTGCAAAACATCATAGTACATATCTTCCTTGGACAATTAAAATACATTTAGCAGCAATCCCGAGTGTGGGAGTTTAATAGAGACCGTAATATAACCAAAAAAACGTTCGTCGTCATCAGGGTGCACTGTCCCGTGCTTGGCCAAATTGAAACATATCATAGTACATATTTTCCTTGGACAATTAAAATACATTTAGCTGCATCCCCGAGCGTAGGAGTTTAAAATAGGCCGAAATATAACCAAAAAAACGTTCGTCGTCATCACCGTACACTGTCCGTGCTACGCCAAATTGAAAAATATCATAGTACATATTTTCCTTGGACAATTAAAATACATTTAGCTGCATTCCCGAGCGTGGGAGTTTAGAATATGCCGAAATATAACCTAAAAAACTTTCGTCGTCATCAACGTGCAGAGTCCCGTACTACGCCAAATTGGAAAATATCATAGTAGATATGTTCTTTGAACAAACAAAATACATTTAACAACATTCCCGAGCGAGGGAGTTTAAAATAGGCCGAAATAAAACCAAAAAAAATTTCGTCGTCATCAACGTCTAGAGTCCCGTGCTACCCGAAATTGGAAAATATCATAGTAGATATCTTCCTTAAACAATTAAAATACATTTAACAACATTCCCGAGCGTGAGAGTTTAAAAGAGACCGTAATATAACCAAAAAAACGTTCGTCGTCATCACCGTGCACTGTCCCGTGCTGCGCCAAATAGAAAAATACGATAGTACATATTTTCCATGAACAATTAAAATACATTTAACAACATTCCCGAGCGTGAGAGTTTAAAAGAGACCGTAATATAACCAAAAAAACGTTCGTCGTCATCACCGTGCACTGTCCCGTGCTGCGCCAAATAGAAAAATACGATAGTACATATTTTCCATGAACAATTAAAATACATTTAACAACATTCCCGAGTGTGGAAGTTTAAAATAGGCCGAAATATAACCAAAAAAACGTTCGTCGTCATCACCGTGCACTGTCCCGTGCTGCGCCAAATAGAAAAATACGATAGTACATATTTTCCATGAACAATTAAAATTCATTTAGCTGCATTCTCGAGCGTGGGAGTTTAAAATAGGCCGAAATATAACCAAAAAAACGTTCGTCGTCATCACCGTACACTGTCCCGTGCTACGCCAAATTGGAAAATATCATAATACATATCTTCCTTGGACAATTAAAATACATTTAGATGCATTCCCGAGCGTGGGAGTTTAGAATATGCCGAAATATAACCTAAAAAACTTTCGTCGTCATCAACGTGCAGGGTCCCGTGCTACGCGAAATTGGGAAATATCATAGTCGATAACTTCGCTGAATAAATAAAATACATTTCGCAACATTCGCGAGTGTGGTAATTTGAAATAGGCCGAAATGTAACCAAAGCACCTTTCGTCGTCATCAACGTGCAGAGTCCCGTGCAACGCCTAATTGTAAAATATCATAGTAGATATCCTTCTTGTTCAATTAAAATACATTTAGCAACATTCCCGAGCGAGGGAGTTTAAAATAGGCCGAAATAAAACCAAAAAAACTTTCTTCGTCATCAACCTGCACTATCCCGTGCTTCGCCAAATTGAAAAATATCATAGTACATATCTTCCTTGGACAATTAAAATACAGTTAGCAAGATTTCCGAGCGTGGGAGTTTAAAATAGGCCGAAATATAACCAAAAAAACGTTCGTCGTCCTCAACGTGCAGGGTCTCCTGCTACGCCAAATTGGAAAATATCACAGTCGATAACTTCGCTGAATAAATAAAATACCTTTCGCAACATTCGCGAGTGTGGGAATTTAAAATAGGCCGAAATGTAACCAAAGCACCTTTCGTAGTCATCAACGAGCAGGGTCCCGTGCTACGCCAAAT
Source organism: Trichopria drosophilae (assembly GCA_030407085.1). Taxonomy (NCBI): domain Eukaryota; kingdom Metazoa; phylum Arthropoda; class Insecta; order Hymenoptera; family Diapriidae; genus Trichopria; species Trichopria drosophilae. Next base: position 105,634,533 of record CM059583.1, on the reverse strand, counting down.
TGAAAAATATCATAGTACATATCTTCCTTGGACATTTAAAATAAATTTAACAACATTCCCGAGCGTGGAAGTTTAAAATAGCCCGAAATATAACCTAAAAACATACGTCGTCATCACCGTACACTGTCCCGTGCTACGCCAAATTGAAAAATATCATAGTACATAACTTCCTTGGACAATTAAAATACATTTAGCTGCATCCCCGAGCGTAGGAGTTTAAAATAGGCCGAAATATAACCAAAAAAACGTTCGTCGTCATCACCGTACACTGTCCGTGCTACGCCAAATTGAAAAATATCATAGTATATATTTTCCTTGGACAATAAAAATACATTTAGCTGCATTCCCGAGCGTGGGAGTTTAGAATATGCCGAAATATAACCTAAAAAACTTTCGTCGTCATCAACGTGCAGAGTCCCGTACTACGCCAAATTGGAAAATATCATAGTAGATATGTTCTTTGAACAAACAAAATACATTTAACAACATTCCCGAGCGAGGGAGTTTAAAATAGGCCGAAATAAAACCAAAAAAAATTTCGTCGTCATCAACGTCTAGAGTCCCGTGCTACCCGAAATTGGAAAATATCATAGTAGATATCTTCCTTAAACAATTAAAATACATTTAACAACATTCCCGAGCGTGAGAGTTTAAAAGAGACCGTAATATAACCAAAAAAACGTTCGTCGTCATCACCGTGCACTGTCCCGTGCTGCGCCAAATAGAAAAATACGATAGTACATATTTTCCATGAACAATTAAAATACATTTAACAACATTCCCGAGCGTGAGAGTTTAAAAGAGACCGTAATATAACCAAAAAAACGTTCGTCGTCATCACCGTGCACTGTCCCGTGCTGCGCCAAATAGAAAAATACGATAGTACATATTTTCCATGAACAATTAAAATACATTTAACAACATTCCCGAGTGTGGAAGTTTAAAATAGGCCGAAATATAACCAAAAAAACGTTCGTCGTCATCACCGTGCACTGTCCCGTGCTGCGCCAAATAGAAAAATACGATAGTACATATTTTCCATGAACAATTAAAATTCATTTAGCTGCATTCTCGAGCGTGGGAGTTTAAAATAGGCCGAAATATAACCAAAAAAACGTTCGTCGTCATCACCGTACACTGTCCCGTGCTACGCCAAATTGGAAAATATCATAATACATATCTTCCTTGGACAATTAAAATACATTTAGATGCATTCCCGAGCGTGGGAGTTTAGAATATGCCGAAATATAACCTAAAAAACTTTCGTCGTCATCAACGTGCAGGGTCCCGTGCTACGCGAAATTGGGAAATATCATAGTCGATAACTTCGCTGAATAAATAAAATACATTTCGCAACATTCGCGAGTGTGGTAATTTGAAATAGGCCGAAATGTAACCAAAGCACCTTTCGTCGTCATCAACGTGCAGAGTCCCGTGCAACGCCTAATTGTAAAATATCATAGTAGATATCCTTCTTGTTCAATTAAAATACATTTAGCAACATTCCCGAGCGAGGGAGTTTAAAATAGGCCGAAATAAAACCAAAAAAACTTTCTTCGTCATCAACCTGCACTATCCCGTGCTTCGCCAAATTGAAAAATATCATAGTACATATCTTCCTTGGACAATTAAAATACAGTTAGCAAGATTTCCGAGCGTGGGAGTTTAAAATAGGCCGAAATATAACCAAAAAAACGTTCGTCGTCCTCAACGTGCAGGGTCTCCTGCTACGCCAAATTGGAAAATATCACAGTCGATAACTTCGCTGAATAAATAAAATACCTTTCGCAACATTCGCGAGTGTGGGAATTTAAAATAGGCCGAAATGTAACCAAAGCACCTTTCGTAGTCATCAACGAGCAGGGTCCCGTGCTACGCCAAATTGAAAAATATCATAATACATATCTTCCTTGGACAATTAAAATACATTTAGATGCATTCCCGAGCGTGGGAGTTTAGAATATGCCGAAATATAACCTAAAAAACTTTCGTCGTCATCAACGTGCAGGGTCCCGTGCTACGCGAAATTGGGAAATATCATAGTCGATAACTTCGCTGAATAAATAAAATACATTTCGCAACATTCGCGAGTGTGGTAATTTGAAATAGGCCGAAATGTAACCAAAGCACCTTTCGTCGTCATCAACGTGCAGAGTCCCGTGCAACGACAAATTGAAAAATATCATAGTACATATCTTCCTTGGACAATTAAAATACAGTTAGCAAGATTTCCGAGCGTGGGAGTTTAAAATAGGCCGAAATATAACCAAAAAAACGTTCGTCGTCCTCAACGTGCAGGGTCCCCTGTTACGCCAAATTGGAAAATATCACAGTCGATAACTTCGCTGAATAAATAAAATACATTTAACAACATTCCCGAGCATGGGAGTTTAAAACAGGCCGACATGTAACCAAAAAAACGTCCGTCGTCATCAACGTCTAGAGTCCCGTGCTACGCCAAATTGGAGATTTCATAGTACATATTTTCTTTGGACAAGTAAAATACATTTAGCTACATTCCCGAGCGCGGGAGTTTAAAATAGGCCGAAATATAACCTAAAAACATTCGTCGTCATCAAACTGCACTATCCCGTGCTACGCGAAATTGGAAAATATCATAGTACAAATCTTCCTTGGACAATTAAAATACAGTTAGCAAGATTTCCGAGCGTGGGAGTTTAAAATAGGCCGAAATATAACCAAAAAAACGTTCGTCGTCATCAACGTACACTGTCCCGTGCTACGCCAAATTGAAAAATATCATAGTACATATTTTCCTTGGACAATTAAAATACATTTAGCTGCATTCCCTAGCGTGGGAGTTTAGAATATGCCGAAATATAACCTAAAAAACGTTCGTCGTCATCACCGTGCACTGTCCCGCGCTAGGCCAAATTGAAACATATCATAGTACATATTTTCTTTGGACAATTAAAAAACATTTAGCAACATTCCCGAGCGTGGGAGTTTAAAATATGCCAAAATAAAAACAAAAAAACTTTCGTCGTCATCAAAGTGCAGGGTCCCGAGCTACGCAAAATTGGGAAATATCATAGTCGATATCCTCCTTGTTCAATTAAAATACATTTAGCAACATTCCCGAGCGAGGGAGTTTAAAATAGGCCGAAATAAAACCAAAAAAACATTCGTCGTCATCAACCTGCACTGTCCCGTGCTACGCCAAATTCAAAAATATCATAGTAGATATTTTCTTTGAACAAACAAAATACATTTAACAACATTCCCGAGTGTGGAAGTTTAAAATAGGCCGAAATATAACAAAAAAAACGTTCGTCGTCATCACCGTACACTGTCCCGTGCTACGCCAAATTGAAAAATATCATAATACATATCTTCCTTGGACAATTAAAATACATTTAGATGCATTCCCTAGCATGGGAGTTTAGAATATGCCGAAATATAACCTAAAAAACTTTCGTCGTCATCAACGTGCAGAGTCCCGTGCTACGCCAAATTGGAAAATATCATAGTAGGTATCCTCCTTGTTCAATTAAAATACATTTAGCAACATTCCCGAGCGAGGGAGTTTAAAATAGGCCGAAATAAAACCAAAAAAACTTTCGTCGTCATCAACGTACACTGTCCCGTGCTACGCCAAATTGAAAAATATCATATTACATATCTTCCTTGGCCAATTAAAATACATTTAGCTGCATTCCCGAGCGTGGGAGTTTAGAATATGCCGAAATAAAACCAAAAAAACTTTCGTCGTCATCAACCTGCACTGTCCCGTGCTACGTCAAATAGAAAAATATCATAGTACATATCTTTCTTGGAGAATTAAAATACATTTAGCAACATTCACGGGCGTGGGATTTTGAAATAGGCCGAAGTATCAACAAAAATACGTTCGTCGTCACCAACGTGCACTGTCCCGTGCTATGCTAAATATGAAAATATCATAGTCGATATTTTTCTGGAACAATTAAAATAAATTGAACAACATTCCCGAGCGTGGGAGTTTAAAATAGGCCGAAATATAACCAACAAAACATTCGTCGTCATCAACCTGCACTGTCCCGTGCTACGCCAAATTAAAAAATATCATAGTACATAACTTCTTTGGACAATTAAAATACAGTTAGCAACATTTCCGATAGTGGGAGTTTAAAATAGGCCGAAATATAACCAATAAAACGTTTGTCGTCATCAACGTACACTGTCCCGTGCTACGCCAAATTGAAAAATATCATAGTACATATCTTCCTTGGAGAATTAAAATACATTTAGCTGCATTCCCGAGCGTGGGAGTTTAGAATATGCCAAAATATAACATAAAAAACTTTCGTCGTCATCAACGTGCAGGGTCCCGTGCTAGGCGAAATTGAAAAATATCATAGTACATATCTTCCTTGGCCAATTAAAATACATTTAGCTGCATTCCCGAGCGTGGGAGTTTAGAATATGCCGAAATAAAACCAAAAAAACGTTCGTCGTCATCAACGTACACTGTCCCGTGCTACGCCAAATTGAAAAATATCATAGTACATATTTTCCTTGGACAATTAAAATACATTTAGCTGCATTCCCTAGCGTGGGAGTTTAGAATATGCCGAAATATAACCTAAAAAACGTTCGTCGTCATCACCGTGCACTGTCCCGCGCTAGGCCAAATTGAAACATATCATAGTACATATTTTCTTTGAACAAACAAAATACATTTAACAACATTCCCGAGTGTGGAAGTTTAAAATAGGCCGAAATATAACAAAAAAAACGTTCGTCGTCATCACCGTACACTGTCCCGTGCTACGCCAAATTGAAAAATATCATAATACATATCTTCCTTGGACAATTAAAATACATTTAGATGCATTCCCGAGCGTGGGAGTTTAGAATATGCCGAAATATAACCTAAAAAACTTTCGTCGTCATCAACGTGCAGGGTCCCGTGCTACGCGAAATTGGGAAATATCATAGTCGATAACTTCGCTGAATAAATAAAATACATTTCGCAACATTCGCGAGTGTGGTAATTTAAAATAGGCCGAAATGTAACCAAAGCACCTTTCGTCGTCATCAACGTGCAGAGTCCCGTGCAACGCCAAATTGTAAAATATCATAGTAGATATCCTCCTTGTTCAATTAAAATACATTTAGCAACATTCCCGAGCGAGGGAGTTTAAAATAGGCCGAAATAAAACCCAAAAAACTTTCGTCGTCATCAACCTGCACTGTCCCGTGCTTCGCCAAATTGAAAAATATCATAGTACATATCTTCCTTGGACAATTAAAATACATTTAGCAACATTCCCGAGCGAGGGAGTTTAAAATAGGCCGAAATAAAACCCAAAAAACTTTCGTCGTCATCAACCTGCACTGTCCCGTGCTACGCCAAATTGAAAAATATCATAGTACATATTTTCCTTGGACAATTAAAATACATTTAGCTGCATTCCCTAGCGTGGGAGTTTAGAATATGCCGAAATATAACCTAAAAAACTTTCGTCGTCATCAACGTGCAGAGTCCCGTGCTACGCCAAATTGGAAAATATCATAGTAGATATCCTCCTTGTTCAATTAAAATACATTTAGCAACATTCCCGAGCGAGGGAGTTTAAAATAGGCCGAAATAAAACCAAAAAAACTTTCGTCGTCCACAACCAGCACTGTCCCGTGCTAAGCCAAATTGAAAAATATCATAGTACATATCTTCCCTGGACAATTAAAATACAGTTAGCAACATTTCCGATCGTGGGAGTTTAAAATAGGCCGAAATAAAACCAAAAAAACGTTCGTCGTCATCAACCTGCACTGTCCCGTGCTTCGCCAAATTGAAAAATATCATAGTACATATCTTCCTTGGACAATTAAAATACAGTTAGCAAGATTTCCGAGCGTGGGAGTTTAAAATAGGCCGAAATATAACCAAAAAACATTCGTCGTCATCAACCTGCACTGTCCCGTGCTATGCCAAATTGAAAAATATCATAGTACATATCTTCCTTGGACAATTAAAATACATTTAGCTGCATTCCCGAGCGTGGGAGTTTAGAATATGCCGAAATATAACCTAAAAAACTTTCGTCGTCATCAACGTGCAGGGTCCCGTGCTACGCGAAATTGGAAAATATCATAGTAGATATCTTCTTTGGACAATTAAAATACATTTAGCAACAATCCCGAGTGTGGGAGTTTAAAATATGCCGAAATAAAAACAAAAAAACTTTCGTCGTTATCAAAGTGCAGGGTCCCGAGCTACGCAAAATTGGGAAATATCATAGTCGATATCCTCCTTGTTCAATTAAAATACATTTAGCAACATTCCCGAGCGAGGGAGTTTAAAATAGGCCGAAATAAAACCAAAAAAACTTTAGTCGTCATCAACGTGCGCTGTGCCGTGCTACACCAAATAGAATAATATCGTAGTACATATCTTCCTTGGACAAGTAAAATACATTTAGCCACAATCCCGAGTGTGGGAGTTTAAAAGAGACCGTAATATTACTAAAAAAACGTTCGTCGTCATCACCGTGAGCTGTCCCGCGCTAGACCAAATTGAAACATATCATAGTACATATTTTCTTTGGACAATTAAAAAACATTTAGCAACATTCCCGAGCGTGGGAGTTTAAAATATGCCAAAATAAAAACAAAAAAACTTTCGTCGTCATCAAAGTGCAGGGTCTCGAGCTACGCAAAATTGGGAAATATCATAGTCGATATCCTCCTTGTTCAATTAAAATACATTTAGCAACATTCCCGAGCGAGGGAGTTTAAAATAGGCCGAAATAAAACCAAAAAAACGTTCGTCGTCATCACCGTGCACTGTCCCGTGCAACGCCAAATAGTAAAATATCATAGTAGATATCCTCCTTGTTCAATTAAAATACATTTAGCAACATTCCCGAGCGAGGGAGTTTAAAATAGGCCGAAATAAAACCAAAAAAACGTTCGTCGTCATCAACGTACACTGTCCCGTGCTGCGCCAAATTGAAAAATATCATAGTACATATTTTCCTTGGACAATTAAAATACATTTAGCTGCATTCCCTAGCATGGGAGTTTAGAATATGCCGAAATATAACCTAAAAAACTTTCGTCGTCATCAACGTGCAGAGTCCCGTGCTACGCCAAATTGGAAAATATCATAGTAGGTATCCTCCTTGTTCAATTAAAATACATTTAGCAACATTCCCGAGCGAGGGAGTTTAAAATAGGCCGAAATAAAACCAAAAAAACTTTCGTCGTCATCAACGTACACTGTCCCGTGCTACGCCAAATTGAAAAATATCATATTACATATCTTCCTTGGCCAATTAAAATACATTTAGCTGCATTCCCGAGCGTGGGAGTTTAGAATATGCCGAAATAAAACCAAAAAAACTTTCGTCGTCATCAACCTGCACTGTCCCGTGCTACGTCAAATAGAAAAATATCATAGTACATATCTTTCTTGGAGAATTAAAATACATTTAGCAACATTCACGGGCGTGGGATTTTGAAATAGGCCGAAGTATCAACAAAAATACGTTCGTCGTCACCAACGTGCACTGTCCCGTGCTATGCTAAATATGAAAATATCATAGTCGATATTTTTCTGGAACAATTAAAATAAATTGAACAACATTCCCGAGCGTGGGAGTTTAAAATAGGCCGAAATATAACCAACAAAACATTCGTCGTCATCAACCTGCACTGTCCCGTGCTACGCCAAATTAAAAAATATCATAGTACATAACTTCTTTGGACAATTAAAATACAGTTAGCAACATTTCCGATAGTGGGAGTTTAAAATAGGCCGAAATATAACCAATAAAACGTTTGTCGTCATCAACGTACACTGTCCCGTGCTACGCCAAATTGAAAAATATCATAGTACAGATCTTCCTTGGAGAATTAAAATACATTTAGCTGCATTCCCGAGCGTGGGAGTTTAGAATATGCCAAAATATAACATAAAAAACTTTCGTCGTCATCAACCTGCAGGGTCCCGTGCTAGGCGAAATTGAAAAATATCATAGTACATATCTTCCTTGGACAATTAAAATACAGTTAGCAAGATTTCCGAGCGTGGGAGTTTAAAATAGGCCGAAATATAACCAAAAAACATTCGTCGTCGTCAACCTGCACTGTCCCGTGCTATGCCAAATTGAAAAATAGCATAGTACATATCTTCCTTGGACAATTAAAATACATTTAGCTGCATTCCCGAGCGTGGGAGTTTAGAATATGCCGAAATATAACCTAAAAAACTTTCGTCGTCATCAACGTGCAGGGTCCCGTGCTACGCGAAATTGGAAAATATCATAGTAGATATCTTCTTTGGACAATTAAAATACATTTAGCAACAATCCCGAGTGTGGGAGTTTAAAATATGCCGAAATAAAAACAAAAAAACTTTCGTCGTCATCAAAGTGCAGGGTCCCGAGCTACGCAAAATTGGGAAATATCATAGTCGATATCCTCCTTGTTCAATTAAAATACATTTAGCAACATTCCCGAGCGAGGGAGTTTAAAATAGGCCGAAATAAAACCAAAAAAACTTTCGTCGTCATCAAACTGCACTGTCCCGTGCTACGCGAAATTGGAAAATATCATAGTACATATCTTCCTAAGACTATTAAAATACATTTAGCTACATTCCCGATCGTGGGAGTTTAAAATAGGCCGAAATATAACCAAAAAAACTTTAGTCGTCATCAACTTGCGCTGTGCCGTGCTACACCAAATAGAATAATATCGTAGTACATATCTTCCTTGGACAATTAAAATACATTTAGCCACAATCCCGAGTGTGGGAGTTTAAAAGAGACCGTAATATTACCAAAAAAACGTTCGTCGTCATCAACGTACACTGTCCCGTGCTACGCGAAATTGGAAAATATCATAGTACATATCTTCCTAAGACTATTAAAATACATTTAGCTACTTTAGTCGTCATCGACCTGCACTGTCCCGTGCTACGCCAAATTAAAAAATATCATAGTACATATCTTCTTTGGACAATTAAAATACAGTTAGCAACATTTCCGATCGTGGGAGTTTAAAATAGGCCGAAATATAACCAATAAAACGTTTGTCGTCATCAACGTACACTGTCCCGTGCTACGCCAAATTGAAAAATATCATAGTACATATCTTCCTTGGAGAATTAAAATACATTTAGCTGCATTCCCGAGCGTGGGAGTTTAGAATATGCCAAAATATAACATAAAAAACTTTCGTCGTCATCAACGTGCAGGGTCCCGTGCTAGGCGAAATTGGGAAATATCATAGTCGATATCCTCCTTGTTCAATTAAAATACATTTAGCAACATTCCCGAGCGAGGGAGTTTAAAATAGGCCGAAATAAAACCAAAAAAACATTCGTCGTCATCAACCTGCACTGTCCCGTGCTACGCCAAATTCAAAAATATCATAGTAGATATCCTCCTTGTTCAATTAAAATACATTTAGCAACATTCCCGAGCGAGGGAGTTTAAAATAGGCCGAAATAAAACCAAAAAAACGTTCGTCGTCATCAACGTACACTGTCCCGTGCTGCGCCAAATTGAAAAATATCATAGTACATATTTTCCTTGGACAATTAAAATACATTTAGCTGCATTCCCTAGCATGGGAGTTTAGAATATGCCGCAATATAACCTAAAAAACTTTCGTCGTCATCAACGTGCAGAGTCCCGTGCTACGCCAAATTGGAAAATATCATAGTAGGTATCCTCCTTGTTCAATTAAAATACATTTAGCAACATTCCCGAGCGAGGGAGTTTAAAATAGGCCGAAATAAAACCAAAAAAACTTTGGTCGTCATCAACGTACACTGTCCCGTGCTACGCCAAATTGAAAAATATCATATTACATATCTTCCTTGGCCAATTAAAATACATTTAGCTGCATTCCCGAGCGTGGGAGTTTAGAATATGCCGAAATAAAACCAAAAAAACTTTCGTCGTCATCAACCTGCACTGTCCCGTGCTACGTCAAATAGAAAAATATCATAGTACATATCTTTCTTGGAGAATTAAAATACATTTAGCAACATTCACGGGCGTGGGATTTTGAAATAGGCCGAAGTATCAACAAAAATACGTTCGTCGTCGCCAACGTGCACTGTCCCATGCTATGCTAAATATGAAAATATCATAGTCGATATTTTTCTGGAACAATTAAAATAAATTGAACAACATTCCCGAGCGTGGGAGTTTAAAATAGGCCGAAATATAACCAACAAAACATTCGTCGTCATCAACCTGCACTGTCCCGTGCTACGCCAAATTAAAAAATATCATAGTACATAACTTCTTTGGACAATTAAAATACAGTTAGCAACATTTCCGATAGTGGGAGTTTAAAATAGGCCGAAATATAACCAATAAAACGTTTGTCGTCATCAACGTACACTGTCCCGTGCTACGCCAAATTGAAAAATATCATAGTACATATCTTCCTTGGAGAATTAAAATACATTTAGCTGCATTCCCGAGTGTGGTAATTTAAAATAGGCCGAAATGTAACCAAAGCACCTTTCGTCGTCATCAACGTGCATAGTCCCGTGCTACGCCAAATTGGAAAATATGATAGTAGATATCCTCCTTGTTCAATTAAAATACATTTAGCAACATTCCCGAGCAAGGGAGTTTAAAATAGGCCGAAATAAAACCAAAAAAACTTTCGTCGTCTACAACCTGCACTGTCCCGTGCTACGCCAAATTCAAAAATATCATAGTACATATCTTCCCTGGACAATTAAAATACAGTTAGCAACATTTCCGATCGTGGGAGTTTAAAATAGGCCGAAATAAAACCAAAAAAACGTTCGTGGTCATCAGCGTGCACTGTCCCGTGCTACGCCAAATTGAAAAATATCATATTACATATCTTGCTTGGACAATTAAAATACATTTAGCTGCATTCCCGAGCGTGGGAGTTTAGAATATGCCGAAATAAAAGCAAAAAAACTTTTGTCGTCATCAACCTGCAGAGTCCCGTACTACGCCAAATTGGAAAATATCATAGTAGATATGTTCTTTGAACAAACAAAATACATTTAACAACATTCCCGAGCGAGGGAGTTTAAAATAGGCCGAAATAAAACCAAAAAAACTTTCGTCGTCATCAACGTACTGTCCCGTGCTACGCGAAATTGGAAAATATCATAGTACATATCTTCCCTGGACAATTAAAATACATTTAGCAACATTTCCGAGCGAGGGAGTTTAAAATAGGCCGAAATAAAACCAAAAAAAACGTTCGTCGTCATCAGCGTGCACTGTCCCGTGCTACGTCAAATAGAAAAATATCATAGTACATATCTTTCTTGGAGAATTAAAATACATTTAGCTACATTCCCGAGCGTGGGAGTTTAAAATAGGCCGAAATATAACAAAAAAAACGTTCGTCGTCATCACCGTACACTGTCCCGTGCTACGCCAAATTGAAAAATATCATAATACATATCTTCCTTGGACAATTAAAATACATTTAGATGCATTCCCGAGCGTGGGAGTTTAAAATAGGCCGAAATATAACCAAAAAAACGTTCGTCGTCATCACCGTGCACTGTCCCGTGCTGCGCCAAATAGAAAAATATCATAGTACATATTTTCCATGAACAATTAAAATACATTTAGCTGCATTCTCGAGCGTGGGAGTTTAAAATAGGCCGAAATATAACCAAAAAAACGTTCGTCGTCATCACCGTACACTGTCCCGTGCTACGCCAAATTGGAAAATATCATAATACATATCTTCCTTGGACAATTAAAATATATTTAACAACATTCCCGAGCGCAGGAGTTTAAAAAAGGCCGAAATATAACCAAAAAAACTTTCGTCGTCATCAACGTGCAGAGTCCCGTGCTACGCAAAATTGGAAAATATCATAGTACATATCTTCGCTGAATAATTAAAATACATTTAGCAACATTCCCGAGCGTGGGAGTTTAAAATAGGCCGAATTATAACCAAAAAAACTTTCGTCGTCATCAACGTGCAGGGGCCCGTGCTACGTCAAATCTGAAAATATCATACTACATATCTACCTTGGACAATTAAAATACATTTAGCTGCATTCCCGAGCGTGGGAGTTTAAAATAGGCCGAAATAAAACCAAAAAAACTTTCTTCGCCATCAACCTGCACTATCCCGTGCTTCGCCAAATTGAAAAATATCATAGTACATATCTTCCTTGGACAATTAAAATATATTTAACAACATTCCCGAACGCAGGAATTTAAAAAAGGCCGAAATATAAACAAAAAAACTTTCGTCGTCCTCAACGTGCAGGGTCCCCTGTTACGCCAAATTGGAAAATATCACAGTCGATAACTTCGCTGAATAAATAAAATACATTTAGCTACATTCCCGAGCGCGGGAGTTTAAAATAGGCCGAAATAAAACCAAAAAAACTTTCGTCACCATCAACCTGCACTGTCCCGTGCTACGCCAAATTGAAAAATATCATAGTACATATCTTCCTTGGACATTTAAAAAAAATTTAACAACATTCCCGAGCGTAGGAGTTTAAAATAGGCCGAAATATAACCAAAAAAACGTTCGTCGTCATCACCGTACACTGTCCGTGCTACGCCAAATTGAAAAATATCATAGTACATATCTTCCTTGGACAATTAAAATACATTTAGCTACATTCCCGAGCGCGGGAGTTTAAAATAGGCCGAAATATAACCTAAAAACATTCGTCGTCATCACCGTACACTGTCCCGTGCTACGCCGAATTGGAAAATATCATAGTACATATTTTCCTTGGACATTTAAAATACAGTTAGCAACATTCCCGAGCGTGGGAGTTTTAAATAGGCCGAAATATAACCAAAAAAACTTTCGTCGTCATCAACTTGCGCTGTGCCGTGCTACACAAAATTGGGAAATATCATAGTCGATATCCTCCTTGTTCAATTAAAATACATTTAGCAACATTCACGATCGTGGGAGTGTAAAATAGGCCGAAATAAAACCAAAAAAACTTTCGTCGTCATCAACCTGCACTGTCCCGTGCTACGTCAAATAGAAAAATATCATAGTACATATCTTTCTTGGAGAATTAAAATACATTTAGCAACATTCACGAGCGAGGGAGTTTAAAATAGGCCGAAATAAAACCAAAAAAACGTTCGTCGTCATCACCGTGCACTGTCCCGTGCAACGCCAAATAGTAAAATATCATAGTAAACATCATCCTGGCGCGATGAAAATACATGTAGCAACAGTCGCGAGCGAGGGAGTTTAAAATAGGACGAAATATAACCAAAAAAACGTTCGTCGTCATAAACGTGCACTGTCCCGTGGTACGCCAAATTGAAAAATATCATAGTACATATCTTCCTTGAACAAATAAAATACATTTAGCAACATTCCCGAGCGCGGGAGGTTATAATCGGCCAAAATATAAACTAAGAATCGTGCGGCGTCATCAACCGGCAGGATACCGTGCTCCGCCAAATTGAAAAATATCATATTACATATCTTCCTTGAATAAAAGAACTACATTTAGCAACATTCCCGAGCGTGGGAATTTAAATAAGCCGAGATATAACCAAAAAAAACTTTCGTCGTCATCAACTTGCAGGTTCCCGTGCTGCGTCATATTGGAAAATATCATAGTAGATATCTTCCTTGTATAAATGCAATATATTTAACAACATGCCCGAGCGTGGGAGTTTAAAATAGGCCGAAATATAACCAAAAAAACGTTCGTCGAAAACACCTTGCACTGTCCCGCGCTACGCCAAATTGAAAAATATCACAGTACATATCTTCCTTCGTCAAGTAAAATACAATTTGCAACATTCCCGAGCGTGGGAGTTTAAATAGACCAAAATATAACCAAAAAAATTTCGTCTTTGGTTATATTCTTCGATCTTTCTCGATCTTTTTCGATCATTTTGACCATTTCCGTGGTAAAGGTGAGGGGTTCCATTAAAGGAATCGACTTGATATTGAAATGACCTTGAAGGCCATCGTCAAGGTCAATGACAAGGTCACCATAAGTTAGCCCTGTCTGTACCCTTCAACTTTTGTTTAAACAAATTTCCTCCAAAATGCTTACCATCCGAGATATTCTAATCCGTTATTTAAAATGGGACACCCTGTATACGTATAATTATTATTAGTAGAATGTAGATGATCTATGATCAATGGATCGTAACACCTCCTCCCTTAAAAAAAAATCGGCGGTCCTCCGCCGAAGGTTTAAGCGAAGCGCGAAGGCAGATGAAGTGGGATCCGATCGCACGCCTTACATTTTTGTGTGTGTGGGTGTGTGTGTGTGTGTGTGTGTGTGTGTGTGTGTGTGCGTGTGCGTGTGTGTGTGTGTGTGCATGTGTGTGTGTGTGTGTGTGTTTGTGTGTGTGTGTGTGTGTACGCATGTGTGGGTGTATGTGGGATCCGAACCAACGCGTTACATTTATGTCGCACAGGTGCTGGCCATTTTTACAATATTTTTACAAAAATTTCTTAAAATCTAAGGTTCAACGAGTCGTACAACAGAGCTCGAGGAACCCTTCACCGACGGACTCGCAGGGTCTATTTCCGTCATTTCGGGTGAGGGATTCCTATCCGCGGACTGTAGGTTCACTACACAGTCATTATCCGGAGTTTTACGAAATTACACTACCATTCCGCGTTTCTGTCGTTGCTGCCGGAGCCACTTTCTCCCACGTAGGTATTTACAATAGGCGATTACGAGTAAAATGGCTAATATGCAAGAGGGCCCGCCGTATATTGTGGCTCCCTCTACTAGCGTTACTCGCTCCCTCATTCGTCTAGTCTTGGCGATCAGCCGAGCTCTGCTGACGAGGTCGCTGAACTTGAGACTGGTCTCAAAGTCGTTGCTGCTGCAGGTGTCACCTGATCTTAGGTCCTCTTTGGTGATGATTTCACCTAGGTCTGCTAGCGTTACCAGACTTCTGTTAAGCAGTTTGGTGAGGTTAAGGCGTCCGGGTCCTCGGTAATCCATTGTGATTTCGGATTCTATTACGCGCGAGGCCACGAGCGTGATTTTGTCTGTCTGTACCTTGCAGCCCGACGCTAACTCAAGCAGACCTGTTCCGTTGAGAGAAACCGTGGCTATAATATTTCCTCCACACATTATCTTTAACGGTTCTTGGGTGGTGACTGAGTACAGCCACCGGTGCCTAATGCGGAGTTTGAACCAAAAAGCGGTTTTCTGCTTGAGCAATCTTAGGTCGCAATTGTTGAAATCGCTGAACTTCAACTCTGTGATCATGCGAACTTCGCAGTCACTGTCCAGATCTCGTTCATGCAGCGGTAGCTCCCCGTGGCAAACGTAAGTATATCCGCTTTTGCGACATTGGCGGAACGCGTCCGCTGATAGTCGGACATACTTGTATTGATCGTTCGCTATGCCCGAGTATTGGGTGGAGGGTACGATGAATGCTGATCGTAACTGATTTCCGAAGTGCTGAGGGACCGGCACAGAGTAGTGCTCGTAAATGGTGAACTGCGTATACGATACCAAGGGTATTTACAGGATGTAGATGAGGGACGTCCAATATGCAAACTTGATCATTGATACTTCCAGCAGTGAGTCCAATGTGATCTGTGCCAAAGGAATCGGGAATTCGCATTCCGGGGTGAATTCGGCGATTTCTTTGATGTAGGTGGTCAGGTTGCTGAGCGATACAAATTCGGGGTGAATCTGTCCGGCCTTTGCGAAGAATACCGCGTTCATCAGCTGGTCGGCTTCCATGACGTAGCGTTGCACCTCGGCGCTAGCGACCGCCACGATGTGCGATAATTTCTTGTCGAAAAGATTGTTCTATTGTTGATTCTGTTATGCTATTCGCTTTCTACAGCTGGTTTAGTGAGATATTAATAATAATAGTTTTCATTTCTTGATGCAAACCCGAAAATTCTAACGCTATCACCTTGTTTTGATCAGCGATTAGTGTTGCCGTATTGTCCAGTTGATCGTTTAACACGTTTATTTGATCTTGCAATACGTCGATCTCTTCCTCTTCGGCCGTACCGAATAGTATCTTGCTCAGTTTCCCGATTGCTCCGAAGATATCACGTTTCTTCCGGTAACCTGATAATATTTCCAGTAGGTTGTCATTCTTGCGGGCGATCTCGCGAAGCGTCATTCTTGCTTCTTGAATGCGGGCGTATAGGGTGCGTGTCTTCAATTCGCGACATTGTTCCTCTATTCTCCAAAGGCAGGCCTGAAAATCACTCATTTTGTCAAAGTATCCCTGCAGCGTGACCTTTGATATCAGCCGCCATTCAGTATGCGAGAGCCGCATAGGTCCAATCTTTTCCGAATACAGACCTGGCATATCGTTGATGTTGATGTTTACGAACTTTTCTCGATTATCCCTGCAAGCGGAATTTGAATGTAGGTTATTTTCTATTTTTCGCCTACTCGGTTCGTCACTACCGCCCTACCAATTCCCTCGATCGACCTTACATAATTATCGAGAATAAATTATTCTGTTTTTCTATCCGACTGCGTCTCTTCGAATACGAACGGAATAGATAACGTGATGATTACGCTCGGTAGTATTATTTTTTAATAAATAATCGATGAATTTATCGGTAATCCGAACCAAATAGTGTCTGAGTTTTTCAAATTTCGCGCGACAAATATTTTGCCAGCCAATCAACTTTGAAACTCATTTTAGATGGAATGTGACACGACATTTAAATTAAATTAAAGAATCTCAAGAATGATTCTTTAAAAATGTGAAATTAAGATGATAATTAATGGAAAATTCAGAAAAAACGAAATGAAGAAAAACACTTGAAAAAAATGGGGTATGGAAGCACATTCGCAGCCGGTGGGGACGAACCCACGACCTTTCGATTTCGCGTCGAATGCTCTACCATCTGAGCTACGGCAACCCCGTGCATTCCCTCCGATTTAATTCAAGTCATGATTCATCAGTTCATTTTTTCTGGTTGCATCATTCCAACCCAGATGCGTTTTTAATAAAGATAAAGATGAATTTATCGTTCGGTGATATTTCAATAAGTAATCGATGAATTTATCGGTAATCCGAACCAAATAGTGTCTGAGTTTTTCAAATTTCGCGCGACAAATATTTTGCCAGCCAATCAACTTTGAAACTCATTTTAGATGGAATGTGATACGACCCACGACCTTTTGTATTATTTTTTGTTTCACGAAAGTTTACGGCGGCGTGGGTCGTGGATATGTAAAAGAGAATGCGTCGAGTCGCATGACGAACATAAAATTCATTTAGTTAAGGGTTGGGGGTCGATCCTTTCCAGGTGGCGATCTTTCGCAGCTTCCCTTCCGCTTCGCTTCTTATTCCGGGTCAAACCTTCCTCTCGCGATCCCGTGGATGGTCCAGGTCGCCGTTACAGCCCCGCAAGAGGTAAGAAGCAGGAAGAGAGGGATCTAGTCCCTCGGTGGAGCCGTGTCGACGAGGGGTGGATAGGCGAGGGGATCTCCTACCCTCCATGTCGTTTATCCCAGGTTTCAGCTAGAGCTGTCCCTTCCCTCTTCGCGCGGGAGAGGGGGAAGCTCATCGAGCAGTCCTTCGTCAGCTACGGTGCTTGGCTAGTCCTACGTTTGGGACTGTATTGTTTATGCGTAGCACGTGGGTGGGGACGCCGCGTCATCGAGGCGGCTGCCTACGAAGCACCGCACAAAACGGAGGCCGATAATTTATGAGCGTTCACCTCCTTGCGCTTCTTCTCGTTACCGATTTCCCCTTTTGTTTTAAAATTCTTCGAACGACGAACTTCGTTTATCGTACGAGTTCTCTTCGCCGGCGAATATAAGGAGGTCGTATCCCTTTTTTAGTTTATCGACATGTACTACTTTTGTATAAGACTCGGCTATTTCTAGGCGTACGTTACGCGGTTCTAGAACCTCGAGTATCTCATAGGGGGACCTACGAACGTGTCGTCCCACTTTCCATGTCTTGGTTCTTTAGCCAGCATTACCATCTCGCCTACGTGGAAGTGATGTACGTTTAGCTTCCGATCGTAGTAGACTTTAGACCGATATTTTGCATGTGTGAGATTAAGCGCGGCTAATGATCGAATTTCCTCGAAAGTTGCTGCGAGCTCTCCGACGTAACCTGAGTACGTTGGTAGTGAATCTCTCGGCGACGTGCTCGACGTACATCGGGCAATTTTGCCAAATACCAGCTCGTGTGGGGTATAATTAGTACCTTCGTGTACATATGGAATGTATTCGTCCCATTTTTCGCGCTTCTTAACGTAGCACCTAATGTACTCGACAAGCACATGGTGACTCCTTTCAATACTTCTATTTGAGTGCGGATGATATGCTGTCGTTCTCAGTTTCGATATCCTGAACAGACGTGTAAGCTCGGAAATGACGCTAGACATAAGATTTTTGCCCTGATCAGTAAGGAGTGCTCGCGGAGCGCCATATTTGCAGATGAAATGTTTGGCGATTCCCTTTGCTATTGTCTCGGCTGTAATATCGGGGAGGAGTACTGCCAATGAGTATTTGATCAGTAAGTCGTGCATTGTAAGGACGAACCTGTTTCTCAATTGCGATACCGTTGTTGGACCCCAGATGTCTATTGCTACCTTGTCAAATGCATCTGCTGGTGTATCCGTTATGATCATAGGTAGTCTAGTTTTGTTTCGTACCGTCCTTTTGCCTTGACAGATGCCACCCATGTTGATTACTTCTGTTACGTCGGCTCGCATATTCCTCCAATAATGGGTGCGCGAATGTCGGCTATATGTTTTCTTAATTCCTTTATGGCCACCACTCGCAGAGCAATGATGTTCTCTAACTAACAGATATCGCTCGCGGTCAGCTGGTACAGCCAAGGAATCTTTGAAGAATACGATTGTTATTCTGTATTTTATCCATTTTCGGAAAAGCTCAGTAATAGTCGGCCATTTTTGTTTGGGAATCATGTCGAAGTCATGCCCGACATGTATGGCGCTGATTTCAGCTGTCAGAATATGCCTGTTTAGCGCTTTAATACACGACGTTATTGCGGACATCGATGCTCTTTCGTTAATGTATTGCTTGATTAGAAGCGCGAACATCGTATATTTTCCAGCTCTGGTTACTATTATTTCGCCAATTTTTGGAGCGTCTTGAGCAGATAATTGCTCGATGCTTACGCGTCGTTTTTCGTGAAGCAGCTTTCCAACTTCTCTGTCTAACTGACGGTCGGTCGTCGTAAAATAGGCGACGTTGCCCTTTTCACTCGTGAGATGACGATTTGAAAATTTCACAATCGGTTCGCCTTTTTCGGGCGCCTTCTGCTGTTCGTTTGGTGTATCACTGATACTGGTTGCCTCTGCCTCAGTGGTCGATGTCGGCAATGGATGATTTTCCGGCCGTTCTGGTGAATCGGAGGTATTATTTGCCTCTGTCTCGATTGCAGACGATGCGGGCAGTGGCTGATTCTCCGGTGCGCTTCCCTTGGAATTATCATCGTCGCTTTCCGATGGCTCCGAGTGCGTGTTTTTGGACGAGCCTCCCCCTGGATCCGGAGATCCTCGAGGCTGATGGAAGTGCTCTGAGCCACTGTGTTTTAGGTTCGGCGTATAGTGCTGTCTCTCGAGATGCAGGTGATGCCATCTCGCTTTATCGGAGACTCGCACGTGGAAATATCTGGTTTGTTCATCACGATGATCATAATGAACGCAGATATTTGCGCCGTAGAGATGCGCGAATAGGTGGATATGATTGTCATCGCCGTATTCATACTGCGCGAGTAAGACGTTGCGCGCTCGACCGGGTTCGGCAAAAATGTAAAAATTACCTCGCAGCAGGAGAAGCCTTCTCAGATCATCCGGTGACGTTGTCAGCTACTGAACCTTGATGAGTGAGTCGAATAAGCAGTTGCCGTCAGTTACGACTCCTTCGTCTCTCATCAGAATTGCATATGGTTCAGCACACTGCTCCGACTGCTGATAGTTTAACAACACAGCTTTGTCTGACATTACGTCTCTCTGGCATTGCGTATCGTGTACGGAGAGTGGAGGAGAGGGGTGCGCGGGAGGTTGAGTTCATTTCGAACTGCTAGAACCGTCGCGCGTCTTAATGTGGCTCTCTTCGTTGACCGGTGCCGGGGGCAATTGAGCGTCAGTCCCACTCGATCGGCCGTGGAATGCATTAGCATTCATTGACGTGAAGTTCCTCTCGCTGCTCGATCCGTATGTTGCTGGGGTAGCGCTATCCTTCTCGCGCGCTTGTTCGCACTCTCTGACTAAGTGGCGCGGATAAGGGGTACCTGAATTGCCATGTGGCTCGGACGATGATGCGAGCGGCTCCTAACATCTTTGCAGTAGCGTGGGCTCTCACTCGCTCCGTACCTCTCTCTCTCTCTCTCTCTCTCTCTCTCTCTCTCTCTCTCTCTCTCTCTCTCTCCCTCTCTGTAATTTGGTGAGTACGAGTACAGACGTCTCTAATTTTGCTCCGTACTTTTAACAAATTTCTTACCGACTTTGTGCTCTCCCGAGTGAGAACTTTTTTTCAGGGGGTGCACCAAACTGTGGACCAACGCTTAGGTATAATTTTTAACCGGTGATTCATCTCGGTAGTCCACGGTGTACCTTTTCTGAAAAACATCTAAGAAATTCACTGCTTTTCATCGCGCACGTGTCAACGGTGATTATATCAGCTACTGCGCAGGTCCCTTATATAGTGGTGCCACCTTATCAACAGTTTGCAGTAACCAAGTATTTGTCTTCTGTCATCTACTTCTATTACACTAAATATTCTACAGGTATGCGCCACTAATGCCGAGGCATAAAGCTGTGAAAAAATCTGCGGACAAAACTACTAATGATCTCGCGGTTTGTGCGAAATGTCATAAATCCGTAATCGATTACGTCAATTGCGATATTTGCAATAAGGCATTTCATCCGTCGTGCGCGCGTCAATATATCAAAAACAAACCGCAGTCAGTGTGTTGTGTGCGTTCCTTGTCGTATTTAATCGTTCCGTCTCCGTCTTCATCGGCTAGTACTGCCACGTGCGATGTGTCCCCTCTCGCGACTTGCACGCCTCCCGCTCCCCTGAGCGCCTTGCCTATCGTTCGCCCGGTATTAACTCCGTCTCGACTGCATTTGACTACCTCGGGCAGTCCTCAACTACTATCCGTCTCGCCGACATCTGTCATAGTACGGAGTAATATGGAACAACAACTTGCGCGGCTTATTGACGCGGTTACGGCCCTTTAATCTGACATGACTGTAGTGAGAAATAATACAGATGCCATGAGACAAGAATTGTCTTCTTTAGCAGCTACTGTCCATGCGAATACCGTAACAGGCGAGGTGCTCAAACAGGAGATACAATATTTGAAAAATACATGTGCCCTTGCGAAACCAACCGCGGAAATCATTATAAATGGCATCCCAAATAAATGCGCTCTGCCACACAATCACATCGCCTTTTGAGTTTTAACACACTTAGAGCTCCAAAGTTTATTCGGCGATATTTTAAGCATTAATAAAATAGATTTTAAACGTCCAGTAGCAAATCAAACATCTCCATCGCAATACTTTGCTATTAAAGTTTTATTTAAATCCGTAGAAATACGCAATTTTATCATTGATGCGAAACGCAAGCTCGGCGCAATAACAGTCGCTCAATTGTTCCCTGAATTGTCTGATGATAATGTAGCCCCTACGAAACCCGTCTATGTAAACGAATTTCTACCATCCTCGACATACGCACTATATAAAAAAGCGAAAATTACGGCTAAAAATGCTGGCTATAAGCGTGTTTGGGCGCGTAACGGTAATATTTTCGTGCGTAAAGATGGAGGTATCGATGAGCTGCTGATTGCTACTGAGCAGGATCTTAATAAGACTGCCTGACTACCATCGATAAATGTACCTGCTCAACTAATAAGTGTTTCTACGTCTGTGTCATCGTCATCATTAAAAGTATCTTGTGTCAATATAAATTCTCTTCGCGCCCATCTTCACGATATCGAACAACAGCTGTCAGATTGCACCACTGACATATTTGCGATTACTGAAACGTGGCTTACTCCGGACATAGATTCATCGTGTGTTTTTGTTAATAATTACAACTTCGTCCGTAACGACCGTGCGATTCGTGCTGATGGGCAAGCACGTTACATACATGGTGGAGTTGTTGCATGCTACCTACACAAATCTCTTTCTTATTCGATTATAGAGTACTCAATAAACACCGAAATAAATACGCCGGAATATCTTTTTCTCGATGTCAAATCATCATCGCATAATCTTTTGTTAATTATTATGTATCGTCGTCCAGCGGGACAAATGTTCTCCGAATTTCTCCTTAAACTTAATTTGTATATCTCAACATTTAAAAATATAATTATTGCGGGCGATCTAAATTGTAATCTCTTAGTAAATAATTTTGAATCTAACTACATACGAAATATCATAAGCGATTATGCATTTCACTCTGTACCCTTTAGTCCGACGCATTTTTCTGGTGAGTCCTCCTCACAACTAGATGTAATTATCACCGATTCCGATACTAAAGTTAAGAACTACCGTAAATCTCCCTCGCCATTTGCTGCTGGCCATTGCTTAATTTCTATTTATTACCAATTTGATCATCTTAATAAAGTACCTCAAACGATATCTTACCGAAATTTCTCCAATTGTGATTTTACTTCTCTATCAAATGATCTCTCAAACAGACTTCGCCGCCAATTTCCTGACCAGCAAATCTTGGATTACAACACTAACTCATTGGCATTTCCTAGCGAACTTGAGACTTCTCTATCGTCATTCTACGATTGCGTCAACGATGTCCTTAACATACATGCGCCAACATGTACCAAGCGTATTACACGTCGTTCGATTCCATGGACTACGCCTAACTTACATTCTAGAATTAGGGAACGTGACAAGCTATTTACACGCGCTAAGCGAATGTGAGATCCACAATTGTTAGAACAATATAAAAATTTGCGTAGAGAAATTAAGAATGCTATTAAAGCAGCTAAAAATCGCTACTTGAATGACCAAGTTCTTCACCATTCAACTCCAAACAAACTCTGGTCGTGTTTGCGGAGGTTAGGTCTTGCGAATGAAACATCTCAATCAGCTCTTCACCACTTTTTACCAGCCATTCTAAATCAGCACTATGCAGTCATAGCTTCGGCTCATCCACCATGTGACCTAGTAGCACTTGACTCTATTGTATCAATTCCTACCCACCACTCATCCCTCATTCTCATTTTCAGCCATCAGCCAAGCAGAAGTACTCAGTAGCCTAAATTCAATTTTAACCAAATCCCGTGGGCTAAGTCCAGATCATCTCCCTCTCGCTCATCTAAAACAACAGTTCACTATCATTGCACCGTATTTGACATCATTTTATAATCTCTCTCTCTCTACTGGTATTTTTCCATCCATCTGGAAATCAGTATATATCATTCCATTAAAGAAAGTTCAGAACCCATCTAACCCCTCAGATACCCGTCCAATAGCAAATCCATCACATCTATCTAAAATCATTGATTCCGTCGCCACACAGCAAATCGTTAGCTTTCTCGAGGATAATAGACTGCTACATCCAAAACAATGTGGGTTCCGGAAATACCACAGTACGCAAACTGCACTACTTCACCTTCTCGATGACATCCGTTTGGCAATCGACAGAAGCTGCGTTACCATCCTGGTGCTGTTCGACTTCTCGAAAGCCTTTGACTAACTGAGTCATTCAATAATTCTGATCTGCTTGCGTAACATTGGGTTCGAGGAGTCGGCGCTCCGATGGGTACACTCGTTTCTGTCCGGACGTTCCCAAGCGATAATTGGACTAGACGGCTACTCCTCGCAGCGTGATCATACAACGTCAGGTGTTCCACAGGGTACTAGCTTGGGCCCTATACTTTTTATTATTGTTATAAATACATTGTTCTCCCGACTGCAGTACTGTCGTGATTCCACCATCATATTTGCTGATGACACACAGTTCTATCTGTCAACTCCAATAAGTCGCCTTCATGAAACTACACGTCAAATCAATAGTGACATTGACGAACTGGTCCAATGGTCTCATGACTACGGGCTTAAGCTTAATGCTCGTAAAACCCAAGCTATTATCATTGGATCAC
Source organism: Trichopria drosophilae (assembly GCA_030407085.1). Taxonomy (NCBI): domain Eukaryota; kingdom Metazoa; phylum Arthropoda; class Insecta; order Hymenoptera; family Diapriidae; genus Trichopria; species Trichopria drosophilae. Next base: position 105,610,486 of record CM059583.1, on the reverse strand, counting down.
CCCAAAACATCGCATCCTTATAAAGCATATCCATACCGCCAATCGTTGTAGGAACAGACATAATACCTTACTCCGACGAAGTGAAAGACCTAGGCGTAATAATAGCGTCTGATCTCTCATGGAATCGGCAGGTCAACGCTATCTCATCTAGAGTTCACAACATCCTCTATAGGCTTAAATTTCGCGGCTCCTTTCTACCACCATCTATTAAGCTCTCATTAGTTAACGCATAACTTATACCTCACCTGGACTATGCTACACTTGTTATCGCGGATCTATGTGGCTATCTGAGTACTAAACTCCAGCGTCTTCAAAATCATGCTCTGAGGTATATCTACCGTATACGCCGTGATGATAGGCTCAAGCCTTATCGAAAGAAAGCTAACTGGCTCTCCATTCCATCTAGAAGACAATACTTTCTTGGTAATCTCACTTATCAAATAATCACTTCTTCTCAACCAACATATCTTTCAGCCAGATTCATCCCCATAGATGACTCTTTGCGTCGATCGTCACGTTTGCAATCATCTCATTTCATGCTCCCTATTCCTCGCACTAACATCGGCGCACGATCATTTTGGATCACTACCATTCAGTTCTGGAACTCATTGTCACAGCATTTGCAAGACCTACCGTCCCCAGCATCATTTTGTGCGCAACTCTTCGCGACTTTATTTAGAGCTGATTCTAATTGATATGGGTGAACTTGCTTATCTATTATTATTTTGTCGTATAATATTATTTGTAAGATTTATTATTTAAGTTTAGGATATACACGATAAGTTACTGCTAAAATGTACCCGTACTGCTACTTGCAGAGATAGTTTATTAAGTAATTTTCTGTATCTCACAGTCCTGACCGAAAAATGTAACGGCAGGACTAATTGAAATTTGCCCACGGCCCTAGGCGGCCAGGGCAATAATAAATTGTCTTCAATCAATCTCTCTCTCTCTCTCTCCCTCTCTCTCTCTCTCTCTCTCTCGCTTTCGCTGTTCCTGTTAATCGGCGCGGACAGTGATTTCTCTCTATGCCTCGTGCCACTGCATTCGCGGAGATTTTCAATTTCGGCTGCCCTTGGCATGGATTCGTTAATTTCGTCGACTTCTGACGGTGCTCTGCGACGAAGTTCGCGGTTGAATGCTACGTTTTGTTTTTCGCGCTCTTTGCGCCGTCGCTCGAGCGTCCGTGATTTTTTCTTACGACGCCTTCTCCATTTCTCGCTCTTTTTTGAGCTCTCTGAATTTCCTTCGTCATCGTCCAAGGGTTGAATGTTTTTCGGAATGGTTTTTTCCTGTTTTCTAGGAGATTCACCTCGTATGTTATTTTCCGGAGAAGAAAGTTTTTTGTCCTCCATACTGCTGACATGATCGGTATCGAACGAAAATTCGCCCGTTTCGGGTATGATCATTCCGACTGGTAAAGTATCCATCCGATCTTCCCACCGAGTACGATAATCTTTAGTTCGATTATCTATGAATTTGTCGATGTCTGACACTAATTTCGGAGAACTGGCGGAATGTTTGGCAATGGAATCCGTGTCCATGATTGCCGTCGAATCTACGTGTGATTCGTTCACCTTGTTCGGCGTAGGGGGGTGGTTTTTCGCGAGTATTCGCTCTTCGGTCCGTTGCGTATGCGACGCCGATGATGTAGTCGATTTTATATATACTTTACCCGACCGCGTTCTCCAGTGTTCAATAACCGTCTGTGGAGGTGATCGCGCGGCGGGATCAACTAATCGCCAGACCCAATATTTGCTTACGGACCCTTTCCGCTTCCGTTACAAATTTTTCTTGTTTTCCGACTTGTCAGTTATCTCATAGACCTCGGCACTAGTGGCAATAGTGTTGACATTGTTCCGATGTAGTTTCTTGTCTGGAGGATTTCCCGAACTCGAATCCGATCGTTTTCGAGTGTTGTATTGGTGGAATTCCTTCTTTCTCTTGAACCCTCGTTCTACGGGTTTTTTCTTCCGTAGGGGTAGTACAGTCTTTACAATAGGGGGTTCGACGTCCTCCTTCTGATCGCTACTGTCGATATAAACACCATCCGTCGGATTTCTCGACAATGCGTCCACATTTGCATTTTCCTTTCCGGGCTTATACTTGGCTACGTAATCGTAGTCTTCCAGTTTATTGCGTAAAAGATGAAGCCGAATTGTTAGGTTCTTCATCGTTTAGAGGTATTTTAAAGGTTCATGATCACTATAGATCGTGAACTGGCGACCGTATAGATATGGTCGGAATTGTTCTATACCAAAAACTACGGCGAGCATTTCCTTATCCCACGTGGGGTATCGAACCTCTGCACCTCGCAAAGTTCTGGAAGCATAAGCTATCGGTCTCTCCTTTCTCTCTTCACCTTGTAACAGGACTGCACCTAGTGCGTATCCGGAGGCGACCGTGTTCACAACGAAGGGCTGCTCGAAGATTGGAGCCGAACACAGCCTTTCTTTTAATAATTCGAAGGCCGTGGTTTGTTCTTCCGTCCAATCACAAGGAACCGTTTTTCTCAGCAGGAAAACTAACGGACTAGCGATCTTCGAGAAATCTTCCGCAAATCGTCTGTAGTATTCGGCGAGGCCCAAAAACTGTCTGATTTGTTTTGGATTTTTTGGCTGCTCAAAGTTTTTCACGGCAACGATCTTTTTTCTATCAGGTTTCACGGTGTTCTCGGAGATTATGTGTCCGAGATAGCTGGCCTCTTTCTGTAAGAATTTGCACTTTTGAGGCTCTAACGAAAGATTCGCTGCAGCTAGCCGTTTCATTAGTCTATCGAATTTCTTGAGATGTTCAAGTAAATTCATTGCATAGATGACAAGATCGTCTAGATAGACTAGCATTTCAGTGCCTTGCAGACCGGTTAAAACCAAATCCATAAGCCTCTGAAATGATCCAGGGCCATTTTTAATGCCCATGGGCATTCGAACGTATTCGAAATGCCCGTTTATTGTAGAGAATGCCGTTTTGTGGGCATCTCTCTCGTCCATCATTATTTAATGGAATCCCGACTTCATATCAAGCGTAGTAAAGTATTTCGCTTGGCTCAGCTGATCGAAAATATCAGCGATATTCGGGATTGGGTAGGTATCGCCGATCGTCTTTTCGTTTAAATCATAAAAGTCGATCATGAGCCTCCACTTTTTCTCGCCATTCGGGCCTGCCTTCTTCGGCACAACCCAGGAGGGGGAGTCATACAGCGAATTCGAGTGTCATATGATTCCAGCGTTCAGCTGCTCTAGTACAAGCCGCTGCATCTCCTGGTTAATCACAGAAGGGTGGCGAAATCGTTTCGCACGCACCGGAATATCGTCGACGGTGTGTATTCTGTGCGAAAAGATTGACGTCGCCTTTAGCGGTTCACCCGGTAAATGGAAACGTCCCGCGTGCTTTGTAACAAGAGCGCGCACGTGCTCTTTTTCTTCCCGCGATAAGTCACTCAAATCCATGAGCGCCAACACCTTCTCAGCTCGGGTGTTGTCGGGCTCTCGATGCTGCTTCGTTGCGCGGACTTTCGCGCGTCGCTCGTTCCTGCTCGATTTCGGAACTCTGCTCGCTCTCGAAGTCGCACGGCTCGAGATTTACCACGGGGATTTTTACGCGAACTGATTCCTCGTGGGTATTTACAGCTACTGCAATCGCGTATCCGTTATAATTATTGACGAGGGCTCTGCCTAAATAAACTCCATCGATCGTGTCGATTTTTGGAAGCACTCCCGTCTTTACGTCGTTACCGATTTTCACGCGGATTACTTTCCTTGTGCGCGGGGGCAACTCAACAAATAGCGTGTCCGCAAAAGGCATTTTTCGATTGCCTAAATGAAACATTTCGTCGGCGTAATCGATTTTCACGGCGTTTTGTCGCAAAAACGGATCGCCTAGAATCCCGTCCTTGGAGATGGGAAAATCGTCTGTAACGATTTGAGTTTCGATGACTAAATCATTGAAACTTATTTTTGCGCATCCGATAGTGCGCGATATCCCCGCCCTGTATTGGTTAGTTGATCCCCGCTCAATTCGTAATGAACGTCTAGGTCGGGAAACATGTCGCGTCTTAACTTCAGGGTGGAACTCGCTCTCTCTTTCTTTCCGATAATGGACGACCCGGCACGTCACTCGAAGTCGGCAGACATCACCAGGATCCAGGGTGCCGACAAAGGACAAAAGGAAATAGACCCGGTGCCGGGGACTATTTTAAACTACACGCTGTGGATTCCAACGACTTCGGCCCATAGGTTCAAGTTCCTTAATTTTGATATATTCCATCTTGAACGATTAATCTGCCGCAACTCTTCCCTCCTCGAGGTCGTCGAAGGTCGAAGGAACGACAAAGCGGATTCAAAAGGCGCCAAGGAGGAAGTTGCTCGCCTTACCATCCCGGACTTTGCCCGCGGACAAGGAAGCATCGACGGAATCCACCAGGGCCGGCCCAAGAGTACCTGGGGCCCCAGACAGTAGACGACGGAAGCAAAAGAAAGAAAACTACGACGACGAGGAAGATCCGAAGAAAAAAGACATTATCTCCCGCGGTGTGGTAACGTGGAAATTTTTGTGTTATTGATTATTGACATTTGTGTGTTCGCGATATAAATATGGGTATGTGTGTGTGTTCGCTCAACTTATCTCACTTATGACTACAGAAATTTTAGCCGCGTAATTTATCCCGTTTCAAGACTAATTAAATTCGAATCGCGTATTTATACGTAATCGACCATTGATGTTTTTATCCGCGTAAATTTTTTCGATGTGTGCAGGACGGAATGACGACCGAAACATCGCAAATGTAGAAAAAATGATATTGTACACGTGTTAAATATATTTGTGAAATCATGCAGTCAAAAGAAAAAATAACAAAAATATATACATAAACTTCAATTTTATAACACTATTGAAGGAAATTATTTGTCATGTCACAGAGTGAAATGACAGGAACCTGTTAATTTCTTGCTATAAAATATTAATTATTCGGTCCCTCTTACCTCGGGACCTCCGGGTGGGGAAAATTTATTAAAACATAATAACAATTTTGCAACATATATATATTTTAAATTAAAATCTATTAACAATTTTAAGTGGTTAAGGCGGATTCAGTATAGAGAGCTTGTACTTACAAATGTTGTAGGATGACGTCGATTCTAGTAAACTGCCCGAAAGAATTTTGATTTAAAAACGCGAACAAATTTTATTTTATTAAAATGCAAAAAAGAAGAAAGCACGAAAAGAAATGTCTTTAGCTTGTTTTGATCACAACCTTGTCAGCTCTGCCGGCTCTCGAGTTTTCCCTTTCTTCATGGTGAGAAGCTCGAATTTTCAGAGAGAGGCTCTGAAATTGGCGGATATAGGAAAAGGGCATGGCCTGAGGCCCGAAGTGAAGGAGGAGAGGATGATCTCTCTCTCTCTCTCCCTCTCTCTCTCTCTCCTCTCTTACGTGTCGCTCGCATTATTACTGCCTTTTTTAACAATGATAACAATAATAATAGTAATAATAACACTCAGTATAATAATAGGGTTAGTAGTAGTAACCGGTGGTTACGCTCATTGAGTCGAATACAATGTAATAATAATTTGATAAAAAGTAATAATAGGACTGGTTGTAATGGTAATATAATAATAGTATATTAATCATAATATTGCCACTAATAATGATAATAACAAATGATATAAGTAATTACAACAATAAAGAAGTGAGAAATAATACTGCATGATATTATTACAACTAATGAACGAATAATGTAGAACAATAGACAATGGAAGTTCTCGTATTCGTAATTTTTGGACAAAGCCTCAGTTGTATTAATTTTATGCGATCAGCCATTTTATTTTAGTTTATATAAGCTGTTCTATGTTATTTCGCAATTCTATAATCTCATTCAAACGCAAGATTTCACTTTCCCACATTTTCTTATCTTTAGTCGAAGTGTCGATTATCAAAAAGACGCAACGCAGATGTTTGCTGCAACTCGATAATTTTAAGAGGAAGTTTACTTAGAAATCATAAATCTTGTCGCCAGAGCAGCCCTTCGTTTATGATTGCTTCTGAGCCGGCATCTAGCCGTTCTTAATGTAATAAGAATCATCTTTCCTAATACACAAAACATCTGGAAGTACTAACATGGACGGCGACATGTTACCATTGAAACGGTTCTGTTTTGAATCGAAATAGACCGAATTTAGGAGGATGACAGCTCAGCATTTAGGCAAAAATTAGTCTTGTGTGACGATGACAAAATGCACTTTTATTTTAATCGTCCGTACAAAAAAACTCTAAGTCTAACGCAACATCAGAAACTCGTGGTTTAAAACGGAAAATCAGAATTTAATTAAGTAAACGCGTTACAGGTGTTCTCTGTTTCGAACGCTTTACTACACTAAAGTGTTTACGCAGAGGAACAGTAAGAAAAACATACCGATTGCGCACTCACAATTAGTAAGGATTAAGTAAGATTCACCTAGCCGGTAAACTACACAAATATTATTGTTTTTCACGCTGACAATTCCAGAATCGGCCGCGTTACAAGTTACCTTTTAAACAGGTTCTGAATATAGAAAAAGTGAAAACCAAGAAAATATTATGTTCTAACGCAGCGGTCCATGTTACACCTCCCTCCTTAAGATTGATTTTTAGGGAAATAGTTGCGTAAAATCAATCTTATTTAACAGAAAACGTACATTAACCTTAAGTACTACAATAGCGCGAAGTATAAACTAAAACGTTAATTGGTACATTTAAGTGATTTAAAGTCTCTAAGTACTTCTTATTTGGCTGCTGCTGTGGCCGAATATATCAACCTTGTTATTGGCTACTCCATTGCTCTTAATTATTCGAATATATTTTTCTTCACCTTGCATCACTTGTACTTTTAATGTCATAATTTCCTGGTCCGTTTTAGGTTCGTTCATTCGCGTTATTCTGAATTGACACTGTACCACTTATGAAAGTCCGTAGAGCCTTGGATCGGAAGGCTCGGGCGCGATTGAAGGCTGAACTATAACTTCTCTTAGTTGGTTATGGAGATATAGAGGGTTAGCCTCTTTACTGGCTATCTCAGAATTTGTTGGTCTTGACTCTGTAGTTTTGGATTCAGATCGTAAGTGTAGAAGTGCCTTCGATACTGAATCCATCACGGCACCTACTAGATAAAATGACCATCCAAATGCCCTTTGCAGAGCGAAAGGTGTATGGCGGTATCTACCAGAAATTTGAAAATCTTGATGATAAGAACTATGCCTAAAACACCGGCGCTATAAGTGCCAAAATTGCTGAATCCTAACCAGACTCGATACCATGTCGAGTCGGCGATTCGCTGCCGAGTCTGTGTGTCCAATAGGCCTCCAATGGATAGGCCACCAGAATTGTCACCTTCTCCTTGGACGACACGCACCAAGTGGTTCACGATAGCCGGTTGTTCGAAGGGAGTCATAATGTAGTCTCTCAACCTCTCTAAATCTTCCGAGGTATACATTCCTTGGCGGGCAAGATATCCTGGACTCTGATACGTCCACGTATTTCTGGATTGAGGTGCCATGATGTGAGGGGCGTGATTCTCAACTAGTGTGGGGAACGACTTGAACCACTATCCTTCTAGCTGGAACATCTGTGGCAATACGTTGTTGCATGGTACCTCGTATCCTATAGATTTTCAAACGTGAGTTCTCGGTATGCGGTACATTACGGTTTTATATTTATACTTATATTTTTATATTATATACCGGTAGTTCATTATAGCATTTCTTTGTGGTAGCGCGTTTGACGTCGACAACCACTCATTTGATGAGCCGAACGACTTCTCCGGTGACAATTGCCATGTAGCCTGGGCCTTCTTGTAAGTGTAGGCAAAATCATGTGGTCGGATTATGGATAGTGATGGGCGTTCCTTAACAGATCATGTTCTAAGGAACATCGGTGCAGTAAGATATCTCTATACAGATTGGTCACTTGCGTTTTCACACGCTTTTCCACGTAAATAAACTTACTAATTACGTATGCGAAAAGATCCATATCTTGAGTCCCCGGTGGAGTAGGTGAATTAAAGACCGATCTTTTGAGCCTTCTAAGATGAACAACTTGGAATGTTCTGTTTTAATGACGCTGTAACCACACAGCGTTTTAGATCCACCTACCGCCCGAGTGAAGGTTAAGTCCTGACTAATTACTGTATATATGGTTTCTGCAAACGTATTGGAGACATCCACTAGTTGGAAGTAAGACCTTGGTATAGAACCCCATATCTGTTGCATTTGCAGGAATCTGTGGGAATGTTATCCCAAAATGCGGTGTTTCACATAGAACCCAAACAAGTCCCACGGTCGATTGGGCATCGAGTTCCTGCGTTCAGAATGACTTCGTTCGATGGCAGGTGAGTTTGGGTATCATAGTCGGAAAGCGTTACCTTAACGCGAGCTTGTACGATGACATCATCCCATGAACCGTATGGATCGGTGTAGTGGGAGCCCTGACACGAGGCGTCAAAGCCAACTCGTCCCGCGAGTCCGGTGCTAAATCCAGAGGTGGCATTTTTATTGAGCCCGTCTAAAATGGTGGAGCCGAAAATGAGGCGACCAGTTTCATGCATCCGGATGCATTCTACTCTGACGTCTTGCACGTACTCGGCGATCCCTTGAGCAGCGACTGAACTGTGGCTGTGCATCCCGCAGTGAGTGATCTCATGGAATACGTTTATTCTGCAGGTCCTTACGTGTACGTTACCATAATTTGGAAGATCCGCTTCTTTTGAAAGATCCGCTTCTCTTAGCAAGTTTTGAGAACTGACGACCTCACGGACCCGATCGTTCGGTTGGTCTGTTACCGTCGAATGTCTGATCGTAAAACTACTCGAGATACCCACCGTACTGGGGAGCTAGGGTGCGGTGTCAAGCCCCTGCTGGCGGGGTCCACACGGGAGAGCGTTACGGCGTGCCGTGTCCGTCCGGTAGTAACCGCAAAGAGGGTTGGCCTCTAGCGGGTCGTGGCAACGTTAGAAAGGGTTCTCTGAACCAACAGAAGTCTCAAGGCAGGCAGCTTGTTACTACTAATTTTGGTAGCTGAATTATTGTGGATTTTCCAATGTGCACAACCAGCGGTGCTGGCGCTTCACTCAAATTTGGTCCCATTCCCCATGGGGGGGGGGGGGGGTGCATTAAACCCGAAAGGGAGGCAAGACACCTAAAATAACCATACTTTTAAGTGTACGTTACCATCATTGAGGACCTGCAAGAGTTGTATGTATACAGCCGTTTTATCCACGCGAGGTTCGGGGATATGCCAGTTTCCAATCTACGTTAACGATAATATAGTCATATTATTAGCGTTAGGAGTTCCGCAATCATACGCTATTAGTCCATAGGCATGGTGAATAATCCCGACAATTATCGAGCAGAATGTCAGAAATTGGCGATGCATGGTTGATGTCGAATGGTAGGTCTGATTCTTGAATAGATGAAAAACGATACATTGAGAAAAAGAAGAGAACAAAATCATTGCATCACAAATATAAGTAATACTAAAGTTTTTGCAAATGATTACATGAATGACATACGCAATTCTTTACAACGAAGAATGAATGAAGCTAGTTATAACACAGAAACTACAAAACCTAGGTTTAGGCAAGGTTCTGTAGAGGTTGGGTTAGGATAGTATAAGGGTGGTCCGGGGGGAGGGTGGGCAGGGCCCCCCGGGAACTCATTGTTAATTTGAGGACATGTCCTCGAAATAGCCACTTTGTATAGCTGTCCCCGGAGTGACCCTTACTCGCATAGATATGTATATATACAGGGTCATCGAAAAGTATCGGACTCCCCTAATATCTTCAGTTAGAATGCACGTAGGAGAAAATGTCCAATAGCAAAGTTGTATGGTTTCAAGCGGGGAGTAAGATGATGACCTTGACTTTGACCTTGACCATGTCTTTCAAGGTCATTTCAAGGTCAATCTTATTTTTTAAAATAGAACCTCCTACATTTTATTGCGTATTCTTATAGCTTATCTCGAGAGCTTTCCAAAACACTCTAATAAAATATTTTTTTATCAAGTACTTTTTGAGTTATAAAGATTTGAAGTTAACAATTTTTTGACACAAAATGTAGAATATCTTGTAAAATATTATTTAGTTTTCAGTAATCATAACCTTAATACTTTTGTGCGCAGAATAATGAGACCAATTAATTGGTTTAAAGAAAATACATTAATCGGATCCCCCTAATATTTTCAGTAAGAATGCATTTTGGAAAAATGTCCAATAGCAAAGTATTGTACGGCTTCAAGCAATTATGCTAATAGGCTCTGGCGAAAAACTGCCTGAACGTAATCGCGAGAAGCTGCTCGAATGCGTGATTTCCGAAGGCGTTAGCGGGAATCTGACCGAAAGCGTTGGCCAATCTTTATTCTCTCACTCTCGCAGGCACCAATGTACGAGCTCTTGAGCAAACAATACGGATCACTGATTTGAAACTTTGATGCAGTGCTGTCTTCTTCTTAGCGAGCAGCAGTCACCTCGTGGACGAAAACGAGCAGCCTTAAAAATTTTTTCTGTAACAAAAGAAACCATTGCGCTTCAATTGATTATCCCAAACATCTTCATTTTGTTTCCAATAGCCCAGAAATTTTTCGTAAATATTATTAATTGATCTATTTGATACGAGCTTTTTGCTAGTGCTGGTTAAAATAAACAAATCGATAGCTGGACCAACACTTAATAATTAGTATTTTTCTCTACTTAATTATCTAGATCAATTTCCTATCACTTACCTGATTTATTCTTCTTCGCTCTAATTAAGAATGGCGGAGCTTTCTGAAAGAGATCGAATAACACTGTTAATGATGCGAGGATGGGGAGATCAACAAAGAGGGTATAAAACAGTAACGCGATTATTTAATGAAAATTTTCGGAATGAAAATAATAGGATCTCCAAAAGTACTGTAATCCGTACTATTCAACGTTTCGAGGCCATTGGTAGCATTAAAAGCCGCCCAAAATCTGGTAGACCTAAAACAGCAACAAATAATGATAAGGCATTAGATGTTTTACAGTCTTTCGTTGAAGATCCCCATATTTCCATCAATCGCGTTGCACAAGAACACGAAATCGGTCATGCATCTGTCAGTAAAATTCTGAAATTGAATAAATGGCATCCATACAAACTCCATTTGGTCCAAGAGTTGTCCGAAGACGATTTTGATAGACGCATCGAATTTTGTGATCTTATGATGGAGATGATTGTCGACGATCCTCTATTACTTGATAATATTGTTTTCTCTGATGAGGCAACATTTGAACTGACTGGAAATGTAAATAGACACAATTGTAGATACTGGAGTGACGTTAATCCTCACTGGAAAAGAAACAATCATACTCAATATCCACAAAAAGTTAACGTATGGGCTGGTATTCTTAATGGTAGACCAGTTGGCCCTTTCTTCATTGAAGGCAATTTGACAGCACAAGTATACCTAGTCATGCTTCGCGAACAAATTGTTCCAGCTATTCGAGACATAGCTGGTGGAAATATGGATGAAATTTATTTCCAACAGGATGGAGCTCCACCTCATTATGGTGTCATTGTCCGTCAATATTTGAATGAGGTCTTTCAGGACAGGTGGATAGGGCGGAGGGGTCATATTGAGTGGCCACCTCGGTCTCCGGACTTGACCCCACTTGACTTTTTTTTGTGGGGTTACTTGAAAAGTAAAGTTTATGCCACCAAACCTCAAGATTTAGATGTTTATAACAGATTGGCACATTGCCAGGCTGTTGAAGGGCAACAATTTGAACATTTGTTGTGAATTGTTTGGTACAATTAAATATTTTGCCCAAGCTAACCAATTGGAATTAAATTTGCCTTAACTGGCCGGACTCACACACCACTCTTGCCTTAACTGGCCGGACTCGCACACCACTCTTGCCTTAACTGGTCGGACTCGCACACCACTCTTGCCTTAACTGGTCGGACTCGCACACCACTCTTGCCTTAACTGGTCGGACTCGCACACCACTTAACAAATTGTTAACTTCAAACCTTTATAACTCAAAAAGTACTTAATAAAAAAATATTTTATTATAGTGTTTTGGAAAGCTCTCGAGATAAGCTATAAGAATATGCAATAAAAGCATCTAATGTATATTTTGAATCAATGCAGACTGCTGCATCAAAATTCTACAATGGGGTAATACAAAATTTACATAATTGAGCGGTCCAATTCTATAACTTGCTTGACGCTCGAACGGCCGGAAAAGTTTTGTCTAACGAAAAAAAAATCATTTAAATATAAAAAAAAATTTTTTTAATAATAATGAATAGTTTCCTTTTTAATAAATAAAAATAATAAAATTTAGAACCAAAAATTCAATTAAATTTTAAAACATAAATCGTCATAACTCGGCCAATTATTGTTAAAATTATTTGAAATTTGCTATGTACACCGAACAGATCCTAGCGATGCCTCTGAAGTGATAAAGTATTTTAAATGTTAATTTCGTTATCAACAAATTAATTTTTTAATGGCAACTGTTGAAATCCGTTGTGCGCGTCCAAATGGCGGTCCTCCAAGAAGACGCGTTTGCCTCAATTAAACGAGCAGCCGCGTTATTAGCAACTCCGAACCTGACTCTCGAACAGGCTCGCACGTACCTACGCCTAATAGAATCCAAGTGGCAGCAAATGTCCGCGCGACACTAGGAAATACTTCTCCTCAAATTCGAGGCGTCTTGCTCCACTCATGCCAATTTCGACGAGGACTTCGTGGGAACAGCCGAGGAGCTATATGCAGACACGTGTGCTGGACTGTCGGCTGTGAACAGTCTCACCACACCTGCAATATCAACGCCGATTGCCGCAGCTGCGCCTACTTCAACTGTCATCCGTGGTCAACAACGACAGTCACAAGTACCTGCTATTCAGTTACTTCGATTTTCTGGGGATGTTCTAGGTTGGATTGAATTCCGAGATCATCTTCAGGCATTAATTGCAAAGGATCAGTCATTTGATAATTTTCAGCGGCTCTTTTATTTAAAGTCGTGTCTCGACGGTGATGCTGCCGCTTTATTAAAAAATATAACAATAACCTCGGAAAATTATGAAGTCGCTTGGAAAATGATCTCGGAACGCGCGACGGGACTCCACATGAATTATGTCAGTTACTGGGCTCAACGCAAGAGACGATAGACGCGCTCACAAACCTCGGTAGATCAGTAAGTGATGACATTATAGTTCATCTAGTGTCAAATCGGTTTGATCGCAGAACCCGTAAATCGTGGGAGTTTTCTCTCGAGGGTGACGACTACGCTACTACCGAACAATTAATGAAATTAAATAGAGACTTTAAAATCTTGATTCCTTGATCTCTTGTTGTTACTCGACCGCTTATTTGAAATTGCACAATTTGTTTGTTTACTGGTACTTGTCGGTCCTTTAACTTAAATCAGAAAGTTTTACTTTACTTTTGATCCTCAAGGTTGTAGTAGAAGAAGTAAAGTGTTTTTACGTTTCGGCCTAATTTCTGGCCCTCTACAGAAATTTATTCTAAAAATATCCAAAAATAAAAATTATGCTGAATTTACAATCTTATTTCATATCACAGTCTTGAATCTCATTTTTATAGAGAAATGATGTCCTACCTAATACGTAAAAGCTATTTGTGTTTCTCACGTTTAACAAAAATGTTTACAAGACGTGAAGAAAGGAATTAATTAATTAACACGTGCTACTTGTGCATAAGAATAATAATTTATAGTAGGCAGATGGAATAAACCTATATTGTCATCTTTAAATTAATAAAATGAAAGAGAAAATAAATAAGTATTTCACCTTTTGATTAAAAGTAACAAAAGATAATTAAAATTTAAAAAAACTTTTATTATTTATTATGATGAAATTTAGATAATGATTTTAAGGTTATGCTTACTTGAGACAACTGCTGTTTTGTTATTTACTTCCAAAGTTACTGAAAATAGTATTTCAATCAATATATGAAGTGCCGATGTCATTGCACTGATAAGTAATATGTAGTTATTTAGTTATTAAAATAGTAAAAATTCCTCTTAATTATTCTTAATATTTTCACAAGTGACACGTTTAACAGATCACGTTATAAACTTTATCTCATGTCTCGGTGTTAAGTAATTACTAGTAAGATACATAATACCTATAACAAAACTAGACACTTCTGATGGTAACATATTTTATATATACAATAATAAATGGCGCCAAAGTGCCAAACGTTAAACGTTGACTATCAAATTCTAACAACGGAACAAATTCATGTCAAAAACAACAGGAAGTAACAAAAATAACGAAAAACACCAAAAATTAATAAATAATAAGTAACGGAAAGAAATCATGTCAAAAATAATAAAAAATAACAAAAAGTACACTATTAATTTTTAAATAAAAATTGTAAACACCTAATTAAATCAATACGTAAATAAATATATAAATAGATAAAAAACCAATAAATATAAGTAATAAATAACTTAACATGTAAATAAATAAATAAACAACTAAAATAAACATTTTTCTTTACTTCTTTTTACTGAATTCTACTATTGGCATATATGCTCTAGGTAAATTTGATTGTTCACAACGTATATTACACATTTCACGTCATACTTTTTAATAAAAAAATTCTCCAGATGTCGTCTTTTATAATAATTTTGTTCCGTTGCCAAAACTTTAACATCATTACAATTGAATGCATGTGTTCTTTCTAACCGATGTTTGTTCTCATTTAATTTAATATTATTCTGGTGTTCTTTTATACGAGTTTTTAAAAGTCTACTTGTTTGACCTATATAAACCATATTGCCATATGGCAATATAACCAAATTGCAAGGTATCATATATACGACTTCACTACAATCACCTATCTTAAGTTCGTCTTTGAATGGTTTGATATGTCCCAAATTATTATTTGTTGGTGTATGAACTACTCTGATCTTTTCCTTCTTAAGTGTTTTAACAATGTTTTCACTCAGTCCCTTCATATAAGGTAAACTTGTAGTTTTTATATGTTACTTGAAGCATTACCAACAGAAGTAGAATTGTATAATCGATGAACTCTATTTTTTATACATTCTTCAACTAATTGTTTCGGATAACCATTATCTTTCAAAATTGTCTTAACTAGATCTAAATTTTTCCTCCTAAACTTAACCTGAGCTAGTTTCGTTGCTCTATCTACCAGTCCAAATATTACACTAATCTTATAATTTAATGGATGATTTGAATTAAAATGTAGATATCTACCAGTCCAAGTTTCTTTATGAGACCAATCTGTATCTATTGTTCCATCATTATTTCTTATTAAAAGCATATCTAAAAACCTAATTTTATTATCAATTTCAGTCTCTAAGGTAAAAGTTATTCTATTATTTAAACCATGTATTTTTTTCTGATTGTTAAATTTTGTAAGTACATAATCTTCTTTATCTGAACGAATTGCCGTAATTATGTCGTCAACAAATCTCTTATAAAAAGGTAATTTGAACTCTAATTTTTTAATTAAAATATCTTCCAAATATTCCATTACTAATTTTGAAACTGTAGGTGAAAGTGGTGAGCCCACTGGGACACCAAGTACCTGTTTATAAACTATGTTTTGAAATTTAAAATAAGTTGAATTTAATATTAATTTTAAACCATCACAAAATTCTTTTTTTGGTAATGTAGTTAATTACGTAAGTAATGACCATTTTCTTTCAATAACATGTAAAATTAAATTATTTGACACATTTGTGAATAATTAAACAACATCCAATGAAATCAGTTTATAATTATCTGGAATACTAAAATTTTTAATTTTATTACGACAATCCCATGAATCTTTTAAAAATGAAGAAGTTTTACCAGTAATATTATTTAGAATATTAGTGTACAACTTAGCTAGGTTGTAAGTTGGAGAATTAATTGTTGAAACAATAATCCTTAATGGAAAATTTTCTTTATGGATTTTTGGTAATCCGTAAGCTCTTGGAATAACTCCGTTGTTAGTTTTCAAGTAACTTGCAGTATTTAAACTGATATATTCACGCTTTTCTCATAATTTGACCATTCAACAATTAATTCTCCAACTTACAACCTAGCTAAGTTGTACACTAATATTCTAAATAATATTACTGGTAAAACTTCTTCATTTTTAAAAGATTCATGGGATTGTCGTAATAAAATTAAAAATTTTAGTATTCCAGATAATTATAAACTGATTTCACTGGATGTTGTTTAATTATTCACAAATGTGTCAAATAATTTAATTTTACATGTTATTGAAAGAAAATTGTCATTACTTACTTAATTAACTACATTACCAAAAAAAGAATTTTGTGATGGTTTAAAATTAATATTAAATTCAACTTATTTTAAATTTCAAAACATAGTTTATAAACAGGTATTTGGTGTCCCAGTGGGCTCACCACTTTCACCTACAGTTTCAAAATTAGTAATGGAATATTTGGAAGATATTTTAATTAAAAAATTAGAGTTCAAACTACCTTTTTATAAGAGATTTGTTGACGACATAATTACGGCAATTCGTTCAGTTAAAGAAGATTATGTACTTACAAAATTTAACAATCAGAAAAAAATACATGGTTTAAATAATAGAATAACTTTTACCTTAGAGACTGAAATTGATAATAAAATTAGGTTTTTAGATATGCTTTTAATAAGAAATAATGATGGAACAATAGATACAGATTGGTCTCATAAAGAAACTTGGACTGGTAGATATCTACATTTTAATTCAAATCATCCATTAAATTATAAGATTAGTGTAATATTTGGACTGGTAGATAGAGCAACGAAACTAGCTCAGGTTAAGTTTAGGAGGAAAAATTTAGATCTAGTTAAGAAAATTTTGAAAGATAATGGTTATCCGAAACAATTAGTTGAAGAATGTATAAAAAATAGAGTTCATCGATTATACAATTCTACTTCTGTTGGTAATGCTTCAAGTAACAATACGTATACAGGGTGGCCGATTTATCTGAAGACATCGAAATATCTCGAGAACTATGCACAGAATCAAAAAAGTTGTCGGATGAAAGTTGTTCGACACGAAGGGGGGCATCCAGTGATAATTAAATTTACCCCCTCCCCCATCCCCTGGGGGTGGAGTGGGGGCAAAAACAATAAAACTTAAATAGGAACCCCCAGTTTTTATTGCAGATTTGGATTCTCCGGATAAAAGTACACCAATTTGACCTAGGAGCTATTGCATTTTGGTTCACAGGTGGCGCTGTAATCGATAAAAATCCAAATTTATCTGAAGACATTGAATTACCTCGAGAACTATGCACAGAATCAAAAAAGTTGTCGGATGAAAGTTGTTCGACACGAAGGGGGGCATCCAGTGGGCAAATAGGGACAATTTGATCCCTTTATGAAAATTTAATATTAAAAATTCTAATATTAGAATTTTTAATATTAGAATTTAGTAAGATCAATTGCGAAAATTGTTATTCTGAATATGAAATTTTAATAATGTCCATTCGAAAAATTAAGATTATGAATAATTGATATTCTTCATATTAAAAATCAAAACTGATTACATAAAAATTGTGCATACAATATGGAAGCAATTTTATAAATAAGTTTTCTACCTTCAATAAAATTACATTTTAGGTTTTAAATTTGTTATTTAATAAACAAAAAGAGGAGTAGACTTTTAAAACCTCGTATAAAAGAACACCAGAATAATATTAAATTAAATGAGAACAAACATACCGGGTTAACAAAACATCGTTTAGAAAGAACACATGCATTCAATTTTAATGATGTTAAAGTTTTGGCAACGGAACGAAATTATTATAAAAGACAACATCTGGAGAATTTTTTTATTAAAAAGTATGATGTGAAATGTGTAATATACGTTTTGAACAAACAAATTTACCTAGAGCATATATGCCAATAGTAGAGTTCAGTAAAAAGAAGTAAAGAAAAATGTTTATTTTAGTTGTTTATTTATTTATTTACATGTTTAGTTATTTATTACTTATATTTATTGGTTTTTTATCTATTTATATATTTATTTACGTATTGATTTAATTAGGTGTTTACAATTTTTATTTAAAAATTAATAGTGTACTTTTTGTTATTTTTTATTATTTTTGACATGATTTCTTTCCGTTACTTATTATTTATTAATTTTTGGTGTTTTTCGTTATTTTTGTTACTTCTTGTTGTTCTTGACATGAATTTGTTCCGTTGTTAGAATTTGATAGTCTACGTTTAATGTTTGGTACTTTGGCGCCATTTATTATTGTACATAAAATATGTTACCATCAGAAGTGTCTAGTTTTGTTATAGGTATTATGTATCTTACTAGTAATTACTTAACACCGAGACATGAGATAAAGTTTATAACGTGATCTGTTAAACGTGTCACTTGTGAAAATATTAAGAATAATTAAAAGGAATTTTTACTATTTTAATAACTAAATAACTACATATTACTTATCAGTGCAATGACATCGGCACTTCATATACTATTTTCAATAACTTTGGAAGTAAACAAAACTGCAGTTGCCTCAAGTAAGCATAACCTTAAAATCATTATCTAAATTTCATCATAATAAATATTAAAAGTTTTTTCAAATTTTAATTATCTTTTGTTACTGTCGCAATATGCGTCAATTGGTTTGTGATTATTTCAAATCTTCGCCCGCCGTTTCAATTATGCGCCGTGTAGCGAGCATTTCATAAATCAACGGCGTTCGCGGGGTACGCGCTTCTCCATCCGCCCTCCTCGCGCACCACCTCTCGACTCGGGTCCCCCTGATCGCTAGGGACGCCAGTCTGCCTCTGAACGAGCTACCGACGACATTGTGTTACGGTTTTTTTTCTACAGTCGATACAGACGTTCAAGTACAGCACGCTTCAAAATACGCCTTCTCACAGTGCTGTTCAAATTAAAAATTACTTTCTATTTTGGTTCCTCGCAATTTACTCCGTGTACCGCAATACGAATAGATAATCGGAGAACAACGATTCCTTTGTGAAAAGTAAATTATAAGTGAAACACCAAGTGTTCTTTTTTTTCTATCGCATTCATCTTCGATCCTGAACCTTCCTTTCGGGGCATCCCGCCAGGATCGAAGCGAATTGAATGCACTGCTGAAAATTGTGAAAAGTGTTGGTGCCATTTTCGTGTGTCGCGTCCGAATAATCACGCTCTCGCCATTTTTCGGCACAACAAGGCACGCGACGCCATCTTGTTTTAACGCGTCGCTTCCCCGTGTGACGTCACGAGCTTCGCTGCATTCATAAAGACGCCACGCTCTCGTCATTTTTCGGCACAACAAGGCACGCGACGCCATCTTGTTTTAACGCGTCGGTTCCCCGTGTGACGTCACGAGCTTCGCTGCATTCATAAAAACGCCACGCTCTCGCCATTTTTCGGCGCAATACGGTACCCAGTCGCCATTGTGTTTTAGCGCGACGCTCATTCTTGTGACGTCACGTTCGGCTCGCCGCCGCCGCTCGCCTACGGCGCTGCTCCTATAGCATTAGTAGCGGCCGCTCGCTGATTCCAAGTTTGCATTTCCCTAAAACCAGGACGTCACCAATGTTGCATTCAACACATTCACGGTTGACAGGTTAATAGGGAAATTATTTAGTCGGCGTGTAATTTCTCATATGCATTAGTACTGATGCCATTGTCACAATTATTGACAGACTCGAAAAATAAACGTACGCCACGAGTCCGAGTTTACACGCGTCGTGAGGCAGACTCATCGAATCGATTTAGCGACTCTTTTCTAAATCAGTCATTGGATTTTTGTGACGTTTCGCGAATTTTTCAAGCAGAAAAAATGGCCGGTACTGTGACTTTACAACTGTGCTCGCTCAAATTGAAGAAGTGTGTACTTTAATGCACCAGTCATACGAACGAGTAATGTTGCCCGCAAATAATACACCTGGACGTCTCAAGGTTCGTTTGGAACATATGAAGGAGCTTGGACACAATTCTGTCAATTGGACCAAAATCTACGATCCCTTACTAAAGACGAAGATGCCCAGGATCCATATTTCACGGTCGGTTACATCGGATACCAGCAGGCATATTTTGACATGATTGGAGATCTCGAAGATGCCATCAGCAACCATTCGACTCCAATGACTTCAAGTCCACTTCATTCGATGGCGGTTCCAGAGGGTTTTCATCGGCAGCATCAACAAACGGTTCTTCCAAATATTTCTATTCCTATATTTGATGGACATTTTGAAAATTGGAATTCTTTTAGTGACTATTTTTCGTCTCTAGTGATAAATGATGAAGCTCTTGACGACTTGCAGAAATTTCATTATTTGCGAGCATCACTGGCACCTCAGCCAGCTGCTCTAATTAGGGTAAACCTT
This sequence comes from Trichopria drosophilae, assembly GCA_030407085.1. NCBI lineage: Eukaryota > Metazoa > Arthropoda > Insecta > Hymenoptera > Diapriidae > Trichopria > Trichopria drosophilae. The sequence continues at coordinate 105,590,140 of CM059583.1, read as the reverse complement.
CGGAAGAGCTACGACATCGAGAACAAAAATTTCATCACACTAGTTTTGTATATTTTTGCCCCCTGATTACGAATATGACAAAAAAAATCGGCGCTCTGCTATACACAAGCCGCTATCTTGAAAAAACACCTAAAAATTGTGTTTTTGTTAGTTTTTTCCATTTATCTTAAAAAATATAAATCGGATTAAAAAATATTTTCAATAAAAAATGTAGAGCACAAAATTCTTAACAAAAAAGGTTTGATACATAATTTAAGTAATCTTAACAGAAAGCTCGCAAATGAGCGATGAAAGTGACCGCAATGGATTTCAGCGAGGTAAAGTCTCCGCAAATAACTAAATAACTTGTAACGGTTTATTGTATAGACCCACATTTGCATGGTTGGAGGTTAGGTTAGTATAAAAGGGGGGTCTTGGGGGCGAAGCCCCCCATCACGCAGGCACCCTCGTGTTTCACGCATTTCCTTTCGAACTGTAGGAGAATGCCAATTGTACATTCTGAACATAATTCTCGAAACTCGGGACTCCTTGCAGAAATCTATTACGGTCACTTTCATCGCTCATTTGCGAGCTTTCTGTTGAGATTAGGAAAATTATGTACTAAACCTTTTTTGCAGAGAATTTTGTGCTCTACAATTTTTATTTGAAACATTTTTTCATTCGATTGGTATTTTTCATGATAAATGAAAAAAACTTAAAAAAAAACACGATTTTTAGGTGTTTTTTCAAGATAGCGGCTTCAGTGTAGCAGAGCGCCGATTTTTTTTGTCATATTCGTAATCATGAGGCAAAAATACACAAAACTAGTATGGCACAATTTTTTTTTGCGATGTCGTAGCTTTTCCGAAGGTTTACCCAATTGTCAATTGTAAATTCGCATTTTGATAATCTTTTCTCAATCAGTTCGTTGCAAAAGGAAAGTGCTTCTGGCTTACTCCAGATTCATGATCGTTCCGTAGAAGCTGTGGCAGCTTTAAAGACATTGAAATTTCCAGTAGACAGCTGGAGCGCGATTCTTGTATATGCAACAGTACAAAAGTTGGACTGTGTTACGCGAAAGGCGTGGGAACTCAGTCTTACGTGAGAAACTGAGTATCCGACATTCGAAAAATTAAAAAGGTTTTTACTAACACGCGCTCATGCACTTGATTCAACTCGCGACGAATCTGTTCGAAAAACAGCATCCAACTCTCATGGTTCGTTATATTAATCAAAGTCTCATGTTCAAACCTTTGCTATTGCAACGAACCTACGAAATTGTTTCCTGTGTCAAGGTGAACACGTTTTGCGATTATGTACTAGATTTAAGAATATGTCAGTGTCACAACGATATGATTTCATTAAACGTCAAAAATTATGCACGAATTGTCTATCTAATCATGCTGCATCTGCATGCACCGGGAAATATTCGTGTTATAAATGTCAAAAGAAACATCATACGTTGCTGCATCGGCCGCAAGATGTGTTACAGAGTCAGACCAAGCCTTCCGAAAAGTCAAGTGTGAGGATCAACCCCACTCCTCATCCGGTTGATAGCAATAATCAAGTACAAACTCACTTCATTTCGGGTTCTTTTCGTAGAAGTCCAAAAATAATTCTTTCGACGGCTTCGATTCTTTTGCTTTCTTCGAAAGGTCGAACAGTAAAAGTGCGAGCTCTAATTGATCCAGGGTCAACTGCGACCTTGGTATCAGAAAAGGTTGTTCATGCGTTACAACCTCAAATTTCTCACGTGAACACGCGAGTTTCAGGAGTCGGCATGGCTTCTGCCGGAATTTCTCGTTACTCCCCATTGCTCACAATTACTCCTATCAGTAGTTCTTCACCGTCACTTGTTACGCAAGCGACTGTGCTGAAAAAACTTACTTCGTATATTCCTCACGCTTCGGTGATGCCTTCGTAATGGGCTCACCTTAGACACCTACAATTAGCTGATGAAAATCTCATGGATTCAACAGCTATCGACATGATAATTGGAGCTGATCTTAACGGATCTGTTATTCTTGATGGCCTAGTCAAAGGTCCACCAGATCTTCCTATCGCGCAGAATTCCATATTTGGATGGCTTATATCAGGCCCTACGGGTGATACCGATTCAATGCCAGCTCATATAGCAGTGCATACATGAAATGATGACTCGTTGTCAGAAATACTCTCTCGTTTCTGGGAGACTGAGGAACTCTCTGTACAACAGGAGATGTCAGACGATGAAGCTCGATGTAAATTGCATTTTGCAACAACTCATTCAAGACTTCCAAATGGGCGTTATGTCGTACGGTTGCCTTTTCGTGAAGAGCCCCCTTTATTCGGACATAATTTCGAGACAGCTTTAGGAGCCTTCACTTCACTCGAAAATCGATTATCACGTTCTCCCAATGACCATAATATGTATAAACAATTTATGAACGATTACGAGACTCAGGATCACATGAGTCATATCTCATCTCCTGACACCTCACAGCGCCATTATTACATGCCACATCATGGGGTTAAAAAGGCGTCGAGTTCTACAACTCCCCTCCGTGTCGTTTTCAATGCTTCCAGCAGATCAGCTGCTCCATCTCTTAACGACACGTTATTCACGGGCCCTAAGCTTCAATCCGATATTACGTCTGTTTTGACCCAATGGCGTGTGCCCCGTTACGTGTATAATGCCGACATCACACAGATGTATCGGCAGATATGGGTTGATCCTCGCGATCGCAACTATCAACGTATCGTATGGCGAAACTCGAAAACCGATCCGGTTTGTCATTACCGTTTGAACACGATGACATTTGGGGTTTCAGCCGCTCCATATCTCGCCATGCGAGTATTGTGTCAACTTATCGATGACGATGGCGATCAATATCCGCTAGCTTGTGCCAGTTTGCGAACGGGATTGTATGTGGATGATTACCTTTTTGGAGCGCACAATATCTCACAAGCACTCAAATTGCGTAAAGAGATCGAATCATTGTTACATGGCGGCGGATTCACGCTTCGAAAGTGGGCCAGTAATTCTCCGGAATTAATTTCTGACGTAAGTGAAGATAATCATGGCCTTGCGTGGGATCCGAATTATCAGAATGAAGGCATTAAAATTCTCGGTGTTATCTGGAATCCTTCTCTGGATGCATTCCAGTTTAAGGTAAATCAACCACTCCTCGATTCAATGACCAAGCGCACGTTGCTTTCGCAGATTGCTCGTTTCTATGACCCACTAGGTTGGGCATCGCCCATAGTTATAACTGCAAAAATTTTAATTCAGCAACTGTGGTTGCTAAAACTTCACTGGGACGATCCGCTTCCCGACTCTATCGTTAAACAGTGGCAAAATATCGCTGTTGACTTACCTTTATTGCAAAATTTGACCATTGCAAGGTGGATCGGTTCTGGATCTGATGTTACCGAAAATGAGCTAATGGGATTTGCAGATGCTTCGAGCCTCGCGTACGCAACCGTAATATATTCAAAAATTACTTATGCAAACGGTGAGACTAAGATATCTTTGTTATATAGCAAAACAAAGGGGGCTCCCATTAAGCAACTCAGTATTCCACGTTTAGAGTTGAACGCTGCATTGCTATTGGCAAGGTCATTGAAATTTCTCAGCTCTATGCCTCAATTTTCCACATTCAACCAGCACTGATGGACGGACTCAACAATAGTCATTGCATGGTTGTCCGATCAACCGACCAGATGGAAAACTTTTGTCGCGAATAGGGTGTCCGAGGTTCAGACAACCGTTCCAACTGCTCAATGGCATTACGTGCCGACCAAGGACAACCCTGCTGACTTGGCGTCACGCGGGATATTAGTTGTGTGGATCTCATTAATTCCAAGTTGTGGGTACAAGGTCCTGACTGGTTGTCCACAGACAATCATCATTGGCTGAAATTGCCCGTTTCTTTGAACACTGTCACCCTAATAGAAGAGCGCGCTCACGTTCATGTGACCGGCCACGATGAACCCGAGAATAGGGTTCTTGCAACCTTAGCCTTGCTTTATTCAGATTGGAATCGAATGATCCAAATCTTGAGTTATGTCCTTTCGTAGACTCGACCTTGGAAATCTGTTAATCCGCCCGCTTCATCCTTCGCTAGTTCGGCTGAAATTCTGTGGTTCAAATGGGTGCAATCACAATTGTTTCCCGAAGAACTTGGTGACCTAAGGTCCGGCAATCCCGTTGCCAAACGAAGTTCACTGAGGTCTTTGGACGCTTTTCTCGACGATAACGGAGTGATAAGAGTTGGAGGTCGACTACAAAATGTATCGCTTAGCTACGATGCCGTACACCATGTTATTCTCAGCGCACATCCTTTGGTCCGTCTAATTATTCGGGACGCACATCATCGATGTTTGCACGACGGAATCGGTTTAACACTTCAAACTGTACGCAACTCAGTGTGGATATTGCAAGCACGCAAGCTGATACGCTCGGAAATATTTCATTGCGTCAAATGTACCCGTATTAAAGCCTCCACGGCTACTCAATTAATGGGTAACCTTCCCTCCGCTCGCGTTCTGCGCCCTGAAAGGCCATTTTTACATTGCGGCGTGGACTATGCCGGTCCCTTTCAGGTGCGAGTTTCCCGTGGCCGTGGTCATAATTCACATACATCTTATGTGGCTCTCTTTATTTGTCTCGCGGTTAAAGCTATTCACCTCGCGCTAGTCTCTGATTATTCGTCTGATACATTTATAGCTGCCTTTAAACGTTTCGTTGGGCGTCTTGGTTTACCCAACGATATGTATAGTGATGGGGGAAAGACCTTTGAAGGTGCAGACAACGAACTTTCACGCTCATTTAATGATGCTATCAATAGTTCGTCATTTCATGCTCTATTGGCGAAAGACAAAATTTACTGGCATTTTGTGCCACCTTATGCTCCGCACTTTGGAGGTCTGTGGGAGGCTGGCATAAAGAGAGTAAAATATCATCTTAAGCGAGTTCTCGTTGATCACACTCCCACTTTTGAGGAGTTGTGTACACTTTTATGCGAAATCGAATCCTGCCTAAACTCTCGACCCCTGCCCCTCACAGACTCTCCTTCGGATTTCGAAGCTCTAACGCCAGGGCATTTTTTAATTGGAACAGCCTTATCCACTGTACCTAGCTCCTCACATCTCGACCTTTCGACGAAGCGCTTGTCGCGGTGGCAGTTGTACCGGCAGCTGCTCGAGAGGTTCTGGAAGGTTTGGTCTGGTGATTACTTGCGGGCGCTACAACATCGCTCGAAATGGCAACGCCACCAAGAAAACGTCACTGTCGGGCAATTAGTCTTAATGCTCGTTCCGAATACACCACCTGCAAAGTGGCCTCTAGCGCGCGTCACAAAATGTATCCGTGGCGATGATGGACTCATCCGTGTACTGACGGTCCGAACTGCGAAGTCCGAATACAATCGTCCAATCACTAAAATTGTCTTGTTACCGGTTCATTTAGATGGTCAGTCACATTCAAGAGGTGACTGAACCCCGTTCAAAGTACGTGGGCATTGCGAGCCATAGTGGGTCGCAAGGGGGGCCGTATGTCGCAATATGCGTCAATTGGTTTGTGATTATTTCAAATCTTCGCGCGCCGTTTCAATTATGCGCCATGTAGCGAGAATTTCATAAATCAACGGCGTTCGCGGGGTACGCGCTTCTCCATCCGCCCTCCTCGCGCCCCACCTCTCGACTTGGGTCCCCCTGATCGCTAGGAACGCCAGTCTGCCTCTGAACGAGCTACCGACGACATCGTGTTATGGTTTTTTTCTCCAATCGATACAGACGCGACGCGTTCAAGTACAGCACGCTGCACAATACGCCTTCTCACAGTAAAAACTTTTGTTCAAATTAAAAATTACTTTCTATTTTGGTTCCTAGCAATTTACTCCGTTTACCGCAATACGAATCGATAACCGGAGAACAACGATTCCTTTGTGAAAAATAAATTATAAGTGAAACACCAAGTGTTCTTTTTTTTCTAGTGCATTCATATTCGATCCTAAACCTTTCTTTCGGGGCATCCGCCTCGTGTCGTTTTAACGACAAACAGTTACTTTTAATCAAAAGGTGAAATACTTATTTATTTTCTTTTTCATTTTATTAATTTACAGATGACAATGTAGGTTTATTCCATCTGCCTACTGTAAATTATTATTCTTATGCACAAGTAGCACGTGTTAATTAATTAATTCCTTTCTTCACGTCTTGTAAACATTTTTGTTAAACGCGAGAAACACAAATAGCTTTTATATATTAGGTAAGACATCATTTCTCTATAAAAATGAGATTCAAGACTGTGATATGAAATAAGATTGTAAATTCAACATAATTTTTATTTTTGGATATTTTTAGAATAAATTTCTGAAGAGGGCCAGAAATTAGGCCGAAACGTAAAAACACTTTACTTCTTCTACTACAACCTTGAGGATCAAAAGTAAAGTAAAACTTTCTGATTTAAGTTAAAGGACCGACAAGTACCAGTAAACAAACAAATTGTGCAATTAATGAAATTTTTAAGATTATAAAAAAGTTCGTTCTCTCGAGGCTTCCTCGCCTCTCGCCAAAACTCGGTCGTCAATGTCACAACCTCGAGTAAAGACGAAAGTCGCGTCAAGTGTAACCGCTCATCACACCTTGTCTAAGCATTCGGGAAAATGCACTTTATGCAGCGATATGCATCCCTTATGCCACATTATACCACAAATGTGCTAAATTTACCGAAAAACGGTGTCCCATCGATAGGATTTTGTCAGGCAACAGTCGCTTTGCTCAAACTGTCTTTCGTCCTATCATAAGTCAGTTGCATGCAGGAGCGAACGAACGTGTCTACATTGCAAAATACGACACCATTCGCTTCTACATGCACCATCGCGTAAATCAACCAATTCCACTGCAGAGGCAAGTACACTAGACGATGCTGTTCATGTAGTTGATCCTGTGGTTGATACAAGTCTTGTTCAATCCCATTTGAGCATTCCGCATGTGTCCGCGTATGTTATACTTGCCACTGCTTGGGTGTTGATTACATCGTCATCGCAACAAGTCGTCAAACTTCGAGCGGTTCGTGACCCAGGATCGACTCATACGTTTGCCTCACAAACCGTTGGGAACGCCCTGCGTACTAAATTGTACACCGCTTCTATGCGTATAAATTGAATCGGCCTTACAAAATCCGCAGCCGTAAAAAGAATAGTGAAGGATAAGAATGTCGCAGTATCGACTGACGCTCTCGTACTCGATAAGTTAACGGCATATGTTCCAAAATTCAGGCATCCAATTTCGCGCTGGCCTCATTTAGACGATCTGGATCTCGCGGACGGGCACCCGTCAGACAATACTACGATTCACGCGGTAATCGGTGCGGATTTATACGGACATGTACTTCGCGATGGGATTAGGCGCGGCAACCGTGACGAGACGGTGGCAGTCAGCACCATCTTCCGGTGGGTCCTTACCGGGAAGAGCAATACCACGACCGCACCTACCGAAGTACCCTTCATTCAGGTGCATCACATTCATAGTTTAGCAGATGAATTAAATTCGACAGTTGCACGCTTCTAGGAAACCGAAGAGGTTACAACCCAGCGACTTCTTTTGGAAGCTCACTCCCTCTGTGAGAGTCATTTTGTAAAAACATACTCGCGCAATCACGATGGACAATACGCAGTGCGGCTACCCCTACGCGAAAACCCATCGAATGCACTCGGTAACACATATCGATGGGCAGCCTACTGCCTGCAGTCGATCGAGAAACGTCTCGCTACTCGTCCGGAAGAACGAGCTGCGTACACCGAGTTCATGAATAACTATGAATCGCTCGGACATATGCGAATCGCCCCAATTCGCTCAGTTGATGAACTCGTAGTTTATCTCCCCCATCATTCTGTGGTAAAAACCATTAGTTCAACCACAAAGACTAGGGGTGGTTTTTAACGGATTATCATTATCATCTTCAGGCAAGTCGATCAACGACGTGCAACATACAGGTCCCAAACTTCAGTCAGACCTATCCCTTCTCCACCTCCAATGGCGCACATATAAGCATCGATTTGTGCTTGCGGAGTGACCATCACCTTAAAAACTGAGAAAGTAATTTTAATTATATAAATTGAAAAATTTGTTTACCATCGAACGAAAGGAATTAAAATTAATCTAATTAAAATTACTTTCTTAGTTTTTAAGGTAATAGTCAATCCGCAAGCACAAATCGGTGCAACAATGAAGGCCAAATAACATCTATTTAATTGAGTTCGATTTCCGAACTTGGTCCTATTTATTTCGCTATTCCAAAAATTTCTGATATATTAAATTACTTTCACTTAGGAAAAAAATTGCGGAAAATAACATTCTTACTTATTCGCACATATAAGTATGTGTATACTGCGGATATCGAGAAGATGTATCGACAAATATTGGTCGATACCCGTGATATAAATCTACAGCATGCTATGGCGCCGCAACCCGTCGGATGCAATATCCGAATATCAGCTGTTAACCGTCACGTACGGTACAGCAAGCGCCCCGTTCTTTGCGCTACGCGTCTTACGTCCGCTCGTCAGCGACGAAGGCGACGTTTTCCCGCTCGGACGGGAAAGCCTGTCTAATATGTTTGTCGACGATGCTCTGTTTGGCGCCGACACTGTCGAGGTCGTTATTGCGATCAGAGATGAGACGATCGCGTTGCTGAGCAGAGGCCATTTTAAGTTTCGCAAATGGTCCAGCAACTCTGTTGCATTGCTCTCCGACATAGATCCAGTGAATCAAGGTTTATCATGCGATAAGATGCTTCAGGACGATGATAGCGTCAAGATACTCGGTATCGCTTGGCGGCCCGCCACCGATACTGTAACGAATTTTTTTTTTTTATGATTGTCCCTGTTCGGGCCCCATTGTAACGATTTTGTTATGATTCTGGGATTAAAAATAATTTTTTGGCATGTGTAATTAATTTTATGTAAATAATTATTATTTTATATGGATCGGTGTTTCGTCCCAGTGCCCGTATTCTGCAAGTCGGTATCACGAACAACGTCGACGTTATGACAACTCCAACCAACCACGGTCCAGGATATTGTCGTTATCGACAGTAACGTTAACGTTACTGTTCATACCGACCCACAGAACACGGGCACAGGTCTGCTCACGGACTCGTCAGTTGGGCTATGTGAGCAGACCCTGCCCAAGACACGAAACTAATCGTAAATCGTAAATATATATAGTAAAATAAAGGATACTACTCACACACATCCCTACCGCGACGCGCAAAACCGGAACCGCCACCGATCCTTAGTGATCTTCTTCGCGACAAAAACTAACTGATATTGATGAACCGAGTTGATATTTATACGATTGTCATTGCAGGTTTGTAAACAAGCATAATAAATATAAACAAAACAATTGAAAGATTCCTTCCCTATCTCTTATTTTTCTTTATATTCCTCTATAATACCTCCACCTCTAAAGCATGGTGCATCATAACAAAACACACCGTTACAATACCTATGGTTTTACGCTGAATCTGTCTTCGCTATCGCTCACTACGAAAATAACGATATTATCCATGATCGCCCGGATTTTTGATCCTCTGGGGTGGCTAGCGCCGGTTGTTGTGGCCAAACACATTATGCAACTCTTATGGTCCTGTAACCTATCATGGGACTCTCAGTTACCCGCAGATCTTCAATCTGCTGGGGATGCGTTCTACAACGCTCTGCCCTCGCTTGCTGAAATTTCAATTGCACGTTGGCTCCATACAACACCAGCAAGTCGTATTGAACTTCATGGATTCTTCGATGCCTCCATGATGGCGTATGCCACAGTGGTATACGTTAGAACCGAATCGCCATCTGGTGAGGTTACCCTCCAACTGTTAGCGGCGAAAACTCGAGTGGCCCCCTTGAAACAATTAAGTATTCCGCGCTTCGAGATATGCAGAGCGGTAATACTAGCGCGACTACTTAGTTAGATCAAATCGATCCATCATTTCGCTCAGTGTCATACTCATTGTTGGACAGACGCTACGCCTGGCTCAGCGGTCGTTCCAACGAATGGCTTCGTCGCCAATCGTGACGCCGAAGTACACACGTTGTTCCCCGCCATCAAGTGGCATCACGCATCAACCGTCATTATTGTCGGGCAAATTGTTTTGCTGCGAAACGAGAACCTGCCCCTTGCGAAATGGAACCTGGTATGAGTCATTGAATGCTATCCAGGACATGATGGTCTGGTCCGTGTAGTGAAGGTGCTTGGAATATGTTCGCCCAATCACAAAGCTAGCTATGCTTCCGGTCTCGCTCGAAAATGACTTATAGCCAGCTTCCATTTAATCCGTTTAGCTTTAGTTTGTGTTGTGAAATGACCAGGTTAAGTTTATTGCGGTACGATACCGCAAGCGGGCGATATGTTGACGTATTCAGTGCAGCATTGCGTCAAAATCGTACTCGACGCACCATCTCTGCACGCGCTCGAGCACCGCGCCGTTGTGCGTCGAATACGCAGTTGTTGTACGCAGTTACCGACTTCCGCAATCTGAATTGCAATTTGAAATTCCCGGAAATTTTTCCAGAAATTGGTGCTGCCAAAAGACCGCATGCGGTGTTCGCTTTCCAAGTTCCTGGAAGGTTCCAAAAAGACTTCCGGGAGATAAGATCGAGAAAACCGCAGACACGTGTGCCTCGCGTGCGATTTTTTCCAACACGCTGATAACGAGTTTCGGAGTTTCTTTCACGAAATTCCCGATCAAACAGATCTCCGCCAAGTTCTTGAGCCGCTGCGAATAAAAAATAATCCGATCTCGTCCGTGAAACTGCGAAAAACCACGATTTTAGTTACGGTGTTCATCATTCATCCACGATTTCACCATCGAACACGTGCGCTCCGTATATCGTTTCTTACCACTTGTGTATTTTCACCTCTTCGTTACAAGTGTCGCGTTTATGTTATCGAAAATAGAATAGTCAAATAAAGAAAATAGAAAGTGTCTCTCATTGATTATTTACGCGGACCTACACGACCACGCATTGTCCAGGATAACCATCCGATAACAGCGAAGGATATTATCTAGGCGAAACAGTTTTGAAACACATTAGGGCCTTTCACTCCTACCTTTCGTGTTATTGATTCCCCTCCTAATTAATCATTTTTATAATATTATTTCTCACTTTCGAAAGTTCTAAAACAACGAAAAATCTAAAAGGAAACAAATATTTTTCAGTGAAACGCCGTCGAGGAGGACAAAAGGTTCATTTCTCCCAAATAAAGTATTTTCTTATTTACCCTTATTCCTGATTTTCCTATGTCATTAGTAGCCCTCACTCACCTAAAGGACCCAGCAATTCTAATGAGTTACACACCCTTTCACAAGTCAGCTAAATATCTCTTTCGAGATATTCACTGGGTTGTAACAAGGTGCTTTGTCAAGAAAATATTAATGTTTAGGTCGAACAGTAGTAGCAAACAAGGACGCTCCAATTTTGTATTTTCGCGCGAGGCGAGTCGGCAGTCGTACCTAGTTATCATGCGAAGTTCGCTTCTGTTGCATCGCGGCCCTCGGCTGATAAATATTTGCGAATCGATTTTGATTTTGACCGATAAGTGCCGGTTCCGCTTTCCTGGCAGATCTCCAAAATCCTTCGCAGAACGAGCATCGTATTTATTAAAGTCAATCCGCTTTTGATAAAGTCAACTTCCTTCAAACGGCACGTGCTCGCGTAGGCGTTAATCGCGTGTGTATCGCTTAGATTTCTTTTGAAATACACTTTTCTTCAGACTTTTCACGACGATTCCTTGTCCTTCCGCGTAAAAAATCTGAGTGATATGAACCAGCTTAAAATTAATGTACTTCTCTTCTTTTTGTGCAATTAATATAATAAGAAGTAATTATAATAATTGGTTCAAATTTGCAACTACTTAAAATATGTGTGGCATAAATTGTATTTAAGACGACATATATTAATTAATAGTCTAACTCATTTCACTATAAACCTTACATAACTACAAAAAAATGTTTGCTGAAGTATTTGTCAAATCCCAATATCTAAATAATATTAAAAATATTTCCAAAACTTGTAATGCAGAGAGAGAGAGCAATTTCTGCAAGATGTGTTCGACGATGTGGAGGTATTGCAAGTTCATAAAATCTGGCTAAAGCAGTTGTTAATAATGCAATGGCGTCTTTTGGATACCCCTGGTCCATGGCAGAAATCCCACAAGAGTACATTATCTTACACCTTGATATATTCCATAACATTTTAGCAATATTAATTTTCATTCCGCAATGTTTGCACATTACATAATTTAGATCATATTCATTTATGGCAATTATAGCGGTGCACTGTTTAGCCCAACATCTGAAAGATGAATTATACATTTCCATTAATACTGTGCTAATAACCAATGTCGATAACTATACAATGATAAAATATATTAGATGTAATATTATTATATTATTTAGTGCTTAATAGTTAATAAACAAATTTAACAGCAGACTTCTAGTTGAACCCTATCATAATTGTATAATTTTATCCTATAGTCGTATGCTAGTGCGGTATGTACTGCACGATACGCAGGTGTCACATTTTATGATGACCTGGTAAAAAGCCTTGTCTCATATACACTCAGTTTTCCATGAGATAAATGAGGTTCTATTCATAGACTTCTATAATATCAGTGAAGGAACCTCCTTAGCTCAATAGCTAAAAATCATGTAAATTTTTCAGATCAACTTATTTTGTTATGCAATTCAGTGAACCACCCATCATCAAATATTAATAATAACACGCCTACGATTTCTGTAATTATCACAATAATTCAAATTTCGGCTTCATTATCGGCGAACTTCCGAGCATATATGTACGAAAATGAGCATGTAACCTGATCATAATCTGATATTCTATTTCTAAAATACTAATAAAATGATTTTAAAAACGTTGGACATAATGAAAAAGAAAGAAAAAAGTAAACGCATTCCAAAATTTAATAAGTGCTTTTAAAAAACTAAAGAAATTAAGTCTCAAAAAAGAAATTTTTTTTAAAATAAAACATTGAGTTAATTTTAAAATTCTTATTATAGACAATATTTTTTCAAATAAATTTGTAAAGAGAGGAGATAGTGTTCGGTTTGGTTAAAAATAAACGCTAGTGCAACACCACTGTTCAGAAGAACAACAAAAATAAAATTATGTTTATTGTACGATAGAGCGAGAAAAAGTACGCGCAAATGCGTAGGGCACGTGTTACTTCTTCGATGAACAACAACATACTACCGTATCAATAATACATCGATCGTTTCCTTTCTTAGAGCACACAAGCCAACATACTCATGTCGAAGTGTATTCATTGAACCGGTATAGAAATTAAATTTGAACAGCCCCCCCCCCTACGTGAATGTGTTCGGTGCGCACTCTACCACGTTCATATTGTCGCGCATTAACTTAAATTTTTTATATTTCAATGCTTTTATAAAAACATCTGCGTATTGATCGCGTGTGTTTATATATTTCGTGCTGATAACACCTTCTTTTATTTTTTCGCATATAGAATTGTAACGAACATCAATGTGTTTGGACCTATGACGGAATTCAGGATTTCTAGATAGCCTAATCGTGCTTTGATTGTCTACATTCAAAATTGTTGGTCCAACACATTCATGTCTAAGATCCGCTAACAATTTCCGTAGTCATACCTTGTTGAAAATTTCGACGTCGTAAACGAAGTCAGAAACGACGTCGGAAATGAAGCCGGATTTTGGGATCGAAACCAACATCTCATCTGACGTCGTTTCCGACGTAGTTTCCGACGTCGTTTTCGACGATCTTAGCCCTGAGACACACTGGGCACAGATTGATAACTGCTTCAGCTTCCTGCGCACCACTACGTCCTACGTTGAAAACCAGACGTGGAAACTGAGTCCTTCTTCATAGTTGGGTACATCCTACCTCCACTGGTGAGGCTGAAGGTGTCTTCCTCGACTGACACTTGTCTTCGCGTAATCAGCGCGACTTGACACTCGTTATTCGTGGACGAACGGCGAAAATTTATCGGACAATTTACACGAGAGAAGTACGACGTAAATGAAAAGTACTACGTATATCAAAAGTACTACGTCCAAGAGACTGCTTGAGACTGCGCACGCTCGGGCGCGACGGTAACCCTTCGAGCCCGCGCGTGCGCGCTATCTCGACTCACGCAACGGAGGGGCGCAACGTAGCTGCCTCCAATCCATGAATCCGATTTTCGACAAATGATAAAAGTTCATCGAACTTAGGGTAGGTCTTTTTCGATCCGAGACCTATTATCCAATCTCTACGAAACGCGGAATCAAGTTTTGACGAGACGAGATATACTAATATCGAGTTCCATTCGCCAACTGGTTCACTGACCGATTGTAACGCTCCTACCGTCGCGACAAGTCGACTGTAAAAATCGCGAAGTTCGGACGCGGAGTCGCGGCGCAATGTCGGTAATGAAAAAAGTTCGCGAAGGTGATTTTTGACTATACATCTTTTATTTGCATAATGCGCTTCCAGTGCAATCAGGCTACCCCAGGAATAGTAATCGGGTCTGGGGCAGTATCTCGGAGCCACTTCCGCCAGAGAGGGGATCCGGAGGGACGCCTGCGAATACACCATCGCAATACGTGGGCGTCTCCCTTTCATGGAGATCCTAGGCGGCCCGGGCCGTTGAGGACGGCCGGGTACGTGCACTGCCACCTGCATGGGATAAAATAGCCTTTTTAGTCCCAGGGGTGGGAACTGCATGAGAGATTCTACGACGTGGCTTCCTCTCAGATTGTGGTCCTTCCTCCGCGCATCTGACTCGCGCACCTTCTTCCTTCGGCTTGCTTCGGCCGCTCCAGCTTGATGGCTTTTGAGACGAGAACGGAGCGTGGGCGGAGAATATATAGCATGTCGCGCGAAACTGTCAAACAAATGACGGCTGGTTGAAACCCAAATACAGCTTTTGATAAATATCAAATATGTTCTTGTGGCTCAGTGGTTTGCGCACTTGTTTCGCGCTTATGTAATCGCAAGATCGCGTCGCGACAGGTGGAAAATTTTTTTTTCGAATTCTATTTATTAATTCTATTTATTTTGACAACGATCTTTTCTTTTATTCAAGTCATTTTTTTTGCCAAAATTATACTACTCATATACTATATAAAAAATATTATTCAATAAATATTTATTACAACACTGCTTGTTACTAATCTAGGATGATTTTTCGAGATTAAAAAGTAAGTGATATACAGTTTGCAATTGTGCAGTTTTTAAATTTTAACGATTTTTTTATTCCGATATTATGTTACCCTTTTAATATTACCAATACCAGTACTAAGACACTGGTTTTTAATTGTAGCTTATATCATCTTTTATTTACTACGTATTTCAGCGCTGGTTTTTCATTATATTTAATTATTGATATAACTAACATAATACGTCTGATTATGTTAGCCGCATAAATGTATGTAGAATAACTGTCAGTTTTGTTACTTATTTCTAGATGTTAATGAAATATTTAATAAAACTAATACGATTTTTAATAGCGTGGTTACTCTTCAATAATTTTGACTAACTTGACAGCTTCAAAACCCGACAATTGACATACTCACGTGCAAACAAGAGAATAAAGGAACATGAACATATCAATATAAATATTAATTATAGTATAAAAATCATAGTATAAAGTTCCTTACATTACCCCCGTCTGGAAAGAATTGTCGACCCGACAAATATATCAAAGTATCTATCTGATGAGAACAAAGTATATATATTTGGAATTTTCATAACTTCCAATGTACATATACTCTGTCATGTTCTCATCCTTCTAAACAACTTGGGTGACAGTTTACAAGCTAAAAGCTGGAATTTAAATAATTATTTTTACTTAATGTATATCACTTATCACTTTCACTATTTCGAATAGATAGACTCTTCAAACAAAAGACCATTTGTAGAAGAGCATCGAAGAGCCATGATTACTGAAAAATTAAAATATTTACAGGTATATCAGTCGTCGCGCGTGACGGACAAATTCTAAGTACACTCCGGTTATATTAGTATAATATCACTAAATTTTTTATGGAGTCGGATTGTGATTGTCTGCTTGCATCGGTGATTGTCCTGGAGTGATTCGAGGAGTCGATCCGTCACTCCTGGACGAGGGCGGGTGGAGTTATACTTTTCATTAAGAAATTTCTGTAATCATAACGGTTAATTTTAAATTGTGTAGTTTTATTTCCAAATTATGCAGTTTTATATCACCTTAAATAGTAACAGTCGGCGCTAAAATGTCTCTAAAATCAGGAGGTAAGCAAGCATCGGCGGAAAATTTAAGTGCTTCGAAAGACCTAACGTACAAATGTTGTGGGAAAAAGAGATACCCTACATACACGTGCGTGATATGCCCCGCATGAAAAAACCATATATGATAAAAATATATGGTAAAATACATGGCAATATATGGACAAATATATGGCGCCATATGTAGATTTTTGCCGCTCTTTATATAAAGTTGAATATATGTAGATTAATATTGTTATATTATATTATGAAATATATGGTAATTTTATAAGACAAAATACATGGGTAAATTATATTCGAAAATGTATGACGAATATATGGAATTATACAAAATAATATATGGTATCAAATTGTTTTTTTCTGTAAATTTGTTAAAAAATTTATATGGTACATTATATTGTAAAATATATAACAATTATATGTACAAAGTATATGGGAAAAGTATATGAATAAATATAATAAAATATATGGCTCCATACATGATAGAATATTGAATATGATATATGGTACCTATATATGGTATCGATATATGGTCGCGATGGATTTTTGCCTTTATATATGACAACCCGAAAATCCAATTATACGATATAAATATAATAACATATAATGTTACGCCTTTCTTGTGCGCGAATTGCTTCGATCGGATTTTTTCCCGTTTGACGTCCTGAGGACGCAACCCGCGGCGAAATCGTCCACCGGCTAGCTTGGTGCGGCGAACTCCCTGAAGGGGACAAGGTCGTATACAAAAACGAAAAGTACAAGGCTGAGTATAAACAGTGCCAAAAGGGCCTTTATTGAATTCCTGATGGGAGACCTTTACAAATGTCGCGATTAACGCCGCTGTGTCTCGCGGGACACCCTGGACCGTCGCGTTCGCGTTCCACTCGCGGAGATAGGCTCTCGCATGAGCCCAAGAGAGCGAAGGAGAGAGAAGGACCCGAGAGGATGAATCCCGCCAAGTAATTCGGCCGAGCCGGTACTTACAAAATGTAGGTTTCCGTGTGTCCTGCGGTCGCCGATGTGTCTTTCCTCCTCCAGGGGGGAACGTCCGGACAGAGCCCTCAAGGGTCGGAGCTACCGTAAACGTGCCTTGGGGCACCCGTTTCCACCACGCTTGGACGCTGAATTCACCTCGACGGCGTCGCAAGACTCACTTCGCACCCTAGTCGCACGGTACTTTTTTGTTTTGCAAAAACCCGAGTTCTCGTCAGCGCGTGACGACGGTATCGCGGTTCGGCGAGGTCTGTCTTCTCTCGCGCCGGTCGTCGCCGGCGCGCGGCCCACGTGATCGGTCCCACGTGTTACGCGCTTTCTCTCTCTCTCTCTCCGTTCTCTCTCTCTCTCTCTCTTCGGTGCTTTTCGCCGCTCGTCGTTGCCCGGTGTTCCGCTCGGCCTCCTGTAACCAACCAGAACCATTAATACGAGTCGGTGCCGGCCGGAGCGGTTCATCGTAACGAGTCGTTGCGTCCGCCACGGGGACCTCGTTACAACTTCCCGCCCCCAGACGCTGAGTACCCGAGGTACCAGCTCGAGACCGAACAGCCTGGCGGGCACCAGTTAGGCTACAAAACACAAACGAAAATACATATGGCCACCTTGAGAGGTGTGAACGAATCTTGCATGCAAGGAAAGCCGGATAAAACCCAGCACAAAGGAGGGGAAGGGTTCATGAATTTACACTCCGGCTCTTCTCTTTTCAGATTTTATTTACGTGGCCCAGAAGGGGCCACGTTTTCACCTCCCGGCACGGAGGTCGCGTCCCTGCAGGGACCGGCGCGATACATTTCGTCGCCCTTCAAGGCACGTTGCTTGGGGCGGGTCTTCCTCTTCGCCCTCAGGGCGTGTCTTCCTGGGGCTGGTTCCCGGCGCGTTTGCGCCCCGCCTCTCGGTTTCGGGCGCGTTTTGGCGCCTCGATCGCGTTCGGCGCGGGGACACATTTACGTTCGGGGGCGGTGGCGCTCTCGACCCTCGCGGTAGCCCTCGAGGTCTACGTTCCGGGACAACTTCTTCCGCCTCTCGGGAGGGCGTACTGAGGGGAGCGGGCCGGGGAATCGCGGCGAAATTTTTCCTCGGGCGGCCCGGGCCGCGCCTCGCAGCCCCCTCCTGGGTCGGAACTGGAGGGCTTTCGGCTTCCTCAGGGAAGTTGTCGGGCGTCCTTTCCTCTTCCGGGGTATTGGTCACCGGCTTTAAGTCGGCCACATGGGACACGCCGTCGCTCTGACCGGCAGCGTCGCAGAGTTCGTACGACGTTCTCCCAACTCTTGCGGTAACCGTGTATGGCCCTACGAACTTCGGCGCCAGCTTGGCCGCGATTCCTTGGGCAGCCGATGAGAGGACGCGGTTTCGCTTCCAGACGCGGTCGCCCACCGCAAACTGGATGTCGCGGTGTCGCTCGTCGTAATAACGGGCTTGTCGCCGCTGTGCGTCTTGGGAGTTCACGCGAGCTTCTTGAAGTAAGGCTCGCAGGTGGGACATTCGTTTCTCCCACGCGCTCAGGGTATTCCCCTTTTCCTCCTGTCGCGCGACTCGGTCTTCTTCCCGCCTTAATCCAGGGGGTGCTTCCGGGTGGCGGCCGTAATTAAGCATCGCAGGGCTGAAGCCGGTCGACTCCTGTGTCGCCGTGTTATATGCGAAAGTGATTTCTCGCAGGGGCACATCCCAGGTGCGATGATCGCTCTCGATGTAGGCCCGGATCATGCTCTTGATGGTACGATTTACCCGCTCTACAGGATTCGCCTGCGGGTGGTACCTCGGCGTAAACTCTCTCTCTATCTTGTATTTCAGCAGGAGTTGGTCGACCGCTGCATTTTTGAACTCGGGGCCGTTATCCGAAAGGAATACCTCGGATGGCCCGAATCGCAGGATGACTTTCTCCTCTAGGGCCGACGCAATTGTCGGACCGTTCGCCTTCCTCAGGGGGAGGACTTCGGCCCATCGAGTAAACAGATCCTCGAAGACAAGGACGTACTCGTATCCATGCTTGCTGCGTGGAAAGGGGCCCATCAAGTCGCCGGCGACATATTGCCAGGGACGGTCGACTTCTCGGCGTCCGAGGAGTCCGGCCGGTGGGGTTTGCAGTACTTTACATTGTTGACACACCATGCAGTTCCTCACGTAAGTCGCCACGTCTTTGTGTATCGACGGCCACCAGTAGGTACGCTTTAGCCGGTCGTAGGTCTTCCGCTGGCCGAGGTGACCCGCGGTAGCGTCATCGTGGCACTCCCTCAGGGCATCGTTCCGTTTCTCCTTCGGGAGCACAAGCTTCCAGACTTCCTCATCGCCGATCAGGTCCTCGATGACGGGATCCGGGCGGTACACGTACATTTTCGTCCCGATGACCTTCCACCACGGGTGGTCCTTCGGGCTCTCCCGAATTTCCGCGTGCTGTCGACGGTACCAGTCGTCCAACAGGGTTTCCCCCTTCATGGCCTCAACGGCGTTGATTTCCGGAGCCTCTCCTTCGAACATTCGGGACAGTGCATCCGGGACGTGGTTCAAGGCTCCGTCTCGGTGCTCCACCTTGAAACTGTAGCCCTGAAGTTGTAATGACCACCTAGCCAATCTCCCGGTAGGATTTCGGAGGTCAAACAGCCACATTAGGCTACTATGGTCGGTGATAACCCGGAAGTGGTACCCTTCCACATACGGGCGGAATTTTTGGATCGCCCACAGGACAGCGAGGCACTCCCGCTCGGTCACGGAATAATTGCGCTCGGCGGCCGACATAGTCCGGCTCGCGAAGGCGAGCACCCTTTCGCTCCCTTCGACCTCCTGCGTAATTACGGCGCCGAGTCCCGTGTCACTTGCATCCGTCTGCACGACGAACTCTACATCGAAATCCGGCCGTTGCAGGACCGTCGCGATCATCCCCCTAATTCGTTCGAACGACGCCCAACACTCCTCCGTCCAATCATAGCGCACATTCTTTTTAGTTAGGCGCGTCAGGGGTTCGGCGACTGTCGCAAAGTTGCGCAAAAATTTTCTGTACCAGGAAGCCATTTCCATGAATCTTCTTAGCTGCTTCAGGTTCCTTGGCGCAGGATAATCCACGATGGGTGCAATCTTGTCCGGGTCAGGCCGGAATCCTTGTTGGTTCACCAGGACGCCCAAGTACTTCACTTCCTCCCTGCAGAAGTGACTTTTCTCCCGACTTACGGTGAGGCCAGCGCCCTGAATCCGTTTTAGAACGTATTCCAACCATTTTACGTGTTCGTCGAAGGTCTCGGTGACAATAATGATGTCATCGAGATAGGCGAACGCATGGGGCTCCAGTTCGGCTCCAATAAGCGAGTCCAGAAGAGCTTGGAAAGTAGCTGGTGCGCCAGTCAGGCCGAAGGGCATCCTCTTGAATTGGTAAAGGCCTTGGCAGGTACGGTGAACGCCGTCAGGGGGCACGCCTCTTTCTTCATACGGATCTGGTGGTACGCGTTCCTCAGGTCCAGTGTCGTGATGTACAGCGCTCGTTGCAACTTCCTCAAAATGGTATCCATATACGGTATCGGATACGCATTCGATTTCGTGACCTTGTTCAACTTACGGTAATCCACACAAAAGCGGTAAGTCCCGTTGCTCTTTCTGACCATCACGACGGGGCTTGACCATCCACTGGTCGAAGGTTCGATGATGCCTTGTGCCAGCATGTCATCTACTTGCGCATGCATGATCTCTTCGATTTTACGCGACACCGGGTAGTACCGCTGTTTAATCGGATTTGTCGCCGTCAGGGCGATGTCATGTTCCACCAAGTCGGTGCAGCCCAGGGTGGGCGGTTCTTCTCGAAGTACCCGATGCAGGGTTGCGTCGAGTCGTGCTCTTTCTTCGTCCGAGAGTCGAACGGTGCCTCCCGTCGGGGAGGGGCGAGTCTCTCCAGGGTGGAGACTAGCAATCTCCACCGGTATCGCGTCCTGTGCCCCTTCTACTCGTAGAACATTCTTCCGGGGATACAGGACCGCATCGAAGGCTCGTAGGAAATCCGCGCCTAGCAGGCACTCGGTGTCGAGCTGTGGCATGACTATGGCCGTCAGGCTCTTCTCGACGGGACCTACCCGAAATGGTAAGGTTATGTAGCCGAGGATCGGCGAGTAGGTGCCGTCCGCTACTCTTGCGCCGTGTCCTACGTACGGCAAGAGGGGTTCCCCGCAGTTGGCTGCGATGTGCAGCCCAATTGGCCCGATGGCTGTCCGGGCGGCCCCAGGATCAAACAGGGCTTGTATTTCGAAGCAGTGAATCTTGGCCGTGACCCACCATCTGCGGTAGTCTTCGCCGGGTTCAGCGCCTGCACTTTGGACCGGGGCGACCTCGGGAGATTCGTCTAAGCTTGAGGCCGTAGAGACCTCTTCCGGAGACATTGCGACCTCATCTATTGACTCCGGGAGGGGTTTTCCGAACACTGCGGGCAGGTATTACGCGTGTATCCGGGTCTCTTGCACGTCCAACAGGTTAGGTTCGCCTTCGCGTCTTTCGCCGCTGAGTCTTCCCTCCTGAACGGCGGTTTTCTTCTCAACGTCGGCGGGGAAGGGGGGCTGGACCCTTTCCTCGGTGTCCTTTCAGGAGACGTTGACTGCTTCTTCCACGGTATAGTTGGAGGTTTTGCCGCGACCCCTTCATCGGTTCTCCGAGGGGCCGTGCAGGCCTCTCGTAAGGTTCGCAATTCCTCCTGAATTGCCGCGAGGACCTTCTCCAACTGACTGACCTCGCTGTTGGCCGGCTTTTCCACGGCTGCCAGCTTGGGAGGGTTTGTTGACCTCGTTACAATAATGCACAATGTTACTTAGGTTTTTTTTTAAACTAAAAAAAAAATAAGAAAGTGAATTTATTAAATATTCTAAAATCCAAATAATTTAATTTTCACTTATTCAACTTTAGAGAGTACATATACGATATTTACCTCAATATAAGAGCACTTTGGTGTACTTTAAGATTTTAGAGAGTGCTCATAATCGAGTCTTAAGAACAGGTGAGGTTAGAAACTTTTTCCCATTTTTAAGCTAAAATAGTAAGAAATTATTTTTAAATAATCAAAATAAAGGAAGACATTAATTGTAAAACACTGTCATGTTAACTGACCTGTCAATATTAAAAATGATAATTAAAAAATCATTGTTTAAATAAAATATATTTCATATTTTTGTAAACATATTTGAAAGAAACGAATACAATTTAAAGTGAATGTTTTATTTATAATAATAGTACATATTACACTGGAATCCAGCAATTTTATATGATTCCAATAAGCACATTTTTTTGGCGCAAGAAAATTCAAGTAGAATCATTAAAATTTTCTTCATTTACGTCTAGCAATAATGTATTTTTTCGTCTTTCGTCGTTTAGCATGTTGTTAATTGCCATCCCAAATAATCCTTTCTGGTACTCTGGATACTTATTTCTTACAGATTCTGAAATGAAATGTTCTTTTTAAATTTCGTTTAACAATAATGAAGTGAACCTATCGTTTTTTATGCAAATATAAAAAGAATAAGAAAAGAAGGAAAATAACGCAAAAGAAAGGAAATGTTATAACCCTACTATCTTTCGATATAAAGAAACGAAATATATGTTTGTACAAACTGTTTACAATTTTCTTAGGAATAAATGATTTTAGATAAACTCAGTAAACTCTTATGCATTAAAATAATGAATTAACTGAATTCTTATGAATTACAAAAAAAAACGTGTACATCTAAATGTAAAAAAATCTATTTTGTTTATAAAAATGATTAAATTTAAAGGTTTAAACTTGGACTTTTTAATTTTTACTAAATTCTACTTAAAGTTGAAGTGAAAACCGAACTTTTAACTGCTGTAATATTTTTTTTTGTAATTAGACATTTAAAAGAAAATTCACCTTTTGATTGGAAACTTCAAAAAATCATATCTCGAAAATAAAATATATCATATTCAAATAAAAAAATACGTGTTTTTATTTCTTTCTCAAAAATAGAAAAAAAATAGTATGTCGAAGAAAAAATTGATTCTAAATTTGACATGGAAAATAAATAATAATAATAATAATAATAATAATAAATAAAATAAATAATAATAAATTACCCATATATTAAGAGTGTGTACACTCTAAATTGTCTTAAAGTGAAAACGACTTTAATTAAAAGGAAATTAATAGTCCAACCGATGGTGTCATGCGAAGTAAAAAAACACCTTCAAGGCACAAGAAAAAAACGTGGCCCCTACAAGCAGTATTTAAAATTTTTAAGTAGAACAGATATACCTAAAAGGACAGAGCGTTACTGGCATGCCAAATCAATAACCTCACCGTACGTACATTAGTAAAAATACTATTTTTAAGAAAAAAGATAGTATAATATACCTGTAAATTACTAATAACTTAACTCATTTACGCCTAAATTTTCAGCGAATTTGTATATGAATCTCAATATTGTCATGTTGGTAAAATTATTGTTTAAGACCGGTAAATTCATATCTGATTATTTCTTTGAATGCTCTTGCGAATGACGTATGAAAACACGATTTTTTATTCATAAATGTTTCCTAAACATCTTCTAACCTAATAGAAGACTGCTCTCTGTATTTTTCAAAAATATACTTTTGAACATATTAATTGTGTTTGATTTGAAATTTCTTGCGCCAAAACGCTATAAAATTACCAATTGATATAGATAAAAAAAACTTTTAATTCATTTTTATGTTTTGTAGGTTACAATCTTTATCGTTGAATAAGAATCCTGGTCAATGTTCAAAATATATTGAATGTGCGTCCCTTTTTTGTATACGGAATTATACATGCAAACCACTTTTGATATTTTTTTACTGCGTGCATTGATTTCAAGAAAAATATGAACTATTTATTACACTTCGGTTGAAATTATTCCAAATTTTAATATTTTAAAGTATACGTCCTTTTATCACCTCGACGATGTTTACATTTATAAAATTTTAATATTTTTCAATAAAACAAAATTTTTAACAGTGCATAATAATAGGAAAATAATAGTTGTTAATGTTAATATATAAACCTCAAAATTTTAATAATAATTTAATAACAGGCAGTTAATAATTTTAAAATTAAATATAACTATACAATTACGTAATTTATAGGCAACATGTTTTGAATGGATTTTCATCAGTCTCCACGCCAAATTGGAAATCCCTTGAGAACAGAATATCATCATTAAGAGAATCAATCAATTCTACTAATCATCCATGGAATGGAATTAACAATGAATATAAACCACATGCGGACAACGAATTCGAAGACTTAAATGGTCATAATCATCAAGTACATTTTGAACATACCACCCAGGACACTTGTATGAATATTTGCGAAAATAGTCAAAAAGAATTTCGTCAACCAGCGATTAAAAAAACAAATATCAAAATACCAATGAATCAGTTAATTAATAATTTACTTGCTCTTGCTACTAAATGGCGACGTAACATTACATGTACTGTCGCTTTAGATATTGTAAAGTTACTAAATATTTCGACTAATACTTCAGAGAACAAAAGTTCCAAATACTATTGGGAAAAAATTATAAATGAATACTCTCAAAACGTAATTACTCACTATATATGCGTTAGCTGTGGACATTATCTAGGCTCAGCAACAAACATAAAATCTGATAATTGTGCGAAGTGTTTTGTTAAATTCGATGCTGCATCACTTGAAGGTTCATTTTTATATTTATCATTAACAAACCAACTACGAGAAATTTTCGAAACATCTTACACGTGCAATTTGCATTCAAAGAGTCGCAAAAAAACGTGTAATTATGCCATTGAAGACATATACGATGGAAAAATGTATAAAAAAGCATTTCTGAAAAATGATAATATGATATCTATAAATTTTAGTGTTGATGGTGCACCAATATTTGATAGTTCAAATAGTTCGGCATATCCTGTGTTATGTACAATTAACGAATTACGACCAATTCAACGACGCAATAAAGTAATTCTCAGTAGTATATGGTTTGGAGCAAGCAAACCAAAAGATATGAATGCTTACTTAACTCCGTTTATCAATGAAGCACAAACATTATACACCGAAGGTTTTTCATACATATATAACGGGTATAAATACAACAAAAAAGTGATAATTTTATTAGGAATTTGTGATACCATTGCACGTCCCCTTGTGAGATGTTCAACGCAATTGAATGGTAAATATGGATGCGGCTTATGTCTCCATCCAGGTTTATGTGTAGACAAAGGCAAAGGTTACACACGAGTGTATCCTATAATTAAAGGAAATGCTTTCGGAGAAGGTTTAAGATCGCACAAAGAGACTTTGAGGCATGCTAATTACACCAACAAAAATTTTAAGAAAGGAATTAAACGAAAATCAATATTATGTAGCCTTCCAGGATATGATATCATCAATAATTTACCTCCAGAGTGGATGCATGCCGTAGGGTTAGGAGTCTGTCGACAGTTCGCCGGGTTGTGGTTTGACTCACGAAATCATAAGGAAGATTTCTATTTTGGACATATTATTGATGAGATTGATTTTCTTCTTCATTCATTCTATCCAACATCCGAATTTTCCAGAACACCAAGGCCTATGAAGGATCGGGTTCATTTAAAAGCTCACGAATGGATCGCTTTTTTGTTAATCTACAGTCTATCTGTATTGAAACTTTCTTTTCCTAGAAAGTACGTGGATCACTGGGCGTTATTAGTTGATGGGATTTCGATTTTAGTGAAAAAATCAATTTTGAAATCAGAATTAATTTATGCCAACCAGTGCTTGCATGATTTCATTGAAGGCGTCGAAACCCTTTATAAAAGAAAAAATGTGAGTTTTAATGTTCATTTGCTTGCACATTTGGCAACAAGTGTTGAAAACTGGGGTCCTCTTTGGACTCACAGTGCTTTCACTTATGAAAATTATAATCAAGTAATAAAAGGATACGTAACAAGTTCCAATGGAGTTGCAAAACAAATATGTGATTCATTCAGACTTAAATGTGTCATTGATCGATTATTTAATATATGTGAAAAAAATCTAGATTATCGTCAAAAGGAATATTTAGATGACTTACTACATCACAAATCTAAACCATCCTCTAATTTTCAAATTGGTAATACCGAAGTGTCAGGGAAACCGGTCATTCTATCTGAATTACCTTGGCATCAGTTTTTAGCGCTCCGACGTTTAAATGTTAAGCTTCAACCAACTAATCAATATGTTGTTTATAAACGATGTGTAATTGATGAAGAAGTTATTACAAGCAAGTCCTATAAACGCGGAAAAAAGCGAGTTAATTATAATGTTCTTTTGAAAGATGGTCGAATTTTTGAAATTCACACATTTCTAGGAGTAACAAATAGAAGTGAAACTAATTGTTACATGATCGGGAAGTATTATATATCGAAAACAGAGGCTTTAATTCAAAATAGGCGACTGGAACATTTGATTCTTCTCAAGAATAGAGATAACTGTTTAGTTGCAGTAAACACGGAAGAAATCCTAAAGAAAGTCGTAGTTTTCGAAATGACGAAATTAAAATCATACGTTGCATGTGTAAATATATGTGATTCTGATTTATTAACATAAAATTTTTGTAATTGTATATAGTTGTAAGGGTCTAACATTTTAGTATAATGTTGTACTATTATTAGAAATAAAACGATTAAGTTAAATTGTATTCGTTTCTTTCAAATCAATTGAATTATATAAAATATATTTTATTTAAACAATGATATTTTTCAATCTGTTTTTGACACTACCATTTTTATTACTGACAAGCCAGTTAACATGGCAGTGTGTTTCACGATTAATGTATTCCTTTTTATAATATTTTCTTTACTATTATAAAAACACAAATAACATTGTGCATTACATTTATATCGTATAATTTGGTATTCGGGTTAAGTCATATAAAAAGACAAAAATCCATCAGGACCGTATCTCGATACTATATATCATATTCAATATTCTACCATATACGGAGTCATATATTTCATTATGTTTCATCATATACTTTTCCCATATACTTTGTCATATAATTGTTATATATTTTACAATATAATGTACCATATACATTTTTTAACAAATTTACAGACAAAAAAACATTTTGATACCATATATTATTTCGTATAACTCCATATATTCGACATATATTTTTGAATATAATTTTCCCATGCATTTTGTCTTATAAAATTACCATATATTTCATAATATAATATAACAATATAAATCTACATATATTCAAGTTTATATAAAGAGCGGCAAAAATCTACATATGGCGCCATATATTTGTCCATATATTGTCATATATTTTACCATATTTATTATATATTTTACCATATATTTTCATCATATATGCGGGCATGAAAAAACCATTGAATTGCGTTGAACATCTCACAAGGGGACGTGCAATGGTATCACAAATTCCTAATAAAATTATCACTTTTTTGTTGTATTTATACCCGTTATATATGTATGAAAAACCTTCGGTGTATAATGTTTGTGCTTCATTGATAAACGGAGTTAAGTAAGCATTCATATCTTTTGGTTTGCTTGCTCCAAACCATATACTACTGAGAATTACTTTATTGCGTCGTTGAATTGGTCGTAATTCGTTAATTGTACATAACACAGGATATGCCGAACTATTTGAACTATCAAATATTGGTGCACCATCAACACTAAAATTTATAGATATCATATTATCATTTTTCAGAAATGCTTTTTTATACATTTTTCCATCTTATATGTCTTCAATGACATAATTACACGTTTTTTTGCGACTCTTTGAATGCAAATTGCACGTGTAAGATGTTTCGAAAATTTCTCGTAGTTGGTTTGTTAATGATAAATATAAAAATGAGCCTTCAAGTGATGCAGCATCGAATTTAACAAAACACTTCGCACAATTATCAGATTTTATGTTTGTTGCTGAGCCTAGATAATGTCCACAGCTAACGCATATATAGTGAGTAATTACGTTTTGAGAGTATTCATTTATAATTTTTTCCCAATAGTATTTGGAACTTTTGTTCTCTGAAGTATTAGTCGAAATATTTAGTAACTTTACAATATCTAAAGCGACAGTATATGTAATGTTACGTCGCCATTTAGTAACAAGAGCAAGTAAATTATTAATTAACTGATTCATTGGTATTTCGATATTTGTTTTTTTAATCGCTGGTTGACGA
Organism: Trichopria drosophilae; assembly: GCA_030407085.1. Lineage (NCBI taxonomy): Eukaryota > Metazoa > Arthropoda > Insecta > Hymenoptera > Diapriidae > Trichopria > Trichopria drosophilae. The sequence goes on along the minus strand of CM059583.1, from coordinate 105,561,731 downwards.
AATTCTTTTTGACTATTTTCGCAAATATTCATACAAGTGTCCTGGGTGGTATGTTCAAAATGTACTTGATGATTATGACCATTTAAGTCTTCGAATTCGTTGTCCGCATGTGGTTTATATTCATTGTTAATTCCATTCCATGGATGATTAGTAGAATTGATTGATTCTCTTAATGATGATATTCTGTTCTCAAGGGATTTCCAATTTGGCGTGGAGACTGATGAAAATCCATTCAAAACATGTTGCCTATAAATTACGTAATTGTATAGTTATATTTAATTTTAAAATTATTAACTGCCTGTTATTAAATTATTATTAAAATTTTGAGGTTTATATATTAACATTAACAACTATTATTTTCCTATTATTATGCACTGTTAAAAATTTTGTTTTATTGAAAAATATTAAAATTTTATAAATGTAAACATCATCGAGGTGATAAAAGGACGTATACTTTAAAATATTAAAATTTGGAATAATTTCAACCGAAGTGTAATAAATGGTTCATATTTTTCTTGAAATCAATGCACGCAGTAAAAAAATATCAAAAGTGGTTTGCATTTATAATTCCGTATACAAAAAAGGGACGCACATTCAATATATTTTGAACATTGACCAGGATTCTTATTCAACGATAAAGATTGTAACCTACAAAACATAAAAATGAATTAAAAGTTTTTTTTATCTATATCAATTGGTAATTTTATAGCGTTTTGGCGCAAGAAATTTCAAATCAAACACAATTAATATGTTCAAAAGTATATTTTTGAAAAATACAGAGAGCAGGCTTCTATTAGGTTAGAAGATGTTTAGGAAACATTTATGAATAAAAAATCGTGTTTTCATACGTCATTCGCAAGAGCATTCAAAGAAATAATCAGATATGAATTTACCGGTCTTAAACAATAATTTTACCAACATGACAATATTGAGATTCATATACAAATTCGCTGAAAATTTAGGCGTAAATGAGTTAAGTTATTAGTAATTTACAGGTATATTATACTATCTTTTTTCTTAAAAATAGTATTTTTACTAATGTACGTACGGTGAGGTTATTGATTTAGCATGCCAGTAACGCTCTGTCCTTTTAGGTATATCTGTTCTACTTAAAAATTTTAAATATTGCTTGTAGGGGCCACGTTTTTTTCTTGTGCCTTGAAGGTGTTTTTTTACTTCGCATGACACCATCGGTTGGACTATTAATTTCCTATGTATTCCTAAAATACTTTCTTAAATTATTTGAAATTCCTCATTACATAACCAACGAAGTTACAAACAAATGATGGCTATAATATACGCCATAAACTCACAGATACGAGGTGAATTTTATTTTTGATTAATTTTATTTGAAATCACTTTACAAACGGTTTGGCGAAACTTCTTTTACTTTTAATAAATAAAAAGTGAAATAAATAAATATGAAAATAACTTTTTTTAAAAACCTATATACTCAGTAATACATTGGATATTATTTATTTTTTATGATCAGATGAATACAAACAAATGAAAATACACAGACTTATATAATTCTGCATATTATCTTATATATTTTATCATGGATTTTCATTCGATGTTACTTAAATGCTAAAAGATATATTGCAAAATACCCATTTTGATAAATCGAAAAATGCGGCTTTACGGATATGCGTCATTACTATTTCTTTTTAGTATATTGTAAAAATATAAAGAGTACACTTTAATTATAAAGTTACATAAAAAATAAAAGAGGTTTATAAAAACATACATAAAATTATGACATTATATATATTTTTCAATCTCTTATAAACTATACAACTTTTCTTATACAGGTTATAGGTTTTTTAAACATTTGTTACTTATAGTTTATTATAATACTTTTATTAAATTGTACACTGAAAGAAGCTGAATAGGAAATATTCATAAAATTATTGAAAATTTTACTATTTTCCAGTAAAGGTTTAAAAATACTATGAATTGGAATTTTTGTTAAGAATATGTAAAGATTTCTTAAAATATTTGCATTTTAGTCAAATGGCTTGTCCCCGGGCTATTGTTCTAATGAATAGTAAAAGACCCAATATTTTTATGAATATTTCCTATTCAATTTCCTCCAGTATATATAGCGACTAGAAATATCGAAACATGTCCCGTATGATTTATTTACATATATAATTATACTGAGATTGATATCCACACGATTCCTTAATAAAAGATAAAAACAATGCAGATTATAATAAGTAAAAATTGTAATTAAATTATCCTTTATCATAAACTGATTATTAAAATTTGAATGTAGTAGTCCTGTTAAAAGGAATGAAAGCATATGTGATATCAGTCATTTGTCACTTAGCTTCATTGCATAAAATTTTCATCCGTGTCAAGTAAATCATGGCGATGAAAAATAAGAAATTATTTGCACTCGTGCAATGGATTGGCGGAGAATATGACAAAACCTATACTCCAGGGGTACCCGTAGAATGGATCAACGATTTTGATGCTAGTACATTCGACATCGAAAATGAAGATCCTGATACTTCCTATGTTATGGAGTGGCGCGATAACGTTATGAAGACAAATCGAAATGCAAATTAATTTGATGCACGGGTGATTGCAGTATCGCGTAAGTATTTCAATATCCACGTTAATATACATGTTTCAAAATATTGATAGAAAAGTAATTAGTACTAAATATATTTATGGTTTGCAGATAGCGTAAAATTCTTGATCAAAAAAATGAAAAATCTTGATGGTGAAATGTCACCACTAAAACTTAAATTTAAAAAGGCAACGCTGAATAAATCAACCAAGATTAATACAAATAAGGTAAAAAGAATTATAGAAAATGAGTTACACGATCCGACATGTAGCCCACCAAAGGTATATATTTTTATTTGATATAAATTTACAAACCATACAAAAACCATTTATTATTTTTGCAAAGTCAAAACTATATTAAACCTACGTTAAAATATTTCGTTAAAAGTAAATATTATTTTAATAGTTGTGAAAAATTATTTACTTATGACAAGAAATTATTTCTGTCAATCAAAAAATTTATTTAAAATCATTAGCTTTAGTATTTTAAAAAAATGTTTCATTAATTTGATAATATTATTTATTTACAAACATTCTAACCAACATTTATTAAAATGTAATAAGCACATCAAATAAATATACAAATTATTTAAAATATCTTACGTTTTTTTTTTGGTATTTACTACATTAAAACATAATGTTCTTTACAAACTCATCTATGATAAACTTATATAGCATAAAAATAATTCTAATATAATTTTCTAAAATCTGTATTGAGCAATTATTATTTTCATAGCAAAAAAAGGCAAACACTCTTAACTCTCCATTGTCAAGTGAGACGAGCGAAGCGGAAAATGATACAGATAAGACTCGAAAACTACCATCGACATCTACAAGCCCTATAAATGAAGGTTAGATTTTACAATACAGTCTAGTATTCCGTAAATAATTACAACAGAAATTTATTTGGATAATAATAAATAATTTTTATGTGATATTTTAGAGAAGACATTTCTGAAAATTATTCTGACAGAGTTACTGATGAATTAAAGACATTAAAAGAAAATGAAAAAAATAATAAAAACATCGGAAACAACAATCCTGATGAGCAGGTTATGTACGAATGTAATAGTAACAAATATTGTAATTAAACTAACATTATAATTTTTCTTGTAGATAGAAATTGGTCATGTCGGCAGCGGAGTATTTATTCCGATAAAAGCCTGGAAAGCTGCAAATGCTCAATCAAATTATCAAAGGATGGGAATTTCTTTAGTACGATCATTATTTTCTATTTCGGTTCTGTTAAAAAGTAATCTGAGAGGAAAACGGAGCAAAATCAACAGAAACGCCCCGCTTCGCCCAGGACTGGATCAAACTATTCTTGATGCCATTGAAGGTTAGTCAAACATACACTCTAAATTTTCTTGAAGTGAAAACCACTTGATTAAAGTGAATTTCACTATAATATAGTGCAATTTCGGCCATAAAGTGGCTGTATTTTCACTCATTTATAGTGAAATTAACTTTAATAAAGTCGTTTTCACTTTAAGACAATTTAGAGTGTACACACTCTTAATATATGGGTAATTTATTATTATTTATTTTATTTATTATTATTATTATTATTATTATTATTATTATTTATTTTCCATGTCAAATTTAGAATCAATTTTTTCTTCGACATACTATTTTTTTTCTATTTTTGAGAAAGAAATAAAAACACGTATTTTTTTATTTGAATATGATATATTTTATTTTCGAGATATGATTTTTTGAAGTTTCCAATCAAAAGGTGAATTTTCTTTTAAATGTCTAATTACAAAAAAAAATATTACAGCAGTTAAAAGTTCGGTTTTCACTTCAACTTTAAGTAGAATTTAGTAAAAATTAAAAAGTCCAAGTTTAAACCTTTAAATTTAATCATTTTTATAAACAAAATAGATTTTTTTACATTTAGATGTACACGTTTTTTTTTGTAATTCATAAGAATTCATTTAATTCATTATTTTAATGCATAAGAGTTTACTGAGTTTATCTAAAATCATTTATTCCTAAGAAAATTGTAAACAGTTTGTACAAACATATATTTCGTTTCTTTATATCGAAAGATAGTAGGGTTATAACATTTCCTTTCTTTTGCGTTATTTTCCTTCTTTTCTTATTCTTTTTATATTTGCATAAAAAACGATAGGTTCACTTCATTATTGTTAAAAGAAATTTAAAAAGAACGTTTCATTTCAGAATCTGTAAGAAATAAGTATCCAGAGTACCAGAAAGGATTATTTGGGATGGCAATTAACAACATGCTAAACGACGAAAGACGAAAAAATACATTATTGCTAGACGTAAATGAAGAAAATTTTAATGATTCTACTTGAATTTTCTTGCGCCAAAAAAATGTGCTTATTGGAATCATATAAAATTGCTGGGTTCCAGCATTTCAGTGTAATATGTACTATTATTATAAATAAAACATTCACTTTTAATTGTATTCGTTTCTTTCGAATATGTTTACAAAAATATGAAATATATTTTATTTAAACAATGATTTTTTAATTATCATTTTTAATATTGACAGGTCAGTTAACATGACAGTGTTTTACAATTAATGTCTTCCTTTATTTTGATTATTTAATAATAATTTCTTACTATTTTAGCTTAAAAATGGGAAAAAGTTTCTAACCTCACCTGTTCTTAAGACTCGATTATGAGCACTCTCTAAAATCTTAAAGTACACCAAAGTGCTCTTATATTGAGGTAAATATCGTATATGTACTCTCTAAAGTTGAATAAGTGAAAATTAAATTATTTGGATTTTAGAATATTTAATAAATTCACTTTCTTATTTTTTTTTTAGTTTTAAAAAAACCCAAGTAACATTGTGCATTATATTTTATTATATTTATATCGTATAATTGGATTTTCGGGTTGTCATATATAAAGGCAAAAATCCATCGCGACCATATATCGATACCATATATAGGTACCATATATCATATTCAATATTCTATCATGTATGGAGCCATATATTTTATTATATTTATTCATATACTTTTCCCATATACTTTGTACATATAATTGTTATATATTTTACAATATAATGTACCATATAAATTTTTTAACAAATTTACAGAAAAAAACAATTTGATACCATATATTATTTTGTATAATTCCATATATTCGTCATACATTTTCGAATATAATTTACTCATGTATTTTGTCTTATAAAATTACCATATATTTCATAATATAATATAACAATATAAATCTACATATATTCAACTTTATATAAAGAGCGGCAAAAATCTACATATGGCGCCATATATTTGTCCATATATTGCCATATATTTTACCATATTTATTATATATTTTACCATATATTTTTATCATATATGGTTTTTTCATGCGGGGCGGCCATGTTTATCATGGTAGTTGTTCTGATAGAGATTTGAAATTCACCGAAAAAATTATTGGAACTAGTATCGTAAAATGTTGTGGGTCATCAATAACGAAATGTACAGACGTCAAATGTATATTGGCTCGCGAGAATTTAAACAAAGAGATACAAACATTAAAAGAAATAATACAACAAAAAAATTATGAACTAAATATGATTCAAAAGGAAAATGCAAAGTTAAATGGAAAAATAAAGATGCTTGATAATAAGTTAGATGAAAGTATCTCAATACACAAAAGTGACGATGGAACCAACTATGAAGAAAAATTGCAGTTTGAAAAAGATAAAAATGCCTTGTTATCGGAAATTAATCAAGAAATTAAATATAAAAACAAATTATTAACGGAAAAAGTCAACAACCTTACTAAGACATTAGAAGAAATTGATAAACCGAATACTAGTACTGTTCGCGATCGCGCATCGCCTGCCGCATGGGTGTCAAAATTGGAACTAGAAAATCGTGGTAATCAATTTTTCTTGAGTAAATTGGGTCAAAAGGCCCGCCGGTAGTGGGAGTTCCTCGCGCTGGCTCGTTTTCTGTCGAGCAGAGTTTCCCATCTCTCAAAATCGCGGTAAGTGGTTCTTTTCGCAATTTTCGCGGTGGTTCCGGTTAGTCAGTCGCGTTCACTTTCTCGCATGGAATCGACACGCACGTTTTTCTGTCGCGCTACGAAACCGACATTTTGGTCTTTAAATTCGCCGATCGGCAAACCAGTTAAACGCGTACAAGCTGCGCCGTGCTCGTGTGCGAATTGTAAAACTCTTGTGAATGAAAAGTTGCCAAAATATAATTTTGTGAGCCTAAACTCTTCATCTCTTCTCCCTTTTTTTTTAATCCAAGATCTTCGCCCAACCAGCCTGTAACCCGGCGCTGAAGACGATCGTCCTTCACGATCGTCCACGCGAACAATCTGGTCCTTCGAGCCGGATACTCAGGATTCGAACGATTTTATGAATTAAAAAAAAGTGAGATCGAAAGTGAATTAAATAATATAATTTTTGTTTTGGGTTTATGAAAAATAAATTGTGGAATTGAAAGTGTTGTGTGCAAAAGGAACTATAACAACGACGCCATATTGGAACGCGTCGCGTCCCTTTGCCCCAAGAAAGTGCATTCACATATTCAAATCGCGCGCGCTGCGCATATTGGACATTGTTCATCGTGACGTCACTTGAGTCGCCTCCCTACTTTGGTTGGCCCATTCAGCAACGGCGGACCCCTCTACACTCGCCTGTCTCCCACCAGTTGCCGGCTCCAATGCAGACAGGGTAGACGCAACGCTCCTGCTTCAGTCGGAGCCATCTTGGGAACGGCTCCCCACTCTACCGCTGTACAACGACCCACCACGTGATCGCCGCGGATACCACAGGTGAGATCGAGCCAACGCTGACGAGGTAGTTCCCGCCATACTGTACGCCTGCCCCCTCTCGTTGGCAGTGTTAATAGCCAGAAACAAGACTTCGGCGTGACATCTGCGTTTGAAATACTCTGCTTTATGCTGCAATTGTTTGAATTCATCGCGCTAAAAGTGAAACGACGTTTCCTCTTCTCCTTTGTCAAGGCTTTTACTTTACTAAAGGAAAATTTCAACGGTATTGCAATATTTTTCCGTTCAAAATTTAAATTTTGCATCACCATGCCAGATTCGGACTCCTTTTCACTAGCCCTCCCTACTAAGCATTCTCGTGCGACGTCGCCGGCTTCGTTATCGCGCATAGTCACTATGCAATTAATGCAATTCGAAAAGCTCAAACGCGTTTGTTTAACGATAGATCCCTTAACTTCGGGAACGATAACTTCGGCACAAATAGACAATTTGCAACACAAACTTGACACTGTTTGGTCATCATGTCGTGAAACGCATATCGATATTTTGTGCGCGAAATCTGATACGGCACCGTTGGTAGAAGAGTATCAAAATGAAAACGAATTTTCTTCTAATGAGACGATGTTTTTAAACTATTCAGATAAGTTGGCGGCCCTCATCAGTAATAATGTGGCGACCGTACAAGCAAGGCCAACGGCGGCCATGCCTCATACGCCACTGGAGCGGATTCGAATCCCAATGTTCTCGGGTGATCGTAAGCAGTGGCCGAATTTCAGGGACCTCTTTTCCTCCTTGGTAGTGAATGCGCCTGGGTTATCAGCGGTGGAGAAGCTTCATTACCTGAAAACGAGCCTCTTGGGCAACGCGCTGTCAATCATCTCCAACGTCGACGTGGTCGAAGGTAATTTCGCGGCAGCGTGGAAATTAATTTATGATCACTTTCAGGATGTACCGGCCTTGATCACGGCTCAAATTGACAGACTACTGTCACTCCCTTCTGCCAAATCGGGGAAGCCCGCAACGGTCGAATCGCTCATTCTGCAGACCAACGAATGTCTTGCAGCATTACGCACATTGGGAGAACCGGTGGACCAGTGGAGTTCGTTGCTACTTGTATTGACGCTCAATCGTCTCGACGAAGTGACGGTCCACGCATGGCATGAGAAGATGGGGAAGACAGAGGTCATGCCCAAATATTCTGAATTGGAAACTTACCTCAAGCATCGTCTGCAGTACCTATACCAGCAGCATGCAGAAAAACGCAACGTAGCGGGCCATGCAGGGTCTTCAACTCAGCGGCCTTCGACGGGTACGTCTTCACGTCAACGGTCCCCAACGATGAAGCCCAAGTCATTTTCATCGAATCAAACTTCTAACCTGGCTTCACCGCAAGAATTGAAGAGGACTCGTCAAAAATGTATCGCGTGCAATAATGCACATCCCTTGTATTTTTGCAATTTATTTAAAACATTTACGCCGTCTACGCGTTACGATACGGTGAAATGCGCTAATTTATGTTTCAACTGTTTAAGGTCAGGACATCCTCCGAGGCTGTGCAGCTCCTCCAAATGCAGGCAGTGTGGGCAGTCGCATCATACGCTCCTGCACGCATATTTCGCCCCCCATGAATCTCGGGATACGGGAACTTCTGATCGACCTTCTGACCGATCGGAACTGGACAATTTGCCTACTGTGGCATCTCATCACGAGGTGAGCCATAAGCCAAGAAGCACAACAAACTTACTCGCTACTGCTTGGATGCGAGTTGAAGGCAACGGACGTGTGTTGCGGCTGCGAGCACTAATCGACCCGGGATCTGAGTGTTCCTTCATTTCGGAGCGGGCTGCTCAGCTTCTACGGGTGCCACGTCATCGCACTTCGGCCACCGTCACCGGTGTCGGGGCTAACGCGTCATTGCGAATAAAATTCGCGACAACTGTGTTCGTGATACCGAATGTAAAATGCGATAGAGACACTCTGACTGTCAACGCGCTTATCGCTCCGAAGCTCACCGCCTACGCACCTTCTTCTCAGTCCTCGGTTAATTTAAGTCTCGCGTTTAAAGACATTCTTCTTGCAGATCCGAATCCTTATACCTCCGATCCGATAGATGTCATCCTCGGTGTTGATATTTACGGAGATATTATAGCAAACGGGTTATTACGACGCAAAAATTTACCTGTCGCACAAAATACCGTGTTCGGTTGGGTATTGTTCGGACCGGTATACTCGTCGACTTCCGATCCTCCGATTACGATGCATGCTTTACACGCGATATCCAATGTCGAACTTAACTCTAGTCTGCAGCGATTTTGGGAAATCGAGGAGATTCCCGAAACAGCACGGTTGTCCGAAGACGAAACCCGCTGCGAACAATACTTCACCGACACGACGAGACGTGACGAGACGGGCAGGTACCATGTGCGTCTTCCGTTCAAGCGAGATCCTCCGCTCGATCTTGGCGATTCTTTCACGCGTGCGAAATGAATATTTGAAGCAGGCGAACGACGACTTTCACGACAACCGCAGTTAAAATTAGAATATGATTCGTTTTTGCAAGAATATTTGGATCTCGGTCATATGTCACGTGTTCCGCGCGATCCCAATAGGCCGAATTATTATTTGCCTCATCACGCGGTAGTAAAGTCTACCAGCTCGACCACCAAGTTGCGGGTCGTTTTCAATGCGTCTAGCCCCAGCTCAAATTCTAGGTCATTAAATGATAATTTATTAATCGGTCCAAAATTGCAGCTAGATTTCGCTTCCATTCTTCTACGTTGGCGACGTAACCGATACGTATGCTCTACAGACGTAGAGAAAATGTTTCGACAGATTCGCGTGCACCCTGTCGATGCCAATTATCAACTTATACTTTGGAGAAGTTCCCCACAGCTTCCTCTCGATACCTACCGCCTCGATACGGTGACGTACGGTACAAGTTCGGCCCCCTTCTTAGCATTGCGCGTGTTGCATCAACTCGCCTTTGACGAACAAAGATCCTTCCCTGAAGCTAGTCGGGAAATTCTAGATAACGTTTATGTAGATGACGTTCTGTTCGGTGGGCCGACCTTGACGTACACAAAGCAACTTCGCGATCAAATTATCGGACTCACCCGTGCAGGTGCCCTCAATTTGCGCAAGTGGACATCCAATTATCCGTCCCTTTTGTCGGATCTACCGAAGGAAGCGTGCGATATCGCACTCGATAAAGAATTTTTCGATGAAGCTTCCGTCAAAACGTTAGGCATTCTCTGGAGCCCTTCTGCCGACATATTCCGTTTTCACCATGAAACTTGTTCTGAGTCAACGTCATGGACGAAAAGATCGATGCTATCATGCATTGCTAAGCTCTTCGACCCTCTTGGCTGGATATCGCCGGTAATAATCCAAGCCAAAATCATTATTCAACAAATGTGGTCGTCTCACTTGGGTTGGGACGATGCACTACCCAAAGATACCCTTGAGGAATGGCTCGCATTTATTCGTGGACTACAGAACCTCTCTCGAATTTCCATTCCACGTTGGATTCGTACCGACTCCACGGAATGTTACTGCGTATACGGATTCGCTGATGCGTCTGAAAAAGCGTACGCAGCTGTGATCTACGTGGTGTTCTCGTCAAGTCAAACTTCCTTCCTGCTCACGAGCAAGACGAAGGTCGCTCCAATTAAACGACTAACCGTTCCACGCCTGGAACTTTTAACAGCTCACTTACTGAGCAAACTCATCAAATGGAGTCTGTGCGCTCTCCAGGACAATCCTTCTTGTGTGATAGCCTGGTCGGATTCGACCATCGTATTGCACTGGCTTCAGAAGGACCCGTCACTTCTCAAAACCTTCGTGGGCAATCGAGTCGCAGAAGTGCAGGCTACTCTGCCAAAAATTACTTGGCGATATGTACCTTCGGCTGAGAATCCGGCCGACTAGGCCTCAAGAGGATCCCCTTGCCTCGAATTGGCGTCTAATGACCTCTGGTGGCATGGACCCCCTTGGCTCTCTATGCCCCACTCAGAATGGCCGAAACAACCACCATATCTCGCCATCGAGTCAGACCCTGAGGAGAAGCGTCTTGTTTGCTTGACGTCACAGGTTACCTGGAGTTTTTCCGAACGTTACTCTTCATGGGAAAAACTTATTAGAGTCACCACGCTATTATTTAAATTCAAACGCCTGACGCGTCGAATACCGCCGACAGGTATCGATGATAGACGGAAGGCAGAACTTTTCTGGCTACGCACAATTCAAGAAGAATGTTTCTCCTCAGATCTCCATCGATTGCGAGAACGATCGAGTTTGTTAAGATCGAGCTGTATCCGCTCTCTTGACCCATATCTTGATGAGGATGGACTTATTCGGGTTGGTGGTCGTCTAGGTAACGCCCTAGTTGCCCAAGAATTTGCACATCCGATTATCTTAGCAAAGCATAAACTTCTAACCTTACTTTTGCAAGAAACGCACATCCGAACCCTCCATGGTGGCACCTCACTGATGTCTCGCGTTCTACGGGAGCGATTTTGGGTGATTCGCGCGCGAGTATTACTGCGGTCTATTGTTCACCACTGCACCATATGCGCACGACAACGAGCAGTCCTCAGCACGCAAAAGATGGCTCCCTTGCCGCTCCCACGCGTACAGCCATCTCGTCCATTTTCGCATACGGGCATTGATTATGCAGGACCCTTCTCATTATCGTCATTTGTAGGCCGAGGCCAGCACAGTCGCAAGTGCTACATAGCACTGTTTGTCTGCATGGCAACACGAGCCGTGGACCTAGAATTAGTAGACGACTATACCACTGCCGCTTTCCTGAGCGCTTTTGATCGCTTCCGCTCTAGACGAGCAACTCCATCTGCGGTTTACAGCGACATCGGCACAAACTTCCAGGGTGCCAGTGGTGAGCTTAGTCGACGCTTCCGAGCAGCGCTTAGCGACTCGGCGATTGAACGATACATGTCCCAACAGGAGATTTCGTGGCATTTTATCCCACCTTCCACACCGCACATGGGCGGAATGTGGGAGAGCGGAGTACGTTCCGTGAAATACCACCTAAAACGAGTAATTGGCATTCAAGTCCTCAGCATACTCGAGTTCACCACTTTGATTTGCAAGATCGAGGCTTGTTTGAACTCGCGACCTATCGCGAGCCTATCTCGCGATGATGACACTCTCCGTTATTTAACACCCGGACACTTCCTAGTAGGTGTTCCTCTCTTAGCTCCTCCTGAACCGTCTTTAATGTCTGAAAATCAAAATCTGCTCAAGCGGTGGGAGCTAGTCCAGAGGATGACCGAACACTTTTGGCGTCTCTGGCAAATCGATTACCTCCACACTCTTCAGAAACGTCATAAGTGGCATAATGATCAACCTGACCTACAAATTGACGATATCGTCCTCATCCAGCAACCGAATCTTCCCCCAACTTGGTGGTCGTTGGGTAGAGTAATAGCCGTCCATCGAGGAACGGACGGGCGCGTTCGTGTATGTGATGTACGTACGGCCAAAGGAGAAGTCTCATGCGGAATTCGTAAGCTCGTACTCCTGCCGGTGCACGCAGATGATATACCAAGTTAGTTATTTAGTTCTGGTTAAAAAAAAAAAAAAAAAAACCGTAAATTTAAGGTTCATTGTTAACGTTAGTTAATACTTAGGAACATAAGGATTTTCTCTCTTTTGCGTCTATCGAACGTATTGATTCGGAAGGAATCAAGGCGGGCGGGATGTTCGCGATCGCGCATCGCCTGCCGCATGGGTGTCAAAATTGGAACTAGAAAATCGTGGTAATCAATTTTTCTTGAGTAAATTGGGTCAAAAGGCCCGCCGGTAGTGGGAGTTCCTCGCGCTGGCTCGTTTTCTGTCGAGCAGAGTTTCCCATCTCTCAAAATCGCGGTAAGTGGTTCTTTTCGCAATTTTCGCGGTGGTTCCGGTTAGTCAGTCGCGTTCACTTTCTCGCATGGAATCGACACGCACGTTTTTCTGTCGCGCTACGAAACCGACATTTTGGTCTTTAAATTCGCCGATCGGCAAACCAGTTAAACGCGTACAAGCTGCGCCGTGCTCGTGTGCGAATTGTAAAACTCGTGTGAATGGAAAGTTGCCAAAATATAATTTTGTGAGCATAAACTCTTCATCTCTTCTCCCTTTTTTTTTAATCCAAGATCTTCGCCCAACTAGCCTGTAACCCGGCGCTGAAGACGATCGTCCTTCACGATCGTCCACGCGAACAAGTACGTTGTTTACAAACATGCAAAACTCATATGCTACAGTTGTCCGTAACTATAATATAAACAGCCCATCTAAACAAGTTAAGCGGAATATACCCTGGATAATGATTAAACCGAAGATTAATCAAGATTATAAAAAAACTAGACAGGCAATCACTAATAAATTAAAGATAAGCGATCTACATGTAAAAATAAACGCAGTTAAAGAAATGTACGGAGGCGGAATGAAAATCAAATGTACTAGCGAGGAGGAAACAAACAAATTAGAAAATAAAATAATGAGCAATCTATCAAATGACTATGAAGTTTCGGTACAAAAGTTGTCAAATCCCAAAATAAAAATAATAGGTATTGAAAGTGAATACTCTGCAGAGGAACTGCAAGCTGCATTTTTTAAACAAAATTTTGAAAATCCAGAAAAAAGTGATTTCAAAGTAAAGTATATACAGAAACATGGGAAATTCTCAAAGTTTACATTACAGCATTTGTTGAAGTAAGTCCTAAATGTTTCCAATACATAACGGCCACGAATAAGATATACATAGGATGGCAAAGATGTAAAGTTTTTGAAGATTTTAATATAAGTAGATGCTATAACTGCTGTAGATACGGTCATAATGCAAAAAAAATGCCAAAATAAAACTGTATGATGTTACTGTGGCGAAGAACATGAGTCTAGAAACTGTACGAACAAAGAGAAAAAGAAATGCGTTAATTGTGAAATAGCAAATCACAAATATAATAAAAATGTGGATGTGAATCATACCGCGCACGACAAAAATATATGCGAGACTTACAAATTTTGGAAGCAAATACGAATCGCGTCCACAAATTATATTAATTGATAGATCACGACAGCACTTAAATAGCAAATAAAAATGGCTATTTTTATAAATCAACTCAACGAACAAGGTATTATAACACGTTCTATAAATTTAAACGATATCGAATTCGTAACAAATCGCGATAAAAATACATTTTCTGTATATCATGTCAATATACGTAGTATCGAAAAGCACTATGAAGAACTTGAGGCATTGACTAAAGATACTTTACATCATGTCGATGTCATTGTTTGTTCAGAAACTTGGAAAATAAAAAACCTAAATTGGTATATTTTACCAGGCTAGGCACATCCATTATAATAATAGTAAAAGAAATAAAAACGATGGTGTTGTATATGTAAAAAGTTGTCTTAATCATCAAGTGAAAATTATAAACCTTACCGAGGTAACCTTACAAAAAGTAGAATTCTGTTTTTCAGACAATAGTAAAATATACATTACAGCATTATATAGATCGCCAAGTACAGATGCAAACCTTTTTATTACAGAATTAAATAAATATCTACAAACTACGAATTCAGAACACATAATAGTAGGTGACATCAATATAGACATAAGAAATCATATGGCTAAAAACTGTAAAAATACCCAAGCTTTAAAATGTGTCAATTGTACATACAGTAATAATGACTATGGAATGCAAAATGATACTAACCATGCAGCCTATGATCTGATAGAGTGTCCAGTTTTGAAGAAAAAAATTAACAAAATTATTAATATAATTTGTAGTAGTTAATACTACGGATTATCCAATTCGACCTACGACACCGAAAAGTATTGGTAAAATTGAACCAAGAAATGACTACACTGATCGATCTACTAAGGAATCAACATCTGAAACCGTACACATCGCCTCTTCAGTAACATAGTAATAGTTTAGAGACGTTTTAGTTTAGTTAGAATTTTTATGGATATAGAGTGTAATAATATTGCAATTATTGAACAACAAAAGAACGATCTTTTTTCTCTCAATAATAGTCTAAAGTACAATGAATTTTTAATAATGCATGTGAATATAAGAGGAATAAAAACGAATTTTCAACAATTGGAGATTTTTGTCGAGAGCTTGAAAGTGAAACCTGACGTTATCATTTGTTCTGAAACATGGTTTTTGACATATTATAAATATTTTAAATTAAATAATTATACACATTATTATAATAATAGTGGAATAAATAAAGCTGATGGAGTTATAGTATATATAAAAAAATAATTGTATTGAAACGACTACGGTTGAAGAATATGGACAAATTAAATTTTTATCTTCCACAATTAAAATAGATAATAATAAAATGATAAAGTTAACTGCATTATATAGAAGTCATGATATTAAAAAACAAGATTTTGTACATATCTTGAATAATAATTATTTAAATGAGAATAAAGGAATAGAGAACCATTTTATAATTGGAGACTTTAACATTGACATATTGAGCCTTGATATATAATCATAGTTTAGATTTGCTGAATAATTTTTTAGAAGCTGGATATAGACCATATTTTAATAGTGTTACAAAGCCACATGGCTGTAATTCCTCTACTGGTTCTTGTATCGATAATTTTTATATAAAATCAACAATAATTGAAATAAAATCAATAAAATATAATAATCTTTTCAATGATCATTATCCACTATTTGTCTCTATGAAAACTGATAATAATCATTTAAATACTCCCACATATAACACTTATATTGATTACATTAAGCTAGATGAGTATTGCAAATATGAGAACTGGTCAGTGGTTACCCCAATGTACGATGTTAATGAAGCTGCCGAATTTATTATCAGAAAGATTACCAAGATTATAGAGAAAGCCACCGTTAAAAAGAAAAAAGCACATCCCCTATGGAAATAAAAATGGTATGTTTTCGTTACATTTAAGCATGATTCCGTACGATTACGTACGATTTGGTACGTTTAGGTACGTTTTGGTTACGATTCGAACATTTTTACAGCATTATACAGAAACGTACGCGAACGTACGCGAAGGTACGTTAACGTACGCAAAAGTATGCAAAGATGCAGTATCGTCCAGAATCCTACAAAAATGTACACATACGAGATAAAATGCATAACAGAATATTTCTAAACAGATATAAACGTACGTAAACGTACGTAAACGTACGCGAACGTACGCGAACGTGCGCGAACGTACGCGAAAGTGTGCACAGGTACAGTATCCTGTAGAATGCTGCAGAAACGTCACTTACGAAAAAAAATGGATCAAAGAATATTCCTAAACGTATACGTAAACGTACCCCTACTCGAAAAGGAGGATAGAAAAGCATAGAAAAGTATAGAAATTCTGCGTGATTCGTATGCTTTTGAATCCTATTTTTGGCACATAATGTAAATCTATCAATTCTTATCCGATCTGAATACTTCAAGTAAAGCCAATGTTAATATTTTTCTATTCCTTAGGTAAAATCAATAAATTTCTATCCCAATCGTGTATAGAGAATCAATCCAAATGTATCTCATTACACTTTTATCATTATGTATCCTAAAAATTTATAGAAATTCTATCAAAACGAATCAAAATGTAATTTTGAGATAATTAAGTTTTTGAGATAATTAAGAATTTTTAAAAATTTTAATGTGTAACAGAAATATCATATTACGTTACTAATAGTGATCGACAGTGGTAGACCAGTGGTCGGTGTCGCGCGCGATCGTTGTTTCTAGTCAAGTATTCTTGGTGGGGAACATTACTTGGATAGGTGACCGCTTGAGAACAACTTTCTTAAGAAAATTAAATCAACTAAAAAAAGTTAAAAAATATTTGAATTAAATAAAAAATAATAATAAAATTAAAAATAAAAAAAAATTTGTTTGTATACAAAGAGGAAAAAATTGCCCGAATAATATGAAAAAATGTATAAATAATATCCCTACAAAACGCGACAAATTTTTGGAATATTTGTCCAATGTAGAAGAATTGGTTTGGGTCATTTTTCTCCAAAATTACGTGAAAAATTTTGGACAAAAAATCGAAAAAAAATAACGGAAGAAAAACGGGCACCTATCTGGGATATTCAATATTCGTGCAGTCGGGCACGTTCCTGTAAATAGTTCCAAAATCTCGTACGTTTCTATACATGGCTGCGTATATCCGTACAAATTGCGTACGTTTGCGTACGTCTGCGTACGTTTCAGTACATATTCATATGATTCCGGACGTTTTTGTAAGAAAATATTTTATTACGAATGGTTGTTTGACATCTATAGCGTACAGTGCTGTACATCTCCGCATGCTTCAGTATGTTCTAGCAATTTTGTGTACGTTTGCGTACGTTTGTGTACGTTCGCGTACGTTTGCGTACGTTTCTGTACAATGGTGTACAAAATGTTCGAATCGTAACCAAATCGTACGCGAACGTACGTAAACGTACCTCACCGTACATAATTCTATACAGACGTACCGAAATTTGTCAAAAGCGTACGGTGAGTTGCGTTAGATTACCGTTGATTTTTTCCATACGGGATATTAAATGTAGGAAAAATTGGATAACACCAGCCATTGTAAATTCTTGCAAAGAAAAAGAAAGGCTGTACTTGGCTTTGAGAAAAAATCCTAATAATGAGAACGATAAAACCAATTACCTTAATTATGTAAAAGTTCTAAATAAAACTATTGCACAAGCCAAATATTACTATGAAAAAAAAATGTTTGAAGATAAAAAGTTAAACTCTAAACAACTCTGGAAGTTTGTTCAAAACAAACTAAACAGTAAAAATACTGATAAAAAAGATCATGTTCAACACCTCATAGTGGATGGCAAAAAAATAAGTAAATCGGAAAATGTAGCAAATGAGTTCAATGAATTTTTCTGTAATATTAGCCCATTATTACCGAACAAAATTAATACACCTTTTACTGACTTGAATAAAATCACAAAAATTAACCCAAAATCCATATTCTTAAAACCAACAAGCCAATTCAAGATTCAATCTATAATTTCAAAAATGGGTGTTAAAGCTGGAGCTGTTGAGAATATAAGCACTAAAGTATTAAAGAAAATTGCTAAATACATAAGTTCACCACTACAATATATGTTTAACTTGTGCATTGCAAAAGCAGAATGGCCATTCTCACTAAAAAAAGCAGTGGTAATACCTATTCACAAATCAGGTGCTAAAAACGTAGCAACTAACTATAGGCCTATATCCCTTATATCAAATATAGCAAAAATACAAGAAAAAATTATACACGATAGATTATCAAATTTTTTAAATGAATGTGGAATAATATCTTCCTATCAGTATGGCTTTAAGAAATTTGAAGGAACAAATGACGCTCTGGCTTTTGTTACACAGCATATTTATGAAAATCTAGATATTAATAGACCAACTATAGCAACATTTTTAGATTTTGCTAAAGCGTTCGATACAGTTAAACATGAAATTTTAATAAGCAAGTTAAATTCTTATGGAATAAGAGGATTACCATTAAAATTACTACAAGACTATTTGTTACATAGATATCAATCAGTAAGAATTTCCACCAGTTTTAGAATAACCTAAAACAACTTAATCATTGTAAAAAGATCACCAGGAAAAAAATTGTAACGTGGTTAACACAAGAGAAGACAGCTATTAATTAACAGCTATAATAGCGATTATCTACGAATATATGTACGCGAATCGTTAATAATGAAAAATTATGTGCACTTTTGCGTTAGCATTCTTATTATTTTTCTTTTTAAAATGTATACATTTTTTACGTACAGTTTATAATATTATATTATTTTATGTTTTGTTTTTACTATATTTTTTATATATATTTTTCTTATTTTTTCTTAGTTGTATATATTAAGCTAGGCCTAGCTCTACGTACAGGTAGTTATTACCTCTGTAGTATAGAGTTATGTTTTATAAGTAATTGTATAATATTGCTAGAATGAATAAATAAATAAATAAATAAATAAATATGTATGTGTCTTTATAATTATCTTAAAATCTTAAAATAATATTTAATCAATGTATGACGTTAATCTATTTACATGGGCTACTTTGTATTTTTCGTTAGGGATTTTATTAATTCTAAAAACAACTACATTCAATTTAATTTTAATAACATAAGGTCCTTCCCAATTAGATTGTAATTTCGGACATCTTCCTTTGACTCTACGGGGAGCAAAAAACCAAACTCTATGTCCTACTTCGAAAGAATTCAAATATTTGTTAGTATTATAACGTGACTTCATTTGGAGTGATTTCAAAGATAAATTTTCTCTCGTAATATCACGAACTAAATTTAATTCATCTCGCAATTCAACAACGTATTCTGGAAGTGACTTAATGTTGTCATTTGAAGAATATACATGTCCTCTAAGTGAGTCTAAAGGAAGTTTAATTTTTCGACCACATAATAGCATAGCAGGAGAAGACTCAGTGGTGTTATGTTTTGAAGAACGATATGCCAGAAGAAAATAAGGAATCCAAGAATCCCAGTCTTTTTGATGCTTAGAAACGAATTTGGAAAGAAAATCTAAAATTGTTCTTGTTCGCGCGGCATCCGCGACCGTGCCGAAATTGGTATGAGTGGCGACATCTGCGGGTGTTGCTAGACGGTTCGTTGCACTCGCGCTAATTAATTACCGATCATCGGGATCATTAATCTGATTATTTAAATCACGCGCGCAATAAACTGACCAGTAATAACCTTCGCGGTCTCGAAGGATCCAGTGGCGGTACCTGGTTCCGGAGGAGTTCTTCCTGGTCAGTCTGGAACCGCTCGCAAAAGGTCAGCCACGTGTGAACCATTGTCGCAACCTTTTGGAATTTTTCCAATTTGCATTTTCGCCGCGCCGCAAGAGATTCCTCGCGATCTCCGCAATTTTAGTTTAGTAGTCATTTAATGTAATTTAATTAGTGTAAATAAAGTTTATATAGTGTCAATTAGCGTTGACTCTGCTGCAAACCTGACCCGCGCCCGCACGCCAGAGGTCAGTGATTTTTATTGATAAAATCAGGGCCAGGAGCGAACATTTGGCGATCCTGCCAGGATCCTGCAGTGAGAGTTATACAAATGGTGACGTTTGAATCGCGAGTGAACACTAATTATTATTATATTTTGACAGTCAAGAAAAGTCAACGTTGGTTCTTTCGAAAAAAGTAACCGTGTGTGTGCAGTGCAGTGCTGTGAAATTTAACGATCGAATCAAATCTCGATTATTTCCGTCATCACTCGGCGATTTTTAAATCGAGTGAAGACCGCAGCTCCAATCGCGTTGAACCAGTGTGACGTCACTACGTCTCAGCTGTAATACTCGGCTCTCCTCGGCCGCGCCGAGAGATCACGAAGCGCCGAGTCCTATCGGTCCTATCACACACCACGGGCGCTACGTCACAGTCGTGACGTCAGCAAGAGTTGGGCAGTCGATCGGCTCCCTTCTTCTACCTTTGTTGCCACGGCAACCGCTCAAGGGCCAGTCAGCGCTGCTCACGGTATCGGCTACACCCTTTGTCCACTATGGATTGCAGATTAGTAGATCATTCCCTTTGATTACTGGTGTCAAAATCTTGTCACACCTCCAAACGCACCTTATAGGCGAAATCACGCGCCACTTAGGGGAAATAATTTTCCTTCGCACAATTGCGCGACGAGCATTTCTTTGCTTTTGAAGAGCCATTAATACGCGGCAATAATTATTGAATTGACAAGTGATTCGGCGCATTGAAATTGCATTTATTTTGAATTCGGTTGCAATTTCTGTAGTCTATTGTCGAATTACGTAAACAAGCGCAAAATGTCAAAACGCGCAGAGACAACCGACGAATATCATCAATTTGTGCAGCAAGTTGCTGCACAAGTAGCTGCGTTCGCATCGATCGAGCGAACTGTAAACGCGTTAAAAAAGCCGCTCACGTTGGATCAAGCACAGACACGCTTAAGTGTCATTGAGAAGAAGTGGGCTGAAATCAGCGAGCGTGACATCTCGATGCTCGAATTCAAGGGTTCTCCTGAGTGCCTCGAAGATGATTACTTCGCCGAGTAATTTATGGCCAACGGCGAAGATGTATACATCGACACTGTCGCCCAACTGACAGCTGTCATCAACAGGCTACACGGGTCAACACCGGCTACGCCTTCAACGTCAGCAGCGGGACTACTCAACGCAGATCGACGCACGCAAGTACCTGCGATTAAGTTACCGCGATTTTCGGGAATATTTTCAGAGTTTCGCGAACATTTCAACCTACTTACTGACATAGATCCCATAGTTCACAACTTAGCCTGCGATAAGGCGCTCCAAGAAGACGAAAGTCTTAAAATCCTCGGAATTGTATGGAGGCCTTTGGATGACTCTTATCGAATCCAGGTCCACATTTCCGAGTCTTCAGCCATCACTAAGCGCACGATCTTATCTGAGATCGCTCGCATTTTCGATCCGCTAGGCTGGATAGCCCCGGTTGTCGTTGTAGCCAAACAGCTTATGCAACGCCTATGGCTGTGCGAAGCAGGTTGGGATTCTATTCTCCCGAATGATCATAGGGAAACCTGGCTCTCTTTTCGAAGTGCATTACCGCACTTAGAAGCAATTTCGATTCCTCGGTGGCTTGGAACATCACCCACCACGTGGTATGAGTTGCACGGCTTCTCTGACGCGTCAGAAAAGGTGTACGCTGCGGTAGTCTATATCCGTGCGGAGTCTTCCAATGGCTCCGTGCAAACAACTATCCTCACCGCCAAAACTAGGGTCGCGCCATTAAAACAATGCACGATACCGCGTCTCGAACTGTGTGGCGCAGTGCTTCTAGCGCGCCTGTTAACGCACATTAGAACTGTGCCTGCGCTCATGCAATGTCCTGTACATTGTTGGACAGATGCCACGATAGTCTTAGCATGGCTGAGAGGATATCCAGCACAATGGAAGACTTTTGTGGCCAACCGAGTGGCAGAAGTACAAACGCTTCTACCGAACGTCACATGGCGTCATGTGCCAGGGCGTGATAATCCTGCTGATGTCGCGTCTCGTGGCATCTCTCCGTCAGAACTGACGAGTTGCAGTCTGTGGTGGACCGGGCTCTCATGGTTAGCCACCTCTGCTGACACTTGGCCCTGTCTTGAACCTATGCTCGATAGTAGCGCGCCATTGGAGCAGAAAAGCTCGGTGCACGTCACCGCAGCGGATCTGCATGGATTCGTGGATATTGCAGCCCGATTTTCATCATGGCCCTTTATGTGTCACGTATTCTTGCGCATCCTTCAGCTGTCCAAACACTGGAGAGCCGCCTCATTGCCGTCAGTCAACGGCCAATCCCACACCCACGAACTTAGTCGTGGAAATCATCGCATTTTCGAATTGATGCAATCGTCGGCCTTTCCACAAGAGCTATCCACTCTTCGGAAATGCCTTGCAAATCCCAACGGATGGCGCATTCCGCAGTCCGTTGAGCCCTTTACGTTGCGTCGTCTGAGCCCTTTTCTCGGCGAATTCGGGATTCTGAGAGTGGGTGAACGCCTTTCGATGGCTGATCTACCGCTCAGTGCAAAACATCCGGTTTTGCTACCTCACGGGCATATCGCACTGCTACTTACCCGTTATGCGCATCTTCGCTGTCTTCATGGCGGTATAACGCTGACACTCAGCACATTGCGGAGCACAGTGTGGATTTTGCAGGCACGCAGAATAGTAAAACAAGTTACGCATCACTCTGTCATGCCAGGCATGATGCACAGGCTCCCACCCAACTGATGGGCGCACTGCCGCCGGCTCGCGACGTTCGCCCACCTTGCGCCTTTGCCGACTGCGGCGTCGATTACGCTGGACTACTCCGATTGCGTTTGGCGGGCGGTCGCGGCTCTCGTTCACAAGCCGCATACGTCGCAATATTTGTTTGTATGGCGTCGCGCGCCGTTCACTTGGAGGTCGTGTGCGATTACTCCACACCTACGTTTCAGCGCTTCTGCACACGTCGAGGTCTTCCGCGCACTATGTACAGTGACTGCGGCACGAACTTTGTCGGCGCCGATAAGGAGGTGCGCGCCGCGTACCGCGCGACGTTAAAGTCCGATACACTTCGTATTCGGATTGCTGAGGAAGGCGTAGAGTGGAAGTTTATCCAGCCTGCTGCACCTCACTTCGGGGGGCTATGGGAGGCTGGGGTACGATCCATGAAGCGACACCTCAAACGAGTTCTAGGTCAGCACACTCCGACCTATGAAGAGTTAGTAACGCTTTTATGCCGCATCGAGGCATGCATGAACTCGCGCCCGATAGCTCCGCTGGCTTCCGACATCGAGGACTTAGAAGTTCTTCATCAATGCCATCCAGGCTCAGACGGATTAGTGCGCGTGGTAACGATACGTACCGCTACGTCGGAATATAAACGCCCGATTGTGAAATTGGCCCTTCTGCCACTCTCTATAGATGAGGATGCAAAGCCAGTCCCCAATTAGTGCTTACAATTAGCCGTATATTAGTCATAAGTGTCTTAAGTATTGTTGCGGTAGGTTACCGCAAGGCGGGCGGTAATGTTCTCGCGGCATCCGCGACCGTGCCGAAATTGGTATGAGTGGCGACATCTGCGGGTGTCGCTAGACGGTTCGTCGTACTCGCGCTAATTAATTACCGATCGTCGGGATCATTAATCTGATTATTTAAATCACGCGCGCAATAAACTGACCAGTAATAACCTTCGCGGTCTCGAAGGATCCAGTGGCGGTACCTGGTTCCGGAGGTGTTCTTCCTGGTCAGTCTGGAACCGCTCGCAAAAGGTCACCTACGTGTGCACCATTGTCGCAACCTTTTGGAATTTTTCCAATTTGCAGTTTCGCCGCGCCGCAAGAGATTCCTCGCGATCTCAGCAATTTTAGTTTAGTAGTCATTTAATGTAATTTAATTAGTGTAAATAAAGTTTATATAGTGTCAATTAGCGTTGACTCTGCTGCAAACCTGACCCGCACCCTCACGCCAGAGGTCAGTGATTTTTATTGATAAAATCAGGGCCAGGAGCGAACAGTTCTATTTAATCGTTCAACAACACCATTTGATTGCGGATAAAGAGGTGTAGTTCGAGTTTTATATATCCCTAATAAATTTAACATATCTTTAAAAATAGTTGATTCAAATTCAGGACCCTGATTAGAATGAATTTCCAATGGAATCCCAAATCGTGAGACAATCTGAGAAATTAAAATTTCCACAATTGTTAAAGCATAGCGATTCGGAATAGCAAAAATTTCGGGCCATCTCGTGAAATAATCGGTAATAACTAACAAATATTTATTTCCGGAGAAAGATTTTGGAAGTGGACCTAAAATATCAATTCCTAAACGTTCAAAAGGAGCCCCTATATTATAAATTTGAAATTCTCCAAAATTTTGTTTTGAAGGATCCTTTTTCGAAAAACAAACCTTACAAGATTTGCACCATAATTCAACATCAAGTTTATACGAAGACCAATAAAATCATTCTCTAATGCTAGCTAATGTTTTATTAATGCCAAAATGACCAGCAGTTACAGAACTATGTGCTTCCATTAGAATATGTTTAATTACACTTTTAGGAACAATAATTTGTAAAACACTTTTAGAATTGTCCGAAGATTCCCAACGTTTATATAAAATACCATTTTTAAGTTCTAACGAGTCCCAATATGAAAGATAAATCTTAAAAGAATTGCCAAAATAAGAAACAGAATTCCAAACAGGAACTAAATTTTTTCTTTTAGATTCCAGTAATAATTTAATTTCAGAATCATTATTTTGAGCATTTACCCAATTAATTGAGTTAGAAAAATCACAAGTAGCACGAAAAACATTTTTTGACTGTGGATTACATTTTTTAAATAACTGTTGGCATTTATGACAGTCGCATATCATTCGCGATAAACCTTCTGCATTTGAGTGATTTTGTCCAGGACGATATTCAAGTTTATAATCGAATTGGCAAAAAATTTCGAACCATCTAGCAAGTTGCCCTTCGGGATTTTTAAAAGATAATAACCATCTAAGTGAAGAATGATCAGATCTAATTATAAATCTTCGACCAAGAAGAAAATGTTTAAAATATTGAACAGATTTAACAATTTCTAAAAGTTCTCTACGAGTAATGCAGTAATTTCTTTCTGCTTAATTTAGAACCGAACTACAATAAGCGATATTCTTTCAGAGAATAAGCGATAACTCTTTCAGAAGAATTTTGTGAACTATCACTATCATAAACTTGAGAAAGTATGGCACCTATACCAAAATTAGAAGCATCAGTATCTAAAAGATTTATCAAATCTTGGAAATTGTATAAGAGGAGGTGAACTTAATGCTTTTTTTAGTCGATCAAAACTTAATTTAGCTGACTCGTTCCATAAAAATTGTGTCTTTTCTCCTGTTAGAAAATGGAGAGGACTAGCAATAGTCGCAAAATCTTTAATAAACTTTCTATAATAAGAACAAAAACCTAAGAAAGATCGAAGAATTTTTTTATTACCAGGAATTGGCCAATTAGAAATATCCGAAACTTTTTTGGATCTGCTCGAATACCTTGATCTGAAATACGAGATGTAGGTTTTCAAGATGTTTTTCAAAAGTTTGACTGAAGATAATAATGTCATCAAGATAAACTAGGCATATTTTTCCTATTAAATCTTTTAATACTAAATTCATTAGACGAGTGAAAGTTGCTGGAGCATTACAAAGACCAAAAGGAAGAACCTTAAACTGCCAAAGTTCAGAACCTAAGCAAAAAGTTGATTTCTCTCTATCCTCAGGAGCTAAATTAACCTGCCATTATCCACTCTGTAAGTCGAGAGTCGAAAACCATTTCGAACCAGCTAAATTTTCAAAATATCTTCAATTCAAGGAAGAGGAATAGCGTCTTTTTTTGTAACAGCATTTAATTTTCTATAATCGATACAAAATCTAATCGACCCATCTTTCTTAGGAATCAAAACGACCGGAAGAGCCCAAGGACCATTACTAGGCTCAATAATATTTATTTTTTTTATTTTATCCATTTCTTCATCGATTTTCTTTCTATAGTTGAAAGAAACATGACGAGGACATTGTTTAATTGGAACATGAGAACCAGTGTCTATTTTGTGAGATAATAACTTACAATTTCCTATATCTAGTGAATTTGTTGCAAAAACATTTTGGAACTCAAATAAAAATTTTGTAATTAATAGTTGTTGTCTTTCATTGAAAGATTGAGAAAAAGAATCAAAAACTTGAGATAAAAAATCTGGCAGGGTATTTTGATTATTTTGTGAATTATTATTTAAATGTAAAGAATTTTCAATAATTTTAAACTTATCTTTAACTATTTTTTTAAATGAAATTAATAATCCAGATTTTTGTAAAAAGTCTGTACCTAAAATACAATCGACTTTAATATCTGAATAAACTACATCTAGTTTTAAAGAAAAATCAGCTATCGAAATAATCACAGGTTTTATGTATTTGTATAACATTTCTGATTGATCGGCAGTAAATAAACGAAAATTTGTGTTTGAAACCAAATTGGAATTTGAAGTTTTATTTAATAAATGGGAATTTACTATAGCAATATCCGAGGTGTATCAATTATCATTTTGCATTTTATAGAATCAATATTACCATTAACTACAATATTCGAACCACTAATTGAATCAGTAAAAATTTATTTAACCTCAAAATTATCTGAAAGGAGGGTGTATTGTTGTTGAGCTACGTGATTAATTGCTGACAAAGAATAACAAAATTCGTCAATTTTATTGTTAAAATTAAAAGTTTCTTTAGAGTTTGCTGCATACTCATTATTAGTACAAAAAGAAAATAATGTAGCCTTTTCAATAACATTTTCATATTTCATATTGTCATTAATAAATAAAGCATCAGCTTCACCAATTTTATTAATAAATAAATTTTCAGCTTTATCATTCCCATTTTCATTGTTATTATTAATAAATAAATCGTTGAGGTAAAACAGGAATTGTAGTCATCCTGATTTAGGTAGCTTTTTTCTTGACCGCTAGTATTAATTAAGACTGAGACTAAATCATATGGGATTTGAATCTCTTGACTCTTTTCTTGGTTATGTCGGTCCCATGAATAAAACATTAAAACAAAATTACTTTAAAAGACGTTTCGGCACTGTGATGTGTGCCATCTTCAGTTTTATTGTATCTATAAAAAATATTTTTGACAATCAGTTTTTACTTTACATTAAGTTATAGATTCTAGAAGGTAAAAAGATTAAAACAAAATTACTCACTTAAAGTGAAAGGTAGACGAAAATCTCGCAACGTGACATGTAATATGACACATAGAAGTGTTTATGAGAGAAACGAGAGAACGAGGAAAGTCTTAAAGACCCGTTAGTACAATTATTATCGCTTGAAATCAAAAAGTTTGTACATAACATATTGTAGGAGACTTACAAAAGGAAAGAGACGAACCAATCTTTTTATCGCTTGGGCAGATGATGTACCATATTTCCTTGTATGCGACCTTTCACTCGTATCTCTCACTGTCACTTGTACAAAGTATGACTATAATTAGAAACGCATATTTGAATGACGTTGCGTAAATTAGTAAGTCAAATGTTACCAATACATCTTTGTAGTATCCTGGTACTACAAAGTTTTGCATTCATACACGGTTATAACGCTTGGAGCCCATAGAGACGATATGATCAAAGAGAACAATATAAACAAAGAAAACCATATACACACGCGACCACGGCTAGTAAGCATGAAGATACATTTGTATGTAATGTATTAAATAATACTTAAATAAATCGTTATTTTCACTTTTCCCATTTTTATTATCATTATTAATAAATCATCATCTTCAGTTTTCTCTGTTTCAATATCATTATTAATAAATAAATCATCAGTTTTATCATTATTATTAATAAATAAATCGTTATTTTCATTTTTTTCTTTTTCATTATTAACATTAATAAATAAACTTTCAGTTTTATCATTCTCATTTTCAATATTATTAACGAATAATTTTTCAGTTTTACCATTGTCAATATTACTATCATCGTTCACAAATTCATTACGAACATCAGGGAATGTTTCAACCCTAATCTTGTTTCAATTTGATTGAAAACAATTTTAATTTGTAAATACAGTCTGATTGGGAAGTCTACTTCGTCTCAATTGCCGAACGTTATAATGAGATCTTTGATTTGGTAAATTAAAATTATCGTGAGTCAATTTTATCCCCAAAAAATTGACTCTAATTAGTTTTCCGTCTGAAAATTTGAATTACAAGGGCAATAACGTTATGTGTGTCCAAATTCGTTGCAAGTCCAACATTTGATTTGATTTGAATTGTAATTTTGTTGTGAATAATTTTGATAATAATTTGATTTTGACAATAGTTATATAGTTTGATAATAAAAAGAAAGATTCTCGTTTCTCATTTTTTATCGTATTAAATGTGGATTCTAAATTTATGGCTGTAGTAACAGCAATCTGTAAAGATGACAGACTTTCAATTCGTAAAGTGTTTTCGATTTTATGATCGCGAATCCCTGAAATAAATTGACGACAACAAATCTTATCGCGCATTTCAACTGTACTATCTGGGTACGCATAGCGTACCAAATGTTCTAAATTATCCGAATAAATTCGAAATGATTCTAATGAGTCTTGTTGTCATGAATGAAATTTATGAAAATGAACTTCCGAAAACTTCTATTCCCCGAACCTGTATCTAATAATCTAGTTATTAATTCGAAATTCTGCAATTGAGATGGGGGAATTTTTTCAATAATTGATTCTAGCGGGGCCGCGAAGAAAGAAGAGCAAATAAGTTGCTTTATTTTCATCAGACCATCTGTTATGAGAAGCAATAACATTAAATTGTTTGAGATAAATATCCCAAGAAATATCTCCAGAAAAATAATCGGGTTTTATAATATTATGTGGAGGAAGAAAATCATGTGAAAGAGAAACAGGGGCCGAAATACTAGCTAAATGATTTTGAGTAGGATTGTAATATGTAGGATACATATCTTTAATTACTGAACGAAGTTCTGTTCGAAGATTTTCCATCAGACGCTCTTCTAATTATCTCAATCCCTCGGGAATCAATGTCGGGAGATTTGGAACTGCTGCAGTAGGAAAGGATGTAGGTTGAAGGTTATGGACAGGAAGTGATGACAAAGATGGCGTAAGAGTTGCCAAGGAAGCATCCGGACGACGAGCTCCATCCGCGACAGGAGTCGAGGATTGGACAGTGGAACGCAGCGTGCGAACGGCGGACGCGCGGGAATCACCAATCTTCGAAGTACCACGTCGACGACCAACTGCCAAGGAATCGCGACGACGACCAACCATCGCGACACCAATCACAACTTCGCGGAATCCGAGTAAAAACGAAATACCGCGGGAATCGGGCAATTACACACCATACGTGGAAAAAATCGCGACACTTCTGACACCAATTGAAGTATTTAATAAAACTAATACGATTTTTAATAGCGTGTTTACTCTTCAATAGTTTTGTACAGACTAACTTGAGAGCTTCAAAACCCGACAATTGACATACGCACGTGCAGACAAGAGAATGAAGGAACATGAACATATGAATAAAAATACTATTTATAGTATAAAAATACAAGTTCCTTACATTACTATCTACTTCATATCAATAAACATTTCTCATTACAGAATACTCTTTTATTGCATTTTGTTAAAAAAATACACAGGTCGACCAAAAATATTGTCACTATTGGTTATTGTTGCCATTAAAAACATGTGAAATTAAAACAATAAAAAGTTGCTTATAAAATGGAATATAGGCTGGTCCAGCCAGTCAAATGATTTTTATTCGCTCCATGCTGTTTACGTATGCACAGAAAATCAGTTTTCATCAAAAAGTAGATTAACTAGAGGTAATCATTACCCGCTTTTAAAGTACTTTATACATTATTTCGAAAAATATACAAAGTAGAATTTAAAAAGTGATTTTCAGAATATACTCATATTTAAATATTTTCAGCCTACATGTGTTGTACTTCAATATAGTATTTTGTATTTCGAAGGGATACCTAAAAAATATTTATTCAATTCGGATTTACACAGCATCGTTACGCTACCGAATACGGAAAGTTAACAGGTAAATTGTAATTATAACCAGACATTTTTTTCTCGCGTTAAAAAAATAACGTCATCGGGAAAAAATTTATAAGATGTATTTTTCATCAAAGTATATTGTCAAATTTTTTCAGATTTTTCAAAAAATTGGGCCGTTGTAAAAAAAAATAAAAACTGGAGGTTTTGCTATTTTTTTAACTTTACGAACTCAAGTGCCCTATATTTGCATGATATTTATCGAGCAGTTAGTTATATATAATCGCATAATATAAAGATATACTAATTTTTCCATTCTACACTCATTATATTGTAACGAGATTCGTCATAGATCTCACCCCCACCTTCTGTAAATTCCCCGTTTTCACCAGAAAAGGATTACTAGGACGCGGATAAAAGAAGATTCGAAGATCATCCTGAATCGCCGCGTATCGCAGAGCGTCACTACCATAATTGCTTCCCCTATTCAAATATGTACATCCTCTCCCCTCCCCTCCCACCACCCATCCGTCAACTGCAATTGTAGCGGTTGAGCAGCAAGTACCAATTTCTCGAAGAAGCGTCCGCTCGTGTGAGAACTCTTCTCTGACACCTTCGATGCGCGAGCCTCCCCCCCCCCCCTTTTTTGCCTCTCATATATCACCAAGCCGTTGGATCGGTGCTCCGACGATTGTTGCCTCGAGGCGCGAGAGCCTGTTTCCATTTCTTATCCCGACCATGGCGACCGCTCCGTTAGCCATTCGCCTCCATCGTGCGTGCATGCATCCCTCGCACGTTCTCGACGCACGAGCCCTCTCCCGCTGGATTTGTCCATGTGGCGTCTTCTCCTCGACGTTCGTCGCAACTGCAACACGCAAGGAGCCGATGCTCGCATCCGTTTCCCCACCACGGCTACGCACTCGCCAGTCGTCACAAGTCGTTCGAACGACAACCGGACGTTCCATGCAGCGCGCCCGCGCGCCGATGACCCTTCTTTCGTTCACCGGTAATTCGCAGTCTGACTGATGCAGCCGTCGCGTTGCTGCGTACGTCTCACTCTCTTCCCCTCTGTTTGTGCGTGCCTCCTTGCACGTACGGCAACTCTCGCTGCCTCCACCACTTCATGCCCGAGTTGACAGTCGTCCCTCCGCAAAAGTCAACGGCAGACCTTATGCCGCGTTCTCCAGTGGTTGCTGTCCAAACAGCACCAGTTTTCATAAAAAGAGAGACGATCTCCCGTCCGTCCACGCTCTGAGACGCTCAATATGTTGTTTCTCTCTCTCTCTCTCTCTCTCTCTCTCTCTCTCTCTCTCTCTCTCTCTCTCTCTCTCTCTCTCTCTCTCTCTCTCTCTCTCTCAAATTTCGTGGTGCTTTTCTTCCACCGCATATCAGACTCACACTCGTCAACGCATTAGTCATCCCACATCTTGATTACGCATCAAAGTGTACAGAAAGTTTTTTGCAGATATCCTAATCACAAAAGATATATCAAACTGGTGGCAGAAATATATTTTATAACTTTGACCTTCAGGTTAGGGCAGAACACAATATCTTCGTTTTTGTGGGAAAGGTAATGAATGAATATCACACGTTAATTACAGATATGACTAGCGTATATTCACTTTCAAAAAATTCTAATTACGCGATCGCAAAGGGGTGAGAGGTTCGGAAAAATCACCCGACGGTAGAGTGTCTTAAAAAATAGACCGGAATCACTTTTCGGGGCACAACACTTATCAACACTCGCGTTATCCGCACGAAAGGGGGGTACAAAATCAAGTAGGGGTCCTGGGTTCTCACGAAGTCGGAGTAGAAGTCTCCACGCAGAGCTCTAGGGGACACTCGCCCTTGACGAGAAGATCGCTGACGGCGAAGGTGTTGCCAATTGCCCCAAAGGGCCTGGGACTGCGAAGGCCGTGATGGGTCGACTCTGGGGCGCAACGGGGACCTGGAAATAGGCCTGGCTGAGATCTAGCGTGGTGATACACCGAGCGCGACTCAGCCGAGCCAGTATTCTATTCATGGAGGGGAGGGGGTAGGCGTCCTTACGGGTGATTTTATTGACGTCCCGGAAATCCACGCAAAAGCGGAACGTACCGTTGGACATCTTTACTATCACCGGGTTGCTCAACCACGGACTTTCCGCTCGTTCGATGACACCTTCTCGGGCCATCTCATCGACGGCATCCTGTGCGACCTTGAGCATGTAAGGGGACAGGAGTCGGGATTTTTGACGAATTGGGGGGTGGTGTTAGACGTCTATGCGGTGCTCCGTCAGGTGGGTTACACCTAGGGAGGGGGTGCGTCCAGGGGGGTATAAACGATTTAGAAGCTGTCTTAACGGGGGTAAGCTACTTGGGACGGGGCGATCAATCCTACGCAATCGTACGAGGCATGTGCGTTGACCGAAACATCTTTTTCTTCTAATACTCTGGTTTTCCCGCTCGACCACGTTCCGTTTTCCGTGTCTAGCTTTATTCCAAATAGACGCAAAAAGTCCATGCCAAGTACGCATGCGTAGTCGAGAGGCGCGACTCGGATCTCAAAATTCTCTATTTGTTCGTTAAGGGTGATTCGGAGGGTTACTAAGCCAGTAAGGGAGACTAATGATCCGCGACTCGGACTTGCTCGCTTGTCTTTTTTAAGAAGGGGGCCACGAGTCTTTTGTAGGTAAGCCCGAGATACGACTTAGAAGCGCCCGTATCTACTAGGGCTCGTATCTGGGTCCCAAGCAACGCCAAAGTTATGAATGGACGCGGACCAGCGTCTAACAGGGACACGGAAGGGGGAATTGACTCTACGGACGCGAAGGGTTCTGAAGTGGATCCATGAGGGGGTGACCGGGGGAACAGGTGAGACTTCGTAGATTGGCGCGTCACGGGGGAAGGATTCGATTTCCCTCGGGAGTCTGGGATATTAGGGTTTTTGAAACTTGTATGGGGGGGGGGCCTTGGGGACTCTGTCCCTCCCATTAATAGTTTTCCGAACGTTTCCGCGCGCAAGCGGGGCAATCTTTGCTCGTGCGTCCCGGATAACCGCAAACATAGCCAAGGGGATGAGAACATTCGCGATAAATGTGGCCCGTCTGTTTACAGTTGTAACAGCGGACCATTGGCTGCGGCTGGGGGGGACTCCTAGTGCTGAGGGGAGGGGTAGGTGGTGCGACTTCCGATAATGGAGGAATTCGCTTTGGGCGCGAGAACTGAGGGGTAGGGAGGGTCGTTGATGAAGGACGTCGGGGCGGGGGCGACGACTTCGGAGGTTTTGGGCGCGATCCTATTTGGGGTTCGCACGGGTGGGGGGCGCGAAAGCACCTAGTCGGGCGCGTTGGGGTATTGGATCCTCGGGATCCATGTAATTGGGATAGGTGGCATTGAGCGACCCATTGAGGACATTCCCAATTATCGGGCAACTTATCGCCTCATGTAGGGTAAAAGGGGGTAAGTCACCCCGCCCATCCACCGCGGTTTCCCATACAACTTCCGTGTCAGGGAACCGTGTTTTGATGGTACGGCGAGCGAGACGATCGCAAATGGCGTCCATTGACCTCGAAATCCGGATCCCTGCACGATCACAACTTCTGATGAGGTCGTGCAAGTCTAGGATAGTGCCCACTTCCTCCCGGATGGCTACTTACTGATCCGGAGTGGCTATTCTTCGTACAAGGGCTCGCAAGGGGGAGACATTGGTCGTTTCAACATAGTAGGTGACGGTGCCGTTGTGACTGTCACTATGGTCGACGTAGTAGTGGGGTCATGATTGTGGGGGTGACTGCCCCAACTCCGGGGTAAGTGCCAGGGGAGGGGCGTGGGGTACCGGTGGTATCCATTACTCACGCAGAGAAACACAAAAAAAAACCAAAAAGAAAGCAAAATTATCCAGCGAGCGCAATTCTCTAGATAGGAAGGGATAGGTGGGGGGGGGGGGGGGTCCCGTCACAAACAAAACCAAAAAAAAAGTATAGGCTATTCCACGGAGCACAAAAAGAAATGGTTTAATTAATCCCGGTTCTAGGGTGGGGGTAACGCGAGATTCTACCTCGCGACCGTATGTCTCAACAGAATCCCCTAGACCGAAGAAGGGAGAATAGAGAACGAAAAAACAAAAAAAAACTAAACTGCTTAATGTGCAGTATGCCAACGCCAAATTAGGAAAAAAAAGAAGGGAGGGGTTAGAACGTAAGCGAAAATTCAAAACCACAACAAAAAACAAAAAAAACTTTAACAATCACTCTAACCACGAAAAATCGACCGAGTTCGCGGCCCGTTCGCGAAAAAAAAAAACTAATAACCCGAAAATTTATTTTCATGTCTATATAATTATCAAATTATTATCACAGGTATCGGGGAATACTAGAGGGACAGGTCACAATAGGGTGGCAAGGTCAATTCGAAAAGTTTTTGTTATTTAAAACCTTTCGAACTCGGGTTGAGACAACTTACTATTTGTAGCTTTTATTTCGTTTTGGGTTTTTTGTATTCTGGGATTCGCTAATTATTGGTATACGGGAAAATCGAAATGGAATATTAAATGTTATTAAATTTAAAATTAGTCTAATTATTGGGGTTTTTCAAATTTATTACTCAGTGAATAATATCATTATCATATTTACAATTGAAAACGACTTTAGTTTCAAAAGTTTCTAATAATAGAAATGATACTCGAAAGGTAAACAAATAACGCAAAAACAACTTTATTATTTCCAGGAATATTCATCGAAAAATAAACCGTTTCTAATGAACGACTTCTTTTCGAAATTATATTATTTTCTTTCGTTGAACTTATTTTTACTTAGTCAATACAAATTTCCAAATTTATTTCCCATTAACTTAAAAATTTTTTTTTAAATGTAATTGAAACCTGCTAGGGATTCGTAACTAACGGGAAGGTTTCGGGGGAATTTCAAGGTCAGGATTTTTGCGGAATTCATTATACGTATGTGAAACGATGAAAAATAAAATAAAATGTGAATCTTCCCAATTTTTTATCCGCTTTAACAGGTTCAAGAGGTTAGGTTTCTTATGTCAGTAAGTGCTGACATTTTCATAATTCGCATAAAGCAACAACAGTTTTATGCAATTATACTAAAGTATAAACAACTGATCCACTACTCTACTAAAAAAAATTTCGGGTGAAAGATCACATGACATTCCATACGATTGTAAGTATCATTTATTGTAAGAATTAATATTCTCATATATATCACATCCAATATTTTGTAACTCATAGGATAAACACAATAAGATTTATAATATTTTACGTACTTCTTTGCTTTATGTATGATTTTAGGTGCGTTAAATACCAGAGTATTAATTCTTAAAGTAATTGATAATTATAATCGTATTAAATGTCATGTGACCTATAATATGATATTGATTTCAGTAGCATAGGGTATCAGTTTTTTGTACTTTATGATAATTGAGGACATGGATCTTAAAAGGGGTCGCGCTCTCAAACGGTCCTAAAAGTATTGTCCACGGGTAACAATGAAATCTAAGGGAGACTTTATTCAATAAATGTTGTTGACTTGAACTCGTCATATCTCCTCAAAAACTGCATGAACAATTCTGAAATTTTCAGGGTACATGCACAAGATAGTAGCGAAACAGATAGGTGAAGTTAAGTTAACAAAATATCTACCGAATTGTTAAAAATAATTAAAAAAAGTAGAAGTAAATTAAATTCGCCGTTTGCGAGCTATATCGAGAAAAAGTGTGGTACAAAATTTACGTTAGAGAAAACTTACAGTGGGAAAGTTGTTCGTCAATGTATGATGAAGATTTCTGCAAAGTTTCAAATTTTTTGAAACTAAGTTGCGTTAATTATACGTTATTATCTAAAAAACGCGTGGGGCGCTGATGCAGGCGATTCTGCACGCTTCATTTCATATACCACATACAAGGAACATACGAAGAACAAAACATTCTGTATAAATTTATGATTGATATTGATTATAAATTAATACTTATTAGTTAATTAGCCATTTATATTAGATTAATATTAGATGTAATATTTTTTAAACTTTCCGCCTCTTCTATTATACGACAACAATGTTTTACAAGTTCATACACGTCGAGTCCCGTAAGGGAAGGGAAGTCGTTTTATCTTATGAAATATTGTATTTAATATTATAATAAGTATTTTTCATAACGTGATCAGTAAATTTTGTTTATAATGAGCTACAAAAACAATAATTCAAGAAGAACGGGAAGAAAAAGCAATAGCGATTCCTGCAAACCTTTGATGTCTGAAAGGAAATAACTAATCTGCTTTGAAAAAGTACTGTACATAAATTAAAAATACAACAAAATATTATTAAGTCTCTAAATAAAGTAATATTAATCATAAATTTATAAAGAATGTTTTGTTCCTCGTATGTTCCTTGTATGTGGTGTATGAAATGAAGCGTGCAGAATCGCCGGCATCAGCGCCCAACGCGTTTTTTTAGATAATAACGTATAATTAACGCATCTTAGTTCCAAAAAATTTTAAACTCTGCAGAAATCTTCATCATACATTGACGAAAAACTTTCCCACTGAAAGTTTTTTCTAACGTAAATTTTATAACACACTTTTTCTCGATATAGCTCGCAAACGGCGAATTTTCGAGCTCATTAAATTTACTTCTACTTTTGTTAATTATTATTAACAATTTGATAGATATTTTGTTAACTTAACTTCACCTATCTGTTTCGCCGCTATCTTGTGCATGTACCCTGAAAATTTCAGAATTTTTCATGCAGTTTTTGAGGAGATATGACGAGTTCAAGTTAACAACATTTATTGAATAAAGTCTCCCTTAGATTTCATTGTTACGCGTGGACAATACTTTTCCGACCGTTTGAGAGCGCGACCCCTTTTAAGATCCATGTCCACAATTGTATAAAACTGTCATTGCTTTATGCGAGCTGAGAAAATAGAAGTTGACCGACAGCTAGGGCGCATTGTGTTAATGTCGCTGTTGTCAGTGAAAATTGTTCAGCTATATTCTAAAACCAAAAAGGTAATTCTCGATTTAAATTAATTTATTATTATATTTCTAGATACGTTTTGCTCTCACAAACTTGGAGAAATTTGGTTCAAACTGATTAGTTTAAGCTATCATACTTAAAAAGTTGAAACAAAATTTTATGAAATTTAAGCATCACTCGATTTTTTGAAACTTTGATCAGAAAATGGAAACCTGATTCAGTTACTATAATTCACCAGCAATCTGTGTTTCGACACATATTTATAAAAACCAAATTTGTTGCAAAACATCACAAATGAATCAGATTGATCATAACTGTCTGTCACTTCATTTCGCTATTATCGCTTAATATTGTTTGATGCAATACTAAGACCAAAAATATAATTCTTCACTTAAATTAATCCATAACCATATTTCTGGATACGTTTTGCTCTCACAAACTTGGAGAAATTTGGTTCAACCTGATTGGTTAAAGTTATCATACTCAAAAAGTTGAAACAAATTTATAAGAAATTTAAGCACGACACTGCTTTACGCGCATTTGGTCAAAGATTGTCAATTTAAGATAGTTGTTCCCCGGAATATAATGTATTTGGAAGAAGTATTTTTTAACGTATCAAAAGAATATAGTTTTTATTATTAATGATATTGTAAAAGAGAGAAAGTATTACTCTTCTTCAAAAAAAATTTAAACTTGCAAACATGAGAGCAAACATTTGATATGATAAAGCATTTTTGCAAGTTTAAATTTTTTTTCCTTTGAATAATACTTTCTCTCTCTTACAACATCGTTAATAATAAAAACTATATTCTTTTAATATGTTAAAAAATATTTCTTCCAAATACATTATACTCCGGGGAACAACTACCTTAAATTGCCAATCTTTGACCAAATGTGCATAAAGCAGTATCGTGCTTAAATTTCTTATAAATTTGTTTCAACTTTTTGAGTATGATAACTTTAACCAATAAGTTTGAACCAAATTTCTCCAAGTTTGTGAGAGCAAAACGTATCCAGAAATATGGTTATGGATTAATTTAAGTGAAGAATTATATTTTTTTAGCATTTTCGATATTTTTTAGTCATTGTTATAATGTTCTTCAGTCTTCTAAATGAACAACGTCGTTATTTAGTAAATAAAATTAGCAAATGCAATCTTGACAATTTTGAAATTGTCGACATATCATAATATTCATAATAATAATAATGTGGCCAAGCGGACGATGACTTTTTTCCATTTTTTGAAACATAAAAACTTCTATTATATTCTACGCAATATCCTAAATTATAATGTGATAGTATTTTTTTATATCAAAAATTCTATATTTTTCTAAGTTGTCCGCTATATTGACTCCGACATCTTGAATTTCAACGAATCTGCACGTGGATTCTTAATCAGCGATCTAGAAAATCTGTAGTAGAGACGTATTGAACATGTGTATACACACAGTATATATACACTGAAATCGTCCGAGCCTGGTACCAAAATCGTGTTAGTCTTGTACGAATTTAGGGCGGCGGAGTGGGGACTATCGTTGTTCCGCACTTGTACGATTTCGGCATAGAGTATGCACGAATTACACGCGCGCCCTCTCTCTTTTTCCGTCCGGAGACCTCGGTACCGCGATCTTACAACTTCGGCCGTTTTCGGTCGAACGTGGCGCGTTTCGGGTCTCCCCTCTTCCGCACGTTAACTGTTTCGAGAGGGTAGTACGGGAATCGCGCCTTTAGTCTATCCGTGTGAGCAAGGCTGGCTGGCTTGGTTTTCAAAACTTTTGTCACCAATTTTGAATGTACTTCGTATTCAGGATATCAACTAATAACTTTCTGTAAATTTTGGACTCTATCTGAATTTTAAGCAACAACTAGGCCCAAGTGCTTCTAAATAACTGCTTTATAAAATATGTGCCATAAGTTTCGAATGTCATTTATATTCAGGTCATTATATTCAGGATATTTTAAATAACTTTTCAATTCAACTTTTTATTCTCGATAAATTTTCAAACCATAAAAGACATCCCAAACAAACTATTTGAGATTTTATACACTTGTTATTCTTGTAGGCGTCAAGACTTCGAAGAATATTTCTTGAAGGCACCCTGAACGCGCCCATGATTTTAAACATGTGGCATAAATTCTTTAAACAATGATTTATAAACAATTACAATTGGAATATTATTGTCATTATGGTTGGGATTACAAAATTTACAGAAAGTTACTTGAAGGTATCCAGAACACAACCATGATTTACATTATGTCGCACAAATTCGTTTATGCAATTATTTATAAAGAATAGGACCAGGTAACTATTCGCGACTTAGGTAGAGATTGCAAAATTTATAAAAAGTTACTTGCAGATAATGAAGACAAATGACAGTCGAAAATTATGGTACACCGTTTAGAAAGCAATTATTTATATGTTACTGAACGTTCAAATTTGTACCAACTAAGGATTAAATTTAACTCGTTTTATTACGTATCCCGGTTAAAAATATCACTGATATCATTATACTTTTTTCTCATTCGGTTGGCTTTCCATATATTTCGCGATAAAAAAGTGTTAGATAACATTGCATGTATGAATATTTGGGTTTAAACTAATTCTTTTAATAAAATATGTGTCAAGGGAGATGCAAAGATTCTGATACTGAATTTAGTAGATTATTTAAAAGTAACGTTCCAAGCCGACTTCATTACAATTATTACCAGCACTAATAAATTATACTGAATTAATACAATTTACTTTTCCACCATTGTTGCTAAGTTTTTTAAACAAATTGGAATTATGCTTCGCATCATAGTACTGCTTAACGCTTATTTTAAGCTGAATTTTCTCTCCGATTTTTCCACCAAATAGCAAGAAACTCTTGTTTAAATCTGAAATTTAATTTGGCACTATCTACACTTACGAAGCCAATTTTCTGTACACTGTACGGTAAAGTTCATTACTGCAAAGATTTCCGCACGGTAAAATAGATATTACCGAACAGTTGGAATTCAATGGTAATTGAGCATTTTCCGCACATTTTAACAAGAACTTTCCGCACAATCTTTGAAAATAGTAGTTTTTTTTAGTAAAACCTCTCAACGTATTGATCAATAATGGATAGCAACCGATTAGAATTAATTTATAGGGAAACGATCATTTCAAGCTGTATTTTATTTCAGACAATCCTTACTGAATCTGTATTTGGAACATTCCAGCATACCACGAAGTAAACATCTCTGATTGAAAAACGTTCCGAACAATACATTTATTGTTTGAACAATGTCTTAAAACCGATTCGTTTTAAAGGATCAAAAACCTTGTTTCAAACCGAAATATAGATTAAAATTGAAATTAGAACTCCGATTTTTATTAATGGCTAGTTTTTATTAATGGTATTGATTGCAATAATGGATGGCATCCGATTACCAATAAATTATAAACGTTCGTTTCAAACTATAATCTATTTAAAAAATTCTTAACACAATACAAAAGACATCTGCTCTGGTAGAAATGATAAAAAATATTGTCTAGGAACACTTGAAGTTTTTAATATAGTAAGAATACCTGATATTACATTAAAATATGCGCTAGTACAAAAATATTTACATTACATATAGATATTTATATATATATATATATACATATGTACTTTAAATTTAAAGGATTTCGGTCTCTTCGCACAGTTCTTCCTCAATCATTTCGCTGTAAAAACAGATATAAGCCTTAAAGATTTACTTTTTTAAAAATCAACAAAACTTTATTGTATAATTTGTTAGGTAAGAACCTTTAGGACAATAAGAAGCTGTAAGGAAAGCCGAAATCATCAAAATTAAATCAAACTAGGTGCATCGGACCGTATTGATTATATGATACTGCAGAAAACTATAGGAATGTAAGCCCTAGCCCCTATTATTGGCCGTGTACCAATGACTGACCGCACCGAAACTTTATAAACGCGTACAAATTTAACTTAGTACCGGAGGAGGTATTGTCGATATGTTGCTGCAAAAATACAAAGAATACAAATAATTGGAGCGATTACTGGACGGGTACCAATAATGGAATGCTGCTTTGTATGTGGATTTGCAAGAAATCAACAGTCTGGCTACCAAGGCACTTGTTGCCAATTTTGTAACTGCATGAATAAGTAGGAGAGTAATGTAAAATAGTGTTTGTTTTATGGCTAGGAGACCAGAAATTAGCAGTATAATCGAAAAAATACGAGATATTTCATTTATCATTAATGCAAAAATCGGCAGCAAGTCCAGAGGTAGTCACATTATTGATTTTATACGAATTTATATATTTTTGCTGTATTCCACTCTTGGTATACGGTCAGTATATGTACAATTATTTGTATTCATGTTTCTTGGAGCAGTATATCGGCAACACCTCCCCACGTACCAGATCAGTTCGTCAATTTTGTACGCGATCATAATATTCTACAATTTCTCAACACAATCAACAATTTCTTAGGTATTTGCTTACTCGTTTTTATACGTCTTTTAGATTTTTTACGATTTTAAATGAGGGAGCAACAAAATCGGCAACGGAGCTACAAAGAAAAAAATATTTCACATAAACGGAAAAAACAGGTTTGGACGTACTGATCAAAGAAGTATTATGAATGAAAATATTGATAGGTCGACCGTTGCTATTGTAAAGAGAACTTTTACATATTGAAACACTTTCAACAGGTATGGTCACAGCAACCATAGAATGGTTGGGGTAACCATAGTATGGGAGGTAGATAATTATCAATATGATATGGTTACGACAACCATATCTGAGGTTGTCACAACCATGGTGTTTTTTTCCATATAGTTTGATTTAGTTTTGAGGACTTTGACTTTGCTGCTTTAAGGATATAAATTTTTTTTCTGAGTTTTTTTCTGCTTTTCTTTTTTTTATTAATAAGTATTATTAATAATAAATGATAATAAAAAAATGTTGTGATTATATTTTTCTGTATTTTTAAATTTGTTCTGTATTCAATATTTTGAACTTGTAATTGCTTTTTTTTAAATAAATTTTTAACAATGGAAACTGCCCAATTTTAACATAATGTAGTTAGAAATGTGTTTTCATTTTATGCAATTTTACATATAAATGATATAGAATGATGTATGAAGGATATATATCATACCTATTCAGTATGAATTTCTTTATGTCGTGTAAAGTCGACTCTTTTTTGTGATATTTCATCCTTACTTCTAACAAAATTAAGGAAATTTTGGGATCGGACAAACATAGTCTTCTTTTAAATACATCTTCTAATCTGTGTGTTCTGCTGTCTTGTCTGGCATGCTCAATCATGTTCTTTCTGTGCAACTTATGCCATGCTTCTCCTGCGTCTTCCGAAAAATAAGCCATGGACAGAGGAAAACATTTCGCAATTTGGCATCCGTGAATGGGCAGCTTATGAGCAGTCGGATTTATCCTTGTCCACGGTATAATTTATAATGCCTAACATAAGTTTCTCGACAGAATTTGTCCAACTTTTCTAAATCCAAATTCTGTTCTGATTTAAATGCAGCCAAAATGATTGCCAAATTATTTATAAATTGATAGTCAACTTTTGTACATTCTGCAAAAAGGGCCGGATTTGCGAAGCATCTTCTAGCCACGTTTCCTGTATTTGTTGTTCCGTGCCCTTGCAGAACCATATCAACCTTAATACCAAACTTTTTAAAAATAATTTGTTGAACTTCTAACTTTGTTTTGTCGCGATTTTCTGGAAAATGTATAAATATACATTTATTTGAATAATTCCGTACGTTTAAAGTAAAAAAAATTACTGTATGGCAAGAAATTATGGACATGAAGAAGATCAATTTTAAATAGTTCTAGCATAAAATAAAAAATTCCTTACTTGTAGAGCACTGCCATATAACATCTCTCCTAATTTCTTGGAGTGAAAATTGAACGAATCAATTTTGAAATCAAGAATGAACAACCAACAAGATTGAAAACTCACTTTTTCTAGCATGATAGAAAAAATCGCGCTCCTAAATAAGTTAACTTTCGCCGTTTCAAGGGATCCCTCAGTTTTCATTCGTAGAAACTTAGAAAGATGTTATTATTCGTTACTGTTTATAGCAATCAATTTACATTGCAATTTTGTTGGTAAAACGTCATGGTTTTATACCCAAAGCATCCAATTTTTGTCTATGGATTTCGAACGAATTGGTTCGAAATATCTTTCGGAAAACAAATTAATATTTCTTCTAAGAAGCTTCTAGAGATATCGCAGCTTTCGTCAACAAATACTAGAAAAAAATGTTCCTCTTGAAGGGGATTTCGAGTGCTCAGTCGAGTAAAGTAGGCATTTAAGTTAAAAATCTACATTAAAAGCGATGGAATCGGTTATTCTCATGGTAGGGCATTTTAACTAACATATACAGGGTGGCCGATTTATCTGAAGACATCGAAATATCTCGAGAACTATGCACAGAATCAAAAAAGTTGTCGGATGAAAGTTGTTCGACACGAAGGGGGC
This sequence comes from Trichopria drosophilae, assembly GCA_030407085.1. Lineage (NCBI taxonomy): Eukaryota > Metazoa > Arthropoda > Insecta > Hymenoptera > Diapriidae > Trichopria > Trichopria drosophilae. The sequence continues at coordinate 105,517,885 of CM059583.1, read as the reverse complement.
ATCCAGTGATAATTAAATTTACCCCCTCCCCCATTCCCTGGAGGTGGAGTGGGGGCAAAAACAATAAAACTTAAATAGGAACCCCCATTTTTTATTGCAGATTCGATGTCTTCAGATAAATCGGCCACCCTGTATATGGGCAAATCCACAGAACTTTTGACTTTCATGTTATTTTAAGATTCACGTAAATCAGCTGTACAGAAATATTTATAAAACATTACTATTTACTAAAAAGGATATGCTTTTCAAGGTACAGTTATTTGTTTTGCATGATAGTTGATTAAAAAACCAAAAGAAACACGGAAGCTCATAAAATTTGCATAAACTGCTGCGTGCAAATCGTATTTGTTTTAATATTTTGTTCTGTAACTTTTGGAACGCGTATTCTTTTCATTTGAAAATCATGTCGTTGATTAATGGCACTTTATAAAAGCTAAAGATACTTGAAAAATAAGTGTGCCTATCGCCTAATAAGAATGTCATGCGTCCAAAGTCGCGTGCAGAAGATTTATGGAAAATGGAATTTACGTTAATTTCTAACAATAACTTTTGGAACAAACAATATTATGGCTCCATACTTTGGGAATTTTTAATTGATGATATAATAAGTGACGTATTCCAAGGAATAAGGTGTGCCTTGTCTCATCTCAATTCTGTGCCTATTATAACCTATAGCCTTCGTGCATAACTGTTTTTGAATAATGACACTTTTGTCAGGCACAAGAACTATACACAATTAAATACCTCGATTATTGGCGTAATTTATTGTTTTAGATGTCATAATAATACTCTGAACTTGTTCCAGTAATACAATACGATGTTCAGGGGTAAAGACATGAATAACAAGACATGAAATTATCTCTTTGACACAAACTCCTTTCTTTACACGGAAAAATGTTGAAATTTGTTACGCGCGGGTTTTATTGGTAACTGATCATAAATACGTTGACAAATATTAAAAATTAAAAATGGTAGATACAATATGGCGTACCAAATTCCTAAAAAGTTGCTTGAACCAGCTGAAACTGTGTATTCGGGGTCACTCATCGGTCGAGATTCGCTATAGCTTTGCTCCAGAAATAATGAAAATGTAACTTTGGGTAACTTTATTTTTCATCTCCCTTGTTTCATCTTTTCTTGTTAAAAATGAATAAATATGGTACTAATGACAACTTACGTTATACCTATTTAATTTTTTTTTTTCAGGATTGGCGGGATTGTAATGCCTTAAATCGACTTAAATAAATGTTTGCTGCTAAAATTTGTATATTATGAACCTAAAAGCAAAAAGAAAGAAAACCCCCGAATACCGAATTTGAGCTTGTGTGAGTAACTTGTTACAAATTCGGTCTTCCATATTGAATTCGCCATCTTGAATTCTTAATATCTGTTGACGGATTCGTGACCAGTAACTTAAAAAACCCCGAGTAACAAATTTTATTTGTTTTCCGCGTACAGAAATATGGTTCGAAGATATAATTTTAGGTCTCGTTTTACCTGACTGTGCTGGAACAATCCTTTAAAAGTCGTAACGTGTCGTTTTTTTTACATTTTATACGTTTAGGAGTGGCCTCAGGTTGATTTTAAATGTGTGCCACCGAAAAAAAAAATATTTTTCTTAAAGCTTAAAGTTAAAAGTTCTGTGGATTTACCCATATACGATCTCCTAAAGAATACGAAATTAAATAGTTGAGAATTTACCAAGAATTAACGAAACATTCGGCTTCGTGGCTCAGGCGGTTAACGCACTGGACTACGAAGTCGTAGGTCGTGAGTTCGATCCCCGTCTGGTGAACAATTTCTCGATTTCGTTTTCGAGCAGCAGCTCGCTGTTGGTAAGACGAGCCACGTTGTTTGTGTTTACGTTTCGAAAGTATTGTTTATCTGGCGGAAATCGACTCATGACCGCTGCTGTACTTGGTGTAGGTTTCTGCAGACCTACATTTCATACACAAATGTGAAGTATGGCGCCATCTTTCTAAGTCGATCTGCAGCTCTCGCAAAAATATTACGATTTAAAAAATACGGCAAAAATTCAGTAAAAAGGGCGGTTCCGCCCGTTAATTAATTAATAAAAAAAAAAAAAAATATTCTCAATAAGAACTTTGTCGTATAATGATCGTTTAGTTTGGTCATTTAAGAGTATGAAACGTACCAGGGATTTAAAACGTTACGTACAATTATCATTTTTATGACTGTCGAAAAAACACTCATATATATATCACCGTTTAACCGTATATATTTATCTTTTAATTTATTAATAAACGGAACAAAATTTCTTTACATATGAGTAATTCTACGGAACTTTTGACTTTTATAGTACACGACGATATATCGTGAATGCCAATGAATATCGAACTATAAAAGAAAAATCCTTTTTGTATAATATATTAGAAAGCTGGTCCTTGTGTGTTTTGTAAGATTATTAAGCACTGTATAGAAGAAAAACGAGCTTAAAGTAGGATTTTTACTGAATTTTAAAACGTACAATCCCAAATTTTTATTTTGATATTGCTATAAAAAAAATAACTTTGGTCCAACCGCACTAAAAATGTCAGAGAATCTCTGTATCAATATACTGTTTCAAAGAAAAATCGTGTCAAGAATGTACCAACCTTTGAAAACATTGTATAACTCAAAATGTGAGCGTACACTGATTATTAGAAATTCGAAAATTTATTACTTTTTTCAATATAAAAAAATAACTTTTAATTTATTCAATTTCTAATTTGATACATTCATTCTACATTAAAAGCCCTGAGAAATGAGACGTGTGGCATACGCGTGCCTCAAACACTTACTTCGTAGGAACACTTTCAAAATGGTATAATCAGTGTGTAACTAGTTCGAAAAGACAACATTTTCGAGTGGCAGACTTAAAGGACATTGAGAAGCGTTAAAAACAACGTTGTAATTTCTTCCTTATAGTATTTCTAAAGCTCCTATCACGTGTTTAAGTTACCGTTGGGTACTTTAATACTTCCCAGACAACAAAAAGTCGACTAACAGTCAACTTTCAAAAGCAACAGTCGACTTTCAAAGTCGACTAAAAGTTGACTTGTAGTAGACTTTTAGTCGACGAATGTCCCGGTAAAAGTTGACTTTCAGTTGACTTTACAGTGGACTTTTTAGTCGACGTTTAGCCATTACTGTCGACTTTTAGTCGGCTTTTAGCCGGCATTTAGTCCACCGCTGTCGACTTTTTATTGACTTTGTAGTCAACATTGAAAGCCGATTCTATTATGAATATTAATGGTAAATGAAACAATAAAAACAGATATAGGATTTAAACATTTATTTTTTATTTAATAGATATCGCTGACGATCGGCGCGCCGTCACATCATTGAACACATTTGTTTCGTCTACGCTTCACCTCCAGAAAATTTCTTAATCATGCTATGCCCAGTATTTTTTATTTTTTTTTATCTTTCATTTAAGCCTAGTCCGATTGAAATCGGTTTAGTGGTTCGTGAGATATCAATCAGCTGTTTGTCATTTTTCATGATTTTACGAAAATTGTTCTCCTTCATCGGATTTTGGGACATAGAGACAGATAAATGCCGTTTAGCATGAGAGCGAGAAGGAGCGACACTCGCTTCCTCTGCTATGGGACATGGAGACAGATAGATGCTGTTCAGCATGAGTGCGACAAGGATTGATAGCTCCGTTTATGAACGTGAGGACATAGAGATAGAATGATTTCGTTCAAAATAAGTGCAACAAGGACGAGCGTCGGGACCTCGCGATCGGACTGAAACATATCTTGCAATATGGCGGCCTGCACTCAGCTGATCAGCGGAGGCGCTTTACGTTCAGTATACTAGAGTCATGGTTCCACCATGTACTAGAGTCCCTCTAGTAACTCTACAGTATACGAACAGCATTGAGGTTTTGACCGTGGTTTTGACATTTGTGAAATTGAAGAACAGCTTTGTGGAAAAGTTCTTGAAGTTGTCCTATGAGATGACAAAATAGAGGTCCGCCTGAAAAGTGGCTTGGAGCACCGTCCGGGAATTTTGACAGCGGTCTGCGTGGTCTCATAGTTTCCTTGCCAGTGAAAAAATAAAAATTTGTAGCTCCAGAAACTCTACAAAAACGTAAGTGAACTTTTCTCAATGTAATGTTGAAATGATCTTGTAAGTGTAGTTTATAATTTACAAAAGAATCTTCGTAGTTGATTGCTGGAAAGAAATTGAAAAAGATTATAAAGAAATGTAAACAACGGTATTAAGAATTTAAATAATTTGTCGTAATGTCATGTATCATGTACAGAGAGCAGCAAATACTAGTGGTTTATCTTTCCGACACAACTTACTTGTTTTTAAAGACAAGTAGTTCGTCTCTATAAATTAGTGAGTTGTCTTCCAATATTAGCCAGTTGTCCTCTGACACGAGCCAGTCATATTTAGACATTAATCACTCGTGTCGGATGACGACTCACTAATGCGTAGAGAGGAACTACTTGTCTATGAAAACAAAACATTATTAGAAACAAGCCAGTTGTGTCGGAAAAACGAACCACTAGTATTTTCTGCTCTCTGTACATGATACATGACATTACACCAAATTATTTAAATTCTTAATACCATTGTTTACACTTTTTTATAATCGTTTTCAAGTTCTTTCCAGCAGCAATCAACTACGAAGATTCTTTTGTAAATTATAAATTACACATCCAAGATCATTAGTATCATATAGTTTGTTCAGCTTCTATGTGTACACATTTTTAAGCATTTCTTGGCATTTTCAGTATTAAATGCACTCGAAATGTATTTGCGATATATGATAATTAATATAGAAAATATCTAATAATATACTTGATTGTTACAGTCGATTGTCGATGATATGAAACAATTTAGATACGAAGCAGTCCCTCTTGCTGGCTTCAATGTTCTTTACCACGAATAACTATTGAAGTGTAGCTGAGAATAGCTTGACGATATTAGTGTGTTGACATCGGTTTTCTGACATCCTGGCTGTTGAAAAAGTAGACATTTTGTAGCTTCTGTAAATTTATTGAAAAGTAAGTAAACATTTTTGAAATGTAATCTTCCAGTGATCTTGGGAGTACATTTTTTTATTTAGAAGGGAATCTCCGTAATTAACTTATAGGAGAAAGGAAAAAACTATTAGAAGCATGTGTTACTTCTAATTATCGCATTAAGAATTTAAGGCTTTTCACGTAATGATATATTCTACTGTTATTTCAAGCTCCGAAGTTCTTCTATCTTTGACTAGGTAGTTTATAGGTAGTTTCTGTATTAACCCTTTGCGTCTCAGTGGAACAGACGTCGTCCCACTTACATTTACATAGATTTTGCTGTTTTTCTCGTGAAATCTAAGACCCAATTTGATCAAATCTTTCTCTGTTACTTATATAGACCCTAATAATCAGTAAAAAAATCATCAGCTCGATACAATCCATCAGCTACCTGAAATTTGCCGGAATACCGGATATCGTTTGTAATATTTTACAATGTGCACATGTTATATTCGATTTGAGATTTTTAAAACTAATTCGGATACTTAATCAGCCGCAGTAAAAATCCTCGAGTAACAAATTTTGTCCAAATAGAATTACATTTTAAATTTTTGTCTGTCATATTGAATTTCGAAACAATAACTTCGGATTCATAATCAGCGACTCAGAAAACGCCCGAATAACAAATTTTGTCCAAATAGAATTATATTTAAAATTTTTTTTTTTTCCCCTATATTGGATGCGCCATTTTGAATTTCACAAGTCTAACCTCGGATTCGTAATCAGCGACCCCAAAAAACCCCGAGTAACAATTTTCAGCTAAATTGGACAAAAGGAAAAATGCGTGACTCAATGGGTTAATTTATTTCTGCAAAATATTTCTAGTACATTCCATACTCAAAATGCCAGGAATTCCTTCAAAAAATGTTAAACATGCATGAACCTGGATGAACTTTAGAGCTGAAAATAATAACAACATATGACATTACGAGAAATGATTCAAATTCATAATACGGCTATTCGCATTTGTTTTTAATCATTTTCGATTTCTTTTTGCTGATAAATCTTGTATGCAGAATCTTTTGAAAATTAAAAAATGCATTTTCAAGATTGTTTCAACATCACATTTGAGAAAAGATTGCTTTCATTTTCGTAGAATTTCAGAAGCTACAAAATTTCCATTTTCAAGCTATGCTTCAAGCAGATCTTAGTTTTGTGTGATCTTATAGGCAGCAATGTTGTGCAACGAGAGAGACATTGCGCTCCACCCTCGTTGTCGATTACGTCACGCTCCGCTGTGGCCGTGGTATCCTGCGCTAGTGCGTAGCGCTGACGCCAGGTGTCTACGAGCCACTGCAACGTGGGGGGAGCATCTACCAGCGTTCGCGCGGTAGAAATGCCCCACCTCGAATATAAAGGCGGTGCTGAGGCGCAAGGAAAGCAGAGTCGTCGTTGCCGTGGAACCGGCAGGATCGACCGCGTTGTTGGACGCTTCGAGACATCCGCTCCCGGAAAACGACCTGAACGTCTCGCCGAGGCTTTATTGGCCCAGCGAGCTCGATCAGGACGACTACCCTTCCTGTTCCCGATCCCGTGCCCCACGTCTGTCTTAGCAGTCGTGTCCACGGCCTCCTTCCGACCGAACCGAACCGAACCGTACCGAACGACGAATCTACGCCTGTATTGGCAGGAGGTAGACCGATCGTACCGAACGGGACCGACGTACCGAACCGAATGACGAGTCTGCACCTGTGTTGGCAGGGTGGACCGACGTACCGAACCGAACCGAACGGCATCCCAACCACTTCGAAACGAACCTCACTTCCTCGGTCCAGAAAGTGGCCGATAGCCGTCCTTCAGAGGTACCGCCCTCTATCCCGTCCAGGTCCAGTAAGTGGCCAAGCCCTTAGTGCCCCTGCTCCGCTCGAAGGAGTGCCCCCTCCCTCGATCCGTTGGGCCATTCTCTCGGCCCCGCCAATATTCGCTTTCGGCCCGCGTGCACCTCATACACGGAGAGAAGGTTTGGCGTGCCGCGCGCCCGGCCCGGTGTGCCGCTCTCCGGAATTGCGGGACGCGTCGTGACTTGCGTTTGGTGCTGTCCGTAGCCAGTCCGGGCGCGCAGCGCACCCGGTACCGGTAGCTCATCTCGCGAACGGGCCGGTGTTGCTGCACGCATTCTATTGGGCGAGCAGCTGTTCCGCTACACAGGTGCACGAGACTTTTGGATACCGGCTTTCACTTCATTGTATTGAAAGGAAAGTAAGTAATGATTTGTTTTAAATGCACAATAGCGCATATGTATGCTTTCTAACATAGTGTTGAAAAATCGTATACATATACATATTTATAAATTTATTAGCTTTTAAAAATAATGCACATGCTTTCTTATACACTTATTTACGTACAATTATCGACATTGTATGTTCCCCACGAATAATTGCGTCTGATGCTAAAGTTCTTAAAACATCAATAACAAATCTCAATCGATTGTATTTAGAATTATACGGAAAACTAAAACTGAAGTTTCATATTATGCCACATTATCCAAAAATTATACTTGACAATGGACCTGCAATTAGATTTTGGAGTATGCGGTGTGAATCGAAGCATCGAGAGCTGAAACATAATGCGAAAAGCACTGCAAATAGTACAAATTTATTAGTTTCTGTCGCAACGAAACAAACATTAAGTATGTGCGAAATGATGCTCTCTTTGGATCATTTAAAGCCCATTACATTCGGTACTAAAAAAACACATGATGTAAATCGTTTGGTATATGATATATGCACGGATGATTATTATAACAGTGTATCGATCAATGGCACTACGTATAAGTTAGGGATGTTCGTTGTTGTTAATATGTAAGAGATCGAAAAAGAATTTGGAGAAATTATAGAAATCGTAAAAATAAATGAAGATGTTTATTTTTACCTTGCAATTTATGAAGAAATCACATTCGATGAGCATTATCACAGTTATATTGTACAGTTCAATAGTAAATAGTGTAAATTAATTAAATACACTGACTCACCCATGGTAGATCCTGTCTTATCCGTTAAAATCAATACCAATCATTTTAAATCATTGCGATATGGTTTGTAATTATGTAACGCATGGATACTTATTGTTATAAACACTTAATGATTTGGTTTGTAAATATATGTCAATAAATACAAATTTTTTGTAACATTTCTTTCTTAATGAATTAATAAATGTTTAAATATTTATTTAGATATTTATAAATTTATACATATTTATGTATACATAATTTCTGGAATTATTTCAGTCTTATTTTACACATGACAATTTCTTCTTTTAATGACAACAAACTAAAGAATGATCACATTTCACAGACCCTTACTTTCAAAAGAATCGTTTGCACTATTTTTTGATGAAATCTACACTCTTCCCCTTTCATTTCTTTGTTTATTCGTTTCCATATCTTTATTTATCTTAAAGTCATGATTTTTTCAGTAAAGATGTGATTTTACTCCTTATCGCTACGTGCATGTAATAATTGAATAACAAATGTATGAAACATTAATTTTTTCCTAAATATTATAATTCGGATTTCAAATTGAAGGTTGAAAAAAGTTCCATGAATTTTTTTAGAATTTTTAAAGCAGTTAAAGTGCTTCAAAAAACGTCAGGGCGCAAACGACCGCCGTGAGTATACCGAAGGTGCTGAAAATACTTGGGTATACGGAGGGTTAATTATAAAAAATAACTATTTATTATACATAGATTTATTATAATTTCAAATACGTAAATGTACAATTACCGAAACACTCCTTAAAAAGTAAATCTCTGTTATTATGATTTAAGGGAACCCATACCTGAATTTTCAGTTATATTGATTAATAATTAAAATAAATATTAATAATTTTATTCTGACACTATTTTGAGGGAGAAATAACGCGAAAAAGAAAAAAAATTGAACATTTTTTTCTGCCTTTTTGACATTGTAATTTTTCACAAAATTGAAATTTCGAATAATCCATAACCTTAATTGTTAAGCAGAGCCTGAGAAACAAAACAAAAAACAATCATTAAAAAATACTAGAATTTGTAGAAGAAAAATATTTTCGGTAATTTAAAAAATATTGTTTCACTTTGCAAACAGTGTAAAAGAAAAACACTTTACAGTTTTTTGTCTTTTCGTGTGATTTTTCACCTAACAATGTGTCAGAATAAAAATATTCCAAACTTTTTAAAAATTATTACTTAACATAGCTGAAAATCCAGAGATGGGTCCCCTTCACGCGATATATGTCAATAAAAAAATAGAAATGATGAAAGAGTGTTTCAATAATTTGAAATTTTCATTTTTTTTAAGTTGCTTCGGTAGGTCGATAAAAAGTATAACATCCATTTTAACAAAAAAAAAAATGGAAAATAAGTATTTTTATAAAAACTTCAGAAAATTAAAAAGACATTTACTAAATTGAGCATGATTTTTAGTTATTACCGAAAGTAAAAATAGGATAATTGTGATAAACATGTGTGATGAATGTGTAAATATGTACACAAGCACACTGTCACAGTTATCAGATGTATGTCGTTTCATCTGTCACTTCAGACGGCGCTGAAACTTGACCGACCTGGGCAATAGGCATTTGAAGACGCGGAAGTTTTGATCGATTTCGGGAAACCATTGCGCCCGACCACCGGGAGCACAGCGCGCCCGTATCGCACACAGCGCATCTCGAGGTTTGACGAACTGCGCAACCGAATTCGGGTGGCCTCGGTCTCAAAGGAGTGGGGAGGCAGTTGCCCCGTTCGCAGGGCCGCAGCACGACAAACCTTCTCTCCGTGTAGAGGCACCGCGCCCCGCTACCGGTTTTTTGTCCCGCAAACACGGGACCAATACCCCCGTATATTATATTTAGGTTAATTACTTATCACTTTATTTCTATCTGTTTATTTAGACCTGCTAAGGCAACGAAACTGCCACCCACCACCGCTGCACTACGCTAGGGGAAAATCACCCCCAACTCACCGCTGGGGCAATCACCCCAACAACCTTCGAGCCGAAGCGGCTAACCGGTCGTCCATGAAAATACACGGTTGCGCAAAGGTTTCGAATTAGCGGCATTGTCGGCCGCCCGGTTGCGTCAAGCGCACGCGGCACTCTCTTGTACCGACTGTATTTGGTGGCAGCAGTAAAATAAACGCAGTATTATTATCCTATTACTCTAAACCTTCCGTGTAGTCATTTACGTATTTAGAGAACCTACCCCGTCGTTCGAACTTTGGAGCTGATCTGTATCCGGCACACGGGGATCTACGGTTACCGGTGGCGCCTCCATTGCACTGTGGGGGCCAACCGTCCGCTGAGTTCGAACTTCCGCTTCCGCACCGAAAACCGTATCGTTACAGTTGGACTTCACTTGTTATTTCTATGAAGGTGTTTCCGAAATTGTGGGCCAGTTGAATGCTTAGGATGTATGTTGTCATAATAAATAAATAAATAAATTTGTATGTTATTTTATTTCAAATTTGTACACTAATTTGAAATATATTATGAAATGAATATATGCTCTTATCTAAATAGTCTTCATTTATGATAAACATCTCTTTATCTTTTCTTAAACAGCACTTTTTATTTAATTTAAAACTGTATCCAAAATAATTACATATATCAGTTTTATCATCACCATTTCAAGGATTGAAAATTCTTTTCTTTATTATATGATCAGCTAAAATAGGTTCACCAGTTGTTAACGATCGTCGATTAGGGGGTCCATGTATCGCGCTCTGTAATTTTTGATTTTATACTATGTATACATGAAGTTTACATTTTCAAAAATACGATATTACACATGGCATTTTTTATCAACTATTGTATATTAGCAAAAACGAGTGAAATCCCACAAAAAACACTTCTTGTAAAAAAACTCGCCAAGTTCTTATTAGTAAAACATAATTACCACAAAAAATGCTATCAGAATTAAATTATTTACAATTATAAGGCTATATTCTTATTCTACAAAAAGCAGTGAAATCATGTAATAAGACCAAGTTCCTTCTAATGAATAAAACTATCCATTAATGCAATATACAATAATTTGGAAAGAAAATTTTGCGTACATTCAGAACACCACCAAATTTTTTAAGAAACTTCTTTGAAATCAAAGTAATTCTAATCATTAGTTTAATGAAATTACCATTTACTGAAAAAATGTTATTAATGAATTTAATAAACTTTAAAAATCGATGCAATATCATCAATATTATACACATTGGCTCTTATTCCAAGTATTCCACAACTGGCTTGTCAAAAACTTGGCTGCCCTTTTAGCCATGTTTTTCGGAGAATCTTGGTCCCCGAAGAATAGTCCCCATTGCGAAGTGTCATACAATTTTCAGAATACATGCATTAGTTTGTTAGTCATACTATACTATTTGCAATACATTATTATACTATTTGCAATTTCTTATATTTCGTTACGCACATATTCCAATTAATTTATCATCACAGCATTTACATTCATTTGCACAACAAAATATTCATCTTTACAACATTTGATACGACAAAAAATCTAGTATTATATAACTCTATTAGTAAACAAAACTGATACAAGAAATGGGGTACTTAGTGTTCCATAATGAGTTGAGGGGAAAAAGCATAATAAATTAAGTAAAAACATTGGGTTTGGAGGCGTAACGGTAGCACCCGACCTTCAACGAAGGGCATATGTCGTAGCTTTGTAAGATGAGCGCTATTCGTTGTTTACATTCAAGGTATTGCTTATCAATGCAATACAATATCATAATTGCTGTTTTACTTCCTGTACACTTCAGCAATTTTATCTATTTAGCATACATTTTTGACGAATGGTAATATGGCGCTATCTAGAAACATGATACCATATTGAAAATTGCAAGAACTTCATTTTCAGAAAAATAGTTTTGAAATTTGGGATAGCATTATACTTTTATTACTTAACACCATAAACAGATTACTAAATCACGGCCTTTTTTTCTTAACTCCCAAAACTTGGCTAAAAGGGCAGCCAAGTTTTTGACAAGCCAGTTGTGGAATGCTTGGAATAAGAGCCAATGTGTATAATATTGATGATATTGCATCGATTTTTAAAGTTTATTAAATTCATTAATAACATTTTTTCAGTAAATGGTAATTTCATTAAACTAATGATTAGAATTACTTTGATTTCAAAGAAGTTTCTTGAAAAATTTGGTGGTGTTCTGAATGTACGCAAAATTTCCTTTCCAAATTATTGTATATTGCATTAATGGATAGTTTTATTCATTAGAAAGAACTTGGTCTTATTACATGATTTCACTGCATTTTGTAGAATAAGAATATAGCCTTATAATTGTAAATAATTTAATTCTGATAGCATTTTTTGTGGTAATTATGTTCTACTAATAAGAACTTGGCGAGTTTTTTTACAAGAAGTGTTTTTTGTGGGATTTAACTTACTTTAAACCTGCTGCTGCTGACGATTTATGTTAGTCCTTAATTTGCACTTTGCACAAGGGCTTGAACACGATGAACAATGGCGAACACTATACGGACAATGCCGAACACGATGGGGAAACCTGACGAAAATTTACTCTTCAGCGAAGAAAATGTTCTAAATTCCGGCAAATTTCTCTGCAAATTTACCGAGAATTGGAAGATTTTTCCACAAAACACGTTTGCAGAAAAAATGTGGAGAAAATTTATGAAAATTTTCACCATGGAAGGATGAACAAGTACAGTAAACTAAAACAAATCTGACTCAGCTGACTTAAGATGGCCGCTTCCGCACGTGGCCGTCTCCGCACGTGCCAGGGTTACCAGAGAGATATCAGTGTTAGTGAGCGCTGAGTTTATCTCTATTCTTTTTTAACGCATATACGCGAGCTCATTGCTATGTGTTCTTTTTAGTGAAACTTCCAAATTATATTAAAATTAGATTTATTAATATTTTTTTAAAATAAAATTAATTAAACTACAAGCAAAGAGCTTGAGTATAAGATCTGAATTGAAATTTACTAGAATTTTGTTAAAACCAATCACGAAAGCATTCAGCTAAATAGAATGGACCAATCACAAGCGCGCTAGCCTTAACACGGTCTTCCCTATGGCCAATTCTCTCGCATCCACCCGGTATAATTATGAGACAGAGATGCACTCAGTGCGTATTAGTGCAGTCAATGAAAACGCTGTAGGTGTATGGTATATGCCCACCATCGAATTGTCTTATTGACTTTCAAACGACGTTCATTTAGCTTGAAATCAACAAACGAATAAAAACTTTATTTAATTATATATCGAAAATTTATTTAAATTCGCTTTATATTGGTAGCGGCGGGACACGTTTCGTTATTTTTAATGTAACACTCACGTTTTCAAGAATATGAATATGAATCTGTATCGATACCGACGACAGGGCGAACTTCCTGCTACAATTAACTTTATTTACTTCATATAGTAATATCAATAGGTCTTCAAAGAAAAAAGCTATTGCCGATTTAATTGCCGATAATGTCCCACTGCTATATACCGACATAAAAAACGTCGGGAGTGTCGGGACAATATAATGTTAAATTGCAGTTTTCACTATCTGTTAACGTTACAAACAGAAAGGAACATGCGCGGAAAAAATAATTTATGCCTTTAACTCATATATCCATGCGCCCCCTTGTGGGGATATATATGTATCACTTACATTATATAATTTCCAAATTGTCGAACTCCGCTTTTTATGTCGTAATTGGCTCTCAGTTAACTATATAGTCAACTATAGTCAATATACAATCAACTGGTAGTCGACTTTCTTCAGTCGACTAAAGTGAACATTTTAAAGTCAACATCACAGTCGACTAAAGTCAACTAAAGTCGACTTATAGTCGACATTCTTCAGTCCACTTCAAAGTCGACTTTAGTCGACTTTTAGTCAACCCATGTTGTCTGGGTTGAAATCGACGTTTCAGCAACAAAAAATATCTACGAAATTATTGAGAAATTTTTTACATTTTCCGTATTTTGTACAATGTAGAAAATAAATTTATCAAAAAATGAGTTACGAGAACTGTTTTTCACTCATTAAGTGCTTTAAAAGAAAGAGAAAAATGTCCCACCAGTGTGCCACGAAAATAATTTTTTACGCTTTTTAAGTGAAAAGTTAAAAGTTCTGTAGAATTACTCATATACATGCTAAACTTTAATCCTATATGCAGCAAATTCGTGTATCAGAAACGTTTATAATACTGCTTTTTAAATATAATAAATTTTGTACACGGTTTTAAGGTTCACTTCTTTCTAAATTAAGTAATAATAATAAATTGCTTTACGATGAACATTTTTTATAATACTTCTGATGCGGCAGACGAGTTCCTGACATTAGAGAGAAATCAGCTAAAAATTGAAATAAGCAGTTGCACATTTCCATCCAATTGGTTTATCATAAAGCAATTTATTATTATTATTTAATACTATTTAGAAACAAGTGAACCTTAAAAGCCATGTACATAAATATATTACATTTAAAAAGCAGTATTATAAACGTTTCTGATACACGAATTTGCTGCGTAATATAATGGACCCTGAACATCGAAAAAAAACAACTCGGAAAAAATTCTACAGCCGATTTTCGATTTTCGGTAAAATAGCTCTGGCTCCTATTCTATGCGCCTCTCCCATTTTTTGCTGCTGGTAGGACTTCCGGTTTATTAAAGGAATGTAATGGTCCCTGAACAACGAAAAAAAAACAACTCGGAAAAAATTCTACAACCGATTTTCGATTTTCCGTAAAATCGCTCTGGCTCCTATTCTATGCGCCTCTCCCATTTTTTATTGCTGGTACGAGTTCCGGTGTATTTAAGGAACGCAATCGAACCTGATAAACGAAAAAAAAAACAACTCGGAAAATGTGCTAGAACCGGCTTTTCGATTTTTTGAAAATTCGGTTTTGCTCCTTTTTTAAGAACCTCTCCCAGCTGTATCTGCTCGTATGATGTCCTGGGGATTGAGCTATTGTAATCCATATCAATAAACGGTAAAAAATAACTCGGAAAATTTGCTAGAGGCGATATTTCGTCGAGGAAAATTTACATGGATGCGATCTTACCATCCTCATATATTTACTTTTGACAGGATCGTGTTATGTTCGGTTTATATCACTTTTCGTTGATATTTTACTTATTTTAGGTCAGCATTATTTTCGATATTGTTCTATTATATATTTTTCATTATTTAAATATGTTTCTGAACATCAAAATTCATTAATTCCACGTTTATTTGCTCAATATTTTATAGTGACTTTTGGATTTTAAGTTGGTATCGCCGAGACACGTTAGATCCGACCGTTTAAATTTTTAATCGTTGTGAACTCCTGTCATATCGATATTAAGCCATTTTTAAACGAATATGCTCTCATAACCTTCATTTGAAGCAAGTATATATAACGTACATTTCACCAATTTAAATCGATATTCTTGAAAATTTGATTACCATATGAACTATTTTCTTGCATCTACGCGGTATATTATATTTATTTTTATAAAGTTATATCTATATTTTAACGTACCGTTCTATATGGTACACTTAAACGAAACTCTACGACAACTTTCGAATACAAAAATTAGTAACAAAACTGACAAGACACTGCTAAAAAGCAATATTTACAAAAAGAGTATATATACAGACATACGAAAAATTTGACTACTACTAGATATTTATTTAGTAACCATGGTAACATATTTGTAGGAATATGTCTGTTTGCAACCTTTTCTTTACCTTTCATCGAAAATTGCTTTATATTCAGAACAGTACTTTGTACAGGGTGTTTTAGACCACCCGTACCACCTATTTAAGAGCTAAAACCATGATTATTCTACACATGTAAAAAAGGTTTCTTTATAATTTGAGGGCGCTCTATCGAATTGTGATATTATCAACTTCTGTTTGTGGCCAGAAGTAAGGGTTCCAGACCGGAAGTGCACTTTTCTAAATGGAACATGGGGGTTTTTATAGTAGATTCTGATTCTATGCGAAAAAATACAAAACTTTTGTGCCAAACATGTTTTCGAAAAATATCCTTCAAACAACCCAGAATCTGCTATATATAAGAAACCCCATGTTCTATTTAAAAAAGTGCACTTCCGGTCTGAAAATCCCTACTTCCTTCCACAAACTAAAGTTGGAAATAGTACCAATTCGCCCAAAAACTCACCCACAAATTATAAAGGAACCATTTTTACACGTATGTAGAATAATCATTTAAACGTTAATACGCAAAAATTTTGAGATATGTTATGTGAAACGTCTTATAACAAGTTCGTCGTTTTAATTTAATTAATTAGGAACCAGCGTTCTTGCAATTCACCTTGGAACACTGTACACTTTCATATTGCTAGTACAATAATTTAATTTATGTTCCATGAAAAGTATAAAAATTTGGAAAATCAAAACAGGTTTGGCCAATCGGAAGGAAACTAGTTCGTTTTCTCATATTGTTTAAAAAGCTGCCAAGCAATGATATAAATATTAAATGCATTGTGGGCTGGCGTATTTGAAAAATGTCGTGCTTGTAATTAGCATGAAATGTGAATATTTTTTTTTTTTTTTTTTTTTTTATTTATTAATTAACGGGCGGAATCGCCCTTTTTACTTAAGTTTAGCCATATTGTTATTAATCGAGAGAATTTTGCGAGAGCTGCAGATCGACTTACGAAGATGGCGCCATACTTCACATTTGTGTATGAAATGTAGGACTGCAGAAACCTACACCAAGTACAGCGGCGGTCATGAGTCGATTTCCGCCAGATAAACAATATTTTCGAAAACGTAAACAAACAACGTGGCTCGTCTTACCAACAGCGAGCTGCTGCTTGAAAACGAAATCGAAAAATTGTTCACCGGACGGGGATCGAACTCACGACCTACGACTCCGTAGTCCAGTGCGTTAACCGCCTGAGCCACGAAGCCGATGCCGAATATGCCAAAATTTTGATATATGTTATGCGGAACCTCGCATAACAAGTCCGCCTTTGTGATTTTATTAACTAGGAACTGGTGTTCTTGCAAATAATGGTCATGGAACACTGTAGATTTTCATATTGTTACTAAAATAATTTAAATTATCTTCCATGACAAGAGTATAATTTCTGAAAAATCGAGTTAGATTCCGCTCATTTCGGGGAATCTAAGTTCTCTTTTCATATTATTTAAAAACCTAGTATGGACCGAAATAAATATTGAATTCATTTCATGCTGGCATATTCAAAATGTCCTGCTTTGAAATAGTGTTAAACTTAAATTTTGAAATAATTGTAACAATTCCGTTTTTTCAATTTAAGGAATTGTGTGAGCACAAAGGACTCAAATTGAGAGGAGGTGTACTGAACTCACTTCACTAAAAAATTTCTGGATCTGTGGACACGTACCAACGCAGATCACCACCACGCGAAGCGTCGCGGAGTCAGAGTAAGTCCAATAAACTAAAACAGTTCTTTAATAACCAATAATCTTTATTTATAACCGCGCCACAAAGAATTCGACTAGAGTCGAAATAAACCATTCAGATAATATTCGAAAACGCACGAGTTTTTATTTTTATGCACGAGGCGAAACAGTTCAAGCCCGCAAAACGAATGCCCTCTCTTCCCGATGAAATTGAACGCGATCGAAGCATCCTAGCTAGAGTGCGGAAAAGGTGGGAAACCACGTGGGAGAGTCTTCAGCGCTAGCGGCTAACAAACAAGTTGCTCAATTCGAGTGTGTACCACACATTCCCCGAGATATCATCACGAGTTAAAATTTTGGAGAAGTTATTTAACATTTGGTACCTTGGGATATTTTGGTGTTGATTTCGAATCTGTGAGCACAATTGAAAACCCCCAAAAGTGGTATAAACAATATCGCTTTCATCTGTAAATATTTTGGAATCGCTATAAATTCAAACTCTGATTATTGCAAAAAGTCTCCGAATAAGCGTTCCATTTAGAGTATTCTATGTAAAAATAAAAAATATCTAACGTCACATCTTTTAGGTTCAAACATTTGATTAATTTTTGCGAGTTTTCCTGATGAGTTTAAAGCAAAGCACTTTTTTTAATGCGAATTTTGTCATTCGCCAATTTTACTCGTGCCATTGGAAATAGCATCTTTAAAAAAAAATAGTCGATAACTTTTATTTCAAAATTTTTTCCACCAATTCTGAAATGTTTTATGGGATGAAATTTGTACCACACAGAGAGTGCAATCTGGGCGTTAATGGGTTAATAAAAAAAATCATTATTTTCAATAATATAGAAAAAGTTATTACATAGAATTAAATATAAACGTATATGATTGTTATTTTCATTTTTGAATCTTTTAAGATCTCATTACTTTAAAAACTACTCGGGTAAAAGTTATATCTGTGATGGTATGGAAGAGACGACATGAGTCCATTTATTGAAAATTCGAGATAAATGCATTCAAAGTTTTAGATTTGCATTTACGATAGAACGATATTTGATAGAACGATAGCAAATCAACAAAATTAAAAAAAATGGACTTATGCCTTTTTTTCGTACCACCACAGAAACATATTCAAATATAGGGGGAGGGCTGCAGGATGCCAACTTACAACTAGCTGTTTTACTTATATCTCTTGCTAATGTTAATGTACATACACCACTCGAAAGAGGACATAAAAAGGCGCATGCGCAGAAAATTATTTAAAATCTCAAAAAATACAAAATTTACCATACAATTTACAAAAACTATACAATTAGATTTTAAAATCACTCAATTCATCGAAATTTGTTACACGAAAAGCCTTTGGAACACTTATCACTACATTTATTATATGATGCTTTTTTGATAAATTTACACAATTAGATTTCATTGGATACACTGTTTTTAATGTTAATCTTTTTCTATCGACAATTTAAGTTTTTTAACTGATTGAAATAATACTGTTGCAAATTCACAATATTAAAATGCGTTGGAACCTCTGGAAATGAATAAATTACTAATTGTAATTTTCGCGTTTTTCTACATACAAAATTAAATGTCTGTGTTTGTGAACTCCATTTCTAATATTAATTCGTCACATATTTAGTAATTTTGTTCAAATTCACAAAATTATTATGCAAATTGTTTCCTTCCGTAGACGAGTGGGCTGACAATATATCGATAAATTCATTGGGATGCTATAATACCGACAGTATAGTTGACTTTCAAATGTTTCTAAAAGATTTGCATCTGACGTTCCAAAGTATACATATATATATATATATATATATATATATATATATATATATATATATATATATATATATATATATATATATATATATAAACACGTAATGTGGTCATTTCGCGGACCCGATTTTTTTATATATAACTCGTCTATGTATCGGTCATTTTGCGGACTTCGGGAAAAATTAAATTTGGTCTATTTGGATCTTATCAAGCTTAACTAGGCTGCGTGCGCTGGGAGGCTCTGCCCCCCAGACCCCCCGCTAAAAACTATCCTAATCCAACCCTACCAAACCCCGCCTAGACCTAGTTGTGCCTAAAGTTTGGTGCGAAATTATGTTCCCTATAGCAAAAACATAGGGTCCGCATAATGCCCATCATGTATAAAAAAAAAGTCCTCGAAATGACCAGAAAAATACTTTCTTTTCGCGGACGGTCCGCGAAATGACAAAAAGTCCGCAAAATGACCGATCTGTTTAAAAAAAAGTCCGCAAAATTACCACAAAACATATATATATGTGGCCGATTTATCTGAAGACATCGAAATATCTCGAGAACTATGCACAGAATCAAAAAAGTTGTCGGATGAAAGTTGTTCGACACGAAGGGGGGCATCTAGTGATAATTAAATTTACCCCCTCCCCCATCCCCTGGAGGTGGAGTGGGGGCAAAAACAATAAAACTTAAATAGGAACCCCCAGTTTTTATTGCAGATTTGGATTCTCCAATAGTGACAATTTTCGCCCGCGTAGCGGATATGGAATACGGTCATTCTAACAAAGCTGGGAAAAAATACATTTAGCGTTACCCAGGAACAACGACGTGGACGTAGTATTTTTCTGTTCCCTTTGGGGTGCTTGTTTTATGTGAGTCCCCTTGCCTCTCACTGTCTCACTGTTTACTTACTTGAGTAAGTGTTGGAAATGTTGACCTTCCACGTCAATGCATTTATTTATTCTTTCTTCAAATGATTTTATACATGATAGAATCATATCTGCAGAAATTTCTGCGCAAGCAGTTCTTATGCGTTCCACCATGTTTTCACGAGTCGTTGGTACTTGTTCATAAACCTTACCTTTTAGGTAACCCCATAGGAAGAAATCCAGAGATGTTAGATCAGGTGACCTCGCAGGCCAATTAATGGGGCCACCTCTACCAATCCACCTACCATTGTAATCACGGTCTAGTATTTCCCTTGCTACTCTTGAAAAATGTGCTGGGCAACCATCATGCTGAAACCACATTGTCCGTCGGACGTCCATAGCAACATCCTCAAGTAGTAATGGTACTTCTTGTTCTAGGAAATCTCGATATTTTGTTCCATTCAAATTACCTTCAGTGAAATAAGGACCAATGCGTTTATTTCCTAATGATTCCACACCAAACGTTCAGCGACCAAGGACGTTGATGATTAACTTGTCGTAACCAATGGGGATTTTCTACGCTCCAATAATGCATATTATGCCTATTGACGCCACCATGGTTCGTGAATGTAGATTCATCTGAAAATAATACATTAGCAAAGAAATTGTGGTTCGTTTGCATTTTTTGAAATGCCCATTCACAAAACACCACGCGGTTATGAAAATCATCGCCATCTAGTTCCTGGTGCAGTGAAATGTGATATGGGTGAAACTTATGACGATGCAATATTCTTTGAATACTGTCTCTGGAAATGCCGGAATCGCGATGTAATTGTCGTGTGCTTACATGTGGATTTTGGTGAATAGCTACTAGTACAGCTACTTCGTTAGCTTCTCCTGTAACTGTTAATCTTCGCTTCCTTTTTTTCATTTGTACGCTGCCATCAGAGTGAAAGGCATTCACAACTTTGTAAAAAAAAGAACGCGAGCGAGCATTATCTGGAAAACGCTCAGCATACAACGCAACAGCATCGTCAATATTCCTCTTACATTCACCATAAATAAGAATCATTTCGATTTTTTCGGGAACTGTAGCAGGATTCATTTTTAACTTGCAATTCCATTTAAGCAATGAAGGGTAGACAAAAAATAGTCACGTAAACGGAAAGTTGTTATTCTAAAAGCAAAGTGACCTCCGACCGAATTACTACCAATACAATGGACTTCAAAAACAGTCTTACACTGAGAGACCGTGAATACTAAATTTTAATATGGGGATTAGAAAGTCGCGATATCCATTTACTTCCCTTCAGGAAAGTAGAGAAAAATGTAGGTGAACTGGTTACGTGTGACTCAACTTATGTATAAAATGATATGCTACTTTATTTTCGAGTTATGTCGCCCTCTAGCATTATGTAACAGAACCGGCGCCGGTGATGGCCGAAATGCAAGCGATGTACATGTATGAAACCACGTGAGTTCTCTCGGGGTCCGGTAGATGGCGACGAAATCCCCAAATGAAGTAAGAGTTTCGTTTTGTTTAATAGAAGCTGGTTTGACCGTCAATGCTCAGCTTATTTATTCTCATTTCGGAAAAAACATACAGAGAGAGAATGAATGAGCTGAGTGAAGGGACATGACGCGTTTTTTAATTGATTGCGTGATGTCCTCTTTTTGTTTATTAAATAATAAATTTAAAACCTAAAATGTAATTTTATTGAAGGTAGAAAACTTATTTATAAAATTGCTTCCATATTGTATGCACAATTTTTATGTAATCAGTTTTGATTTTTAATATGAAGAATATCAATTATTCATAATCTTAATTTTTCGAATGGACATTATTAAAATTTCATATTCAGAATAACAATTTTCGCAATTGATATTACTAAATTCTAATATTAAAAATTCTAATATTAGAATTTTTAATATTAAATTTTCATAAAGGGATCAAATTGTCCCTATTTGCCCCCTGGATGCCCCCCTTCGTGTCGAACAACTTTTTTGATTCTGTGCATAATTCTCGAGGTATTTCAATGTCTTCAGATAAATTTGGATTTTTATCGATTACAGCGCCACCTGTGAACCAAAATGCAATAGCTCCTAGGTCAAATTGGTGTACTTTTTTCCGGAGAATCCAAATCTGCAATAAAAACTGGGGGTTCCTATTTAAGTTTTATTGTTTTTGCCCCCACTCCACCCCCAGGTCCATTCCCATCCATTATTTTCAATTTCCTGAGTATAGGTAATACGGTTGTTTAAGCCTTTAATTTTCGGGAGAGAGTTAAAAGTGGTAAGAGCTTTCTTTATCCGTAGGATAGGCTAAGAGAATAATATCATCAACATAACGAATGTAAAAAGACAACTTGCAATGTAGTTTTTCAATTAGAATACTTTCTATGAATTCCATGGCTATATTACAAACAACTGGAGATAACGGGGATCCCATGGGAACACCGTACATTTGTTTGTAATATAAACCAGAAAAGAAAACAATCTATTTTCTAAAACCAATTTAAATCCCTTTTTAAATTCGTCCTTTGGAATGATAGTAAACTCGGAAATTATAGGCCATTTAATATCAATTATGTGCAAAATAATATCTATTGAAACGTTGGTAAAAAGTGAGGTCACGTCTAATGACATTAATTTATCGTTATCGTTAGTTTTGCTTTTTAGTTTTTTCTTACAGTCCCAACTGTCGGTAATATGTGAGGAAGTTTTTCCTGTGATGTTCTGTAATATTTTTGTGAAAAATCTGGCTAAATTATATGTTGGAGAGTTTATGGTGGACACTATTAACCTCAGTAGAGTGCCAACTTTATGGATCTTCGGTAGACCATACGCTCTCGGTATCACGCCATTATATGTTTTTAAATATTTTCTCATAAGAGTATTAATGTATTCTTTTTTCTCCCATGAGATAATAATAGAGTTAACTTGTTTTGAGATCGTTTCTGTATATTCAAATTTTGATTTTTTATATGTTGTAGAGTCGTTCAGAAGATAGTTTATCTTGAATAAATAATCGTCTGTAGATAGGATGACGGTTGTATTACCCTTGTCAGCGTGAGTAAAAATGATGTTATTTTCTTTTTCTAAAAACGAATTATGAGTATCCAAAATGTGTTTAGGGACGTTGTCAGAGAAAGTATTATTCTTTTTAGCGTTCGTGTTATTTAAAATTTGAATACAGTTTTGTCTAATATTATTTCTATTGTCAATTAATATACAGCCTTCATCATCTACAACATTATCAATTTTGTGAATAACATCTACGATACTTGCTACGAAGTTGTGTGTTGGGAAATGATTCGAAATGGAAAAAGCATCCGGAATATGTCTGTTTACAAAACCAGTCAAACTGTAAAATAGTTAATAACTCTTTCGTACCCAGAGTCCTTGTAATATAGTTAATAACTCTTTCGCACCCAGAGTTGACATCTAAACGAAAATGAATATTTACCAATGAAAGTGCACAATAATAGTCTAACTCAAACAGACAAAACGTTGCCACGAGGTTATGGTCTGCCAAAGATTCATAAACAGGATGCACCTTTGAGGCCAATAATATCATTAGTAGGAACACCTACCTAGTAGCAAAATTTATGTCGGATTTATTACGCAAGAGTACAAAGGAATCCAAATCTTTTATTAAAAATAGTGGCCACCTAAGAACACTAATTGCAGACATAGTCATTCCAGAAAATCACATTTTAATTTCATTGGACGTAATTTCACTTTTTACAAATATTCCCCTGCAGCTGGTAAGAGATAGCGTGACAAGAAGATACAGTTTTATATGAAATTTGACAGTGGTTCCTTTGGACGACATTTTAAAAATAATAGACTTTGTATACGACACCATAATATTTCAGTTCAATGGAAAATTTTACAAACAAAAACACGGCACTCCCATGGGCTCACCAGTTTCCCCTACATTTGCAAATTTAGTGATGGACGACTTGGAGAAAAAATGTTTAAGTAAGTTATCATTTCAACCGACCTTTTACCATCGATACGAAGATGATATTACCTACATACCGAAGGGAAAATTAGAAGAAATGATGGATACCTTTAATAACTACCACCCCAAACTCCAGTTCACTTACGAAATAGAACAAGATAATAAATTGCCCTTTTTAGACATTTTAATAAGAAGATGCGACCACAACATTTTACAGTTTGACTGGTTTTGTAAACAGACATATTCCGGAAGATTTTTTAATTTTAATTCATACCATACCCTCTCTCAAAAAATAGCAATAGTCTGGTAGATAGAGCAATTAAAAATTCGGACTCACAATTTCATCATGACAACATCAACAAAATTTCACACTATTTGGAAGATAACGGATATCCAACTAAGATTATAAAAAAACTTATAAACAAGCGCATTCAATCTTTCACATTGACAGAATCACAAAATACAGAAGATAATAATAATAAATTTTTTATAAGAATTCCGTTTATTCATGGTTTTTATCAGGCGTTCCAGAAAAAACTGAAAATATTCAATATAATAACGGTATCCAGTATACATCATAAAATAAATAACATCATAACGAAAGGTAAAGATAGGATACTTAGAATGGAGAAGAACAATTCGGTATATTTGATAAAATGTGAAGATTGTGGAGCAACTTATGTGGGGGAAACAAAAAGAAGTTTAAAAACAAGAATTAACGAAAATAAACAGAATATCCAACGACCTTCCCAAACTAGAGCACTGAAAAGTTGAGCACTGTGTGAACATTGAAGAGTATTTTAGGTGCCTTCCCTCCCTTGCGGGTTTAAGACCCCCCCCCCTCCCATATATAGATATTTATTTCCTGCTATCTTTCTGGGTTTTATCCGCCATATATTCAAACTTAATTTTATGTTCGTTCTTAACATTTTATTCATTTCTTATCAGTAAAATACCAAACTTAATACTGAGTAGGGTTGGAGGGTGGTGTCTTTGTCTATGCAATGTGGTTTATTCCCCTTGCATTTCGATTTTATTATATTTTATTATATTTATTATATTTCGAATACAGGATATAAATAATACAAAAATGCCAAAGGGCGAGCCACAGCAATAGCTGTTTTATAGACTGACCAGGGGAAACAAAAAACGAATAAAAACAAAATAATAAAATCATACATATTACATAAAGAAAGAAAAGAAAGCAGACTAATGCACGAAATCACACACTCACTCATACCCGCACGCACGCACACTCACTGAGATGTACAAAGAGATAACTAATAAATTAACATGAATTGCCCATAACAGAGCTAAAAGCAAAATTAACAATTTTTAACATTTTTTCATTTACAGCGTTTACAATAAAACCGTTTAATGGCAGAAACAAAACTTGATGGAAATTCTACTAATTTCCTTATACTAACAGGCAAAGCATTAAAAATGGTCGGAGCTATACAAGAGAACGCACCTTTATATTTAGCTGTTGGGTGTCGCGGATGTAACAGTAACGTTGAAGTCGTTGCCTCTACCAAACATACGAAGGCATGTATAATATTGAGGGATTCTGTTCGTTAAGTCCCGCGACAAAAGGGACAGTAACCTAACGTGCAGACGATCACTCATGTTCAGCCAACCCGAGTTTCTCATCGCTTGCGAAATATGTTCATATTTCCGAATACCATAAGCATACCGTAGACAGGCATTCTGGACAGCTTGGACTCTGTGCCACTCAATCGCAGAAATGCATGGACCATACAGTGAGACAGTACATAAGATTAGAAATCACTAATGAATTATATAGACGCAATTTAGTCTCAGGTGGAAGTTCTCGCCTAAATGGAAATAGCAGGCGCAGACGTATATATGAGATACATATTTTTTTGGAGATATGCGAAGAAAAACACCAGAGTCTATCAATGGTTAAACCCAGATTTCTTGCTTCTTGCACAACAGGAATCTGGTTCCCCCTTACCTCGACTTTAACTTTATCGAAGTTAATGGCTGCGAGTTGCTTTTCACTACCAACTATCATCAACATTGATTTGAGTGGATTGACAATAAGAGAATTCTTAGATGCCCAACTATCAATACACTCCAGATCATGTGTCATTTTTGCAATAGAGTTTTCCACGTCGTTAGCACAAAAAGGCATCAGAACCTGCGTATCATCAGCGTGCGTTTTCATGTTTACGTATTTACAACAATCATAAATGTCAATAGTAAATATGATGAACAGAAGCGAGCTCAATGTAGCTGCTTGAGGAACCCCACATGTAAGCATCAGATTATGAGATAGAACAGTTTGATTATTTATAGATGTAATAACTGATTGGGATCGTTTACTCAAATAACTATAAATAAGGAAACATGTATTCTTTGACACACAATAAAAAGCTAATTTCGCAATTAAGAGATCATGACTAAGAATGTCAAAGGCTCGTGTAAAATCTCGCAGCCCTACTAACGTTAAAAGTTTGTTATCCCAGTTTCTTAGAACTTCGTCAGATATATTGAGAAGCGATGTTTCACAGTCAAATAGGGATCGAAATCCCGATTGGAATCTTGGAAAAAGATTGAATTTGTTAAAATGATTCAACAGCTGATGATAACAAACTTCCTCAAAGATTTTTGAATCATAGAAAGGCGGCTTATTGGACGCAAGTCTTTTAGCAAGCAGTTTAGGGTTAGACATTTTTGGAATAGGACGAACAATGGCATGTTTCCAGACAGTTGGATATTCACTATTGACAATTATGCAATTAACGATATGCAGAATCTGCGGTAAGCAATGTTTATAGATTCTTAAAAGCATTTCACCCGAAATTCCATCCGAACCTGCTCCATTGCATTTAATCTTAGAAATAATTTCAGATAGCTGGTTAAGGGAAATTTCAGTGAAAGCGAATGATGAATTATCGGGAATTCTGTTATAAAAGTGCGATTTAAAGTAGTCGATAAGGCGGGGATCTGGCATATCAGATGGTAAATTAACAAAATGATTATTTATGACGTCCGGATCATTTAAATTAGGAGGAAGTTCTGGGGCAACTGCTTTCAAGACACTGAGATGGCTAGCAGCAGACCAAAAATCTTTTTGGTTTAAAGATGTCATTTGATTCAAGTAAGCTTTACGTTCTGTTCTTATCGCAGCTGTTTATAGTACGCAATATCTGCCTCTTTTTTAGCCTTACGTTTTATCGATTGAGCTACGTTTCTTTTCTTAATTAACGTTTTAATTGTGACTGTTATCCATGGCGCAAATTTTTTTGAAACACGAATTGTTTTTAGCGGTGCGAAAACATCAAAGATTTCTGTAATTCCAGAATTGAGATATGAAACTTTATCATTGATATTCAATAAATTATAAGTCTGTGCCCATGGGTAACATTTCGTAACCTGATCAAAGCGCTTGACATCAAAGTTTTTAAAGTCACGTAGAGTAATAAATTTTTCGTTGTGACATGGGCGGGGGTGGTTAATAGTACATCCGATAAGATAATGATCTGATAGTTGCAAGTTTTTTATCAAGAAAGAATCATTAACTTTGACATCATTTGATATTAAAATAACATCTATTAAAGTTGCAGATGAAGCAGTAACTCTTGTTAGGCTGTTAACAATTTGTCGAAGATTACATTGTGATAATAAACAATTCAAATTACGAAGAAGTGGCTAAATCGATTATGCGAGTCAGTAAATTACTTATTTAATTTGAAATTTTACCGAGTGTTAAATTCCTTGAATTATATTTATAATAAACAATTCAATTTTATAGAGTCAGCCTTCTCATTGTTATGAATATTAATATTCAGATCCCCGAGAATAAGAATTTGTTCGGATTGAGATAGTAATGATGATATTGTTAACTGTAAATTATCCAGACACTGAAGTGAGACATAAGAAGGTCTATATAGTACACCAATCGAAAATTTATTATTATGGTATTTGAAAGTTAGCCAAAGTTGTTCTAAGCCAAATTCATCCTCGTTGACTAAATATTGCAAGCATCTGAACTGATGTTTAAGATAGATCGCTACTCCTCCTCCTCTTCGATTAATCCTATCAGCTCTAAAAAAAGAATATCCTTCAATAGAAATTGCTTCATCAGGAATCGATTGATCTAGCCATGTTTCCGAAATACAAAAGAAATCAAAATCATTCAAAGAAATAATGTCTTTAAAGTATTGAAGATGGAGAGATAGCGATCTTACATTTAAATGCACAAATGATAAGCATTTCAACGTATCGTTGAACGAAGAATCAGCTGTAGGTTGAGATGATCTTGTTAAAGGCACAATCATTGGAACACTTCTATTAGTTGAAGTCGTTGATGTCAATCATGTGACCGGTAGTCATAAGTCGAATTTTGATAGGTCTTCTTCATTTTGGATTCTCACAAATCTAGAACCATTACTGTCATCACGCTTGGCTAAAATTTTTCAGAAGATTATAAAGAGCAGGTTGAAGCCATTCCTTTAAAAAAATCTTAAAATCTGGAGGTTTCTTGAAAATTGCAGATGATGTAATTTTACGACTCCCTTTAGCCTTCGTTAATAATGAGCGCGCAGTATACGCTCTTTCAAAAATCACATTGATATTTCTAGGTTCACTGGTATCATTTCATCTGGTAGAATTAATCCGAAAAACATCAACTATATCAGATGCTGCTAAGGGTACCTCAAGATATGAGGCTAAAGCGAGAACTTCTTCATTAGCGCTAATTTCTTTGAACTCAGGGATACCTGATATTAATAAAACACGTCGATCATGATCCGATTGTAGTTTTGCGACTTCAGAAGACAATGTTTTACGGTTGATTGAAGTGTTGAATTCACTTTTTCAAGATTGGAGCACCAACCCATAAGATTTTTATGTGTTTGCCGAAGTTCATCAAAATTGTCATTCATTTTGTTTGTGACTATTTCCAACTGACTATTAATCTTTAAATTTTGCTCTTCAAGTTTAAGATTATGAACATTATGATCATTCTTGTGCGCATTGAATGATGATGTTAAATTGTCTATGGCAGCCATGATGCATCCCTAGACGCAGCGGAATCAAGATACACTGTATTGACAGTTTTTGCTGCAGATCCTTTATTTGCAGAGTCAATGCATAGCTTGCAGGCCAAACGAGTGCTCCCTTTATACGTGTCCTTGACGAATTCTGTACAGTTTTTATGATAGGAACGATTGCATATTTCACAGTTAACGGGACTATTCACTTCATCCTTACAAATTCCAGAACAAGGTACACCTTTGCGAAGATCTGCCATGGTTGTTAATCATTAACCGAGGATATAGTATAAACTTGTATCAGTTACTGAGAATAATTTCATAAACTTCAGTAAAAAGAAGCAAAAGCATATAATATTAGCTTGTTATAATTCGAATTATAATTTACTCAATATCAATAAAGCCAGCTTCGTATTTGGTATAGCAATTTGCTTTCCTGAACTATTAATATAATTCCAGATAACGTGACAGTGAGACAATATAGCC
Organism: Trichopria drosophilae; assembly: GCA_030407085.1. Lineage (NCBI taxonomy): Eukaryota > Metazoa > Arthropoda > Insecta > Hymenoptera > Diapriidae > Trichopria > Trichopria drosophilae. Next base: position 105,488,366 of record CM059583.1, on the reverse strand, counting down.
ATAAATTACTACGTTCAAATCACAACACATCGAGTAGTAACAGCACGTTTAAAATCCACAAATTTACGTTACAAATATTTAGTTTCATTGAAAAAAAAGAACGTAAAATTATGAAAGATTATGAAAAGCACCGTGACACAGCATATCCAATTAAACTAAAAAAACAACTATTGGAACAGTTTCGATGCATTTCACCACGCACGAGCTGATAACATTGTGTACCGCTGGTGATATGACTCCTACAGTAATCTTTCCGGACATAAAAAATTTGGCACTTGTGCTAACATATCTTCCAATTTCTTTTTAATCCGCAACACACATGAGAACAAGTAATCACAGTAGATGCTTTTGCACTCAGTTAAAAAATATTAGTTAAGTACTTGACACGTTGAATAAAAACTTGTCAGTGTTATAAAAGATAAATTTCAAGACACAAAAGAGAGACAAACTCACACTAATATGACGACACATTGAAATAACAAATAGTCACATCACAGAAAATAGTAACATTCAACGTATACTAAATGACAAACAATTTAGAATGTCATATCTAAGAATGTCAATCCTCGTTAAATTCACACGGTAAATTCGAGCACAATTTGTCTTAAAAATGACGCGATGTATTTTTCAAACTTAGATTGATTTGATAGATATCAAAAGAACCGTAAATGCAGTTAACGAAGAACACAATGTGCGGACTCGGACCAGAAACAAATACACCCGCTCACGACGAGTGTCTAATTGATTTTTAAATATTTTTTTCTGATGATGGCTCTAAACCCTAGCCGAAAGCGTTAAAACTTATCTTCCTTTTTATTTATTATTACAGTGACCGTTTTATAAACACGACTCTTTTCGTAGTTAATTCCACGGTCGAGAAATTAATTATCTAATTTATTTTAAATTGTATACATAGGTAAATATGCATCCTAGTTTCTATGTTTATATTAAACGTAAATACGGACCTGGGGTTGTTCACCTCTTAAAGGAATTCACGCATATTTCGACAGTACTTGCTAAATTAATAAATCAAAGAATATTTTTATTAGAATATCGTTACAAAAATGTGATTCCTAAACACATAAATATAATTCTTTCCAAAAAGAAAGGGACTTTTTTCTCATATGTTATAAATTACAAATTTAACAATTTCTATAATAGTGCCACTCGTTTCCTGTTAAACCTCGAAATATCTGACATACATTATAAAATAGGGCACTATAGAAATATGAAATATAAGTTATTCAAAGAAATAATACATTATCTTGATTTCTTTACATACAATAATTTTTTCGATACTCAAAATATTAAATATAACAACGTTTTTAAATATCACTCACGCAGATTAAAAAAAAATTAAAATGGTTAAAATTTAAACAGCATAATTTCACTCAGGATAAACACACTATTCCATCTATACAACCTAAATGGATAAAGAATCTTACTAATGTTGTTATTCCTACTGAAACAATGAACATTATAGCTCTAGGAGAAAAATATGCTTTCCCCATTTCGAATCATTTCCCATTCCTCGACAATGTTGATAGTATGAATCGTTTTACTATTCATTTCGGATTCCACTAAATCAAGGATCGAGGGCAGCTGACTCCATGTGAAGTCAAATCAGCGGGGTTTTGTTCAGATGGAACGTGACGCCAGTGAGTACGAAGACAGTTTGTTTGAACTGACGTCACACGATTGGCCACAAATACCTTCCAACGGGAGGGTGAGTTTTGGATCCAATCTAGAGCGACTGTGGAATCGCTCCAAGCGTAAATGGGGACTTCGTCCATGTGCGATGTCTTGGAAATCCATTGCAATAATTTGCTTAGCAGTGCACACGCACATAGTTCTAAGCGAGGAATTTATAGAACATCTAACGGAGCAACTATAATTTTACTCGTTAACAAAAAAGTTATAAATGATTCGCCTTGCCTCACGCGAAGGTATGCGATTGCTGCATAAGCCCTTTGTGAAGCATCGGCAAAACCATGAAGCTCGATGGAACCGTCTTCCACGGCATTAAGCCAGCGTGGCAGATGTATCGCTGACAAACCTCGTAGTTCGCTACAAAAGGTTTCACATTCGCGTAATAACTCCAATGACAACTCAGTATCCCAGTAACTTGTATTGATGATGCTTTCCTATTGGGAAGTTTAGAATCAGATCCACCTAATGGGAAACCCCAGCGACACCAACATCAATTACCGAGAGAACATGGTAGAAGACGTCATAACCTGAACATCGAAGAAGATTCAATTTCGAATTCATCAGAGGAAAACAGACTTCCCCAAGTTCGAGCTGGAGTGGAAAGTAAATAGAGTTCGTACAGCTAGAAATCGAAGATCACCCGAGAGACATGAAGATATATTGAGGACGGTCCAGAATTGGAATATTAATTTCTCTGGAGAAGATTAGATGACTGGAGAGGATTTTCTCTTAGATCTTCGAGACTGTAAGGAAAGTCTGAACTTATCGGATGAAGAAATCTTAAGATGTCTTCCAGCACTATTGAGTGGAATTCCTCGTCAATGGTATAGAGTAGAACGTTCTTCATTGCAAACCTGGCGTCGATTCAAGAGAAGTTTTCGAGAAAATTTTGTAGAAGACGACGATGAAGATGATTTGAGAGACAAGATTCAACGACGGATTCAATTACCAACGGTATCAATTACACGGTTTCTGTCGGAATTCCTAACGCTTCTAAATCGATTAAAACAGCTGCTTCGAGAAAGTAAGCAAGTGCAGATAGCTTATAAGAATTTGGGTCCGGATTATCGACGATTTATGGGGTCCCGATCTTTTACGAATTTTTTGGAGCTAAGGAAGTTAGGAAAGAAGCACGAAAAAGAGAAGAAATGGGACCAGGACTATAAAGAGCCACTGGATCGAATGTTGTTCGAGAGTGGGGAAAGCGAGTGAAATATTCAACTAAAGTCGCAGCAATAGAATCGTCGGTATCAGAGGAATCTACGCCAAAAAGAAGTAAGAAGAAGGCGACGAAGAAACGCGAAAATCCACAAAAAGTCGTAGCAGTGATGCAAGAAGAACAAAATCGGTCCGGAATCTCTCAAGTTCAGAAGAAATCTTCATCAGCCCGTAATAATCGTCTAAATGTACCGACTAATCAGGGTCCTCGGTCTGAGAGTCAAGTTGGAAATACCCGAATATTCTCAAGGTCTTACGAATCAGTGGCAGGACCTTCCTGGAGAAAAGAGACCAGATGGCGACCAACGTCCGGTCCACCAACGAGAATGGTTAATACTCCTAATCCACTACCTAAGGATAACAGTAGGTTGAATGAAGATACGATAGTCTGTTACAATTGCCAATAGCCTGGACATACCTTTCGAGTATGTCTAGAGCCATTACGTTGTTCAGGCTGTGGACTCGTTGGATTCCAGAGGAACAGATGTCCTAATTGTCAGCAGTCCCAAATTGTGGAACAGGGAAACGGGCAGAACGGGCCATGGCTGGGTTTTCCGCGATCCGAAGCAACACCCAAAACCCAGTAAGGATAATTCCGAATGATCGAGCTCTTGCCAATGCCAGGAGCCGGAGTTACAAGACGAGTTGGCGAAGGAGGCGGTACGTCATTTCGTGACCACTAGATATAATCCAGGATCGGGAAATGTAGAAGTCTACATAGGCTCTGAAAATGGGGCAAGAGATGAAGAAGTTAGACATTCATCTGTGCCAGTAGAACCAGAAGCAGGAGTTCGGCTGGATAGGGACTCCAGACTATATTTTTCACTAGAGATAGAACGTCGTCATTAGAGCCCTTTGCGATCCAGGAGCTGTTAGGTCTTATTTTGGTCCACATATGAAAGATAGTCTTAAAAAGTGGAATCCACCAGGATATGGTTATTTTCGAGGTGCCACCGGATATCAAGAAGAGATTGGAGATCTGGTCCGCATTTGTATGAGGTGGACGACCAAACAAAGTGTTTGAATGTCCGGATAGCCGATTGTCTGGAATATGCTGCTATTCTAGGAATGGATTTTCTGCAACTGTTCCACATCAAAGTAGATTTTTGCAATCGAAAATGGTAAGTTGGCACAAGCCCTTGGAAGTCATTTGAGGATAGCAGTAATTCTAAAATCTATGCAGAATATGCAGCGATATTAGAAGTTTCTTCAGTCCAGCAAGAAAGGTTAACTCAGTTGTTGAATCGAGTTATTCCAACTGATGACAGAATGATAGGATTGCCGACTTTGACATTTCATCATATTGATGTCCAGGGTGTAGCACATATTAAGCAGCGATTCCGGAGAGTATTTCCCGCTGTCCTACAGGTAGCCTGTAGTCTCGGAGGTAGTTCCTGACATTCCGGAAGAAGAGACGATATCTGAATGTGGTGCGTCAGTCAGCATAGAGGTAGTCTCAGAAGCTACCACTCCAGAGAGTCCAAATTCCGCGATCGAAGTCTGCGTCATTAGGGAGGCTCCGCGTCCAGTTTCCGGGGAGCGTTTGCGACTGTTGCGACCTATTCCAGTATGGGGACCGTTCGATAGAGACCGAAAGTTTCATCGAGGGATCGTCTTCGGAATCCTGAATACGATTCCCAGAGACCGAACCGTGGACCCTCTTGCTGGAGGCTTTTTCAATTGTTGGAAGAATGACCACAAAGCACTCGAGTATCCGGAACTGCGGGTGAAAACGAATTGTTTCAATTTTGGCCGGCTCAACTTAAAGGTGTACGATTGTCCGAGATACCGTGATGCATACCGGGAATGGAGGCGAAGTGGTCCACCAACCCCTGTCGCGTCCATATCTGCAGGATCCGGACAAATGCGTTTTTGAATGTTTGTTTCAGCGACGATATTTTCGACCGAACGAGAGAGACCGCCCGGGAAATTAGGCGATTCCACGTTGACCGTTGACCGTTGACCGTTCCAAGAGTCTGGAAAATTGTGCATCGGAAAAAGGCGGTAAGTCCGAATGGACTGTTAGTTTATCGAGTGTCGTTTTTCTCTGGTTTCGGTCTCGCGAGTCGGTAACTTGAAGTATATTAAATATTATATTAATTTGAGTACAGTTAAATATAATGATTTTCTAATCTAGGTGAAGTGTTTTCATTAATTTTTTGTTATCCTAATTCGTGTCTTAAGTTAACAAAAATAAATTCAGTGAGAAAGAAGAAAAGTCCCTCGCAAATTATTAGGATTAGTGTTGATATACAGGGTGTTGTGGCAATAGCGCATGAGAGATATACCACGAGGAAGATTTATTTTTTCTAAAGCCGATGGCGCAAAAATTAATTTTCTGGATGGTATGGTTCCAAAATAAAATTTTTATTATTAAATAAAATATAATTCATTATTTTCTTAATTATAATTATATATTGATCTGAAATATTTTTAAAATTATAAAATTAAGAATTTATTTTTAAAAAAAATTCTTTTAACAAACATACATAAAAAAAAAATTAAGTCTATCTTATTGTGGATTATCAATGTTCCGTTGTAAATTGAATCTTAAAGTTTGTTTATTTTAGGGGCATCCTCCCCAATTGGTGAACATGTGAATCTCGAACACTTGGTCCGGTGACAGTTGAAAACCCAAATCGATATTGACGGGAAGGATGTTCCGAAACAGTCAGATGTTTTTATACGAATAACTGGACGCTTGCGAATGACGTTAAAACCATCAAAAATTTCGAAAATTCCGCATGGCCGGTGCCAGCAGAAGTACTGCGGAGCTCTCATCCGCTAAAACCACCGCCGCATAAGGCTGTTCTGTCTTTCCCCGAGAACCGCCTTAAGGCATTATTTCGAGGAAGGCAACCTAAGCCCCGAAAGGCTCTTCGCCGATATCATGGTACATGACGGATAGGTGATGGTATTTCTATCCGTCCCTCCTTGTTTTTGCGGATAGCACTCAGCTTCTCCACGATGAATGTGGCGAGTTGGACCACTGCGTCCCATCCTTCCTGTAAGAGGAGCAGGACCCTACCCAATCGCTCGGGTGTTATTGGGTCTTCTCCAAATTTCTGCAGCGGTTTCCGCTCCTCTGCGAACCGTGGATAGTGGAAGGTGGCGTGTTCCACGTTCTCGTCTACGCCAGGGCGCACCGGGCACTCCGCGTTTTCGTAAACGCGGATTCGATGGAGGTAGCTGCGGAAGTAGCCGTGCCCAGTAAGTACCTGGGTCAGATAGAATGTGACGAATCCGTGGTCTCTGTATGTTCACTTCGCCACATTCGGGATGAGACGGTGGGTCCAGCGCCATTTGGCTGCTCAGTCCCATCGTTGCTGCCACTCGGCAAGTAGTCTTTTGGACCATTTGGCCTTGGCCTCCCGAGACATTTGCCAATCCTTGGCCTATACTCCTAAATTCACGTCACTTCTCAGCCCCCCGCAGGGGACTTGTGGAAGAGAGCGGAGCGGGTAACTCCGTCCGTAAGGAAGAGGGAGAGGTCGAAGCGCCCGAACTCGAAGAGGAGCAATGCTTTTGAAAGATCCGCTTCTCTTAGCAAGTTTCGAGAATTGACGACCTCACGGACCCGATCGTTCGGCTGGTCTGTGCCGTCGATTGCCTGATCGTTAAACGACCCGAGACACCCACCGTACTGGGGAGCTAGGGTGCGGTGTCAAGCCCCTGTCGGCGGGTTCCACACGGGGGAGCGCTACGGCGTGCCGTGTCCGTCCGGCAGTAACCGCAATCAGGGTTGGCCTCTAGCGGGCCGTGGATTTCCTAGAAAGATGGCTCTGAACCAACAGAAATAATCAAGGCAGGCAGCTTGTTATTAATAACGTGGTAGTCGGACCTGTTGTAATTTTCATAAATGGCACAGCCGGCGATGTGGTGCATCATTCCAATATGGCCCCAACCTCGTGGGAGGAGGCGCCCGAATGGCGGTAAGCTCTGGGCGCCAAACAAATAATCATACAATGGTACTTCTCAGCCCTCTCAGCTGCCATCAGATCTATGGGAGGGAACCCCGAGACCACTGAGAGGGCAATGTCGGACACGATACGATACGCTCGAGTCACTCTTAGCGCTACTGTCCTGCAGGCCCGTCGGCACGTGGCTCCATAGCTTTTCTTGCTTGCAATGGCGTTCGCCCAGACGGAGGCTCCTGAAAGAATTACAGAGCTCACCACTGAAGCGAGAAGGGATCGACGGTGTTATTTTGGTCCCCCTATATTGGACATAATATACCCCAGCACGCGACCCACTTTTAGCGCTTTTGTGCCTGCATACTGCAGATGGTCTTTGAACGACAATCGCGCGTCGAGCATAACACCAAGGTATTTAATGGTGTCCTTCGTTCTGATCCCCTTATCTTCGACCGTGAAGATAGCGTACATTTTCTTCTTAGTACGAGAGATGAGTACCGCCTCCGTTTTCTCAGCCGCCAAGCAGAGTCCGTGGTTTTTCAACCAGCTAGCTACCACCTCAATAGCGTCATCCCCGAGGTATTGGACCTCCTCTATGGTTTTTGTGACGATAAGTGCAACGTCGTCGGCAAATGCTGCCATAGTTACCCCTTCTGGAAGTGATTGTTTGAGCAATCCGTCAGACATGACGTTCCAGAGCAAGGGACCTAGGACCGAACCCTGCGGCACGCCTCCTGTGATGTTGTGGGAGCGCCTGCCGTCATCGATGTCATAAAACAGGGTCCGGTCTGACAGGTAGCTAGAGATGACCCTTCTAAGTTAAATTGGTTCCTTGAGTTCTTCTAAGGCTAGCATGATGCAGTCCCACCGGGCCGAGTTAAAGGCGTTCTTGATATCAAGCGCGATGATGGCACACATTCGCCTGGTATTTCGACTGCCACTGATGGCATTAGCGGCTAACGTCTTCACCCGGTCGACTGCATCAATGGTTGAGCGACCCTTCCTGAAGCCGAACTGATTGTCGGAAAGACCTCCAACTTTATCGACGGCTGCTTCGAGCCTGGCATATATTATCTGCTCCTACAGCTTCCCGAGAATGTCCAGCATACAAAGTGGTCGGTGTGCGGATGGTTTGTCCAAGGGTTTAGAACCCTTGTACAGCAGCACCAACCTTTGTTGCTTCCATTGCACCGGGAAGCATCCATCTTTTAGACATGCGGTAAATGTTTCCAGGAAGATACCTGGGACATCCAGCGCTGCGATCTTAACCGCCAGACCCAGTATTCCATCTATTCTCGGAGCTTTGCGTGCATCTTAGCAGCCATCCTCAATTCGGTTTCAGTGACGGCTGGTGGCTCGACTGCACCAGGTTCTGCCAACAGACCAGTACCGGTGGATCGTTCCTAATGTTCTGGGAACAGATGGTGGATTACTCTGTGGAGGAAGTGTGGGCAAGATGGAGCATTCATTCCCTCGGGCTTGATCTTCCTCATGACCGTTTTATACGGACGGCCTCAAGGGTCCCAGTCTGCCTCCTCGCAGAATTCCTGCCAGCACTTTTTTTCGCCATCTTAATGGCAGCTTCAAGCTTCTTCCTCTTTTCTTCGTAGGCCGCAGTTAGTTGTTGGTACTGCGGTTTATGAAGAGCTCTCTGGTGCAGTCTCGTGGCTCTAAGATACTCTCGCCGGAAAACTACAATGTCCTCGTTCCACCAGTATACTGGAGGTCTGCCGCGAGGATTTGATTTTGCGGGCATGGAGACATCGCAAGCCGATGATATGGCCTGGGAGAGGCTTTGAGCCCTTTCTGCGGATGTTCCCTCCAATACTGTATTCTCGAGTGAGCAGATAAACATCTCAGGATCTAATGTAGAAGGTGCATATCTCTCGTTTTCCCCTTCCCTGCTGTTCCGCGCTGGCCTTTTGGTTAGCTGGAGTCGAAACACGACAGCATGATGGTCGCTGCCCGTGTATCGGTCGCTAACTTTCCATTGGTGACCCTTCCTCATCAATTTAGGGTCGATGAAGGTAAGATCAACCACGGATGCCTTATCGCCTTTGGTGTAGGTTGGCTTGGCTCCGACGTTAGCGATCTCGAGCTCCAGCGTGGCAAAGGCCTCGAGTAGGGCGCGGCCGCGTTGGTTAGTCTTCGCGCTGCCCCACTCTATTGACCAAGCGTTAAAATCTCCCCCGATTACTACTGGTAGTCGGGAGGTCTTAGCACTTTCAGCAATGTCGTCCAGGGACCCTCGGAATTCCTCGTAGGTGTCGCTGGGTGAAGGTAGCAGCTGTATAATCTTATACCAGCTACCTCCACCCATGTGAATTTCGGTAAGGGGGTGGCCATCCTGTTCGATATGTGAAAATTTCCGCAGACCCACATGGGCGCCTTGCTGGTAGTGTCCCTTACCCACTTTGAATCCTCTAGGTCGCTGTATTGCTCATTGATGATGGCAATATCGGCCTGTTCCTTTCTGACCAGCTAGAACAGCAGATTCTAGGCCACGGCACAGTGGTTGAGGTTAAGCTGGAGTACCTTAGCCATTGCTGTTCGGTACTCCGTCCTCTTGTGCAGGCCGATGTTTAGCCGCACAGTTACTATTTTGTGTCCCTCTTCGACTGAGCTCTTGCAGTTCGGTGCCATATGCCCGATCTCATGGCATCTGTAGCACCGAAGAGGTATTTCTAGGAGCCGTACTCGGCAGTTCACCCAACCAACTCTCAGCCGTCCCGTCTACAGTAGCTTCTCGGCTACTGAGACGGGGAGTCTGACTATGGCCGCAGTACGCGCCCCTAAGTTTGATGGACTTTGGGATCACACTTTCCAGGCCGGTGGCAGAGGCGAGGGCGAGTGCCACCTCGTCCGTGGTTGTGGCCTCGTCCAGGTCCGTGATCTTTATGCCTTCTATTTGGTTCAGCATCTGGATGAGAGCTGACCCGTTTAGGAGAGACGCGGCCTCGGATCGGAGCTCCTCCGTTGGTGCTCCGTCCTTGCCCAGTATGTGTGTGTGTGTGTGTGTGTGTGTGTGTGTGTGTGTGTGTGTGTGTGTGTGTGTGTGCGCGCGTGTGTGTGTAGACATCCGGCTTTTAAATCCGATAATCCGATATCGCGTTTTGACCACAATTTACACATTTCTATAAAGTATAAATTTCCCACCGATTTCACACGTCACCGTTACCGTGATTCCTTATTAGTATACCGGATCTTTAATTTGACTATAGATTCACAGTTATCTCAGTTATTACCAATAAGATCTACACAATATCCGATCTGAGATTTGAGAGCTTTAAAAGAGTCGACCTGCAAGAGAAATTACGCTTTTTACCATCCCATCCCGCGTCTAACGAGAATGGAATAACTTAGACGTATCCATTCGTACACTCCATACCGTGCGTTCTTTTAAAAATACAGCGCCTGATATTATATATCATTATTACGATTGACGTCATGTTATTACGCGCATACATTTATTTCAATTGTATGTGTACTAACATTATTTATTATTTAGTGTCTTTATTGTAATGTTGTAAATCCTGTTTTTCCTATACTTTGAATTTATGTATTTGCGTGATTGTATTCATATCGTGTAAAGAACCAATTGGTCCGTACATTAACCCATTAACGCCCAAAGCACAACTTGTTTTGCTTCAATTTCATCAAGTATTCGTAGTATCAAACACATAATTACAAAAAATTTAAAAGTGTATTTCCTGCTACTTTCGAGGTCAAAATTGAGTTTCAGCCATCAGGAATTCCAATATGGCGCCAAATTTCCAAACAATTTCCAAAAAATTGGTGAATCGAAACCGCTCCGTATCGTTTATATAATTTTATATAAATTTATATATAATATATATAAATTTATATAAACACCTAATCGATACACAACTACAATACCATTTATTTATACAAAAATACCAGATGATAACGTATATTTTTTAAATCGGGGAGCGTTGACCTTAGAAATGTAATTTTGCTTATTTTTTCTTCGTTCATAACTTTTAACTATAGCCTCACGGGCCAGCCGTATTTGAACCTCTCTTGATTCATCATTTAATAATAATAATAATAATATTGTCCTTATTGTACATAAAATATACAAAAGGCAAGCTAAAGCGCAAGGTGCTTCACAGTCTGACCCTTGCGGGTAGGAAATTCAAAACGTCGAGAATCTCATCCACTACTGGCTTACCAAAATTTAGTTCTTGCGGAGCAAACCCGGAACTGCAATGTGTCGTGAGATTGAATAATTTTTCCATTTTTGGTACAAATTGAACCCACTTAGTGTGCTGGTCAGCACACAATGTACGGAAAAGTCTCCCGATTTCGCGCATAACTCGTTCCGTGGGATTAGTCTGCGGGTTTCTAATTGAGCAAAAAATGGGCTTCACGTCATTTTCCCGGAGACTTGTCTTCCATATCTTAGAGTCAAATTGTTTACCATGATCGGCTAAGATTCTGACGGGTTTTCCACAACGTGGAATGTACTTATCCAAGATAATCTTTACAGTGGCTTTTCCCGTAGCCTTCTTTACCGGCTACAGACAGGTATACTTTGAAAACGCATCAATCACTACCAGTAAAAATTGGACCCCCGCGCGCGCCATGGGCAAAGGCCCGTAATAGTCCACGGTTACCAAGTCTTTTGGGGCCTTTGATTCCACCAATTGATAAGCTCCTTCCAGCATTTGGTTCATCGTTTTAACCCGCTGACAAATGTCGCAAAACTTAAGCACGTTTTTAATACCGCGGTACATCCCCCACCAAAAATAAAATCTTAGCAAATAAGACCACGTCTTATAAATACCTACGTGACCAAGCTTTTTATGTAAAGATTCTATGATAGGCGACTGTAATTCGAAAGGTACCACAATCCTTCATCGACCCAACGATTTATCTAAATTATATAAGATATGCTCGTGACCTCGAAAATACTCATTCGATCGTCCTAATTCTACGATTCTAAAATATGATACCGATGATTCATCAGGTCGCTGCAATTCCGCCATCGAACGACACATTTTCATCAAATCTTTATCTTTTTCCAACAAACATGTTAACATTAAACCGTCGTAACTTTCATTTTTCAAGCGAAGTGATTACCCAAAGAAGCGATTAGTAATGATCCGGTGGACGGATCCTCGAATTCTCCGTTTGGGTTGCGGCTAAAAAAATCCGCAACAATATTTTCAGATCCTTTACAATATTCTATAGAGAAGTCATATTGCGACAATAATAGACTCCAACGAACTAACCTCGCATTGTGATATACCGTTGACTGAAGAAATGTGAGACACTTGTGGTCAGTTACTATCGTAAAATGAACGCCAAATAAATATGATCGAAATTTAGTAACAGCATATACTATCGCGAGGAGTTCCTTCTCTGTCGTTGAATATGGCTTCGCTGTTTGTGTAAGGTATCGACTAATTACCGCAACGATCCCATGACAACCGTTTACTCCCATTTGATATAGAATGCCAGAAATTCCTTGATCGCTTGTATCCGTCTGCAATCTATATTCCGTCTCTGGATCAATCTGTTCGATACACCTTGTAAAAATTTGCTTTAAATTTATTAAGCAAGTAAACGCGATTCGTCTACCTGATTCCATTCCCATTTTGTTCCTTTCTTCAGCAATTGTCTTAGAGGATCAACATATTCTGAGTTACTATAACTGAATTGTCGATAATAATTGCAAACGCCTAAAAATTTCTTGAGATCTTTTTGATTTCGAGGACTCTTAAAATTAATAATTGCACCCAGTTTATCAGAATCCGGTGTGATACCCGTAGGTGTCAAGACAAACTCTAAGAATTTAATTTCCTTCTTGAAAAATTCGCATTTTTCTAGATTCAACGTAAAGTTAAACTCTAATAACCGTTGAAATGTCAATTGCAACAAAGCCAAATGGTCATCAAAATTCTTCGAACTGAACAAAATATCATCCATGTATATCGATATATCGACTACATGTTGTAGAGCATTACATAACGCGCGTAAGAAGCCGGAAGTGGCTGGAAGTAGCCGTTTTGAGGCCAGACGGTACCCGACAAAAATGATACATTTTATTATCGAAAACGAAAGCTGTCAATTTTCGGGAACTTTCTTCAAGTTCAACCTGCCAATAGCCGGAAGTAAGATCTACTTTAGAGAAATATTGTGCTCACTTATGGCCCTGTATAAGATCAGAAATCTTCGGCGGCGATTCGTGATCAGATTCAACATTGCCATTCAAATAACGCGCATCCAGACAGATACGAACACTACCATCCTATATTTTGACAATACGTAAAGGGTTGCAATGAAATTGACTTATGGTCCTTTCAATCACTCCATTTTCAATCATTCTCCGTATAACCTCAGCTACATTGGGACGCAAAACGTGTGGAATCGGGTACGATTTTTTAATCATGGGTGACGGATTACTAAGAATTATTTTATGCGCATACCCCTTCGCAGAACTCACTTTATCCCTGAATAATTTTTGATATGCAATTATTATATTATAAAAACGATTTCGTTCGTCGCTTGATAATGGACATGACTCAATTATATGCTCCAAAACTTTCAAAAGTTATTGATTTCCCACCCCTGGGGCTTCTATTTCAGTATTTACTCGGAGACCCTGAAATATGTTCACATCATTCTTTTCACCTTCAGATAAAACACCGACTTCAATAGCATTAATTTCAGGAATTATACAATAGGAAATATCATCTTTATTTTTTACATTTCTCTCAACGAAACTGTCTCGATTTTGATTCGTTACCTTTTCATTTTCAGATAAATCTTCAAAATTCAACACATTATTATTTGATTGTATCATTCCAAAATCAACATCTGAGACCAAAACCTCATTTATAGATATTTCTTAATGATTACATATAAACTTATCACTAATATTTTTATCAGTACTAATAACATTATTATAAATACGATTACCATCAACATTTTCCTGGATGTATATCGTTTCTACACAATCAGTTTCTTTAGCATTATCTTCAATTCGGATATCTATCATTTCAACCCGATTCAATTCACATAATTTAATTATAAGTTCACTTTCTATCTTATCGTCTTTACATTTAATGACTATACCTTGCTCATCATTGATTTTGAAATGATAAATTACTTCGACCCAGACCATAGGTCTGGCGAAGTATTGAATTTGGTCAGTTCCCGCCAAAAAATTACCCTATAGTTTTTCATCAAATATCGACGTTTCAGGCCCTAAAGAACCCAAAGCAACAATAAAATGGAAGGTTCCGGTTCCGGTGAGTAACTCATCTGATAACTATTTCACTGCTCTTTAAAAGTGCATTTACTGCGGCCTTTGCCTACGGGCATTCTCTTATTCTTGTAGTATTCTGGCAAGCGAAATTAATGCCTATTCTATATACCTGATTTGCAAGCTTGGGCCTTGATAAATAACTTTGCAGTCAACTGGTGTTTTATTGACGGGAATCATAACCTGCAAATACTACTTATCTTTATTTCTTAAATTGTCAACAACAACAGTAGACGTTACGTTACTCAATACCAACTCTATCCAGTTTACGTTTATTGTACCATAGTTTGTGGGTCTTTTAATCACGATCTGAGACCTGTTGGAAACTAAATCGTTCAACATGCTTCCGGCGGATAAGAAAAGTGTTCAATGCTCAGGAACATGTAATCAGGAAGTTAAAGCACCTACTTTCTGTGACGAATGCAATCTTCCATATCATCCTAAGTGCACAAAATTTTATAAAGTTACCAAAGGTAGTAAATCACTAACTGTATGCAAAGCTTATATCGATGCAAATAATCCGAGCACGCGTATCGCAATTAGTTCGCGTTCTTCTTCTACCTCTTCGATAAACTCGACTAAAAATGCAGATAAATCGAAAGTGTCAGTTACCGATGATCCCATCTTATTAGCCATTAATAAACTAGAGCAGTCACTTAACACTAAAATAGACAATTTTAAAAGAAGTCAAGATTTGCATAATGCTGATATCACCGGGAAAATGACATCATTAATGTCTGAAATGTCCGATATTAAATCAGAAATGCGATCAAACTACGAAGAACTCAAAAGTTCCCAAAAATCATTAACTGATAGATGCTTAGTGTTAGAAGAAGAGGACGCGATTCTTAAAACGTTGATGAGTCAACAGGCTGCGGAACTTCATAAATTCCAGATGTCGGAGGGTCATATGGTGGTAATATCTGGATTACCTGAAAAAGATTTATAATAAAGAATTTTGTCGACCGTAGTATTTAATTATTATATAATATTCGTGAACAAACGGTCACTGTAGCCAAACGTATAGACAATAAGACGTCAACACGTAAACAACGTAAACATAAACAAAAATAAATAAATACATAATATTTCGGCCATTGATCCTGGCCCTCATCAGAAAAATTGAAAAAATGAAATAAAAAAATAAAAAATTACAGACGGAGGTAAATCCCCTGATCTTGAAGTGGGGAAAAACCTGAAAAAGATGGTCAAGATGATACTAAGGTTGTTACTGACTTGGCTACCGCTCTGAACCTACCTCTGGATCCAGCACTGATTACCGAAACCTCTAGGATGAAGAATACCAACCCGAATCTCAGAAACAAACCGAAATCTCTTCTGGGCACGTTTGCCCATAAAGATACCCGGAAGCAATTTCTTAAATCTGCGAAAGCTAAGCGCGACCTAAACTTATCGCTGATTTACTCGGATTTACCACTATCTAAACTATTCGTAAAGGATTGGCTTCCTGCTCCAGTATACGAGTTACTACTCAAAGTTAAGGCTTATGATCGCGTACACTTTTTTAAATATGTGTGGCCGAAAGATGGTGTTATTCTCATGAAGAAAGATGATGCTCAAAAATCAGAAATTGTTCGTATACGTGACATAAATGACCTCAATTTGATGCCATCATGACTACCAACTATCAATTCTTCGATATTAACATCTACGACAGAAGAATTTCGTGCTGACCAGGTGACTCTACAACGCAAGCATTCCTCGGATCAGCTTAAAATATGCCATATTAACGCGCAATCGTTGAGATCAAAAGAACGAATGGACACTTTTCATAGTTACTTCAATAATAATTTCTATCACGCGATCTGTGTCTCTGAATCGTGGTTTTCGCATGTCGTCCCGGATGACTTAGTCAGCCTGCCTCAATATGTAATTTGGCGGTCTGATCGGATGTGTAAACAAGGAGGAGGCGTCGCGGTTTATGTACACCAGTCCATCAAATCGAAGATTATATCTTCATCTTCATCATTACCTTCTTCACTTACTACCTCAAAAACCGAATTCTTAATTGTCGAACTTACTTTCCCTACAGATCCGTCCTCGCTACTTATCTCCCTCTATCATCCTCCTAACACGCCTTTATTCAAACAAGTGGAAATAGAGCTACTAAAATCACTCCAATCATATAAAAATATAATTATCATGGGCGATTTAAATATCGATCTAAATAAGCAAAATTATCTGACGAATTACCTGCACAACTTTGCATCTAAATATAATTTACATATCGTCCCATACGCCTGCACACATGTAACTGATACTTCTTCCTCCTGGATCGACCACTGCTTGGTAGATGATTGCGACAAAATTGTGTCCCATGGCCAATCGGTTGGTCCGGCACTATCCAAACACGAACTTATATACCTGTCCTACAGGCTTAAAACGGAAAAGGAGAAGCAGCAAAAAATTACTTGTAGAAACTACAAAAACTTCTCGGCTCCAAGATATATCTGTAATCTATCTGAAATTAAGTGGGATAACTGCCTGGCATCTGAAACGGTAAATTCCAAATTGCTCGCATTATCGCAGCCTCTCACCCGCGTATACAATAATCATGCACCTAAAACAACTTTTACCCCTCAGGATAATCATAACTCGTGGTTTACAAAGGAAATGAAAACTATGTGTAAAAAGCGTAACATACTATACAAACAATATAAGAGAACTGGAGATCTACTGGCCTATACCGATTTCAAATCAATGCGCACAAAAATTCATAGACTTGTTCATAAAGCCCATACAAAATATTGTACTATGCGCCTAAAAAATTTTAATTCCCCTAAGATCCTTTGGTCGGAGCTCAGAAGACTTGGACTGGTTAAAAACGATAAGAAACAATCCCCCGCGACCTGCCATATTGAAGATTTAAACATATACTTCACTGGGGTTGCAAATAAGTCTCGCACTACATCCATTACATTACCAGCTGATCTCTTTGATCTACCAACGACGCATGACTATGAGAGGTTCCACTTTCGTCCCATTGACAATATAGAACTCATGCAACTTATTAAAAATGTAAAGTCCAATGCGTCGGGTTGCGATGGCATCGATCTCCATTGTCTAACCAACTCCCTACCTGCCATAATCCAGGTTCTCGTGGATATTTTTAATATTGTCTCACTACAGCAGTTTTTCCAGATGACTGGCAAAGCTTTGATTAGACCGATTAATAAAGTGCCTGCTCCACTATCCCCCTCAGATTATCGACCAATAGCTCTTTTATGTTTACTTGCGAAGCTCTTAGAGAAAGTAGTTTTTTATCAGTTAATTGATTTTCTCAATAAGAATCACTTACTTGACCCTAAACAATCTGGTTTTCGGAAAGGATATATTACTCAGACGGTGTTAATTTCTGTTTTGGACTACGTTAGGATGGGTACTGAGAACCGCAAAGTAACTATCCTCATTTTATTCGACTTCTCTAAAGCATTCGACACAGTTGATATTCCGATCCTTCTTCGCAAACTCAAATGCTGAGGTGTCGTTGGTCACGAACTTCGTTGGTTTGCTTCTTATCTTCTTGGTCGACAACAATCGGTAATAGGCGAAGGTTCGACCAATTCAAGTTGGAAGGAACTCTTTGCCGGAGTTCCGCAAGGATCAGTTCTAGGACCACTGTTATTTTCAATATTTATCAATGACTTATCTTCCGTACTTAATTTTTCCACACACATGTTATATGCAGACGACCTTCAAATTATGGCTCAATGTGTTCCTCTAGATATAGCAGTCACGATTGATAATCTAAATAAAGATATCTTTGCAATTTCACAGTATGCAAAACTGATGGGACTTACTCTCAATCCAATCAAATCTCAAGCAATAATAATAGGCTCCTCGTTTCTCATTAATAAAATTGACTTGCTGACCACTCCGAACATAGTACTAGATGGAACTACGATCCCATTTACCAAAGAAGTACGTAATCTCGGCCTAAGAATTGACCAAACCCTATCATGGAAGGGATTGGAGTCTGATATTACACGTAACATCAATTACTCACTTTATAGATTGCGATTCAACAAAAAGTTACTGTCCACCGAACTGAAGAAAAAGCTGGTAACCTCATTAATTCTCCCGCAACTAGACTACTGTTGCGTGGCTTATTGTGACCGCTCCAAATGCAAACGTGACCAATTTCAAAGGTTATTAAATTCGGCTATCCGCTTCATTTTCAACCTTAAGCGTGATGCAAGAATTACGCCTTTCAGGCGAATTCTGGGCTGGCTACCACTTAAGTATCGTCATCTTTACTTCATAGGAACTATATCATATTCGGTTCTTAACTTTAATACACTTGAGTATTTATTGTTATTATTTCATTTTCGTAATAACGCTCAACTAAGATCGACAGAGTCACTCAAGAAGTCTTGTTAGTTCCGCATGTAAGAACGACAGGCTACCAAAATTCTTTTCTTGTCAAAGCGTCAAGGCTCTGGAATACTTTACCGGTAGAAATACGAAATGCTGAGTCTATCCATACATTTAAGACACGTCTATATCGCCATTTTCTTTCATTTGAAAACACCTTTCCTGATCATTCCTACCTTCAGATAACGACGTAATACCCCTCCTTATTATACACTTCATACTTTATTTTTTCATACTTTAGTTCACATTCCTAATATTATGTTACTCTCTTATATAGTATTTCTTCAATTTTTCTTCGACACTATATAATTCATATACCGGAAGTTAATCTCGAACTATGTCGATTTATCAACGCGTATCATGTACTACTTTATTTTATTTTATTCCGTTATTACTGTATATTATAATTATATGTACCGACTTGTATTATAGCCTTGAGGTAACGCAGCTACCACTGCCACCAAGGCTTAATAAACGTTTTTCATTCATTCATTCATAAAAAAATTGGTGTCCGTTAGGTTGTACGTCCGTCCGTCCGTCCGTGGGCAAAATTTTGTATACGCGATATCTCGCGACTGGCAGGACGAATTTAAAAAGTACAAACGGATTTGGGTTTCTCTTGGCCAAACTTAGATCTGATTAGTTTTTGGAGACAATGCATAATATATTATGGGGAGATTTAACAAAAAAACGCTCAAAAAACACGCTTTTTCCATTTTTTAACAAAAAATACAAATCGTACAAAAAATGTTTCAAACAAAAAATATAGAACATCGAATTCTCTACAAAAAAGGTTTTATTCATTTCTTCGTAAAATCAACGATAATGCCGTAAAAAACGGAAACCGAAGTATCCCACATATAACAAAATTTATTTCCTGCAACCCGACCTGTCAAAAACTCGACTAAACCGCGTTTTTTTAAGCATCAGTATAAACAAGACGTGCTCATTTATCAGTGCTTCGGCTGACCTGCGGTTATTGAACCTCTTCGTATCGTCTCTCCTGTAGTAATAAACAATCTGCCTCATCTCTACCCGTTGGTTACGTAGATCTATACATTATTCGATTCCTACCTACCTCTCTCTCTCCCTCTCTCTCTCTCCTTCTTTCTCTCTCTCTCTTACATTATGTCATATTACTATAACACATCATTACAAGTAATGGGTAAGTTTGAAAACGACTTAAATTTTATAATATGTAAATCTTAAAAATGACTTGTTGCTTAAAAATTGTATATAATTAAATTCTTTTCGGGCTTATCAAATGAAGTAAAGGATAAATTTAGAATTATCTCAACGTTATACGTAGAGAAAATTATGTATATCTTGAAAATTCCTAGTCTCTAAAAATTGTTTGTAATGAATTTCTGTTTGGGCTTGAAAAATAACGTAAAGGGTAAATTAAAAAATGTCTCAACTTTTATCGTAGAGAAAAAAATGTAAATCTTGAAAAAAAGCAAATACGACTGTTAATACCGCTCCCTTCACTCGAATAAATTAATTTTAATAAGTTTCATCACGCATTTATAAGCTTGCTCTGCTCTTTAAACTTTAGCAAATTAAAGCAAATGAGACTAATTTGTCAAATTTAATTTAACCGGGATCCCAATCCCTATGACCAGGAGCAAAAGACACACGGTATATAAAGAAATAACCCCCCCCCCCCTCCCCCGCCCTACAGGGTATGATAAATAATGGGTATAATTAAATATTATATTTTATATACTACTACAATATATAATACATTTTTTATACCACTCACAGGCAAGTTCACTTAGAACGAGAAAATTCTATTAGCAATCACCTAGTCCAAAATATAGGAAACACGAACGAAAAATGACCTTCTAATACAAAAAGGTATTGTATACTTTATTGTAAACTGGGATAAATAAATGTAATCTAATAAAAGGTATCTTGTATATGAAAAAATGCATAATGACAGATCCAAAATGGCGGAAAAAAATGAAAAATTGAAATTTTTATTTGTAAAATATATCTTCATATTCTGTGTAAAATTTGAAATAGAAACGCTCTCTTGCGATTTTTCATAAAAATAAGTCGTTCCTGATATAAAAATTCGCGAATAGGAAATCTT
This sequence comes from Trichopria drosophilae, assembly GCA_030407085.1. Taxonomy (NCBI): domain Eukaryota; kingdom Metazoa; phylum Arthropoda; class Insecta; order Hymenoptera; family Diapriidae; genus Trichopria; species Trichopria drosophilae. The sequence continues at coordinate 105,467,743 of CM059583.1, read as the reverse complement.
TTGTCAAAACTATAAAAACGTCATTCGAAACGAAGGATATAAGAGTTTAGCATATACCACGTGCAATCTTTTTGTGTTACGATGTTATTCTATGAATGTTGGTTACAAAATCATTGTTAAATTTGCAAAATTAAAAATGACGAATCCAAAATGGCGGATAACAAAATAAAAATTTCAATTTTTATTTGTTAAACACTTATTAGTGAAGCATTCTCCAAAATTCAGGTTCACAAAAGAAAATGATTCAGAGCTTTTTATCATTTAACACGTTGAACGAACGACTCTACATGGCTAACTAATATTTTAATTATCACTCGACACTGATAAAGGATATAATTTACTACAGTTCAGTCACCAGGGTTTGATTTTGTAACGTAAAAAAGGTATGTGTGTTTAACAGGGTTGACACTGTCATCAGATATAATATCTGAAGCCCACATTACTCTTTTTTTATTTTTCTTATTCTTTGTTTTGTTTTTTTTATTATTTTTATTATTTTTTTGTAATTTTTGTTATTTTTGTGATTTTTTTTTGTAATTTTTGTTATTTTTGTGATTTTTTTTGTAATTTTTTTTATTTTTGTTATTTAAAAAATCTTTTTAAAACTTTTTTGTTAAATAAACAAGTCAATAAGAGAACGTAATTCCGTCAAGAGCATTTGAAAATCTTTTAATTAATAATTTTTTATGGTTTAACACCGTGAACGAATGATTTTTTTGTGTCTGCGGAACTGAAGGCGCAGAATCAAATCTTACTTTTAATTTTCTTTTAATTTTTTGGTGTTCAGCATTACTGTAAAAGAAAACGACTATAGTTTTAAAATGTCCCTTAGCCCAGTTCAGAAGCTTTTCTGGTTAACTAAATTTATAATTTGATATTTGTTCTTGAAGTGCTGCTTGGCACCGTCACTAAAGTAGATAATTTTCTTAACTTTCAAGATCTTTTTAATTTCTGGTATTAAACATCGTTGAATTGTGTAAACGGTGGATGTGTCATGTTGCATGCAGTCTGATATGAAAACGAAACTTTTGTGTCGTATTTCAGATTTCTCTTTGGAGTAACAAACCACGGTGAATACTGTACACTGGTCATTGTGGAAGTGAAAAGCTTCGAGCGCATCTTGTACCGCATACTTATAATTTTCTGAAAAATCTAAGGTCACCAATATTTCATTGCCGCAAAGATTATTTTTGCGGTTTTCGAAGTATTACACTTGCTCATTTGCAATAAATGAGTGGGATATCAAAACGGATAGCCTGGTACACAATTCGTCAATAAATTCTTCAGAAGACATTACGTGTGTGCTTAATGTACATCTATCAGTTCCTGTCCAATGACTGAATTCCACTTGTAAAACGTTGTTATCTTGCAAACACTGTAGTAGATCGTCGGACAATTCTGCGGTACCTGGACAGTTTTCACACTCATCAAGTTGACATTCTGTATTTGCATTTCTACACATTAGTTGTGATAAACAATAATTGTAATTTTTAATTGATTTCTCTGACCGATTTTACACATTTTCAAAATCAATGGCTTCGAACATCAGTTGAACATTTTGGTGGATGGTACAAACACATACAGTATGTGTTCCTCGATTTCCCATGAGTATACAATGTTCAGGACGCATTTGTGCGAATTTACTAAAACTGACTGGATAATTAGGGTGTAATTCTTTGTATGTTGAGTAGAGTGAATTCAAATCTAGAAGTAACAATCGTTTCTGCATTAAGATTCGTATACCGTCAACCTTAACTGATATGACATCTTTTACTCCTGGCATTATTCTGCCATTAGAATCACTTTCAAAAAAACTCTTGCATTTTCTCAACTGTTTCTTCGGATATTTTTTTCCCTATTTCGATGTTGTTTCAGCTAAAATACCTTTCAAAGCTTTCAGTTCTTTTGCTTGTCTAGCTAATCGTTTTGAACAACGAAATTCTTTAGTAAGTTTGTTGATGCTCCAACATGACGAAAGACGAGTTAAAATTGTCAGTCTCAGTGGATCCGTGATACTTAAGCTGGAAAATTTTTAGGCTATCTACAATCCCTTCAAGTTCTATTTCGCGATTAGATCTTTTCTCTGAATTATCAATATTAATGGAGGGCGAAGAAGTGTCCATACAATCATTGCTTAATGCATTTTCATTACACTGAAAGTGTATGCTCTTGTTTCTGCACTGAGTTTTCAAGAGTCTGCAGTCTGCACAAATTTGTGAATTTTCAGGAAGATTTGGAAATGTACTGCGAAGATTTTTCGACAAAGATCGCAACCCTTTACCGACATGCCCTTTTAGGTCATAGGGATTGCAACACCTGTCGTAATGTTTCTTTAACATTTTATTTGGCTTTCTTATCACTTACAGATACACACCAAACTTCAAATAAAAATGATGAACAATATGTTGCAGTACAAAAAGAAAACTGCAGAAAATGTATTGGCGGAACTATTGACAAAGTGTTGCAAAGCTATTGGGAGACTGTTAAATAACTGTTGAGAAGTATTGTAAAACTAACGAAGAATTACCGTAGAGCTATATGTTACTAATATTATTTTCGTGACTATTCTTAAACTATTGGGAAAGTATTGAAAAATTATTAATTTCGCGACTGTCGGTGAATTTTAACACTACGAACGTGCAATATTCTATGCACGGGATACCTGTTTGCATATAAAATGCGTTATAATGTACTTAGCGGCTGAAAGCCTTATGACCAAACAAAAATCCATTTCTTCAACGGGAGCCGCCAACTCCTCTGGCAGAGCTGCAAGCGACGCGATTAAGCCTAGCGGCGGCAAGCTTAACTCACTGTCGCCGGGAATGCATGCTTTGCATGGTGCAACTCTTTTTAAGTTTTTGTAAGTTTTTGTAAGTTTTTCCGTTGTTAAAAGTACTGTTATCGTGTAGAAAATTCGAATAAAAATGAAAATTACTCGAAAAAAATCGCATTTTTTAAAACATATTCGCCAATACTAATGCGACTGTTGTTTCGTTGTCAATTTTAACAAAGCTATTTGAAAGAGCACCTTTGAAAACAGTCGACAAGATTATTTTACCATTTTTACCATTTATTATTTTATCATTTTTTAAGATTATTTCGCCATTTTGGATCCGTTATTTTGCATTTTTTCAAATACAAGATACCTTGTGCAAAATACATAAACCGAACCACCATTTCGATATAAAATAAATATTTTGTTGCGTCTTGTTATATATATATATACTATATTTCATACGATGTATCATTATTATTTTGGACTTATGTTAAACTGAGCGTTATATTGTGTCCGCCATTTTGAATTTCGAAAATCGCCAAATGGTATACAAAAGTAGACATGTTAAGCCACATTATAAGCCCTTAAACATTTTTTTTTGGTGCACCTGAATTTTGGAGAGGTGGGGGGGGGGGGTCCGGTTGAGAAAGAATGCCTCATATATATATATATAGGGCATTCTATATATTTAAACTTCAATGGCTCGCCACTCAAATTCTGAGTTTCAGATCCGATTTTGGTATGAAACTTTCTGGCTCAAAATTATGTTAGGATTCACCCCCTGCAATATTATTCGGGAGTTCTGGGACACCCTGTATAGATATATAATTGTGCGAAACGCATAATTCAGGGACGGTCCTTATATTGTAGGCTTCTTATGAGATATATACTTTTTAGAAAAGTGTGTATTATTTTTTAATGTGACTAACTCGGCTATGTGTTATGGGGAGCGATGTACCCCCCCCCCCAGACCCCCCCTAAAAACTATCCTAACCCCCCCCCCCCCCCCCCCAGAACCTCGCCTACGCTCGGTTATGCCTTAATTTTGGCTAGAGGTCCCGGAACTATCAGTTGTGAATTTGTCCTGGAACTATCGTGAACATCAGTGAAAATTTCCAGGACTGTCCTAGAACTAGGCAGAGGTCCTTGAAGTATCATAAATTCATGTATTTTGGTTCTGGAAGTATACGTTTCACATAAATATATTAACACGATTACATATACATAAACAGCAATTTGACCTTATAAAAATGTTCAAATTTCAAAATTTTTTTTTTTTCAACTTCCCATCTTTATAATTCCTTGTTTAAAAATCGGGATTTTCCCACAAATTTTGGAAAAAATCCCACCGCTGCCACCAATTTTGTTTACCTGTTACGTTCTGAAGAACGCAACAGATAAATTAATTTAATTTTGATACGATGTTCTTTTACTCTTCGGAGTGAAGCCCCGATTGCCACCCATACAGGTGTTGAATGGAATTATTAATATTGAAGGTGAAGGACATAAAATGATTTTCTTACCCTTGTAAATACAGGTGAGTTTTATTCAATGCTTCCTTACAAGTTGATCGAAGATGATGCGCAGATCTCCGAACTCTCTTATTTGATGTTGTATCACTACCGAGAATTAATCCCGAGCCAAACTAGAGATTAACGCGGCGAAAGTGTCATTTTCCCGGACCGCGGACCGTCTAACTTCCCTATTGGGACTCTAATGCGTCGATTTCTTGGTCGTAAGGATGCACATCGTCCCGAGATCGTGAAAAGCTATGGAATGTTCACACGCCTTCGAAATGCAAGGTTTGCATTATCAGAAACGCATGGCCACTCCATGCCTCCGCCCGTCCACCCGCACGACGTGCGCCTCCGTCCTCGCAAGGGCACGATCAGGCGTATTACCGAAACTTGATATTTATACTATATAGCAAATGTTGAGCCGAGCATAGTTTCCTATAAGCAACTTGCAGAAATCCGTGCTTGCTCTTTTTGATTCTTGGAACGTTTTTGCTGTTTAATGCAGACATAGTTAATACAATCCATGTGAAGGAATGCTTCAACTACGTCGCTGTGAGAACGGATATGAACTTCATATATTAAGAAGCAGATTTTAGGAATTGAAAGAATAAAAGTTTTGAAAATATACGGAACATAACACGAATAGTTTCTGGGAAAATAATTATCGCGTGTCCTGAAAATTCACGACAGGTATCTTGATAATCCATGATGTAATCATGTTAACGTGCGAAAGTCACCATTCTGGAGATGGAAAAACTTAAGGAATAATGCTGCGCCTATTAGAAGTGCGAAACATTCTTACAACTTTTTCTGCACCACAAATGGCTTTCCAGTAAACAAAATTCGTGCGTCATGAAAATTAAAAATGCCACGAAAACTCATTAACAAATATTAACGATCGAAATTGATCATCCTCGAGGTGGACAAAAATCTGGCATATTGCTCGATCTATTTCAGATACGAAACGTTCTTAGTAGTTTTTCTCTACGATGAATAGTTTTCAAGAAAAAAAATTATCGTACGTCCTGAAAATTCAAAATATGTCGAAATACATGAACTAATGTATTATTAATATGCAAGCATAAAATTAATCGGCCAGGTATGGAAAAATGAAATTATAATTGCCCCCCAGTGCAGGATAATATACGTTAACATGTATATGGATATAATATTCGATGGTTTATAAAATATTAAAACTATAAATATTTTTCTCGCTTCATCGTTACAATAATATCACTTACAGGTCATTAAAAATCACATACCTTAATCTTACATAATTATCACTTAGAATATCTAATGTTGGCCAATTTTCTAAACAAGGTTGGCATGAACATTCGAACCAATATCGTCCCGATAACATTCTCTGCCGTAAATATCGCTTCATTTTGGTAAATGTTGGTCCGTAATTTTCAGCAATTACATCACCGGCAGGAACTGCGCGAATTGATTTAATAATAAGTTTATCTCCGCTGAAGTACCTGTGATGAAAAAAAGTTATGTGATTTCATTTATATTTTGGAATTTGATAGTAAATAGTAAAATAATCCGTTGTCAGTTGTTTTGTTTTGATCGGTGAGGTTTATTCCAATACTATAATACTGTATCTTTTGGTATATATTACTCCATTGTTACGTCCCAAATTAGTGCTCTTGAAACGGAGGCACCAATTTTGGACGGTCGAAAGGAGGATTGTCCTGCAGGGACAATCCGGGGTTCGTATGTGAACGGAGGCTGCTGGACCAGGAGGAAAGACGAGGGTAAAATAATTAAGGCTCAGGTTCGGAGGTAAAATATAATTTATTTAATAAGTTTTTGTACATTTCTTTCCCTATATACTTGAAGGGAGATCTTTCTCTTGGGTTCAGGAGGGGATCCAGGGAGAGGGTCAGATGGAGGAGGAGGAGGAGGAGGAAGAGGAGGAAGAGGAGGAGGAGCCGCCGGGAGCTGACAAAGTTCCGCTAGTCGCTCGCTGGTGACCGGATTACTTGAATTCTTGGGGTCAAGTCCCCTGGCAAAATGGGCGCCCCACACGGACCACTGGGCCTGTAACCGAAGACGGGCCCGCCTTAGTCGACGGCGCTGCTGGGCACCCTTCACTATGAAAAAAAACGAAAATGGTAGGTTTTCAGAATTATTTTTGCAAGTGGTTTGGGTGTTTATTATTGTTACTTGTTCCTTGTTATCGCATGTAAATTTTCCTTGGTTATCTTCGCTGATGATTTCGAAATCTTTTCCTAATTCGTCTAATTCTAGCGTTGATATGTCTACTTCTATTTCTTTGTCTGTTGTGTTAAAAATATTTAAGTATGCTCTTCCATTATCATTTTTTACTATGGCTTCTCCTAAGTATACGCCTTCTATATTGTCAAGCCGGGGTACATATCCATACTGTATTTTTTTATTCTTTACGTTTATGTAAAAATGTAGATATTGCTCTTGCTGGGATTGTCATACTTTTTTTATAGAAATGAATTTTATTGCCTACCCATTCATTACAGTGGTTTTTGTAATCTATTGTTGCTTGATGGTTGTGAAAGAATTCTGATCCTAATATTCCCGCTGATTCTATAGGAAAGTCATTTTTTACTATGTGAAATTTTGTTTCATATCCCATAATTTCTAGGATGACTACTCCCATTGTTGTAACGGGTTGTTCTTTAATGCCTTTTAAATCTATAACTTGTGAATCGTCTATTAATGTTTCTCCTTTTATATTTTCCTCTTTGATTACATTTACGCTTGCGCCAGTGTCGACCATTAGTTCTATTGTTGAATGTAAATCTTCTGAATTTATCTGTATTAAGGGTACATCATTTTTACTAAAGTTAATTATTTTTATTTTCCTTGTACTGTATTTTCTTTCCTCATGTGGTTCATTTGGCGCGTTGCTCTTGTCTCTCTCCGCGCGGCTGTCTCGGCGAGAGAATTCTCGTTTCCCGGTGAGTTTAGTTCCTGAAGAAGTTCAGCTCTCATTTTTTCTTTAAATTTTAGTTTTCTACATTCACGCCAAATATGTCCTATATTTTTACAGTAACTACATTGTTTTTGTTGGTTGTTGAAGGGTTGGTTATAATTTTGACTTAGTCGGTTTTGAGGGTAATCTCGCGATTGGTTGTAATTTTGATTTTGTCTATAATTCTGTGATTGGCTGTAATTTTGGCTTTGCCTATAATTCTGTAGTTGATTGTGATTTTTATTCTCTTTATAATTCTGAGGTTGGTTGTGATAACCGAAGACGGGCCCGCCTTGGTCGACGGCGCTGCTGGGCACCCCTCACTATGAAAAAAACGAAAATGGTGGTTAATGGGTGGTCGGACCGAGACCGATTGGATGGAAGTAAAAGGTGGTACGGGGGAGTCTATTGAGGATTGCTAATTGGGAATGTAGAACGGTGGAAAACCGGGAAAAATGGCCTATCACGTGACCGAGATAAGGGTTCCTATGGATGGATCATGCATCGAAGCGTGTTGACTCCAATTCCATAATCGACCGAGGGGTGGATCGATTCGGGGAGTCGACAACGGGGTGGCTCGACGTGGTTATAAACCAACGTTCGCCGCTCGGAGGTCGATCCCTTTATAGATCCCTAATAATAATCGAACCGAAGGCTCACCACGGAGAAGCTCGACGTGGTCGAAGACCAACTTTCGCCGCTCGGTAGCCAGTACCTCCAGTCGATCCCAAAAAAAAGGGGTAGGGGAGAGAGGGAAAAGGAGGAAGAGGGTGAAGCTAATACTTACTTTTTTGGAAGGCCTGGTTTCCGCTCCTGGTGACTCAGCTGGGCCTGAGAGGGGATCGGTGGGTGGACTTCCGACCGAAGGTCCCTCCTTGGGTGAAGCCGGGGACTCGTAGTTTTCGTTGTCGTTGACTTTTCGTCTAACTTATTTAGTTAACGAGATACGTAGATATTGTCTTGAACTTGAACTGAATTCTGTAGTTCTGGAGCCGCTATTTATATGATTCTGGCTCTGTGTTTTCTGGGTCAGATGGAGGGGTTGAAGGTTGGAACAGAGATAAGAGATTTTCGTGACCAGATTTTCCAAAGTTTGTTAAAAACAATGATCCGTTGACAATGTAGTTTGGTTGACAATTGAAGTTTTAGCAAACTGCATTCTGTGATTTGCACAAACATGAACGAACTTCGTAGCATGTTTAGAAGTGGAATAATTCGCAAAATTAGTTTTGATCTTGATAAATATATTTTAAACAATCGAGAAATTGACTTAATTAACGCGTCGGTTATTAATTATTTATGAGCAATTATTTTTAAGTATTTTAATGTATAAAGAGCCATGTAGTTCGTTGATTATTGTGCAAATAGACTATCTTATAATTTAACATACGGGAAGAACAGATATTAATCATCGTCATTATTGCTTAAATAGTTAATTCGAAAAGAAATGTATGTCTGTACGCAAGTAAAGAGAATTGCTGATACTTGTTATTGTTAATAATACATGCAGGATTTGTTAGTTAAGCATTGGAATTGGTTTGTCCTAGTCAATATTGTTTTTATTGTTTTCAGGGGTTTCTCTTAATTATTCCAGAGGTTTTTCTATATAAAAATGTAAAGAAAATTATTACGAGTAATAATATTTTGTTTCGTGTTCATGTTTATTTATTATTTTATGTATAAATTAAAATATATTCTCATAGTTTGGGCGTGGCTCGGATGTGCAGTTGTATGGGTGCCTGTGTGTGTGCATGTGGATAAGTTTGTTAAAAAAAACAATTTATTTATTGATAAATTCTAGCGTATGTTGTTGGAAATGATTTTTTTCTTAATTTGGGTTATTAGTTAAACAAAGAGATATTTATTTAATTATTCTGTTTTATTTATAGAATTATTTGTTATAGTAAATTATGGTTTTAATTATATTTTGTTTGTACTCAAAATGTGCAGAAAATTATGTTGCATCATATTATATTGTCGGATGTTAGTATTTTCTATTGGCTTTTGTTTAAATTAAAGATTTATATATGCGAAGGTTACGTTGTATAATTTTTGAAAGAATATTTGTTTGTATGAGTTATCATATCTATGTTCTTTGTTTAGATGTCGATGGTTTAGGAATTTTTATGACTGTGGGAAACCGAGGGGAACTTGTTGATATACTCTTTTTAAGAAGCCAATCTTTTTAACACGGCAGAGTTTTCTAATGGAAAAAATATTCATAAAATTATTTTTTTAATGTTTTTATTTATGAAAGAGTTTGTTTTTATTGGTTTATATTTTTGTAAGTTTTTTTGGGGTATTCTACAAATATGTATGCTGGTCGGTAATATAGCGCACTTATGGGTAAATGTGTTGAGCCGGGATTTATCGGCTGTGGTCGATACGTCAGATTTTTCTCTGTGTTCAGTCGAGTTATCTAGCGCGTGAAAGGGAGTTTTTAGTTTGTTAGTATAAGCTATAGATATCGCTGTGCCTAAATTCCTAGTATTAATATCTGTTCTTTTGGCTACTGCAATCGGCAAGTAAGGTTTCTTAGGGGTCTTCCATAAACCACGTGGTCCATGTGGGGGGAGCGGGGGGTCTGACAAATGGCTATGCTGAGTCATGTGAGGGAAGAGGGGGGGGGGGGGGTTGAAGCTATGCCACGTGGTATTTATTTGGAATTTAAAAATTATAATATAAAATATATATAAAGCCAAAATTTAAAATTTTTACTGTAAAAGTTATAATTCTACTTCACTTAAAAAAGTCATTTTAAAAATCTGAAAAAATTTGAGATTATTCTCTAACCAATTTTAAAACATTTTTGTTCTTCGTAAATTTTTTTTTAAGCTTATAGTTTTCAAGAAAACAAATTATTACACTTTCCTAGGTTTCAAGACTAATAATTGTTTTTCTTGAAAACTATAGACTTTGGAACAAATTTTCTTACAACAAAAATATTTTAAAATTGGTTAAAGAATACTCTAAAATTTTTTCAGATTTTTTAAATGACTTTTTTAAAAATTTCGATTTTTCGAATTTTCGAAAAATAAAAAATTGTATCCATACATTCTGAAAAATTTGAGAGTATTCTTTAACTTATTCTGAAAAATAATTGTTCTTAGGAAGTTTTCACTAAAGTCCATAGTTTTCAAGAAAAAAATTTGTTAAGTTTTTAAATGAAATTTGACATTGCGGTCGCCATTTTGTAATGATCACGTTAGTTTTTAAATATTTAAAAAATTTATGTTAAAAGTACAACTATTTATGCCACCTTCCGTGATGGGATTTTGTGACAGCAAATGTTCTTTCGGCAAGAAAAAAAATGTTTTATAAAAAAGTACACTCGATTTTTCGCGTTTTTTTGCCATTCTGGGCGCCATATTGGAAAAACAACACCAGATATTGGAAAATGGAATTTTTATGTTACATTTGCGAGGAGTATTATAAATCGTTGATACCCTCGTCTTCGCTTTCAGGATCTGGTATAATTATATCGTGTGGGCTTTGCATAAAAAATTTTGCATAAAAGCTGCATAATAGATTCGAATAAGTGAAGTAATTTTCCTTCTTACGAGCGCTACCTCACTACCTATACTTTGCAGTATGGTAATTGGTTAACCTACATCGTTGATTCTAACATTAAAATTTTAATTTAAAATCAACGAGTGTTAGGCTCGTGACAACTCAAAGAGGGATGTTTGTTAGTTTATTTTAGTAATGGAGGGAATAGGATTTCATCGTTTCTTTGGTTTTATGGTTATAGTATTATGACATCCTGATGTTTTGCATAGTGTTGTACTAGTGGTTGATGCACTGAGTTTCAGTTTATTAGTTCACTTGTTGAGGTTGTTTGTGATTCGTGTGTTGCTTTTGGAATATCGCAAATTACTTCTAATTTGGTTTTAGGACGAATTATGTAATATCTTAAAGTCTCTATTATGCTTCTTGTGGGTTTTCTTGCTTCTATAGATTCTTCTTTGTTTTTAGATATTATGGTATCCTTTTCATTTGTTAAGGTGTAACGTACATGGGTGTTTGTGTATTGCTTCCTCTGGTGTTGTGATCTTAGTTTATGATTTAGTTTTAGCTTTACTCCTATTATTGTGATAATGAGTAATGCTCCAATGATGTATAGTAGTAATATGTGTGTATTCGTTAGCGTATTGCTTTCTTCGTGAGGTTTAGTTATATCCAATATTTCTGATGAGTTTGTTTGTGTAGGGTAAGCCATGTCGTCTTTGGAAAAAGTTAATTTTTTTATCTACTATATCCTTGTTGTTCCAAAAACTTCTTCCTTTTATATGGTTTGTACATTCTCCCTTGGTTAGGTCGCACTGTATGTTTCCATCTAGAAAAATTTTGGTCCTTTTGTTATTAGTTGTTCCCAGATAGTTTTTTAGTGTGATGGTTAGTGTTGTTTTTAGTATTGTTTTAAAATTTTCTCCATTGTAATAATTCTGTGGGTTTCTGCATTTTTTATTTTGTTTATTTATTCGTTCAATGGTGTTGAAATTCGTTGTTCCATTTCTCTGTATGTGATTGAAATCTTGTGACAGAAATCTTAGTTCTCCTGTTTCTTGCATTTTCTCGCAATCTTCTCTTGTCGTTGTGCGAATAAATTCAGTTATTGTTTTTTTTTTGCATTGCACTCGGATATCTCGTATCTGACAACTTCTGTACATTCTTGGATTATTACATTTCCTGGGTTTGGGGATGTTTTGCGGAATATTGTTATCAAAAACATAAAGATGATAAAGATTTTCATTTTCTTGGTTTAGATTTCTTCTTTTATTTTTTGTTGTTGTTCTGTAAAAAAAAAACAATGTTTTTAAGTGATTGTGTTATTAACATTAATGTGTGTTATTTACTATTGAAGGCGATTTTTATGTCTGTCTTTTGTTCGTATTTTGAGTCAAGTTATGGTGCATATTGTTTTGTATTATTCTTTTTTTACAATCCATTTCTTGGACAATTTTTTTTCTGTTTCTTCTTTTATGTTTGGATATAATTGAGATTGTACTTCTTTGGTGTCAGTTTGTAGGATGGGAGCTGTTGGCTGATCTTTGTGGCTTGATTTTTCTACTTTGATTTCTTCTAATTTCTCATTAATTGTTTGGAGTTCTGTTTGTTGTAGTTCCTTGTATGAAGGTTTATTGTCATTGTTATCATTTCTGTTTGTTCTTCGACCTGCTAAATGGAGCAAAAGATGTGTTACAGAGTCCCAAATGGCTCCTATTAAAAGTATTTACCATCCATATACTGTGTGTAGAGCGTAACCGTGTATTACGGTGTCGATTATAGTTTTTATAAGTTTTGTCAACAAAAATATTCCCATTATTCCTGCTGTGGTAGATCCAAATATCACAAATTTTTCCCATGTATTTTTCCATGCTGACTGTATTATGTTGCCAATTGTTTTTTCGTCTAAGAGGTTATTTATTGAGGTTCCCTGATAGTTCGTTGTTTGTCCTGTAATTCCTCTGGCTACTGGGTTTAAAACAGCTGGTTTTTCTGCTGGGAACATTATGTGTTCTTTTAATTTTTTAAGGTCATCTTGACTGTAGATCCCATTAATGGCTAAACTTTCAAGGTTTACATATTTCCATGTTTGCTTGGTTAGTGGTTTTAATTCTTCGGGTTTTTGTGCTTCGACGGGGTTTGGTAATAGTTTGTACCAGATGCTGTTGACTTGGTACATTGGTGGTACGTGGCTATTACAGCTGACTTGAGTTCCTTTTTTTGTTAAAATTCTTGTTTTTGGTGTCATGAATAAACTATTATTTTGATATGTTACCGGTAGGTGTGTGTAACATTCTACTGTTCTTCGTATGCTTCCACGGGTATACATTTCATAATGTACGCTACTTCACCAGCAGCTATTGCCATATATCCTGGTGATTTCATGATGTTGTATGCAAATTCGTCAGGTGAGTGACTAGCCATAGATAAAGAATTTTGTAAAACCTGTTTTTCGAGGGTACATCTTTGTGCTAAGACATCGTAATATAGTTGTTTAATTTGGTATCTGAGGTGTTTTTCTACATACACGAATTTAGAATTTACGTATGCAAATATATCTAAATTAGATGTTTTTATTGGTACTTTTTTAAGTCCTCCACCGTTTCCAATTTCTAATATCATTAATTTTGGGTGTTCAGTCAAAGACAGTTCGTAGCCACAAACGCCTTTTCCTCCTCTAGCTGCTAGTGCGAATGTGATATCTTCGGTTGTTAGTGAGTATATAATGGTTTTGTCTTCGTTAAATGCTTTATTTATTACACATTCATATAAGACATCATATTTGTTAGAGCCGCAGAAATCTACTGGTATCGTATCCCAATAAGTATTACCTCCTTCCAAGTCCAAGCAATTTTTGTCGGTTACTGCATAAGCAATTCCTGACCGTAAGTGTATCTTATTTTCGTTTAAGTTTACCCTGGCTTTATATTTTTGTATCAAAATTTTTGCTGTTCCTTGGACTATTACATTACTCCAGGTTCCATATGTATCTGAGTATTCTACTCCTTTGCAGTTGCCATTTACCGTTGTTTGTCCTGCCATGTTGAGGCTGTATGTTGCAAGCACGTTTTCTCTAATACCGTCTATGAATATATTGTTGCTTATAGTGATCCTTCCTGATCGGTGTACTTCTTCGCATTCTTCTCTGGAGACTTCCAAGATATAGGTGGCCATTCCATTCATAACTGCTGATGTGTGTGAGTGCATACCACAATATTCTATTTTCCTGTAAATTTCTATCTTACACTGTGTGACTTCAATTTCGTCGTATTCTTTTATTTGTAATAATTGAGCTTTAACTTTTTCTACATTAACATGCTTCCTTTCGATTTCGCAGTCTTGAGTGTTGAGTAGTGAAATTGTTGATATGTTTGAATTCATTGCTCCACAATCAAATGCAATGAATGCTGTTATTTGGGAGATAGCTGCTATGAAAATTATTGTTGGTTTAAGTTTTATGGTCATCCTGTTGTTGGCGGTGGATTTGTTTTTCTGTGGATCCAGAATAGATTAATTTTGTGTTTTGGTTATTTATTATTAGTTGTGGAAATGATCTCGGTCAGACAAGATTAGTTTTGGTTTTCGTATATTTATCCTATTTTTACATTTCCATAAACGTTGTTATAATTCGTTAAAGTTTCATAAAAAGAGTAACTTCTTTTAGTTTTATATGTCAGAGAGAAGAGAAAAGATTGTAATTTTTGGATTTTATTGTTTTAATTTTGCAATTTTCAATCTATTTGGGTGGACAATTCGTTCTTCATTTTTTATTTTTATTTTTATGTTTCCATTCTCGAATATATTAAGTATTTCGAAAGGACCCTGGTATTCATCGTCAAGTTTACCTGTTTTGTGGTTTTTCTGTAGGAATACAAAATCGCCTATTTTAAATATTTGTGGATTTATCTGTTTATCGTAGTAATATTTTGATTTTAATTTAGCTGCTTTCAATCGTTTGTTTGCGAACTCCTGTATTTCATATCGTTTTATTGCTAAATTCTGAATATAATCCATATATGTCAGAGGTGTGTCTTCGTTTGGTATTTTCGTAGAAGGTAATCTGGCCAATTTACCGAACATTAGTTCAAATGGAGTGTATTTTGTTCCTTCGTGTACACTTGTGTTATAAGAAACAGTAGCAAGGTCTAGCCATTTGTCCCAGTCCTCTTGCTGATTTGCATAATGTTTTATATATTCCTTTAAGACATGGTGAGAACGTTCAAGTGATCCGTTTGATTGAGGGTGAAATGCTGTGGTTTGTAACTTCTTTATGTGAAACATTTTTGCTAATTTTTTCATAATATTACTTAAAAAGTTTTTACCTTGGTCTGTCAGTATTGTTTTTGGAGATCCATACGAGCATATTACTCTGTTTACTAATGCTTCTGCTATGTTTTCCGATGTAGCTTTTTTCAATGGGATTGCTATTAGGTATTTTGTTAAGTTATCTTGAATTGTTAGTATGTTTTCGTACCCTTCGTTTGTTTTGCTATTTGGAATTACTATATCCATTGCTATTTTTTCCATCGCCGATTTTGGAATGTCTGATATTATCATAGGTTGTCTTGTTTTAACTCTAGTTAATTTTTTTAATTGACATGATCTGCAGTTTTCAATAAATTTTTCGACGTCTGCTTTCATGTTCTCCCAATTGTAATTTTGCTTGATTTTCTTCACAGTTTTGGTTATTCCTTTATGTCCACCGATTGGAGTGTTATGTAATTCTTTTATGATTGCTTCTCTGTCACTTATTTCCGCGTGATTTATTTTTCCATTGCAAATTAGGATCGTTGTATTTGAGTTTTTAAATAGTTGTTCTATTATTTTGATTATGTTACTCCATTCTACTCCGGCTACTTCATCTGTTTTTGAAATGCTAATACTTTTGAGTTGTAGGTTGTTAGTTTCCTTTTCTAATGATTTAAGAAGTGTTTTAATATTGTTTATTATTGTTAGCTGACTTTCTCCTGTATTTGTAATTACCGGGAGTGCAATGTGATATTTATTATTTTTCTTGTTGGTTGCTATTTTATTTATTTCTAAGTTGGTAAATTTTAGTAGTTCGTTTCTTTTTTGTAGTGTTAATGCGCCATTGTCGCAGGGTTGTCCTGTAGTAGTCAGAAAATAGGTTAAATTGTCTTTTTGCATATACAAGTGGTTTTTTACTTCTATTGTGTTTTTGTTTTTGTTTTTGTTGCTTGTCTTGTTGCTGTTGACTTCATCTTCGTCAGTAGCGTCTTCGGCGTATATTGAATTTGTATCGTTGTCGTTAGTAAATGAATCAGTTAAGTGGTTTTGTTGGTTTTTCTTTTTGTATGGTAAGTGTGTTGTTAGGTTATCCGAATCTTCATTATTTTGTTCTGTTTCATTAATATTGTTTTGTGCTTTTTCTAGATTTTGCCTATTCTTAAGGGGTCTATTTTTTCTATTTTCTTCATGTTTTTGATTAATTTCTGTTTCTTCCTGATTAGTTCGAAATCTTTCTGGTGGTTTAGTTTTTCTTACGCTTCTTCTTAATGGAACTTCATTATCATCCTTTTGTATGTGTGCGATAGTTATTATTTCGTTATTTTTTAATATGTTTCCTTCGTGTGTAAAGCTGCATTTATCTTTAATATGATTTAACTTATTGCATTTTGTGCAAAATGGTACCTTAGCTGGTAGGCAGTATTTCGGACCTGTGTAATTTATTTTCGTATTATTTTTTGGAACTACTATCTTGTATATTGAATTGTATGGTATTGTTTCTTTTATTGATTTCGGTTTCAAAATTTCTTTACTTTTAATAAATTCAATGTGTGGTCTGATATTTTCCGAGTAATAATAATCTTCTAAGTTGTTCTTCCACTTGTACCCTAGTCCTCTTCTATCTGTTTGTGTTTTTAAGTTAATGGGTTCTTGGATTCCTTGATTATATTTGCCTATACCGGACCCATGTCCAACCCATTTCTTGCATCGTTTTTATTATTTTCTTGTGATAAGTTTTATTTGTTGAATCTTCTATTTTTAACATTTCAACTGGGTTTCGAGATAATGCATCTGCATTTACGTTTGCTATTCCATCCTTGTGGAGGACGTCGAATTCGTATTCTAATAATTTATACATCCATTTCGCTACTCTAGAATTAGGATCTTTTTTCGTTCTAAATGATTTCAGAGGTTTATGGTCTGTTACAATTGTAAAATGTCGGCCGTAGATGTATGGTCTGTAGTGTAAGATTCCGTAGTATATTGCCAATGCTTCTTTGACATAGATATCGTATTTTTTTTCGTGTTCGTTTAAAACTCGTGATGCGTATGCTATTGGCTTATCTTTTCCTATTTCTCCCTGTGATAGGATTGCGCCTATTGCAAATCCTGATGCGTCCGTCGTTATTATAAACGGTTGATCGAAATCTGGGTACTGCAGGACTGGTGCGGTGCATAGTATTTCTCGTAGTGTATCAAATGCATTTATTTCTGCCTCTTCCCATTTAAAAGGTACATCTATTTTTAGAAGTTCCGACAGTGGCTTTGCAACTTCTGAAAATTTATGTATAAATCTTCTGTAGTATCCGGCTAAACCTAGAAATTGTCTAATGTTTTTTTGATTTCTTGGTGTTGGAAATTTTTTTACACAAATAATTTTGTTTGGGTCAGGTTTTAGGCCTTCTTCTCCTATTATGTGTCCTAGATAGCAAACTTCTTTCCTCAGAAATTCGCATTTATCTGGTTGTAATTTTAAGTTTGCGTCTTTTAGTCTTTTTATAAGTTTTTCACATTTTATTTAGTGTTCTCTTAAAGATGATGCGTAGATGACTATACCGCCAAGGTAGACAAAAAGTTCACTGCCTTGTAATCCAGATAAAACAATGTCCATTAATCTTCGGAATGTGGCGGGTGCATTTTTTAATCCAAATGGCATTCTATCAAATTCGTAGTGACCATGTGGTGTGGAAAAAGCTGTTTTTTGTGCATCGTTGTCATCCATTTTTATCTGCAGAAATCCAGATGCTAAGTCGAAAATTGAAAAATATTTGGCTCCAGTACCGGTCTTTGGGTAGGGCGAGGTCGGGCGGTCGCCCATTAGGGGCGCCGGACATCTGCGCCCCTGCCAAAATTGAGTGCCCCATGAAAAAACCCTTAGGCTCTCGGACCGCCCGATGGGATAGTAGAAAACTTTGAAAAACGAATTGAAAAAATCATACCGACGTATAATTCCATATTGAACAACGTTTACATTTAAGGTTTTTTATTCGATCTTCTAATTCTAAGAAAATAAAAATATAAACATTTTGTACTATCGAAGTCGAGATCCAAATCAATGTTTTTTCAAGCTACTTGATTTGCTAAATAAAAAATGTCCATTTGTAGATAAAAGATTTTATACATCCTATAACATAACATTCCTAACAAAAGTATATTTCTAACGAATAACGCTTGATTTCTAACGTATCTGTTAAAAGAGAGATAGTATACGTTCTCCCGTATCGCCGTGCACAAGCCAGTTCGATGTATAGAGTACGCATCTCTGCCGTTAGGCGCGCATAGACGCCTCGTTTTCTCGCTGCGGAAATGAAAAACGCCTTAGTACGTAAAGAGATCGACTAAGAAGGATCCAACGTATATTTGGTATGTTCTATGCGAGAAAGCGCTGCTTATTGTCCATACATATGTTTGCTAAAATTATTCACATTTATGTGTATTGAAAAATTGATATGTTACATTCTTTATAGAAAAAACAATCAGAAAAGAATAACTACTCAACTAATATAAATTGGCTGTATTATTATTTATCGTAATATTGATTTATCTGTTTTTAGTTTACGAGAATAATTTTTCCATTCTTTTTTAAATGTCCGATCAAAGGTTAAAAAAAAAAGCCGTCCGGTGCGGAATACCGGAAACGTAAGGCAGAGTAGGAAAAAGAATTCCAAAAAGTAAAAAAACCGATGAGTATCGATAAATATATTGTAACAAAACGGCAAGACGCGGTTTCGGAAGATTGCGTAGCTTCTACATCTGTTATAATACAATCAAAAAGTAATGAATTCTCGGTCCCTCAGAAAGATGAATTTTCAGAATGTGAATCTGCCTCAAATCTCCCGAAAATTCACAATGAGTTGTCTTCATTTTCCGAAAAAAATGCTATTACTGAACCATTCGATTTTGTTTCTGAATGTTTAGTTGATTTATCCGATATAGGCATGTGGTCGAATATTCGAAATAATTCAACAATTGATCACATAATAATTAAAGGCCCAATGCAGATTTATCAAAATGATTTTCCAAAGGATGAAATTGGTCGTCATTTTGCCAATTCCCATTACTTGAGAAAACTTACTAACGGTGAAATAATACCACGTCGTTGGCTAGATTATTCTTCCTCTAAGAATCGAGTTTATTGTTTTTGTTGTCGGTTATTCGATAGTCAAAACTCATCGTCAAACTTGGCATCTGAAGGATTTTATAACTGGAAGCATTTGTCCGATATATTGAAAATGCATGAAAATTCTGTACGCCACAAAAAATGTTACCAGGATTGGTTCGAAAGAGAAACGAGATTAAAAACGACAAAGACCATCGATTGCGAAGAGCAAAAATTAATTAGTTTTTGGGATTAGTGCAATTGCTAGGAAAATTCGACCCGGTTTTGGAGGAACATTTGAGGTTAGCAATGACGGGAGGTATTTCGGATCATTATTGTGGTAAAACTATCCAAAATGAACTGATCGATCAAATAGGTGAAAAAGTTATATCTGAAATTGTTTCGCGAGCCAAATCTTCGAAATACTTTGCAATTATAGCTGACTGTACGCCGGATTTAAGTCATCTTGAGCAATTGTCCCTAACTATTCGATTCGCTGACTTATCAGATTCTAATGTCAGTGTCGTGGAACATTTTATTGAGTTCGTTCCTGTTGATAATTCAACAGGTGCTGGACTTAAAGAAGTAATTCTAAGTTCACTAACTAAACATGGCCTTGAACTATAGAATTGTAGAGGTCAGGGGTATGATAATGGAGCCAACATGAAAGGAAAAAATGTCGGCGTGCAAAAAAGAATTTTCGACTTAAATCCCTTGGCTTTCTTTGTACCATGTGGCTGCCATAGTTACAATCTGGTACTATGCGATGCTGCTAAATCGTCGGTGAAGTCTGTACTGTTATTTGGGGTCCTGCAAAGATTATTTACTCCGTTTTCTGCTTCGGTCAATCGATGGAAAATCCTAACTGATCATGTACAAATTTTCAGTTTAAAAAAACTAAGCGATACGCTTTGGGAAGCTAAAATAAATAGCGTAAAAGCTGTTAGATATCAAATTTCCTAAATTTATGATGCTTTAAATTTTTTTTTAATCACATTAGCTGAGAAAACTGAGAAAAACGATGTCACTACTTCACATGAAGCAAGTACTCTTGCAGAGCAAATAAAAGATTTTAGCTTCTTAGTTTCCCTAGTCACTTGGTATGATATTCTATTTCAAATAAATATTGTTAGCAAATCTCTCCAGTCGAAAAATGTAGATATCGCTAAATGAACAGAACTGTTTCAAAACTGCTGTTCCTTTTTAGAAGAATACCGAATAAATGGATTCAAACAAGCTCTTATAGGAGCGAGTGAGTTAGCTAAGGAACTTCAAATCGAGCCAGTTTTCAAACCAATGAGGCGTTTACGTCGCATAAAACGTCAGGCTGACGAAATAGCTGAGGATGAGCCCATTCAAATTCCAGAAAAAAAATTCGAAATAGAATTTTTTAATACACTATTAGATACTTCTTTAATCTCGATAAAGGAAAGATTTCAACAACTGCAAAATTATTCAGAAATGTGGTCTTTTCTATTTGATATTAAAAAACTTCCCGAAAGAAACGAACTTAAAATCTTGTGTGACAATCTCGAACGAAAACTTAGAGTTGGTGCTGCTTCAGATATCGACGGAAAATTATTGTGCGATGAGCTGATCAGTCTCAAATTCTTTTTTTCAGATAACGATGCTACCCCTCTTTGCGTTCTGAATTTCATAAAGTCGAATAATATTCAAGAAATGTACCCGAATGTATGGATTGCTATACGAATACTCGTTACAATTCCTGTCACAGTGGCTTCTGGAGTACGTAGTTTCTCGAAACTTAAATTAATAAAAACGTATCTTCGATCAACGATTTCGCAATCAAGACTTTCCAATCTAGCAGTGATCTCAATTGAGAATGAAGTTGCTCAAAAATTAGATTATACTAATTTAGTCCGTGAATTCGCCGACAAAAAGGCACGTAAAGCGAATTTCTATTAAAATTTTATTTTAATACGCCAAAAAAGTATGCTTTTAATATAAAAAATGCATATAATCAAAATATTTAGAAATTCAAAAAAATTAAGCAAGAAAACATAAAAAAATATAAAAAATTATCAGAAAAATACAAAAAAATTTAAAAAATTTAAAAAAATAAAAAAAAAAAAAATGGAGCTACATAACTTTCCACGTCCACGTCGTTAGCTCTGGGTAAAGCTGAGGGAAAGTTGTAAGAAACACGTATGCTTTTTTTCTCTAATAATAATATTTATACCAATCATATATGATACCCTTAAGTGGGCGCCATATAGTAACTTGGCCCGGGGCGCTACCCGAGCTAAGGCCGGCACTGTTTGGCTCCTCCTAGTTGGTCCAAGATGACTACAATATTAGGTATCGAGTATGAGTCGCCTATTGATTTTTCGTTTAATTTTTTGAAGTCAAGTACCATTCTCCATCTTTTGTTTCCTTGAGAGTCATTTTTCTTTGGAACTATCCATAGAGGTGTGTTGTATGGTGATTTTGAAGGTTTTATAATTCCTGAGTTTAGTTGTTCTGCTATTTGTTTATTAATTTCTTCTTTATGTATTGGAGGAAATCTGTATTGTTTAGTATTTATGGGAGTTTCATCGGTTGTGATTATTTTGTGTTTGATTAGTGGTGTAAATCCTAAGGGTTCGTCTGGTAAATGAAAAACGTCTGCATTTGCGTTTATTATTTTTTCTATGCTTTCTATTTCTTCACTGTTTAAATGTGTGATCCGTAGTAGTTTTTTTTACTTTTTCTGTCGTTTCGTTTCTTTAGTTGTATCCCTATAAACAAATTTCAAGTGAGATCTCCTGCCAAAATCTCATGTGAGATCTCACATGAGATCTCATCTGGCTAAATGCGTAAATTAACCAAATTCCATACGTATTTTTCTCGAAAAAGAACTTTGAATATTTTTCATAAAAAGAACTCGGAATATTTTTCAACTTTTTCTCTACACAAAAAATAACTTAGAATATTTTTCGTGAAAAAGAACTTGGAGTATTTTTGATACAAAGAACTCGGAATATTTTTCGGCTTTTTTTCTCTAAAAATATAGAATTTTTCGCGAAAATGAATCTCAAGTTTGGAACGTTCGAGTTGAACATAAAAATAAAATTTCGAACATTGTGGGAAGCGGTAGTGGGGGTAAAACGGCCAAAAAACTCAAAAAACGCTTCTGGAGCCTCCAATTCTTCCGTTGCCGGATTTTTTATTTCTCGAATCGATAGTTTTGATCAAAATACGCTTTCTCAAATTTTTCAAAATTTTTCTATGACAGTACCTAAAGTGGGGGTAAGAAGGTAAACAAACGATAAAAACGGCTTTGGTACTCACCACTATTTTCTTGCCGTATTTTTTATTTCATTAAACGTTAGTTCTGATCAAAATACGCTTTCTTGAATTTTTTCAAAAATTGTCTATGACCGCAACGTTCTTAAAGTGGGGTAAAAGGGTCAAATAGTACCGTACGCGCAGAAACCCTACTTTATTTATTGTTTAGTATTTTTGGGCTAGTTTCTTCTACATAATTTCTACGATTTATGCTTTGTTTTTGATTGTCACAATGTCTTTTTATAATAAATATAAAGCGATAATATCATTTTGTACTTACGGAGGTAATTGATTTGTTGCATGTAGCAACAAATGACAATAAATTCGTATACTTACAATACACGATTGAAACATGTTTTTTTGTCTTGTATAAGAATATAAATGGTTATTTTTTATTTATATTTACATTATTTATTATGAAATGTTTGGTACAAAAATACAAATAACAGTACAACAATATTATTACAGCATTTCAATCTTATTTAGTAATGTAACAAATTGGGTACGGAACATAAGTATCTCTCATCTACATTTATATAAACACAAATTTTTTGTATGCTACTGTCGGGACTGCGACAGTTTCCGTGTTAATTTCTTCTACTACTCGGAATACTGTGTAGGATTTTGTAAAGCAGTTTTTAGTTTTTACATAATTGCATATTGTTATTTCGATACCATCACTTACAGCGTCTATAAATGCAATAATGCGTATAAATTTCCCATCTTTTAGTAAAGCAAACGAATTGTTTAAACGAGTTTTCGATATTGAGTGTGATTCATACAGACAATGATTCTTAACCATTTTATAGAAGAATTGAGTTGAATCTGTCGACAATTGTAATACATTTAGTATATTTATATCAACTTCAACTGGATGGAAATATAATATTTTACTACTAGATAAGTGAACACTTTGGGGTTTTCTTAAAAGAATATCGTTGCAATATCTTATAAGGTCATCATTAGCTTCATGAATTATTTTTTCTTGTAGCACTGAGCAACTATGGCAGATATTTATGAACCTTACAACTTGCTGTGCCACACCATTTGCGCATTTCGTAGCGTTTAGTAGGTTTTGATTAGCCGATTCAAAACTAAACGTGGAATTCGTCCATGAAGGCCCCCAATTTAAAACACTTCGGCTTACGTGTAATAAAAGATGTACATTATATATCATAGCTTTTACATTGTATATCTCTTGGACTTCAGCTATAAATTGATGTAACATTTTGTCCGCGTCATTTAATTCATCGATATGAATACTATCTTTTAATAAGATATATAAAGCTCCAACAAATAGTAACCAATGCTGCATAGCCTTTCTACGCAAAATAGATGGAAAAATAACAATACTGTAGTATAAGACGAAATTTTCCCATTCCCGAGCCTTCCAATCTTTTCGATTACTTAATTTTCTACAATAACGAGTAAGTTGGTGTGGAACAGTCATCAAAGTCATTTTTGTATCAAGTTCCTTAATAACATCGGCATTCAAAACATCTTAATGATAGGAGGTGAATTGTTTTGCAACACCTCTAATGCCATATGCATATAATCCGGAGTAAAACCTTCAATAATGTCGAATTTCCGTAAATTAATGAGAGGTGATGGGTATTTTATTCCAATAATAGGATTGTCCGCATCTGCTTGTAACATCAAACGAACAGTATCATCGTGATTTCGAAGTTGTGTTATTGTATTTGTTAATGGATATTTCATTATTCCATGATATTCTCCGGGGTGCAAGCACCAATTACACCCAAATTTGCCATTGTACTGGGTTAATCCTTGAACAGGAGCACGAGCTACGGCATCAACACAACATGACAATACATAAAGTTGAAGAAGTCGCTGTTCATTTTTAATTTCAACAGGAACTCGACATTTATTAATAAGGTCAACAAATTTATCTAAAAATATTGTCATATTTGGTTTTTTACTGGTAAACATTAAACCACATACTACTAATTTCGTTGTTCTAATTTCTACTGGTAATTCATTTATCATTAAATAAAGAGGCCAAATAGAATACTGAAAGCACTTAAATTTTGGTGCTCCGTCTGTATTGAATACCGCAGTAACGTACTTAGATTTATCTTCATTTGGTAAAGATTTGACGAATTCAATGTATTTTTTACCATCGTATACATCACGAATACCCTCGCGTATGTATTCGTTCATTTGTAACATAATACAAATAATCTTCATGACTGTTTAAAAGATCAGCAATTTGTTGTGATGGATCTATTAACGTAAAGTAAGTTGAATCACTAGAATTCTTTACATTGACTTCAACTTTGCAGACATTACAAATCCTTCTAGATGGTATATCTCCACATTTTCCTAAATATACTGAACAGTTCTGACAGATAGCATGATATTGTACGCCCTCTTTCGGATTTAGAAGTTTGTCAAGAAAATAACGTGAATCTGGTAAAATTGCAGTCTTAAACATACTATTTATGAGCTTAAATAAATTTACTAAGGCAGTGAAAGATAATTCATTGCAAATGCTAAATTTTAAAATCATCAAAATAATTTCTCCTATTTTTTGTCCATTGGTGTGATTTTTTCAAACAAATTTTTATTTTCCAAAAATTCCTTCCAATTGTTTGTCTTGCTATATATGTTATTCAGATCATTGTTAAGCATTAATTTATATAACTCATTTATCCAATTCAATTCATCTGGGTTGTACGTATCATCATCTACATCGACATCGACATTATAATTAGCATCCTAAAAGATATTATTTATTAATATTTGAGGATTAATGTAAGCAAATAGCAAACGATATTTAAAAAATCGTAGCTCTTTCTATTTTTTACAACTATTAATATGTTTAATCAATGTTGTGTATTCTAAACATTGTATGAAATAAAATAAAAAGCTAATTGATTGGAATTAAACTTTATAACTTTCAGAATTCAAAATAATATTATAGAATACGATTTTTAAAAATAGTTTGTACTGATTTCTGATCAAATACTAAACCTCTTCAACTGATGGTTGTGCGTCATTACCGATAAAAATCCCCTGTTCCACATTAATACGATCATCTTCTCTAGCTTGTATTTGCTAATTTTAACACATTATAATATATTTTTATTATAAAACAAATTAATAAGTATACACATTATTGCAACTCTTCGTGTTATAGTGTATTAGTTGCGTGAAGTTTGTGTATGCGAACTCGTAAGTCAATAGCGATAAGGACTCATATTTTCAGTATTGTAAAAGGTGAAAGGTTAATGTCTGTATTAATATAATTATTGTTCTACATTTTATTATATGATTTAAATGAATTGTTATTAAGAGAGTCCCCTCCCTACGTTGCTAGTCATATGAGAGAATACGTCACACCTAACCTCAAAGAGTACCCGAGTGTACCACTCGACGTTGCCAGCAATGACGGCTGACTGATAAAATTGGGCGAATGTCGTTACAAAATAACCAATTTTGTCTCTCACAGCTAATATTAATTAGCATGATAATTATTCTGGACTCTACATGTTCAGTAAATATTCAACTTATGATCGTATAATTTTTATTAAGATCTTTTTCTCACGTTTCTCATAATATGCGTATAAAGGACATAAAAGCGGGCTTTCTCATAAGACACCATGTTAAGGGCCCTCGAGCGTGCCAAGGCGCTAGCTCGCCCGCTCGCCGCCTGTGACGTCAGAAGCGAGAAAAAAAAGCGAAGAAACTTTGCCCTGTTGTTTTGACAATTTTAGTGAGACTTTTTCGGATTTTTTTGCAGGAATCGATTGCATTCGGAGAGGATTAGGAAATAAAGTAATATTGAAAGGATTGATTGCGTGTAAATAAGAAAAATCAAGTCTGAAAGTTTGACGGTGGGCATATCTGTCTGACATTACGATATCGACATAAGAATGTCTCGGTCCCGGTAGCTCCGCCCACTCTGCTGGTCTTGCGCCTCGAAACTATCTCTCTCTCTCTCTCTCTCTCTCTCTCTCTGCAGAGAAAAGCGTTCGGACCTCTCACTCACGCAAATTACGTGTATTCGCACGTATGTAAACAAAAACGCAGATGAAAAAATCATTACTCGTGTTATCGTCCGAGCCGACAGAAAAGACGTTATTTACATTCGGACGTATTATATAAATACCTACCAATATACCAGAGAGAGAGAGAGAGAGAGTGAGATAGTTTCGAGGCACAAGACGAGCAGAGTGGGCGGACATTCTTATGCTGATAGCGTAATGTCAGACAGAGACGCCCGCCGTCAAACTTTCAGACTTGATTTTTCTTATTTACACGCAATCAATCCTTTCAATATTACTTTATTTCCTAATCCTCGCCGAATGCAATCGATTCCTGCAAAAAAATCCGAAAAAGTCCCACTAAAATTGTCAAAACAACAGCGCAAAGTTTCTTCGCTTTTTTTCTCGCTTCTACCGGGACCGTGACATTCTTATGCCGATAGCGTAATGTCAGACAGAGACGCCCGCCGTCAAACTTTCAGACTTGATTTTTCATATTTACACGCAATCAATCCTTTCAATATTACTTTATTTCCTAATCCTCGCCGAATGCAATCGATTCCTGCAAAAAAATCCGAAAAAGTCCCACTAAAATTGTCAAAACAAAAGCGCAAAGTTTCTTCACTTTTTTTCTCGCTTCTGACGTCACAGGCGGCGAGCGGGCGAGGTAGCGCCTTGGCACGCTCGAGGGCCCTTAAATAAGGAAAAATATAATCACTGATAACTTTTCTCATAAGTACCCTATCCCTCTCAAATTGTAAGTACATATTTTGAATACTTTCATGAAGAAGTATACCAAATTTGGTCAAAATCTGTTTGTCAATTCTGTTATCGAGGGAACTCCCTTAGGTGTATTATAAAGAAAAAATATAAATAAAATTAAACTTTTTTGACTACAATGAAATTTGATCATGCGATCTTTGTTACGTTTAGCCCATTAACGACCAAGCCCATCAATTTTTTGAGACATTTCCCGCCGAAAAATTGATGGGTATAACGAAAGAATAACTGATAAATAAATGAAAGATACCGTTCCTTATGTTTTTGGGTGTGCTTAATTCGAATTTGTTCTACAAATTCAAAAATTCTGACGCCAAAATTAAATATGTCTGTTTTTTTACATAAAAATAGTGAAAATATTTTTATTTTTGATTTTTATGATTTTTTTTTAGACATAAAAATTAAATCCTAAAGTTTGATCAATTCTTTCTCGAAATCTATAAGGGTTTGATATAAATTCCCTAAGTACAAAAATGTCTTGGAATTAGTCGAAGAATACTCTCGAATTTTTTTTAGATTTTTTAAAAAACTTTTTATACAATTTTAAATTCGTGATTTTGGGAAAATCCAAACATATTCTCAAAAAAATCTACAAATGTCAATCGTACAAACTGGGAGTTTCGCATTGGCGACTTTGACACTGAGGACATGAAGGTCGTCAACCCTCGCTCCTCTACAATTCCCAAGGGCTATTACACTGATGTAGCGGATCTTGTGGACGCGATTAATGAGCGAATTCGAACCAACTATGCCGACAGCGAAAAGGATCTTCATTTACAATTCCGTTACGCGAAATTTCGCGGTGGTTTAGTTTCTCCAACTTGTGAGCTAAAGGGGTGCGGTAAGACACAATTACTTTGAATGATTTGATATGTAAACATTCAATTTTTTACATTTGTTCCAGAGTACAAATTTATTACCAACTGAACCTTGAATCTCAAATGAAATTAAAACTTATTTCACTTGGAAGGTACTCTCAGGATAGATTGAAATCAGTTGATAATCAGTGAAAAAAACTGTTGTTTTGGAAATCAGGCTAAATACACACTAATTTCAGGTAGACAGTAGTACTTATTGAATGTGTATTCGACATTCAATTAAAATGGAATTAATGCCTAAATCAATATTGGAATCAGCGGTGATCCTTTTGACAAGGATAACCTTCTAATCAATCATTATCTAAATTTGTAGTTGAAAATAATAATTTATATTTTTTTTTTGCAATAAGTGTTTTTGTCTCTAATGTTTTTAAGTTTGGTGTGTAATAGTAAGTTGTGTGATTGTGTTGTGTGGTATGTTTGATTTCTCTTTGTGTATTTATGTTGTCTGTGTTGTATGTTTTATATATAATTTATTCTACTCTTTTTGTGTAATGTATTATTGTTTGTTGCATGTGAGAGTTTTATGTTTGATTAGTTGTGTAATGTGTATTTATGTATGTGTCACAATTTTTGTTTTAATATGATTAATTTATGTGAGTTTTTCACGTTGGCGCCATTGTGACGGGACTAGGGCCGGAGTAAAAAAAAGGCTTATTTCAGTTTGTTATTTTTATAACATTAGAATAAAATATAACACAAGAAATGACAAGCTTATATTACGACTCTATAGATAATAAATTGAAAAGGCTCCGTAATGCCAAACTTTACGTCTCTTTGCTGGTCCGGTTCTGAAAAGATCTTTCAGCAAAACGTTCCAGTCCTGTGACGGTTCTTAATTGCAGTATTGGAAAAAAATGCCATCTGGATACTAATATCAATTTTTTAATTTTCAAGTTAACTTTGTATCCACCGTTAGAAAAATTCATGAATTTTACTATTGTACTACAAATTATTGTAATAAATTAATTAATACAAATGTTTGTGTTGTACGAGAGTTACAAAATTGTGTACATTATTAAAATATTATTTCTGGAAATATAACATTATTTTACCACTTCATTATCTGATGTATCCTGATCAAGGTTATATCGTTTGGCAGTACGCAATGTGATAGCTTCATCACCAACAAATAGATATCTCTTGTACCTCTCCGTCATTATTCACTATATATTTCAATTATTTAATTTATATCTCCGCAAATATATCTGCGCTTCGTCAAGGTAAACGTGGGTAAACGTAAACAGAACATGTGGCAGAGTCCTGTCATGGCAGAATAAGAAGAGGTACCGCAACCAGTCCTTTCCGCGCAGGTAACGGTAGGGGACAACCAATCAGAACATGACAGGTACAGGTGGCGACCAATCAGAACACGACAGGTACACTTATTCTACCATGGTATGTATGTACATTTGAAGACAAAGAAACAACGAGGACCCACGAGAACCCGAAGGAAATAATTATTGGCGTTAGGTGCATATGTAAGTACATAAATGTTAAAGTGTGTAAAAATGTACCACGCATATTTCGTGATCCAGGGATGCTATACATAATTTTTATGTAATGAGTATTAAAAAATAAAAAAACAGGGGCGCTAAAACGGTGTGCTGTAGTGAATGTTGGAAATGGCTAAAATTAAGTATGCCTGTATTTTAACAAAAGACGATCCCAGCAGAAGGTATTGCAAAACAATAGATGTAATCTACAGATCTGTAAAAGACAAACAACACATTCATCCATCAAATGCTGAAGATTTTGAGAACAAAACATATAAAGTCTACTGGAGATCATGTAAAACTAATTGCAAAGTTGAGGATAAATGTTGATCGTTTTATAGTGCTAACATAATCAGCCTTGGAGGTATATATATATATATATATTATAATTAAAAGCAATATCAACTAAAATTGATTAAAGTCAATATATATTATTATTTTTATATATGCGTTTTTTTACAGAAACTGAAAAAGATGCGTTAGAAAGTGCTGAGAAAAGACGAAAAAGGTTCAGATTCGAAAATAAGAAATATGCCACGGAATCGAGTGAAAGTACAGTCGAAGAGGAAGTTAAGTTGTCTGTAAGTAATTATTATTATATTACTACATAAGGGGAGGCTCCTGTCTCAAAATCAACACTATGAAATACACCTTTAAAAAATTTGAAAAAATTATTTGTTTAGTCATTTTTGAGGAGGAATTCAGTGGTGCGAGAATAAAAAATGTGAGAAATTTTGTTGACCCATAAATTTGAAAACGAAAAAAAATTTGTTATTTCGAAAAAATGCTTCTACATTTTTCTAAATTAATTTAAAAATTCAAAAAAACTAGGGTGAATACAAAAACACATAGATAGATAGATAGATAGAGTTTATTTCTCAAGTATAGGGATTTTACCCATAGAGAATGAGTTCCGAAAATCGGATACATAATTACAAGATTACAAAAATAATAATATTCTCGAAGAAAAATAGTTAACGCAATAATACAAACAGTCGAAACGGAATAAGAAGAATTGGAAACGTAAGTAGATATATTAAGACGGACCGAAAGTTAGATACCAAGCATAAAATTTCGACGTATAAAACACGCTTTCACATAGGCATATAGTTGATTTGCCGAATGTACATCATTTTCACATACTAAGCTTATGAACTTACGCTCAAAGGTAATCGGCCCTAGGAAAGTTTCCGGAAAAAAATGTTTGCCCACAGATTCGGTTATAGGACAATTCAAAAGAATATGCTTTAGGTCGTCTAAAGAATTTAAATTACATAAAGAGCAAGCAGCAGTTGGATCATATGTATATCTGAAGCCACCGATTAATATCGAACGAGAATACACTGTGGCTAAACGGATTTGTATTTTGACTTTTAGACAGTCCAGGGACGAGCGTTTTGGGTACAGATTTAGTAACGAGTCAGAGTAACGACGGAATATTGGTAGTTGTGGAGAGTCTGACGAGAAGTAGGCGTTAAGATCTTTCTTTCTACAGATTTCCGCAAATTTATTAACTAAAGAAGGTCTTAAATTTTCCCATAGGTCTGCGTTTAAGTTTTCCCAAAGTTCACTTGCCCCTAGACTGTCCAAAATAGAATTTAACTGTAGTACCCAGTTCGCAGAGTCTACCTCAGAATGGATACGAGCCAGATCATTAAGCCTTAATAATAGAATTTTGGGTAATCGAGAGTCGGGCATTCTTAAAACACGAATCACCCATTTAAGGGCTCTGTTTAAAATCTCTACTGCGATAGGAAAAATTCCAAGTTCTAATCGAATCATATATGTTGATGCACATCTTGGCAGATTAAAAAGTCTTTTGAAGAATGCGATTTGGATAGACTCTAGATTACTCAAATATCTTAATGCCCATATCGGCGCGGCGTACAGAAGGACGGATACAATTAATGCATTATACAATTTTAAAATTGCTTCGCACGCATCAGATTTAGCGGAAGTTATCAGAGGTACAAGCGAAGCTATGGCGGAGCTAGTTCTGACGATAGCGTCTTCACACGGCATGAGACCTAAACCGGATGTGGAGAACATCACCCCTAAATAGCGATAACGATTAACAACTTCAACCGGTATGCTTTTGTACTGAAAAACCTTAGAATAAGAATCGAGGGGTCCGCCTCTTCTAAAGCACATGATTTTGGTTTTTTCTGTGTTAACCGTAAGAGCGTTTAATGAGCAGTACTCATCGAGTATAATTAGTTTTCTGTGTAGATCGGCCGGTGAGTACGCAAATAACGTCAGATCGTCAGCGTAAAGTAGCAGTAGTAGGTCGAAGGAGGTCGAAATATCAACGCCACGCACACCTCTCTCTCTGAAAAAAGATGCTATGTCTGAGAGATACAAGATGAAGAGCAGCGGGCTTAGAATTTCTCCCTGAAGTACTCCTACCGTCACTCGATATTCGCTAGGAGCCTCATTTGCGGATTGAACTAAAACCGAGGCAGATTGGTACAACGCGCGTAGTATTCTGATAAACTTTGTGCTTACGCCCAAACCAAATAGCTTTCTCCAAAGTAACGCATGAGGGACAGAGTCGAAAGCCCGTTTGAAATCTACAAAGAGGCTGTAAAGTTTTGATTTTGGTCGACGAAGTGAAATTTGAATAGTGGCAAGAAGGGAGAAGATATTATCTTCTGTACTTCTACCACTGCGAAAACCTGCTTGTTCCTCTGGTAGCATACTTTTATGGATGGCCCAATTGTTTAAGCGTTTGCACAATATCTGAGAAAAAATTTTAGTGAGGGCATTGGATATCGCAATCATCCTGTAATTTGCAGGGTCATCTCGTGAGCCCTTCTTATAGAGCATGAACAGAGCAGCTTGAGCCCAACCGGAAGGGAACATTTCGGATGAAAAAATCCCATTAAAAAGAATCAAAAGGTGAGATAGCCAGGCGGTATCGAGAAGCTTGAACAGCTCAGCTGGTAAACCATCCGGACCAACAGCTTTTCCGACCTTAAGAAACTCGACGCTGTCCGTTAATTCGGCCATAGTTAGCTCAGTGTCGAGTGAGTGGTCGAAGGTCTCAGGGAAGAATTCCGGAGTGTCAGATACCCGAGGAAATGCCATTAAAAAGTATGACCTCCAAGATTCTTCCGAAACCAAAGGGTCTACACTGGGCTTTTTTCGATAAAGACGGACCGTTTTCCAAAATTCGGCTGAATTATGTACCGCCGCAAATTTGTTCGCCATATCTGTAAAATATATGCGTTTCTTAAAACTAACTAAATCTAAGTATTCTTTTTTTGCTGCCTTAAACGGTACAACCATAGAGAAATTATACCGGTTCTTTTTCATTTTTCTCAGCGAAAGTTTAAATTTTTTCCTAGCACGAATACATTCAGTATCGAACCATATCTTAGACACGGGCCTGGATCTACGCGATTTATTTACATATACATCTAAGATATTGGCCTTTAAGGCGCAATTACGAAGAGTGTTACAAAAGGATACGTAGGTGGCTTCAGTATTTGAATCGAAATTCGCTGGATTTAAAGCTGCATTTGTGATTCGTAAGCGATTAACAAAATTAGAGACCCCGTCATTTGACCTTAAAAATTTCGTTTTTGGCAGTTTCTTGGAGGGAGTAGAAGACTCCCTGTGGGAAAAACGTTCGGAAGTTAAGAATACTGAAAGAAACACAGCAAGATGGTCTGAGCCATGGAGATCGTCTCCCGTTTCCAGATCGCAAACAAACGGAAGATGCGACTCTGAGACCCAAACGAGGTCGACAGCACTAAAACCTCTATTCCCGAGAAAAGTAAAGTGTGCTGGGTTATCACTAACCGTGCGGCCATTTAGTATAATAAAATTATTTGAGGTCATGAATTCAAACAGAAGAAATCCACGCCTATTACGCAACTCATCATGCGATGTTCTGTTGACCAAAACTGCAGAATTTTCAAAAATGTGAGAATCATAGCAACTATCCAAAAAACCAATTCTGCAGTTAAAATCGCCAGCAAGAACAAACATACAGTCAAGAAACTGGGCCTTCAGCGAATAAATTACCTGTTGCAATGAAATAAGGTCGTTATTAATGTCGGAAATAGGAGAAAAATAAAAAGAGCCAATAATTAAGTTAACCGGAAAAGTATTGACGCGATAAAAGATCCAATTGGGCGAGATGTCTAAAATTGAAATATTAAAGTCTTTTTTAATTAGCGAAAAAAGGCCTCCACTACATCGTCCAAATTGGATGTGCGAGAAGCTGGAGAAAAAATCCCTGAAGAGCCAGTTGCAATGTCTTTTACACGATCTTGATTTTCGCCTTGGAGGTATATATATATATATATATATATATATATATATATATATATATATATATATATATATATATTATAATTAAAAGCAATATCAACTAAAATTGATTAAAGTCAATATATATTATTATTTTTATATATGCGTTTTTTTACAGAAACTGAAAAAGATGCGTTAGAAAGTGCTGAGAAAAGACGAAAAAGGTTCAGATTCGAAAATAAGAAATATGCCACGGAATCGAGTGAAAGTACAGTCGAAGAGGAAGTTAAGTTGTCTGTAAGTAATTATTATTATATTACTAGATAAGGGGAGGCTCCTGTCTCAAAATCAACACTATGAAATACACCTTTAAAAAATTTGAAAAAATTATTTGTTTAGTCATTTTTGAGGAGGAATTCAGTGGTGCGAGAATAAAAAATGTGAGAAATTTTGTTGACCCATAAATTTGAAAACGAAAAAAAATTTGTTGTTTCGAAAAAATGCTTCTACATTTTTCTAAATTAATTTAAAAATTCAAAAAAACTAGGGTGAATACAAAAACACATTCTCGAAATAATTACATAAGGATTTTAAAAAATTCCAATTTTTCTAAAAAAAAATTTTGTATGCGTCAAAAATATTTTTTTAAGGGTCAAAAATATTGTTTATATGTTTTATCATAGCACCACTGAATTGTACGTCAAAAATTAGTAAAGAAATAATTTTTTTGACCCATACATTTTAGCGCGAAAAAAATGTATTTTTCTTTATAAAATACACTTTTCTATATTAATTTAAAAATTCAAAAAAAATTACTGTGGATACAAAAACACATTCTCGAAATAATTACATAAGGATTTTAAAAAATTCCATTTTTTCGGAAAAAAAATTTTTTTTTTGGATCAAAAAAATTGTTTACCTTTTTGATTCTAGCATCACTGAACTCGAGGTCAACAATTAATGAAAAAATAATTTTCTCAAATTTTTTAAAGGTATATCTCATAGAGTTGATTTTGAGACAGGAGCCTCCCCATAAATTGAAAGAAATTAAATAAGTTGAACAAAATGAAGTAACATAACCATCAAACTAATTTCAGTACACTGTAAAAAATCCGTAATGAAATTACCAACGTATAACAGTAATTTTACAAGCTCGTTGTAATTTCCCTACGCTTAATGTAGTAAATATAACCTCTATGGCGGTAATTTTACCATGCTTGTAAATTTACTACTTATAGAGGTTATACTTACTACATTAAGCGTAGGGGAATTACAATCAACTTGTAAAATTACCGTTATACGTTGGTCATTTCATTACGGATTTTTTACAGTGTATAAACAAACAAAAACAATAAATACACACACACATACACACATATATACACATATATATATATATATACAGGGTCATCGAAAAGTATCGGACCCCCCTAATATCTTCAGTTAGAATGCACTTAGGAGAAAATGTCCAATAGCAAAGTTGTATGGTTTCAAGCGGGGAGTAAGATGATGACCTTGACTTTGACCTTGACCATGTCCTTCAAGGTCATTTCAAGGTCAATCTTATTTTTTTAAATAGAACCCCCTACATTTTATTACATATTCTTATAGCTTATCTCGAGAGCTTTCCAAAACACTATAATAAAATATTTTTTTATTAAGTACTTTTTGAGTTATAAAGGTTTGAAGTTAACAACAGGGGTCATATTGAGTGGCCACCTCGGTCTCCGGACTTGACCCCACTTGACGTTTTTTTGTGGGGTTACTTGAAAAGTAAAGTTTATGCCACCAAGCCTCAAGATTTAGATGATTTAAGAGGGAGAATAACTCGAGAGATAGAACTAATACCGCCAGAAACGTACCGGAATGCGGTTTCGGCTGTTTATAACAGATTGGCACATTGCCAGGCTGTTGAAGGGCAACAATTTGAACATTTGTTGTGAATTGTTTGGTACAATTAAATATTTTGCCCAAGCTAACCAATTGGAATTAAATTTGCCTTAACTGGCCGGACTCACACACCACGCTTGCCTTAACTGGTCGGACTCGCACACCACTCTTGCCTTAACTGGTCGGACTCGCACACCACTCTTGCCTTAACTGGTCGGACTCGCACACCACTTAACAAATTGTTAACTTCAAACCTTTATAACTCAAAAAGTACTTAATAAAAAAATATTTTATTATAGTTTTTTTGAAAGCTCTCGAGATATAAGAATATGCAATAAAATGTAGGGGGTTCTATTTAAAAAAATAAGATTGACCTTGAAATGACCTTGAAGGACATGGTCAAGGTCAAAGTCAAGGTCATCATCTTACTCCCCGCTTGAAATCATACAACTTTGCTATTGGACATTTTCTCCTAAGTGCATTCTAACTGAAGATATTAGGGGGGTCCGATACTTTTCGATGACCCTGTATATATATATATAATACAAACACATACAGGCATGCGAATTGAGTACCGTGTTTTCAACCCTAATTACGTAAGAGTGTGTATGTATATGTGATTTAAATTTATTGAGTCCTATATCTACCTTGCTCTGTCACATTACAAAAAGGTTTCTCTTAGTGGAAGAAAGCAAACTGGATTGATGTTTTTATCATGTTTATTTCAGTAATGTGCAAAAGTATAGAAAGATTTGTTTTAAGCTTATGATGGTAAGAGTTCGGAGCTACTGACAGTTCATTCCGCCGGGAGCATGAGAACACCAACTATAATATATATATATATATATATATATATATATATATATATATATATATATATGTATATATATGAAGTAAAAAAATTGTATGGTTATGTTTTTTTTTCTTTTCAGAACAGACATGCTAGCCCAATGCGTAAAGAACTGCATCCAAGATGACCAACATTGAGATATCCTTTGTCAGTTTTGGCGCTGAATTGCTGATGGGCTGCATTCTGGAAGTATGCAAAAAGTGCCATTTCATTTTCTCGATTGCTCCAAGTTACAATCGGAATAGTGAAATTTGTGTTAATCGTTTACTCCACGTATGATTGAAGAAGTGAAGTTTCGTGTCCGCATCGAGTCCAAGTACTGTGGAAAAAAGTGAAATGTATTTCCTCAACTGTTTCTGGCATGTGCAAAAAAAATGAAATTCATTTTCCTTGTCTGCCCTGGCACTTGCACAAAGAATTAAATTTAGTTTACGCGCTTGGCTCCGGCATGATCAAAAAAGTGAAATTATGTGAAGTCAATTTGTTTCTTCTTATTGCTCTCGAGAACTCGATAATGTAAAATGTGACTCCTTCGTGTATTCATGCTGGAGTCAATTCAGAGCGGAAACTACATTTTTTCACTTTGTCAACGTGCTTTGGCTAGATGTGAACACAAAACTTCACTTCTTCAATCATGCGCGGAGTAAACGATTAACACAAACTTCATTATTTTGATGGTCCCTCTAGCAGATGATGGACCCAAATTTCACTATTCCGATGGTAACTTGGAGCAATGGAGAAAATGAAATCCCACTCTTTTGCGCATTTTCACAATGCTGCCCGTCAAAAATTCAGCGCCAAAACTGATGAAGGATATCTCGATGTTGGTCATCTTGGATGCAGTTCTCCACGCATTGGGCAGGCATGTCTGTTCTGAAAAGAAAAAAACATAACCATACAATTTTTTAACTTCAATTGCGTTTTCTTTTGATTTCACTATTCGTTAGGCCGAATTACCTATAGTTGGTGTTCTCATGCTTATTGAAATAAACATGATAAAAACATCAATCCAGTTTGCGTTCTTCCACTAACAGAAACCTTTTTGTAATTGCGTGCATACCACTTGGAATTTGGAGTTACTGAAATCTAATCCTGATGGGAGCACACAAACGCCCAGTATTCGGAACTAGATGGTATTTGGCGTAACGAACTTGAAAAAAAACCTTTACTTTGAAACACTTATTGTTTGTTTATATGTATAAAATAAAATGCATGCAACAGCCGACTGAAAACATTAGAGCAATTTGAACTTACATTTTTGCAAATTGTCTGCTAGCTTCAGCGTCATTACTTAGTGGCGTTTATTTGCATTAAGTACAGCCACGACCGTTTATCCCAATTCATTACTCTTTTTGTTTTTTTTTTCTCAAGACATTGTAAATTCTTCATTTACGTTTTCTCAAAAGCGACTTTTTTTAACCAAAAAATACCACAAACTTTTCACTATTATTGCTCGTTTGAGAGAGAAAAAAAAACAATATAAATAAGAGGAAAATACTTTACCTCTAACCTGACAACGACGACACATCGACAGCAGAGTTGTAGGTAGAGCTTCGGAAATCATCTCCTGGGAGGAGTCACGTAAAATTGCCCTCGGTAAGGCATGCAGAAACATACCAGTCGTATCGGAGATAGAGAGGCTTGCTGCTACCCGCCAAAAATTCAAAGCCGAAGCTGAAGAAGGTGATCTCGATTCGTCTGGTCACCTTCCATGCAGCTTCATGTTATCTTCCACACGCACTGGTCCGAAAGGTCTGTCCTTAAAAAAAGACATGACCCACAAAGCAACGCATTCTTCCAAAAAGTGCAAATATACTTTTCATACTTTATTTTTTTTTAACTACTTACTAGAGTTTATTTGGATCCAGAGCAGCCACCTCT
Source organism: Trichopria drosophilae (assembly GCA_030407085.1). Taxonomy (NCBI): domain Eukaryota; kingdom Metazoa; phylum Arthropoda; class Insecta; order Hymenoptera; family Diapriidae; genus Trichopria; species Trichopria drosophilae. The sequence goes on along the minus strand of CM059583.1, from coordinate 105,429,316 downwards.
AATTACTTAATCTTTTTGTTTTTTTTTAAGACATTGTAATTATTTTATTTACTTTTTTAAAACAGATTTTTTAATAAAAAAATGTCTGAATTTTTTCAATTTTATTGACCGAAAGAAATATATAAATAACAAGAAAATACTTTACCACTAACCTGACAAGCACGTCGACTAGAACGGAGTTGTAGACCTTCGGATATCATCTCCTGGGAAGAAACGTCAAGTTGCCCTAGGTCGGGCATACACAACATACCATCTGTGTTCGAGAGAGAGAATGTGTGTGTATGTGACAGAGCAAGGGAGAGAGGACTCAATAAATGTAAATCACACATATACATACGCACTCTTACGTAATTAGGGTTGAAAACACGGTACTCAATTCGCATACTTGTACAGTAGAACCCCTCAATTATGGCCCTCTTAATTATGGCACCCCGCAATTATAGCATACTAGACCCCGCATTTATAGCAAATTTTGTGTACCTCTCATAATGGTCTGGATTTTACCTAGATATCCTTTCCCACCCGTTCCTCCCGCCACTCCCCCATCATTTGCATATTAGGAAGAGAATATAAACTCAATTTGTATACATGTACATACATATATACATCAGAAATATTTCATATCTGATATCTTAGGCGCAATTGTAATGTAACTAGATTCTGGTGATGCTCTCGGTAAGAGGCATGTTCTGTATATTTTTCTGCCATAATTGAGGGGTAATCATAAAACTGGCTTGCACCGACCCCGCCATAATTGAGAGGTTCTACTGTATGTGTTTCTGTACGCGTCTGTCATCGTGCCTTGGTTATAGTTGCCTTTTTCGGAAGATTCGTAAGTTACTAAAGCCATGTTGCCATTTTCCGAACTAGGCGTAAATTACGCGGAGAGATATTTTGTCCATGGGTGTATTTTTACATTTTGACATATGTGGGGGTTAGGTTGCGGGGTATGATTTTTTAATACTTTTCTAAATTCAAAATGTCTTATTTTTGAAAATTAAAAATTAAATTCACTTTTTCATCATGATGGGTAATTTTTATCGCTCTGAAAAGTATCGTAAATGAATGCTGAGGTTTTTTTTCTATAAGTATACCAAATTGCAAGAGGGCGTTTTTTTTTTGTTCTTGAGTTATGGCATTTTTAATGACCGAGCGCAGTCAGAAAATATATTTAATCGAGTATAACTTTTTATTCGTCGCTCCAAACAAAATTTTACTAAGGACCTTTTTTCTTCATTTTATTATGTCTTTTTACTTGATTATATTCATTTTTTTTTGTACAATTTTCTAATCCGCAATTACACCCAAAATTGGCCGACTACTGCACCGTTTCTCCTATTAAATTTCATTTCATTTGCATTCATTTAATAGTTTACAAGCGTCAATAGCTACAAAATCATTATGTTTTTCCATTTTCAGCAAAACAGTAAACTTTTAAAAAGAAAAGCGAGTGATAAGAACATCAATAATATCATCCATAAATATAAAAAGGATGTACTGATAAACACAAGAAAACGGCTAGAAATTGGCGATGACGATGACGATAATAATCATAATGAATCACTACTACAAAGCTTTAAATCAACAAAATGATCAGTTATGTCAAGATATAGAAAATTTGAATCCGCTAGTTTCGTTGAAAAGAATTAGAACGACTGCGGCAAATAATCCACTTTTATTAGAACAGTCTGACCAGATTGTATACAAGAACGCAGAATTTGCAATAGCAAAATGACCGTTAAAGTCAAGGTTGAACTCAGAGTCAATGTCCTGGTCAGGGTCACAATCCAAGACTCGGTTAAGGTCACGGTCTAGGTCTAAGTCTCGGTTCAAGTCACCGGTTAGGTCTAAGTCAAAGTCACGGCCCAAGTTACCGGTTAGGTCTAAGTCAAAGTCACGGTCCAAGTCACCGATTAGGTCTAAGTCAAAGTCACGGTCCAAGTCACCGATTAGGTCTAAGACAAAGTCAACGTCGAGGTCTAAGTCAAAATCACGATCAAAGTCACCGGCTAGGTCTAAGTCAAAGTCACGGCCCAAGTCACCGGTTAGGTCTAAGTCAAAGTCACGGTCCAAGTCACCGATTAGGTCTAAGTCAAAGTCACGGTCCAAGTCACCGATTAGGTCTAAGTCAAAGTCAACGTCGAGGTCTAAGTCAAAATCACGATCAAAGTCACCGGCTAGGTCTATGTCACGATTTTGGTCTAAGTCGAGGTGCAGGTCTAGATCAAAGTCAAAGTCACGATCCATGTCATCGTCCAGTTCAGAGTCGAACTCATCGTGTAGGTCAGATTCAACGTCACTGGCGAGGTCAAACTCAAAATCAGGTTCTCAGCGTAGGTCAAAGTCACGGTTTCAGTCTAGGTTAAAGTCACTGTCTCAGTGTAGGTCAAAGTCACGTTCTCAGTATAGGTCACAGTTACGGCCAAGCTCCCCCAGATCACCACCACGCGATAGTTCACAATCCCCACCACGCTGTAGTTCACAACCCTCACCACGCGGTAGATCACGATCCTCACCACGCGATAGATCACGATCCCCTCCACGCAATAGACCACAATCCCCACAACTTGATGGATCTGAATCACCTCAGCCTAGAATAGCACAACCTCATGTTGAAGAAATTGAAAGTTCAGATGGTAAAATATTTTTATTTTATATCTTTGCTAAATATATAATATGGGTAATTATTAAACTATTCTTATAGACTCGGTGATTGCAGAAGACGAAAGGGATGAACACTTCAGCCTGTTGCAAAAATATAAGCCAAAGTTGTATAAGCAATATAAAAAACTTGATCTTCTTGTACCTGCAGGTAAATGTTCTTTATAACCCGCTATAACGTTTTCTCTCTATCTGTACGGAGAGAAGCAGAAAGTACTGAGTGCTGTCTGGAAAGCACTGGTTACTGTCCAGCCGTCGACGATTTTATGTTTAGGGCTCGCTTGTGCCTAAACTATACATTTTAGACTAGGGTTCTCCCGGATTCTTTTGTAGGAAATTCCCTCCTCTACAAAAAAGGCCTTAGTCTAAAATGTATAGTTTAGGCACAAGCGAGCCCGAAACATAGAGTCGTAAACTGCCGGACAGTAACCAGTGCTTTCCAGACAGCACTCACAATCAGTACTTTCTGCTTCTCTCCGTGTGGCTGATAAACGACTGCTTTTGTCACTACTGTCATGTAATAATAACTGTAGAACGTATATTTATTATCAAAAATATTTCACTCTGTTATTTGTTGCATAAGCAACAAAACTGTAATAATTAAATAATATTGCGTGTATTTATTTGCATTGCACAAAAAATGCAGAAATCAAAAGTGAAAAATGTCACGCTGTATCTAAAAAAATATACTTTTTCGGCGGTTCCTGAGCGATTCAATCGTTATGATCTTGTGGATAATAAGGTATTTCATGATACATAAAAAAAACTTGTATTTTATTTTTCACTAGTTTTGTGAATTTATTTCTTCTTTTCAGATATATTTGGGATTAGGATGCAAGGTTGGCCAAAAAAGTTTAACAGTAATGAAAAGAAAAGGTATCCTGAAGTTTGATAGAGAAATAGCAACCGTATTGTGGAAAAAAACTGTGTAATATATGCTTGGATAACAAAAAAGTTAAAAATAGCATTCCTAATAGGAGCCCCGTAAAATTCGCCAATCCACGAAAATTACAATTATATTTAAGTAAGTGTTACGATAAGCGCTCGTAACGTAGATGTCGCCTTTCTGCGATTTATAAGCGAAGCGTCGTGTCGCTACTAACTCCGATACTGAACAGCGCCTTCTTTTCGGGTCCGTTTGATGTTGCGTGGGTCGTCCCGCCAGATTCGGCTCGAAACCTCACGCGTGTGGACGCTTTTCTGACGCTCAAAAGTGCTTATCGTGTCACGGTGTTCAAAAACGATTGAACTGTTACGGCAGTCCCCGTCGCTGACTTGCCTACGCGGATTCTATTATTGTGCGAAACCATTTTTTGTGAATAAAAATAGTGTATTGACTGACTCAATGATTTTTCTTATTTCGCCTGACTCCCGACCTTCGATCCAGCACCTTTTCTACGTTCCTCGATCACACTTGATCGCCCCGAGACGAACATTTGGCGATCCTGCCAGGATCGACGGTATTGGATTGTGCAGTGACAAAAAATTTGTGAAGTGTGTCATTATGTGCAAAAGGCATTAAGGATCATTTTAGTTCTGTGTGAGCCGCCATTTTGGGCTTTCTTTCCTATTGGCATAAAGACAGCAACGCGTGCACAACCTGTGCATCTCGCACCGCATCAGTTAGGCGTCATCACACGACCGCCCCACTTGCACCAGCCGTGCCGCCCACGCCGCACCAGTTGAGAGTCCACACTTGGTGGCCCCACCTGAACCAACAGTACAGTCCGTCCCGCACCGTTTCGGCGTCCTCACTTGGCCGCCCCACCATTCCACTTCAATTCGCAATCGGAACGTACATATGCAGAAAACCATGTCGGATCAAAGCTCTCAATTGGAAGAAGCTACAGTCGACGAATTGCTTAATGCGCAAGCTATCAATTTCGCTTCCATGCATCGGGCCTATTCGAGTATTTCCGCAGGAGAAGGACGGACTACCGCTAAACTCAAAGCACGTTTATCGATAATTGAAAGACTCTGGTCCGAATGTCGCAGCAATCATTTTCGTCTTCATCACCTCGCCACTGAATTAGAACGGCGGCATCCCTATTTCTTGGAGGGACAGTTTGACAACGAGGAAGCCGCATATTTTGACATGATTGACGAACTGTCGGAAGCTTTGGCTCTTGCATCGTCGACGATCTCCCCCCACCAAGCATCCACGGATCAAGCGGTACCCCGAGCTGCTCCTCATTCATCGGCGCATCTTCCACGAATCGACATTCCCAGGTTTAGCGGTGATTATGATCACTGGCAATCTTTTAGCGATTTATTTAAATCTCTTATAATTAATAATAGTTCGATAGATTCAGTATGTAAATTTCATTATCTGAAAACAAAACTCGAAGGAGAGCCTTTATCAATGATTGATCATTTAACCTCTACCGCAGATCATTGCTCTAACGTTACCGATTTAACAGTAGCTATTCAAAGGTTTTGGGAAACCGAATCTCTCTCAGGAGAGACGATGATAACAGATAGCGATCCTAGCGAAGAACACTTTGTCAGAACTCATTGTCGCGCGATTCGACGGGCCGGTATATCGTGCGGTTGCCTTTTCGTCACCCCCCTCCAGTCAATATCGGTGAATCTCGCATGTCGGCGATGTTAGCCTTCAGATCGCTCGAACGCCGTTTAAAACGTTTTCCTGAAGACGCTTTTGCGTATAAGAATTTCATGCGTGACTACGAAGCTCAGGGGCATATGACGCGCGTTGTTACGCAATCCACACACGAACCAATTGTCTACTTACCACACCATGGAGTCCGTAAAAGTCAAAGCACAACTACGAAATTGCGTGTCGTTTTTAACGCGTCGCACGCAACTTCCAACTCTACCTCATTAAACGACCATTTACTTCCCGGTCGGAAATTGCAGGCCGACTTGTGCCATGTATTGCTTCAGTGGCGCACCTTTAGATACGTGTACTGTGCGGATGTAGCGCAAATGTATCGGCAGATTTGGGTAGACATACGCGATCGGGACTATCAACGCATCTTCTGGAGATCGTCTGATTGTGAACCAATTGCAGAATACCGATTGAATACCGTAACATTTGGCGTGTCGTGCGCTCCGTTTCTCGCACTTCGCGTTTTACGTCAGCTCTGTGTCGAGTACGGTGACCGTTATCCACGCGCTGCAAAGGTCTTACTAGATGGTTTATATATAGACGACTGTCTATTCGGGGCGAATGATGTTCCCGGCGTTCGTCAAATGCGAACCGAACTCGTCGATATGCTAGGACGTGGACAATTCAAGTTGCGGAAATGGGCTAGCAATTCACCGGAATTGCTAACCGACATTGACCCGAGTAATCATGGTCTCGCATGGGATCGACCTCTACAACTGGATGAAGGGATCAAAATGCTTGGCGTTTCCTGGCGACCGACTAGCGACCAATATCATTTTGAAATAAACTTGGTCCCTGTCGAAAAGCTCACCAAACGGACTCTACTCTCGCTTATAGCGAAACTATACGACCCGTTAGGATGAGTTTCCCCTGTTGTAATTACGGCCAAAATTTTCCTTCAAAAACTATGGCTACTACCCCTCGATTGGGACTCTCCATTGCCCGATTCCATTATCGACCAATGGACATCGTTCTATTACGATTTTCCTGCTCTCAATACTTTTGCGATACCTCGATGGACCGACCAAGGACCTACACAAAACGTTTGCGAGATTCACGGGTTTTCCGATGCCTCCAGCTCTGCATACGCAGCCGTTGTTTATATGAGAGTTGTGGATCGGGATACAACAAGAATCTCATTATTAACGAGCCGCACCAAAGTGTCTCCAATCAAGCAGCTCACCGTGCCCCGATTGGAGTTATGTGCGGCAGTACTCTTGTCACGATTGATCGCCAACCTCCAAGAGATTTCTCAATTTTCAGAAATTCCGGTTTTTTGTTGGTCGGACGCTACAATCGTCCTCCATTGGTTGCAACAACCTCCCATCAAGTGGCAAACTTTTATTGCTAATAGAGTTTCCATCATCCAGACTCTATTACCGACAGCTAACTGGCAACACGTTCCAGGATCACAAAATCCAGCCGATATAGCGTCACGTGGTTGCTCCGCTACGGATCTCATGTCTTCATCGCTCTGGATGTCCGGACCGCCATGGATACAACGTGATTCCGAATTTTGGCCGCGTTCTACACCACCAATTGACAAAGATGCTCCGTTGGAAGTTCGGGCGCACTCCTCTGCGATCACCGTTTGCGAGAATGACACATTAGTCTCGCTCACCCAACGAGTTTCTCAGTGGAATCGTTTACTGCGCCCAATTGCTTACGCTATAAGTTGGAGAAGACGCATCAAATCCGCGAATGATTATTCAAGAGGGAATCTAAATTATGCAGAATTGCGTCGCGCTTTTTTTATTGTTATTAAGTGGCTGCAATCGATTCTTTTCGCGAATGAGTTACACGCTCTCCGAGCTCATATGCCTGTCTCTGCTAAAAGTTCACTCATTTCCCTTCAACCGTTTTTGGATAGTGATGAGGTAATTCGAGTTGGCGGTCGATTGCGAAACGCGGACTTGTCCGATGATCAAAAGCATCCCGCAGCCCTAGCTGCACATTCTGTCGTGAGGCTACTCGTGTCCCACTCACACGTATGGTGTTTGCATGGCGGTGTTACACTCACGCTGCAAACTGTGCGACGAAGGGTTTGGATTGTGCAAGCCAAACGCGTGATACGCTCGGTTATCGGTCGCTGTGTGACCTGCGCTCGACATCGGGCCCAATTACACACACAGCAAATGAGTAGTTTCCCCACTCCGCGCGTTGTACCTCCCGAAAAGGCGTTTGACCATTGCGGGGTGGATTATGCTGGTCCGGTACAAGTTCGCATCACCAGCGGTCGCGGACGCAAGGCACATACCGCGTACATTTCTTTATTTGTATGTTTCGCAGTTAAGGCGATCCATTTAGAATTAGTCTCCGACTATACGTCTGCTGCGTTTATCGCAGCCTTTAAGCGATTTACAGCTCGCCGCGGTACACCCAGTCACATGTACAGTGACTGTGGTACAACTTTCGTCGGTGCACAGTCGGAATTAACGCGTTCGTTTCACGCCGCCATACGCGATGATTCTTTAAAGGATTTACTTGCGAATGACGGAACCACGTGACATTTTCTCCCTCCGGCAGCACCGCAATTCGGTGGGCTCTCGAAAGCGGGTGTTAAAAGTGTTAAACACCATCTGAAGCGTATCCTGGGAGATCAGACTCCCACATTTGAAGAGCTCACTACCCTGCTCTGTCAAGTGGAAGCAGCGTTGAATTCGCGACCCTTAGGCCCGCTTTCAGAAGATGTCGACGATCTTACGATTCTCACTCCGGGACATTTCTTAACGGGAGGAGCTCTCCATGCTGTACCCGAGGTGTCCCTTTTATCGCTCTCCACAAATCGATTGTCGCGGTGGCAAGCGTGTCAAAAAATGTACCAACGCTACTGGCAATTGTGGTCATCCGACTATCTTCTTTCGTTGCAGCAGCGTTCTAAGTGGCGTTTAGTAAAAACACCGCTGAAAGTAGGACAACTCGTTTTAATAAAGCGTCCGAACCTACCACCGACGAAATGGTCCCTCGGCCGCATTACAATTTGCCACCCGGGCTCTGACGGACTCATTCGAGTTGTAACTGTGCGCACTGCTACCTCCGTGTTGGTACGACCGATCACGCAAATTTCATTGTTACCGATCGATTTAGAGGAAAACTCCGACACATAATATGCCGACTTCTTAGAGTAAGCTGCGAATTATGTTTAGATGAAATTCATATATTTAGTTTTCATAACTCTAATAATGTATATTTTTTTTTGTTAGCATTATTCAAACGTCTTCATTATTTTCATGATTTGTTTAGTGAGCCCTTCTGGCTCACGGAGGGGCGATATGTTACGATAAGCGCTCGTAACGTAGATGTCGCCTTTCTGCGATTTATAAGCGAAGCGTCGTGTCGCTACTAACATCCGATACTGAACAGCGCCCTCTTTTCGGGTCCGTTTGATGTTGCGTGGGTCGTCCCGCCAGATTCGACTCGAAACCTCACGCGTGTGGACGCTTTTCGGACGCTCAAAAGTGCTTATCGTGTCACGGTGTTCAAAAACGATTGAACTGTTACGGCAGTCCCCGTCGCTGACTTGCCTACGCGGATTCTATTATTGTGCGAAACCATTTTTTGTGAATAAAAATAGTGTATTGACTGACTCAATGATTTTTCTTATTTCGCCTGACTCCCGACCTTCGATCCAGCACCTTTTCTACGTTCCTCGATCACACTTGATCGCCCCGAGGCGAACAGTAAGCAATGATTCCGTATTTATTTTTTTAAATAAATCTGTGGATGCAAAAAAGTCCCTTCTTAGATTAAGAACATTTTTTAGAACATACAAAACACTCTTTCGTCTCGGGCTTCGTAATAATTAAATTTTATTATTTTTAATTAACACGATTTTTTTATACTATAGTTCCTCGACTATACGCATTAAAAGTATATAATTGTGTATGTTACTACAAATTTACAAGCAACATAACTTGATAGTTTTCGTAATTTTATGACTTTTTGCACAAATAAAACGTTGACACCCCACCTTTTAAAAAGGTTATTTTTCATACAGGATTTCACTGCTTTTATAGAGATTGAATTTCAATTTCAATTAGAGTGAAAACTGTGTTAACTTTAAAAGCGTTGGACTGCGTATTTATATGTACGCTAATTATACATGTATTATTTGTACATGATGGATTTCACGTCAAATGTCCAGACAAAAATAAATTTTCTCCCATCGAGCCCCAATTTTTTTTATGTGTTGTTCTATAGGTTAGTAATTATTCAGGAAAATATTTTTTAATTTTATTAAAAATTGGAGGAGTGGGAGGGGGTGAAAATTTTGAACTTTTTTATGTCACGCGCTAATTTGTGTACTTATTCCACTTGAACAAATAAATACAAAATTTGTTTCAGATATGATTTTGATAGGATTTTTCATGAACTTTCGATTGGTGTAGTCCATTTTGAATTTATTTTTTATTTTGACCAAAATTTTTGAAAATCAAAAATATAATTCAAGTTTTTTCGACTTTGGGCACGTTTTTTTTTTATATATATTTTTAACAGAAAGCTGAGGGTTTTTCCTACAAAATACTTGAATTTCAAAATATCGTTTTCTTTTGTTTTCGAGAAATTGAATTATAAAGATTGCGCGTCACTGCACCAATGCACCGCTCCGCTATGCTAACGACTTTGGATTATTACCGACAGGTGGCTGAACTCGTGGCGTGTTTTCTCATGCATGAAACGTTACTTCATTTAATTGATAAACAGGAGGCTGTAAACAGTGCAGTACATTTCGAAAATATATGATATCTGCTGAGTTACTTCGTCCCTTATATTGCGCCTCTTACATCGTGTGTCGCTTGTATTGTGTCTTGCATCAAGCGTTAAACAGTATATTATCGATTTATTTGAAATAAATCGCTGCTTCCTGTAGAAACGCAATTTTATGGCCTAAGTTGTATAGTTTAGTTAAGCCTTTTTTTACTGTTGTATGATTCTCTTTAAAAACTTCATATATTTAATTCAAATTAGCAAGTAGTAATCGTTTTTGAACATGTTCACGTTTTCCATTAATTTGCTTTATAGACACGAAATCATTCTTCCCTGGCATCAAACGACTTATATCATCATGTTCATAAAAATTTTTTATCTTAGCAACAGTCTCATCTGTTGGTAAAGTTTTTCCTTTTTTGTTATTTGGGTAAGTCAAAATTCCATGGTCCTTCACCAATTCAACAGCACTTCTTGCTTCTCGCTCATTTGAATTAAATTCTTTGATTAATTAATTAGGGTAAGTACGACCCCAGTCTTTCGGTGCAAGTGTAAGTAATGTTATTCTTTCAGAGCTAGATTTTGATTCTAGAAACTTTTGTTTTATTTTATTTAGGTTTGTTATTCCTGCTTTACAATAATCATTATCGCAGCTTCCTAATTCTTGTTTGTTATATCTTGTAGTAACATTAAAATCCGAATCAACATGATCCGTTTCTGACTTTTCATCAGAAAGAATTTTCTCCTCTATAGGATCAAATACAATTTTTTCATCGGTAGATTAGGAAACTGTTTCTTCATTTGTAGATTGAATTTTGAGTTCTCCAGAGTTATTAAGTGCAAACTTTCACGTTGTACAAATTTTTGAACCTTCTGGAAGTTCAGGATATTTCTCTCGTAAACTCTCAGAAACACTAATCAAACCTATTATTTTAATAGCTTTTTTTTTAAGTGGGTTGATCCACCTGCTTCTCCACACGTTTCTTGCATCCTAACATTCATTTTTTAATAAAACAAAATTAAATGAAAAAATTAAACCCAAGAAAAAAAAGAAGATATATCTAAAACAAAAAATATCTTGCGAATGTCAATAAAAGTGCAGTTACGTACAATTATCTTTTCAGATCAAATAAATGGATAATTACAGTTTAACGGATGATAAAAGACACAGTGCAATATGAGTGATAAAGGGATTGAGTAAATATCATATTTCCTACCATATTTCTGTATTATAACGTTTCATGTATGAGAAAACATGCCACGAGTTCAGCCACCTGTCGGCAATAATCCAAAGTCGTTAGCATAGCAGCGCGGTGCATTGGTGCTTCGAGTTGCTGTGATGCGCAATCTTTATAATTCAGTTTCTCGAAAACAAAAAAAAACGATATTTTGAAATTCAAGTATTTTGTAGGAAAAACCCTCAGCTTTCTGTTAAAAATATAAAAAAAAAAAAAAAAAGTGCCCAAAGTCGAAAAAACTTGAATTATATTTTTGATTTTCAAAAATTTTGGTCAAAATAAAAAATAAATTCAAAATGGACTACACCAATCGAAAGTTCATGAAAGATCCTATCAAAATCATATCTGAAACAAATTTTGTATTTATTTGTTTAAGTGGAATAAATACACAAAGTAGCGCATGACATAAAAAAGTTCAAAACTTTCACCCCCTCCCACTCCTCCAATTTTTAATGAAATTAAAAAATATTTTCCTGAATAATTACTAATCTATAGTACAACTCATAAAAAAAATTGGGGCTCGATTGGAGAAAATTTTTTTTTTGTCTGGACATTTGACGTGAAATCCATCACATATATTTCGGTAGACAAAACATTGAAAAAAATTGATTTTTGCACGCACTGATTCATATAAGCTGACCCTACAACGAATAATTAAATAAGAATATTTTGTATTTCATTTAAGAATTGTTTTACAGGTTTGATAAATGATTATCTCAATGACGATGACAGATATGAAAATCAGGAAGAAGAAAATAAAAATTTAATGATCAAGGATAGTATTCGACGTTTAAGCATACACATTAGAGATTTCAGACGGACAGCTATACAAGCACAATGAAATAAATGTATATAAATTTAAGCGCTCTCAGTATTTTATTCGGCCCTTCATTTAATGGTCAATCCAAGTAGTAAAAGAAATAAATACTAATCAAAACCTAATTGTCGATTAATTTTAATTTTAATTAATTTTAATCAAAACCGGGTTTTGAGTATTTATTTGTATTCGTGGATATTCAAATTCAATTTTCGTGAAATTACAAGTAAACATCGTCATTCGAAGATTATTTGTTTTCTTGGGCTTTTCGGATAATAAACATTTCACTACTTTCGATATTTCCCACCGAACATGTTTATTAGGGATATAATTCGAACGTGTTTGGAAAATTTAACTGATGTTTTCATCGATTTGTAAATTCCTAACTCCCACGATGCAAATAATTTATCAAATCGTATACTCTCTTATAGATGTGCCAACGTTAAGACAAGAAGCCACCAGAATGTCTAAAAATAATATCATGCAAAAATATATGTGTATAAATAGAAAATATTAATTTGAACTAAAATACAGAAACATAAAAAACAAAAACAATACAAATAACGAACACTCCTAGCAATAGGCAAGGGGATCGTCACAATACTATAAATATTATTGTACTGTTATTTGTATTTTTATACAAAAAAATTTCATAATAAATAATCTAAATATGAATAAAAACTACATTGAGAGACATTTTGTATCAATAAATGACAAAGCTTTGTTAAAGTTTAATATACTAGGATATGAAAGTTGGGAAATCGCGGTAAAAATCATATTTATTGATACTAAAGTTTCAAAATTTTACATAACAATACGAGTTTCTAACACAAGTAACACTAAAATTTGATATACTAAAAATTAAAAATTATAATTTGTCGTGTCAAATATTCGTTATCTTAAAAAGTGGTATACTAAGTAATAGAATTAAAAAATGATTATTTCAATCATTAGCTTAATAGTTAACATAAACTAAAATCAGTTTTCGAAAAATTAACACGCTTGAGTATCAAAACAATTGGAAACACCAAATCGTATGATATTATGAAATGACAATACTTCATTTTTCATATGCTAGGTTATTAAACATTCGTCGAATGTTCCCGAGTGGTTCCGACTGTCTCCGATTACATTCGTCTACCTCGATCGAGAGCATCGTGGGTAATAATCAGGAGATGTAAGTATTACCAATTGTTATTGATTTCCTAATAACATATTGTTTTGTCTTGTATGTCTCGATAACTTTTCGTTGACAAATCGTCGTGCTATAGGTGGGACGTGTACCTCATAGTGAGGTTAAGTTAAAAGCAAATTATTCTTTTCTAAGGTACAATTGCGAAACAGAGATGCACTCAGTGTGCACCAGGGCAGTCAATGAAAAACGCCATAAGCTTCGTCGGTAGTATTCTCGATGTCCTGAATTTCATCTTTCTCGCAAGTGCAGGAATATTTCCGAATGTAGCACATAAGGAAGCTCACATATTACCAATCCAAGCAATCATGCATCTGCGAAGTGTGCGAGCGTTTATATCTTAGGTTAAGTTAGGTTAAAAAGGTAATAGTGTTGTTTGTCTGGCGTGTAATGTTTATAGATCGTGTAGAGTTGGTCAGCAGAGTCTGTTGTGTGGTATAATTCTTAACGAAACGTCAAAATATTTCAGTAGGCTGCTTATTAAATATTGAAATCATCATTTCACATTCATCATATCAATATTATTTTCCAGTCACTCTCTAACATTGATATGCAGCATACTAAATATTGTTTACTTTTATACTAAATTCTGACACAGTTTTTCTACTAATTGGAATAACTATATCAGAATTGCAGTATTACTAATATTAGAATGCAGCATATCAATTTTTGAAACAAAATCCCGAGTTTCCCAACATTCAAACACCAGTATATTAGTTTTTGATATTGCCGGATTCATTTATTAGTATAAAAAGTCTCTCAGTGTAACCTATCATTTAAACTCTTATACAAGGCAAAATAGTTATTTTCGTATCAAGGGCGTCAAATTTACGCCCGAGATACGAACATAATTTTTTGAGTCAGTAGGTGTAAAAAATGGACATTTTTTAATAAAAATGGACCCTATCTTAATACATTGGTCGTTTTACGCCTCGAAAACACTTGAAAAATATTCCGAGTTCTTTTTATGAAAAATATTCGAAGTTCTTTTTCTCGAAAAATATTCTAACTTATTTTTTGTTTAGAGAAAAAGTTAACAAATATTCCTAGTTCTTTTTATGCAAAATATTCCAAGTTCTTTTCCTCAAAAAATATTCTAAGTTATATCTTTTGTGAGATAAAGTTGAAAAATATTCCGAGTCGTTTTTATGAAAAATATTCCAAGTTCTTTTTGAGAAAAATTCTAAGTTTTTTTTTAGAAAAACACGTATGGAATTTGGTTAATTTACGCATTTAGTCAGATGAGATCTCACGTGAGATTTGTTAATAGGGATTACATATGTTTACGTGTTCGTTTGGTTTAAACTTGTGGTTATTTGTTTTTAGGAATTCAGTGTAAGTATAGAATTTATAATCGAGTGTTGGATCTGTTGATTTCTTATCATTAGGTGTATTATACCAAAGGTTTGGGATCGTTTCATCTTTTTTGTAGTCATTGAGGTTTTTTAGTATCTGGTTTATTATATCTTCCGTTCCGTCATCCTTATTGTCGTCATTATTATTCATGACTTCGTAGTGTAGGTTTTCAGAATTATTTTTGCAAGTGGTTTGGGTGTTTATTATTGTTACTTGTTCCTTGTTATCGCATGTAAATTTTCCTTGGTTATCTTCGCTGATGATTTCGAAATCTTTTCCTAATTCGTCTAATTCTAGCGTTGATATGTCTACTTCTATTTCTTTGTCTGTTGTGTTAAAAATATTTAAGTATGCTCTTCCATTATCATTTTTTACTATGGCTTCTCCTAAGTATACGCCTTCTATATTGTCAAGCCGGGGTACATATCCATACTGTATTTTTTTATTCTTTACGTTTATGTAAAAATGTAGATATTGCTCTTGCTGGGATTGTCATACTTTTTTTATAGAAATGAATTTTATTGCCTACCCATTCATTACAGTGGTTTTTGTAATCTATTGTTGCTTGATGGTTGTGAAAGAATTCTGATCCTAATATTCCCGCTGATTCTATAGGAAAGTCATTTTTTACTATGTGAAATTTTGTTTCATATCCCATAATTTCTAGGATGACTACTCCCATTGTTGTAACGGGTTGTTCTTTAATGCCTTTTAAATCTATAACTTGTGAATCGTCTATTAATGTTTCTCCTTTTATATTTTCCTCTTTGATTACATTTACGCTTGCGCCAGTGTCGACCATTAGTTCTATTGTTGAATGTAAATCTTCTGAATTTATCTGTATTAAGGGTACATCATTTTTACTAAGGTTAATTATTTTTATTTTCCTTGTACTGTATTTTCTTTCCTCATGTGGTTCATTTGGCGCGTTGCTCTTGTCTCTCTCCGCGCGGCTGTCTCGGCGAGAGAATTCTCGTTTCCCGGTGAGTTTAGTTCCTGAAGAAGTTCAGCTCTCATTTTTTCTTTAAATTTTAGTTTTCTACATTCACGCCAAATATGTCCTATATTTTTACAGTAACTACATTGTTTTTGTTGGTTGTTGAAGGGTTGGTTATAATTTTGACTTAGTCGGTTTTGAGGGTAATCTCGCGATTGGTTGTAATTTTGATTTTGTCTATAATTCTGTGATTGGCTGTAATTTTGGCTTTGCCTATAATTCTGTAGTTGATTGTGATTTTTATTCTCTTTATAATTCTGAGGTTGGTTGTGATAACCGAAGACGGGCCCGCCTTGGTCGACGGCGCTGCTGGGCACCCCTCACTATGAAAAAAACGAAAATGGTGGTTAATGGGTGGTCGGACCGAGACCGATTGGATGGAAGTAAAAGGTGGTACGGGGGAGTCTATTGAGGATTGCTAATTGGGAATGTAGAACGGTGGAAAACCGGGAAAAATGGCCTATCACGTGACCGAGATAAGGGTTCCTATGGATGGATCATGCATCGAAGCGTGTTGACTCCAATTCCATAATCGACCGAGGGGTGGATCGATTCGGGGAGTCGACAACGGGGTGGCTCGACGTGGTTATAAACCAACGTTCGCCGCTCGGAGGTCGATCCCTTTATAGATCCCTAATAATAATCGAACCGAAGGCTCACCACGGAGAAGCTCGACGTGGTCGAAGACCAACTTTCGCCGCTCGGTAGCCAGTACCTCCAGTCGATCCCAAAAAAAAGGGGTAGGGGAGAGAGGGAAAAGGAGGAAGAGGGTGAAGCTAATACTTACTTTTTTGGAAGGCCTGGTTTCCGCTCCTGGTGACTCAGCTGGGCCTGAGAGGGGATCGGTGGGTGGACTTCCGACCGAAGGTCCCTCCTTGGGTGAAGCCGGGGACTCGTAGTTTTCGTTGTCGTTGACTTTTCGTCTAACTTATTTAGTTAACGAGATACGTAGATATTGTCTTGAACTTGAACTGAATTCTGTAGTTCTGGAGCCGCTATTTATATGATTCTGGCTCTGTGTTTTCTGGGTCAGATGGAGGGGTTGAAGGTTGGAACAGAGATAAGAGATTTTCGTGACCAGATTTTCCAAAGTTTGTTAAAAACAATGATCCGTTGACAATGTAGTTTGGTTGACAATTGAAGTTTTAGCAAACTGCATTCTGTGATTTGCACAAACATGAACGAACTTCGTAGCATGTTTAGAACTGGAATAATTCGCAAAATTAGTTTTGATCTTGATAAATATATTTTAAACAATCGAGAAATTGACTTAATTAACGCGTCGGTTATTAATTATTTATGAGCAATTATTTTTAAGTATTTTAATGTATAAAGAGCCATGTAGTTCGTTGATTATTGTGCAAATAGACTATCTTATAATTTAACATACGTGAAGAACAGATATTAATCATCGTCATTATTGCTTAAATAGTTAATTCGAAAAGAAATGTATGTCTGTACGCAAGTAAAGAGAATTGCTGATACTTGTTATTGTTAATAATACATGCAGGATTTGTTAGTTAAGCATTGGAATTGGTTTGTCCTAGTCAATATTGTTTTTATTGTTTTCAGGGGTTTCTCTTAATTATTCCAGAGGTTTTTCTATATAAAAATGTAAAGAAAATTATTACGAGTAATAATATTTTGTTTCGTGTTCATGTTTATTTATTATTTTATGTATAAATTAAAATATATTCTCATAATTTGGGCGTGGCTTGGATGTGCAGTTGTATGGGTGCTTGTGTGTGTGCATGTGGATAAGTTTGTTAAAAAAAAACAATTTATTTATTGATAAATTCTAGCGCATGTTGTTGGAAATGATTTTTGTCTTAATTTCGGTTATTAGTTAAAGAAAGAGATGTTTATTTAATTATTCTGTTTTATTTATAGAATTATTTGTTATAGTAAATAATGGTTTTAATTATATTTTGTTTGTACTCAAAATGTGCAGAAAAATACGTTGCATCATTATTATATTGTCGGATGTTAGTATTTTCTATTGGCTTTTGTTTAAATTAAAGATTTATATATGCGAAGGTTACGTTGTATAATTTTTTAAAGAATATTTGTTTGTGTGAGTTCTCATATCTATGTTCTTTGTTTAGATGTCGATGGTTTAGGAATTTTTATGACTCTGGGAAACCGTGGGGAACTTGTTGATATACTCTTTTTAAGAAGCCAATCTTTTTAACACGGCAGAGTTTTCTAGTTGAAAAAATATTAATAAAATTATTTTTTTAATGTTTTTATTTATGAAAGAGTTTGTTTTTATTGGTTTATATTTTTGTAAGTTTTTTTTTGGGTATTCTACAAATATGTATGCTTGTCGGTAATATAGCGCACTTAAGGGTAAATGTGTTGAGTCGGGATTTATCGGCTGGGGTCGATACGTCAGATGTTTCTCTGTGTTCAGTCGAGTTATCTAGCGGGTGAAAGGGTGTTTTTAGTTTGTTAGTATAAGCTATAGATATCGCTGTGCCTAAATTCCTAGTATTAATATCTGTTCTTTTGGCTACTGCAATCGGTAAGTAAGGTTTCTTATAATCGGTTGTTCCTATGTATTGTGGCAGTTACGGGCACGTAACACCATATTGAATTAATTAACATTTTTAATTAAAGAATAAATCAAAATATGCTATACTAAATGAACCAGCTAGTTCTTAGTAGTGTTTCTACAAATTAGCATAACAGTATGCATTGCACCGGATGGGAAGCAAACATTCTAAAAATTGTCTGTACTTCAATAATTGATATTTTTACGGAGCATACTGATAAAAATTCACTTAACAATTTCTTTCTAAAATTGGTATAGCTAATAAAGGGATTGCAAATTATCATAAAAGTATGTATTACACCGGCATGGGAGGCATACCTTCTAAAAATTGTCTGTGCCTCGTTAATTGATATTTGTACAGAGCAGTTAATAGCATACTGATAAAGATTCTCTTTAAAAATTCTTTCTAAAATTGATATAGCTAATAAAATAGTTTTAATAAAATATTAATATTAATTGCATCATATTTGTACATAAGTTTCCGAAAAACTAAGTACTGCTATTTTACATAAAATTTGCTACCCCAGTTTATATGTTCCTTATATTTATAATTTCATTCTTGAAAAAGAACTTCATTATCACTTTATTTCAGTTTTTTTTTGTGGAGTCAAAATAAATCCTTATAATTACTTGTTAACGCCGCTGGGCCCTGGACTTTGCCAGAGATTGAGTAACAGATGGCGAAGTAAGAAACGAGCGAGAGTGAAATAGGTAGGGCTAACCACCCTACTTTCTGTAAATGCGGTTAATAATAACAAAACCTACAGGACACCTGACCATCGGCGTGCTTCGGATGCAACCCAGTCCCGAGGTGGAGCCGAAACGGATGTCACGGGACCATAACCATCAATTGCCCACGGTCGATTTAGGTGGAAGGAGAATCTCAGATAAGATCTTATGCGCTGCTACGAGGAGAGTTGTTTACAAACTGACTATTGATAGATATTAAATATTACCATCAACGTTCTTATAAGTTAATTTATAGCGAAATGTTAGGTAAGTAATAAGCCATGATTACCATTGTTCATTTTCTAAATTATGAGTTTATTTAATGCGTATGGGTCATTCCACGTCAAATTTACAACTGAAGATTTTTTTTCCAAAGGCATATTTTTTTTTGTTATTCTAGACACAAAAATAAAATATACGTGTTTTTTATTTTAATATGATATTTTAAATTTTCGAGTTATGATTTTTCAAAGTTTTAGATGTTATAAAAACGCTCTATTTTCAACTGCCTATAACTGAAAACCGATACAATATACAACAAATATTCTAAGGAATGCAATTTTCGTACTTGGCTCAGCTTTACGATGAGGTAAATTAAAATTCCAAAATTGAATTTTCAATACGTATAATTGTTAATTTTTATAAAGAAATTCATTTTTTATAAAGTTGGACATGACTCTTTTTTAACTTTTTTTCAGTAAAACTCTTCATTTAACTATGTAAAGATACTGTGAAAATTTCATAGTGGTAGGTTTAGAACTTATCGAGTTATGAACGATGTGCTCAGCTTCCACGCTTTGATTATGGTCGCGGTTTGTTCAGTGCATTGCAAAACAGTTGAATGTTTGCATCATTGAACAGCTGTATGATGGCTTCTCGTAAATTTTCTGATCCGTGTAGTAACCCATTTAATGAGGTGTCACATACTGCAAAAAAAGCACAGGAGAAATTTGCGTAAAATAACTTCGTCTCTTCTTGAGAAACATAATCTTTTGCAAATCACGGACACGGTTTTGTGTCGACAAAGACTCGCCAGAACAGAGACCAGTATTGGTAAGCATATTATATTTACTGATTTAAACATTTTTATGCAAATATATTGGTCAAGTTTCATTTATAATGTAGTCATCAGTGAAACTGTCGATAATAAAACTTTTGATGATGAAACGTCTGATGATTATGACGACGACAATAATTCTCTTTATGAATCAGAATCCGAAGTAAGTTATATGCAAAAAATCTAGATGTAATATGTTCAACACATCATATACTGTTTTTTCATTAAAAAATGTGTTACGTGGTCATGTTTTTCAAGAGTGAAACGGAATGCAGCAAAGAATTAATTTCGGAATTAAAAAACAAGTTTCATTCAAATGTTAGCAATGACGAAAACATTAAAATTTTCACACTGTTGCCAACAAGTATGAGTGTGAACAAAGGAGCGACAATAATAAATATATACCACGCGTTATATTGTTAAAAAAGCTAGAGGACAAAAATGCAAAATGGAATTTTGTCCGCACCTGCAAGAAGACAAGGTTAGAGTATTATTAGACATATTAATTTAACATTTAATTTTACAATGTAACGCGACATTCGTGTAAAGGAGAGAAGGAGTGAAGGAGAGGAGGAGCGAAGATGTGAAGCAAAGTTGGAAAATTAAGAAATTCAGAAAACCGGCGCGGAAAAAGACGACGGATTCGCACGTGCGAAAAGGCCATCATCTCGACTAACCAAACCCAACCTCACCTGCCTTGGTGATCAACAGCGTGAAGACGGAAAGACCCGAGGAATCACGACGTGGCGCTCCGAACGCGGTCGGAGCGCTCTATGTGTGGAATTATGGACGAACCAGGCAGGATTGAGGGCGTATGTGCGAAAACCGAGAGATGGCGCGAATCGCGCGGACTTCGAATATGACGGGCGGGCTGTCAGTTTGAAATGGACGAATTACATTAAAAAAACTGACAGTTCCGTCCACAATTCCTCGTACTGTCTGAAGGGGTTGGGTGAACCCGGAGAGATTAGAGCCACGAGGTCCTCGGGACGGGTCTGGAATTCTAAAAATCTGCGGTGTTCGACAGGAAACTTTGATCAACCCGGTCGAAGTTTAAAGGTGAGCGTATTCCACTCTCCATATTCCACAACAAGGAACAGAATTAGCCGTCCGTTTCTCCTTTTTTGAGAGTATAAAAAGTGCCGGAAGCAGAGACTGCTATTAAGAAAAAAGGGTACCCGGGGAGACGCTCACCAACAAATCCACGATCTACTTTGACCGGCGGATTTTGAACGGTCCTCAGGACGAGAAACAACAACGACAAAGAAGAGAAACGACTACTGGACGCAGAATCATCGAAGAAGAAACGAAGATAGTGCTCCTTCTCTCCACCAAAATGTGGTAGAGCGGTATGTCCAATGTGTTATGAAAATGTTATTTTATCCGCGTAATTTATTCGGCTTTGACTTTAATTATCCGCGTAATTTATTCGTTTTTGACTTTATTTATCCGCGTAATTTATTCGTCTTTGACTTAATTTTATTCCGCGTAATTTTACCCCATCATTGTATGATTTTTGTGAAAATTGATGGCAATAATGACGTGTGCATTCGAAATGACAACTGATATTTATCTAATAATGTTTGTTGTGATATATGAAATATGAATGATGATAATTTAATGTAATAAGATGTCTGTGTTTGCCCGACTCCAGTTTTAATTATATTATAATAAGATAATAAATGTGTCTAATATATAAGAATCCTTCTTTCCATGCAATGACCTACAATTTTATGTAACATGACCAAAAAAGTATAAACAATAATTTAATAATTTGACATACATATATTCTAATTATTTACAATGGCGCCCAACGTGGGGCTCGAAAGAATTGAAATTCTTTCGAGTGACTCACTTTTGAGTTAAATTAAATTGTGACTGATATATGGAATCGTTTGATGTTGAAACAAATAATAAATTTTCTAACTTTGAATTTTAAAAATAATAGGACGAAATATAAATGATTAAAAATGACGTTATTTCACGACAATGAAATCCACAATGTATAGCCGCAAACGACAGTAAATACGGCGAAGTCCAAGGGTTGAAAATGCTCGCCGAAATGCAAAAACAGATTGACGATATGAAAAGTCAAATGCGGCAGCGAAACGAGGATGACGTTCAGCAGCAAACGGAAACTCGCGAAAATAATGACAGAAATAACATAAAAACACTTGCAAACGAATTAGGTGCGATTTTAATACAAAATTATGACAAACAAAACATTGGCGTAATCGCACCTAAATTCGAAAGTGAACTCAAGACAAATCCGGTGAAATTCCTTGAAGATTTGGATCGGTATTTTAATTTAAAAAATGAATGCGGTAATGATTGTTCGTGGAGGATACACTAGGAGGTAAGGCGAAAATATGGTTCGCGGTAAAAAATTTTGAAAATTACGCAGAATTTAAAAAATTATTTATTGAAAAATTCCACTCTATGACGGTTCAATTAGAAGCGAAACAGAAATTATACGCAATAAGGAGTGACAATATACAATGTTCACTTCACCCCGCGAGTAATATATTGTGCTCGAATGATGACGAGGCCACATATGTCTTCGTCATGAATCATGGGGATATAGAAAATTTTAATAGAAATAATGATGATGTAGGGAAAGAGGGGGATGATGACGTAATGTATGATAATGAAACAAATAAAATATTAAATAATGATAATAATGAAGGAAATAATTTGATGAAAAATAATGAGATAATTGATAATAATATAATAGTGGTAATGATGATGATCTGAACTATGAATATTACGAAATTAATAATGATGTTTATGTGAATTATGAAAATGATAATAATATATGTGAAAATGTTAATGATATTTGTGCTAATTATAATAATGACAATGTAAATAATATGTGTAAAAATGGTAACGACTATAATGAAAATATTTATGAAAAAGTTAACGATAATGTTGATAATGATAATTGTGAAAATGTAGATAATGATATTTGTGTAAATGTTAATACTATTTATGAAAATGATGATAATGTATATGTTGATTCTGAAAATAATGATGATAATGTTAATGATAACGATAATAATGATTTTTACAAAAATGATATAAATGATGATGTTAATAACGATTGTTATGAAAATGGGGTCAACAATAATTTTTACAAAGTTAACATTAATAATGATGAGATTCTTGAAAATGATTGTTAAGAAAATGGCGATAATAATGATTTTTATGATATAAATGTTAATGATGATTTTTATGAAAGGGATTATAACGATTTTTGCAAAGTTGTTGATAATGATTTACATGAAAATGACGTTGGTAATGATTTTTGTAAAAATGACGATAATAATGACGTGGTTGAAGAAAACGTGACTAATTATTTTTATGAAGATGACAATAATGATTCTTGTGAAGGTGATATTTATAGCGGCCTTTATAGGGATGATTTTAACAGTTATGTTCATGAAAATAATTATGGTGACAATAATTTTTATAAAAATGTTAACAGCAACTTTTATGAATGTGACGTACGTAATGATTTGTATGATAATAATATGTGGAATGATGACCAAATTTTTGATAATAAGTGTATTAATGACGAGATGATAGGCGATAACAATAATTTAAATAATGGGGGGATAGAAGAAATAATC
Organism: Trichopria drosophilae; assembly: GCA_030407085.1. Lineage (NCBI taxonomy): Eukaryota > Metazoa > Arthropoda > Insecta > Hymenoptera > Diapriidae > Trichopria > Trichopria drosophilae. Next base: position 105,405,750 of record CM059583.1, on the reverse strand, counting down.
ACAATGATTCATGACGGGGAATATGGGGCCGATCAAGATGTAGACAGGAAAAAATATGGATTTGGATAGAGTGACGAAAAATTTTTTTATTTGTGGTTATCTGGCATCGGTAAGTATCCCTCTTCTTCTGGATTTCCGGTGGACGACTCGCTGCCTCAACGACTGTCCGGAGACCCTGGCTGCTCCGGATTAAAAGTGGGCCCACGAGTATTCACAGCCAGTACCACATTCCAAAATACAATGGAGGCGGCGAGGATAAAAAATTGACCAGAAGAATATATCTCAGATCGACGACGGCACTCCGTTCGTCCCAGGTCACACGAGGCTGCTGGTCCTCTCCCTCGTGGTCGCGAGGGAGTTCGACACCTATATGGAATTACAAGTTGACAGCTGCCGAATCCCCAAAATTGCGAGACGGATGGAGAGCCCCAACGAACAATAGGAACGACGCCGAATGGAACAGAAGAAGACACGTAAGCCTCTTTGTCTTCCGTCCGTTAACGGATGATATTATGTGTATTTAAATTATTATTATGTAATGTCATGAAATATTTATGTATATTGATGTATGTTGATGTATGTGAGAATGTATGCAAAGTATTTATTTCCGCGTAATTTATCCCGTTTCGCGTAAATTATTCCGTCGACGAAATTAGTGACATTTTATTGACATTGACTCCACACAACGTACCAACTTTATAACTTTCTTATTTTTATGACTCTTATTTTTTTTTCGCGATTTCGACTTCGAGTATGTTTGGTATGTGTGTGTGATTTATTGTTTATGGACGACTTTAATTATTTATAAAATTCATTATGAAAATATAATTTTAATTGAATGACTAAAAATATAATTACGTTTTATTTCAGCACCAATGATTCCGATCTACAATATTGTTATTGACTTAATTGACTTTTATTTTGTATTGTTTGTACGATTCCATGTAGACTATTAAACCATAAGTATAGAATTGTTACAACAATAAAATGTACATATAAAATTTCATTAACTGTAATGGAGAAATTGGAAATATGTTTAAACCTCAATTATTGACGTTATTGTATAGGTAAAATTATACCTCTAGAAACGTAACGAAAAATTAAAGAATTTTACGAGTTCGATGATATTAGTTCCATTATGCCAGGGCAAAAAGATACGAAATCTGTCAAAATGAATGGGAAAATTTCGATTCTTCAAAAACGACTAATCTTGGGAAATTTAAGAGATATTTATATTAAATTTAAAAATGAAAATCCAGATATTGTTATTGGTATATCCAAATTTTCCTCCTTCCGTCCAAGTCATTGCATTTTAGCTGGTTCAGGCGGAACCCATACAGTTTGCGTTTGTCCGATCCATAAAAACATGAAGCTCATGGCATCAGGTAATTACTAAAATAATTTTTACGATATCTCCTATAGATTCTATAAAAATTCATCGTACCAAAGATGCATAGTTTCTCGTGTCTCTGTTGCAGGCCAAAAAAATTAAATTTTAATTTAATATTTTGTAGAAAGAGTATTCGTAATTTATCGAGTAGTTTCGTGCTTATATTTCTCTGGAATAAATTTTACGAGGTTCCATAGCATAATTATGGTGTCCTGGTTGCACTCAATTGAACTCGGTTCTTATCTCACCGATCTCGCTAAAAAATATCAAATTAATTTCTTAAATGTTCTAGTAACGAAAAATTAATTTGAAACATTTAAATAATCGGATTCTCTTTATTTTTGGACAATACTCAGAAGGGCATTTAAATATTTATTTTTCTAGTTCAAATTTAAATTATAAAATGTGTAATATTTCTGCCACTTTAATTTACTATGTTTTCCGGATACTAGTGGATTATAATAATTCGGAATTGAAAAATGATTTCGGGTGACAAATTCCTGCCACTTATATGACTTATATTTTCCCGATATATTATAGTACTAGTTGTCGGCTTCCGTGCGTATTTTTTAAAGGGGCGGTATCCGCCACAATAACATTCATGTTTTAAAAGCAATTTCGAATTTGATTAAATTTATGATAAAATATATCGTATGCATGATATTACATTGCAGGAAGTCGTATAGTTAATCTAATGAAAATCGAGAACTATCCCGTCAGTCATTATCAAGATATACTTTCGTTATTGCTGTTATGTCAAGATCCAAAGAAACGGTGTTATTTTGGACAATGCCAAGCGTGTCCAAAAATTAAAAACGCGGACGATAAATTGTATGCGATTTTTAAAAAACACGATGTGAACAGAATTACACACAAACAATGGATTTCAAAACCTAGATACCATAAAAGTTTCAACTAGAGAGTGCGTTCAAAATTTTGTAAATACGGTAGAACGTTCCTTCATCACTCATTCATTGCCAATCAACAAGGACGTTATTACAGAATTGTAAAAAAGAGCCTTCAGAGTAATTTTACGGAAAATTACGCATTTGTCATACAAAATGCTGTGCCAGGTTACCACTGGAACAATAACCAAGCGACGCTCTTTCCAATTGCCTTTTATTACAACGATGCGGATGTTATTAAGCATAAAACGTTGATAATTATTTTAGACTGTAAAAAACATGATTCGGTATCTATTTACGTTTATTTGCAAGTATTTAATGAATTTCTTCCAAGCTTTCGTCCAAGTATTCGTAAATGTATTTATTTTTCTGACGGTGCACCTCAGCAGTTTAAAAATACGAAACATTTTCAACTATATGTCATCACAAACAAGATTTTGATCGCTCTGCTGTATGAAATTTTCAAGCCCACGGAAAAGGTCCTTGTGACGGCGCAGGTGGAGCTTTATAAAGATTGGCACGAAGAGCGAGTCTCTAAATGACTTCACAAAATCGAATAAGTACGCCGTTCGAATTGTATGAATGGGCTAAATGCAATTCATCTGAGTCTAATATGTCCGTTATGTATAAAAGCGAGAAGGATTACGAAGTTGCTGTAAAATTCTTGCAAGGTCGTTTTGAAAAATGTAAAACTGTAGCCGGTACACAGAAATTACATAGCTTTGAACCACTTGACAATTTTAAACTTAGAGTTAAGTTTTTTCTGCAAGTGATGATTTTGAAATAGTTAATTTCTAAAAAATAGAAACGAAACGGTCGTTGAAACGAAAAATTACGAAATCACTAGATGAATCGTGAAGTATCGAATTAAATTGGTTATTTTGTTATAATATGTTTGTTTAGAAATGTTTACTGTACGGTTGTTCAAAACATAATTATATGCTAATAATAATTAAATGTATCGTATGTATTACAAATTTAGATGCGAGCTTTATTTGTGATAATAATTCATATTTTATGAAATGCACACATACCGTGTGCTAGGAAAACTGAGCACACATTACTGGGAACAGGGGGTGGATATACCTCTCACTAAATAAAAATTCGTAACTCGATAAGTTCTAAAACTACCACTATACAATTTTCACAGTATCTTCTACATAGTTGAATGAAGAGTTTTAGTGAAAAAAAGTAAAAAAAAATCATGGCCAACTTTAAAAAAAATCAATTTGTTTATAAAAATTAACAATTATACGTATTGAAAATTCAATATTGGAATTTTAATTTACTTCATCGTAAAGCTGAGCCAGATACGAAACTTTAATCCCTTAGAATATTTTTTGTATATTGTATCGGTTTTGAGTTATAGGCAGTTGAAAAATAGAGCGTTTTTATAACATCTAAAACTTCAAAAAATCATAACTCGAAAATTTCAAATATCATATTAAAATAAAAAAACACGTTCATTTTATTTTTGTGTCTAGAATAAGAAAAAAAATATGCCATTGGAAAAAAATCTTGAGTTGTAAATCTGACGTGGAATGACCCGTATGCTTCATTCATAATTTTTAATTGAAAAATTCAGTATGTTAAACTACAATTCTTGAGATACACCGTATTATATTTTATACAAGTTTCTTTACATATCCACTTTTAGGGTTATATTGTACTATGCGGTCATGGATTGTTAAACAATAAGCTGCTCTTCCAACCGCGAAATTGTCTCTTGCTTGAAAGTCCAGACGTGCATCAGTAGGTGCACTCTGTAACGATTCATTTTGTTTTGAACAATGTAAGGCGATGATCGGTACATCATCTAGATAATCAGATTTTGTTAGTATAGGTTCCGCAGTTTTGTCTTAGAATACATTCAGGAAGTTAGCATATGATGTGGATTTTTCAAAGCACTGGACTCACGAGGACGTCTCGGGAGCAGGTGCCTCGGCGAGGTAAAATGAAAAACCTCACTACCTTTAATTTACCTCCATTTGGCCTTTATTAAGCAACTTTTACGATTGTACAACGACGCGATCGCGCGATCTTTACACATTTGAACATTGATACAATCGCGTGGACGTGTTTCGTGCGAGATACTCATGAAGACTGACTGTATGGAAACAGATTCGCACGCGTTACAATTTTGTACATTTTCGGAAAAATCGCCTTAAATCGATGAGACAAACACGAGCCTGCTTGACTCTATGAATTAAGCGCTACTGTCTTACCGACACTAAGTTCGCGTGGTGGCACGATTAAGAAACCGATTAAATATTTAACACCACCCCCCTTGAAAGGATCCTCTTTTAACGAATTCGAGTGATTTGACGATTCAAACCCATTTCGAGCTGATACTCACATCCTTATACTCACAGCCAGAATTAGACTGGACTAATGCTCGACTACGCTTAACTGCATACTTTCAAACAGGCAGTTACCAAAAGTTCTGAATCATGTACTGAACCGAAAACCGCCTCGACGTAACAATTTTACAACACGACGATCGCGTTTCGTCATGTTGCTTACATACTACGCATTACACACAACATTCATGCGGACCCTGACTGTACTGGTAAAATCACCAGCTTCGAATGTGGTCGTGTTAATACGCCATTTTTTTGTTTTGATGGTGGCAGAGCGGATGTCGGAATCAGCTCCAGGATAAACATCCTGGACTCTACCCCTGAGCCACTGATATAGAAGTAACCCCTGTTGCTTTATTAGAACAAACTGTTTCCTTCTCAATTGTTCCCACTTATTTTGCCTCCATTTATTTTTGCCTTGCAAATTGTTTAAGTTTTAGGAGCTCCCACGCCGCCAAAAATGTTGCCTGATCTGCTCCACTCTCCGCCATCGTGTCAACAAATTTCCATTAGCGGGTTATAGATTCCAACAACCGAGGCTGTTCATCGCATCGCCTATCAAAAAATGTCCCGGCGTTAAAGCAGATAAGTAGATCATAATTTTATTTTTACTCCCTGGTTGTCGGTTGTCGATAACTGCCCTAATATATCGATTGGCTTCGTAGGCATGGACAACGACTCTACGAATTCTCGAGATGCAAAATTGGCCTGTGATCCACAATCAAGCAATACTCGCGCTGTTCTTTGTGCGCTGTTGTGATCAACAGCACACACCAGGGCAGTTGACAGCATCACGTAACTGCCATAAACAGATGCATGAGCCGTAACTGTCGAATATTTTACGGTTTCCGAGATCGGGTGGTCCATTGAATTATGCTTGCCGCCGCACGATTTGCACGTTCCGAAGGGACACGAATTTGCAAAATGTTCGCTCGTTCGCTAACAATTCAAGCATAATTTGCGAGCCTTAACTTCTTTAATGCGAAACGGAATAGACATTTTAAGAAGTTCCTTGCACATGTAGATGGCATGTTCTCCCCTACAAAAGGAACACCGATCGCGAAATGTTGCTAAGTGAGACACCGATGGACGCCTTACGCACAATGGCTGAGAAATGCTTGGCCGAGATACGAATCGCTTATTCGATACCTCCAATATTTGATACATATGCGTGATGTAAACTAAAAACTGACTTACAAGTAACACACCCAAGTGCTACACGCCGATTTTTCTGAAATTTGGATATGTTGTTGTACACGAAAAAAGTAAATAATACGTATTTTTTCTTATCGGCGGTAAAACGTTTTCTGGGTGTGAAACAGTCCCCCCAACATAGGGGGGTCAAAATAGAAAACCTGCGGTATCTTTGAGATTAGTGAAGCGAATTGAATGATTTTCAGTATAAAAGTATCATCCGATAAGAGACGAAAATCAGGTTAGGTATGTTGGGCGGGGGGGGGGGGCGAATTCGGAGTAAACTGCCCCTAAAATGGACATTTTTTTGCGTAATAGTTACAAAGGCCGATTTTTCTGAAATTTCGATATATTATAGTACGCGAAAAACTGACGGAAACATATTTTTTTAACGCCTGAAAAACGTCTTTTGGTGCTGAAACACAAAGATAGGGGTAACACAGAAAAATTACGATATCTTTGAGATTAGTGAAGCAGATTGAATGATTTTCTATTTAAAAGTTAATCGAATTAACTGAATTCGAATTAACTCTGACAATTAAATTTGTTAATATTACTCTTTTAACATTGTCATATGGTAAATGACTCCATTTTGTTTTACATTTTTATATTTATTTTGATTTTTTTTTCATATTTTTTGTTCTCTTAGAACTTTTATGTATTTTATACACGCATACAGACGTACACTACAGCTATTTACAACTGTACAACATACATTTCAAAATTATTTTGTGTGAATTTTTTAAGCGATGAATTCCAAAATAACTGTTTTATATGATTGTCTTATTGATTCTGGTTTTGGCAATAATGGTAATCCATAAAAAAATATTTTATTTATAAAGATTTTTTGCACCAACCACATCTTACAATTACGATATCACTGCACAAATCGCATATCGTGTATATATAATAACATGCTACTATATTATGTTATTTCTTTAGTTGGAGAAGAGAATGTTTTGAACTCACAGAGACCGTCTTAATTTTCCACCGCTATTAATAGTTGTTTTAAAAACAGCGTCCTAGTTCATCTCCTGCCGCTAGGTGGCGATCGTCATCGATAGAGAAACAGCCCATGGGTTACTACATGCAGCAGCTGGATGGATGACTGTATATTATTTGTCAGGGTCATTTTGACAAATTTCCTGCAACCTGTGTTCGCATTTTCTTTGATTGGCTGGAGTTACTATCCTCGATGTAATCAATTTAAAATTGGATTACAAAGTTCACCTTTTTCAATAGGTTCTGGCGTTCTCATTGTGTTAGAAAGATGTGTATGAATCCAAGAAATATTGTGAATTTGTTACAAAAAGCATTTGATCAACCAGAATACAATCTGGAAAGCATAATAACTGAAGATGAAAAAACTTTTAGTTCGCATCTTGAAATATTCATAAAAGATTCAATAGATAATTCATGTTTCGTAGAAACTTATGAATCTCTACAATTTGAAGATGGAAATGAAATTGAAGATCCGTACAGTATAGAAGATGGCGATGATAATAATGATAATTTATTGCTGCAAGAAGGGAATTCGTTATCTGATAATGACCTGTTAAAAGACGCAGATGTTGAATACAATTACAAAGTGAAAGCTGTTGAGTATTGGAAATCGGGGAAGAAACGTAAGCTAAAACTGGAGACAGTGCAAACAAAATTTAAACGTGTAATTTCGAGGCGTCAATTGTATCGATGGGAGGAACACATTTCTAACGGAGGAAATCGAATAGAGTAACTGAAGAAAATTTCCGAATTTTTCTTACAGAAATTCACTGAAAATGTAGAAAAATCTCTGGCAGTTCACGATTTGGACCTTCGTAGATGGGCTTTACAGGCAAGAGATGAAATTTCATTGCTACATTTACAGCTTCTACGAAATGGGTGCATACATTCAAACAAAAGCATTAAGAAATCTGTTGTATCAAGAAAAATAAATAAATTTGTAACTAAAACAACGATACAGAACCAAGAAAAATTACAGCACGACGCTAAAACATCGGTAATGTTTTTAATTCGGATCAATCTGGTTTAGAAATGCACACAGGACGCACTTTAGCTTATACAGGAACAGCAACTGTTGAAGCGTTGACTCAATCCGTGAATTCTATGACTCACAGCTATACGGTTCAACCTTTTATTTCTGCAAAACGTGTTCTTTTTTCCGAAAGTTCGGACCTGTAGTTAAGAAAAATCTATTGGAATTTGCTAATATTCACGTTTTGGCTTCAAAGTCAGGAAAGCTTACCTCTAGTCGTGTAGAACAGTGGTTTGAGGAAGATTTTCTTCCCGTTTCTAATAAGAAATCAGTTTTATTATTGGATTCTTGTAGTGGTCAAATTGAAAAAACATTTGAATCATTCTCTAAATCTGGTAGATTTTCTAAAGTAGAAACCATTCTAGCAGGAACTACAGGAATGATTCAACCACTTGACGTTTTCTTTTTTATACCGTCGCAAAATTTCATCAAGCATTTTTCGGATATAGTTGTTTTACACAACTATGCAATCAATTTACATCTTCGCAATGATATAATCAAGATTCAATTCCTAATTCGTAATCAGTTTTCGTGTCCTCGGTTTTCAAATCTGCTGATATTTCATATTTGCTTGGTACAAAAGTGGTTATTTAGAAGAAAAACCACTTGCATCTAAAAGTCCACCAGATTTCTGTTTTAAAGGTTGTGGGCCGATATGCGATTTGTATAGTGATATCGCAATTGTAAGGTGTGGTTGGTGCAAAAAATCTTTATGTATATATGTATTACCATTATTGCCAAATCTTCAATCAATAAGTCAATCATACAAAAAATTACTTTCGAATTTATTCTTTTTAAAATTACAAAAAGAATATAAACAATTCTAAAATGTATGTTCTACAGTATGCGTGTGTATAATAAATAAAAATTCTAAAAGAAAAAAAATTAAATAAAAGTACAAAAAAACAAAAAAATCAAAATAAATATAAAAATGTAAAAAAAAATGGAGTCATTTACCGCTACGTCCTCGTTCGTGACTCTGGGTACGGCAGAGAGCGGATTATAACAATGTTAAAAGAGTAATATTAACAAATTTAATTGTTAGAGTTAATTCGAATTCAGAGATCTTAAAACTTGAAAATTTTCATCCTCATTTTTACTCTGTAATTTTTTTTATCAAATTCGGATTCAGCGATAACTTTTAAATTGAAAATCATTCAATTCGCTTCAATAATCTTAAAGATATCGTAATTTTTCTGTGTTACCACTATCTTTGTGTTTTAGCACCAAAAAACGTTTTCCCGTTGTTAAAAAAAAATATGTTTCCGACAGTTTCCCGCGTACTATTACATATCCGAATTTCAGTAAAATCGGTCTTCGTCACTATTACGAAAAAAAATGTTCATTTTAGAGGCAGTTTACTTCCAATTCGCCCCCCCCCCCCCACACCCCCGAAAATGCGGTTTCCGCTGAACTGGTCCGGTCTGTATTTTCCTAAGCCCACGTTGCCGGAAGTGGAACTTCCCGTTCTTACCTTCCTTTTCACCTCTCCCTACTCCTCGCTATTTTCCTCGCGACCCAAGTCAACTCGCCACATCCGGTCTACTCATTATTGAAGAAAACGTTTTTTTTTATTTTTTTTGTTGGTCTCTCGCCACTTCCGGTTTAATAATTAAATATTTTTGATCATTCAACAGACAACAAAAATCACACATATCTCCCATCTCTCTCTCGCCACTTCCGGTCTACTCATTAATTGAGAAAACCCGATCTCCCTTTTTTTTGACTTTACGTTGGTTACTCGCCACTTCCGGTCTAACAATCAATTAAGAAACCCGATCCTTCAACTTCACGCCACTCAGTCGCCACTTCCGGTCTATTAATTATTCACTTCGTTCATCCAACAGATCACAAAAATCACACGTATCTCCCGTCTCTCTCTCTCGCCACTTCCGATCCGAATCATTAAATTTTTGTTAGCAAATGATTATTCATTTAATTCCTCGGCTATGCCGCCTTACCTTTTCTTTCTTTCTCCTCTTCCTGTCTCTCTCTTTCTCTCGCCTTATCTTCCTGCCTCTCTCTTTCTCGCTATCTTCCTGTCTCTCTCTATCTCTCACTATTTTGCTGGCACCCTCGCCTAACTCCACACCACAACCAAAAAAGACAACTACACCACCGACGCGACGATTTTCTCTTCTATCCGCAGAGTCTCGCTATCAGGACCGTACTTAATTTTTTTAAAATTGCAATCGGTACTGACCGGTGACGATTTTCCACCTCTCTCCCTAATTTTCCATTTAAATTTTAACTGCGTAATTGGTCGATTTTCGTGCATAATATAGCACGCTAGTATGTGTAGCGCCTGTATATATGCACACACACGTGGTCAGCTAGACGATCGTCGCCTTTCCATCGCACGATGGGAGACACCGTCGCCAACATAACAAACCGGCGATCGACGGGAGAGATCGAGCGTCCTTCTCTCACAACTACCAGGGCCGGCGCAACTCGCATGCCTCTCGTTCACACTGCCGAGAGAGAACTTGCAGTTCTTACGGCGCGTATTGTTCTCGCCCAAATATAATTATTCTATTTCAGCAAATTAATATCGTGACTTCGTCACAATCCCCTTCCCTGAACCGGAATATCCCTTGGATATTTCGTTTATTATTCATATTAACGACTCACCTCCCAGTCCTCTGCTATTTTCTTTCTTCTTTCTCGTCGCTCGCCACATCCTCCTTCTCGCTACTCCGCTCGCTATCGCGCTCCCCACTGTCTCGCTAATCTCTCTCCCCCCTTCCTCCCAATTTGTCATTTATCCGAACCCCTCCCCTAGCTCGGTGAGTGGTCGGGAGGGGGTACCCCCGAACACAGACCGAACAGTCAATGACTGGATGTCTGTGGACAAATACCGAATCCGGTCCAACAGCGTGAGGGTCTCCCTTAACCGGCTGTTGTCGCGTGGAGGTTGAGGAGATCTCTCTCGACTACTATTATTCCGAGTCTCATCATCGATCCCGCGTGGCCCAGCCTATCGACTTCGTCGACTTTCGCGGCGTTCCCGATCATGACGTCCCGATGGATCCCATGGTACCTCGGCTGCCACTGGTGTCGCCCTCGCACTTAACTCTCTAAGGAACGCAAGGTGCGGGACGGCGCAGCGGGGGCAACAACGGAGATCTGCGCCTCGTGGACCACAGTTATGGCAATATCTTGCCTTCTGGGGCCGTGGACAATCCCGCCGAACATGCCCCCCCCCCCCGCCAGCAGTTGAAACAGACATATTTAGGGGGAACCACCCGCGGGTCAATGCGGATGGGGTAAAGGCCCCCGAACATGGCCCCCTCTCATTTCGGCACGATTTCCTTTCTGGGAGATGCCCTGGCCGATGATGGCTCTCGGAATTCTGTCCTAGGTGGGACTATCGGCGGGACCACCGAAGCAGGAGGCAGCAATACAACGGACCTAATCCGAGGTCCGGTGAGGGTTTGCCTCCGGGGAGTGTCCGGGGGGGGGGGGGTAAATGGGAGAGGGGGACCCGCCACATAATCGTCTACCGTCCAATGTCGACGGGGTTATACCTCGACCTACGGCGCGGCCGACAACGAGGCGGCGAGTCCGGATCCTCCTCCTCCTTCCACAACTCCTCCAGTGGTAAATCCGCCGGCCCTATTCCCCTGGTGATGGGGCCTCCCGCGACCACATCACCGTGTCGCGTGTGTAACTCTTCAGCTCTCCTGTGCTGCTCCAACTCTGCCTCCAACTCCGGCGAAATCGCCGATTCGGTGTACACCGCCTCCGCCACCTCTCCCTCGGGCTCACTTCGCGTCGCTATCTCTTCCAATATCGTCGCTAATTCTTGTACGGCAGCCTCGCTCTGTTGGGCTGCCTCTGCAGGATTTTCCAGAGCCACTCTCTGCATTTCTCTAACCCATTCTTCCTCTAACTCATCTGCCCAAGAATCATTTAATAGCGTCAGATCCATCTACGCAAAATGCTTTACTTCACATGCATTCATTATTTCTATATAATGGACGATATGGACGACACAGATTCTGAACAGCACGGGAATCACATTCATTCTTGCCCCACCCCCCTCTTCGGACTTCTTCTTCATCCTACGTCGCTATCTCGCTACTTACTTCGCACCGGAAGAACAGGGTTACCTCGCTGAGGGATATACCGCTTTAAATCCGATACGTGAACCTTGTTGTTAATACGACTATCTCTCATCTCCAGACGGTTCACAGTAGGGGATAGGACCGCGGCTATACGAAATGGTCCCTCATACTTGGGGGCCAGCTTAGCCGAGAACCTTTGGGCTGCATTCGAAAGGACATGGGTTCGTCGCATAACCTGATCGCCTAGTTGGAATGTCGCTACCCTTTTTCCCGACTATACGCTCTTTCCTGTCATGCTCGCTCGCTATCTATGTTTCTACTCACCAAGTCTCGCAACTCATCTAGTCTCTTCACCCTATCTATACAAACCTCGGGGTCTAACTGCAATTTCAGCGTGATCCCTTCTACTGCTCGGCGCAAACTTTTCACAGGGCGTGGGTGTCGTCCAAAATTCAAGAACGCTGGAGACACTTTGGTAGTGGATTGAGTAGCCGTATTTACGGCATGCCTAAATTTGTGGAGGTGTTTATCCCATTCCCTATGATCCTGCTTCACGTAAGTCGCTATCATGGTCTTAAGAACCCTGTTACTCCTCTCCACTGGACTTGCCTTGAGGATGGTAAGGTGGCGTGGTGACATGCCGTATCCCGAACTCATCTAGGACGGCCCGGACGGTTTTATTATCGAATTCCTTGCCATTATCGGTGAGAAGGAACTCAGGAATCTCCCACCGAAACACAATCAACTCCTCTAGTGCTCTCGCTACCGCTTTTCCATCGGCTGTACGCAGTGGTTTTAATTCGACCCAGCGGGTAAATAAATCTTGGTAAACCAACAGATATTTTTTCTGCGATTTGCTCGGCGGAAATTCCATCATGTCAGCGGCGACCACCGACCACGGCCGCTCCACAATTCGTTTACCCATCAATCCCTGTGGGCCGTACTGTGACACCTTATACCGTTGGCACTCCTCACATTGTTTGACGTAATTATACACGTCATACCAAAAGCCTTGCCAGTAGTATTTCTGGATCACTCTATCATACGTTTTCTCCATTCCAAGGTGACCGGCGGAAACCTCCCTGTGAGCTTCTTCCATCACCCTAGTCCGGTATTCTTTAGGCACAACCAACTTCCATCCTTCCTCTTCCCACTCTATCGGATCCAGTAACTCGCAACATCTTCAACGGTATAATAAATGTCCTTCTACTCTCCAACGCTGGTACTTGGCCGGGTGCGCTACAACTTCATCTCGCAATGTTATATACGCCTCATCCTCTATACTCTCAAAGGCTGCGATATTCTCGTCATCCTGTCCCTGCATACGCGATAACGTACCCGGAACGCAATGCCACGCCCCCTTGCGATGGTTTATCTTACAGTTCCATTGCTGTAATTCCAGATCCCAATGGGCTAGGCGGACTGTGGGTTCCGGACGAGTTTGTAACCAAGTCAGAGATTTATGGTCCGTAATTACCGTGAATTCATACCCTTCCACATATGGACGCAACTTCCTAATTGCCCATAATACAGCTAGACATTCACGTTCCGACGTGGAGTCCATCCTCATGCTCTTGGGTCAGTACTGCCCTCAGTGCTACCCCGCTAGGGCCGCATTGAATCGTAAAAGGTTTGCTGAAATCCGGGCGAGCTAACACAGGGGTGGATATCAACTGTTTCTTTAAAACCTGAAACGCTTCCTTTTGTTCATCTCCCCAATTCTATGGCTGCCCCTTTCGCAACAATTTTACGAGAGGTACTTTGGTCTCAGCATCTTTCTCTATGAACCGAGAGTACCATCCTACCATTCCCAAAAATCGACGTAATTGTTTCACCGTTTGAGGGGCGGGATACTCTGCAATAGGTTTTAACTCACTGTCTTACACAAAACCCAAGTAGGTAACTCGCGAACACCCAAACTCACACTTCTCCTCGTTAATTTGTAGTCCCGCCTGGACTAACTTCCGCAACACCAGTTCCAACCACCGCAAATGTTCCTCGAAATCCTCTGTCGCAATGATGATGTAATCCAGATATCCGAAAATGTATGGTTCGAATTCCGGTCTGAACAGGGCGTCAACAAGGCGTTGAAACCTCATCGGAGCATTCATCAAACCAAACGGCATCCTGACGAATTGCCACAGACCCGACCCTGGAACCGCAAAGCCTGTATACTTCCGGCTTTCCGGATCCATAGGAATTTGGCAGTATGCCTGCTTTAGGTCGATCTTTGACAGATATCGAGCCCGTCGCAGTTTCCCCAAAATCGAACCCATGTTCGGAATCGGATATGCATCTTTTCGGGTGACTGCATTCAAATCCCGATAATCAATGCACATCCGGATCGACCCATCGCTTTTCTTCACTATTACCGGCGCGCTACTCCAATCACTCGAGGATCTTTCGATAACCCCTTTCTCCGCTAACTCTCTCAGCTCCTGTTGTGCTTTTTGCAGCATTATGAGGGACATATGACGTGATCAATGCTTAATCGGTGTCGCTCCCTCCACTTTAATATGATGCTCCGTTACAGGAGTTAGCCCGGCGGTTATCTCACTCCCTTTCAAGATACTCGCAAATAACTCAACTACCCTCTTCTCTTGATACCCATCCAACTCACTAATTCCGGCGCTCTTCGCATGAATTGTGGGTTGCTCCGTGGGTCGCTCGATAAAGGTATGCCAGGGACCCTCAAACACTCGCCACTGCCTTCGCCCCTGTCGCACATCTAAATCGAACACGCTCGCGAAATCCATCCCCAATATGATATCTGAGGTGACCCTTTCCGTAGCTCTGAACTCGACTTGTTGGGTATTACCGTCAATCTCCATCGGCACAACTAGCACTCCCAGAAACGGAGTTACCTCCCCTGATACACTTCGCATTGTCGATTTCGTCGGTTTAAGTCGATCTCTGAATTTCTCCACTACCTGGAGACCATTGCCCCGTTATCATGCATAGCAATAAATGGGGACCCGCCTATTTGGACCTCGACAAAACAACGACTTTCTACTGCAGCTATTTCCTCCACTTCACCCCATCTAACTAACTCTCTACTCTCCGACCTACTAGTCCTCCTTTCCATCAATAACTTTACCGTTTGCTGTTCTCTATGTTCATGTTGTTGGTTTTGTTCTTCCGTAGCGGGTCTCACACCATTTGAACTCGCTATCCTCCCCTCACCACCTGCTTCACTCGCTATCCCCTCTTCAACCTCTTCTGGCACCAACAACTCACTAACTACCCCTGTTGATCGGCCGGGGAGGATGCGGGGTTCCTGCACCCTCCGGCCCTCGCGTTTCCTCACTGCTGTCGCAGTGGAGCGCACGTCGGGCAGGTTTGGAAAGGATTCCCTTCCGTCCCGCATACCTGACATCGCTTCTCCGTTGGGAGAGGACCTGACGCTACCCTCCACGGAGTAGGGAATCCAGTTCCGCGGTTAGGACAATTTAACACTATGTGTCCAGTATGCTGGCATCCAAAGCATTTTCGATTCGGGCACTGAGAGGCTCGATGCCCTGATTGCTGGCATGTGATGCATGGCTATGTCCCACCATCTGGCAATGGAAACAAGCCCCTACCATTGCAGAATTCTCTGGCCCGGTCGAAAATTCTCGTGAATTCCTCAACGGCTGACCTGCCCCCGGACCATTAGATCAAGACCTCCAATTAGGTGTTGGCCCATGACTCGGGGATTCAACTCTTTGAGAGTATCGAACCACCGGTCCTACGGGCCTCGATACCGCTCTCGCATTATTTAGACCCGTGGTGGCCGGCTGGAACCGAGAGACATCATTCCATTCCTCAGAAGTTCTCTGGCCTCAACCCATGCTCGCTTTCTCGGCCACCTGTACATCAACAGTGTCCGGGGACGGGGTCTGAGTTTTAGGGAACTTCCCTTTTCCCCTTTTTTCGCTTGGTTCTTCGACGCCAAAATCCCTTAGGTTGACCGCGGTTCCGAAACTACCACACTCGCAATCTTTTTCACCTCCCGACCATCTTCCTCATCCATAGCAGAGACTCGCATAGTGGACGTCGCACGTACGTAGGCGCTACCAGGCAATCTGGTTTTACCTGGTAGGAGGTTGACGGTATCGGCGATCCATCTCTTTCAATTTCTCAAACTGTCCTCCCCATTTGTCCAAACTCGCAAAATCGTCAATCTCTTTCTCGGCTAAAGAGCCCCGATATTCAGGCGTGAGGTTCCGGAAAACGATCCGCAGTTGTTTACCTACCAATCGACTCCCTTTTTCCTTGAGTCCGATTTTTCAACTCGTCTTCTAAATCCTCCTCATTTATTTCGCCAATGAAAAACTTCCGAAACGCCTTCGCGAAATCTCGCCACGTTCGGAAATCTAAATGAGCCGTCCGGTACCACCTACTCGCCCCACTATACAAAATAGCCGGAATCGCTCGGAAAAGATCTCGGTCGCCAAATCCGGATTGTTCCCTACAATCCTCTAACTGAGAAAGAAACTCTTCCGCCGATTCCTTCTCTTCTCCGGCGAACTTCAATCCCCACTCTCGTAACGTTTTGGTACAACGTAACTCACGGCCCACCATCTCCCTATTCCTACATTGATGACGGACCACCCGCTCCGTAGCTTCATCCTCACTATCGCTAGATTCTTGGTAGTCCATCAACAGCCTCCTCCTTCGAACATTGCTTCGCGTTGACCCCCCCCCCCCTACTCGCTACACTCCGTTGGTCTGACACTTCCTCATGACCTCGATAGCAGTCATGACTGTCCTCTCTACCATAATACCTATTCCTATTAGTTTCTTGCTCCGGTGCGACTTCTCGACACCGTGGAACCGGTCCGTTACCCCCTCTCCCTCTCTCGCAATCATGTGAAGCATCTATTCTCCGATCTCTTCTCCTTGGATACATTTCATTATCTTCCCAGGAGACTAACCGTCTATCTTGGTCTATTCTACCAAGTTGATTGCTCTCTATCCCTAATTTCGAATTCGCGGAATACGCCGATTTTCTTAGTGGAACAGATATATCTGAGTTTAGGTATTGAAGTGGTGGACCTCCTGGGAGCCCTTGTTCTGGACAATTCCGACCCCACCAAAACTTGCTAGGCTGCACCTCGCTACGCATTCGGGACCGCGCGCCACCTGTGATCCCACGAAGTATGGCTGGTGGTAGTAACCACCGTAGTCATCGCTACTGAGGTAGCAGGGATAGTGACGGCCACCGAAGTAACCGCTACGTTGGGCTCATTGGACCCCAAATCATCCCCCATCAGCGCTTTGTAACCGAATTCGGTATCAGCCGCCGCTTCACCCGGACTATCCCGATCTTCTCCTTCCCTCTCCAACAACTCTTGAACCTTTTTGGGCCTACCCCGGGGTTTCCGCTAATACCGTTGTAATAATTCTTCCTCTGATTCGTCCATCAGATATGAAATCGCTGTAGTCGGTATCTCATCCCCCCTCTCATCCCAATCGGGGTACCATGGGACATCCAGGGAGTCGTCAAAGATCCGTAGCTCCACTGGCAACAACCGATCTCGCAAAATTTTCTCGGGCCCTTTTGTGCTAAGGCGATGCCTCTCTAACTGTTCCTCCGCACCGGAAGATTTAATTTATTTATAGTATTTTTTATTAGCCTCACATCCCTCGACTCCCGCCCCAGCGCCCTCATTCGCACTGAGTGCTCACTCACCTCAGTCGCCATTTTGTTTACTCCCACTTCTTCCCTTTCCACGACGCGGTTCGAACTACTCTGCCCTCTATAAACAACTCGCGATTCTGCTGACCATACCCCCTTTCCTTCGAAATTTTGAATTTACTTTTATTTTCTCCCACTATACTTTCCCCCTCTTACTCGCCAGCTGTGAAGTAAAATTTATAAACATACATGAAATGTGATGAAATACATTTTACATTGACATACATAAATAAATGTGATGTCGAATAAACGACAAAAAGGAATTTTTCTTTGACCGTATATAAGAATAATTAAATTTAAAAGTTATTTCTTGGGTTTTCGGTCTCTCGTACTATAAAACAAATATTTTTAAGGTAAGTAAATAAAAATAAATAAGGTTGTAATGTCAACCAACGAAATATGCGAAAATAAGTGAAATTTGAAAATTAAATTTTTGGAGATAATATCGCGGACTAAATTTTGATTAAACCACGGAATATAAGGAGTTAAGATTAGTATTTAAGTAACAGATTTAGTTTCCCTCTAGCGATATTATTTAAAAAAGACTATTTTTGAAAAATACCACGTTTCGTCCCAAGTATACCGGGTGGACTCATCAGTGGTATTTTTCAAAAATAGTCTTTTTTAAATAATATCGCTAGAGGGAAACTAAATCTGTTACGTAAATACTAATCTTAACTTGCACAAACAACACTTACATACTTGCATAAATACACACATAAAATAAATAAATGGTTGATGTGATTATATGAAATTCATTGATATGAGTATAAATTAAAATTCTTAATATAATGATATATATAAAAAAAACACGACAATAGTATAAACTTTAGAATGGATACTGAAAAATTAAGTAGTTTTTATAGTATTTTGCTCAAATAATTTTAAAATTTTAATTTATACTCATATCAATGAATTTCATATAATCACATCAACCATTTATTTATTTTATGTGTGTATTTATGCAAGTATGTAAGTGTTGTTTGTGCAAGTTAAGATTAGTATTTAGGTAACAGATTTAGTTTCCCTCTAGCGATATTATTTAAAAAAGACTATATTTGAAAAATACCACTGATGAGTCCACCCGATATACTTGGGACGAAACGTGGTATTTTTCAAAAATAGTCTTTTTTAAATAATATCGCTAGAGGGAAACTAAATCTGTTACTTAAATACTAATCTTAACTCCTTATATTCCGTGGTTTAATCAAAATTTAGTCCGCGATATTATCTCCAAAAATTTAATTTTCAAATTCCACTTATTTTCGCATATTTCGTTGGTTGACATTACAACCTTATTTATTTTTATTTACTTACCTTCAAAATATTTGTTTCATAGTATTAGAGACCGAAAACCCAAGAAATAACTTTTAAATTTAATTATTGACATACATAACATAACATAAACTTATAATAAATACATTTATAATATAAAAAAATTTTTTTTTTTTAAATATTATCTATTATTAAAAGGAATTATTGTCAACCACTCGTTCAACTCGCTACACACTTTTTTTTTAAAAATAATTAATTATCAATTAATTAAAAAAAAGTAAAAAGTAATAATTAATTAAGTATATAAATTAATAATAAAAACTAATTGAATAATTGTAAATAATAATAATTAATTATTTATAAAAAGTAATAATTGATTAATTATATAAATTAATAAATAATAACCAGTGGGAGTTTCGTTTTGGACGGTAAGTGGTGCTGACGTGTTTCGTTTCGCTCCGCATTTAAGTCTATATTTTTGTTCCTAAATTTCTTTTTTGGGAGTTGTAATTGCAGTGACATCTCTCCGGAGCGGCTCGGATTGTGTTTGCTGTGAGCTGTTAAGTGTCCGAGTCATCATTCCGGAAAAAAAATCGAAATTTTCGTTCCACGTCACATTCATTGAAGTGACAGTTGACCCATACCTTGCACACCGGCTCTCGTGGTGACGTCACGTATTGGGATAAGCATCGACGGGCCAATCACCGGATTACCCGTGCCGAAAATTATAAAGAAAATCCAAATGCTTGGACAGCCTCTTATTCCATACAACGGCAAGCTGTACCAATACTCCCGAGGAATTTGGACATTACTCATCAATGAGGTCGTATGCATTTCTATTCTGCATCTCGCAGCTGTCAACGAGGCATCAATTTTTGGGTAACAGTGGGATTTTCGTCGGGCTTCCAAGAACTTCCCGAAGTGCTTCGCTCGCTTATCGGTGTGCTCGTTCTTTACACGTGTGTGGCCCACCACATGCACAAGGCGCTCAAGCCGCACGCTTTCGAAGTCTGGTTTCGCGCATGCACCATCTAGAGCTTCTCCCAGCCGCGAAAATTCTTCGCTCATCGCGGATTCTTTTGGCTGATATCAGACGGCAGCACCTCTCGGGTTAGCGATTTTCGGCATATGTCGGACAAACCTGCCGACCAGTCGCAATTATCCGTCACGCCCATCAACTCTCCCATTGTCGGGAAGGCGTTGCAGCCCTGTCCGCTCCTTCGACCGCCAACTCTGTTGGGTCGCCCCTCTACGGCATCAAAGTGGCACGCGCATAGAACGAACAGTTGTTCCCTGGAGGAATTTGGCTTTATTAAGCGTAAGCGCGACTGTCAGGCAGCCGACGCCGCTTCGTTCTCTCCTCACTCGACCAGGCGACGCAAACTTTCGCCGGGACCCGCAGATTTTTTAAACGATCCGACACCCACCATGGAGACTATCCCAGCATCGCAAGCTGCTTTTGACTCGCTGAAAAAGTCACTGTTATCGGCAATCAAGGAGTCGGAGCAGAACATAACGATCAATGTCTTGAAGGCTTTGCAACCCGGGATAGACGAATGTGCCAGAGAAATCGCGGCCGTTCAGACTGCACTCGTCGACATCCGGACCGACTTTTCCTCCCGCATTGTCACTCTTGAAGAGATAATAGAAAAACAGGAAAATACAATAAAAACAATGGCTGCTAAGATGGAGGCGCAGGAGAAAATGCTAAGGAGGAAAAACTTAATTTTAACTGGCTTTCAACCTGGTCCAGCTCCGCTAAAGTTGGAAATTCAAAATTTTTTATCCGCGAAGTTTTCCCTGACAGGTTCAGTTCTCTACGCGAGAACGTTACGCACGAACCCTTTAATTGTCTTAGTTGAATTATCTGCAGAGGAAGATAAATTTTTAATTTTATCTTCAAAAAAAAACCGCCCTTAAAAATTCGCGGGTATTTATTAATTCGGTACACCGACAAAGAGCGCTTTATGGCCTTCAAGGCCAGGGAAGCTCGCCGGGCTGCCATTGCTGCAGGCGCTTCTTTCAGGCAAAAAGACAATATGATTGCCGTAAATAATGTCTGGCGGAGATGGTCCGAAGCTGACCAGGATTTCACGACTAACTGCGCCGGACCAATTCGTGTCAGAAGACATTCGTCGGATGCTCGCCCGCCAAACGACGGCCGGGGCTCGTCTGTCGCAGGTCAGCGCCTCTCTCCGTCTCCGGTTGTGATGGATACCGGCTTCTCTGAGCAAGTCTTCAATTCAAATTTTTAATTTACCCCCGTCAGCCGCAGCTAAGTCTTACTACGCCGAAGCCCAGCATTGCGAGGTCGACCTCTCCACGCGCTACCGCGAACGCTAAGCGCTCTCCAGATCTCTTAAAAATTGTTTTTTGGAATTCCCGCGGTTTTACTAATTTAAAGAATAGCGTTTTTCTCTCGCCTTTTAAAATTGTAAATTGCTCCGAAACGTGGTTGGATCGGGGTACTGATGTCGACGGTTTAGTTCCCGGGCATTCAGGAGTTTTTTCTCCAGCTACCCGCCATAGCAACTTCGGTCGCTGTAGCGGAGGGCTCTTATCCACCATTCATTCAGATTTCTCTTTTACCGAACGTGTAATGGCTCCCAACTGGATATTTTATCATCTTAAAACCCTCCCGATTAATGTAATAACTGGCTCTGTTTACTTTTCACCCAATTCTGACTTAATTTTCCAGCTTCATTCTCTTCAAACAGTTATAGATTCCCTGAATGCTCGGTATCCGGACTGTATTTTTGTTCTGGGTGGCGATTTCAATTGTCGGGTAGGCACGACCGACCCTTTCAACGATTTCGCACAAATTTTCGAAGGATCAGCAATCTGCAAGTCGAGAAGGTCACACGATGAACTCTGTTCGAGTCGCGGCTCCCTTCTGTACGAGTTTATGCAAATAAATAATTTTATACTGTTAAATGGACGTTGTCCGGGCGATCGCCCAGCACACTTTACTTTCCTTGGACAGAGGGGATTCAGCGTCGTTGATCTCGTGTGGGTTTCGGACATTCACTTGTGTTTCATTGCTGATCTACAAACGGATGTTGACCTCCACGGTTCGGATCACCTCCCAGTAATTTTATCCCTTTTTTTGTATTCTGCGAACTCTGTTTCGAAGGCCTACGAGGCTCCGTCGGAACGCCGAGTTAAAATAAGATTTTCGTTGCCGAATGATGGGGTGCCTGATTTTCACAGTCTCTTAAATGCATGTCATAATTTATCTCCGTTGACGGATACTGAATGTCCAGACGTGGAATACGAGCGTTTTGTCACGGCCATCCGCGTAGCGGCGTCGCGGGCAAGTATGATTACGAGAACCGTTTTTTGTAACTCGCGAAAGCATTTTGATGGCTCGAAGGCCTGGTTTGATGGAGAATGTGTCTCTGCAAGGAGAGTTTTTCGCCACTCTCTCTCTACCAGTTGCGAAAGAAGGCGTATAGTTTAATTTCGACTCTTGCTTTTAAAACTGCAAAAAAACAATATCAAGATGTTTTGAAAAGGAAAAAGCGCAGTTATATCTCCACGATCTCTGAAAGGTTCGCGGCGGCTCGTAACTCGGCGGACTTTTGGAACGCGTGCCGTCAATTTCGAAAAAAGCCCGCCCCGGGTGCGTGGGTCTCTGAGGAGGCCTGGGGGGCATACTTTGCGGAGATCCCCCCCCCCCCGAAGTTTGTTTCCCGCAGACTTTTTATGGCACATTCGACCCTAGCAGAGGACAATATCTTCTCGCTCCTCGCTACAATTCAGATATCATTTAGACGACCCAAGTCAAATATTTTAGGTCTGTTTGTTGACTTTAAAAGAGCCTTCGATTCTGTCCCCCACGCACTTCTCTGGCGGAAGCTCTTAGGATTAGGCGTCAGCGCTAAGTTTATAAGAGTGCTTTCTGCTCTCTACCAGTCGGCTGCGGTGCGCTTACAATCGGACACTTCCGTCTTGCCTGAATTTAAAGTCACGAGAGCGGTTCTTCAAGGAGAAATTCTCAGCCCCCTTCTCTTCATTCTATACTTGTCGGACATTGTAAGATTCATTCGTGCGGGAGACGCGCGTGGAGTGGACGTTTCGCCCACTCAGGACCTAATGATGCTGCTGTACGCCGATGACCTGACTATCTTCGCGTACTCTCCAGCGGACCTGCGCAGAAAATTAGTTCTGCTCGCACAATATTGTCAGGAGAACCTCCTTACTGTCAACACAGACAAAACGAAGATTGTTTGTTTTAGAAGAGCTGGTCAGCTGGATTCGCACTCCAGACTGTTCCACTACAGAGATGGTCCGGTCAGAGTCGTGCCCAGCTACAGGTATCTGGGTGTCCTATTCGCCTCCTCGGCGCGCGGCCTCCGACCCACAAAGGATGCTGTAAGGCGTACAAACGCTGCGTCAGCCGCGGTTACGTCGTTAATTTTGACGACAAAAATGGATACATGGAAGGCTTTTTTCACTTTGTACAACTCCATGATATTGTCAGTCCTTCTATATGCGGCACCGTGTTGGGCTCTCCGATATTTGGACAGTCTGGAATCCGTGCAGATCGGCTTTTTTAAGAAGCTTTTTAGCTTGTCGAGGAACACCCCGGCCTACATCGTCCGTCTTGAATTTGGCATACCGCCCATCTCGGTTGAAATCTGCTCTAGAGCAATCAAATGGGTGGCTAAAACGCTTAGGCTGTGGATTGCAGACTTCCCAAATTATTACTTTTGCGTTTAAGAGAATTGGCAGCAGCTGTTTCGTCAGACGCAACCTTCAACTGGACCCTTCAGCTGAAGGCAGTCCTTGACAGCGCAGGGGGAGCGTATTATGGGACAACTTTGATGCCGATTTCTGGGAGCGAATGGGACTGTCGGTGGTTGCTAGGTTTGCCGAGTCCTGCAGGAGGAACGATTTGAGGTCCTACTTCTCATCTGATTCTTTTCAACTACCGATTTACCGTCTTCCTGCGGACTCCGCTTACACTCTGTATCCTGCTCGTTCACCCCTGCGCTGCCTAAAAGTTAGGATGCAATTAAGACTAGCGACTGTTCACTCACGTTCCTTTATGATTGCCGGACAACACTACCTATATGATCCGACCTCGTCGTGCTCTCTCTGCAACTACAACGTGCAAGAAACGCTGCTGCACATTCTAACAGAATGTCCTCTGCTCGAGCCTCTTAGAGCAGAATTTGCTAGGAGGTTAAATCAATGGCCGCTGCATCCAGCTGGGGTCCTGCACTCACTAATTTGCGCTAACGACAACCAATCCGCGTCTTTATTATACAAATTTGTAGAAGCGAATTTCCGGAGGAGAGCTTTTCTCCTCGGCGAGTAATCTAAGTAGATATCTGTGCTGTCTTTTATTGCATCAGTTCGTGCCTGTATGCAGTTGTAATTTTATCTGTAAGTCAGCGCAGTTCCACCCGTATGCCAGTCTATTTTTACCTGTATGCCGATTTATTTTTTTGCCTGTATGTCGGTCTAATTGTATATGTATGGCGGTTTATTTTTTTTTTTAATGTATGCCGGTTTATTATATTAATGTACGCTTTTTGCGCCACGCTCTGTAATCCGATAACCTCGGAACTCCCTCTCAATGGGCTCTGTATCCCCTAATTATGAGAGAAATATATTATCTATCTATATATCTATCAGTCACTAGCCGGGTCCTGTCACGGTCGCCATTTTGTAACATTGAATTTTTCCTTTATTTAATTTCGCAGAAAAATACAGGTACATAAAAAAAATTAAGCTGCACAAAAAATTTAATCTTTGGACGCGACCCGAAAATGCGGTATCCGCTGAACTGGTCCGGTCTGTATTTTCCTAGGCGCACGTTGCCGGAAGAGGAACTTCCCGTTCTTACCTTCCTTTTCACCTCTCCCTACTCCTCGCTATTTTCCTCGCGACCCACGTCAACTCGCCACATCCGGTCTACTCATTAATGAAGAAAACGTTTTTTTTTATTTTTTTGTTGATCTCTCGCCACTTCCGGTTTAATAATTAATTATTTTTGATCGTTTAACAGACAACAAAAATCACACATATCTCCCGTCTCTCTCTCGCCACTTCCGGTCTACTCATTAATTAAGAAAAGACGATCTCCCTTTTTTTTTTACTTTACGTTGGTTACTCGCCTTTTCCGGTCTAACAATCAATTAAGAAACCCGATCCTTCAACTTCACGCCAGTCACTCGCCTCTTCCGGTCTATTAATTAATCACTTCACTCATCCAACAGACAACAAAAATCACACGTATCTCCCGTCTCTCTCTCTCGCCACTTCCGGTCCGAATCATTAAATTTTTGTTAGCAGATGATTATACATTTAATTCCTCGGCTATGCCGCCTTACCTTTTCTTTCTTTCTTCTCTTCCTGTCTCTCTCTTTCTCTCGCCCTATCTTCCTGTCTCTCTTTCTCGCTAACCTCCTGTCTCCCTCTATCTCTCACTATTTTGCTGGCACCCTAGCCTAACTCCACACCACAACCAAAAAAGACAACTACACCACCGACGCGACGATTTTCTCTTCTATCCGCAGATCTCGCTATCACGACCGTACTTAATTTTTTTTATATTGCAATCGGTACTGACCGATGACGATTTTCCACCGCTCCCGCTAATTTTCAATTTAAATTTTAACTGCGTAATTGGTCGATTTTCGTGCATAATATAGCACGCTAGTATGTGTAGCGCCTGTATATATGCACACACACGTGGTCAGCTAGACGATCGTCGCCTTTCCATCGCACGATGGGAGACACCGTCGCCAACATAACAAACCGGCGATCGACGGGAGAGATCGAGCGTCCTTCTCTCACAACTACCAGGGCCGGCGCAACTCGCATGCCTCTCGTTCACACTGCCGAGAGAGAACTTGCAATTCTTACGGCGCGTATTGTTCTCGCCGAAATATAATTATTCTATTTCAGGAAATTAATTTCGTGACTTCGTCACAAACTGCATGAAAAATAACACAATACTTAAGACGCGTGGTCGAAAAACGGAAGAAAAAGTGTTCCTTAATTGTCGTACGTGTATTCGGTAGTTGGTATCCTCAATTGCTAATTGCTAATTAACGGTTTCAAATTTACAAATAGCGAAGAAAGTAGCGTCGATCACGGACACATTCGACGCGGATTAATATAAATGAGTAAAAGCGCGCAAATATATACTTCGACAACTTCTAACGCTGAGTCGAATTGACCGCTTTAACTTTTAACTTTTAAACATAGCGGCCGCCCTGGACACATCGGGTCTAAGCCAATGCATGAAGTAGATAATCCATCGTCAGAAGTTATTAAATCATCTTCCTCCTCTCACAAGGTAGCTGTACAAAGTACGTGAAAAGCTTAAATAAACCGTTAATAAACCTGTGCTGGAATCACATAGTGGTATCAGCAGAAATGAAGAGGCTGATAAACTAGCAAAGGAGGGCTCCACCACGCAAAATCCAAATAGGATGATGGAAGTGGGGATCCCCCTGGACGTTATAACGAGGAAGATAGGTCGGTCTACCCTGAACAAAGCTGGAAAACGCTGGCAGGAACGGGGGTACTGTTTTTCATGCGAGAATTTTGTGGCCATCCTATGACGAGAACAAAGGCAAAATTCTTTTAAATTGGAAAAAGGCACATGTAAGAATACTTGTGGGTGCAGTAACCGGATATTGCCTAATAGACAGGCATGTACGGAGAATGGGCCCAAAAAAAAACGACGTATGTGGCAGCTGCGGTGAGCCGGTGGAGGAGACAATCCAACATCTCACATGCGAATGTCCATCCTTGTCTGTAGCATGGAGGAAGATCTTCGGCTGCGATACTTTAGAGGATCTAGGTGGCTGGTTTAAAGGGGGGAATAGAGTACCACGAGGATCAGGAGAAGAGGGATAGGTGGAAAGCAGGTTTCCAAATTCCGTTTCCAATGAGAAAATGACCAAGAGTCAGGGCGTTAAGATCGTCCACGGTGTCGGTAACCCGCACATGTGTGCGTGAATTTAGACATGCCTGAATCTCGCACAGCAAAGTGGTTAACTCTTCGATAGTTGGCTTATGACTTCCGACGGTTAGGCGCAGGTGATGTTTGACACTGCGGACGCCAGTATCCCATAATCCCCCGAAATATGGCGCCGCAGGTGGAATAAATTTCCATGCGATACCCTTTTCGGACAGGAGCTGTTGAAATTGAGGAGACTGGTTTGCAGCCTCAAACGTTTCCTGCATCTCGTAATGGGCTCACTTGAAATGTATGCCTTGATCACTATAGATCGCTTGAGGAAAAATCGCGTCGAGCGATAAAACGTCTAAACGCTTCAATAAATGCGCTGGTTCAATAGGCCGTCACCAATTCCAAGTGGTGTTACTCAACAAGCGCGCGTACGGCTATACAAATGAACAGACAGACAGCTTAATTTCCCGACCAAGGAGGAGTCCAGCAGAATCTACACCAGAGTGCTGGAACACCTTAGCGTGCCGGCAAACGCGAGCGGTAGGCAAGTCAGCCATCAATTACATGGGAGGAGTCGATTTGAACCAGGCACAAGTCATACATTTGGAGATCACCGAGCGTACAAGTTGTCGGACGCAGATAATCCACATTTTCTGATGCACAGTTTGCAATGTTAATTACACTCATCTGTGCAGACGTAATTCAGCGTAGGATATGAACAGCCTCGTCAATGGATGTTCCGTCACCAGCATAGGACGCTTAACCGAGAAGTCAAATTCGGATTGCGCGAGCCGTCTGCCCACACGTAAGACACCATTCTCGTCGAGGAATGGGTCAAGGGCCGCTACTTTATGAGCAGGACGCAGAGACCGACCATTTTTGAGGCTAGAGATTACATTAGATAACCTACAACGCTGAACGGATTGGACCCAAAATGTTTGTGTATATGCTATTTCAAAGACGAGTGGATAGTGCCAGAGCGGACTTAACAAGGTGCATCGACGAGAGTGTGCCATTCGCATTAAATATGCGGTAATTTGTATCAGTTTAGGTTAACGTGAGTGAACCGCAACTAGCTGGTTGAGAAAATAATTCGAGTGGTCCACAGCTTGCGAAACACTCGGAATCCGAATAGTCCAGGCAAATTAGTCCGAAATATAATTTATTTTGGAAAAAATTGTAAACAGGCCGGACCCTTCACTAAAGTACGTATTTGGGTATGTAGATTCTTAAAAAAATTGGAGTAAGCAAAAGTTTGGTGAAGATTTTAATTACATTTTTAAATCACCAAAAAACCGCAAAAAAACGAAATTTTTTCAGTTTTTCTGTTCTAGCTGAAAAACGTGACATTGTAAGGAAAAGTGTGCATAGGAAAATTGTAGCTCTTGAAATTCTCTACAAAAATGGTTTATATAATATTTTCGAAAAATTTCTATTTTAACGAGATAATAACCAAAAAACGTGAAAAGTTGAAAAAAACGTTTTATTCTTTATCTTTGGTAGAAATTTGCATTTTCTTTTTTTTATTTTTTTTAATGCTAATTATTACAGCTTCTACAAGTCATACAGTAATTTATAAAAATGATTTTTTTTCGTTGAAACCTGTACTAAAAAACGTACGTTTCGGAATTTTTTTTAACGCTTGGAATGTTGTCAAAAACGCCATTAAAAGAAATTGTGCAATTTCATGGTAATTAATTATTGTTAACTTCTATTTATTGTCAAAACAACACGCAAACATCGTTGTACGATACAGAGTCAAATTGAATGTGACAAATTTGCTAAGTTTGGTTTTTTACAATCAGGCGGACGGAAAAATTTAGGTCTGGCATTTGGTCGGATATGACTATAGAGCAAACGTTAATTAGAGGAATAAAAAGCATCGGCGGATTTGTGCGCCGTGGAATAACCGGAAGTGTGTCGAATTGGATATTATCATCTATAGCAATGACAAATGTTTCCGAAGCCGTTGAAAATTTCTTCAATGTCATATACGAAACTTCAAAGTAGCACGAGTATCAAGAGATGCTCCGATTCGTTACGGATACAACATTTTTTCAATACTTTTAATCCATTTCCAGTTACCAATAAAATTTACAACATTTTTTCGGGCGTAGTAGGAAATGATAGCATAAATTTCTACAATGCTTTCGAAATTGGTACAGCTGCTCTCAATGCAATTGTAAATCAAAACTGTGAAGTTGCAACGAAAAATAAACGTTATCTCATTGAAAGCAGCGGTTTCATATTAAAGTGGATAATGAGATAACAGTAATCGACCCATCTGTATTTCAACGATTAGCAATGAGTGTGACAAGTAAAGATGACATGAACAAATTTTTGCAATACGAGATGTCACCGTATACCATAATTTGTCCATTTTTCACGAAGGTAAAATGCGACAAAATCGTAAGGCACAGTTCCTGGACAATTTTGTTCAAACTGTAACACCGCCTCCACTTGCGGATGTATTTCATGTTTTAGAAGGAGGATTCCTCTTACATAGGGTAATTTGGCCTGTCAACAGCATAATGAATACCTTCCTGAACCAGTACTTAATGTATATTGTCAATCACTACTCGACAAATTGTTGTGTAGTTTTTGATGAATATCCTGAAGAGCTAACTTCGCATTGTTTAAAAACAGCTGAACATCTACGCAGAGATCGGACAAAAGGTGGACGTGATATAGGAAGGACGAAAAATACGAAGAAATTTATTTCATTGCTGTGTGCAAAAATACGCGAGGCAGGATGTCATGCAAAAGTTGCGGAAAAGGATGCAGACATTTTAATTATCGACACTGCGATTGATTTTTCACAGGATCGTTTTTTTTTTTATTTTCCACATTTATTCACAATCTGTTTTTTACAACAATGAGTAAATTTTTTTATACAAAATTTAAAGAAAAAAGAAGAAAAGAAAAGAAGAAGAAAAAAAGAAACATGAAGACAGAACATGTAGATGCATCCCCAGCGTTCAGCATCTTTACAAGATTGAATTATTTATTATTTGTATATCAGGATGATATACTGGCAATTACGATAGTGTTCTGTAACGTTTAAATCTCGTTCAGTTTGGCTAAGTCTAAGAAGTTTTGTTGCTATTTCATTTGGATATTGTTCTAATCTCTTCTTATATGTATCGAATTAATTCTGTACTTCGGTTTTGACACTATCTATATGTAGATCCTTTCTTATTATTTCGTTCGGGATAAACCATGGTGCTTTTAGGAGCATTCTTAAAGTTTTGTTTTGAAATCGTTCGATGACTTCGAAATTGGAGTTTGAAGCAGCTCCCCATAACTGTATTCCATATGTCCAAATTGGTTTCAGAATGCATTTGTATATAAGGATTTTATTTTCTGTAGAAAGTACAGAGTTTCTTACTATTATCCAGTACATCTTGCGTAGTTTTATACCAAGCTGTTTGATCCAAATATGAGTTTTCCAAGTTAATCGGCGATCAAGATGAATCCCTATGTATTTAACACTGTCACTTTGAGGTAATTGTTTTCCATTCAGACATACAACAGGACAGGTATTTTTACGTAAGGTAAACGTGACGTGAGTTGATTTGTTCTCATTAATTATTATTCTCCATGTTTTGTACCATTATTGAAGCTTGGCCAAGTAGTATTGCATATTTATTGAAGCTATTTCTTAATCTGTATGTATAGATAGAATTGCCGTATCATCAGCAAAAGTAGCGGTAGTACTTTCATTCATTGTTGGCAAATCAGCTGTGTAGAGTTGATACAACGTAGGTCCTAATACGCTGCCCTGCGGTACTCCTGAATTTATTGAAACGAGTTGTGTCGTTTATTTTAACTTGAAAATATCTATTAGTTATGTATGAGTTAAGTAGTTGATAAGTGTCGTAATGCAACATATTTTTTAGCTTGAGTAGTAAGCCCTTCTGCCATACTTTAACAAAAGCTTGGACGATATCAAGAAACACTGCCGAGCAGTAGCTTTTTTTCAAAAGCTCTCCTGATGACGGTAGAGATTCTTTTTACTTGCTCGATTGTGGAGTGTTTAGAGCGAAATCCAAACTGATGATTCGGGACAATTTTTGTTGTTGTTAATATGGCATTTAATCTGATTATTATTATTTTCTCACACAGCTTAGACAATACTGGTAATAAACTAATGGGTCTATAAGATGTCTTCTATCTGGTAGTTTATTACGTTTTTTTATGAGTACAATTTGAACAACTTTGCATTGAACTGGAAAATGACGAGTGCAAATTACTGCATGTATTATGAGAGTTATCAATCTTATTGCTTTAAGTGGAAGTTCTTTAACCATTTCGTTGATTCCGTCATATCCTGGAGCATTTTTGGTTTTTATGAATCTTATAATGTGTCGCACTTCTTTTACTTTTGCATATTTTATAGCGTGAGCTATTAATTTGGCAGGAAATTTATTCAATGCTGCATTTTCTTCTGCTTCGCTCAATGTTCGCGTTGCAGGTTCGAAAACGTTTTTGAGATGTGCCGCAAAAAATTTGCTTTATCAAGATATTCTCTTGCCCATAGGCCATTTATTTTTCTTATTGGTGGTATGTACTGCTGAGGATGAAGTATTCGTTTTGTTGCTTTCCATAGTGCATAATCGGTTGAATCTGAGGCTGTATATATAGACAAAATGTATCTTTCATTATTCTTGTTGTTTTTTTGAAAATTTTTTTATTCGGATCTGAAAAACGATGATATCTAATTCGATTCACCTTCGTATTTTTGGGGGATTTTTATTTTTTGATTCATAAAACATTTGTCGAATAGACAAGATGTCGCCTCCTGCATTTTACTTGTTTTTTTGAAAATTTTTTTATTCGGATTTAAAAAACGATGATATCTAATTCGATTCACCCTCGTATTTTTGGGGGATTTTTATTTTTTGATTCATAAAACAACATTTGTTGGATAGACAAAATGTCGCCTTTTTCATTATTCTTGTTGTTTTTGACAAATTTTTTTATTTCAATTTGAAGAATGACGATATCTCTTATTCGATTCACGCATTTCATTTTAGTCGACTTTTACTTCTTCATTGGTAAATGACATTTGGCGAATAGACAAAATGTCGTCTCCTGCATTTGCATTGTTGTTTTTTGCAATTTTTTTTATTCGGATTTGAAAAACGATGATATTGTTACATCCTAACGGAAATCTTAAATAGGTCATGCCATGAAACGCCGGCTTTTCTCCATCGATAAAAATAGAAGAGATAAGAAAGGAACAAAGACGTTTTCTAGAAGAAAGATATTAGTGCACAAAACTAAAATGAACATTAATAATGAACATTAAGTAAACCTAGTGATTAGTGAATAGCGTTAAGAACTAGATCATAAACTTAAGTTAAGAATAAAAATGAAATATGATTAAATAATACTCAAAACAATAATTAATTTTTGTTTCAAACTAAACCAAACTATTAAGTGTTTGGACTTTTTTTAACGCTAAATTCATAACTAATCAAATGAAGTTAATTAAATTTCATTTTTTAATTTATACAATAAATTAGAAATTAGTTTTTAGATGCCTTTGGTCGAACAGAGAAGCCCCCCAATGCACACACGATACTTGAGAGTTTTATGGCCTACCCAATAAAACTACTGCACTCGGCGGAAATTCATTTTTAACGAATAGGAAAATTTAAAAGATAGACTTCCGCTAGAAAACTCTTGCCGCCAAAAGTTTTTAACCAATAAGCTCATTCTACAAATATGTATTTCCTATCTCATCTTCTCTTTTCGTCCAACGCATGCAAGTATACGTAAAAATTCTGTATAAATTCAGCCTCCTCGAACCAGATCTTTACTGCACTTTAAACGCTACTCAGCGGTTGAGGGGCAGTGACGACTTTAAACGCTAACCAGCGGTTGAGGTCGTTCCTAAATCAATCATAAATATTCCTTTTCCCGTAAAACAAGTAAGTGAAAAGAGAAATAAAATATATATACATTTATATATAAAATGTTTTATTCATAATCTCCCTTTCCATTTTGTTTTAAGTGGGTCGCGCCGGTGGTAGACGCGAATGCATACTTCGTCTAGAAACCGATTTATATGGACGTCGTTATGTCCCGCGGGAAAAGTCCAACAAAAAAACTAAACACCAAAGGAAGTTGGCAAAGAGGAGACAAACCTCAAAACTTAAGATCGTGGAGGAAGTAGTTGTTCCACAAGGGACAATAGTTCACTTTAATATTCCCCCTTTTACAAAAATTCAGTATAGAAGGGATCCACGGACGGATCAACCAAATTATCCCCATTTATCACCTATATCCGAATATCCACCACCAAAAATCAATAAATTTCCAACCCTCAATAACCCAGTATTCCTCCGTCCTTCCCTACAATTAATTCCCTTCGACCTGCCATAAATCCTCTCCAATAGCCAATGATGACGAAACGAGCAAAAAGGGATATGATATCCACAGAATTAATCACTTACTGATTAAATAAAAGCTCAATACTGAGGTTATTTTTCCCTTCCTTCCTTTCCTTCCACTCATGATCATAGGGCAGCTCCCAGGTAAAGGGCTTAAGTGCCTTGACCAAAAAAACTGGCCAACTAAATATGTTCCAGATCTGCTTCTCAGATTTGGGATATAACAATATCTAATTCGATTAAAGCGTTTATTTTTTGGATACTTTTATTTGTTCATTCCTAAAACGACATTTGTCGAATAGACAAGATGTCGTCTCTTCCATGCTCCTTGTATTTTGCAAATTTTTTTATTGGGATTCGAAAAATGTTGAAATTTAATTCGACTCACAATGTTATTTTTTTGAGACTTTTATTTGTTCTTTGGTAAAACGACACATGGCGAGTAGGTAAAATGTCGTCTCCTGCAGTTTACTTGTTGATTTTTGAAAATTTTTGTATACGTATTTGAAAAACGATGATAATTCGATTCACCCTCGTATTTTTGGGGGGTTTTTATTTGTTGATTCATAAAACATTTTTTGAATATATAAAATGTCGTCTCCTTCACTATTCTTGTTGTTTTTTTTGCAAATTTTTTTATTCGGATTTGAAAAACGATGATATATAATTTGATTAAGCATTTATTTTCGGATACTTTTGTTTGTTCATTCATAAAATGAAATTTGGCGAATAGACAAAATGTCGTCTCTTGCATTTTCCTTGTTGTTTTTTGCAAATTTTTTTATTCGCATTTGAAGAGTGATGATATCTCATTGGATTCACGCATTTAATTTTAGTCGACTTTTATTTGTTCATTGGTAAAATGACATTTGACGAATAGGCAAAATGTAGTCTTCTGCATTATCCTTGTTGATTTTTGAAAATTGTTTGATTCGGATTTGAAAAACGATGATATCCAATTCGATTCACCCTCGTATTTTTGGGGGATTTTTATTTGTTGATTCATAAAACAATATTTGTTGAATAGACAAAATGTCCTTCATTATTCTTGTTGTTTTTTGCAATTTTCTTTATTCGGGTTTGAAGAACGACGATGTCTCGATCGATTCACGCATTTTTTTTTTGTTCACTTTTATTTGTTGATTGGTAAAACGATATTTGGCGAATAGACAAAAGGTCGTCTCCTGCAATTTCCTTGTTTTTCGTAAATTTTTTATTCGGATTTGAAATATGACGAAATCTGATTCGACTCTCCCTTTTATTTTTTGGGGACAATTATTTATTCATCGACAAAATGTTGTCTCCGGCATTTTCCTTGTTTTTTGCAAATTTTTTTCTTGGGATTTCAAAAACGAAGAAATGTAATTCGATTCACTTTTGGCGAATAGACAAATTGCCGTCTCCTGCATTTTCCTTGTTTTTTTGCAATCTTTTTAATTGGTATTTCGACAACGATCAAATCTAATTCGATTCACGCTTTTATGTATTCTTTGGTAAAACGACATTTGGCGAATCGACAAAATGTCGTCTCCTGCATTTTCCTTGTTTTTTGCAAATTTTTTTATTGGGATGTCAAAAACGACCAAATCTAATTCGATTCACGCTTTTATGTATTCTTTGTTAAAACAACGTTTGGCGAATAGACAAAATGTCGTCTGCTGCAATTTCCTTCTTTTTGCAAATTTTTTTTTTTAATATTAAAAATCAAAAAATCTAATTCGACTCACGCTTTTATTTTATAAGGACTGTTATTTGTTCATTCGTAAAACGAAATTTGTTGAATAGGCAAGATGTCGCTCCTGTATTTTCCTTGTTTTTTGCAAAGTTTTGTATTCGTATTTGAAAAATGAAAAAATTGCAATCGACTCTCGCTTTAATGTATTCTTTGGTAAAACGACTTTTGGCGAATAGACGAAATGTCGTCTCCGGCATTTTCCTTGTTTTTTGCAAATTTTTTTGTTGGGATTTCAAAAACGACCAAATCTAATTCGACTCACGCTTTTATTTGTTGGGGACTATTAATTGTTCATTCGTAAAACGACATTTGTTGAATAGACAAAATGTCCTCTCCTGCATTTTCCTTGTTTTTGCACATTTTTTAATGGGGATTTCAAAAACGACGGAATCTTATTCGATTCACTTTTGGCGAATAGACAAATGGCCGTCTCCTGCATTTTCCTTGTTTTTTGTAAATATTTTTAATCGGTTTTTAAAAATGACGAAGTCCGATTCGACTCCCCCTTTTATTTTTTGGGGACAATTATTTATTCATTCGTAAAACGACATTTGTTGAATAGACAAAATGTCGTCCCTGCATTTTCCTTGTTTTTTGCAAATTTTTTTATTTGGATTATTTAAATCACGAAATCTAATTCGAATCACGCGTTTATTTTATGGGGACAGTTATGTGTTTATTCGTAAAACGACATTTGTTGAATAGACAAGGTGTTGCTCCTGTATTTTCCTTATTTTTCGTACATTTTTTTATTCGAATTTGAAAAATGACAAAATTTAATTCGACGTACGCTTTAATGTATTCTCTGGTAAAACGACATTTGGCGAATAGACAAAATGTCATCTCCTGCAAATTCCTTGTTTTTTGCACATTTTTTTATTGGGATTTCAAAAACGACCAAATCTAATTCCATTCTCGCTTTTATGTATTCTTTGGTAAAACGACATTTGGCGAATAGACAAGATGTCGACTGTTGCATATTCTTTGTTGTTTGTGGCCAATTTTTACATTTGGATTTCAAAAACGATCGAATCTAATTCGACTCACGCTTTGATAAAACGACATAAATCTACAGTCGCGTATTTGTCGACTAAGCCCCGGCACTGGATCTCCTTGAATTTCCCGTCCCCTTTGATAATTGTTAAGTCCGCCGGATTATTTCTATAAGTTGGAGATCCTTTCATCGAAGTCCCGGGTCAATTCCTATAGCGTTTGAACTATCGGCTTTTTAGTTGGAATTTGGGGCGAACTGTCATCCTTTCAAAAGGTATTCGCACAGTTTAATTTGACAGACCGCCCACTTCTTTTTAATTTTGGTGGCACGCGCGGCTGATAAGCGAACCGACGCGTGCGCGGTATTCCGACTAGACTCGTAATTCGGATCACTTCGGCGCACTGCGTCACCTATCGAAGCGTGCCTCGTCTGTTATCGGATCTCTTCGTTGATCGTCGTTTCCGCGGGTCTTCTCACCCAATGACGTACAGGCAGGGTTCGTCCACACTACTCTAGTCAATGTCAATCAATAATAACCGTCCATCGCACGTGCGAGATGGACGATTTTTTCCGTGCCGGTTTTTTAATGTCTCGTTTTATCGTTGGCACCTTCTCCCCGATACCATCTCTCCGATACCTTCTCTCCGTTATCAATAAGATCGTCGCGTTACACTATTGTTAACGACCAGTGGAAGGCATTCGTTGAAAAATTGTCATCCGTCAGTATATAAAATGAACGTGTCGTTCAGGTTTCATGTTAGCAGATGAAGCACACATCTACTTACCTAATCGTGAAACAATTACAATTCAAAAAGCACCCCAATTCGTGAGAGGCAATGGGACTCACTTCAAAAAGAACCCCAATGGAATGAGAATCCTATCACATCCATGTCGTTCATCCTGGGTAGCGCTAAGTAGGGTTGTAATATTCATTGTAAGATTCTTAATATATGAAAGAAAAATTTCTCCTGAAAATTCTGCACTTTTCTTATTTTTTTTTCTATTTACGCATTATTAGATATCAACAATGGCGATACGCTCAATTTTATGAACGGTCCTAACGGTGTTTGAACATATTTTCCTTGGGCCGATAACGAAGTAAGCGGTAGCACGTTTTTATTCTTAAAATATAAAAAATTGTTTGTTATTGTTAATGTGTAAAAGTTTCTACTTGTAATATACAGGGTGGCCGATTTATCTGAAGACATCGAAATATCTCGAGAACTATGCACAGAATCAAAAAAGTTGTCGGATGAAAGTTGTTCGACACGAAGGGGGGCAAAAACAATAAAACTTAAATAGGAACCCCCAGTTTTTATTGCAGATTTGGATTCTCCGGAAAAAAGTACACCAATTTGACCTAGGAGCTATTGCATTTTGGTTCACAGGTGGCGCTGTAATCGATAAAAATCCAAATTTATCTGAAGACATCGAAATATCTCGAGAACTATGCACAGAATCAAAAAAGTTGTTCGACACGAAGGGGGACATCCAGGGGGCAAATAGGGACAATTCGGGGTTTTCGAGACCGCTGACTACGTATCCGTTGTCAGATTTTCAAAATTAAAAATGGCGGATCCGATATGGCGCGATGGTGGATCCGCCATTTTTAATTTTGAAAATCTGACAACGGATACGTAGTCAGCGGTCTCGAAAACCCCCAAGTACGAAGTTTCATGTAAATCGAATAAAGTTTCGAAATTTAGTCGGCCATATTGGATCCGCCATTTTGGATTTTGAAATTCTGACAACATATTGATAATCTGCGATCCCTAGAATCCCCTACTATTGACTTTCGACGTAATCGGCTAAAGTTTCAGATTTTGGTTCGCCATATTGGATTGGCCATTTAAAATTTTGGAATTTCGACGACAAATTCGTAATCAGCGATCTCAAAAACCCCCGATTACGTAATACCAGTTTATAACTTTTTATATTTTACGAGAAATCGAATTTATTCGAAGAAAGCGCAATTTTTCGACTTGGGGCATCGATAACTAGATCAAAACTACAAATTTAGAAAAAGTGCAAGAGGACTTTTCGTCTTATTTTTTTGAGTACTTTTACGCCCTTGAATATGTCCGCGGAGCCGTGGGACACCCTGTATATATATATATATATTAATATATATAATATATATTAATATATATGCGCAACATTTTCTTGTTGTTTTACTAACTGAAAGATGAGGTCGCTGAAACCCCATAATTAACGATTTCTTTTTTTCAGAAAAGAAATTCTTGACGCTTTCACACTGTTTTAGTGCAGACCAAACTTATTAGAAAACTTTCCTTTTTATAATATCTAATTGTGATAAAAAAAATTAGAATTTTGAAAATCAAGTTTTTCTTTTTTTTTTCAAAAAATTTGAAAACCAATTGACCGCCATTTTCTTAATTTTCAAAATGGCCATAAAAGAACATTTAATACAGTGCCAAACTAAGAAAACAGAATGTTAAAATATGGATTTTTAATGGAAATAGAAAGATTTGAAAATAATTTCCTACCTGTTTCGGACAAAAATGAAATCACCAGCGAGAGATTTTGTGCAAAACAAAAAAATACGTATCTCATAATTTACCTAAAAGAGCAATGAAAATCGTATAAAACATGATTTTAAATTTAAAACTCTTTTCATTGAAGGATTTGAAATGGGATTGGTCAGGTGAAGAATTGCAAAACCTTACAAAATTATGTCAAATACCCAGATATAACTTAAAAAAATTGTGATAAGACAATTTTTTTGAAAAAAATTTTCTTATTTTGGGCCCTGAATCGCGACGCTCTCCAGTTTCTAAATATTAATTGAGAAACATAATGTAAATTCATAATTATAATTTGTAAAAGAACAGACTTTGAAGATAGATAAAATTATAAATGTATTTTTCAAAACGCGCAAGTAATGTAGACACTTCTTGTGCATTGTTTGACATTATTTATTACAAGTATTTTCATTTGTTGGTAAAGAATAATTTAAAATTTTTTTATAATATTGTGAATTTACATTGTATTTTCACTGACAACCGATAAATATTTAACAAAAGTCACGCAACAACTTTTAAGTGAATGTTGATGGGCAAATAAAGAAAGAACAATCGGATACCCTGCCAGAGGATTATAAGAAGTCCATTTACAGAAAAAAATTGCATACATTAATTGTGCATATTAATGATTATTTCAACATTGCTTCCAAAAAATATTTCAGTAGAACATATTCTAGGCAATGAAGTACAAATCCAATATTAACTGTTGAAATTTAGTATTTATTAATAACAAGACTTTTCAGAAGAGTCAAAGGATGTCAAATTTGATTATTAAAATTGTCACTTTTCTTATAATTTTTAATAATTTTCAACGCCGACGTTTTTATGCATATTTTATAACCAATCGATTTATCCCATGCATTTTAAAAAAAGTATATGCGAAGCCATATAATTGTAAAATGATGCAGGCAGACCGATGGCATGTTAAGAATTAACTTCAAGATGCAATATTCTACTTGAAAAATAAAGGAATACGTGTTTGTTTAGATTTTTATAAACAATTTCTTTTTGTATTGTTTATCAATATTTATTACTCCAAATGTTGTCAGTAACACAAATTTTGGTAAGTTTCTTATTCAGATGCTCTGAATTTACTTACTTTCCAACCTTTCACTCGTGTCCTGGATTTTTTTCTTGCATTTTTCATACTTTTTAAAAATATCACGAAATATGAATTTTAAATAGATTCGACTTATAAGTGGAGAAAAAAGAAAAATTCTAAAGTGATAAACAATACGAATGTTTAATTGTTCGACACGCTATCATTTTGTAGATCGAAAATGGTAAAGAAACAAAAATAAAGGGGTCAAAATAAATTTGGTGATTCCCTTTAAACTTTTGTATTGATATTTATACATTGCACTATTGGTTTTGGCTTTGATTTCGACATCTTGACTCTACAATCACAACTACGATGTTTATCAACAGATCTATTTTTGCAATGAGAAAGAAAGAATATTTTATTTGTATTTTGCATGTGAAATAGATATATTTCTTGCTTATTTCTGCCGGAAATGCTTCATATTGAACAGATAAAAAATCGCAGGGATGTATTGGATTGGAACTTAATTACTTTTAATCCCATGATTCGTGCTACATAATGGAAAATTCGTTAGTAGCGTAGAATCTGAATCTCCTTCAGACAATTGCGACATAACTATTAGAAAATAATAGATATCCACATCGCGGAAACTTAGACATATAACAAATTTTCAACATTATTACCGATTTCAGTGAATCTATAACAAATAATATCGGCTTCGTGGCTCAGGCGGTTAACGCACTGGACTACGAAGTCATAGGTCGTGAGTTCCATCCCCGTCTGGTGAACAATTTTTCGATTTCGTTTCCAAGCAGCAGCTCGCTGTTGGTAAGACGAGCCACGTTGTTTGTGTTTACGTTTCGAAAGTATTGTTTATCTAGCGGAAATCGACTCATGGCCGCCGCTGTACTTGGTGTAGGTTTCTGCAGTCCTACATTTCATACACAAATGTGAAGTATGGCGCCATCTTTCTAAGTCGATCTGCAGATCTCGCAAAATCATAGTAAATAATACGGCAAAAATAATTGAGTAAAAAGGGTGATTCCGCCCGTTAATTAATAAATAAAAAATAATATATACATAAATATGTATAATTTTTATTAAACTAGTTAGTCCACAGCTCAAAGAGTGGAAAAAACAAACTCTATCGAAAAACCGAATAGGCAGATAATTGTTGCTCATATGTTGTTCAAAGAAAACCCAAGAAACATAGAGATCTGCCCTACGGGTTCCGATATTTAAAAGAAAAACAAGTAGGTTCGGCTGCCTTGTCTGCAAGCCAGCCGAACATAGCTCTAAAAGTGGAAAAAAACAAACCCTATCGAATTACCATATCGAATAAAGGATCTAAACGACCCGTTCGGCTAGTAAAATAAAAAGTTATATGATTTTCGAACACGATAAATTAGCGACCTAAATGGGAACGAAAAATTACTTAATTTGAGGTCGGTAACAAGTAGCCGACATTTGTTGCTCACTTCCGACATGTTTTTGGGATGTAAATACAGGATTTAAACGAGGTCCAGACCCGTTCGGCAAGTAAAATAAAAAGTTATACGATTATCGAACACGATAAATTAGCGACCTAAATGGGAACGAAAAATGACTTAATTTGAGGTCGGTAACAAATTGCCGACATTTGTTGCCCACTTCCGACATGTTTTTGGGATGTAAATAAAGGATCTAAACGAGGAAAAATTATATGAGAATATATATCTACTCACCTTGACATTTTTATCATTACGATTCACGTTGATTTATTCCGAAATTTTTACGGAACGATTTAAAAATACATGAAACAGGATACAGATTTACATTCAAAAATATGTAACTTTTTGTTAAACTAATGGTTGAAGCAAAAATACAAAAGTCTTATATGATATTACATAATTCACAAATGGTCTTTAAACCAAGAAGTATTTTTTGGAAGCCCCTACAATCACTTCCTTTCTTTTTTCCAAACAAGGGTGAATTATTCAACATACGATCGAAGCCCAAAAATCGATTCGATTTTTTGATGTATATACCGAAATAAGTTTTTCGTGCATATAACATTATTTTTTCCATACAAGTTGATAAACATTTTTTCTGCGAATGTGAGGGCTGCGCATTCACATTCCGCATTTATATTCGCTGAAGAAACATTTACCCACATATGCTGAAATATATTTTTTGTTGCATGTGTACGGAAAGTGAAAGTGAAAATCATAAAATTTACACTTTACCCCTTTTAATTTTTTGTTACAGTGTATGTAAACTGTGAATTTCACGATTTGAAAATAACCAACTATAATGCCATATCTAAAGCTGCAATTAAACGAAAATAAACGGTTACGCAGATGTAAAAAAACAGAGAATCTCAATTATTTCGGAAATGAGAAACAAATGTCGACTAAATTATAACCGCCCTATACTTACACCGTTCTTCATTCAGATTAGGTGGGATAATTTCATACAATTCGAAAAAGTACAAATTTTTACTTTATTAGCCGAACGGAGCTGGACCTCGCTTAGATCTTTTATTTATATCCCAAAAACATTTTGGAACTGAGTAACAAATGTTGGCAATTTATCACCGACCTAAAATTAAGATATTTTTCGATCCCATTTATCCCGCTAATTTACCGTGTTTGAAGAATGTATCACTTTTGATTTTACTAGCCGAACCGGGTAATTCGGAACCCGTAGGGCAGATCTTAATGTTTCTTGGGCATTATTTGAGCAACAAATGAGCAACAATTAGCTGCATATTCGGTTTTTCGATAGGGTTTGTTTTTTCCACTTTTAGAGCTATGTTCGTCTGGCATGAATGCAAGCCAGCCGAACCTACTTGTCTTTTTTTGAATTTTGCGGAACCCGTAGGGCAGATCTCTATGTTTCTTGGGTATTCTTTGAGCAACAAATGAGCAACAATTAGCTGCCTATTCGGTTTTTCGATAGGGTTTGTTTTTGGTTTTCGATAGGCTATATTTAGACAGTAGTAGTATCCGAACTATTTTGAAGAAGATGAAATTAGCTGCATAAAGTGAGCATCTGTTGTAGTTTCTACGCTGATTAATTGTTGAAGAGTTATAGCCGTCTGATGTTTCATGAAAATAAGTCAAAATTAGTAACAATTACAATTTTTGTGTAAAAACAAGCGTAAACATTTTTGTTAAAAATCGGTTATCTACTGATGTTGAAATTGAATTATTAACCCTTTCAGTCACAGGCGGACACCAGTGTCCCACCAAGATCCTCTCGATTTTTTAAGGTTTTTGAACAGATAGTTCTCGATTTCAATCCGTTTTTTTTGTTCCTGGATTTTTTCCTAAGACTCCAATAACTGTTAACAAACAATAATATTACAAAATTATTTTAAATAATTATTTTTATTAACAAATTAGTACCAAAAAAGGCATAATTTTCAAAAGAAATTCATGTCAGGAAGAACTAATCGCTATTATTATTTGAAATTCGGTATGCCGGAGTTTTTGATGTCGCTGACTACGAATCCGGTGTCAGATTTTCAAAATTCAATATGGTGCATCTAATATGGTCTACAATAATTGTGAAAAATTATGATTTTTTCTAATATTTGGTATATAGGGGTTTTTATGTGGCTGATTACGAACCCACATATAAAAAAAACGAAAAAAGAATACCAAAACCCCTATATACCAAATATTAGCTAAATTCATTATGTTTCAAATGTTTGGTCGGCCATATTGGATGCGCCATTTTGAATTTTGAAGATCTGACACCGGATTCATAATCAGCGACCTCAAAAACTCAAGTATACAAAATTTCAAAAAAATTCCGTGGCTGGAAAAATTCGTGACTGAAAGGGTTAATAATAATAGTAATAATAATAATAATAACAAACGAATTAAAGGGGGTCAAATTAAACACTGATGCTGATCTGGTAGAGATTTTAGCAACAACAATAACAATAATTTGAATAATTAAAATGATTATAATTTATTACATATTAACTATTTATAAACAGTATCTACTTAGTAATTTTGTTATGGGAATATTATATCATTTTCATTATAAGAAAGAAATGAGAGAAAGTTCATTTCCTTCACAGCATTAAAAAAGTAAAAAATAATTAAAATTCGCAATTTCTACGATTCATAAATAGTTTATAACAAATAGGCTTTAACAAAAAACAATACTCCTCTATCGAAATTTGAATCCATGAAACATTAGTTACGAAACAAGCGCTGTACCGTCTGAGCCAACATAGCTTCTCTAAAAAATTGCGATATTCGCTTCATATAAGTTACTATACTTATAGCTTAAAAGGTAGAAAATTCAAATCTGTACGATTTTCTAGAAAACAATTGAGTATTGCATCGATTTTTCTGATAATCAAAAAGGTGGTAAGTATGTGCTATATTATGGGAAAGTTTCAATAAAATCGGTGAGAATTGCATCTGAGGCTCTCTTGTGAGAGAATGAGATGACAATCTTTTACATCCTTGTCCTCTCTCTCTCTCTCTCTCTCTCTCTCTCTCTCTCTCTCTCTCTCTCTCTCTCTCTCTCTCTCTCTCTCTTTCTGCTCCCGCATGCCGCGCCGCCTTGATCCCATACCCTTCCTATATGGATGGATTATGCATGCACGCATGAATGTAGACATATTCATGCATGCAAGTCACATGACCGTATTACATATGTATGCGTGCGGATGCTCGCGGGGCGCTGGGAAGCGCCCATAAAATACGATCCTGATATTCGCTTTGAGCTCCATCTCACCGAAAAACGCGGAACTGATGTACGTCAAATCTTTCGCTTGTGCCGCCACTACCCGCTTCGAGTCGCAATTTGCAGATTACGCTTTCAAATCATAATTAATTTGCATAAAAATGGGTTCAATGTAATCTGCGAAGTGTCAGGAGTGAACGTCCACTCCGTTTTTGTGCGTTAGAGTTATCAAAACGATGCAAAAAGCGTTTTCATCGAGACAACTAAGACATCTACAATTCGTGTACGTGCGACGTGAAAAACGTCGTTTTTTTTTTATTATGCGACCGTCCTTGCGTCAATATCGAAGTGGTCGCTCATTCTACGGGAATAGTAGCTTATAAAAAATACCCTTAATAATATAAAAAGTTAAAATTGAAGGCATAATCTGCAAAGGAGTTTTACTTCCGGTTTGGTAGTTCCACAATGGCCACCGCGGCGATTGGGGGCTTCACA
Source organism: Trichopria drosophilae (assembly GCA_030407085.1). Taxonomy (NCBI): domain Eukaryota; kingdom Metazoa; phylum Arthropoda; class Insecta; order Hymenoptera; family Diapriidae; genus Trichopria; species Trichopria drosophilae. The sequence continues at coordinate 105,361,015 of CM059583.1, read as the reverse complement.
AGAACACCCTTAAAGTGTTACACGCAAGCAAAACAAACCTTCAATTGTTCTATCAAGTTCGCCCAATACATGACAGCCGTCAGAAGTGCGCGTAATAGACTTAGATTTAGAGAAATAAAGTTATGAAATAGTAAAATAATCGAGCTCAAAAGTAATCTGGCATAACTGATGTTGTTGCAAAATAATGTTTAAAGAATTTAAAGACCAGTTCCGATGCTCGTAATTATATACGATGCCCGCCACGGCCCTCAGAAACGTGCTGATGCGATTTTGATGACGTTAGGCGACATCAAATGACGTGCATTTTTTATATTATTTTAAATGGACAATTTGAGAAATTTTAAGACCAGTCTCGATACCTGCACTTAAATAGACTGCCGACCAGGGCCCGCTGAAGCCTACTTTTGCGATTTTGAAGACATTAGGCGACATAAAATCGTGTGTATTTTTTATATTATTTTAAATAATATTTTTAAAAAAATTTTTAAGACCTGTGTCGTCGTTCGCACTTCAATACAGTGCCCTGAACGAAATGCATTGATACTTCAGCGGTCATTTTCGTGACGTGTGCGGATATCGAGACGGTTCTTAAAATTTTTCAAATTGTCCATTTAAAATAATATCAAAAATGCACGCGATTTGATGTCACCTAACGTCTTCAAAACCGCATAAGTAGTCTTCAGCGAGACCTGGAGCGCAGTCTATTAAAGTGCGAATATCGAGACTGGTCTTCAAATTTCTCAAATTGTCCATTCAAAATAATATCAAAAATACACGCGATTTGATGTCGCCTAACGTCTTCAAAATCGCATAAGTAGTCTTCAGCGTGCGCTGGATGGCAGTCTATTTAAGTGCGAATATCGAGACTGACCTTAAAATTTCTCAAATTGTCCATTTAAAATAATATCAAAAATGCACGCGATTTGATGTCACCTAACATCATCAAAATGACCGCTAAGGAATCATCGATTTTCGTGCCGGGCGCTGTATTGAAGTGCGAGCGACGACACAGGTCTTAAAAGTCGTTAAAAAATTCATTAAAAATAATACCAAAAATTCCTGCGAAATGATGTCGCCTAACGTCTTCAAAATCGCATAAGTAGTCTTCAGCGGGCCCTGGAGGGCATTCTATTCAAGTGCGGAGATCGAAACTGGTCTTAAGATTTTTCAAATTGTCCATTTAAAATAATATCAAAAATGCACATGATTTGATATCGCCTAACATCATCAAAATCGAATCAGCAAGTTCCTAAGGGCCGTGGCGGGCACGTATGCAATTGCGAGCATCGGGACTGGTCTGTAAATTCTTTAAATATTATTTTGCAACAACATCAGTAATGCCAGATTACTTTTGAGCTCGATTATTTTGCTATTTCATAATTTTATTTCTCTAAATGTGGTTATGCGCACTTCTGACAGATGTCAAGTATCGGGCTAACTTGATAGAAAAATTTAAGGTTTGTTTTGCTCGCGTTTAAAACTTTAAACGTTTCAAACATCTGTGCTGTCTAAAAATGGTATTTTCATTTTAAAGAATTCGCATTTTTGTTATATTTTAAGTAAATTTGCAATCGGATAATTTGCGAAACATCTTCTCTAAACTATTAATGTGAGACCAAAGGACTTAGTGCCCATTAGTAAATCGTCAATATATACAATAGAAGTTTCTTTTTCTAAATCGCCATCCAATGCTCTCAGAAAGCCGCTGCCAGTTTTGAGGCCAATGGGTATCCGACAGAACTGGTATGTCTTTCCCCCGAAATTGAATCCCGTATATCGACGAGAATCCACGTGTAATGGTATTTGCCAATACCAATGTGTGAGATCCATTTTCGAGAAAAGGGACACTCCATTAACGAGGCTATTGCTCTCTCAATAATCCCCTAACTCAGAAATTCCTGAATCCCAACAGCGACCGCGGCTCTAATAGCAAATGGCACTGGATAGTTGCGTCGCACATAAGTTTTGTCATTTCGCAAACTTATTCAACGCTTATATCCTTTCACATGGCCTACTTTGTCCAAAAATAAAACCGTATATTTATTTAATAATTCCTTAAAGAACTGTTTCTCTCCACTGTCAATTTCCGTAATGGTATCTACCACGTCATTAATTTCTTGTCGTATATTTGACTGAGCGTCATTAATTATCGATTCTGTGCACATAATTCCATTTCTATTCATCACCTCATTCCCTCGTTAACATTAATTATCGCATTATCATTATTTATTTCAGCATTATTAACTATCATATCAACATGATAAATTATATCATCATTATCTAATACATCATTATTAATTATATCATCATTATCATGTCGATCATCAAAATTATCATCATTTATTACATTATTATCATTATTTTCAACGTCATCATTGTTTAAAATATATTCATCATTATCCTTTTCACAAATATCATTATTCACATTATCATCTTCACAATTGACATAAACATTATTATCATTTTCATAAATAGTATTAACATATTCATCATTATCATTTTCATAAATATCATTATTAACATTTAAATTATTACTTTCATAACAATCCTGGTTCAGACCATCAGCATTCATATCGTCATTGTTCATAAAGTTATTTCCTCTTTCCTTGTTACCATTATTCGATACCTCATTATCATTTATTACGTCATCATCCACCTTTTTTCCTACATTATCAGCATTCCTGTCATATTCATGATCATTATTATTTCTACTCATATTTTTAATCTTACGATGATTCATTACGAATACGTATGTGGCCCCGTTATCATTTATGCATGTATTATTACTTGTTGGGTCCATTGAAAATTGTACATTTTCCTGTTCGATTATTATATCCGCCTACCCAATCTTTCGTTTCTGATAATCTAAAATTATGCCAAATCTAAATATGGAATTACTAGGAAAGTAAGGTCTTTCGTCGTATTGTCAATTGTAAAATTCAAAAAAACTTGTCTCTTTATTGTCGTAGCATTTTTTCCAATTGCAGACGTTATTAGCAAATTGGTCACTGGTAATTGTGCAATATTACCAATATTAGAAATTTGTCGATAAAACATACAGCACGTTCTATTATCCCCTGCCTCGGCATCTCTTGTATCTCACTGCCGACAGCGTCTCTGATGGCAAATTGCACTGGATAGCTTCGTCGTACATACGTCTTATCATTTCGCAGACTAATCCGGTGCTCTAACACCTTCGCCGGGCCTAATTTTTCAGCAAATAAATGTTTATATTTTGTCAAGACATTTTTGAATGGCCTTTTCTCCACCACATCAAGCTCCGTTATATTATTAACCGCTTCACTAATTTCTTTTATTATTTTTTCATTTTTATCAGTTTCACAACTCACGGCATTACACGCCGGAATATAGTAGGACAACGACTTAACATGTCTACTATACCCGTGGTTAACCTCATACTCCTCGTCATGAATCATCGTATATACTTCAATTCACATTTACACAATTATCATTATCTACATTTAAACAAATATCATTGTCAACATTATTATTAACTTTTTCACAAATATTTTCATTATAATTGTTACCATTTTTACACATATCATTATTATAATTACTACAAATATCATTAACATTTTCACATATATTATTATCATTTTCACAATTCACATAAACATCATTATTAATATCATCATTATCAATTTCGTAACAGTAATGGTTCAGAAAATCATCATTACCATGTAGTATATTATCATCAATCATCTCGTTGTTTTTCATCAAATTATTTCCTTCATTATTATCATTATTTAATATTTCATTTGTTTCACTATCACACATTACATTATCATCCCCCTCTTTTCCTACATCATCATTACTTCTATTAAAATCTTTTATATCCTTACGATTGATGACGAAGACATATGTGGCCTCGTCATCATTCAAGCATAATATGCTACTCGCAGGGTCAAGTGAAAATTGTATATTGTCGTTTTTTATGGGTTTACCTGTCCACCTAATTTCTCGTTCAGAATAATTTAAAATCGTGCCGTATCGTACATGATAATCGTTTCCTAAAATAATTTGTGTCGACAGGTGGGGAATTACAAGGAAAACATGGTCAGTCATTGCTTCGTCAATTTTAAATTTCAAAAAGACTTGTTTTTTTTATTGTCGTAGCCTTTCTCCCAATCGCTGTGGTTATCAGCAGGTTAGTTACTGGTAACCCTGGAATGTTACCACCCTTCCCTGCTTTATATGCGGACATTTAAATTCCCCGCGACTCTCATGTACGACATTGTTGTCAAGTTTGTTTTCTAATTCTGAAGCGAAGTTATAATCGCGACGCGCTGTTGGGGCGTGATACAACGCGCCGATCGTTAGTTTAAATCTTGATTTCGTCGATATTGTACCTCGTCATTTCGCGAATGAGAATTTCGGTTTTCGAAATTAGGTGGCGGATACCGAACGTCTGGAAGCAAAAGCCTCGCGATGCTCCCCGCGTGGCGAATTACATTTTATATATTATTTTTCAGATTCCTTTTATTCTCGCGCACGTATGGATTTTTACGACGATTTTCTTCATCTGATCGAATGTGCCTTATTCCAACAATCCTTTGCGGGGTGACTTGCATAGTCTTACTTTCTTTATCTTTTCTGATAGCGTCCAGTTTCGTTAGAGTCTCGCCTATTCTCTAAGTATTGTCATACTGTAAGGGAGCAAGCGATTCTCTAACGGAAAATGGTAATTGTTGCGTTATTGTGTAATTTATTTCAAACTCAGTCATTTTTGGGATAAAATACATTGCTGGTTTTATTTTTTTTATAAAAATAACCATGCAAATCACCGTCAGAAGTGCGATATCGGTTATTCGTCCATTTTTGTTTGGATTCGAGTTGTACAGAAATGGAATAAAATTTGTCAATAAATAATTTTTTAAAATCGTCATAACATTCAAAATTTTATATTTCGAACCACATTTTTGCTTTACCGTCTAGTGTGCTTTCAACGAACAATAATTTTCGGATTCCTTGAATGTTTTTTAGTTTGAAGTAACGATTCAAATCCTCGAGGAACTTCACCGGATTCGTTTTAAATTGATCTTCGAATTTAGGTGCGATTATGTCAATATTTTGATTGTTATGGTTTTGAGTTAGATTCGCACGTAATTCGTTTACGAACGTTTTGATGTTATTTATGTCATTACTTTCCCGATTTTCCGTCTGCTGTTGTTTGCAATCCTCGTTTCGCTGCCGCATTTGACTTCTCATATTTAATTAAATGCTTTTCCATTTCGGCGAGCATTTTTGTGAGTTCCTGTACTTCGCTCGCCGTATCCGCTGTTGTTTGCGGCGATACGTTGCGGGTTTCATCTTCGTGAAACAACGGCATTTTATATTCGTTTTTTCTTTTGTTTGTAAAATTTAAATTGTTGTATTTGTTTTTCGTTATTCTACCTGTTTTTGGTTATGTCACAATATTAAATTTTTCCATGCAACGACCAGACTTTCGTTATGTTTTCCCGTGGGTTCTCTATAAGTGTTTGTCTTTCTTTTCCGGCCCTTTAGTTGAGCGTCATTGTAAATAGTTTTATTATGCAGGGTGAGTCTGGTAGAAGTGAACATAGGGAAACCCATGTTAAGGCTACGCGCCTCGTGATTGGTCGATTCCGGTGGAACGTCGCTTGTCCGCCGATTGGCTGTGATCGGTCATATGCGTCAGACGTAATTTAGAGCCACAAGAATGTAAACAAAATACTGCAAGCTTTGGATTGTTTTAAAACTATCTTGCTTTAAAATAGTTTATTCTTGCCCACTCTTGCCAATTGTTTTTTGAAAACCTTTCAACTTATCGGCTGCATCCGGTTGTAACAAAAGTAGAAGATTCACGAACTGTGTCTTGAATTTGGGATTGTGTTACACATTTCATGGATTTGACACATTTTACATAAGCCCAAAATGTGGTTATATCACACAAGAGATTTGCTACTTCTTTTCGAGTTTCTTTTTTTATTAAAATATTATTTTAAAGCCAGATAATTTTAAAACAATCCAAAGCTTGCAGTATTTTGTTTACATTCTTGTGGCTCTAAATTACGTGTGACGGGTAGAAGTGAACATAGGGAAACCGATGTTAAGGCTACGCGCCTCGTGAACAAGCGACGTTCCACCGGAATCGACCAATCACGAGGCGCGTAGCCATAACATGGGCTTCCCTATATTCACTTCTACCAGACTCGCCCTGTATATATGTCTATTTGTTAAATTATTGTCTATACTTTTTTCGTCCGATTATGTAAAATTATAGGTCATTGCATGGAAAGAAGGATTGAATATATTTGATATATTTCGTACATCTTTATACTAGAGATGCTAGATCGTTTCGAAGTGTCGAGAAATGAATCTATATACCTTTAAACATTTGACAGTTTTAATTTAATCGCTTCATAGCCCTATTATATTCCGTTATTAATTACATGAAAGTCCGGTGGGCTATAATTAACCTGTTTTTTATACTCCGAAAGCAAACGAGTGTAGCGGTATAAGTCGATTAAAGTTATAAATCCGAGTAATTTTAAGTATGGACGTTTTCAAGTAAAACAACAAAGTTAAAACGCGCTGAAATGGGCTGGAAGGGTGGAGCGCTGATTGGCTGCTCGTGACTTGACTCTGATTGGCGCGCTGGAGCCCGCGCGAACTGTATTTAAGGAACATGCATTGACCACACCGCCTTCTTTAAGGATGCGACTCTTGAACGGGTCTAAATAGTTTTGTTGTATATATGTCTATTTCTTAAATTATTGTCTATACCTTTTTCTTCCGATTATGTCAAATTATAGGTCATTGCATGGAAAGAAGGATTGAATATATTAGACACATTTATTTTCTCGTGATAATATAATCAAAATTAGAGCCGTGAGCAATCATATACATTTCATCGCATCAAATTGTCATCATTCATATTTCATTATATTACATATCGCAACAAACATAATTACGCCAATAAAAATCATTATTTAAAATTCACACGTCATATTGTCATCAACTTTCACAATAAACATACAATTCGATTAAATTACGTGGATAAAATTAAGTCACAACGAATAAATTACGCGGATAAAATTAAGTCACAACGAATAAATTACGCGGATAAAATAAAGTCGACAATTAATAAATTACGCGGATAAAAGAACATTGACAACACATCTGAAATACCGCTTTCACCGCATTTACGTGGAGAGAAGGAGCACTGTCTTCTTATCTGCTTCGGTGATGCTGCGTCAGGAAGTATTTTTTCTTCTCCGTCGTTAATTTTTATTGCCCTGAGGACCGTCCAAAATCTGCCGGTCGAAGTGGATCTTAGATTGGTTGGTGAGCATCTCCCCGAGTACCCTTTTTGGTCTATAGCCGTCTCTGCTTACTGCACTCATAGAATCCTCAAAAAGAAGAAGCGGACGGCTAATTTCGTTCCTTTTGATTGAATATGGAGAGTGGATTACGCTCACCTTTGAGGTTAGTCGAGACGATGGTCTTTTCGCACGTGCGAATCCGTCGTCTTTTTTCCGCGCCGGTTTTCTTATTTTTCCCATTTATTTTTTCTTCAAATCTTCGCTCCTTCTCTCCTTCACTCCTTCTCTTCTTTACACGGATGTCGCGTTACACGGGCAAGAACTTCTAAACTACAGCTTGGCTCTACAGCAACAAAACTCTTTTCACGTTGACAAACGGAGTAGCAGAATTATTAACAAACCAATTCTTTTCACATTGGCCAACGGAATAGCAGCATTAGCAATAAAGGACGACAAAGAACAGCTTTCGACTTCCAGATCAGAAGCAGAAGAAGAAGTTCAAGATTTTAATAAAGTTTGAACTTGCTCCTATTACTTCGCTTTTCCTAAAACGGTCATTTTTTAAGGACCAAAATCGAATCCGCTCCATTTAGAGTTAGAGTAGAGCAGCATGAATACCCTGCTGGGAATTCGTCCGCGTTAACAGTAGTTAGAAATAAAATTCAAAGTTGGCGAACATGATGTGGTGCCTAATTACTCCGAAATTGAGACGGTGATTGTGCATTAGTTTTATCAGCTCAATTTTTTATTCAAATAAAATATTAAATTCACAGTCGTCAGTTGTAAGAGTGCGATTAATTGCGAAATACTCCGAAATTGAAAAGAGGCATAATAACTTATTATTGTTATTTGTTTACGTTCAAACTATTAAAATTCTAAAGTTAACGAAAGTAATTTGATTGACTGGAAAACTATTGTTTATTCTGTTGCGTAAAAATATTTATTGAATATTAATTTCAGATTTAAGTTACTCTCCGGTTCGAAAGTGCCTCTTGCTGATTGGTTAGACAGGAACACCAATTCACTAAGACTTTGAGTCTAATTTTTAATGAATAAATGAAGATGGAAGCTAATCGGATGGATACTTCCCATTTCACTTTCTTCTAGTCGACATCTCAGCAGGATGCAGCAGGATCCAGAATACGAAATACCGTGTGATCTCGAGTATGCTAATTCATTTCAACATACGTCTACCTCTAGGCTCCAGCAAAATTTAAATCTGAAATACGAACCCTTGGTGGACTCCATAACTTTTATGTATGCTGATGCAGTTCGGAGAATTGAAAAGTTCTACGGGTCAAGGCAATATTCCCCATCAGAGCCAATCGTTTTTACAGCCACACGAGAGTTAAAACAACTCGTAATGTCGTCGGAAGCTCCAGTGTGGAAGGTGATTAAGCATCCGATATCTCCTAATCAAGACCCCAGATTACAACGTTCACGAAGGCCCAGAATAGTTACCCAGACTCAAGAAATAAGTGAAGAGTTTTCTGGGATAACTATCGCACATCAGACCGACACACCCACTGCTACTAATATACAAAAATTTATGAAGAGAGATAACAGCGTAGACGGCGACATCGACGTGGAGCAGAGAGAGCAGCTAAACAAAAAGCCACACTTCACTTGTGTAATTGTCAGCTTAGACTAAATAATTAAGATATCAAGCACCCCGTCCTCTTTCATGAACATGTATTATTGTATTAATAAATACAACATATAAGATAACAATTAAACTAGTTTAGGTCGGAGTGGAATACGTTTTCCTTAATCGAGTTAGGACTGTCAATTGTTTTTTCGAATACCCTTTAAGTGATCGAGCAGGAATATTTTACCTAATGCACACACAGAGTCGTCAGAAGGGTCAGCGACATTCTATTCGATATCGACGTTCGGGGCAAAACGAAAACGATCAACATCGAGAATCTGAAACCAGCTTATATGTTGCGCGAAGACAGTGTTAATGATCCGAATCTTCCGCAAGCAGCGCCGTCCGCTCCAATTCCCTTGCGAACTTACACGCGCAAAAAGGTGACCTTCGGCAAAAATGCGGAGCAAGGTCAAACGTAAAATATTTTTTTAGGCTTATCTGAATGACTTAGGCATAGTTTTAAGTACATTGTTCTCGTTAACTTTTCTATTTTTAAGCATTATGTACAATTAGGGAACCCGCAATTGTATTTTTAGTCTTATCATATTATCTTATGGAGTCAGATAATGATGTAAGCACAGCGTTAAGCGGGATACATATGATTACTTACACGATTTAGTTTTAGTTCAAATCCTTTGTAGGTCATGCGAACCTCCCAGTCTAGACTTTTAAAATTGCGTTGTCACTGGGGGGGGGGGGGGGAGTATGTGGGCTCTGTCATCTCGAAATTCCCCCCACTACGAAGTGGAAAGAGGGGAGTGGAGAAAATAAAGTGACAAGTCCCTGAAAACGTAAAGGCGGAATAGCTGCCGTTTTCTGATTTGTCATCGGGCGCTTGGCCGCTCGGTGATATTGCTATGCCTTCTCCTACGTGAAAAGGAAAAACCTCTCGGCCCTGAACTCTGGTCGGGAGCCATTCGCCGTCGAGATTCGGTATTGGATTTTAGTTGGTGTTCCGCTGATATTCACGTCTGTGTCCGCGTAGTAATAAATAAATTATATTTTATCAAGATTAAAACGCGAGTATTATTTGTGAGTGTGTGAGTGAGGTTCTAGTGATAATTTCCCAACCACGGCAAAATGGGCTTTGCCATAACGGGGTGCTTTATATCCGCCCCCAGCCCATATTTTGATAGCGCGTACCGCGACGATGTCGATCTTTTTGAGTTTATTTATCATCTTTCGCTAGATGTCCGTAAGAATATCGCGCCTTTATAAATGTTCAAACAAAACTTTTGCGAACAGAATCGATTTTTTGAAATCTGCGGTACTCGCTACAGGTTTGCCCACATAAGTGGAGTTTTCCCTGTGCCATTGCGCACCCAAAACGGGGGTGCTGCTCTTGTGAGGCGGCTTCAGCCGTACGAGACGGGGACCTGTAGGTGTATGTTTGTAAAGCGGCAATATCGACGATATTGATACATCGAATGTTGTGATTTTTTATAGGAGAAATAATTAGTGGCGTGAAGGAGCGATCGAGGTTTGATTTGATATATAGTTAGTTTGATAATATTTTAGTTTCGAATTTGATGGATTTCATTATTGACATCACGCTTCGAACCTCTCAGAATATTTTGATTAAAAATGGAGCTGACTAAATGTTACAATTTGTCATTTCGGAATAGATTGTTTCTTTTTAGAAATAGTCTACCTCGATTGTGTCGAATTTGACATTGCTCAGTTTTCAATCTATGAAACTCCGAAAGCAGACATTAACTTTAAATATCGCCCTTCGACGTCACAAAAAGCTCACTTTCGAATGGCGGGTAGCCAGAGTGGTTCCGAGCGCGGGGAATTGGAGTCCGATTTGTCGGTACTGGCCTCCTGGTATTAGAGAAGTTCAACGTGGGAGTGACGTACCTATTCGGTCCTCAGAACGCTCCCTCTCTTAGATGGACAGTAACCTGATAGGCACATGCTTGTAATTCGAAGCATACTCCCTTATTCGTATTCCGTGTGATTCGGAGTCCTTATACTATATGGTGTACTCCGATATTCGTATCCTTGTACTGGCCTCTGGCCAATGAGAAGTCAAGAGAGTAAGAGTGAGGACGATTCGATTTGAAATCGATTCCTATTCGTTAAATCTTCGTTTCAAATTCGAAAAGTCTTCGTTCAGAAGGTTTAGATCGAAATCGTTGCTATGGTAGTTGCCAAGGAAGCTGTCCTTTGTTTTTGAGAAAGACGCTTACAACGCTTCTTGAGGTCTACACACAAAAGTTTGAGAAAAGATAATAGTTTTTGGTACATATTCTAAAGATTGGAGATATTTGATTTGTTTTTAAAACTGGAAATAAAGTAGCGCGATGAATGTACTATGGCAATACAATATAAACAGCGCTTGCAGATTTGCGAGATGTTCTATTTTAAGAAATGTAATTTGGTACACATCGAAAACAATTCACAAAAGTAATCGGATAAGTTGAGGTAGTAAGGAAAAATATTATTCGTGAAAAGGAAAAATAACATCGACTCGACAACTTGAAGTGAAAGGTTGTCGTCATTTCCGGACACTTGAAGGGAGTCTGAAATATTATTGAAGTGAATTTATTTAATCACATGACGGTTTTTCGCCAGATTTGTACCCGATTTCAAATGAGGTCGACGACTATATCAGTGAGCAATCATTTTGAAAGATTGCAATAAATATGTTTCAGTGTCAATTATTTTATCAATCGACCGAGCCGACAATTGAAATGTTTTACATTCCTGGCTACCTGAACTTTCGTTTTGTGAATTTTATAAACGCTGCGCGGGACATGGAATGATTCAGTTGAACGTATATGGCATCAGCAGAGGCGCGCAACTTCTAAACAAATAGTAGTTATTGTATGATGCTTAACGTACGGAGATTTATACGTCATTATGCCGCGATGTTGCCGTATTGATTGTAAAGCTACGTGGTTGCTGTGTGCGAATTTTTTCGCGATGATGTTCCCTAAGCGGGAAGAGCAGTAATACAGTATATAGTGCGAGGTCTCGTGAAAATGCACATCTTCGCTGTAAGACTGGCTTGAACGACTTACATCATTACTATGAAAACCTCTCTATTTGTTTATCGTAGTATAGTTTCATAGAATATTCGTAGTATTTTGGCGACCTTGAGTAGTATTTGAGTTGTATTACAGACGTCTGCAAGCCTCTTACATTGGTCGCGCACATCCTTTGTCATGGTACATGCCCTCTTCTGACTTTACCTTATGATCACTAAGTTTGCATTTGTTTTTGATATTATTTAAGTAATATTGTAGTAGTTAATTGATCTACCTGCTTTGTATTTTTCACTGAATTTGGACGTAACTACTGATGACCCCGACAGAACTGTGATGTGAAATGTCTTATTATATTGTTGTGAGTTTGAATTTAAAGGATGTGAAACCGAAGCTGTATTGACGGAATCATATGTAACGTTACTAACCCAGATAGCACATGATATCATACGAATATCCCAATTTGATACTGAATATCCCATTAATATACCTAATATTCTGAGGATATTCTAAGTATATACGCGATATTTCCGGGATATACAGAGGACATCAGCAACCGAATGTTATATTTCATAGATTTTTCGTAGAGTCGACGAATATTCGACTCTTATTTTTTTTTAAAAATGAAGACACTGAACTAACAGTGATTCAATAAATTATTTTCTTAACCGCTTACTTCAAATTAGGAAATATTGCTTTTCTTGGTCTAACGGTTCTTTTACATTTGTTACTATATTTTCTCCATTTTTATAAAGGAAAAACAAACATTAAAAATGTTTCTTTCTCTTCAGAATTTATTCTAAAATTCAAATAAAATATAACATACAATGTTCAACAATTTGTTAAAAAAGCTTACTCACAATAATTTCAATTTACAAAAATAATTCTTACCTTATTATTATAACATAACATTCATATATCGAAAAATTAAAGAGATGTTGGAAAGTCAGAAGGTTAAAAATTTCATTATAATATAAAAAGAGTAATTTTCTGCAATAAAAGGAAAAAAAAAAATTTTTAACTATCGTTGTTTTAGTTCTACGTACCCAACCCAACCACCTTAGAACCATATTACATAAAAATAAAAAAATTTTTTTTTTACCTCCAAAAATTAGTGATTTATCCTCTAAATCTCAATAAAATGTCGCACGTTCATACACACATGTGCGTATTAACTGTCAAAAGTAATAGCAATGTGCCATGTCGTCCGCGTTTTACAAGGAATTTGAAGAAACCTCATTCTAAAAGTGATTATCGAAATTATTTATTAAAAAAGAAAGAAGAAAACTATTTATTTTCTAAAAAAATCAGTTAAAAACATAATATCATTAACCTTTTCTAGAAAATGTTAAGAATTGAAATTTTATTTATTTTTATAAAAAATTTGTTAAAAAAATGTTTTAAAAAAATCTCACTTGAATTACTCTTATTCTCATTAGTTGTCCATAAGTCCATTATATGAATTTTTGTTTCCTTTTTTCACTCTTTAAAATTTCTCACACTATACAACTCGCAGTTCTTAAATGCGACTGATTATTTTCAATATAATACCGACAATGTATAAGTTCGAGGAGTAGTTACTATCTAATATTAAAAATTCGACTCTTATCCTAAATATCCTGTAAAGATACGCGATATTTCTGGAATCTACCGAGGATATCGTCAACAGAATGTTATATTTCGTAGATTTTTCGCAGCTTCGACGAATAATTGACTTTTATCCTAATTAGAATCTTCGAATATTCGGATTTCATCCTAAACATTTTGAAATTACGCGGTATTTCCCGAACATACGGATGACATCTCGTGCGGTTATGGATAATTGACATAGCCTCGGCGTAATATACACACCCCCGCATACGGAATATCTCAATTTGATACTGAGTATCTCATTAATATACCTAATATTCTTAGGATATTCTAAGTATATACGCGATATTTCCGGGATATACAGAGGACATAAACAACAGAATGTTATATTTCGTAGATTTTTCGTAAATTCGACGAATATTCCACTTTCATCCTGAATATCCCGTAAAGATACGCGATATTTCTAGGATGTGCAGAGGATATCGTCAACAGAATGTTATATTTTGTAGATTTGTCGTAGATTCGACAAATATTTGACCTTTATTCTAATTTAGAATCTTGGAATATTCGGATTTCATCCTAAACATTGTGAAAATATGCGATATTTCACGAATGTACGGATGATATCTCGTGCTATTATACACCGTGTTTCTCAACATATTGAACCACGTTTACCAGCAGATAGAGCGTAAAATTCTGAAATGAAAGTTCCTTTGCCGAAAATGTTTTCGAGCTACCGTTTTCAAGTTATTCAGCATTGAAATGACCCAATAGGAAAAGAGCTTTGCGATTATCGCAATGGTAGTATTGTCGGTGCATGTTGAGAATAAATATTTTAAGAAAATGCACATCGTCCATAAACTGCGCAATTGTTTTCTAGCGAAACAGCGGAACGTTCGAAAGAGACTGTCAAAAATATCGATCGGATAATATGTCTAACCTGCCTCTGGTTTTCGGTTTCGAAAGGAAAATTAAAACTTTTGATTCGAATTTGTAACGAATCAAAAAATGATTATTTTACAGGTTAGGCATTCATGTAGAAAATAACGTTTCATATGTTTCGAAACCCTGGAAAATATTTTCTAAATTGTGTAATGAGAATATAAAAGTTAAAGATTTAAAATTAAGGGATCGACAGTTTTTTAAAAAGTACTTCGATTTAAAATCAGAAAGCATGGATTTGTACAAAGTCGTAAGATGCATCTCTTTTTCCTTTTGAAGCCCCTGGGTGGAATTACGCATACAAAGACCACCCTGGAAAAGTCCCTTGTTTTTTTTGTATGAATTGTAATCGGCACAGAACCACTTTTTGGGCTCCAATTTTTCCTTTTTGCAAAATTACATCATCGACTTTAATAATCAACATCAGTCAGAGTTGCACAAGATTAGCCCGTAATTGTTATTAACAAATAGTTCATAAAAATCAATTCTAAAAGACACAGACCCATTTTTGGGCTCCGACTATTTTCTTTTGCAAAACTAAATCATCGACTATAATAATCAACTTCATTTAGAGTTGCAAGCGATTAGCACGTAACTGTTATTAACAAATTATTCATAAAGATCATTTCTCAACTGCACAGAACCACTTTTTGAGCTCCAATTTTTTCTTTTTACAAAATTACATTATCGTCTTTAATAATCAACTTCAGTCAGAGTTGCACGAGATTAGCACGTAATTGAGCTCCTTCATCGTAGAACTCGATCGACGCTCGAACTGCCGAAACGAGTTGGCCTCTGGCCGTTTTCAAATCGAAATTTTAAAAAGACGAAATTTTGATTTGGAAAAATATCGAGGTATTCAGAATGACGAGACGCTTGTTTTTTTCAAAAGAAATTTTTTGATTGGACGAATAGCTTTCACAATAAAAAATAAAAACCACTAAAATCTTTAATCATAAATTTAATTATATTTAAAGATATAAATCGCCATATTTCGTTCAATTATGCCTGAAACAGCTTGCCATTTTTTTTACCTACTCCTGATGGTCAAGCGATGACGTCCGTAATATAAAAATTATACAAAGTTGTTATTTTTAAATATTTTTTAATTGTTAATAACGCTTGATTGGTGACCGCAAACTTATCACTTCGCGGACAAAAAGCATCGAGGGCTCAAAAAGTGGTTCTGTGCCGCTTAGAAATGGATGTTATAAATAATTTGTTAATAACTATTACGTGCTAATCGCGTGCACCTCTGACTGAAGTTGATTATTAAAGACGATAATGTAATTTTGTAAAAAGAAAAAAATTGGAGCTCAAACAGTGGTTATGTGCCGTTTAGACATGATTTTTATAAAGAATCTGTTAATAACAATTACATGCTCATCGCGTGCAACAATGAATGAAGTTGATTATTAAAGTCGATAATTTAATTTTTCAAAAGGAAAAGATTGGAGCTCATACAGTGGTTCTGTGTCGTTTAGTAATGATTTTTATTAACAATTTGTTAATAACAGTTACGCCCTAATCGCGTGCAACTCTAAATGTAGTTATTATTAAAGTCGATGATTTAATCCGGCAATTGGAAAAAATTGGAGCTCAAAAATGGTTCTGTGCCGTTTAGAAATGATTTTTATTAATAATCTGTTAATAACAATTTCGTGCTCATCGCCTGCAACAATGAATGAAGTCGACTATAAAGTCGATAATTCAGTTTTTCGCAAGGAAAAAATTGGAGCTCAAAAAGTGGTTCTGTGCCGTTGAGAAATGATTTTTATGAATAATTTGTTAATAACAATCACGCACGAACCGCGTACAACTCTGAATGAAGTTGATTATTGAAGTCGATGATTTTATCTTGCAATTGGAAAAAATTAGAGCTCTAAAAGTGTATCTGTGCCGCCTAGAAATGGATTTTATGAATAATTTGTTAATAACAATTACGTGCTAATCTCGTGTAACTCTAATGAAGTTAATTATTAAAGTCGATGATTTAATTTTGCAATTGGAAAAAATGGTTCTGTGCCGTTTAGAAATGATTTTTACAAACAATATGTTAATAACAATTACGTGCTAATCTCGTGCAACTCTGACTGAAGTTGATTATTAAAAACGATAATGTAATTTTATAAAAAGAAAAAATTGGAGCTCAAACAGTGGTTATGTGCCGTTTAGAAATTATTTTTATTAATAACTTGTTAATTGGGGAATGCGATGGTTAAGTGGTTAGCATGCTCGCCTCGTAAACTGAACGTTGCTTAGGTCGTAAGTTCGATTTCCCGTCCGGCAACTTTTTCTGATTATTTCCATTGCGGATAATTCAGGAAACCTTGCTGGACGAAGGTACGAATTTGGGACTGCTATCGACATCAGTCTTTAGTTATCAACACCTTGAATGGTTTTTCCGTGGTCGACGCTTCGTCAATATTGTCTCGAATCAAAATAAGACAATGTTTGCGATGCGCCTGCTACGGCACAGGCCGCCGACTAACTCTTGACGGTGTCGATTATGTGTAGTATTTGTGATTGTTTACTTGTTTGTATCGTCCTGTGTGGGATGATGGCTAAGCCTTGCCCGATTAGCCATAAATGGCATAATGTTGGAAAGTAAATCTGACCAATGTAACGTATGTAATAATTTGTTAATAACAATTACGCGCTATCGCGTACAACTTTGAACGAAGTTGATTATTAAAATCAATGATTTAATCTTGCAATTGGAAAAAATGGCAGATCTAAAAGTGGTTCTGTGCCACCTAGAAATGGATTTTATAAATAATTTGTTAATAACAATTACGTGCTAATCGCGTGTAACTCTTATGAAGTTAATTATTAAAATGGATGATTTAATCTTGCAATTGGAAAAAAATGGTTCTGTGCAGTTTAGAAATGATTTTTATAAACAATATGTTAATAACAATTACGTGCTAATCTCGTGCAACTCTGACTGAAGTTGATTATTAAAGACGATAATGTAATTTTGTAAAAAGAAAAAATTGGAGCTCAAAAAGTGGTTTTGTGCAGTTGAGAAATGATCTTTATGAATAATTTGTTAATAACAGTTACGTGCTAATCGCTTGCAACTCTAATTGAAGTTGATTATTATAGTCGATGATTTAGTTTTGCAAAAGAAAAAAATCGGAGCCCAAAAATGGGTCTGTGTAACCGTACATTAAATTAATATTTGATATGAAATTCAATGGACGTTTCTGAAATGTAATGCTTAAGTGCATGAATTTTAAGAATTCTTTCAAGAAATTTCAATTCAGTAATGAAAAATTGATTTATATACATTTTCATGAAAATTAATGTTTATTTTGCATGAAATATAATGGAGTTGTACATGAAATATACTGTAATTTAATATAGAAGGACGTTCAAATTGCATTAAATTTCATGCTTTACTTTAATAAATTTTATTTATTCGTTCGGTTTAAGGGCTCTTTTCCGGCTCTGTAATAATAACAATTCCGGGGAATTTTAATCACTATCAACAGTTTCCTAGAAAATACCAAAGATATTGATTAAGAACTGATCGCGAATCTTCGGAAATAAGTGATTTTTATCAACAGTTTTCAATTAATATCTCTGTTATTTTCTATGATACCATCTATAGTAATTAAAATTGCCCTTACAGACCCCGAATTTCGAAAAATCGTTTCAGTCACTTTTTATTTACGGGTTTTAGTGAAGATTCCTACTTTATCGGTCGAGCACTTTAGAACCCCCTTCACTAATGATTAATTATTTTATGCAAATATTATTCATTACAAAGGCAAGAAATAAACGTAAAACGTGCACATAATATTTGCGTCAAATGCAGAAATTATTTCGGCTGGAACTGAATTATGTACATGTACAATAAAGGCATAAAGTTGAATGGACTTTCATTGTACGTTAGTGCACAGTATTCCAATTTTTATAGGGTGATAATAATTTCTTCGTCATGGAGTAGTCCAGGCAACGAATGGTTTGACTCGGAACAAATTGCAACAGGACCGATTTTTTCGTGATAATTACTAAAAAAATGAGTTAAAAACATATCCAAAATTGCCGAAAATCGGAGTAGGGGAAAGCTGTTTTTTTTTACAAAATATGCCTAATTTTTTTTTAAAACGGCTGTAACTTTTTAACGGCGCATTACAGCGCAAAATATGTCAAACAAAAGTTGTAGGAAGTGAGAAAATCTAGAAAAAATGTAAGAATGATATTTTCTCTATCGATCGCCATTTTTGAGATAATGGCTTGGAAAGTTGCAACTTATTACAATGTTGGTCAAAACGAGCCTTATTATTCTGTTCTTTTGTAAAGTATATATGTAATTTCCGATATATTTTTGACGCTAAAATGCTAACGATCACAATATGATGGCATGCGATAGTGCCTTGAGAGTCCCAAAATTTCTTAACGTGAAATGCATGACGTGTAAAGACTTTGATGATTAATTGAATGGGTTATGAAAACATCGATTCTAGTAAAGTACGAGTCCGACGACTTCGTACAGGGCGGAGAATGTCACGTCAAACATTGATGTTTTATCCACTGCGGTATCCGGCGTAGGTTTTTCCCACAAAGGTGGTTTTTTAAAATTATGTAAAAGGCCCTTCAAAATGGTGACGATCTCGATAAAATTATTTGTAATTCGAATATTATAATATCGATATATAGAACGTCGTAATTATATTAATATAGACGTTGCAGTCTATTTAAATGTTCGAGAAATTGAAAATTCGAACTAAGATGTGAAAAAGTGATGATCAGGTTTTTCAGAACGTCTCTATATAAACTAACTAAAATAGTTCTATTTTTATTCGGACGATCAAATTGCGCGTTTTCTTAGAAACCCTTCCACCAATAGTTAACAGGAAACGAATAAAATTTTTCAATAAAGACTTTTTTTAATTCATCATACGATTCGAATACCTTCTCTCCCTATTCATTACGAAAGTCGCGTTACACTATGTAATGCATGTTCATGGTTGATCATGCTGTGCCCTCTATCAGAGATATCTAAAGAAAAAGAAAAAAAAGGAATTTTCGCAAAGGAGGTTGCGCAAATAAATCTTGCTTTCTGACGCCAATGCGCTCTGTTTAGTCGAAACATACGAATGGCTCCCGTCGTTCCTGTGTGGCTCTTCTATTTATATTCAACATTTCTCGCTATCCTATCCATATCATATCATTCCTCGAGTCTCGTAACACCAATTTGCACGCTTCGCGATGAGCTTATGCAAGCGTTTTTAAGCGTATGCGTGACGGAGAAATGTATGTGATATTAAAACCGGCCCTTTTGTTGTTGCATCAACAACGCAATTAATTATGTTTTGAAAAATGTATAAAAGCGTACGGTTTCAGCTTCGAAATATCGCATTTTAACATTAATATTCGACATATTAGATTTCCGAGTTTTAATTTTTGCAAATCTGATTCAAGATTCGTGATCCCTAACCCCTAAAATAAGTCTAAATTAATATTTTATCATTTTTTATAAAATGTAAGAT
Source organism: Trichopria drosophilae (assembly GCA_030407085.1). Lineage (NCBI taxonomy): Eukaryota > Metazoa > Arthropoda > Insecta > Hymenoptera > Diapriidae > Trichopria > Trichopria drosophilae. Next base: position 105,341,034 of record CM059583.1, on the reverse strand, counting down.
AAACAATTTATCACGATCAAAAGAACTTACCGGCTAACGGCACTGTAGCAACTGTGGTTGAAACGAGCAGCTGTAGGATATATACCTATTCCTATATATATTATTTTGCAGTTCCGAAACCCGTTCTTCTTGACTCTAATCTCGAAAATTTCATGCGCATTGAACTGCAGTACTTGCAAATTCCTTAAGATCAACGACCCGATGATAACAAATTGCTGATTTTCGTCGATTCCAGTAACACCTGGAATAAGATAATTAATAACCAGCAGATGAATTATATACTCAACAGCACTTCGTAGATTGCTGGGATGCATTTCATAAATAACTAACTTATTTTCATTTCTTAAGTGTGATTTGGTCTAATAAATAAGTTTAAGAATTTTGTTAGAAGTGACTGTGATCAACGTGAAACGTGCAACAAATTGAACGTATTCCTTTTAAAACCCGAACTAATTCCAAGATACAGACGATATAAAATGTATACATATACGGTGATGGGAAAAAGTTCCGGAACGGTTAAATATCTCAGCGGGAGTGCATTTTCGGGGAAAATGTTTCAGACAAAAGTTTAAGGATTTTCACCTGGCTATTTAATGGAACCTGTGAAATTGACTATGAACATGATCTTCGAGGTTATTGCAAGGTCAAGTTTGTTTTTTTAAATGGGAAACCCTATTTTTTTCATGGATTCTGAAAGAGCGGGAAATTTTACGTCCGAATATGATATAATCGATTTTTCCGGCAACCAGTGAATTTGACTTTATTCATGACCTTGAAGGTCATTTCAAGGTCAAGTTCAATTTTTCTACGTTCAGGACATAACCTTGAATATACCTTGAAGTCAGAGTCAAATATAATACACTCAATGATATCTCGACGATGAATTGGGAAACATTATTTGTAGAGCGGAAAGCCTTGCGTTATAACTTACCATACCCTTTAATTTAATGTCAAGGTCATTTCAAGGTGAATGTTCGAAAATTTCAAGTGTAGCAATAGCGAGGTTTTAACTGCAATTACAAACATCCTATAATATATATGTATTCAGTCTTTTCCGAAAATACCGTCGGCATTAGCATTACCCGAGATGTACCGCGTGCAGGTTGCACGATCGGGTTCACATCTCCTCGAGGTGCTTTGTTCAGGTGGTGTTACTTGCCGTCACATATGTGTGTGTAAATACTTTCCGCAACATTTTCGGTGTGTTTGAATTAGAAACCCCAAGAAAGTGCTGGCAGGACTTTTGTGAGGAGGTGGACCGTGACGCCTGAGGTCGACCGTCATGCACAAGATCAATCCCAGGGGACCCAACGCACCATCTTGTTCATCCTTCCTTGAAAAAGTCGACGGCCATCTATTTCCAGAACAACGGAAACGGCCGATCGGCACTGGTATGATGGCAATCGCAGGTGTAGCCGAGCCGCTAGGCGTTGTCGAAGCCGAACTAAAGATGGCTGCTAAGAAGATTTCCATTCGTAAGGACCCAGGAATGGATGGGGTACCTGGTATGGCAGTGAAGCTCGCAGCGCTGAATGTCCCGACCATCTTCACATCGACATTCAGCGCTTTTCTGAAGAAAGGACGCTCCCCGGCGCAGTGGAAGGAACAGAGATTGGTGCTTCTGTCCAAGGGAAACAAACCCCCGGGCGATCCATCCTCGTTCCGACCTCTCTGCATGCTGGACATCGCTGGAAAGCTTTATGAGAGGGTTATCTGTGCCAGAATAGAAGCACCCATCGAAGATGCGGGAGGTCCTTCCGACCACCAGTTCGGCTTTCGGATGCCGGCTCAACCATCGACGCAATCGGCCGAGTGAAGGCAATAGCCACGAATGCCATCACTGGCAACCGAAACACCAGGTGCATGTGTGCCATCATTGCTCTCGATATTCGGAACGCTTTCAACACGGCCAGATGGGATTGCATCATGCAGGCACTCGAAGATCTGAGGGTGCCGCTCTACCTAAGAGAAGCCATCTCAAGCTACCTAACAGACCGGACGCTATATTATGACACCGATGATGGCAGGCACTCATACAACACCACAGGGCTCGGTTCTGGGACCCTTGCTCTGGAATGTCTTATATGCCGGACTGCTTAGACAGTCACTTCCAGGCGGGGTGTCCATGATAGCTTTCGTAGACAACCTTGCACTAATCGTCGTCACGAAGACCATCGACGAGGTGCAATTTAGCGGAGATGAAGTTATCGCGGTAGTAGCTAGGTGGTTGAGCAAACATGATTTAAATCTGGTGGCAGAGAAAATAGAGGCGGTGCTCATCTCTCGAGCGAAAAAAGGTCGTACGTCACCTTAACGGTGGAAGATACGCAGATCAGGACGGTGGACACTATTAAACCTTGGGGCAACACCTGGCGAATGCAAGCGCAAAGGCTTCCAAAGTGGCCCGTACGCTCTCCAAGCATCAGGCCCAATATTGGGGAGGGGGGGGGAGGCCGAAGCAACCGCGACGGTCCCTCCTCTCATCGGTAGTAAGCTCCGTTACCCTCTACGGGGCACCGATCTGGGCTGAGGCCATGAGCACCCATAAGAGCTACGGGGCATCTTGCCGGCTACAGGACAGTCACCCTCAGAGTGGCTCGAGCCTACCGGACTGTATAAGATACCAAGTCGGCGTGATGGTCGTGCGGGCTAAGGCGCCAGTCTTAGTCCGCCGAACTGAACGTCGCGAAGGTCCCGAGTTCGAATCCCCGTCCGTGCAATTTTCTCTGCTTATGTCGAGTGTGGAATAACCGGGGAACTTTGCTGGACGAAGGTACGAATTTGGGACCGCTGCCCACCCCCGTCGGCAGTTATCGGTACCGTCAGCGTCTTATCCGCGGTCGGTACGTCGTGTGTCTTATCTCGGATAAAGATGGGATAAGCCCCGCGTCGTACTCGCTAAGGCACAGACCGCCGAATCTGCTGGAGGTACCGATATTTGGGTAGGGGGGACTGGCTCTGGGTGGGTATTGTATTGTATCTGCCTATAGTTTTGTCATGTACCGTCTTTGTCCTGTACCTCTCCACCCGAGAGCCGACCCGCAAGCCGACGATTAAATGTCATTAACGCGGGGGAAAATAACCAGTCCTTTATGCTTTTTTTATCGGACACTGCTCTATCGGTGGTCGCGAGACTTCCTTCCATAGATCTTTTAGCAACCGACAGAGCCGCACAACATTAAGAAGGCAGGGGCACAAGGCAGAACATCGCCGACCAGGAGCGGAACCAGTGTAGATGGTCCATGAGGACCATAGAAAAGTGGCAAAAAAGATGGGATTCAGCGGATTCGGGGCGGTGTACCCACTGCGTCATCCCAGATGTAGCAAAGTGGACGGGCAGACAATATGGATACACCACCTTTCATCTCACCCAGGTGCTCACCTGGCACGGCTGCTTTCGCAGCTACTTACATCGGTTCCGCATTTACCAAAGCGCGGAGTGCCCGGCATGCCCTGGTGTCGACGAAGATATAGCCCATGTCCTCTTCCACTGTCCGAGATTTGCAGCGGAACGGAAACGATTCCGGATCTCGGGAGGAGGACCACTAACACCTGAGGGCTTTGGGGAATGTCTGCTCGCCTCACAGGAGGGATGGGACGCAGTGGTCACCATCGCCACCTCCATCATCGATAGGCTGAATGCCATCAGAAGAGAAGAAGAAGGAAGAGGCAACAACATCGCCCAGACCTGAAGAGCCAAAACATCGGCGGAGGGCCTTCTGAGGCATAGACTGCCCCCTTCGTAGTAATGCCTTCCGGCGGTTTCCGAGGGGGGAATCACAGTCTAAGCGGATGTGGTTTTAGCTGGTGCGAGCCCCGCACTCTTGCTGGCGCCGGCCGGCAGGGATGGCTGGTAGAGCTTTCCATCGTCGCTTCGGAAAACACACACACACACACAAACACACACACACACGCACACGCACACGCACATGCGTACCCTCCCTGTACGCAACACCCTTCATAAGGCTTCGCAGCCGTTTGAGGAAACGGAAGGTGCAAAAACTGAAGGAAGCGTTGTGCTTAGCCATTGCTGAGCGCGGATGCAATTATAATGGTTGTCGGCAGGTGTTGGTTCAAGCCAAAATTGCAACAGTAGCAATTGCAGGCTCAGACTTGCGTTTGGTCCAGGCGTGCTATATCGCTTCCAACAAATAAAGTGCAGTTTGTCCCTTTGTAACACTGTATTTCTCTTAATTAATTAATAACTCTGTACATAATTTATCAATAAACTAAATTTAATTAGCGGAGACTGGGTTTCAAAGTCCGGATCATCGAAATGATAGACACACGTGAGATCGGATAAACTGTGCTTCGCAGAATCTCAAAACTATATGCTGTCGCGGTCACTACAAAGAATTCGGCTCAGGATAGGCGCGTTTAGAGTTCGGATTGCTGATATTCACGGAGATTATCAGAAAACCTGAAATCGGTAGCGGAGATCGTTGACAAGCGTGGGTATTGCGAGACATTCTCCGGAAATCTGGTCGGGCTTACTGTAATATTTTTTAATAATTTGGCGGCGTCGCCATCTAGACAAGACTTTAGATAATAAAGCCTTTGAAAAGAATTAAACCCGAGATGGTCTAAGATGATTGCTTGGAAATGGTCTCGGAATTCAATTCAGTTGGTAAATTCACCCGAAAACCGAGGTAATTTTAGGGTCGGTACTTGCGTACGTCGATGAACATCTTCGTTGCCCGGAACTGCTGGAGCAGGGTCAGCAGCAGATGAAGTATTGATGATCGTGGATAAGCCGACGTGTGTGGAGAAGTACAGATCTTCTGCCTTGCCCAAAAAGTCATCCGTGAAATGTTCATGGTTGCCGCAGGAAGACAATGATTCAAAAGTAGACATGGTTTCATATCTATTTTCCATGTCGCTTCAATGTGACCGCGACGCGTGCGTGCCTCGTGAGCTGTTATGCCGGGTTTCTGGAGCGCCGCAAGTGCACGTTTGGTCGTCTGCAGTGCCTTTGACAGCAGACTCACGAGTTGTATAAACTCGTGATAGTCATCGTGAACTTGTTGGCCTCGACTCTTTGACATTTTGACGGTGAGTAAATAAACCTCGTTTATAATACCGCGTTAATTAATTGAAATCTTATTTTAAACAACCATTAAATTCCATCAATTATTTGAGTGAAATTAATTACGCTTCAAGTAATGCGTATGATCGGTCTCGATACTGCTGTCGCGAAGAGCGCTTCGAGACTGCGAGCTTGTTGGCACCGAGAGCGGGGCGCGCGAGGCGGGTGCGTAGCCAGCGGCCAATAGTGCCGAGGCAGGGTGTGGTTAAGCTGTGCTTAGCACTCGATCGTGACCGATTCGGGCCGATGCTTGGCGTAGAAGGAGAGGGACGATCTCTCCTCCTGCTGACATCACAGAGAATGACGTAGTGAGCGCGCGCGACAGATTTGCGCGTGGAATCAAATTTGAATCCGACAATGACCGAAGACGACCGAATCGCGGGTGGGTGGCCGTCGTAACCGAAGCCACCCGCCGTGACGTCACGTCCTAAACGTGCTCCGAACTGAACTTTCGGGCACAATCGGCGAGAGATGAAAACGCCCGAATAGCAAATTGCTAATGAGGTCGAGTTCGCGCACTAATAAGCGCGCGACAAATATTTGTATTTGAATTTATGCGACTCCGCTCCCGAATCATTCCTGTCCAGAAAGAAAGGGACCTTTTAATGTCGAAAATTTATCTCTAGGCTGTCTTTAAATAATCTTTGATTTGTCTTTTAGAGTCCACTGGTGAATCAAGTTGCAGCACTTTTCTTACGAGGACTTCATAGATCCTGGCTGGATCGTCAAATGTTGGTTCAAGCCGAAATTGCAACAGTAACAATTGCAGACTCAGACTTGCGTTTGGTCCAGGCGTGCGATGCCGTTTCCAACAACTAAAGTACAGTTTGTCCCTTTGTAACACTGTATTTCTCTTAATTAATTAATAACTCTGTACATAATTTAACAATAAACTTAACTGTAATTAGCGGAGACTGGGTCTCAAAGTCCGGATCATCGATATGATAGGCACACGTGAGATCGGATAAACTATGCTTTGTAGAATCTCAAAACTATATGCCATCGCGGTTACTACAAAGAATTTGGCTCAGGATAGGCGCGTTTAGCGTGCGGATTGCTGATATTTGCGGAGATTATCAGAAAACTCGAAATCGGTAGCGGAGATCGGTGACAAGCGTGCGTATTGCGAGCCATTCACCGGAAATCTGGTCGGGCTTCCCGGAACTCCCGCAGGACCGACGGGATCAGCGGTCCAAATTCGCATCTGAATTCCTGGAAAGCCGCGAGATTTAAAACAATAAAGCGAATTACGAAATCGGAGTCGGTAACGTGAGGTATAGATAGCGCGCACAGTAGTGGCTAGCGCAGAGATGGCGCGAAGAGTATCTCTGGCGGAGTTCGACTCGCGACGCTGGTATGGCACAATGAATACGTTAACAGCAGGTAAATAACATCTCATTATGTAATTCTCTTCATTCCTCCTCTTACTGTAGTCCTCACCATCGTGCGTCACAACATTCACCAATTAACCTAACATTTCATATAAATTACCCGGCAAGTAATCCAATAATCGTCACTGAAAAAAAACCACATTCCAGCTCTCACTACCACCACCATCCATACCAACATTACCTTCCCCGCCAACATTACTGTTACCACCACCATCACCCACAACATTACCCGCACCACCTCTATCATCTCTACCGCCACCATGACCATCGCTTCTACCACCACACCCATCACCCAGAACAATATTACAAATACTAGCACCCAAGAAACCCCCTTCACCATATCCTCATACCTCATCGATATTAATACCCATGACATTACCCCCATCACCTCTACAACCTCCAACAATCCGAAACTTGTGCGTCTAATGTAGTATTGTAAATACCACATATTGTATATTGTAATTACCTTATCTATAAATTGTAGAAATGTTTATTGTTACTCCGATCTGTCTCTTACTCCGTTCTCACTATCTTACTTCATCTCGCTATGTATAGGACAAAGGACAGGAAATTTTCCCCCGCGGTAATGACGAATATGTCTGTTTGCGGGTCGGCTCTCGGGTGGAGAGGTACAGGACAGAGACAGACTGTACAAGACAGAACTATAGGCACACACAACACCCACCCAGAGCCAGTCCCCCCTACCCCAATATCGGTACCAACAGCAGATTCGACGGTCTGTGCCTTAACGAATACGACGCGGGGCTTATCCCATCTTTATCCGAGATAAGACCCACGACGTACCGACCGCGGATAAGACGCTGACGGTACCGATAACTGCCGACGGGGGTCGGCAGCGGTCCCAAATTCGTACCTTCGCCCAGCAAGGTTCCCCGGTTATTCCACACTGGACATAAGCAGAGAAAATTGCAGGACGGGGATTCGAACTCGGGCCCTTCGCGACGTTCAGTTCGGGCGGACTAAGACTGACGCCTTTGCCCGCACGACCATCACGACGACTCGCTATGTATAATGCGCTTATATTTTACTCACTATTATTTAAATTTAGCTATGTTAAATAAGTTTGTATCATATTATATTATATGTATTATCTAATTCTGATTGGCCAAAGAGGTTCTCCTCAAACCATAATAAAAACCAACCAACCAACACCAACATCATCGCCTCTATCACCGCCACCACCACCATCATCACCAAGGAACCCCCTCCACCATATTCCTACAGCTCATTTACATTTTTAATGAAATTAATTCCAGATTTCAAATAGGTATTTTTGACAGTGATTATATGAAACTTTTGCGAACCCGTTTTTTAAACTATATAAATTATTTATTTATGTATTTTTATGTATTTATTTAACGGTTCTGTAACTAAAGTTTACGGTTCCATTATTTGCTGTTTCGTTAATATAAATCATAGATCGAAATGTTTTATTTTTTGTTTGTTGAAATGCAAGAGTTTGTTTGAACTGTCATCGTTTCATGAAGAATATTTTACAGGGAAACCATACTATACCGCCCGACGGTAATTCTTGCTATACCGTCCGAGGTTGACGCAGATGAAGGCGAGTCCATATCGTTTTAAGTTACTAGATTGAAGTTCAACTTAAAAATGAGTATTCCTATTCCACATATCTTGAGTAAAATAGGAAAGAAGACACACACACAAACATCCATACAGACAGATAATTCGTATTATATAAATAAAAAGTATATTCTTTATTGTAATGTACAGATAATTTATTTGTCAATTTCATCGAAATTTTCCTTTTGACTTGCATTCGTTGCTTTTACCAACCATGCTTTTAACGCTAGAGAATTATGGACAGCACAAACTGGTTTAACATTGGTACAAAGTGGGTGATTGATACATCCTGAAAACACAACTTGATCGCGAAGTATTTTCAGTGATGGGCAGGACGACTCAACGTTGCATACACTCTGTATATTTAGAAGCTGTATCAACCATCTTCTTTTTTCTTCTTCCTTTACATAAATTCTTCAACAGTTCGAAATTTCAATCTCTCCAATCCTTTATGATAAGGAATTTCGCCCGATGTCCATGGAATGCCATGGCAGCATTTTTCCATCTACCTTATTGTGTCTTGATACTTTTCTGGTAAAGCAAATGATGCGTTTGGAGGTTTAAAGTGATATATTGATGGTGGAATATTTTCTCCAAGTACATATGCAGCAATTATAAATAAAGTTGTTGGAACTGTCTTTAAAGCCCTGAACGTTGACTACGAGGTCTGCCATCTCGAAATGTATTGATGTAATAGCGGTGGTGTTTTTATAGCAACGAATTTCTCCCCACCGAAAATGATTTTAACGATGTTTTCAATCCTAATCAATCAACAAATTTTTCTCCCTACCACTTTTTTCAAGCGTTGTAAATATAAGGAGCCGTAAACTCGGCTTTCTCATTATTTTGTTCCCGATAGTAACGATCACTGATTGTTAGAATATTTTTACATTTATCATGGCTACTAATGAATTATGCAAAGAAGCTGTAAGGACTGTGCAGGAGGACTTATGCAAAGTGGCAATGTTAATGATGATGCGTATATTCAGAAATGGGCAGATACAATTATTGATAAGTATATTAATATGTATTCAAGTGCATTAAGAATAGTAAATTTAAATGTACATGAAAGACGAAGAATTACCAAAAGTTCATAAGGAGAACTATCCATTACGACCTATTATTTCTTCTATTGGTACACTCACTTATTTTATTTACAAATATCTACCCTCTATTTTAATTAAACTTAAGAAACCACTATGTTATATAAAAAATAGTCTTGAGCTAAAAAAGAAATTAAGCAATGTTATCATTCCGCATAATTATAAATTAATTTCTCTTGATGTTACCTCACTTTTTACTAATGTTCCTAAAGAACTCGTCATAGAGGGTATTGAACGCATATACATCCAAATAACTTAATTATCCACCATACATCTTAACAACTTTATAAATATGATCACTTTTTTAATGAACAATACCTATTTTGTCTTTAATGGTAAATTCTATCGACAAACTTTCGGTTCACCGATGGGTTCTCCTATTTCTCCTCTATTGGCGGATATTGTAATGGATGACCTGGAGAGTTTTTGCCTAAAAATATTATCTTTCACCCCGCTATTTTACTTCAGGCATGAAGTACAAGAAGAACAACGTCACGATATTATCACCTGCATCGCGGAGAAATAGTTGCCACATATCGAATACTAATACTAATACCAATAATCAAGTTCCAAAAAAATGTATACTTTTGTCTTCATACTATTTACAAGTTTTTTTTGAGAAATTAAGGGGGAGTAACACCTTTGCGGCTTTATTAGCTATTAGCTATTAGCTATTAGCTAATAAAGCTTTATTAGCTTTATAGATTACGGCGAAAATTTCTTATTGGCTTAAATGATACATTAAGGTGTCTGGAATATGATCCCATTAACGCCTAAGCGATCTTGAATTTATTTCATGTCGAAAACAGCTACGCTTGTGTGCTACCTTTAGCGCTGGAAAAGGGCTGACTGAGCTCGCTGCCTTTCTGTTGTGTTTGTCAAGTATTTCAGGTTTCCTAGTAGTTCGGGATAGTATGTTAGATGTCGCTTATGATTATTTCCCCAGAAATACGCATTATTTCAGTAGTATATACCTTTCAGCGGGTATACCCAAACTAACAACGAGAGCTTTAACTCTGTGCTGTGGTCCATAGCGCCGAAAGGGGTCCACAGCAGCAGGGCAATCGTCGATATTGCTGCAAATATTTGTTATATTATTTTATAAAAGTGATGTATTAATTATTAATAAAACTATGTTCAATTGTCTTAGTTCTGATGATGACGTCAATTGAACATCGAAACGTCAACGAACATTAAATGAATGTTCTGATTTAATTCTCTACCTGACACGGAATGATCGAAAAATATTACTCCTTTCGGGCTTGAAATACCACCGTGTGATTAAAATATTCTTCTTATTCTATTATTCAAATTGAAAATGTTCGCATTAAGCATGATGCGTTAAAAGTTTACACAATACTAGCAGCGGAGTACACCAAAATTACAGATGATATTGAAATCAATGATATTAAATATTTTCAAACTAAAAGTGCAGGTAAAAATATCCTATTATCTAATTTAGTAATATCCAATACTCATATTTTCGCTTGCCATATTGGAACCGTCATTTTAAATATTTAAAATTTGAAAGCAAATTCATATTTAGTGACTCTGATAACCTCCGAATAATAAATTTCAGCCATTTATCATGTAAAGAAAAATACAAGCCTGAAAAGGTTAAAAGTTTTCATGTAATATCAATTCTGTTTCGAAATTGATTTACTATACTGGATCCGCTATTTTGAATTACAAAAGTAAATTCGCATTCATCGGCCCTGAAAATTCCCAGATAATAATTTTTGTAAATTATGAAAATGAATTGGATGAATTGTGTGAAACGAATCTTCATAGAATCGTCCAAACATAAATTATACGTCACTTTATTAGTCAATTTTATTAAAAAAAATCATAGATCGGAATCGTGAGGTGCTGAAATAATAAGTTATAATTATCTTTGGTCATTCAATTAAAAACTATATTTAAAACTTTGAATTTTATATTATAATTGAACTTGTCATAAAAAACAATTATTTACACACATACCAACATACTCAAAGTCCAACGCGAATATAAATAAAATAAGAGTCACCAAAATAAAAACGTCATCAAGTCGTTGGTAAGTCGTGTGAGTCAATATATATAAAAAATCAGTCCTATCGTCAACGACGGAATAAATTACGCGGAATAACTTAGACATTAACGCGGACACCCATTCAATACATACACTCACACATACATACATACATCTATACATCAATACACATAAATAAGTTAGGGCGTTACACAATTATACACATATTCCTTTTTTATTTAACATATTCCTTTTGTCTTCTTTCTTGTTCCGGCGTCGTTCATCTTGTTTGGATTTCAGGTCATCCATCCGCCTAAATGTTTCTTGGTTTCGGCTGCTGTCACTTCGTGAATCAATTGTGATGTCGCACTCCCTCGCGACTACGAGGGAGAGGACCAGCAGCCTCGTGTAACGTTGACGAATGGAGTTCCGTCGTCGATCTTTAATATATACTCCTGGTCAATTCTGAATCCTCGCCGTCTCCATTGGTATTTTTGAATGTGATGCTGGCTGTTGAATTGCGTGGGCCTACTTTATTATCCGGAGCAGCCAGGGGCTCCGGATCGTCGTCGAGGCAGCGAGTCGTCACCAGGAGTTCGTGAAGAAGAGAGCTTGAAGGATACTTATCAGGTCTTATAATACCTCGGTAAGTATCCCTATGTCCAGTTATGTCGCCGAGTTCCTTTTTTCCTAAGAATCGGGACGGGAACTGTCAAACATTTGAATGTCATTTTTGACAGCCCGCCCCTCATTAGAATTTGGAGCGCATGCGCCCCATTGCGGCGACACATGCGGCTCCAAGTTTGGAACTCGGCCCGTTGTTTCCCACTCTGATTCTGCGCGGCCAGGGCGCCGTTGCCCTTCTTCTGCGCATGTAAAGGCGCAACAGCGCCAGCGCCTCGTCATTGCGCGCAGGTCTCTGGATGCGCGCGCTGATCATACGTGAGCATGGGACCAAAATGGCCTACCAGCCGGCAAAAGCGCGCATCGCGTCCGTAGTATTTCCTTCTTTTTTCATAAGCATGTCGATATAAAACAAATATCGTAACGGCCCTCTTCCTCTCCGTCGCTCTTTCTCTTCCGCGCGCGGTCGAGTCAAATGGCTCGTCACATGTGCAAACTGCAACGTGAATGATATATTGAATCCGCCATTTTGAACTCTTAAAATCTAAGGCCAGACTCGTAATCAGCGACCCCAAAAACCCCCTGAGTAAATGGTTTAAGCCGATTCGATTCATTTTTTGACTTTTTTCCCGCCATATTGAATCCGCCATTTTGAATTCATAAAATGTAAAGCCAGATGCGTAATCTGCGACCTGAAAAACATATGAATGAATTGTCTTCTTTTGTAACTTGATATACATTTATTACATCATTAAGAATATTTGTGCATAATTTATGGTAATCATAATATATGGTTTGTAGAGGCCGTTAAAGGTTAGAAATCAGCACTTTTTTCATTCTAGGGCTTCCGTATCGAAAACAGTGCAAGATACGACAAAAAAGCACTAAACCTTTTTTGTAGAACACGAAATTTCCTAGAAAAAATTCAGTGAGGGCCCTAGTCTAAAATTAAAGTGTTAGTCACGAATACCACGGGAATTTTACCTTACCAAGTAAACAAAGCCCGTTTGAAAACGACAATGATTTTTGCTACAACTTTTAACGTTGCTCATGACTAAAGTATTAACTTTACACTGAGGTCCTCACTTACTTTTTTATAGAAAATTTCGCGCTCTAGAACACCACCTTTCTAGATAGCAGCTGCATCGAGATTCGAGCAATAGCTTTTTTCTCTCCACGTAGACCGGATAAGAAATTCACATTTCGCAATAGCGCTCTCCACATTTCATGTGCTTTTCACAGTTGTAGGTGGGAGTTCCAGTATTTTTGAAATATTGTTTAGTGAAAAATTAAAAATGCGTGATATTGTAGAACGAAAAAAATGTAATTCGGATTAAAATAATAATAATAATAATAATAATAATAATAATAATGCTAAAAAGGGGCCCAAAGAGAATGATGCGTAACACAATGTGGCAATGCAAAAAGCTGCATCTTAGCCTATCTTCCCAAATGGCCTACTCTCACCTCCACGTGTGCTTATTAAAAGCCGGTGGGCCCTGGACTCTTAGCAACCTTGCCAGAGATTGGGTAACCAACCCCAGTGGATGGCGAGGTAAGAGACAAACCAGAGAGGCATAACAACGGGGGGTAGGGCTAACCACCCTACTCCCTGTACTTGCGGTTACTCATAGAATAACGCGCAGGGCTCCTGACCATCGGGCTGCTTCGGATGCAGCCCAGTCCCGAGGTGGAGGAGCCGAAACAGGTGTCCCGGGACAACAACGCACGAATGCCCACGGACGATTTCAGTGGACAGAGGATCTCAGGCAAGATCTTATGCGCTGCTACGAGGAGAGCTGTCCGCAACAGAGAGGCTACATGGCGCGAATGCATAGTCGGTTTGCAGTAATGCATCCCGAACTGGCAGATCGCTTTTCTCAACAACAACTAAGAGATTATGTGGCCTATCTGAGGCGGACGGGTTTCGTTGTTCCCAGCTGTCAACCGGTACCGGATGTGCGGGCAATAACAACTGAGCCCGTACGCGGTACTGGGAGAGATGCTCCACATTACGAAAGCACGACACTCGTATTTAGGCAAAATTTGACAACAAAAATTTTGCCTAAACAACGAGAATTAGACAGAGCAAATAGCCTACTTCTGGATGCTCTTCCAGATGACTGCGACCTGTGGCAAGTCAATTGTGCCGTTTACGAGGCTGCAAGTGATCTGGTGACTCCTCGAAATCTGACACAGATATCGGGGAGTCGGCAGATTACAAAACGCATGTCTCAATTGAAAGGCAAGATTCGACTGACACGGAAGCTCGCATCCCGAGTTCAGTGTGTGATCGACTATTTAACATCTGGCCGTTCATTTACGGCAAAAGTCAAGAAGTTCGCACAACAACTGCGGACGTACTATCACACACTGAACAAGCTGAAGTTGCTCAACATCAAGCAACGTTTGGCGGATAAAATTCGGGTTTTGGCGGATGCCAAAAAGAGGCTGCAAAGACGGGAGGATGGAATTCGACAAAATGCAATATTTTGGACGAATCCTTCCAACCTCTTCAAACATCGTATCGCAGCCTCAAGCGAGTTTCCGTCGATGGCCGCAGTTGAGGAATTCTGGGGGAGCATCTACGAGAGAACATCTAGGCTTAATGCAGACACTCCAGGTATTGAAATCTTCACCGAATTGTGCGACGAAGTCACACAACAAAGTGAAGATTGCCCACCCGTCAGTGCTTTAGAGGTGAAAAATGCCATCACAGGGGCGATGAATTTCTCCTCGCCGGGCTGGGATGGAATTAACAACTATTGGTGGAAGAAGTTCACTTCTGTCCATCAACACCTAGCCCGAATATTCACCTCTTACATAAATGGAGACCAACCCATTCCGCACTGGCTGGTGGAGGGTCGAACGACACTGATCCCAAAATCGGGAGACTTGTCCGATCCGAAAAAACCATAGACCGATCACGTGTCTCAATACGTTATACAAATTGTTCACTAACATCTTGAACGAACGTATTGAGAAATCCGTGAAACCGGTGTGGCAACGGATAGTAGAACAACGAGGCTGCAAAATGGGTGTATCCGGCTGCAAGGACAACTTGCTTATCGACAGGTGTGTTTGTCAGGACGCAGTCCAGTACAAGCGTATCCTGTCGATAGCCTGGCTGGATTTCATGAAGGCGTATGACTCAACATCGCACGAGCTTTTAAGCTTGTTGCTCAAACGCCTTCATGTCCACCCAAACATAGTGAGAATTGTAGAAGACCTGATGCCTCTTTGGAAAACACGCTTTGTCATCACATCGGGCAAGCGTCGAACCATGTCTAGACTAGTTCAATTCCAAAGAGGTGTCTATCAGGGAGATTCTCTGAGTCCTCTGCTCTTCTGCATCTCAGTATTGCCTCTATCCGTTGCTCTCCGGAAATCTCAAGGGTACATGTGTGGACCGCCTGGTGAACGTGTACATAATCCCATCTTTTCTATATGGATGATCTTAAATTATACGCATCAGGCGAAGATCAATTACATCGATCTCTGAACATCGCCATCACATACTCGAGAGATATCGGTATGGAATTCGGATTGGACAAGTGTGCAGTCGTTCATTTGCACAGAGGAAGGTCAGGCTCCCATAACAACGATATGGAGCTCGTCAACGGAAATGTCATCCGCCACCTTAGCGCCGAAGAAGTCTACACATACCTGGGCGTACCTCAAAGGCATGTCCAGGATGTGCAGGCTGCTAAAACCACCATCAATAAGAAATATCGGCGCATTCTCCGTCAGATCTGGTCATCAGAATTGACTGGGAGAAATAAGGTGGCAGCCACGAATATGTTGGCCGTATCACCAGTGCTCTATTCTTATGGAGCACTGAAGTGGAACGTTGACGAGCTAAGGGATCTTGATTGAAGCACACGGAAGATGATTTGTATGCAACGCAGTTTGCATCCAAGATCTTCCGTGGAACGACTGTATTTGCCCCGAAATATGGGAGGTCGTGGCCTTTTAAGCCTGGAGTGTATGCATGACCGATTGGTCCTCGAAACAGCTTGCGACGTGATTAATCGAACGGAGGATCCCCTGATGATGCTAGTACATCAGCATGAAATTCAGGGGAAAGGGGCGTTTTTGTACAACGCGGCGGAACGAGCCGCGCGAAACCTCGGTCTGGTTTTCAACGTGGGACGTAGTGGTGCACAGGAGGCTGAATCAGTCATCAATCTGTGCCCAGTGCGTCTCAGGGCTAACATACGGAAGGAACAACTCCGTATGTTGGAGGGAAGGCATATCGACAAGCCTTTGCATGGACAATTCTTTCGAAATGTCCAACAACTTGGCTTGTCGGCAGAGATGACCTTCTCCTTCTTAAGATCAGCCGGCTTGAAATCCGAGACCGAGGGTTTTATCTTCGCGTGCCAGGATGGGGTCATCAATACCTTAGCGTATCGCCAGAACATCTTACACCAGGCGGTACAGAGTACGCTTTGTAGACTGTGTAGATGTCATGCTAAGACACTAAAGCATCTTTTGGCAGCATGCCCAATGTATGCAGTTTCAGCATACATCGAACGTCACAATGCGGCTCTTCGAGTGCTGTATTACCATCTTCGCAGCACTTATGGTATTGATGCAACCCCAGTTTTGCCGTACGTCCCCACTGATATTGAATCCGTTGTCGGGAATGAGTCGTGCCGAATATACTGGAATTACTCATTCCCGACGAGCAGGCAAATATCAGCCAATAAGCCTGACATCGTCCTTGTTGACTTCGATGACAAATCCATCTTCGTCATCGAGTTTTCTGCACCAGCAGAAACAAATATAGTCAGCAAAGAGGACGAAAAACGGATGAAATATCAGGAACTCCTGTTCGAGATTCGCAAGCTGTGTCGAGGGTTCAAAATCAAGCTCGTCGTGCAGATAATTGGAGTGCTGGGAGGATTGAGACCAACTTTCCTCCAAAACATCAAAAGCATTCCGGCCTGTCGAGAACATGCAAGTTCCATCGCAGGCCGAATGCAGAAAGCAGTGCTGCTGGGATCTCTCCGTCTACTGAGGTCACACGAGATCCTGTAACCACTAACTCAATGGTAGAGGGAGTGGTTACAGTTGCAAACGAAATGGCCCGGTGCAGTCTGCAGTGGAGGAGATGGATATCGGAGCCACTTTTCTGCTGCAGACTGCACACGTAGATTCTGGAGGGCCAAGGGAGGTTAGGATTTTAGTCGGTAAACCTTGCCGTTAACATTAAAGGTGAGGGAGTCCGACACACGGGGGGTTACACAACATCTTCAACCCCCTATGGTGCCTAATACATTTCCCCCCTCCGTCAAAAAAAAAAAAAAGAAATGCTAAAAAGAAGAAATATAATGATATTGATCAATGATTGGGGCCCCAAAGGGAATGATGCGTAACACAATGCGGCTATGCAAAAAGCTGCAGCTTAGCCTATCTTCCCAAATGGCCTACTCTCACCTCTACGTCTGCTTATTAAAGCCGGTGGGCCCTGCACTCTTAGCAACCTTATCACAGATTGGGTAAACAACCCCAGTGGATGGCGAGGTAAGAGACAAACGAGATAGGCATAACAACGGGGAGTAGGGCTATCCACCCTACTCCCTGCATTTGCAGTTATCAATAGAATAACGCGCAGGGCTCCTGACCATCGGGCTGCTTCGGATTCAGCCCAGTCCCGAGGTGGAGGAGCCGAAACCGGTGTCCCGGGACAACGACCAACGAATGCCCATGGACGATTTCAGTGGACGGAGGGTCTCAGGCAAGATCTAATGCGCTACTACGAAGAAAGCTGTCCGCAACAGAGAGGCTACATGGCGCGAATGCATAGTCGATTTGCAGTAATGCATCCCGAACTGGCAGATCGCTTTTCTCAACAACAACTGAGTGATTATGTGGCCTATCTGAGGCGGATAGGTTTCGTTGTTCCCAGCTGTCAACCGGTACCGGATGTGCGGGCAATAACAACTGAGCCCGTACGCGGTGCTGGGAGAGATGCTCCACATTATGAAAGCACGACACTCGTGTTTAGGCAAAATTTGACAACGAAAATTTTGCCTAAGCAACGAGAAATAGCCTACTTCTGGATGCTTTTCCAGATGACTGCGACCTGTGGCAAGTCAATTGTGCCGTTTACGAGGCTGCAAGTGACCTGGTGACTCCGCGAAATCTGATACAGATATCGGGGAGTCGGCAGATTACAAAACACATGTCTGAATTGAACGGCAAGATTCGACTGACACGGAAACTCGCTTCCCGAATTCAGTGTGTGATCGACTATTTATCACCTGGCCGTTTATTTACGGCTAAAGTCAAGAAGTTCGCACGACAACTTCAGACGTACTATCACACACTGAACAAGCTGAAGTTGCTCAACATCAAGCATCGTTTGGCGTATAAAATTCGGGTTTTGGCCGATGCCAAAAAGAGGCTGCAAAGACGGGAGGATGGAATTCGACAAAACGCAATGTTTTGGACGAAACCTTCCAACCTCTTAAAACATTGTGTCGCAGCCTTAAAAGAGTTTCCGTCGATGGCCTCAGTTGAGGAATTCTGGAGGAGCATTTACGAGCAAGCATCTAGGCTTAATGCAGACACTTCAGGTATTGATATCATACAACAAAGTGAAGATTGCCCACCTGTCAGCGCATTAGAGGTGAAAAATGCCATCACAAGAGCGAGGAATTTCTCCTCGCCGGGCTGGGAAGGAATTAACAACTATTGGTGGAAGAAGTTCACTTCTGTCCATCAACACCTAGCCCGAATATTCACCGCTTATATAAATGGAGATCAACCCATTCCGCACTGGCTGGTGGAGGGCCGAACGACACTGGTCCTAAAATCGGGAGATTTGTCCGATTCGAGAAACCATAGACCGATCTCGTGTCGCAATACGTTATACAAATTGTTCAATAACATCTTGAACGAACGTAGTGAGAAATCCGTGAAACCGGTGTGGCAACGGATAGTAGAACAACGAGGCTGCAAAATGAGTCTATCCGGCTGCAAGAACAACTTGCTTATCGACAGATGTGTTTGTCCGGACACAGTCTAGTACAAGCGTAACCTGTCGATAGCCTGGCTGGATTACATGAAGGCTTATGACTCAACATCGCACGATCTTTTAAGCTTGTTGCTCAAACGCCTCCATGTCCACCCAAACATAGTGAGAATTGTAGAAGACCTGATGCCTCTTTGGAAAACACGCTTTGTCATGACATCGGGCAGGCGTCGAGCCATGTCTAAACTGGTTCAATTCCAAAGAGGTGTCCATCAGGGAGATTCTCCGAGTCCTCTGCTCTTCTGCATCTCACTATTGCCTCTATCCGTTGCTCTCCAGAAATCTCAAGGGTACATGTGTGGACCGCCTGGTAAACGTATACATAAGATCACCCATCTTTTCTATATGGATGATCTTAAGTTTACGCATCAGGCGAGGATCAATTACATCGATCTCTGAACATCGCCCTCACATACTCGAGAGATATCGGTATGGAATTCGGATTGGACAAGTGTGCAGTCGTTCATTTGCACAGAGGAAGGTCAGGCTTCAACAACAACGTTACGGACCTCGTCAACGGAAATGTCATCCGCCACCTTAGCGCCGAAGAAGCCTACACGTACCTGCGCGTACCTCAAAAGCATGTCCAGGATGTGCAGGCTGCTAAAACCACCATCATTAAGGAATACCGGCGCATTCTCAGTCAGATCTGGTCATCAGAATTGACCGGGAGAAATAAGGTGGCAGCCATGAATATGTTGGCCGTATCACCAGTGCTCTATTAATTTGGAACCCACGAAGTGGAACGTTCACGAGCTAAGGGGTCTTGACCGAAGCACACGGAAGATGATTTGTATGCAACGCAGTTTGCATCCAAGATCTTCCGTGGAACGACTGTATTTGTCCCGAAATATGGGAGGTCATGGCCTTTTAAGTCAGGAGTGTATGCATGACCGATTGGTCCTCGAGACAGTTTGCGACATGGTTAATCCAACGGAGGATCCCCTGATGATGCTTGTTCATCAGCATGGAATTCAGGGGAAGGGGGCGTTTTTGTACAACGCGGCGGAACGAGCAGCGCGAAACCTCGGTCTGGTTTTCAACGTGGGACGTAGTGGTGCACAGGAAGCTGAATCAGTCATCAATCTGTGCCCAGTGCGTCTCAGGGCTAACATACGGAAGGAACAACTCCGTATGTTGGAGGGAAGGCATATCGACAAGCCATTCACGGTGGTCTAGAAGCAGTCACAGGTATGACAAAAATGGGTATGAAAAGTGCAATGTGGATCTTTTTCGTGACTATTTCTAGTTTAAAAATTCGTTTCGACCGAAATCCTAGAGCCCCCTTTTCTCAAGATATCGTCATTTCCGTTTTTTCAATCTTTTTGCTCCAAGTCAGACGAAAAGCGCGTTCTCAACAAAATTTCAAAGATTTTTTTTTTTAATTTCTTATTAAAAATATATTAAAGATGTATATTTTGATTAATAATTTTGTTTATTAAAATGCTACGAAACATTTTATTGAGTTTTATATATTGTAATAGGATTTCCAAATAATTTAAAACATTGTCTATTTAGGTAAGTCCAGAGATGCCAGTACTTTATTCGGTAAGTACAAATGATAATTGCCAGAATGGCCTTACGCAAAAATATAAATATTAGGTTATCGCGGATTCTACCGACGCAATCCGGCTTCTTAATGATTGCCTGAAGGGCACGAGAAAAGGGGGAGAAAAAAAAATAATACACTTTCCTATCTACTTACAGTAGTGGCCGCTGCCACGAGGGGTTGGAGTACTCCATTTGCTAGGAAAATATACCCGGTATACGCCAAACTTAACAATAATAAAAATAACAATAACAAAATTATACACTTCAATTCTTTAACAATTCGATAAACTAAATTACAACTTTAACACCGCAACTTCTATCGCAATTTTTACAAAATTTTGTTCGCTAACGGAATTACACCCGAGGGCTTCTGATACAAACAATAAAGTGTCCTTGGTCGTTGGGCCGGAACTCTTCTTTCTTGCGACTGATACCACCGCGCCATCTAGGTGGGGGGGAGTTTTTAAAAGGGACCAATTAAAAAAGGGAATTGGATCGTTTGGTAAGGGGCGGGAAACTATAGAGGGCACTTGTTGTATAGAGGAAGATAAGGTCGTCGATGCGCAAAGGGTACCAGGAAGGGTGGGGGTAAGGACAGGTAGTGGGTATCTTACTCGAGGGACAGAGAAGGATAATGCGCGGGTGAGCGCTGTAGTCGAGCTACTGTGGCGACATCTCCTTCATGGGAGTTTCGATTCGATACGTCAAAAATGGGGGGAAAACATAATGCAGCAGAGCCGAAGTGGCAACTGCGCAGGTCTGTGCTAATGCGCATCCCGATAGTGCTGCCATGATTGTTGCGCAAGCACCGAATTAGGGATAGTGCGCAACGTTAATATGAGCAGTAAACCAAAGTGGTCTACTGCGTTGATGACGTATATGCGCGTGGAATGAACTGCGCGGCTGCGCGCGCACAGGAAGACAGTCGAGGCTGTCATGGCGACGCGAGCCAGTTACCAGTTCCGCGATATACACAATGGCTGCTTTCAATTCTCGGGCGAGTGCGAGCATGGGCAACGCGTGTGACGATCCCTCGATGGCGATCGTCGATGTACGCGTGTTAAACAAAACGTGCTGGGGAAAACAATGTCGGGAGCGGGATGGGCGAAGGGGTTTCGGGTTCGTGCGCGCAGGGATTCGTTTTAGGAAATACTCAAGGATTACTTTTGGGACTGGCGACGACGGTACTTGGTGGATACTGAGTCGATTCTTCTGCGGGGACTGACACCAAGTTTGGGTTAAACCCGTTACCGTTGGGTAACAACGTTACAATATTTAAATGAGTGAAAGGTAAATGGCAAAAACAGTTATTGTCAGATGTTAGAAAAAGTAAAGTTGAGTAAAAGTTTAAAAAGTATTTATTAATAAACAATATTTGAACAGTAAACTATAAAAAACTTAAATGTGTTTAGATGAAAATTCCACGACTGCCTGCTTCAACTTCTTCGAATACAATTCAGGGTCGATCTTGTTAATTTTGTACTTACTTCAAAATTGGTCTAAAAAAAACTCGGTGTATTGATTCGCCACTTTGTTTTGACCAGTTACCTAAACCATCTCCATCCAGAAATTGCAAGCAGTCCGACAAATGTTCTAATACACAATGTATTTTGAAACTTTCAGAAACTTCCGTTGCCTGAAAACATTTGCGTAGATCGTTCACGTGCTTATTGATCTCATTGGCGTTATTAGTGGCAATTTTTTTCGTGGAAAAGTAGAGATTCACGATTTTGTCCATTACTTTAAATACAGAAATAAACGGCGTGATTGCAAGGGGTCCAAGATTTCCATAAATTTCTGGATCATTTAGTTTGTGAGACTCTTTCAATAGTTTCCTGCATGCATTGCCCTCAAAAATTTCGTCTTGATACTCTTTTGGCACGAGCCCCATTTTAGAGGGCCAAAGCAATGCCATTTCCTTACCAAGAAAATTAACAAGTCCATTCCAAAAAAGGTGATTCACAAAACCTTGTAAAATATGCAGCTCGGGGATAACGCACTTCTGAATCACGCAAACGTCATCCTCTTCAATAAACAATGGAGGGTTCACTGTACTATGGGATTTTTTCGCTAATTTCTTATTAGCTCCCAAACTACAAAACTTGTCATAGTCCTTCTTTAAATGTCCATAAGTTTTTAAATCAGAAGAAACGTGATTAAGACTGCAATCGCAAGCTATTTCAGCCTGCACCTTATTTCGTAAATTAGCTAATGGTAAGAAGCAGAAGGGACAAGGAAACAATGCTGATGCTGTTTGCTGCCCGTTAACAATAAGCAAAAGCTTAAAATCCGAAGCAAACTTGAATGGAATGTTATTTAGCTTTGTTAAATCAAATAAAATCTCAATATTGTCGTATGTCTCTTCTATTTGAGGAACTATGTACAAGATAATTAATAATAATGCGAGATCTTGGTATTACGGTCTAAATACAAAAAAAGGGAGGGGGGGGGGGGGTGGGTTAATAAAATTCCAAAACGTGATTGCGATGGCAATACGACGATTTGCGCTAAGAATGTACTTATATCCAGAAAATGCTCATCAGCACTAAACGGCATCCAGGTGCGAAACGCATTTTTTACAATAGTTTATTATTTTTAGTATCAAATTTAAGCGCTAGAGGGATATTTTAAACTCAATAGCGATCGCGTCATTTTTTCTGGATATAAGTACATTCTTAGCGCAAATCGTCGTATTGCCATCGCAATCACGTTTTGGAATTTCATTACCCCCCCCCCCCTTTTTTTGTATTTAGACCGTAATACGAACATCTCGCATTATTATTAATTTCAAGCGTTAAGAAGATTACTTTACATTTAAAGTTTATGTTTAAATGTTATTATGAAGATAATTAATCTGTTAATACTAGTCAGCATACTTTTTTGTCCAGTTGTACCTCCTTCCGAATATAAATGTCTTCTTTTTGTATCACATTCTTGATTTCCATAATCGCCTGAGAGCACTGACATGCTAAATTTGAAAAATCCTTGACCTCCATCTGCCATTACTTTAACATTAACATTCCCGATGATTTTTCGTTTTCTGATAATACTGTCTAGCAATTCTTCAGCATCGGCATAAATTACAGGCCTTTTTTGTTTAGTAGCACAACTTTTAACATCGAATTCTAGTACTTCTTCTTTATAAATATCCTCGAGAATTTTTGAATTTTTAGTCATTTGCGTTTCATAATAAGCAGGTACGGATTTCCTACCTACGTTACACCTTGAAAAATTTATAGTTTTCTTCATTGTTTTATCAGACATTCCCGTGTTGGAAATTCTTGGAAAAACTTGGAAATTCTTCAAACTCTCGCTAGAAAATTTGGTTTTCGATTCGATTTTGTCTGAATTGACTAGAATTCTCAACCGTGATTCCCCCGTAGAAAAAAGGTAATCACCAGTATTACAGTGAGTGGAATTCTTGTTTTCAGCATCCAAAATTTCTGCAGCATCAGAGATTTTTCGTTTGACAGTTGAAGAAATAATTTGTTCCTGTTGCTTTTCTGGCCATTTTTCCAATAGTTTTTCCACATTCTCACAAGCCACAGCAAGAGATCCACACTCATGCATTATGCCTTTTCCAATTTCTTGATAACAAGTTGAACATAATGTTAGTGAATTTTTATTTATTTTTTTTAAGTCTTGTTTTTTCGGAAGGCTGTTGAGGATGTTTTTAGAATTTCCATGATGTCCATTAGATTGATCAGTTTTATTCGAAAGGTTGCGTACATAGCCCCGTCCTTTTTCGATTACTACTGTACCTGGATTATTTCGACCGGTCAAACAAATATAACAATCACAATTATTATTTCTCGTTACATTAGGTAGAATCATGTCACCATAATTTGGCATTTTTTGAAGAGGTCTCTTAAAGATTTCTTTTTCATGTTCTAAATTAGTATTGCGACATGTTGAACATATACTTACTGGGTATTTTGAATCCATCAATGAGAAATCAGAATTGTACAAATCTTGAATTAACTTCTCGTGCTTTGCATTTATAAGGAAATTATCTGGTTTCTTTGTTCCAAACAAAATTTTTTTACCACATGGTGCGCATACTTTTTTTCTATTTTCTTCGTGAGTACATTTAATAATTGAATGACTCATCGTCACTCCTTTTTTAAATGTTTGGACTTTTTCACATTGATTTCACTGCAAAAGATTTTCCAAATATGATCAATACTGAACATTGTGAAATTACGTTTTTATGTAAGATTGTAATAATGTAAAAATAACCCAGGGAAAAATAATCAAGACATTATCATACATTATTTTCATGCCACAGCGAATGCTTCTACGCGGTAAATTGTCACAATTTTTTTTGTAATGTTTAAAATTGTTATGTTTGAATTTGTAGAAAAGTATAATTACATAACAAAACATATTTAAGCGAATATTTGGATAAACGTGAATCGAGGTAAACATTCAACGCGTTGTAATTTCACTATTTACAAGGTCAAAATAAACTTGTACCATTCCTATTTTCATGAAAATGAATCCCATGTGCATGTAGGAACTTTACTTCCTCAAACGCAGTTCGTGGGCATTTTTTATACTTTTTCACAGTGTAGGGTTTTCTTTATTACTAACCTATATTCAAAAGTCCAATAGTAACATTCATGACATCGAAGACAGAGGTTTTGTCACGATACTTTCCGCTACTCCTAGGACCTATCGTCGTTGTCTTCCTCGGCTGTTGTCGGGCTGCTCCAAATTTACTGAAAATATACCCACAAAGAATCAATTTTTTACATTAAAAATAATATAGAATTGGATAATCTGTGTATACTTATCTGATGAAAAAGCCGACACCATCGCCTGGAACGACTCCTTGTTGCACCGGGATCCCTTTTCAGCTAGTTCCGAGTGGAGGAGTTGTGGGGTCGGACCTAGAGCATCTCCTGAAAAACATATACACAAATGTGTCAGTACACCTGGTACGGTAGCACGTCTTTATTTCACGGACAAATAATCACACGAAAAAATATCACGGACATTTGATCACATGTCAAATTGTCACAGTGATAAAATGTCTCGCATAAAAATATCACAATGACAAAATATCACATTGATAAAATATCACTAAAAATTTAGATAACTAAAAATTTCCCGGTATACCCATATTCATTTATGCATTATCAGAATTTCCCGCCGAGTAGAAGTCCTCCTCCCGAATTTTGGGAGGAGTGACCGGAGGAATTTTTTTATCGAATAGATTTGAACAATCATTAACATTCATCGCAGAATGGCGAAAACAAAGACGATCAGCAAAGGTTGCCCAAAGTGCGAACAGCAGATAGAATCTACTTGAAAGTCATTATAAATGAAGATTGCAGATAAGGTTCCAGTAGCATGTAAAGCTTGTCGTTGTGGATATTCTTTCTTCAATGCTAGGCGAAATTCCATCAAAAGCCCACCAAGCCCCGAGGGAGGTGCAATGAAAACGAGAAGAACAAATCGCATCAAGAGAGAAAAGCCAAATTATTACGATTCGTTAGAATACGACAAACAGACCAGAAAAAGTGCTAAGTTAAGAAGAGCTGCTGAAACTGTATCAGACATCGATTGCCGGCAACTAAATAAAAAGAAGAAGAGAAAAGGCAAAGGTAAAGGAAAAGGTGGTGGCAGTAGTGGAGCTGGTGACGACGATGACGAAATGGAAGGCGTCAGTAGTTTATCACCAGAGAAACTGCTCACCTGTTCCCTCATTCTTCAAGAACTTAACAACAAGATGAGCGTCGTTGCGTGGAAACCTTTGTAATGAACGTCAATTTTTAAAAATCTAGAATTATAAGCCAATCAATTAGCTAGTATCTACCTCTGTTTTATCGAAGTGATCACTACATACAAGTTTTTGTGAATATATTAGTAAAAGAGAACCGAAGGTTTATTATGACTGATCGCGAAGATGTGAAAAATTTGTACATACCGTAAAAATGTGTACTGCATGCTCTTGCTTTCAAACTGGCTGAAGTACGCACTAAAATATAATAAGTTTCGTGATAAGTTCAGTGCCATTGACGTTTCTTCAGTGGAAATTAAAAAAGTGAAATAACACACTTTTATCTATCAGCCGCTGTTCATAGATTTCAGTGAAATGTAGAATCGTTGATTCGTCCCAACGCCAATTGTACATTCCACCCTGATAATCGACAGTGATCTCGAAGATACAATGTGATGCTAGGGATATCGACTCCTTATATTTCAGTTTTTACAGCTGATTTCTTTCACTCTTTTCTAATTTCCATCATCTACTAACGTCAATTGCAAAGGTAGATAGTTACTATTAGTTTTCCGATTTCTCCTCCCAAGTCGATTTTTTAGGTTTTAAGTTTCTTTGGCCGTGGAATATAGTTATAATTGTTACGCGTCTATGTGAATGGTGCTGTATTGCTTTGTCAGTCGTTCCATTTACGCAATTATTTTGTAAGAAGTGTTGATTTAGTTAATCAGTAGTATTACTGTAATCGAAATAGATTATCTAGGTATTTGTCGAAAACTTTGCCGAGTTTTTGACTAAACATACGTAAAATTTACGGAAACATTTCATTTATTTGAACAGTTTGAAAGCAGCGTGCTCGAAAACTATCTAATGAAACTTTTTTAATTTTTAAGAAAACGAAATAAATCGTACCTGTTTTAAGTAAAAAAAAAAAAAAATAAAAATAAGTAAAAAAAAAAAAATATACATGTACATATAAATTTCTCAGTTACACAAAAATTTTATTTTATAGGACGCGATCCAAAAATGCGGTTTCCGCTAAACTGGTCCGACTGTTATCTTTTTAGGCCCACGTTGCCGGAAGTGGAAATTCCCGGTCCTACCTTCCACACCAACTCCCCAAACTTCCTCTCTATCTTCCTCGCAACCCACGTCAACTGCTCGCATTCACTTCCGGTTTTCGCTACTTCTGGTCCGACCCGGTAATTTAATAATCAGTTTAAAAAAAGAAAACCCGATCGTTCGAATTTAAGTCCTTCCCTCGCCACTTCCGGTCTGCTTGTTACGCTATTAATTCACTAAACGATAAAAACGATCTTTAGTCTTCACGTCCCTCATTCGCCACTCTCGATCCACTCATGAATACAAAAAAAACGGTCTTTTCACTTCGAATTACTACTCGCCACGTCCGATTCACTCATTACTTAAGAAATACGATTTGTCGATTTTTTTTGTCGATCACTCGCCACTTCCGGTCTAACCATCACTCATCTCAATCATCCGACAGACACCAAAAATCACGATTATCATTCATTTAATTTTCCGGCTATGCCGTCTTACCTTTTCTTCCTTTTTCCTCTTCCTGTACCTCTCTCTCTCTCTCGCTCTATCTTCCTGTCTCTCTCCTTCTCACTACTCTCCTATCTCTATCTCTTTCTCCTCTCTCACTAACACTCTTCTTTTTACAGTGGTCTCTCTCCCTCTCACTATCTTGCCCCACAGCCCTTTTTTACCACTAGTACTCTCCACAAAAAAAAAACCACGGACGTCTCGCTATCGTTCGCAAGTAGCGGTCACGAACATACTAAATTTGAAAATCGTCATTGGTACTGACCGATGACGATTTTCCACCTCTCTCGCTACTTTCCTTCAAATTTTGAATTTTGCATTGGTGCGTCATATACCGCGCTAGTGTGTGTCGCGCCTGTATACATGCACACACGCGTGGTCAGCTCGTCGATCGTCGCCTCTCCGTCGCACGATGGGAGACGCCGTCGCCGACACAACAAACCGGCGATCGACGGGGGAGATCGAGCGTCCTTCTCTTACTACAACTCGCATGCCTCTCGCTCCCACTGCCGAGAGAGAACTTGCCGTTCTTACGACGCGTATTATTATTGCCTAATTATAATTATTATTCTAGCAATTTTATATCGTTAGATAATATAGTGACTTTGTCACAATCCCCTCCCCTAAACCGGAATATCCCTTGGATATTTCGTTTATTATTCATTTTTAACGACTCACCTCCCAGTCCTCTGCTATTTTCTCTCTTCTGTCTTTTCGCTCGCCACATCCTCCTTCTCGCTACTCCTCTCGCTACTCTCTCTCCCCACTGTCTCGCTAATCTTCCTCTCCACTGTCTCGCTAATCTTCCTCCCCCCCTCCTCCCAATTCGACACTTATCCGGACCCCTCTCCCAGTTCGGTGAGTGGTCGGGAGGGGGTACCCCCGAACACAGACCGAACAATTAGTGCCTGGGTCTCTGCGGGCAAGCGCCGAATCCGGTCCAACAGCTCGAGGGTCTCCCGTAACCGGCTGTTGTCCCGTGGAGGTTGAGGGGATCTCTCTCGACTACTCTCATTCCGCGTACCATCATCGAGCCCGCGTGGTTCAGCTTGTCGACTTTGTCGACTTCCGCGGCGTTCTCGATCCCGAACCCCTGATGGATCCCTCGGTACCTCGGCTTCCACTGGTGTCGCCCTCGCACTTAATTCCCTAAGGAACGCAAGGTGCGGGGCGGCGCAGCGGGGGCAAGAACGGAGATCTTCGCCACGTCGACCACAGTTATGGCAATATCTTGCCCTCTGGGCCCGGGGACAATCCCGCCGAACATGCCCCCCCTGCCAACAGTTAAAGCAGACGTACCTAGGGGGATCCACCCGCGGGTCAAAGCGGATGGGGCAAAGGCCCCCGAACATGGCCCCCTCACGTTTCGGCGCGTTTTCCCTTCTGGGAGATACCCTGGCCGATGATGGCACGCGGAGTGCTGTACTGGGTGGGACCGTTGGCGAGACCGCCGGAGTAGGAGGCAACACTATAATGGACCTAATTCGAGGTCCGGTGGGGGTTTGTCCCCGGGGAGTCTCCGGGGGGGATAAAGGAGGAGCGGGACCCGCCACATAATCATCCGCCGTCCACTGTCGGCGGGGGTTATACCGCGACCTACGGCGCGGCCGACGACGAGGCGGCGAGTCCGGATCCACCTCCTCCCTCCATAACTCCTCCAGTGGCAAATCCGCCGGGCCTATTCCCCTGGTGATGGGCCTTCCCGTGACCACACCATCGGGTCGCGTGTCCATTTCTTCTGCTTCCCTTTGCTGTGCTAGTTCCGCCTCCAACCCCGGCGGAATCTCCGGTTCGGTATACACCGCCTCCGCCACCTCTCCCTCGGGCTCACTTCGCGTCGCTATTTCTGCCAGAATAGTAGTCAGCTCTTGGACGGCCGCCTCGCTTTGTTGGGCTGCCTCCTCAGGGCTTTCCAGAGCCACTCTCTGCATCTCTCTCACCCATTCTTCCTCTGACTCATCTGCCCAAGAACCGTTTAATATCGTCAGATCCATCTATAACAAAAACCTTTACTTCGCATGCATTCGTTATTACTTTATAATGGACGACACAGACGACACAGGTTCTGGACAGCACGTAAATCACATTCATTCTTGCCCCACTTCATTTCTTTTCAGACTTCTCCCTCCTACGTCGCTATCTCGCTACTTTCCCCGCCCCGGAATAACAGGGTTATTTCGCGGAGGGATATACCGCTTTAAATCCGAAACGTGAACCTTGTTGTTATTGCGACTATCTCTCATCTCCAGACGGTAGACAGTAGGGGATAGGGCCGCGGCTATACGGAATGGTCCCTCATATTTGGGGGCCAGCTTAGCCGAGAACCATTGGGCTGCATTCGAAAGGAAATGAGTGCGTCGCATAACTTGATCGCCTACTTGGAATGTCGCTACCCTTTTACCCCGATTATACGCTCTTTCCTGTCTTGCTCGCTCGCTATCTATGTTTCTACTCACCAAGTCTCGCAACTCATCCAGTCTCTTCACCCTATCTATCCAAACCTCGGGGTCTAACTGCAATTTCAGCGTGACTCCTTCTACTGCTCGGCGCAAGCTTTTCACTGGACGTGGGTGTCGTCCAAAATTTAAGAATGCTGGAGACACTTTGGTAGTGGATTGAGTAGCCGTGTTTACGGCATGCCTAAACTCGTGGAGGTGCTTATCCCAATCCCTATGATCCTGTTTCACATAAGTCGCTATCATGGTTTTAAGAACCCTGTTACTCCTTTCCACTGGATTTGCTTGAGGGTGATACGGTGGCGTGGTGACATGCCGTATCCTGAACTCATCTAGGACGGCCCGGACCGTTTTATTATCAAATTCCTTACCATTATCGGTGAGAAGGAATTCTGGAGTCTCCCACCGAAACACTATTAACTCCTCTAGTGCTCTCGCTACCGCCTTTCCATCTGCTGTACGCAGTGGTTTTAATTTGACCCAGCGGGTAAATAAATCCTGGAATACCAACAGGTATTTGTTCTGCGATTTGCTCGGCGGAAATTCCATCATGTCAGCGGCGACCACCGACCACGGTCGCTCCACGATTCGTTTACCCATCAATCCCTGTGGGCCCGACTGGGACACCTTATACCGTTGGCACTCCTCACATTGTTTGACGTAATTATACACCTCATACCAAACGCCCTTCCAGTAATATTCCCGAATCACTCTATCGTACGTTTTCTCCATTCCAAGGTGACCGGAGGAAACCTCTCTGTGGGCTTCGTCCATCACCTTAGTCCGGTATTCTTTAGGCACAACCAACTTCCATCCTTCCTCTTCCCACTCTATCGGATCCAGTAACTCGCAACATCGCCAACGGTATAATATATGTCCTTCAACTCGCCAACCCTGGTACTTGGCCGGGTGTGCTACAACTTCATCTCGCAACGTTATATACGCCTCATCCTCTATACTCTCAAAGGCTGCGATACTCTCGTCATCCAGTTCCTGCATACGCGATAACGCATCCGGAACGCAGTGCCACGCCCCCTTGCGGTGCTTTATCTTACAGTTCCATTGCTGTAATTCCAGCGCCCAACGGGCTAGGCGGCCTGTGGGTTCCGGACGAGTTTGTAACCAGGTCAGAGCTTTATGGTCCGTAATTACCGTGAACTCATATCCTTCCACATACGGACGCAACTTCCTAATGCCTAAATGCCCATAATACCGCTAGACATTCACGTTCCGAAGTGGAGTAATTTCTTTCTGCAGGGCTTAACACCTTACTCGCAAATAATATCGGATGTTCCCCGTCCTCATGTTCTTGGGTCAATACTGCCCCCAATGCTACCCCGCTAGCGTCGCATTGAATCGTAAAAGGCTTACTGAAATCCGGGCGAGCTAACACAGGGCGGATATCAGCTGTTTCTTTAAAACCTGAAACGCTTCCTCTTGTTCATCTCCCCAACTCCATGGCTGCCCCTTTCGCAACAATTTTACGAGCGGTACTTTGGTCTCCGCGTCTTTCTCTAAGAACCGAGAGTACCATCCTACCATTCCCAAAAATCGACGTAATTGTTTCACCGTTTGAGGAGCGGGATACTCTATAATAGGTTTTAATTTCTCAACGTCTGGTCGCAACCCCTCACTATCTAACACAAAACCCAAATAGGTAACTCGCGAACACCCGAACTCACACTTCTCCTCGTTAATTTGTAGTCCCGCCTGGACTAACTTCCGCAACACCAACTCCAACCACCGCAAATGTTCCTCAAAATCCTCTGTCGCAATTATAATATCATCCAGATATCCGAAAATGTGTGGTTCGAATTCTGGTCCGAACAGGGCGTCAACCAGACGTTGAAACGTCATCGGAGCATTCGTCAAACCAAACGGCATCCGGACGAATTGCCACAGGCCCGATCCTGGAACCGCAAACGCTGTATACTTCCGGCTTTCCGGATCCACTGGAATTTGGTAGTATGCCTGCTTTAGGTCGATCTTTGACAAATATCGAGCCCGTCGCAATTTGTCCAAGATCGAATCCATGTTTGGAATCGGATATGCATCTTTTCGGGTGACTGCATTCAAATCCCGATAATCGATGCACATCCGGATCGACCCATCACTTTTCTTCACTATCACCGGCGCGCTACTCCAATCACTCGAGGATCTTTCGATAACCCCTTTCTCCGCTAACTCTCTCACCTCCTGTTGTGCTTTTTGCAGCATTATGGGGGACATACGACGTGGTCGATGCTTAATCGGTGTCGCTTCCTCCACTTTGATATGATGCTCCGTTAGAGGAGTTAGCCCGGCGGTTTTCTCACTCCCTTTCATGATACTCGCAACTAACTCGACTACCCTCTTCTCTTGATAATCATCCAACTCGCTAATTCCGGCGCACTCCGCATGAATTGTGGGTTGCCCGGTGGGTCGTTCGATAAAGGTATGCCAGGGACCCTCAAACACTCGCCACTGCCGTCGCCCTTGTCGCACATCTAAGTCAAACACGCTCGCGAAATCCATCCCTAATATGATATCTGAGGTGATCCTTTCCGTAGCTCTAAACTCAACTTGTTGGGTATTACCATCAATCTCCATCTGCACAACTAACACTCCCAGAAACGGACTTACTTCTCCTGACACACTTCGCATTGTCGATTTCGTCGGTTTAAGTCTATCTCTGAATTTCTCCACTACCCGAGGACCTACAATGGAGACCATTATTGCCCCGCTATCATGCATCGCAACAAATGGGTACCCGCCTATTTCGATCTCGACAAAACAACGACTTTCTACCGCAGCTATTTCCTCCACTTCACCCCATCTCACTATCTCTCTACTCACCAACCTATTATTCCCCCTCCCCATCAATAACTTTACCGTTTGCTGAACTCTACCTTCATGTTGCTGGTTTTGTTCTTCCGGAGAGGGTCTCACACCATTTGAACTCGCTAGTCTCACCTCATCATTTACTTCACTCGCTATCCCCTCTTCAACTTCTACTGGCACCAACAACTCCTCGATAACTACCCCTGTTGATCGGCCGGGGAGGACGCGGGGTTCCTGCACCCTCCGGCCCTCGCGTTTCCCCACTGTTGTCGCAGTGGAGCGCATGTCGGGCAGGTTTGGAACGGATTCCCTTCTGTCCCGCATACCTGACACCGCTCCACCGTAGGGGAAGGACCTGACGCCCCCCTCCACGGAGTAGGGAATTCACTCCTGCGGTTAGGACAATTTAATATTATATGTCCAGTCTGCTGGCATCCGAAGCATTTTAGATTAGGGCACTGAGAGGCTCGATGCCCAGGTTGCTGGCATGTGAAGCATGGCCGTCTAGGACATGCCGCAGCTCTATGTCCCACCATCTGGCAATGGAAACAAGCCCCGACCATTGCCGAATTTCCTGGCCCGTTCGGAAATTCTCGTGACTCCCTCCACAACTGTCCTGCCCCCGGACCGTTAGACCAGGACCTCCGATTAGGTGTTGGCCCATAACTCGGGGTTTCAACTCTTTGAGAGTATTGAACCAACGGTCCTATGGGCCTCGATACCGCTCTTGCATTATTCAGACCCGTGGTGGCCGGCTGGAACCGAGGGACATCCTTCCATTGCCCAGAAGTTCTCTGGCCTCGACCCGGGCCTACTTCCTCGGCCACCTGCACGTCAACAGTGTCTGGGGACGGGGGTCTGAGTTTTGGGGAACTTTCCTTTTTCCCCCTTTTCGGCTGGTTTTTCGGCGCCCGCATCCCTTGGGTCGACCGCGGTTCCGCAACTACCACACTCGCAATATTCTTCACCTCCCGACCATCTTCCTCATCCAGAGCAGAGACTCGCAACGTGGACGTGGTACGCACGTAGGCACTACCAGGCAATCTAGTTTTATCCTTGGTAGGAGGTTCGCGGTATCGGCGATCCATCTCTTTTAATTTCTCAAACCGCCCTCCCCATTTCTCCAAACTCGCAAAATCGGTAATCTCTTTCTCGGCTAAATAGGCCCGATATTCAGGCATGAGATTCCGGAAAACGATCCGCAATTGTTTATCTATTGACGGGGGCCTTCTGAAATGGCTCACGATGTGTCGGAAACAGGAGACGAATTGACCAATCGACTCCATTTTTCCTTGAGTTCGATTTTTCAACTCGTCCTCTAAATCCTCCTCATTTATTTCGCCAATGAAAAACTTCCGAAACGCCTTCGCGAAATCTCGCCACGTTCGGAAATCTAAATGAGCCGTCCGATACCACCTACTCGCCCCACGATATAAAATAGCTGGAATCGCTCGGAAGCGATCTCGGTCGTCGAATCCGGATTGTTCCCTACAATCCTCTAACCGCGACAGAAACTCTTCCGCCGATTCTCGCTACACACTTTTTAAAAAAAAATAATTAATTATCAATTTAAAAAAAGTAAAAAGTACTAATTAATTAATAAATAAAAAAAATTAAATAATTATAAATAATAATAATGAATTATTTATAAAAATTAATAATAAATAAAAAAAATAATTAAAAAAATAATAATTAATTATATAAATTAATTTTTAAAAAAAATTTAAATAATAAAAAAAAATTAAATAATTAAAAAAAATAATCAATTAATTATAAAAATTAATAAATAAATTTTATTAATTATTTAAATGTCAGTCACGACCAATCACTAGCCGCGTCCTGTCACGGTCGCCATTTTGTAACGTTGAATTTTCTTTTATTTAATTTCAAAAAAAAATATACATGTACATATAAATTTCTCAGTTACACAAAAATTTTATTTTATAGGACGCGATTCAAAAATGCGGTTTCCGCTAAACTGGTCCGACTGTTATCTTTTTAGGCCCACGTTGCCGGAAGTGGAAATTCCCGGTCCTACCTTCCACACCAACTCCCCAAACTTCCTCTCTATCTTCCTCGCAACCCACGTCAACTGCTCGCATTCACTTCCGGTTTTCGCTACTTCCGGTCCGACCCGGTAATTTAATAATCAGTTTAAAAAAAGAAAACCCGATCGTTCGAATTTAAGTCCTTCCCTCGCCACTTCCGGTCTGCTTGTTACGCTATTAATTCACTAAACGATAAAAACGATCTTTAGTCTTCACGTCCCTCATTCGCCACTCTCGATCCACTCATGAATACAAAAAAAACGGTCTTTTCACTTCGAATTACTACTCGCCACGTCCGATTCACTCATTACTTAAGAAATACGATTTGTCGATTTTTTTTGTCGATCACTCGCCACTTCCGGTCTAACCATCACTCATCTCAATCATCCGACAGACACCAAAAATCACGATTATCATTCATTTAATTTTCCGGCTATGCCGTCTTACCTTTTCTTCCTTTTTCCTCTTCCTGTACCTCTCTCTCTCTCTCGCTCTATCTTCCTGTCTCTCTCCTTCTCACTACTCTCCTATCTCTATCTCTTTCTCCTCTCTCACTAACACTCTTCTTTTTACAGTGGTCTCTCTCCCTCTCACTATCTTGCCCCACAGCCCTTTTTTACCACTAGTACTCTCCACAAAAAAAAAAACCACGGACGTCTCGCTATCGTTCGCAAGTAGCGGTCACGAACATACTAAATTTGAAAATCGTCATTGGTAC
Source organism: Trichopria drosophilae (assembly GCA_030407085.1). NCBI lineage: Eukaryota > Metazoa > Arthropoda > Insecta > Hymenoptera > Diapriidae > Trichopria > Trichopria drosophilae. Next base: position 105,305,285 of record CM059583.1, on the reverse strand, counting down.
TGACCGATGACGATTTTCCACCTCTCTCGCTACTTTCCTTCAAATTTTGAATTTTGCATTGGTGCGTCATATACCGCGCTAGTGTGTGTCGCGCCTGTATACATGCACACACGCGTGGTCAGCTCGTCGATCGTCGCCTCTCCGTCGCACGATGGGAGACGCCGTCGCCGACACAACAAACCGGCGATCGACGGGGGAGATCGAGCGTCCTTCTCTTACTACTACTCGGGCCGGCGCAACTCGCATGCCTCTCGCTCCCACTGCCGAGAGAGAACTTGCCGTTCTTACGACGCGTATTATTATTGCCTAATTATAATTATTATTCTAGCAATTTTATATCGTTAGATAATATAGTGACTTTGTCACAGAAGTAAGCGGAATTCTGACTGGTTTGGTTAGGCTAGTTTTAGGACACGCATATGCTTTTAGACATTATTAGGGGTGGGCAGAATTCTGAGTAGTTAGGTTAGGATAGTTTCATGACGTTGCCATTTCTCTGTCTCTCCCATTTTAGTATACGAATTTTTATTCAACATAATTCGCGACACTAATCAGGGTCAAATAGTCTGATGCCAAAAACGGCGGAGCCAAAATATCAGGGGCCAAACTAGGGGGACCAAAATGTCCTAACGCCAAAATGACGGCGACAAAAGACTAACATGAATTTCCGTGTGTAACGTTCAAATTTGTTTGGACTGGTTTTTTGTCGCAGTGATATGTTTGTTTATGGTTATTTGTCCACGTGATATTTTGTCGTGCGATCAACTTTCTCTCTCTATTATACATGTGCCAGCAAAATGGAGCAGACCACTCAAGAAGTTGTGGAAACGGGAACCCGGACGTGAACAACATCAGGAGTCGTCTTAGGAGATTGTGTCCGCATCAGATAAGTACAGAAATTATTTAATTTTATATTATTTGTAATATAAGAATTCTGTGTTGATAATTTTAGTTCCGTGACCCACCTAAATTTGGAGCAGACGGACAAAAACACAACAGAGGAGGATGGTGGATGATGGACAAGGATGGCTATCAGCAGTTGCAGAAACCATCCCGACAAAGAACATCCGTCTCCGATGACCTGGAGGTTGCCACGCATCTTTTGAAGATTTAGGTTAGTAGTAAAGTTAATCGCTTAATTATCTTTAGTTTCAATATCGGATAAATATTTTCAATGCAATATTTATTACAGTCAATGTTGGTGCGTGCTAATCCGTAAATGCCTATTCAAATTCTGCATTAAAAAGGGGGACATTGATTGTGTACATTCTTTCATTATATTAAAATGGTTAATAAATCGAAAATTAAAGCGTGTCCATTGTCCTTTACCAGAAATTAACAAGTATTAACAATTTTCAGATTTGAAAATGTTTAAAATCGTTTGTGTTCACGCATAAATGGAAAGGAAGTCGTCACCCCTTCCACAATCCCTCTAAATTTGTCAGATTTCGCTTATCGTATATTTCAGAATTTTAACATTTTTTTAATCGCACTCAACTCCCTACTGGTTCTCACGAAAAACCTTGAAAACGTGTATAAAAGCAGTACGACTTTAAATGTATGCATTACTTGTACATAAATATCACATTAGCTTTTACATAAGCGGCATACGCTGTGGACTAGTACTGGAAAGGTGACCCGAATGAAAAGTGCTTTTCTGAAATTAATTATATATTAAATAATATATAACATTAATATATACACAAAAATAGTAAAATTAATTGAAATAAAAAGTTAAAAATAAAAACAATTTAGCGTGCGGTAAAGAAAATTTGCGTGCGGTAATGAAGTTTATGTATTATGTATTATTTATATAATGAAGATATTCATAAATTTAGTCTAATTATTAAAAAAGCATTTACAAATACTGTTTTGGGCACCCCCGAACCCCTCTTCTCCACCGCCCTTGCACCAACACTTTAAATGTTGTATATAGGTGTCGAACTTTGCGCACTTAATAGGAAAAATAGTATACGATACTCGTGCGCTGAGTAGGTGTTCACAAACATGCTTTTTTTATCACCCGGGTGATAAACTGCGTTCGTGTGGGCAATATCTACTTTGCGCTCTCGTATCGTAATGTACTATTTTTATATAAATGGGGAAAGAATCTTATTAATCCTATGCTATATGATATATAGTTATACAAGGCGCTTTTGAGGGCAGCCAATGAAAAAGCCACCATTGCGCGTGCGCTTATTTCTAGTAAATGGAAATATCATTTCTGAGTGTCGATCGCTACACGATCTACGTTAACAAATAGCACTCACATGGAGACTCATAAATGAGACTTACTCTCATTGATGAGTGCACTTGGAGAGCGATATGAGACTCACATTGCTATCTTGGATATAGATTTTTTGTTTCAATGTGCCTAAATATTATTAAAAAAATAAAAATTTAAGAAATAACGTTTTCTTCACACCGGGAGGAAAGCAGCAACTTTCCTCCCGCAAGCGGAAGGAAAGATGCCGCTTATCCTCCCGGCCATAAAGAAAAATCGTATACTTCCCTCGGGAAGTAAAAAAGAATGCTTCAGACTGCCTGTTTCTCACCCTCGGCTTCACCTCGGGTAAAAATTACACACAGCCTGGGACATTCTTTATTTTACCTCCCTCGTTGAGTAATATACTATTTCCTATTACAGTGCGCAAAGTTCGATTTTGCGCACGTATTTGCATATGCAAAGTGCAACTTTCCCATACGGCAATGTAACAGTTACAATTTTCGTATTTCTTATTAATTGAGCACCCCATTTCAATAACTGTTCGACGCTCGAACAGAAGGAAAAGAATTGTCCAGCGAAACAAAAATATAAAATTTTAAAAAGTCAAAATTTTAATTTAAAAAAAATATATCCTTATAGATAACTAAAAAACTCAACTGTTTTCTATTTGAAGTTTTCCAATCCAACAAATATTTTTAATACTATAAATAAAAAACCAATAATTTTTGTCGCCTAATTTTAATTACTTTTATATTTATAAACTGCCATAACTCGGTCATTTTTTTATGAAATCCTTTGAAATTTGATTTGTATATGGGATATGGCCAAGCGATGCCAATGAAACAGTGAAACATCACAAAAGTCTAATTTGTTAATAATTATTTAATTGTTGATTCGGGACTGTCGGAATCCGTGTATTGTTGACTTCATCGTCGAAAAGTCAGTGGGGAACTTTCAAATTGAACAAACTTCAAGCGAGAAATTTGTTCCTCATACGTTAAATAAGTTTTCTGGAAATTTTGAAGTCGATTGGATATAAATCTGCGAAGTTATGCAATTGTTAATAAAGTACGCGGCGAAGCGCGGTGAGGCGCTTTAGCACGCCGCGCGGTCCTCTGAAACTCAAATATTGTTTAATTTATTTTTTCTATCACTGAGAGAAAATTATAGTCCTCATTACCATAAATTGACTTTAAACTTGAGTGAAATATAGTCACAAATATATATATCTGTGGCTGTATGGAAAGAGGACATAAGTCCAATTTTTGAAAACTCGAGAAAAACGCATTTAAAGTTTTAGATTTGCATATAAAACTGTGTAAATTTAATTTTGATTTTTTAAATTATTCTAAACTGTGATATTGAATCCAAATTTTGATCTGACACAGCGATGGCAAATCAAAAATAGATTCTGTTTTCGTCGGTTTTCCAATTTTTTCAAAAAATGGACTTATGTCATTTTTCCATACCGTCACAGATATTATGGTAACGTTTGCTGATGAATTTATTGTTATTATACATACTACAGTATAGAGTGAAGGTAATGAAAGTCGGTTCATGAACTTATTTTATTTGTTACGTTCACTATATAATATGGTAAAAATAACTGCAGTGTATGTTTATTTGTACCATATAAATTCAAATTAAGGAAACCAAGAAAATAATTTATTTTGTTTTTTACATTCGAAATATTTTATATTATATTGATACCTGTACTTGACGTTTATTGAATTTTACGAACAAAGATACTCATACTTACTCATATTATTTTATACGAAACATTGTACACACGTACAATAAAACGCATTATTGTAGACTTAAATAATAACATAGTACATCATTTTCTATAGCAGGAGTTTTATTTTTAATAACAAACAAAGCGAAACTATTAATATATAAATCATACGTTTTCATTACATCTTCTCTTTTTTCTTTCTGATTTTCTTTTCCTTTAGATTTACGTGTTTAAATAAATCTTCATAAAATTGTTTGCCCGTGGGTGTAAGGAACCGAAGTAAAGATGTAACATCTTTTATTTTGTCTTCACTTATACCAACTGGTGCCGATGTTGGTTGATTTATTTTTAGCTCCGTGCCCCGGGAGCGCAAAGATGCGCGGTCTGCGTACTCAACAATAAATTTTAATGTTTTATCAATTCGATTTATTTAATTGTTCACTTGTTATATTATATATTAATAATTTGTACACCAATGGTATATTGTTTTTATATTTCTTTTCTAAAAAACGCAGTTTCGACATACTTGTTCAACAAATTGCTTCACATGCGCTTAACACAGTGGAAAATGAAATCTGCAAATGTAGTATGTCACGTCCGGGATTGACGCAACATAAGGAAAGGGAGATTCTTTTTAATCATCCTAAGTATTAGGAAGCTCAAGAGAAGGAAAAAGGAAACAATAACAATAATAATGGTAATCGTAATTTAATTTATTTAACGAGGCTAACTACTTGCCTCGGGACAGTCAACCGTGAGTTTAAATTGGGGTTTAAGATTCGGGATTGTGATGCAAAAACTGGAGGACAAAAAGGGACATTTGAAATATAGGCGTTCTTGACAATAAAAGGGGAATATTTGGGGTTAGGAAGCATGAGCAACCTAGATATTACTTGGGACCGTTGTGGGGACAACATTACAGTATTGTAATGTTGTCATGTATTTATCGGGCTAGGGAAAAAGGGGGCAACCAGTTGGCCATGGGGTGATTTTGTGGGGCGGAAAGTACACTGTTACTTACGTTGGGTTGGATTTGTTGGCGGGTGGCGACTCGTGGCTGGCAACTCGTAATTCGCGGCTGGCGATTCGCGGCTGGCGATTCGTGGCTGGCGATTCATGGCTGGCGGCTAGCGATTGACGACTCGCGGTTGGCGGCTAGCGGGTGGCGACTGGTTGCTGGTTGCTGGTTGGGGACACAGTTGACTGACTGCTGAGCAGGGCGAGGGGGCCTCTTTTTATAGAGACACGAGTAGTGTCTGGGGCGGAACTTGGACCCATGTGTAAGGGCCAGTAGGGAGCTTTCTTGAGGTGGAAGAGTGCAAAGATCTTCGGAAAAACGGCGAGGGGAGGGGCGATACGAGCGAACTGTCGCCGAGGCAAGACAAATACAATTTTATATTATTAACAATATTAATATCATATGCACAAATAGTTAAAGCCTTGTTTCTAAATCAGTTATTGATATTAATGAACATTGGATTTAAATAAAAACGAAATAATATTATTTACGAACACTAATTTTAGTGGTGTCAACATTATTTCCAAGTGGATCATTAATATTAATAATTGTTACATAATTTGAAACAGGCATTTATAAGTGCGGTTCAATATGTCAATTATAACTAAACAAACTTAAATGTTATTTAATATTAATATTCGCCTATGGTAATTGATATTTTGAAATGTAATTGAAGACGGTTTATGTAATAGTGAAGAGAAAGATGTGTTTTGATTTAACAGTTAAAATATAGTTCGGATATCAAAAAGGCGAGGTTATATATATATATATATATATATATATATATATATATATATATATATATATATATATATATATATATGGCTTAAATTTAATTAATAATAAAAGTATTACAAGAGAAGCATCCATTATTATCAATATATTAACTATAATTTTTTAGTCTTTGAATAAAGCAATTTTTGACAATATGTACATTTAACAATTTAGTTTAAATGAATAAGGATGATTCTTTTGTAACTTAATAAAATATATAAATTTAAAATATTTTCAAGAAGAATCTTCTAGAACATGAGATTAAGAGGGTTTCCTTGGTGTTTAAATTTAGATAAATTTAGTGACGGTTTTTCCGCCAGATTGCATGTATGAGAATGAGAACAAGGATGCGGTCCCAAAGCGTTCTCACACTTGGGCCAGCTTATCGAATATGATATCATTTTTATGATAGTTTTCCGGGAGAAACCTACAGTCCCCAAGTTCTCATTCTCACATTTTCGTTAACTATTTTTCTAAGTTATGATTTGCAGCTGTGTTAAAAGGAAACGTATGTTTCTCTTTTCCAAACTGTATTTTGAGATTTTAGAAGACTTCCAAAAAATATTCTAATTATACCGGGTGTTTAAAACGTACGTATTACGGCTCGTACGTTACAAGTATACTTAACCTTGTTAACATATTTAACGTTCCTATTGCTAGTGTAACATCTCGTATATTAAATGTAAAGTAATAAAAGTGAAAACCATGACTGATGTTTTAAATCCGACTAACAGCGGTAGGAAAAGGAATAGAAATGAAGACTCTTGGGGAAAAAATCTCAAGAAAGCATCAAAGAATAAGGTATTAATACATAACCTCAATATTATTGTTTTAGTAAATACTGTTCTCTCTACGTATAAAACGTAATTTCTTTAATTAAAAAATAAAATAAGTGATCGCATAACAATAACAGTCAAAATTAATAACAAAATTCATAAAATTGACCACTTTTGCAGTATAAAAATAACGAAATTTTTGTAGATTGTATATCTTTACTATAATTCATCGAAAGGCATTAATAATTTACCGCTGTTTTCGCAAGCTTCCTTGCCGAAAACGATCACCGAAAATAAAAATAGTTGGACAATATTCTCTAACAAACATACTGCAATAAAATTATGTATTTCGGTGAAGTGCCTCTAAAGGGGGTTCTAAACTCAATATATATAATACTTTTTTGAACAGATTAACATGGCTGTAGTGAAGTACATTTTATTCCGTCGTTGTAAAACATTGTACTGATTTTTGTGGTCGTATACGGGTTATAAAACAAATATTGTCTTATATTAGTCTTAGGTTAAATGAACCAATTAAATTATTTGATTGAATTTTTTAACACAGTTGTATTGCTTTTCTTTTATGCAAAGATATGTGAGTTCCATGCGATATTAATTTACATTTTTGTTTCAAATTCGGTTACATCAAGTACATTGTTATGCAGAGTGTTTTAGCAACTAAATATATTATTTTAGGGTAAAGAATATATCTCTCAAAGCGGAAAAACAGTCGATGCAGAAGTATTTAGAGAAGTTGATGAATGTTGTACGTCGAAATGTTTCCTAAAAGTTACTGTTGAAGAACAAGAACAATGTCACAATAATTTTTGGAGACTCGGTGAATATCACCTACAAAACGTTACGTTGAGCAATATGATGCTTCAAAAAATTCCGGAAGCTGCTCGTAATAATCCCAATAGTACAGTCATAATGTGGAAGTATGTTTTTCATTCACGAACAGATACTATTACCGTTTGTATGCAATTTTTGTGTAAATTATTAGACATCAAACAAGGTAGATTTGCAACTGTCAAAAAAAAATTAAAAAATAATGAAAATTTGGATGACAAAAGAGGAAAACATATAAATCATTTTTTAAAGTTAACTGATGAAATAAAGCAATTAATACATTTGCATTGTCAACTACTCCCTCATTCACCATCTCATTACCAACGTGAAAGTACAGACCTAAATTATTTTGATCATCCAGATTTAAACCTTACAAATTTATATGATTTATTCATAGAATACTATGCATCTGTTAAAGAATATACGAGTCTCCCAATAAGTAAAGAAACATATGCAAATTATTTTAACCATAATGTTAATTTCAATTTCACAAAACCACGTACCGATGTATGTAACATTTACGAAAATGAGAAAAAAGACAATTACGATGAAAGTTTCTTAGAACATAAGGCGAACAAAGTAAAATATTCACAGTTAAAAAAACAAATGTTATCCGAAAAAGATGTTTTATGCTGCGAGTTCGATTACGGACAAAATTTGCCACTTCCGAAAATCCCTGTGTCGGAACAATTTTATAAAAGGCTAATATGGCTGAATGTATTTAATTTCCATATTTTTAATGATGGCAATAAGCGAAGTTACATGTTCACCGCGATTGAAGGATATGCTAAAAAAGGGGGCAATACAACGAGCAATGCTGTATTATATGTCATTGAAAAAGAATATGAACTCTCCTATTATAACAAAATATATTTGTTTTCCGATTCTTGCAGCGGCCAGAACAAAAATTATGTTCTTTTTGCCTTTTTATCGTTACTGTCAGTACATTTACAAATTGAAATAACTCATTTGTATCCAGTTCGCGGCCACTCGTATTGCCAGTGTGACAGGAATTTTGGGATGTATGGCGCTAAGAAGAAACGAAAAGAAAATATCGAAATACCAGACGATTACATAAATTTAATAAAAGATTCGAGAGATCCTTCATTCAAAATGATTGAACTAGAGAACAAAATAAAAGATTTTGAAACCGTGCTCCTCAAAAACATTAAAACTGCAAAAGACATCAAAATTAGTAAAGCAGTGAAAATTCAGTACCATCCGAACGGATCCGTAAGTGTATTCCAGAATTACGATAAAGATCCCGATTTACATTTTAATGAATTTTCGATAACTCTTGATGATCTAAAAAATCAACCAACATCGGCACCAGTTGGTATAAGTGAAGAAAAAATAAAAGATGTTACATCTTTACTTCGGTTCCTTACACCCACGGGCAAACAATTTTATGAAGATTTATTTAAACACGTAAATCTAAAGGAAAAGAAAATCAGAAAGAAAAAAAGAGAAGATGTAATGAAAACGTATGATTTATATATTAATAGTTTCGCTTTGTTTGTTATTAAAAATAAAACTCCTGCTATAGAAAATGATGTACTATGTTATTATTTAAGTCTACAATAATGCGTTTTATTGTACGTGTGTACAATGTTTCGTATAAAATAATATGAGTAAGTATGAGTATCTTTGTTCGTAAAATTCAATAAACGTCAAGTACAGGTATCAATATAATATAAAATATTTCGAATGTAAAAAACAAAATAAATTATTTTCTTGGTTTCCTTAATTTGAATTTATATGGTACAAATAAACATACACTGCAGTTATTTTTACCATATTATATAGTGAACGTAACAAATAAAATAAGTTCATGAACCGACTTTCATTACCTTCACTCTATACTGTAGTATGTATAATAACAATAAATTCATCAGCAAACGTTACCATAACATCTGTGACGGTATGGAAAAATGACATAAGTCCATTTTTTGAAAAAATTGGAAAACCGACGAAAACAGAATCTATTTTTGATTTGCCAACGCTTGAAGTTTTGTTCAATTTGAAAGTTCCCCACTGACTTTTCGACGATGAAGTCAACAATACACGGATTCCGACAGTCCCGAATCAACAATTAAATAATTATTAACAAATTAGACTTTTGTGATGTTTCACTGTTTCATTGGCATCGCTTGGCCATACCCCATATACAAATCAAATATCAAAGGATTTCATCAAAAAATGACCGAGTTATGGCAGTTTATAAATATAAAAGTAATTAAAATTAGGCGACAAAAATTATTGGTTTTTTATTTATAGTATTAAAAATATTTGTTGGATTGGAAAACGTCAAATAGAAAAAAGTTGAGTTTTTTAGTTATCTATAAGGATTTTTTTTTTAAATTAAAATTTGGACTTTTTAAAATTTCATATTTTTGTTTCGCTGGACAATTCTTTTCCTTCTGTTCGAGCGTCGAACGAGTTATTGAATTGGGGCGCTCAATTGTCAGTGATGTAACACCAGCGGTGAGTATCGAACAACGGAGCTTACTGTAACAGAATGTCACCATAAAATACTTCCGCTGAGAGTAGACTAGATTTAAAAAACGTGATTATCTAACCTGTGATATGTTAATATCAGGGTTGGGTAAGTTACTTTTTTTTTTAACTAAGTTAAGTTAAAGTTAATAGTAAAAAAAATTAACTTAGTTAAGTTAAAAGTTAACCTGTTATAAAAGTAACTGAATTAAAAGTTAAGTTAATAAATATAAATGACGAAAGTTAAAAGTTAAAAGTAACTTAACTGATAATGAAAAGTTAACAGTTAAAAGTAAAAAGTAACTTAACTGATAATGAAAAGTTAAAAGATAAATGTAACTTAACTTATATTACAAAGTTAACAATTAAAAGTTAACTGTAACTTAACTTGCAATTTCAAGCTAAAAGTTAAAAGCTAAATATAACTTATTAACTTGCAATTGTCAATTAAGGGGATGCCGTAGTGCTCAACCGATAAGGTAGTAATCTACGCTAAGAAATGTAAATTATATACGCCTGAATCGATTTTGTAAGATTCGGGGAGTTGACCGGAATTTCTAACAACTATATATAATCTCCTCTAAAATGTCTAAGAAATTAATTGAGAATCGATGGAGAATTTTCGGAAATAGATCATTTTTCCTTATTTCACAAAATTCTCGGCCATTTCTCAATTAAATTCTTAGATATTTTACAGGAGATTACAATAGTAGTTAGAAATTCCGGTCAACTCCCCGAATCTTACAAAATCAATTTAGGCATTTGTAATTTACATTTCTTTGCATAGATTACTACCTTATCGGTTGATCGCTACGGCATCCTCTTAAAAGTTAAATGTGAACATAACTTGAAAACTGGAAGTTAAGAATTGAAAATAGCTTTTAAGGTTAATATATGCTATCGGAACCGTTACAAAATATCTTGGAAAACCTAACCAGATCACCGACATTTTTAAATAATTTAGTTCGTGGTTATATCAACGGTATATTACTAAAGAGTACAAATGAAAACCAATAAATAAAAACAAACAATCATATCAGATTACGCTACCACAAGAGGGACGCTGTTATTTTTGTTTTCTCGAAAATAAAATGTACTTTTTCCGTATATATATAAAGCAATAGATTTATTCAACGAGACAGTGGGTGATAGCTAACATATTTTTAATTTTTTCCCGATTATTTAATTATTTACATTTATGTACCTCCTTTTATTTGAATTTCGAGACCCAAACTTGGTCTGATATGATTGTTTATTTTTATTTATTAGTTTTCATTTTCACTCTCTAGTAATATGCCGTTGATATAACCACGAACTAAATTCTTTAAATTTATCTGACACACGGTGATTGTGATTAACCATCAATGCCAATCAATGCATATAGAGGCGCTTAAGTTAATCGTCGTAATATCTATTTTCTGAAATAGATATTAGGTTTTGATGGTATGATTGAAATAACTGAGATCATGCATAATTTTCACTACAAATATTTATTAAATTTTAATAGTAATGCCATTTCAAAATTTTTGTCGGATAATTTTCCTCGCAGCTTATCGAATACAAGTCCTCCAGCGCTAAACAGACGTTCAACATGAGCTGAAGACGGAACACTAGTATTGTATTTAATAAATGCCCGTTTTAGGCATTTTGGAAACTCGCTCACTTCTTTGAATGTATTTGTATTCAAATACATTTGTACTACTTGGTCAATCATGGAATTTTCGGGGCTCATATCCATCTTGTTGAATAAAAAAAAACCATTCACTTCAGGTGTAACGCCTGCAGAAGATTGGGCTTCTGACTCTTGAGATTCAACATGTAACTCTCGTAAGCATGATTTTAGGGCATCTATTATTTCCTGTCTATCTTCTTCATTTTTAACCCACGAAAGTTTGAATTCTGGGATAAGACAAGCCGCAATTTTCAGATCCATTTTTGAATATAGACGATGAAACCTAATAACAAATTTTAATACAATTTTATTTAAAACAAACAATCTGTAACAAAGTGAACATTTTTGTGTAAACTGCAAAGTCCATTTATTATTCAAGATATATACATATTGCATTTTTTTAGGAAAATTTGGAAAAATCCTGGAAATTCAGTTGCACTATAACAATTTTTTTATTAATAGTTATAAATAATCGGGTTTGTTGCAGTGTGCGTAAATTGTGGCTTTATGCATTTTTGTTATATTCCAGCTGCACTTTACACTTGTAAAAAAATATTGTTCAATGCATGTGCAAAAATGTTTTTGTTTTTCTGTCATTTTTGTTTTTCAAGATGATTTAATAGTACATTTCGATACTGGTGGGCATCATGTTGTTTCTGCGAATGTCAGGGTTGCCGCCCGAGGCGAAGGCGATGGTGGCAATCACATTCGCATAAAAAATATTTTCGCACATGTGCCGTACGATATTTTATGTTGCAAATGTGTGTAAAATGCGAAAGAAAAAAAGTCAAAAGAGTGTAAAATAGCATGTTACACTGTGACATAAAAATAAAAAAGGTCAGTGGAAGTTTTTTAAAACAATAATTATTCTTTTAGCACTTATTTTGTACAACCAACCTTTTCCGAATTCCAGCCAACAATGCATTTACTAGCGCTTTTGTATGAATAAGGCTATCAAATTGTTTTGTCAGATGCTCCTCTATAGTTATTATCGTCGGTATTAGGTATCCCATGTATATATATTTATCTCCTTGTAGAATGTCTAGACCTCTGGTGATGAATTCCATAACCTAAAGACATAAATTTGTTTGCACATTGCCTATGAGCAATTTCTTTACCAAAACATTTATGAGGGTAATGTTTGATCATTAATGTAATATTTCATATATATATATATATATATATATATATATATATATATATATATATATATATATATATATATATATATATATATATATATATATATATATTACACTGCTTTTATTAAAAAAATCTTTTTTTGTTCGCCTCCTAAAGTGTTTTTTTTTCATGAAAAAATAAGCTGTGTGAAGTCCGAGGTCGGTAGGTTAACTGGAAGGAGTGCCTCTAGGCCCATGAAACTTTCATGATTTTATAACTCAAGTACTTTTAACTTTCAGAAAAAATGTTATGCAAAAAAATTTTCAGAATCACTTGAAAGAAAAAGTTTGAATTTTTAAAAAATTTTTTAAGCTATTTTTGAGTTTTTAAAAAAAAACTACTAAATCCAAAAAAAATCCAACTTGACTTGACTTTTGTTGTTTTTCGTTCTTATTTGTTCAAAAATCACTTAGACCCATGTAAGAAATGAATTAAAATGTTTTCAGAATGTTTTGAGACTAGAATTTTTCAATTTATCAGTTTTCTTGAAAAACTCAAAAATAACTAAAAAAATTGACAAATTTTTGACTCAAAAACAGACTTATTTTACGAACGATTCTGAACACTTTTTCTTAAAGTTGACCGTACTAGAGTTAAAAAAACAAGAAAGTTTTTCCTGTCAATGCGTTATTTTGGACGCCATATTGGATTCAATACAGTCAAACCCCTCGAGTTAACCCGATATTAAGATAACTGCCGGTATTTAGATGAATATGAATGCTAATTGAAGAAATTCAAAATGTTCTACGATTCACTTCACTGGTCTGATATACTTTTCACGTGATCGATATTTTTTTACTATACTATACAGTTGCATAATTTACTATCACATCATGATAAATTTAAGGAATCCAAGCAAAATGTATGCCTTACCTAGCAGTACTCTTTTAGGAAATCTATTTCTGTAGGAGTGAAAGTAGGGAGCTTTAAGGAAGAGGCTATGCTATTAACTTGCTCAATATTTTCTTTTATATCCACCACTGCGTCGTAAAAAGAATTCCATCTACATTAAAAAAAGAAGAGTTCAGTTTTAATTTACTAGTAATTTCAATTGATTAATTCCAATGAAGAACTTGCAATGAGTCAATGACAGAGATCACCACATTGAGAAAAAAATTTAGTTGCATTGACTAAATTGATTTAGTTGACACTTTATTTAGTTAAATCAACTAAGTATAGTTGGTTCCATTAAAATGTAGTTGAATTGACAAAACTGATTTAGTACAACCTGCTTACTGTCAATTTACAAATTTAAGAAGAATCAAAATGACGGATCCAATGTGGCGGAGAAATTTCTCAAAAATTAAACCATTTTGCTCGAAACATATAACAATTAAAACTCTTAACGTTTCAAACCTCTCGGATCACTCTTTAGGGAATTATTATAACAGATAAGTGATATATCAGGCAAGACGGTCACTTATCTGTTATAATCCCCTGTGAAGAGGGACCCGAGAAATCCGAAACGTTGGGAGTTTTAATTGTTATAATTTTATTTATCTATTTACATCTTCATCAATTTTAAGCCCCTAATCAATTTATTCATGTATTGAAATTACCCCTACACTTATATCTATATGTAATTTAAATCTAAAGTTAATTTTGAACAATCTCATATGACTAATATGTCGGACAAATTTTCTAAATTTTCTTGGATTTGCACGAATGACCATATGGTAGAATATTTAATATTTAAAATATTAAATATTTGTAATGTGTTTATATGTTTATAAACATTCATTAAATTTAAATTTCGTTCAGATTCGGAGATTAGAGGTTTTATATGTGTTGTACTATATAAAACTATATCATATGCAAGAAATCGCAAAATGCAGTATATTACAAAGAAACAGTATTTTAATATTGTTTATTATTATTATTCTTTTACATTAGTAAATAAATTATTACATTATTAACATTTTAATGAAAATAAAATCTATATTTACCTCGTAGCATTAGGTACTCTCAAGTATTTCCCTAACCCATTTTTTATGACTTCAGATGCAATCGTTGATTGATTTTGTTTATTAAATAATGCTTGGCATTTGGCAAATGTTCTTCTACTTAGGCGTTTAAAATTTGGATCTGAATTTTCGGCAGCAACAGCATCAGTAGTGCTTACTAGATTTAATGTATGGGACGCACATTTATGCGATGGCGGTAACCTGTACAGTTCGTCTTCTAACAATTCTGATATTTCGTTAGCAATAAACACGTCATCTGGTTTCTCGGTTGTTTCGTTTGCAGTTTGTTCGTCATCTTTTTCTTCGCTTAGCCCGTACAAACTAGTTCATGATGAATATTATAAAACATTGAAAAGTAATGTATAATATAAAGTGTTGTAATTGTAGTCTAGGAACCGTAATATTAATTAAATAAATAAAAAAATGGCCAACACGGTTCAAACCTATTGATGACAAAAGGACCAAACAGGTCTTTTTATTTCCAGCCCAACGTTTCGACCACTCTTGGAGGTCCTCCTCAGGGGCATCTATTAATAGATACATAGAAAAAAAACCAACAAAATATAACACACGAAAAAAATATAAACAAAAATATAAATTAAGGACATTTTCACTCATTACAATAAAATAATCATAAAACAAACAACACGCACCTGACATGAGTAACTGTACGTCGTATACTAAATTTGTGACACAGATTACACTGACTTGTAAACATACACACACACACACACACACTCTTAGACTCGCAGTACAAACATAATACATAATTAAATGTGTCAATCCTATCTATACAAATTCGTTACTTTTTAAATTACAATGTTATTTACAAATCATTAATTAAAATATTATAACTGTTACTTAATTTTTCTGTGTCCGTTCTAAAATTTATGCTCGATTTTTGTGTTTTAATATGGATCATTTCTTTAATGTTACGTTTTTTCCAATGTGGTTCTGTTTCCAAAATTTCCACTTCAGCAAACTTAAAACTATGTCCTGTATTCAGCATATGTGATGTCAGTGCTGTATGACCAATTTCTCTTTTCCAATTATTAGTATGTTCATAGATTCTTATTTTTAAATACCTTTTTGGTTATGATTTTCAATTTATACAAGAAAATATTAACAATAGAATTAAAATTTTAAAAGATAGACAAAAAACACAGGAAATTAACACGGGACAAATTTTTGACTTCTCAAATTGTATAGTAATACCGTATATCAATAAATTCAACCAAAGGATTAAGAAGATATATGACACGTTTGACATTAAAATATACAATAAACGTTTCAACTCTTTGGAATCGTTGTTCAAAACAAAAATTGATGAGATAGATATATTATAGATATATTAAAAAAATCGAATATAATTTACAAGATAAACTGCAGTGAATGTACAGCTACATATGTAGGGCAAACAAAAAGGTATTTAAAAAAAAGAATCTATGAACATACTAATAATTGGAAAAGAGAAATTGGTCATACAGCACTAACATCACATATGCTGAATACAGGACATAGTTTTAAGTTTGCTGAAGTGGAAATTTTGGAAACAGAACCACATTGGAAAAAACGTAACATTAAAGAAATGATCCATATTAAAAAACAAAAATCGAGCATAAATTTTAGAACGGACACAGAAAAATTAAGTAAGAGTTATAATATTTTAATTAATGATTTGTAAATAACATTGTAATTTAAAAAGTAACGAATTTGTATAGATAGGATTGACACATTTAATTATGTATTATGTTTGTACTGCGAGTCTAAGAGTGTGTATGTATGTGTGTGTATGTTTACAAGTCAGTGTAATCTGTGTCACAAATTTAGTATACGACGTACAGTTACTCATGTCAGGTGCGTGTTGTTTGTTTTATGATTATTTTATTGTAATGAGTGAAAATGTCCTTAATTTATATTTTTTTCGTGTGTTATATTTTGTTGGTTTTTTTTCTATGTATCTATTAATAGATGCCCCTGAGGAGGACCTCCAAGAGTGGTCGAAACGTTGGGCTGGAAATAAAAAGACCTGTTTGGTCCTTTTGTCAACCAATAGGTTTGAACCGTGTTGGCCATTTTTTTTATTTATTTAATTAATATTACGGTTCCTGGACTACAATTACAACACTTTATATTGAATTTCGGCCTTAAACATTATTTACATCATTTTAATTCTTCATCACGATGACAAAGGATTTTTACCCAACAACTAAATTTACGCGAAGATCCATAACACCTGGATTGAGGAATTTTTATGAATTCATTGGAAATAATTATGGACAACCCGTAAAATTGAAACTTCAGGAATTAAAGCATATCATAATTCGACTGGCAGAATACGGTGAGCGTCTTCGATTCCTCAAAAAATGTCAAAAGTCTGGATGCCTACCAAAACACCTTCTTAGAACTTATGAGAGAACTGCATATTTTTTTACATCCGATCTAAAATTGAAGTTCAATTCTCTAAAAGAAAAATTTTTATTTTCCACTTTAAAATTTGAAATTGATGATTTGTATACGTTTATTCGTCAGTTAAATTTCCGAAAGTTTAAGATCTTAAGTTTTCTAAAAGTGAAATTACCCATGGAAACACTGAGTGAATTTATGTATCGACAAAATACCAATAGAATGTTGATTATCTTGAAAACCAAAGTCACTTTAGTCAAAAAATTTGAAAGGGTCGTTAAAACTAATAGTTCAATGAGAAATGCACTTCTAAACAATGACCTGAATTTACATAACAATACAAACATTTCTATGTGCAACAATACAACTGACTCGAAATGGGTAGTTAATTTAACGAACCTTTCGATACCTGATAAGTTTTTAGAATTGATTAAATTAGGACCTAGATTTTGTGTGCAACCAACTAAAGATACCTTTCCTATCAATGAGTTAATTAGCATCTTTGAAATTAACATGCATAAGATTCCAACAAATAAAATTGATCTTTTGAGAAGTAAACTTGTACATACTATGCAATGCGCAAGAAACCTATTGCCTCTACATACACCTGAGTCTAATACTATTTCAGATCTACGGAAATTTATTAAAAATAAGGACCTATATTTAACCAAAGCAGATAAAGGCAATATTTCTGTCATAATGAATAAAAAAGACTACATTGATAAGGTTGAACAACTATTAACTAATGATAACACTTATGAGAAAATAAACAAGGATTCAACTATAACAACTCAAAATAAAATTAATGCTATTTTAAATGACTGGTTAAAGAACAAATATATAGAAAAAGAAACTCTACGATTTTTGGTTTGTAATAATGGAAATACCCCAAGGTTATATGCCTTACCTAAGATCCATAAGACAGGATACCCGATGAGACCAATTGTATCAGTATTGGGTAGCCCCATTTATAATATTGGAAAATTCTTGCATAATATTTTATACCAAACAATTTCACATAATAAAAATAGAACAAAAAACTCCTGGACTTTAGTTCAAGAAGTTCAAAACATAAATATACCAAAAAATCATTCCCTGCTATCATTGGATGTCGTAAGC
The DNA here is from genome assembly GCA_030407085.1 of Trichopria drosophilae. NCBI lineage: Eukaryota > Metazoa > Arthropoda > Insecta > Hymenoptera > Diapriidae > Trichopria > Trichopria drosophilae. Next base: position 105,287,067 of record CM059583.1, on the reverse strand, counting down.
CTTTTCACCAATGTACCACATGACCTAATCGTTAAGAGCCTTAAAAAACGAGAATTAGAGATACAACAATTTACAAAAATCCCGGTTAAGGAAATTATCAAAATAGTTTCATTGATTTTGGAATCTACGGTGTTTGTGTTCAATAAACAATTATACAAACAAAACAAAGGTACACCTATGGGTTCACCTTTGTCGCCTACACGGAGAGACTAGAGGCAAGATTTTCGTCCGGCCCTCTACGCGCAATAAAGGTACTAGACCACCGGACGAAAAATCTAGGTAGGCGCGCATAATCGAACGTGCGGAGTATAAACATTCTCCCCACTCTGCCGCACGAAATTCCTCCAAGAGTCGGACGATTTTCAGACCTGGCTCGGACGATTTTCATGCGGCAGTCGGCGGTCTCAATAAATATGTATTTTATTTTTGTTTGCCTTATGCAAAGTGTCATTTCCGAAGTATTTTTTGATGCCGAAAACAGTGGTGGCCTCAAAATTTCTTTATCATGCACAATTTTTTAAAGAAATGAGGTGAAATATGTCAAATTTTGTTTTTTACCACATGAATCATTTTTTTTTGTAGCAAATAAATAATTGCCTTAAATTTATAAGGTATCATTTTGGAAGTACTTTTTCGTGCAGACTTTTCCTATGACATCATGATAGGAAAGTGAAGTTAAGTGTGTATTTTTGCTTTATTTATATGGTGGAATATGGTCAAAAACAAAAATGTTGACATATTTAGTTTAAATTTTCACAAAATTGTGACATGATAAATAATTATGAGAGCACCATCGTTTTCAGCAAAAGTATTTACCATGTCAAAGATATAATCGACATTAGACAATGTTATACAGGGTCATCGAAAAGTATCGGACCCCCCTAATATCTTCAGTTAGAATGCACTTAGGAGAAAATGTCCAATAGCAAAGTTGTATGGTTTCAAGCGGGGAGTAAGATGATGACCTTGACTTTGACCTTGACCATGTCCTTCAAGGTCATTTCAAGGTCAATCTTATTTTTTTAAATAGAACCCCCTAAATTTTATTGCATATTCTTATAGCTTATCTCGAGAGCTTTCCAAAACACTATAATAAAATATTTTTTTATTAAGTACTTTTTGAGTTATAAAGGTTTGAAGTTAACAATTTGTTCCTTCCAAAATGCATTCTTACTGAAAATATTAGGGGGAAATCCGATTAATGTATTTTCTTTAAACCAATTAATTGGTCTCATTATTACGCGCACAAAAGTATTAAGGTTATGATTACTGAAAACTAAATAATATTTTACAAGATATTCTACATTTTGTGTCAAAAAATTGTTAACTTCAAACCTTTATAACTCAAAAAGCACTTAATAAAAAAATATTTTATTATAGTGTTTCGGAAAGCTCTCGAGATAAGCTATAAGAATATGCAATAACATGTAGGGGGTTCTATTTAAAAAAATAAGATTGACCTTGAAATGACCTTGAAGGTCATAGTCAAGGTCAAAGTCAAGGTCATCATCTTACTCCCCGCTTGAAACCATACAACTTTGCTATTGGACATTTTCTCCTAAGTGCATTCTAACTGAAGATATTAGGGGGGTCCGATACTTTTCGATGACCCTGTATACACACTATCTGTGCTTCGATCATTATTAAAATTTCTTTTATTTTTTATTTATTAATTTTGTTCATTTAACCAGGTATACATAATAGTATATTACAGCACAAAATTTTGTGCACTCATCGAGTATTCTACTGAAGATATAGATATCTATGCACAGATCCGGTATAAAGCTGGCAGAAATATATAATATATGATATAATCAAAAATATAACACTACCCACGACATATTTCAGATTGATAAAAACAGTGGATCTATTGGAAAATTTAAATTAAATACTTCGAATCGATTTTGTATGTCTATCTGTAATAATTCGTAAAAATAAATATTTTTATACGAAAGCTTCATAAAAATTCTGCAGAAACCATGTGTTGTATTAATTTATTATACTAACTTTTTGGAGTTTAAATCATTTATAGAAATTAAAGTAGACATTTTTATTTAATCTAAACAGTTCTATAATCTTTAATACAAGCGATATATTATTATTATATATGGTCCGAATTCAGTTTCATGTCCTAAAGATAAGAGAATAGTTAAATAAAGAAAACAAAAATATGAAAAAAACAATTACACATTCGGAGTGGAATGCCCCATAAATTCGATTTTTTAAGTAGAAAGATAGTATATAGATATAGATAATATATAATATATAATGTAATCAAAAATATAACACTACCCACAACATAAATAGTATAAAATGTATATATATATATATTTATAATAAGTAATTATATTAAATATATAATATATTAATAATTATGCTGTAATAGATGCCATATATATATCGTGCATTCCATGTCAACCGGGCCAGCTTGATATCTCAAAAACGGGTATTTTTTTTCTACGAAATTTTCTACAGATCATCTGTGACATGTGAACTTTCACTCTGAATTTTTTCAGAATTACTTTTTTTTCTTATTTCTAAATGGTGGACGAAAGTATCTCAAAAAACATATTTTTGTTGTATTTTGTGTTAATTTAACGTAGTTTGGATAAAAATAAATAATGATAAACCCGAGATTAATATTTCATTTCTTATTTATTGCATTTCTAACAATAACTATTGAAGAAAAAAATACAATTCAAAATGGCGGACGAGAATGACTCAAAATCGTGTTTTTCTACATTTTGTGCTAATTGAACGTTGTTTGGAGTAAAATAAATAATGATAAGCCCGAAATTTATATTAATTTGTTATTTATTGCATTTCTTACAATAATTGAGCCCCCAGTCCAATAATTTAAACCTAATACATAAACAATTTCATATGAATTGTTCCATAAAGGTTCTGAATTCATTGAGAATTATTTATACATTCATTAGCGATAGACAATTACTGATGTATTGTTATAATAGAACTTACATATTAAAGCGCAACAAGGAATTAAAACTTATTCAAATTCATCGGCATCTATTACAGCATAATTATTAATATATTACATATTTAATATAATGACTTATTATAAATATATATATATATATATATATACATTTTATACTACTTATGTTGCGGGTAGTGCTATACTTTTGATTATATTATATATTATATATTTCTGCCAGCTTTATACCGGATCTGTGCATAGATATCTATATCTTCAGTAGAATACTCGATGAGTGCACAAAATTTTGTGCTGTAATATACTATTATGTATACCTGGTTAAATGAAAAAAATTAATAAATAAAAAATAAAAGAAATTTTAATAATGATCGAAGCACAGATAGTGTGTATATAACATTGTCTAATGTCGATTATATCTTTGACATGGTAAATACTTTTGCTGAAAACGATGGTGCTCTCATAATTATTTATCATGTCACAATTTTGTGAAAATTTAAACTAAATATGTCAACATTTTTGTTTTTGACCATATTCCACCATATAAATAAAGCAAAAATACACACTTAACTTCACTTTCCTATCATGATGTCATAGGAAAAGTCTGCACGAAAAAGTACTTCCAAAATGATACCTTATAAATTTATAGCAATTATTTATTTGCTACAAAAAAAATGATTCATGTGGTAAAAAACAAAGTTTGACATATTTCACCTCATTTCTTTAAAAAATTGTGCATGATAAAGAAATTTTGAGGCCACCACTGTTTTCGGCATCAAAAAATACTTCGGAAATGACACTTTGCATAAGGCAAACAAAAATAAAATACATATTTATTGAGACTGCCGACTGCCGCATGAAAATCGTCCGAGCCAGGTCTGAAAATCGTCCGACTCTTGGAGGAATTTCGTGCGGCAGAGTGGGGAGAATGTTTATACTCCGCACGTTCGATTTGGCCACGGAGTATGCACGATCTTTATGCGCGCCTACCTAGATTTTTCGTCCGGTGGTCTAGTACCTTTATTGCGCGTAGAGGGCCGGACGAAAATCTTGCCTCTAGTCTCTCCGTGTACACTAGCTGATTTAGTAATGATCGATTTAGAAGATGAAATTCTAAATCAATTAGAGAAGAAACCTGCACTCTACAAAAGATATGTGGATGATATATTCATGATTTATCCAGAAAATGACATCAAATATCTTGTCAACATGTTCAATAATTACCATCCTAACCTTAAATTTACTTTTGAACTGGAAACAAACAACAGTTTACCGTTTTTGGATGTATGTTTTTTTAAAGAAGGGAACATATTGTTGATTAATTGGTATAGGAAACCGACTTGTTCGGGGAAATATATGAATTTCAATTCTCATCATCCTATACATATGAAACGTGGCATTATCTCAATGCTTGTTGACAGAGCTATTTTACTTTCCAATAAAAAATTCCATTTTAATAATTTAAGATATATTTACACTTTTTTACACAAGAATGGTTATGACTTTCAATTTATACAAGAAAATATTAACAATAGAATTAAAATTTTAAAAGATAGACAAAAAACACAGGAAATTAACACGGGACAAATTTTTGACTTCTCAAATTGTATAGTAATACCGTATATCAATAAATTCAACCAAAGGATTAAGAAGATATATGACACGTTTGACATTAAAATATACAATAAACGTTTCAACTCTTTGGAATCGTTGTTCAAAACAAAAATTGATGAGATAGATATATTAAAAAAATCGAATATAATTTACAAGATAAACTGCAGTGAATGTACAGCTACATATGTAGGGCAAACAAAAAGGTATTTAAAAAAAAGAATCTATGAACATACTAATAATTGGAAAAGAGAAATTGGTCATACAGCACTAACATCACATATGCGGAATACAGGACATAGTTTTAAGTTTGCTGAAGTGGAAATTTTGGAAACAGAACCACATTGGAAAAAACGTAACATTAAAGAAATGATCCATATTAAAAAACAAAAATCGAGCATAAATTTTAGAACGGACACAGAAAAATTAAGTAAGAGTTATAATATTTTAATTAATGATTTGTAAATAACATTGTAATTTAAAAAGTAACGAATTTGTATAGATAGGATTGACACATTTAATTATGTATTATGTTTGTACTGCGAGTCTAAGAGTGTGTATGTATGTGTGTGTATGTTTACAAGTCAGTGTAATCTGTGTCACAAATTTAGTATACGACGTACAGTTACTCATGTCAGGTGCGTGTTGTTTGTTTTATGATTATTTTATTGTAATGAGTGAAAATGTCCTTAATTTATATTTTTTTCGTGTGTTATATTTTGTTGGTTTTTTTTCTATGTATCTATTAATAGATGCCCCTGAGGAGGACCTCCAAGAGTGGTCGAAATTTTGGGCTGGAAATAAAAAGACCTGTTTGGTCCTTTTGTCAACCAATAGGTTTGAACCGTGTTGGCCATTTTTTTATTTATTTAATTAATATTACGGTTCCTGGACTACAATTACAACACTTTATATTGAATTTCGGCCTTAAACATTATTTACATCATTTTAATTCTTCATCACGATGACAAAGGATTTTTACCCAACAACTAAATTTACGCGAAGATCCATAACACCTGGATTGAGGAATTTTTATGAATTCATTGGAAATAATTATGGACAACCCGTAAAATTGAAACTTCAGGAATTAAAGCATATCATAATTCGACTGGCAGAATACGGTGAGCGTCTTCGATTCCTCAAAAAATGTCAAAAGTCTGGATGCCTACCAAAACACCTTCTTAGAACTTATGAGAGAACTGCATATTTTTTTACATCCGATCTAAAATTGAAGTTCAATTCTCTAAAAGAAAAATTTTTATTTTCCACTTTAAAATTTGAAATTGATGATTTGTATACGTTTATTCGTCAGTTAAATTTCCGAAAGTTTAAGATCTTAAGTTTTCTAAAAGTGAAATTACCCATGGAAACACTGAGTGAATTTATGTATCGACAAAATACCAATAGAATGTTGATTATCTTGAAAACCAAAGTCACTTTAGTCAAAAAATTTGAAAGGGTCGTTAAAACTAATAGTTCAATGAGAAATGCACTTCTAAACAATGACCTGAATTTACATAACAATACAAACATTTCTATGTGCAACAATACAACTGACTCGAAATGGGTAGTTAATTTAACGAACCTTTCGATACCTGATAAGTTTTTAGAATTGATTAAATTAGGACCTAGATTTTGTGTGCAACCAACTAAAGATACCTTTCCTATCAATGAGTTAATTAGCATCTTTGAAATTAACATGCATAAGATTCCAACAAATAAAATTGATCTTTTGAGAAGTAAACTTGTACATACTATGCAATGCGCAAGAAACCTATTGCCTCTACATACACCTGAGTCTAATACTATTTCAGATCTACGGAAATTTATTAAAAATAAGGACCTATATTTAACCAAAGCAGATAAAGGCAATATTTCTGTCATAATGAATAAAAAAGACTACATTGATAAGGTTGAACAACTATTAACTAATGATAACACTTATGAGAAAATAAACAAGGATTCAACTATAACAACTCAAAATAAAATTAATGCTATTTTAAATGACTGGTTAAAGAACAAATATATAGAAAAAGAAACTCTACGATTTTTGGTTTGTAATAATGGAAATACCCCAAGGTTATATGCCTTACCTAAGATCCATAAGACAGGATACCCGATGAGACCAATTGTATCAGCATTGGGTAGCCCCATTTATAATATTGGAAAGTTCTTGCATAATATTTTATACCAAACAATTTCACATAATAAAAATAGAACAAAAAACTCCTGGACTTTAGTTCAAGAAGTTCAAAACATAAATATACCAAAAAATCATTCCCTGCTATCATTGGATGTCGTAAGCCTTTTCACCAATGTACCACATGACCTAATCGTTAAGAGCCTTAAAAAACGAGAATTAGAGATACAACAATTTACAAAAATCCCGGTTAAGGAAATTATCAAAATAGTTTCATTGATTTTGGAATCTACGGTGTTTGTGTTCAATAAACAATTATACAAACAAAACAAAGGTACACCTATGGGTTCACCTTTGTCGCCTACACTAGCTGATTTAGTAATGATCGATTTAGAAGATGAAATTCTAAATCAATTAGAGAAGAAACCTGCACTCTACAAAAGATATGTGGATGATATATTCATGATTTATCCAGAAAATGACATCAAATATCTTGTCAGCATGTTCAATAATTACCATCCTAACCTTAAATTTACTTTTGAACTGGAAACAAACAACAGTTTACCGTTTTTGGATGTATGTTTTTTTACAGAAGGGAACATATTGTTGACTAATTGGTATAGGAAACCGACTTGTTCGGGGAAATATATGAATTTCAATTCTCATCATTCTATACATATGAAACGTGGCATTATCTCAATGCTTGTTGACAGAGCTATTTTACTTTCCAATAAAAAATTCCATTTTAATAATTTAAGATATATTTACACTTTTTTACACAAGAATGGTTATGACTTTCAATTTAGACAAGAAAATATTAACAATAGAATTAAAATTTTAAAAGATAGACAAAAAACACAGGAAATTAACACGGGACAAATTTTTGACTTCTCAAATTGTATAGTAATACCGTATATCAATAAATTCAACCAAAGGATTAAGAAGATATATGACACGTTTGACATTAAAATATACAATAAACGTTTCAACTCTTTGGAATCGTTGTTCAAAACAAAAATTGATGAGATAGATATATTAAAAAAATCGAATATAATTTAAAAGATAAACTGCAGTGAATGTACAGCTACATATGTAGGGCAAACAAAAAGGTATTTAAAAAAAAGAATCTATGAACATACTAATAATTGGAAAAGAGAAATTGGTCATACAGCACTAACATCACATATGCTGAATACAGGACATAGTTTTAAGTTTGCTGAAGTGGAAATTTTGGAAACAGAACCACATTGGAAAAAACGTAACATTAAAGAAATGATCCATATTAAAAAACAAAAATCGAGCATAAATTTTAGAACGGACACAGAAAAATTAAGTAACAGTTATAATATTTTAATTAATGATTTGTAAATAACATTGTAATTTAAAAAGTAACGAATTTGTATAGATAGGATTGACACATTTAATTATGTATTATGTTTGTACTGCGAGTCTAAGAGTGTGTGTGTATGTGTGTGTTTACAAGTCAGTGTAATCTGTGTCACAAATTTAGTATACGACGTACAGTTACTCATGTCAGGTGCGTGTTGTTTGTTTTATGATTATTTTATTGTAATGAGTGAAAATGTCCTTAATTTATATTTTTGTTTATATTTTTTTCGTGTGTTATATTTTGTTGGTTTTTTGTCTATGTATCTATTAATAGATGCCCCTGAGGAGGACCTCCAAGAGTGGTCGAAACGTTGGGCTGGAAATAAAAAGACCTGTTTGGTCCTTTTGTCAACCAATAGGTTTGAACCGTGTTGGCCATTTTTTTATTTATTTAAGTAATGTAGAATATTTAAATTTTCAATTAATTAGGTGATTATATAAGTATACTATGAAGAATTGAATTCAAAATGTATTTAAGAATATCTAACTAAAATGGTACTTCCAAATTATTGTTTTTTTTTATTTACTCTACTCTGAAAACCTCAGAGACGGTTCTAAATCAATCTCGAATGTGAGAATCCCTATTATTTAACCCCTAATCTTATTTTCCCCTAGCCATGGGTCGTTTTCGTCCTGGCAGTTTTAAGTCACTAAAAGTACTTTCAAAAATCGAATTAAATTCGTGGAACTTCTTTCAATCAATTAAAAGTCCCAATTAAAATTATAATATAACACTCTGAAATTTCGCTTGAGTCGAAAACGACCCATGACTAGAGGTTATGTGGGTTAAAAATTAAAACTGATAGTATCTAATTTTATTCTAAAATTTCTCTTTGTTTATTTATGCATTGAATACACAACTCGAAGGAAGAGAAAATATATTATTGAAAATTATGTCTCGAACCAGTTACTTAAAAAAAATAATATAATGTATAAAATAATAATAAAGATTTCTTATAAAAAAAAGACTGAATATCGTATGCACCTCGGGGGCGAAGACAACGTGAGCGATGTTCTCACCACAAATTCGATTCGTTTTACTCATTTTTGTTCTCAGTCCTGCACATTTTACCCCCGCTCGTAACAAAATTTATTTGAATGGATGTGCGAACCCACACATTCGTAGAAAAAACTTAATAAACTTATATTTTTTTATAGTCTATGAAATGATTCAATTAAAGTATTTTTAGTCACGTATATAACAATATAACCATGACCATTTTTATTAAAATAAAATGATGTTCGTTATTTACCGAAATGCTTTTTCAAAATTTCTAGCATTATCTCTTACAACGTGTCTTGTTTTTTGCCCGATGAAAAATTCGATTAATATTGCCTCAATCGCTTCGGCTAGTACATCATTTGTGTGTCGTCCTTCGATTCGTCGACATGCTAAACCTTTGGAATTCCTTTTTAGAGTGTTTGGATCTAACCAATGATTTGTCATTCCCAAATAGGACCTACACGAAAATGTTTAAAATATTATTTTCATAAACAACATGCATATATATATATATATAAATGCTGAGTGTTAGCTCTACCTGTAGTGAGATGCATGTGTACAATCAGAAATTTAAAAAAAAAGTAAATTTTATGTAATTGTTACCAGTGACTTTATCTAAGATCTGAAATTTGTCTAAATCTTAGTTCTCATCATTCCCGATTTTGTTAATAAGTCGATCGACAATAAAATAAAATTTTAATTACGTTCTAATCAATAATTTTAATTCAATTGAAATTGCATTTTAAAAGATGGTTTGTAGAGTTAATTTTATTTATTTATTATATATAAACGGGCCTTAAATTCCCTAGTAACTAAAATTATGTATTCAGTCATTCAGTCATACATAACTAAAAATATACGAAATGTAAAAACAGTAACAAGTAAATTAGATAAGGTAAGAAAACTGAGCATAAAGAAATAATAGCTCATCCGTGTGAGTGGTAAGAAAAGTGGATAAAGGTTCAAGCGATTTGATATCACTTGAACTTATAGGTAAAATATTCCACAAACGAGATAGTCGAAAAACTGCAGAATGAAAGCATTTAGTTTTGTTACACGATCTAACGGATTAAATGAATTAATGTCATTCTTATTCCTAGTGGGAGGTTTTTGGTATATAAAATAATTATATTGTTATTAAAATTAAATAACAATTAATAAGTTAACAATAATTATGTTATTATTATTATTATTATTTGGTATATAAAGTAATATAAATTTAATAGGTATATAAATTGAATTTTGTATAAAACCATCTAAAAATTATTTCTCTATTCTTTTTTCTTAAATCGAATGATAATGCATATAAAATATATTTGAAATCAATCTGAAGTTCCAAATTTTTTTCAGATCTTTTGAAATTATTTTGAAGATACGAAAATAGGTAAATCGCTAGTGCATGTCTTTCTAATTTATTGTACAGGTAATTTCAAAATATTTCCAGGGGACGTCACACTCAATATTTTCATAATTTTTTGAACTAATAACTTCAATAATCAAAAAGTTCAATTTTTTATAATATTATGATATGCCAAAGTTACATGCAAAAGAGTATGTGCCGAGCTTAATATGACTATACACTCTCATTTTCCATGGTATGTATTTGAATTTAAAAAAGTTCCCGTTTTTGACCAAATGTAACTTTTTTTTACTGTATGACGTTCCGACAGAAAAAAAAATCAGTCACCAAAATTATAATATGACATACTGTATAAGTGTATAAAAAAATTGTAGGCAGTACTGAGATTTTTTTTATTTAAAAATTATTATTACTATTTAAACCTAAAAATAAATACCTGCGGAAAGCAGTCCACAAATCAGCTGTTACGCAGACCCATTCAATGTTTTTAAGTTCTTCCGTTAATTCATAATTCATCTTTTCGTAGGCCTTATCAAGTTGCACAACTAAAGTTTTCCTTGTCATAGGTGTTTTCTGAGCGACTTTTGCACAAAACTCAACAAAAGCTTCATGTTCAACCAATGAAAAAGGAGAAGTAGTGTTTATCACCAGTTTTAAAGTAGCCGAATGAAATTGTTGATTTGTTAAAACCTTGTTATTGAAGTCTAATTTTATTTGTTTTTGTTTTGGGTTATCTGAACGTTCGGTTGTGTTTCTTTTAGTCCCATGTTTGCTTGTTCTGTTATAGTCATCTAAGCGACTAGAATGTTTAACCTGCAATAGTATGGGATAACATGAAAGATTGTATAATATTATGAAAAGAAAAAGTTAAAAGATATATAGAGATTAAAATATTAAATATAAATGATTCGTTAGTATTGTATTTCTCTAAATTTTAGGTTATGTTTAGAAATTTAAAAAATGAACTGAGATTAAATAGACAAAAATAACTTAAATGGTGTAAAATATCAAAAAAACAAAAGAAAATGAAAAAATTGCAAATTTATAGAAATCGTAAAAGAAAACGTTTAACTATAGTATTTATAATACCTAGTATACTAAGGGCTGTATCAGTTTGAATTTATTTATCCACTGAAACAAAAGTTATAAAACTTGAAACTAATCCAAATAAACAACACTTACCCTGATGTGCGTTCTCAAATTTGAAGATGAAGACACCGATGCTGCTATGTATTTCTTTTGTGGGTAGCATAAGACACACTTGAACGTCAATTTTCCGGTATCTTTTTGATGAGTATCGAACTCGAAAAAATCTTTTAAATGTGACCACGACCACTTATGATTCGTATTCTCACAACTTTCATTTTCTTTCTCACAATTAGCATCATCGCAGCTCATATCATTGTTCGCTTCAGCAGTATCGTTAATATCACCAGCATCACCGTTATCACCCATATTTTAACTGCGCGGTTACACTTAGAGTAAAACCTAACCTATCAGAAAATTTGGCGCCAAGTTACGCATATGTCGCATGTATACGCTTATACATACCGCGATACAAGTACATAATACATATCGTACGAACATAGGTGATTTGCCTAGTATCCAGTATTTGCCCAAACTCTGCACACTTAAGTTTTATTTACCGTAATTATAGTGCAATTAGCTCGACAGACGACAAATCGGGAGTCGGGGCTAAAAGGATGCAGACTACAGGGCTGGACAACGAAAGTCTGTGACTGTGTAGTGTATGACATGGAATATGCACAAGTAAAGAGTCGCACGTGTTGTATGTATTCGCTATATAGAGTATTCCACGTTCCACTACATATCCTGAAAACATTGTCTTCCACCTATCATCGCGCACGAATGCTGAGAGAACAACAAAACCACGTGATCAATAGGAGTTGAAGTCTATTTCTTAAATATTGTCATAAATAATAGTTTTTTGACAAAATAGTATTTGAAAATTAGTTTTTATTTTTCACGACGATATTTAAGATTTAATAACTTCAGTCCCATATTTCTCATAAGAAAAACATTGGTCAGGTGGTTTTGTTGTTCCCTCAGCGTTCGCTAAAGGGGCAATGTTTTCTGGATAGGTAGTTAAGAAAATAATATATAATAATAAAATAAGTTAAAAAAATTTAAATAAAAACGACTGAATCGATTTTAATTTAGAGTTGTTAGCATAAGTTTCTGCATTATCGGTTGAACACTGTGAAGTGGTTCACCGATAAAGTAGGAAATTACGCGAAATATCAAAATTAAAAACAACTGATAAAATTGCAAGTTAAAAGTTAAAAGTTAAAAGTTGAAAAGTTGAAAAGTTAAAAAGTTAAAAAGTTAAAAAGTTAAAAAGTTAAAAGTTAAAAAGTTAAAAAGTAAAAAGTTAAAAGTTAAAAAGTTAACAAAATAATTAACTTAGTTAAGTTAAAAGTAAACGTTTAAAAAAGTAACTAAGTTAAGTTAAAATTATTTAACTTTTTAACTTTTTAACTTAACTTTTAACTTTTTAACTTGGCACTACCCAACCCTGGTTAATATAACTTGTCCTGTATCGAATCCAACTTAACAGTGAGTTTGATAACGATGAGGTAAATAGTATATTTACGCTTTTAAAATTATTGTGATTAATAACTCAGTCTGGAACAGAGTATAGAATGGTTAATAAAGATCATCAGTGATATCTATGCATTTCAGTTATGATTTCAATGTTCTGTTTAATGGACAATTAAGCAAAGCAGGTCTTCGCCCACCTCATATTCATAAGGTAACCCAGAACTCATCACGTGAAGGTGACTGTTTTTCGAGTTCCTCCTTAAGCCCAGCGCAACCACCCTATACGGAGAGAAATTTGAAGTATACGTTACTGCTTTTTGGGAAGTAGTATTTACCGCACAGATTGTGATGGATTTCAAATGGCGGTTAAAATTCAAAATCGTTGAAAAGAAAATTTGTATGATCAGATACAATTGCAGTACAGCTTTGAGAATAGTTATTCATAATTTCTAGACGATTTAGTTCTTAATAATTAATTTTAATCGTCTGTAAACGTTGAAAAAAGTGAAAAAACTAGTATTTTTTTCATCCTATAGCTTCCGTAACGAATACGGTGCCAGATACGCCAAAAATGCACGGAGCCTTTTTGTAGAGCACGAAATTTCCTACAAAAAAGTTACCGAGGGTCCTAGTGTAAAGTTAACATGTTAGCCACGAATAACGCTGGAATTTTTTCTTACAAGTTAATTATGAATATTTTAGAATGTCTGTAAAATATGACGCATATTACATGGTTACTTGTTTTTAAACTATTACTTTTAGATACTAGGTCTCTCACTGACCTCTGTAGGAAATTTCGTGCCCCACAAAAAAGGCTCAGTGCATTTTTGGCGTATCTGGCACCGTATTCGTTACGGAAGCCATAGGATGAAAAACCTTCTACTAATTTTTTCACTGTTAACAACGTTTAAAGACCATGAAAATTAATTATTAATAACAAAATCGTCTAGAAATTATGAATAACTATTCGGAAAGAGGTAATAAAATTGTATGTGATCGTACAAATGTAATTTAAAGGATTTCGAATGTTAACCACCATTACAAATTTGTCGAAATTCGTGCGGTAGCTGTTACTTCCCAGAGCAGTAGTATCTACTTAAAATTACTTTCATTGCACCTTCTCAACTTTAGGACAAAGTCGAATTAATTTATCGCACTCGAGTTATAGTGGGATAAGAGTAAAAATGGGGAAGTTGCAATCAACGAAAGCTAGTATACAACCGGTTAGAGTCGAGTGATAAGAGTCACAATCCACAAGAAGAATTCGGAATTGGGTATAGAGGCGCGATGAGATGGAAAAATGAGAGTTTCTCATAGATGCACGGCTGCGGCCCGCGCATGAATATTAACTAATTAACAGGCCATTCAATTTGTCACTAAAAAAGGAAGCAACGGTGTATATTGTTTTATCGTTCTTAGTAACAAATCATATACTTTATTTTATACATTTTATATATTCCAAAAATCATATGGATAAGTTGCGGCCATTGAAGTGGTGTAAGTAATTTAACACTGGTGGACAAAATTAGGTCATTGAAAACTTGGGAGATAACACAAACTTCCACTGTTTTTAAAATAAGAAATATATGAACAGTTTAAATCATTTATAATTTCATCATATCATTTCATGATGGGTATTTTAAAATTAAGGTTTGAGTTCAGATAAATAAATTATCTGAAAAAAGCTGATTTCAAGCAGTCACCTATCCAAGTATTCAACAAGGATGCTTTACGAGATCAACGACCGCGCGCGACACGGACCTCTGGTCTATCACTGTCGATCACTATTTATAACGACATATGATATTTATGTTATATGTTACAATTTTTTAAATATCTTAATTATCTCGAAAACGACAAGAGATACGCGAAATTTGATAAAATTTCGAGCGTTATTGAAAGGGGGATGACCTCAAGTCGATTAATACATTTAAATGAATTTTGAAAATTTCCAAAACTTTAAGAAGAATAATTTTCTCGATATATGAACATATCCCAATGTCTTTGAACTTTCACACAATCTACAAATGTGCGTACGTATTATGTATTTATAGTGTACAGGAAAAATGCATGCAAAAATGCATTGATGTGACATAGCGAACATGAATTTGTTTGCGGTGTTCCGTACGTATGT
Organism: Trichopria drosophilae; assembly: GCA_030407085.1. NCBI lineage: Eukaryota > Metazoa > Arthropoda > Insecta > Hymenoptera > Diapriidae > Trichopria > Trichopria drosophilae. Next base: position 105,271,915 of record CM059583.1, on the reverse strand, counting down.
TCTGTAATGCTATGAGTTGTGAGTAAAATATAAATATGATTGTAAATATAAGTGTGCCACACTTCGCCTACACACATATATAAATATATATATAACGTAATTGTTGCTAAATAATTTTAAATAGATTATTTAATTCAAACTTGTACTTGTATAAAAATTGAAAAACGACGCACTATATATGGAACCGAATTATCGCAGAAAGAAGTGAGATTTTCGAAAAAAATGTCCCTTTTTTGAGCAAAAATTACTCATTTGCAATGTGTAATAACTTTTCCGATAAATTTTTCTTTTTTTTGCACAAGGAGAGTTTTACGCGGAAATCATATAAGAAAAGATATCTAAACGAAAATGTGGACAAGAATTTTTTATTTTTAAGACAGGCGGAAATATACGTTTTTAACGCCGAAACGGCGGTTTTCCCATTGAGAACCAATGTTAAATTTGTCGTTGCCAGAACATAAGATATTAATTTCCAGAGCCAGGCTTTCCCTGACTTGTTAGTAATGTGAAATATCAAGTTTAAGGCACTAAGGACAAGCTCTATCGAAAAATGCGATATTCTCGGAACACCCTAATGTATACTATGCCCAAATTCCTCTGAACACCTGCGCACACAATAGCATCGTTACATCTGCGTGGATTTTTTTTTATAATAGTCGGTTCTTTTCAGTGTCAACAAGGTAAGGGCTGATCAGTGCAATTGCTGATCTATTTTGAAATAGATGATTGATTTTATTTAAAAGCATATCTTTTTTTTACTACTTATTACTACATACGACTCTACGCTCTCCAGCAGTTATGCTTTCAAAAACCTCAAAATTCATATCACTTTACAACCGAGTATTTACAAATGTATAATTATTTTTAATTTTTATTACATCTGTTCATAAGGTTAAATTATAAAATGTAAAATTTATTCATTAAAAGCTTAATTTTTACACGCGGGATTAATACACGGAGGTTCCGGGTTCGCGTACTGACTCCCACATCATATTTTTTAACTCACGACCATGGTCGCAGGTTGCTAGGTGTAGAAAACTTTGAATTCTCCAGCTAGTCATGACGACGTGGTCATCTTCATAATAAGCTCCATCTGAAATTTCAATAGGGTTAGTCAATCTATGTTGTTAAGTGCTTCCTTATTTCAGTTAATCAGCTAGACTTCATCCTCCCAAATTTGTTTGTTATGGCTGCGGCCTTAACCATTTGATTCCATTATTTGTTATTCACTCTGTTGTTTCAATTCATTTTTAGTTATATGCGATGTGCGAAAGGGGTCAATTGCGAAGGTCGAGCAGTCGAAAATAATGGCGTATTTTCCATAACGAAGCCGCACACAAATTATTTGTGTAAACCAGACGCGATGGCTGAAAAAATTGAAAATCTACGAACAGCAATTCTAGCGGCGGTACAAAATGAAAGCGGAATATTTAAGGACATATACAATCGTCTGGCAATGGCTGAAATATTAACATTACCTTCATTAATATATATTATTGTGACGATATAATATTCCACCGATATAGTCTCAATATATTACTACGTACCACAATTTTTGTAGATATCGTGAGTACTAATCCCATTATGATAGGCCTGATGTCAATTTAAAACTATTTTTTAAGTACATGATAAACTTTTTTCAGTACTTATTTCATAATATATTATCGATATTCGTAAAACTTTAAGGAATTATTCCAAGCGGTTCAGTCTCGATCAATAATTTATTTCGAGGCAGTTTCCAATAACTTTTAGATTCGGTTTTGGTCGTTTTGAATAAACGCTTTTCTCTTGAATAAGTGGCATTTCTCTACCTTAAGTACAGCAAATATGATATTCCCAAAGGATCAGGGAACTGAGAAATGTTCGCGCTATTCTTATACTCCTCGTGAATATTGCTCTCTCCTTGTTCATAAGTTGTTCCTCTACCCTGTTGTAATATTAATTACAATTGAGTTGGGTCCCTTACGAAGCCTCTTAGTGCCTTTATAATTTGTATCTCTATGCTTAAAACTGATGGAGAATAGCAAGGAAACGATACCTTTCAATGTACGTCGAACTTTAGTGCCACACCCTTGAAGCCACTAGGCCCCTATAAAGAGTTCGTGTACGGGTATTTATAAAACTGTATGATGCAGGGTATATTGATGTCCTTAGATACTTCATCTGAGCCTGGTCATTCGCCTACAACGTCTTTCAACGTTTCATCTTCTTTGAGACAAAATCGATATGTATTGTATTCGACATACCCCATTTTATGAAGTGAGCGGCTAATAAGGCCATGTCCTGTTGATAGTCACTAACGCTTCAAAATCGGCCCTATCGAAGTTCCTCCTGTATTTTGTTTTCTTATGTGAAAAGCTTATAAGCCATTTTGACTGTTTTATACTTGCAAGGTTCTACGAGTACTGCATCCACTCGTTAATTTTTTGCATTGTGTATCAAATGATTTTCTTAAAGGTTACGCTTATGCATGGCTGTAGACCCAGGTATGGGCAATTGGAAGCTTTCTTTGCTAAGGCAACCGATTACTCATTTCTATTAATATTCTTACATTTTGTGGAACGTAATAAAGCGTTACGGTATTGTTTTTGTTCACTAATATCTGCAACGAGTCATAACATTCAGTCACCATTTTTTTACTGATTTCATGCACTGCAATTACTTCAGTTGCGGTCAAATATTAATGTTTGTTACTTTTAAATCTTGCTCGCGGTTTAATTCAGATCATCTTAGGATGGCCATGACTTCTGCCTGGAAAATACTAGAGCATTTTCTATATTACAATATTTTATGTAAATATTAATAATATTATAATATTATTTATTCATAATATTATATTTTTACATTTACCTAGTAAGATGGGCAATTTGGTTGTTTACACCAGAAATGCCTAACCCTATAAATTAATATCTCTTAGGAGATTTTTATTTCTATTTGTAAATGGGATCATCTCAGTCTTCTGCGCGTTTATCTCCTCTTCTTTACAGCACTCCAGTGTAAGTGTGAGTGATCTTTGCATACTATCTCTTACGAGATGTCCCATGGACCTCTGAAATCTGTGATAAGATCGCCAGCATAACCTTGTGCATAATATCTGCCCCCCTTTAACTTGTACAGATCATCAACCGCTGTCGTCTAGAATAAGGGTGATAAAACCCCTCTTTTGGGCAGCTTTGAATTGCTTTGATTTCATTTTCTCGCTCAACAGAAGAGCTTCCATGCGTGTCCCTTATTTCAGGTATCACTTGAACTTGTTTTCTGGTAGAGAATATCCTATCCCGCTTCGTTACCGGGGTATTCGTAGATACCTCTTCTACCGTTTCGGTTGAGACGTCCGATGTCATTTTAGCGGCATCGTCGATGTCACTAGTAATGCCAATAGCAGCAAACTCCTCGTCGACGTTTCATTTGAAACCTAACTTATTATTCCTTTCAACAGAAACGGTTTGGGTTGTCTTGAGCCTTCCAGCGCTTAGGGAAATTTGAGGATATTGTCGTCGGTAGGGTATTTTCTCCTTCTACTGCTAAATCGCCGTATGAAAATAGCAGTTATAATTTTGTGTCTGTAAAATATATTTTTAGATTTTCTGAAGCGGCGACATTTTTACCCTTCAACAACGCGTTAATTGGGGCCATGAAAAGGCGGAGAACGACACTTAATGAGAAGGCTAACGAAGGAACACTGCGGAAAATAACATCTTTAAAAGAATTAAGCGGACACTTAAGTTCCAAACATTTATCTCCTTCCGTATTGGCCTGCAAGAGTCCCCACCTTACTTGCAAAAAGCGTCCCCTGAGGAATAGGAGACAAAGTCGCCGTCCTTCTGTTCAACGACAAACTGTTGAAGACCATGGCATCGTCGGATGTTTATAGATGGGACATTTGATGCCTTACCGGCAATAAAAGGGGTTACCCAAATGGTTACCCTCATGGGAAAAATTAAGGAGAAGGTAATCAGTATTTTAACACATACTTCATTATATCAAATTTCGCGATATGTAAATGTAAACTTATGCCCACTTAACATTAATTTCCGAATCACAAATAAATAACAACTCAAACTCACCCCAATCGGGTTTCCACGCTTCTTTTGCCAAATAGGGCGCCGATATACAAGATGGTTCCCTCGCGAAATCCCTTTCGCCTCACCAGATCGAGAAGAAGGTGGAAATCCCTCGTGACCGCTCTTTTAACACTTTTCCCCCATTGGGATTTTTGATATTGAATATTGAATTTCTCTAAAAGAAAACGGCCACGTTGCGACCTACCGGCAATCGATTCCGATAATCCGTCCTGCGCAACCGTCGCGCCACACTCGAGCTCCAAACATATTACCATATAACATACATTAGCGCGGGAAATTCAAATACCGCTGTGTATTCTTAAAACTTACAATATTAACAAATAATGCACAGATTACTTTCGTTCCATTCGGACTGATTCATATCCCAATTGTATCCTACATCCTTAGTACATTATTCGTCTTTTTCTATTGCTGTATTATTTCGGCTCTTCCGTCACTATCAATGTATTCGTAACGTGAATAACGTATCTTTTAACTTTATCAGAATGTACCATTTTTTTGGATACTGATGGGGTGCAAATTTAAGTCGGCCTACGAAAAAATTTTTTCCGAAATTTGCGCAATCGTCCCTGATCTCATCCGGCCTAATCATGTTATGAGTGATTATGAATTAGGGTTACGAGCAGCCATCAGCAATATTTTCCGGTGTAGAATCCATGGATGTTTTTTCCATTACACTCAAGTATGTAAAAATCCTACCTTTTTTCTTTCTCTCATTTTTATACTGAATTTTGACATTATCTTTTCAATATGTTTTAGGCATTACGAAGGCAAGCTTATAAAAAGAGATTGAACAAAATTTTAATAACAAAAAAACACATTCTAAATTATAAGTTTAACAAAATTTTAAAAGAAATCATGGCTCTGGCATTGTTACCTCACAAGGACATTATAAAAGCATACAAACTAATTAAAAGGCAAACTTTTGAAACTCCGGAAATAAAAATGCAGTGGTCAACATTTCTTAAATATTTCGAAGATTTTTGGCTAAAAAAAATTACACCATCAAAATTTTCTGTTTTCAACTTACAACACCGTACAAATAATTGCATTGAGTCCTACCATAGGAAGCTGAACACGACTACGAGGAAGAAGCCATTTCTTACCTTTTTTGGTAAAATTCTTAACTTTGTTTATTACGACACAATAAAATAATAAATTTGTTATGATAGGTATATTGTAGAGCTCAGTCCGTATCCTCGATCCTCAGAAAACTTACTGAAATTGCGCTGATATTCCCATTAAGCTTCTCCTTCCTGTTTCTATAACTTAGTTATATTCCTTCTATTTCGTTTGTCAATTTCGTATGCTCCTGTTTTGGATGCAGCGATTGGTTAGTTTATTTAGCGTATAATATGTTATACTTCTTAACATTGGGAGCCTTTGAGCGTGGCACAGTTTTTCGCGGATCTTTAAGAATTACAAGCTACTTTTGAGACAATTTACCTAGCCTTGACCGACGATCGGAGTAAGTATTGAATTTAGTCATTTCCCGCCAAGAAATATACAGTTTTTCATGAAATGTGTACGTTTCATTTGCGGCTTAAAGATTTCATAAAAGCAAAAATATACAATTTGTACGTATGTTGGTATGTACACCCAAGGGCATTAATTCGCACGGTGAAACCACACTTTTATCCTTGTTCTCCCCTATACGTCTTTATGTGAGAAACAATCAAGAAAACCATGGTGATTCCCCGTCCGAATAAATGCCCTTGGGTGTATCTCCACGACACTTTTTTTTTTTGTATACGCGGTATCTCCCCAACGATAATACCGATTTAAAAGTAGAGTCTATTTTTTAATTCGGCATGACCTAATTTAGATTAAATAAATTTTTGGCATCGAGCCATATTAGTTTATGGTGAGGTCGGTTTAAAAAATTAACATTTTTTCAATAAAATCACCACACTATAAATGTTAAACAACAAATATAGATTCCCTAAAAAAAGGTTATAAAAATACAAGAATTCACTGAAGTTTTGATAATTATTGAAGAAGAAAATGATCATTTTTAGTATCCAGTATTTAATTTTAAGTTATTCAACATGATCCACCGAACCCAGCCACATTGCGGAGTACTTGAAACGAACCCAGCCAAATGCCTCACTGGGTAGCTAGATTGTTACTTATTATTTTGTACGTAAATTGTAAGTTATTGGTGTACACCCGTTCCTAAATTAAATAAAGAAAAAATAATTCCGTAAAGAAAAATGATTTGCATAGTTTTTGGTAATTCTTAAAAATTCATTCATAATTTTCTTCGTGTTTTGAAAATTCAGAGCGTTCCCTTACAAGGACAAATATAATTATTTATAGTATTTTAATTACTTCTACCGTTAAAATATATAAATTTACATGCGTTCTCATACTTTCATCTTCTTTACACATTACCATTAATTGTACTAATTCTACCGACAGATAAATTGAAGAATGAAATTTTTTTGGCGGCGGAATTGCATGCCCGCCAAGCCCTTGCAATGGGCAAATGCAAGAGCAAGCTGCGTCCAAGTGAGCGCGCGAAAGAAGACGCGATACACAATTTTTGGGCAAATACTACCATTATGGATGTTGCATCGAAAGTGGAGACAAGCTCACAGCTAATAGCGCATAAAAGGAACAATACAAAAAAAGGTTAACACCTTAGCAATTAATACATATCTATATACGATAATACAACAAGTATTACGGCAGTCGCAGTATATTTGTCATTCGCTATATTGAGTCTTGTTACATTGTTCGGTAACCGACAGCAGTATCCCGATGGTGGCGTGGTCCCATTAGGCTGGATCGCCGAAACGGATTCCGTCAAAACTGAAAACATTTCTACTAGATTTGGTTCCACTTTTCGATACTTTTTCGCTGTTCTATTATATCTACCCGTCACATATCAACGTAATTTGCTTATTTTCCGGACTGTACTTACATATATCTGTCTTTTTATATAACGATTATAGGCTGTTTTACAACGTCTGAACTATGCACAGAAATCAATTAATTATTAAGATATATTAATTTATTCAAATACGTTTCAATTAGAGCATTATATTATTTCGCAAATTTATTAATTAATTTTGTCGTAGCAATCCGGTATTCTGGTCACCTATGATGTCGAGGCGTTTGAAATAGACGGAACACAACGACGGAAAATTACCAGTTCAAATATAGAACCAAATCTAAATAATTTAAGTTTCGTCGGTATCCGTTTCGGCTTTCCAGCTTCGTGGAATGGCGCTCTGGCCTTGCGCGGTGCGCGGTGCTCATTCAGATTATGCATCCTAGTTAGGGGCTCTGAATAGGTGATCGTTTGGAAATACCGGGTCGCTTTAAAACCTGGAGATTCCAGGTCAATCAATACCTCAATAGGTTTGTAGGTTTCATTGTGCGCTGGTTTCAAGGTTTAAGATTTTCCTTCCGATCCGATTTTTCAGCTGATTTGAAAGCACCGCAACTATAATGGAAGTTTGACTCTATGTCCCAAATTTCTGGTGCTCAATTCGACCTTTAAGACCTTGAGGTTTGATTGTACACATGTATTGCTGCGATTCACGTTTAATATATCGCCCTGTCACTGCTTGTTTCCTGCCCGACATGCGGGCTGTCGCTACCACTGGCGAACATATTCAAATTCATTTATACAAGAATATTATGTTTCTTTATTAATGAATTTTCATTCCTGACATTTTGTTTCATTAAAAGCATGTACAGAGCAAAAGTGGCAGTCCCCTCCGCTCACTCAATCTACAAATGATTCACCTTATAATGAAGAGCAGTTGCCGATATAACCTGAGGCATTTGTGCCGAAATTAACAAATGAAGATGTAAAAAAACTTCTGACGGCATTACCGAGGGAAGAAGTAAAAAAAATTATTTGTAGATTGGTTAGTAAAGAAACTTATCGCATTAATCAAAAAGCAAACGAGAAAGAAATTTTTAATAAGAAATAAAAGAAACGAGTCACACTCTTGCACACTAACTCACTTTACAAAGATATTTAAATACAAACGCATACGTTACGTTGTAGAACTGAACCTATCATAGGAATATTAGACTTCAAAATGTGTTGCTCATTGGTTAAAACTGCTTACGTTACGTCTGCATTTGTATTTTTTCTGAATTACAACTTCACTTTCTTTTTTCTTCATGTTATCTCTCATTCCTAATTGCACCTTATGCACATTCCAGAGCCGCAAACCAAAGATGACCACCTGAATGGCAGAAAGTGACCACAATTTTTTGTACCATTATTGTCCAATGTACAATAAAGGACTGTTGATTAGTTTTTATTTTAATATCAATGTTTCATTTGAAATCATAACCAATTACTGATAACATTTGGTATCGCTAATGTTTCCATCGCAGATGAACAAGACATTAAGTGGGTATTCGAAACTTTCGTCCGCAGACATTATTTATACACACGTGTTTGCAGGTTAGAACTATTATTCACATAAAATCGGAGCAATCCTCAATTACGCTGCACACATTTTTATTACTATACAGAATTAACAAACTAGGAAACTGTATGAAAGAATAATTTCAATGTATTGCCAATGCAAAGCGCCATATATATATATATCTATATGGGACGTTCCGCGTCAAGTGGGACAAAGCTCTGCCCAAAATTGGTATGGACGGATTTTCACGTACGAGGGCGGAAAATGTTCGTTTTTAAAAGGGCTATCGAAAGTCGTGTGGCATATATGCATATTTCTAAATGGCGTCATAGTTATGGCGGCTTAAAGGTGTAAATATAAAATTTCGGTTCCACCAGAGGTTCACGAAACTGCGAAAAGTTGCTGAATTCATCTAAAACTCGTTATTTGGGTTGTTTTGGGGTTGCTGATTATGAATCTCGACTTAAAATTATGAAATTCAAAATAGCCGATCCAACATGGCGGTAAAAAAATTAAAAGTTGCTCAATTCATCTAAAACTCGTTTTTCGGGGGTTTACGTGGCCGCTCGTTATAAATCTCAACTTAAAATTATGAAATTCAAAATGGCGGATCCAATATGGCGTACCAACAAAAAAAAGTGGCTTAATTCAGCTAAAACTCGTTTTTCGGGGGTTTTCGTGGCCGCTCGTTATAAATCTCAACTTAAAATTATGAAATTCAAAATGGCGGATCCAATATGGCGTACCAACAAAAAAAAGTTGCTTAATTCAGCTAAAACTCGTTTTTCGGGGGTTTTCGTGTCAGGTCATTGTGAATCTCAACTTAAAATTAAGAAATTCAAAATGGAGGATCCAATATGGTGGAAAGTAAGTTTTGAAAAATATAAATATCAATTGCACCGCCATTTTGAATTTCCAGAATCTGATAACGGATTCGTAATCTGCAACCCGAAAAACATACGGATAGTGATTTTCACTAAATCTCATAATTTTTCAAAATTCCCTTTCCACCCTATTGCATCCGTCATTCTGAATTTCGAGAATCCGATGACGGATTCGTAATAAGCGATAGGAAAACATAAAGATAGTGATTTTCACAAAATTCTATAAGTTTTATAATCAAATATTTGAAAAAAATTATATTTTACAGCATGTTATAACATTTCTACCATTTTGGAGATGTTACAGTGATGTACGTTAAACAACAATTTTTTTTTCTTACAATTCAAGTATTCCGTGCACTATCGTGCATAGTTTCAGCTGCATTCTGCAATTCTAAGTGACTAAAAAAAATTTTTGAAAAAAATAAAAAATACGAAAAATAAAAAAAAATACAAAATACGAAAAATAAAAAAAAAAATACGATAAATAAAAAAAACATGGAGACAACAACCGCCACGTCCACGTTCGTGTCTCTGGATTCGACTGAGTGCGGCTTAATTTAAATTCCAGATTCATGATCAGCTTCTACAAGAACCCCCCAAAAACGAGTTTTAGCTGAATCAAGCAACTTTATTTTTGTCGGTACGCCATACTGGATCCGCCATTTTGAATTTTATAATTTTAAGTTGAGATTTATAACGAGCGGCCACGAAAACCCCCGAAAACGAGTTTTAGATGAATTGAGCAACTTTTAATTTTTTTACCGTCATGTTGGATCGGCCATTTTGAATTTCATAATTTTAAGTCGAGATTCATAATCAGCAACCCCAAAACAACCCAAATAACGAGTTTTAGATGAATTCAGCAACTTTTCGCAGTTTTGTGAACCTCTGATGGAACCGAAATTTTATATTTACACCTTTAAGCCGCCATAACTATGACGCCATTTAGAAATATGCATATATGCCACTCAACTTTCGATAGCCCTTTTAAAAACGAACATTTTCCGCCCTAATACGTGAAAATCCGTCCATACCAATTTTGGGCAGAGCTTTGTCCCACTTGACGCGGAACTTCCCATATATATATAGTAAAACTAATCACACTGTAAAACATCCGTAATGAAATAACCCACCTATAATGGTCCTTTTACAACAAGATTGTAAAATTTACCGTTACATGTAGGTAAATTTGCTACATAAAGCGTAGGGAAATTACAACGAGCTTGTAAAATTACCATTATACCAGGGTTATTTCATTACGGATTTTTTACAATTTATATACAGTGATGTTAAAAAGTCCCGGAACGATTCAATATCTTAAGGGGGGGGGGGTGCATTTTCGGGGAAAATATTCCAGACAAAAGTGTGAGGTTTCTTCTCCGGTTATTTAATTGTACCAGTGAATTTGACCTTGTTCATAACCTTGAAGGTCATTCATTTCAAGGTCGAGTTAAATTTTTCAAATGGGAACCACTACTTTTTACCGCGAATTTGGAAAGTGGGGAAAATTCTACGTTCCGGACATGACCTTGAATATACCTTGAAGTAAGTGGGAAGGTCATTTCAAGGTGAATTTTCGAAAATTTCAAGTATAGCAATAGTAACATAGCGAGGATTTAACTGCAATTACAAACATCCTACAATATGTATGTATTCAGTCATTTCTAACAATAACGTCGGCATTAACGTTTTTGGACGAGTCGTAGTTTATACGGGTGGTAACCGTGTGACTTAAACATTTTTGTAACGGATGTACGGTCAATACCATATTCCTGCGCTATTCTCGAAGGAGGATTGTGCGGGTGTTCAATAATACTTTGTGCAGAGCCTGCATAGACACGTCATCGTTAGTAGCTGCTTTTGGTCTACCATATCTTGGTTCGTCATGAATTGAGCCATTTCTACCGAATCGTGAAACAGTGCGATATGCAGTAGATAGATTTTGAAATAGGATCACGATTTGGAAATGTGTTATTAAACAGCATGGCAACTTCTTCACAGGATATAATTTTATCGGCGCATCCTCGCATTATAAGAAAATTAATTCGCTCTGTATCAGTCAAATGCATATTCGATATAACCGATAGAAAACAACCACAAACTTACAATGTAATGATAATTATATGAATAATTGTATGAAATGATTTTTACAACGATACTGGCACTAAGAAGATACACAAAAATTATTTTACATTAAAATATCGTTGAAGGAATAACTGTTGAATTATTGAATCTAAATTGATTTCGACTTGCACCTCTCAAAAAACACGCTAAGCTCACACACACACACACACACACACACGCACACACACACACACACGCGCGCGCGCGCGCGTACGCACGCACGCACGCACGCACGCACGCACGCACATATTATAACCCGGTGTTGTTAGAAAAGACCGAATACATACATATTGTACGATGTTTGTAATTGCAGTTAAAACCTGGCTATGTTACTATTGCTATACTTGCCATTTTCGAACATTCACCTTTCAATCACCTCGACATTAAATTAAAGGGTATGGTAATGGTAAATTCTAACGTCAGGCTTTCTGCTGTAAAAATAATGGTTCCCATTTCATCGTCGAGATATTATTGTCATACAGGAATTTATGAGATATTCAGCTTTAAATGACCTTGACTCTGACTGACTTCAAGGTTATGTTCTGAACGCAGAATTTTCCCCACTTTCCAAATTCGCTGTAAAAAATAATGGTTCCCATTTGAAATATTTAACTCGACCTTGAAATGACCTTCAAGGTCATCAACAAGGTCAAATTCACTGGTACAGTTAAACAGCCAGTGAAAAATCCTCAAACTTTTATCTGAAACATTTTCCCCGAAAATGCACTCCCGCTGAGATATTTAACCGTTCCGGAAATTTTTCCCATCACTGTGTGTGTGCGTCCGTCTGTACGTGCGTGTGTGAATTTCGTCAGAATTTGAATGACGGGCCATTGAAGTTTATACAAAAAAATTGTTTTTTTTGCTACAACTCGGCTCGCTTTTAACTTATTTCAATGACTGAGGGCTCATTTTCAAGCTTTTTTGAAATTCACAGTGTTCTATTGTTCAAGTTTCAAATTGAGTAACATAATATTAATAATAATATAATATAATAACAATATAGTAATATAATATAATAATATAATAATGGGAAAATTTGACATTTTTAATATCGAGCTTTTACAAATTTTGTGTAACGTCAGATTGCCAAAAATGTGAACAAAAGTTTTACAAATTATAATTATCGTCAGAGTGATACAAATATGATTTTTTAAACATAGCAAAGATCTATAAAATTTATATGCTAATAGATAAATATTGTATGTAGGAAAGGATAAATGTAGCGGGCATACAACAAATTTCCAACAAATATACTTGGCGGCAATTACAGTTAACATGCCTGTAATACATCATAGGCGCATTACAAGTTCAGAATTGGAGTTGAATAACAATTTTAACGAATTTCAGGCTCTTATATTCAATATTACAGACATATCTTTGCAAATAAATAATATTAAATCAATTTTGAGGCTGTTAAAAAATGTCTGACAAATGTACAGAGCGATTAATGTTAACATGCCTCTAATGAACCGCAGGTGTATTACAAATTTCAAATCGGAGCCTAATAACAATTTTAGGAAATTCCAGGGCCTTATATTCGATATTAAAGACATACTGCATACATGTCGATATTCGTTACAAAATGATATTCATTATTATTACCATTCTCAATAGGAAATAATTTGTCATCTACTTCTAATAACAATCTTTCAATTGAAGATTCAAAACCGAGTATGTGTAGTTGTTCATATTTTTATATCATTAAAATAGGAGTTAGCACGCATGAACGTAAATAGTAATAGATTGATTGCGTGATTGCGTATTGCACAATTTGTGCTTTTAAATAACGTAAAGCTTCAATATTGCACAATTTTGCAATAGGTTATACCGAACCTAACACGACAAGTTCGCCTTTTTAATTGCGAGGTAATGAAAAGTAATGCAATTAGGACAATCAATGTCCCCCTTTTTAATGTAGAATTTGTATAGGCATTTACGGATTAGCACGCACCAACAATGACTGTAATAAATATTGCATTGAAAATATTTATCCGATATTGAAACTAAAGATAATTAAGGGATTAAGTTTACTACTAACCTACATCTTCAAAAGATGCGTGGCAACCTCCAGGTCATCAGAGACGGATGTTCTTTGTCGGGATGGCTTCTGCAACTGCTGAGAGCCATACTTGTCCATCATCCACCATCCTCCTCGGCTGTTTTTGTCCGTCTGCTCCAAATTTAGGCGGGGTCACGGAACTAAAATTATCAACACAGAATTCTTATATTACAAATAATATAAAATTGAATAATTTCTGTACTTATCTCATGCGGACTCAATCTCCTAAGACGACTCCTGGTGTTGTTCACATCCGGGTTCCCGTTTCCACAACTTCCGCGAGTGGTCTGCTCCATTTTGCTGGCACATGTATAATAGAGAGAGAAAGCGAGCGAAAAGATAAGGACATACAGATGTGACAGGTCGTGCGCGCGCCTTTATTACACGGACAATGCGTACGCATTCACACAACAAAACGGTTACATACATACATACATACCCCGAAAAAACTTGCCACAGACCAACGAAGAATTAAGAGCGCTTGTACAGAAGTGGGGCAATTTCTCCCCGGCACACCCGCTCTTAGCCAATAAGAATCGACTTGGCCAATGGCTTGATAGTCTGGGCCCATCTACAAATTTTATACTTTAGGGTTGGTTGGCAACTCCTCCACTCGGAACTAGCTGAAAAGGGATCCCGGTACAACAAGGAGTCGTTCCAAGCGATGGTGTCGGCTTTTTCATCAGATAAGTATACACAGATTATCCAATTCTATATTATTTTTAATGTAAAAAATTGATTCTTTGTGGGTATATTTTCAGTAAATTTGGAGCAGCCAGACAACAGCCGAGGAAGACAACGACGATAGGTCCTAGGAGCTGCGGAAAGTATCTTGACAAAACCTCTGTCTTCGATGTCATGAAGGTTACTATTGGACTTTTGAATATAGGTTAGTAATAAAGATAAACCCTACACTGTGAAAAAGTGTAAAAAATACCCACGAACTGCGTTTGAGGAAGTAAAGTTCCTACATGCACATGGGATTCATTTTCATGAAAATATGAATGTTACAAGGTTATTTTGACTTTATAAACAGTGAAATTACAAGGCGTTGAATGTTTACCTCGATTCACGTTTATCCAAATATTCGCTTAAATATGTTTTGATATGTAATTAATGCATTAGTTACTAGTACGCCAATTTATATTTAATTGAATTAAAAAGATGTAAAAAAATACTAATAAAGTAAATAAAAGGGCATCAGTGCGGTTCAAGGTGCATGATAGTGCTTGTACAGACTTAAAATCAAAATAATCAAATTTACTTCCCTTGTCTACCTTATAATATGAAAAATGTGAAATTGGTTTCAGTCGGCTTCCCTTCGTACAATCAAAGAAGTCAAATTTGTTTCCTTCATCTAGCTTTTCAAAAATGTATAATTCACTTCTCTCCTCGAACCCTAGGAAGTTGAAGAAAGTGAAATTAAGTTCCCTGGGATTCTCTTTGTAGGATCAAGAAGTCAAATTTCGTTCTCTCTGCATCTTTTGGTAAATTTTAAAATTTGCTCCAATTTTAAATTGCAATACGCGTTTACGCAATACTTTTCAACATTTACCTCGTTGCAGCAAAAACGATCGGAATAATAATTGTTTCTTTTTTTCAGATCTGATTAGCTATTGTTGTGGACACATTCCGATTAAAATTGGCGGTGTATACAAAAGAAGAATAAAAAGTATTTATTATCCATTAACAATAAGCCATGAAAACGTTTGTATACATTTGCTTATAATTGACTTTAATTTACTAACCATTTTCAAACATTTTAGACGCAGACATTGTATTGGACATGTCAGCAGCTGCTTTTGGAATCAGCCAAATAGTTTGTTCAAAGGTTTCAAAATTGTTATAGTTCAAAACCCTTTTCTCCCAGGAATCAACTATCCAACCTTGATGAAAACCGAGTATATTCGTTGGTACGAACCTGGTTCATCTTTTCCAAATAATTGATTTGAAACTAGCACGCATCAATATGAATCAGTAAAGATTGATTGCGTGTTGGCACATTGTCAAATTTGTGCTCGTTTTGGGCTTAAAACTTTTCAAACAGGTTATACGGAACCTCTCATGCCATGTTCGCCTTTTTAATTTACTCAATTAACCATTCCGGCAAGTAGTGCAAACAGGACACCGCACACTTACAAATTGTAATTAAGATAACTTTGTGTTCAATGACATCAGTACACTTTGTAAAAAGTCGTCAAAGATTGCGGTTCTTTTATGGGAACCAAGTTCCCATTTTCATATCATTAAAATAGGAATAAGCACGCACAAATGTAAATAATAATAGATTAATTGCATGGTAGCGTATTGCACAGTTTGTGCTTTTAAATAAAGTAAAAATTCAATATTGCACAATTTTTCAATAGGTTATGCGGAACCTACTATGACATGTCTTTTTAATTGCGATGTCCTTTCATTTATTGCATTGAAAGTAATTATTATTTTTAATGAAACGAGTCAGTTGTTTGAAAATTGAAAAACGAAATATGTTCCTTGAAAGAAACCTGGTTCGTCTTTTCAAAGTGGTTGATAATAATTTAGCATACAATTTATTTACTTTTTAACTGAAAGGCGATCCATCCTTGTCCTTCTCCTCGGCTGTTGTCCATCTGCTCCAAATTTAGGTGGGGTCCCGAAACTAAAATTACCAACAAAGAATCAATTTCTTATATTAAAAATAATATACAATTGTATAATTTGTGTACTTCTCTAATCCGGACACCATCTCCTAGGATGACTCCTGGTGTTGGTTAATCCGGGATCCCGTTTCCGCCGCTTCCCCAATATCTGCTGCACAATATAATAGGCTGCTCCATTTCGCTATCACACCTAAGCAACACATGCAGAGGTTTCGCATGTGTGTATAATGGTGCAACGTGTATAATGTGTTGAGAGAGAAAACGAGCAAAAAGAAAAGGACAGACAGATGTCACAGTTTCCTGCGCCCGTATTCCACGGATAATACGCACACATTCTCACAAAACGTCTTCCCGCGCTGTACTATACTAACCAGAGTTCCACGTATAGAAAAGTTGTAAATGGCAACGGTGTGCTGTGGCAAAACGTACCGTTCCCTAAAAAATATATTTAGATTTCTAATTCGTAATTTTATTATCAAATAATTGATAGGCAAGTAGCAAGTATTTCAGTAGGTAAGCTATGCGGGTTCCATCACAGCCCAGTCGGTAAATGGTGATTCTGATCCGTGCTATACCGTCCGAGGGTAATGCAGATTGACCGTGGTCGGTAAATGTTGGTGGTTCTGACCCGTGCTATACCATCAAAGGGTAATGCAGATTGCCTACATTCGGTAAATAGTGGTTCTGAGCCTTGCTATACCACCCAAGGGTAATGCAGATTGCCCTCGGTCGGCAAATGATGGTGGTTGTTCTAACGCATGGTCGGTAAAAGATGGTGGTAGTGGTTCTAACCCGTGCTATACCAAACGGTGTGGTTCAGATCTTTACTAACTGTGATATTGTGGGTGTAGGGTTCTTGATTTTACCGTGTGATGTCGCGCGCGTTATTTGCCTACACGTAGAACCAGTATCCTCTACCTTCAATATGTTAGGGTCAGCTTTCTGCATTACCGACCAAAGACCTATACGAGATTTCGCATTGATCCGCTAGATGGCGCTTTATGTACATGCCTACTATGCTATCATATCGATAAATATTATGTGTATTGTGATCTCTACATTATCGATCAGTGACCTGTACGAGATTTCACTTTGGACCGCTAGATGGCGCTTCATGTACATACCTATATTAATATATTAATAAAAATTATAAATATATGAAGTATATACATGTTCATGCAAATTATAGATAATTATATGTGATGTATGTTTATAGGATTGTATAGTTTTGAATGCTATGTAAGTAATAAGCCATGATAATTACAAGTTATTCGTGTACTTAATGCTGCCTTATTACGTACATTACATATATATTAATTTTATGTTAAAGTAAAACGCTTAGATAAAGCTTATTATTTAGAATTTACATCTCCATTTATATGATTATAAATATAATAGATACATACAATATGTTTTACGTTTGATACGTTTCTTTCTAGAAGTATGAATAAGAAACCTTACATGATCTTATTTATTTCATTTTCGCAATTGTAATACAATTTGAATAAAAGACATTATTTAAATTTAGTTCAAACCAGATTAATTAAATAAGAAAGCAAAGCGTTTAGAAACGATAAGTTTAACATCTAAATTGTACGTATAAAATTGAAGTTAATTAAATTCTTTCAGTTAAGATATCTTTTGCTCAACTATTTGAATGTTGTGCATTATTAAATATCATACATTAATACAGCACTCATCGTTTTCGTAATGTACGCGCGCTATCTTCGAACTCTCGAGTTGCAACCCGACACCATTGAGATTCATCGCGCGGTCCACGGAAGTGCCATCAACGAATTTAAACTGATCTTGTTGCATTCCCGAATTTCTTCCATTTATAAACATATAGACGATAAGTATACCAATCGCATATACCTTCGCTTGGTATAAAAGACTTCGGCAAGTTTGGATTTTTTCATTAGAGTCTGCGCTCAGTTGCCGAAGAGATTATAGGGGAATACAAATTATTAGTAAGTATACAATAATTAATAATATTCATTATGTAGAAATTGTTGTTTAATGCAGTAGTTGGGTATTTTGATGCAGTAGTCTGCGTCGATACTTGAACGCTAGATGCAGTTGTCTGCGTCGCGGTTAAAATTAATTTTTTTTATTATTTTGATGCAGTAGTCTGCGCCGATACTTGAACGCTAGATGCAGTTGTCTGTGTCGCGGTTAAAATTAATTATTTAGTATTTTGATGCAGTAGTCTGCGTCGATACTTGAACGCTAGATGCAGTTGTCTGCGTCGCGGTTAAAATTAATTTTTTGGTATTTTTATGCAGTAGTCTGCATCGATACTTGAACGCTAGATGCAGTTGTCTGCGTCGCGATTAAAATGTATTTTTTTTTTCAATTTTATATATACGCTTATGTTTTGAATATTTTTCAGAAAACTAATTATTTTTAATAATGTTTCAGGCAATAATGGCAACAACTGCAGACTCGGACTCGAGAAGTACTGACGAGTTCCCACTGAAGCCAGATATTGAGGCAAAAGAGGTGAATATACATTATTAAATAGACACACACACGCACGCACGCACGCACGCACGCACACACACACCCGCGTACGTGCTTGCATGATGTATCTAATACATTTGGATATATATTTATTTTTCAGAATGATCTTGAGAGATCGGAAGAAAGGATGTACTACACAAATCCGTTTATCAGATTACGCAGTCGAAATAAGAAGCGAAAGCGTTCAGCAGCGTTTCAAAATGGGAAACTGAACGAAGCCGCTGCCAGGCATCAAGAGCTGACCAACAATACCTTATCATATAATCCTAGTCCTTTTCCGCACTTAATGTATTCACCGCACTATTTTCCTTATGCGCATTCTAGCCATCACCAAACGCCACCTATTCATTTGCATTCTATCCCTTTTCAAACATCACCTATTAATTTCCAGTTTAACATTAATTCCCCTGCAACACAATTCCCTGAGTCTACGCTATCTACATCTCATCTCTCACAACGACCATCACAACCAACGCCATCACCCGCGCCACTTACTAAACAACAGAAATCAGAGTCTACTCTACCTACATCCCATCCCCCACCACAAACATCACAACCAACGCCATCACCCCCACCACTTTATAATCAAAAGAAATCAGAGCCTACATCATTCCTCCCATCACCAACATTACCACCATCCCCACCACCTCCAACCCAATCACCTTCACAACTACCACCACTCTCACCACCACCACTACCACCAATGCCTTCACCTCCATCACAACAATTACCACCACCACCCCCACCACTACCACCAATGCCTTCACCCCCATCACCACCTCTACCACCACCTCCACCACCCCCACCACTACCACCAATGCCTTCCCCACCATTATCAAAAGATTTGTTGCATCCGATATATTCACATCCACCTTCTACGTACCCCTCTTATCCTCAATCTCTTCAATATCCCTCTTGTCGTTCTTCCAAGAAACACCGCGTGGCTCATAATCCTTCTGATAAGCACATTTTCCCACCTCCACTGAAACGAAATCAAATTAAGCAATATATCTTTCCCCCACCACCATACATTCCTACTCCTATTTTCAAAATTCCTAAACAGTCAACCTGCAAAACATACTCCTATTATCCCACCATTCCCCCTCTTTCCCCTCTACAGATACCCCACCCCAATCCACCTCCACCATGTCAACATCCCTACCCCAATTTCACGTCCAACCGCTACAACAACAACTCCTACTTCTACTTCTACATCGTCCCAAAATGATGAAGTATCGTTGGCAATCGAGTCAATATTGAAAGAGATGGGATCGCTTCCCCCACCACTATGCAAAAGTATAGATGAAGAAGAGCATTCTAGCGTAAGAAAAAGGACATCAATCGAGTCGATATTCAAGGAGATGGTATCGCTTCCCCCACCACCAATAACAAGTATTGACGAACAAAATCCCTGTATAAGGAAAAAAACGCGTCCATCGAAATATATGAGAAGAAAAGAAAAATAATAAATTGTATTGTATTATGTTATAAATAAGAAAATAATATAATTTTATAATAAGAGAAATGTTTTCCACTAATGTATGTATTCTTAATTTTTAACAATCTTCTCCGAGAATTCGTTTTTCAACATTTAGTAATAATTTATTTCGCTTCTCTTTTGCTCTCCTACGGTGAAGATCACGACAACGACGATGACAACGATGACGACGATGACGATGACGACGATGGAGACTAAGATGAATTAATTTCATTCCGCAATGAATTGCTAGACGTCTTTGAAAGATTTATTCACTAATAGTATATTGCATTTCTCATGCTCTTACACAACGATGCTGATGATGATTAAAAATGAAGACAAAGGTGAAAACAAATTGTAATATAAGTATGCTTGTCAACGAAACGAATACATACCCAATCAAGTATTCAAAAATTATTATTTCTACTTTTTTATTAAACGTGCATCCACATGTCGTTCAGTAGTGAGTTGTTAGACGGCAGAAGGCAATTGATTATTCCTAATCCGTACATCTTAAGTAAAATTGAAACACACACATAATAGAAAAAAAATTTTTGGGTATGGTAAGTATATATATTCTTTATAGCACAATTAATTTACAAAATGCTTTTAAATTATAATGATTTATTAACGTTATCTACTTCATCGACGCCTTCGACATGACTTGCATTCGTTGCTTTTAGCAACCATGCTTTTAATGCTAGAGCATTGTGGACAGCACAAACTGGTATTACACAGGTGCAAAGTGGATGATTCGAACATCCAGTAAATGTCACCCGATCGCGAAGTTTTTCCAATGACGGACAGGACGACTCAACGTTGTATACACTCCGCGTGTTTAGAAGTTGCATTAACCATCTTCTTTTTTCCTCTCCTTTAACGTAAATTCTTCGACAGTTTAAAAGTCGGAGTTTTAAACTCTCCAATCCCGTGTAATAAGGAAGTTCGGGTAAAAGGTAAGGTAAGGTAAAATATCTGATGCGTATGGAGGTTTAAAGTGATAGACGGATGGTGGTATATCTTCTCCAAGCACGAAAATCCCAACTTCTTTATATATAAATTGGTTGGAGCTGTCTTTAAAACCCTGAACATCTACCACGAGGTCTGACATCTCGAAATATATTGACGAAAGTAGCTGACAATCGCGGTTTTATAGCAACGAATTTCTCTCACCATGAATCTTTTTTTTTTTTTTTTTTTTTAACGATGTTTTCATTCACTCAACTAATCAAATTTCTCTCCCCACCAATTTTCAAGCGTTTTGTAGATATATAAGGAGCTGCGAATTCGGCTCTCTCATCATTTTATTCCCGATAGTCAAAATCAGTGATTAATAAAATATAGTACATCTATCATGGCTACTAGTGAGTTATGCAATGAAGCTATAAGGACTGTGCAGGAGGCTCTGCAGCTTATGCAAAGTGGCAATGTTAATGATGATGAGTATATTCAGAAATGGGCAGATAAAATTGTTGATAAGTATATTAATATATTTTCAACTGCATTAAGAACGGTAAAATTAAATGTACATGAAAGGCGCAGATACCGAACAACTATTAGCCTATTATATGGCTTACAAAATAAAATTTACCAGTGTTTCAAACACGGTGGGAGCTTACAGAACAGACGAGAAGATATTAACATTATTTGGAACGATGTTCAATCAGCATCTGCTAATAATATAAAATCTGGCGTGATAACGAATTTAAAACATTTAGATTCAACAACATTTTTGCATGACGCACAAAAAATTGTAATTACTCAAATTGAAAATATTCGCATTAAACATGATGCGTTAAAAGTTTACACAATACTAACAGCTGAGTACACCAAAATTACTGATGAGATTGAAATCAATGATACTAAATATTTTCAAACTAAAAGTGCAGAAGTTTTTCAAACAACTGTTTTAACAGAATGGTACATACATAATGTTCAGAGACCTATTGAACGCGTCATGGAGGAATTTCAAGAACGCGAGTCTGGCTGGACATTACGTACAGTTTTGAATTTAACTGTTAATATTAATGTATTTAGCCCAATTAAAGGAAGTTCTTACAATATTATCTATGCTGTACCCAGCTGGTAATCCTAATCGACTGTCAAACTATATAAAATATCGAAATACATTGAATTTTGAAGGTATTGACTTTCCAGTATCGCCAAAACAGATCAGTAAATTCGAAAAGTTAAATGATATATCTGTTAACACATTCCTTTTGAAAAAACGTCGTTCTAAATACGATTTATCACCATACCGCATCTCATCCTGCAAGAGAGATCGACACGATAATCTCCTACTAATTCAAGATTTTTACGTAGATGAAGATGATGACAATAATAATAATGATGATGATGATTAACTACCAAGAATGCATTACGTGTGGATAAAAAATATGTCTCGATTGGTAACAAGCCAAGTTTCATTATCTAAACGAGCTGTACATGTCTGTGACAGGTGTCTTCACTATTTTTATTCAGTCGACAAACTGGCTGCACATGAAGCAGATTGTTAATAATATATCTCATAATTTGGCCGTGCCAATCGTTGTGTATGCTGACTTCGAATGTTTATTGAAGCCTATTGAAGATGGTAAACATGGATATCAGGAGCATGAAGCGTACAGCATTGGATATTATGTTAATTATTATTACAGCGAAGAAAAATGTGAATACAAGAGCTATCGAAAATGCGGAGATCAGCAGGAGCTAGAAAGTCCTGCAAATTGGTTTGTAAGACACCTTCAAACACTTGCTAAGGAACTTGAAGACCTTTATCAAAATCCAATGTCTATAACTCCTTTAACAGCCGATGATGTAGAGAACTACAACACAGCTATAAATTGTTATATATGTTTAAAACCATTTATCGAAAATGACCCGAAGATACAAGATCATTGTCATTTCAAAGGACGGTGAGTAATACGAACGCATGTTACTTATATTTTTTATATATACATTTTTCAATTGAAATAATGTTCTGATTCTATTTCAGATTTAGAGGAGCTGCTCATCGATCGTGTAATCTTAAATACCAGGATTCATGGAATATTCCTGTAATTTTCCATAATTTGAGTGGTTATCACTCTCATTTATTCATAAAAGAAATTGCTTCAAATGATATTATGAAAGGACGAATAAGGCTTATACCACAGACAAAAGAGCGTTTTATATCGTTTACGAAATTCATCGATGGAAGTGACATTAGTTTTAAATTCATCGACTCTTTTCGTTTTATGCCTTTTTCCTTAGAAAAATTGGCATCATATCTTAATGATCTTGATATTACTCGAAAAGTATTTGAGAAGGATGATGGCTATACGTCTGATAAAATTGCCCTTCTTACGAGAAAGGGAGTTTTCCCGTATGATTACGTATGTTCGTATGACTCCTTAGAAACAACACAGATGCCAAGTAAGGATCAATTCTACAGCACTTTAAATAAATGTCACATCTCTAAAGATGATTATCAACATGCTACGACTGTATGGAATGAATTTCAAGCGAAAAATTTCGGTGAATATTCCGATCTTTACTTAAAAACCGATGTTCTTCTACTGTCAGATGTCTTTGAGAATTTTCGAAAAACTTGTATGAGAATATATGAATTGGATCCAGCACACTATTACACAACACCTGGTTTGACGTGGGAAGCCATGCTTAAATATACTAAAATTGAATTAGAACTTCTTACTGATATTGATATGCTGTTATTCATTGAACGAGGTATTAGAGGTGGTATCAGTCAGTGTTGCAATCGATACGCTAAAGCGAATAATCGCTATATGAGAAAGGAGGATTACAATGAGAGTGAAGAATCGAAATATCTTTTGTACTATGACGTGAATAACCTCTATGGTTGGGCAATGACTCAATCGTTACCTTATGGAGGATTTGCGTGGGTTGAGAATATTGAAGACTTAAATTTTTACAAAGTTGATGATGATTCATCAATAGTGTATATTCTGGAAGTAGATCTTGAGTACCCTGAGAGTATACATGATGTTCATAAAGATTTGCCGCTTTGTCCTGAACATTTAGCTCCCCCGGGTTCATCACAGAGGAAACTAATGACAACTTTATACAACAAAGAACGCTATATAATTCATTACAGAAGTTTAAAACAAGCTGTGAGTTGTGGAATGTTAATAACAAAGATTCATAGAGTCTTGAAATTTAACCAGAAACCGTGGCTTAAATTGTACATTGATTTAAATAGCAGAAGAAGAGAGCAAGCGAAAAATGAATTTGAGAAAGAAATACCAAAACTCTTCAATAATGCTGTCTACGGTAAAACGATGGAAAATGAACGCAAACGTGTTGATGTTAAGCTAGTCACCAAATGGCATGGACGTTACGGCGCAGAAGCCTTGATTGCTAAACCAAATTTCCACAGTTGCTTCATTTTTGCGGAAGATCTTGTAGCTGTGCAATTATCACGTACAGAGATATGTATAAGAAAACCACTATACATCGGAATGTGTGTTTTGGATATATCAAAAACACTCATGTATGAATTTCATTATGAATACATGAAGGCGCGTTTTGCAGATAATTGCAAACTACTCTATACCGATACTGACAGTTTTATATATGAAATAAGATGTGGTGATGTGTATGAATCAATGAAACAAGATATTCATAGATTCGATACGTCTGATTATCCAAACAATAATCAATTTAACATGCCACGTGTTAATAGAAAACAGGTTGGACTTATGAAGGATGAGTGTAACGGTAGGATTATGACAGAATTTGTGGGCTTACGCAGCAAAATGTACAGCATAAGAATTGAAAATCTAGATTCTATGAAGAAGGCAAAAGGTGTGAAGGCTGCAGTTGTAAAGACAACAATAACGTTTGATGATTATGTAAGTGTTTTGCGTGAAAAAACGTCTGTGACTCGAGAACAATGCGTCATTCGTTTTCATCTTCATAATTTGCGAAGTGAGAGGCAGACAAAAATTGCTCTAAGTGCTCACGATGACAAGCGATATCTTCTCTCTGATACCACCGACACTCTTCCCTGGGGACATTACGGTATCAAGAGAATTAGTGGGCAGCGAGTAGAGGGGGGAAAGGATCAGGTGGAGGGGGAGGATGTGAGTGAGAAAAACTATCGTTTGTAGCAACATAATGAAGAACACTGTGGTGGGAGTTTCCAAGTAAAGGTAGGGGGGAGTCTACTATAAAGCAGTCACACATGAATGATAAATTCATTCTAAAAGTCGGCAGCGAGCAAGTCGTTGTCCCAACATTACCGATTATAAGCTGATTGAGCTATCAAAGAGTTTCTTTTATATTTGAGGTACATATAAAAATATAACTTACTCTTAAATATATTATATAAAGTATTTGTTAATAATGAAAACTAAATCTTATTTTATCTATGTTTATAGGAAGAAAGAGAGAGAGAAAAAGAAAATGGACTTTGAAAAAATTAATAGTTTTGCTCGAGCTCCAACCTACTTACCAATAAAGAAATTTATTGAGATGGAAAAGGGGAGAAAATATAAAATAACTCAATTTCAAAAAGTTGAAACTAAGTTTGGAAAGAAGATACGACTCATTCTTGACAATGAATTTCAGGTTTATTTACCAGAACGTGCATCATCGCAATTCATCAAGGATAAGACCTTGCTGGATTACACCATTTCAGCAGTTCAAGCAAATGAAGCATGTTTGATATACCTCGGTGCAAGTGGCAAAACGTCGGACATAGAATTTTGTAAAAATGAATGAAAATAGAAATTAATGTTTTATATATTTATTGAAATAAACTCTAATTAAATTTACATATCTGATTTACTTATCCAGCTATTGTGAGAACTATCAAATCCTAACCATTTTACATACAACTGATTTTTCCGTCGTTTAATTACTTTTTCTACGAGATATACGTCTGGGTATTTGGTTTTTTGAAGTTCTTGTTCATAGAAGCAGCCCTGGATGTGTTGATCTTTATAATCCTTTAACTTATACGTGACCGGCACCGTCTTTAATACGTTTGAGATCGTGAATACTTCGGTGGACCAATTGGGAGTATAGCCTTTCTCGAATACATGTTTCATCTTGCTTACTCGAACCTTGTCGTCGATTTTAAACTTTGGAGTATTCCTCTTCGTAGATTTGTTTTGCTGTTGTTGTTGTTGCTGTTGCATAAATCTGTTCAAGACCTTAATTTGATTAACACTCGTAACGTCTTTCGGCTTCATACCAGTAGTTCGGTGTTTACTTGTGTTATATTCACTCACTAAATTATTCAAGATATCGATCCACTTGTAATTACCTCGAAGACTAAACTGTAGCCACATTTTATTTTGTAAGGTGCGATTAAATCTTTCACATATAGAAGCTTTGAGATTGCTAAAAGTTGAATAGAGCTTTATATTATAAGCCATCATGAGATTTTTAAAACTCGCATTGTAAAATTCCTTGCCCTGATCGGTGTGTAAGAGTTTTGGCACACGTCCTTGACGAAGAACACTTTTCAGACCTTCTGCAACATCTTCACCTGTCTTCCGTTTCACTGGAACAGCCCATGCATACTTAGAGAACACATCAATGATTGTGAGCATGTATCTATAGCCCTTATTCTCGCCAGCATATGGTATCATCTCAACGAGGTCGGTTTGCCAGGTCTCGTCAATACCTCGCATATTAAACTTTCGACGTAGATAATTACGGCGAGCGGGTTCATGCCGCTCTTCTACCAGTACTTTTTTTTGTTTATTATAATTCATTGCTTATTTAATTATTAAGTTCATAGTTCATCATGCAATCGTTGGGTATTCTTTTCTTCTTTGCGTGAATCCACAACCTTGCTCATAGTTATTTCAACAATTGTATCAAGTTTTTGAAATTTTTCTTCACACTCGTCTTGAATGCTTTGAATTTTTGCTTTTAAATTATTAAGTTCAAAATTCACACGTTCGAGACTTTTAAGATCGACTGCATCTGTCAATTCTTGTGGAGCAGCAAGGTTACACAATCTCTTATTTTCCAAATCATAGTGACCTTGAGCATTGAGTTTATACCCAACACCGGCTGGACCGCGTGACAATGATAATGAATGATCGATTCGATCAAGTTTACGTCCAAACACATCGATACTCATTTTAAAACTGATGCGCTATTAGCAATTCATTCTAATATATAATACCTGCCTCACGAAGTTCCTCAAGGATAGAATGAATCTCATTTATATGACTGGGATTTCCTGCTGATTTTTCGGCTAATAGTAAGCGAAGACGCTCAACAAGTTCATTAGGGTCATCCCAATAGACATAGTCCGTTAACATACCTGTTCGCGCTATTTTAAAGGGAGGTATGCTGTTTATTCCACCACCACTTTTTGTAGATTTTTTCACATCAATATTGAACAGTGGAGCGATAAAATTGTTAAATTTTTTACTTTTCTGCTTACGAATATCTTCATTCGCGCTATATTTTTTCTTGTGTCCGTTCGAAGTTAAAAGGATGCTGCGATAATTTTGTCTGTCAGAGGGGCTGATAACATTTTCGTTAGGATCCATTCTGAAGAGCAATTCGAGTAAACCCGTAGTTAATGGATAGGTCTCATTGTTCACACTAACATTTTCATTATCAAAACGAATAAATGAATCTCCAATCATAATCTTATCGTCTTTCTTACGACAGCCATAGAGGTTGTCTAAATATTTTTTACGATTCATACGTAACATATGGAGATATTTATTCGTAAGTGATTCTCTTTCACTTGTTTTATTATAATTTTCTTCATCATCGTTATCTGCGTAAGACTTCGCAGTGACGAATGATTTATATTGTAAATCATCATCATCATCATAGTAGAGACTCTTATTTTTCCTTAGTGATTCATCAAATTTGTAAATTTCACTTTCAGGTGTCATTGGATTAGCATCTGGAAATATACTTTTTTCTCGGGATATATCAACGAGCTTTTTAAGCGGTTCTACAACGGGTTTAAATGTTTCAACTAATGCTCGCTCGGCTCCATCTTTACCCATCTTGAGCAATCTATGTTTTCGTTTAATTGCTTCTCTGGTTTTTTCACTCTCTTGAAGAATATGACGCTCTTTCCGGAACTCAGCCATGATTTGCTTATAACAATGTACGATATACTGATACATCTTTAAACGCTGTGGTATATTTATAGCAAAACAGTCGAATCCTTTTCTGAATCTTCCGCTGCTAATTCCTCGGTCTTTATCTATAACAATAAATCCATACTTTTCATCTTTCCAACATATTGAACATAAATTTTTGAATTGAGAATACGTCATGTCAGAATTTACATGATCATCGTAAATATGTTTGAGATTTCCATCGTCTTGCCGAAATATTACTAATAAATTAACATTATGTTTGGGAACACGGGCATACGACTGACATAGATAGAAACAATCAACACTTTTATGTCTCCCCATGCAAAAGAATGCTCTTATATTATCTTGCTTCTCGCAAGCTACATCGTCAAATATCATAAGAGAATTTGGAAGTGTATTCTCCGGAGCTATTACCGATTCATGTTCGCTGAACGGAAAGTACTGCATACCATGTTACTTACCAGGTAAGTAATGAATCGACTCGAGAGGTAGATAGGTTTAAAATAATCTTTATTTATTTTCAATTGAAATAATACAGATATTTCGTGGAAGTGACTAGTACATGTAATTTGGCATAGGCCGAATGCGCCGGTGGATAGGCAATTTGCGTGTTTATTTCATGCGCTCGCTGCGCCTGTACTCTACTATTTTAATTACTCGCCTAATTAATTAATAATCCGTTATCTATTTGATATTTATTTACACACAAAAACCTCAGCCCATAAGTCTGAGTCTTTGGTGTTCTTTTACTACAACGACACCACTTGTTCCCAATTGAACCCGTGGGGGTTAGATATTTTTCAGCTACGGACGCTTCGTGTAAAAACACAAGCCGCCGAACCAGAGTCGACCGTAGCGGTGCTTATTCGACAAGCGCGCTGCGACGACTGAGTACCTCTCCATCGGTGCGCCCCTCTCTTTATAGTCAAGGGGGGGCATGCATGTGTGCGTCCCTCACACGCAGACCCAAAGGGTCTGTGAACCAACGTACTTACTTTGAATATGCTGACGTCGTTGGCGGTTACAATGCCCCCTTCCAGGAAATTGAGTTTTTTGTCTCGATTTACGACAGCGATTTGACACCTCGGATTTGACAACGACCCTACCAACTCTATATATTAATTTGTAAGAGAAGATAAAAATTAATTGAAACTTTAATGTTAATTAAGCTTTTAAAATAAACAAAACTAAAATTAAACTTTAATTCTATATTTTCTAAAATTTCCAAAAACGTGTAAGGATCAAATTCTTCATATATATCAACATCTAAAAGGTCTTCGGTTTCCTCAACTGTCTCTATTATTTCCGGTTGTTTTTCCCGCAATTCTCGTTTAATTTCTACAAAAAAAAAACGTCATTTTCCAAGGATTTCGCAAAAAAAAACATTTTTTTTTTCTTTTAACTACTTTGCGTGTTTTGTCACTTATTACCTCTATCTTGTTCTTCGTAAAAGAGATCTAGTTCCAGATCCTCTAGGCCTGGTTCTCGTTCATAGATGTCTCTCTTCCTTTTCCGAGATTCCATCGCCTCTCTTCTGAGGGTAATCTCCTCCGAGAATTCTGCGAATTTTTCACCGGCCCTCTCATAGGCCCGCCGATTCTCCTGCTCTAAACCCGGTGGATATTGGGTCCATTTATGCCGCAGAATCGTCCCTCTCGTTTGACTACCTCGTCCCGGAACCTTCGGTCCTCGCCTAAGGTTTTTAAATCGACGGGCTCTCCCGAACCTTATTGTTTTTTTCGGCTCGATTACTATCACTTTGCAGGCGTTGCATCTGCAGTCATTGGGATGCAGTCCCACCTGGATAGCAACACTCCGACCCGCGTGACTACTTTTTGTTATCGTACCCACAGAAGGCATTTCGATCGAACTTACTTTCGAACTAACTAAATTTGATAATCTCGTGATGCTACGTAATTTGTTTGTTCCTTTGTTTACCTTTAACACCAATACGGTTTCAAATTATTTACATGATACATGCCCTTGCGTTTTCCAGTGTTGCTCTCTAGGATATATGTTGTTAGTCCAATGTTTTCTTTAATTCTATACGGCCCTTCATATATGGCAAAAAACTTTGCTATCTTCTGCCCGAGTGCGTCGGACACATTCATCGTTTTGACAAGAACTAAATCACCTGGTTTAAAATATGTATAAAAAGTTAAGTTCTTGTTTTGTCTTTTTCGTGCTTCCGCATGTTTTTTTTAAATTGTGGTGTGCTAGTCGTAGCTTCTGTTCTAATGGCGGCTCATCCGTAAATTTGGGAATTTTCGTCCAATTTTCCCATAATCTAACTGGCCTTTTGTTTAATTGTAATTCTATTGGGGTGAATTCGGTCGATTCATGATACGTCTCATTAATCAATTGCTGTATTAAATTTACCCATAATGCCCATCCGGTATGTTTCTCACTTACGAATGTTCTAAAAAACCGGCCCAATTCTCTATTTACTCTTTCTACTATGTTTCCTTGCGGATGTCGTATTGATGAAAAGATTCCTGTGATGTCCTCCTCCTTTAACTTTTTTATCCATTTCTCTGCTGTAAATTGCGTCCCATGATCGAATTGTATACGTCTGGGTTTACCGTATCGAGGGATGTAATCCTCAAATAATTTTTTTATAACTATATTTGTAGTGGCTTTCCGAATTGGATACATCACTACAAACTTGGTAAAGGCATCTATTGTTACGAGGATGTGTTTTACTCCGCCTCGCGACACTGGCAAGGGCCCGTAAAAATCAATGGATACCAATTCTCCTGGTTTTTCCGGAATTATCGATTTTTCTGGAGCTTGGCAGTATTTTGTCGTTACTTTATTCCTTTGACATGAATCACAGCATTTAGTGATTTTACTAATAGTCTTCCGCATGTTCTTAAATGTGAACGCTTCGTTGACTAATTTCAACAATTTGCGTTGACCTATGTGCCCGTATATTGTATGTAGTTCCTTCGATAACTTAATCCCCAGCTCCTTCGGGATTACTATGACCCATTTTCCTGTTTTGCCCCTTTTTGTTAATATTTCATTTTTGATCTCGAACCATTTGCACCTCGGTACTTCTCTGGTCCGATTTCTTAATTTATTGATTTCAAAATCTGCTTTCTGTAAATTCGCGAGATTTTTTAATTTGTCTGTTATTTCTTTACTAAAGTTTGCTAACTTAATTTGTGCGATAATAATATCTTCCCTCGTTGTGAGTTTATCGCTCTCTTCATGGATTCGACTTAGGAAGTCGGCTACCTTGTTTTGGTTTCCTTTTATGTATTCGAGTTCTATATCGTAATCTTGTATACTAAGAACCCATCGTGTCATTCTATTATTCAGTAGCTGGCATTTTTTTAAAGAATATTAGAGCCTTGTGATCCGTTTTCAGAATTATTTTTTCGCCTATCAAATAAGTTCTGAATTTTTATAATGCGGCTATAATTGCTAACAATTCCTTTTCTGTTGTATGGTATGTTATTTCCGGTCCTTTTAATGTACGGCTAAAGAAGTAATTATTTCTTCCTCGTTTATTTCATTGTTTTGCGATAATACGGCCCCTATAGCATAATCACATGCATCGGTCGTGAGTATGTAGGGTTGCCCTGGTTTGGGGTATCTGAGGAACATAGAATCGGTAAATGCCTGTTTTATGTTTTTGAATGCAATTTGATGGTGTTCTTTCCAGTCCCATTTCTGTCCCTTTTTTAATAATTCCAGCAATGGCACCATTTTGTCTGCATGCATGCGCACGAATTTGCTATAATAATTTACCAATCCCAAGAATCCTCGTAGCTGCTTTTGATTTCTGGGAGGTGTGAATTCTCGTAATTTCTCTAATTTTTCTTGTTGTGGTTGTATTTTTCCTGGGGTTAGTACATGCCCTAAGAACTGCATCTCTTTTCGGAAAAGCTGTAATTTACTGAAATTTAGGGTGATTCCGTTTTCTTGTAGTCTCCCTAAGATTTTTTCTAAGTGTTCTAAGTGGGTTTCGAAATCAGGGGACACACATAATATGTCATCGACAAAATTTATAATAAAATCCCCTAGCCCTCTGAATATTTGATTTAGTGCCCTTATTAGGCTAGAGCTACTGGTTTTTAAACCAAACGGTGTTACGGTGTGTTCATATACCCGCCCGTCATGTATAAACGCAGTATATTTCCTCGACTTATTTGTCAATGGGATTTGCCAAAAACTGCTACTCATATCTAGGCTTGACATGAACTGTGCGCCTAAACACTTTTGAAAGATCTCATCATTGTTCAGGGTAGTCTCATGGTCTGCTATCATTTGTTCATTCAATTTTCTAGCATCTAAACATAATCTGACTGACCCGTCCTTTTTTATTACCGTTAACATCGGGCTAATATATGGACTCGATGATGGTTCGATTACTCCTAATTCGAGCATTCTTTGGATCTCTTCTTTCACCTTTGTTTTATACGCGAAAGGTACTGCATATGGTTTTATAAAAAATGGTGTCTCATCTTTTAATCTGATGTCGTGTTCGTAGATTTTTATTCTTCCTAAGCGTTTACCAAAAATGTCTCGATATTTGAACAGGACTCTGAATACTTTTTCCTTTTCCTTTGTGTTAAGGAGGTCACATTCTTGTAATTTATTGACAATGTCTTTGCCTGATATATCCACACCGCTTCTTTTCTGTGGTTGTTCTTCTTGGAATTTTGAATCTCCTCCAATATACTGTACGGTAACTCCACTCTCTTGCACGTGTTCCTCTTCGTTAATTGTGGTGTGCGAAATGTCTAAAGTTGTTTCTTTATTGTCCTCTCCTCCTCTTAACCTTATGGTTTTGTTTTCCATGTCTAATTTGGCCTTCAATTCTTGTTGGGCATTTATTCCAAGTATACAGTGTCGTATAAGCTGTGGAATTACCACGAATATTAGATCCGTTCGCACGTTTCCTATGACCGTCTGGGCTAGAATCTGTAGTTTTATGTTAGCAGATTTGTTTCCAGTTGCACTTATTATCCGTTTACCCGTGACTGGAAATGTTGGACACAATTGTAATTCATTTTTGTGAGTATTATAGAATTCTTCTGAAATGCAGGTCACTTCGCTACCCGTGTCCCACAAAGCATTCACTCGTATACCTTCTATAGTTATCCTTGTTTCCGGGCATTTTCTTGTGGCTGGTTGATTCGGGTTTTCCACCTCTCCTGTCAGCCATTCCCTCGGATTTTCGAAAATGCACATAATTCGTCTGGTTTCTGTGCTCTGTTTGCTGCTACTTCCCAATTCTTCTCCTCTTTCCTGGCTCTCACTTTCTTCACATCTTTCGCTGATTTGTTGGTATCCGTCCACATCTTCACCAACATCTATCATGTTGACAATATATCTGTTTGTCTCCCTTCTGTGCACGTTCCCTTGTGCCCGCCAGTTTTGGTAGCCCTTATCGTTAGGGAAGGTATTTTTTGCCTTTCTTTGAGTGTACGCATGATAAGGTCGTTTTATCCCATCTTCATAATGGAAATGTGGATGATGCTCTTTCTTTTTATCAGTTCTCTGATCTTTCTCATATGGTATTTCGAATTTTTGTTTGGGACCATTCAACGGCCCCATATCGTCATACCTTTGTAGAATATCTAAAAGCTCATCATAATCCCTTATATCTCGGTTTATGTTTGCATTCCTTATGTTTTGCTCAAAATGTCTTGATATCAACGATATCAATTCTTTCGTGCTTAATAACGTATTTGTTTCTTTTATACTGTTGTACAGTTCAATTGCGTATTCGACTCTGCTTGAATTGTGCTGACAATTGAAATATCCGAATTCGATTTGTTTCTTTAGTTGATATTGTGAGTCTTCGTTCCAATATCGTTTTCTAAATCTTTTTTCAAATTCCTCTAAACTGTTTATATCTGTTTCAATGAAATACCACCAATCTAACGCTGCTCCTTTTAAGATTTGGTACATTAGTGATTTAAATTCTGCTGCTTTAATTTGTGTCACTTTACAGTAGTTTTGTAAAGCTTGTAAGAATTTTAAAGGTTTCTCGGTTTTATTTCCTGAGAATATTGGCGGATTAAGCCTAATTTTTGGTGCACTCAGTGCTTCTATTTCGAGGGTTAACCTTCTAGTATACCTGTTTTCCATCCGTGACTGATTTTCCTCAATCGTATTGTTTAAATATTTTATCTGGTGCTCCAGTTTCTTTATAGCATTCTGCATGTCCGAAGAAGCTAAAATTTCGGGCATGTCCCCTATCATTACAACGGGTTCTTTCATTATTTGGCTGATCTGTTGATCATGCTCCGTAACATCATCTTGTAACTGTTGTACCTGATCCAGAATAATGCTTATTCCTGGAGAGGCTGATTGTGATTCTAAGCGTTTTTCTAATTCCGCTTTTCTTTTTTCGCTATCCTGTTCCTTTTTTCTCATTTCTTTGAGTAGACTGGTAATTTCCGTTTGCCATTTTAGTCTGTCAAACATATCTATATCCTCTAAATCTTCTAATTTGCGTTCCCCGCGGACCTCTTGTGAGCGACTCTGGCGAGTTTGTGTACGGACTCCTGCTCGTCTACCACGCGGCATTTTAATAATTAAGGTTAATATTCAGGGTTACTCTAAATAAACCAATACTTTTTGTAATTAATTTTTCAAAAACAATTCATTTATTGTTCTTTCTTTATTGCATTATTGTCTCCGCACGATTGGGGAGGTAAATTCATTAAGAATTCTTCTAAATCAAAGCTACTCTGCCTTACGGTATATAATCCTGCGAATATTTTTTCGCCTGGCTTGACTAACGGTTTCCAATTTCCGTTGGAATCTTTTTCCATATCGGAAAGATATATTTTAACCTTCCTCTCTCGAGTCCTGTCACGGTCGCCAATTGTAACTTACCAGGTAAGTAATGAATTGACTCGAGAGGTAGATAGGTTTAAAATAATCTTTATTTATTTTCAATTGAAATAATACAGATATTTAGTCACTTCTATCGTGGAAGTGACTAGTACATGTAATTTGGCATAGGCCGAATGCGCCTGTGGATAGGCAATTTGCGTGTTTATTTCATGCGCTCGCTGCGCCTGTACTCTACTATTTTAATTACTCGCCTAATTAATTAATAATCCGTTATCTATTTGATATTTATTTACACACAAAAACCTCAGCCCATAAGTCTGAGTCTTTGATGTTCTTTTACTACAACGACACCACTTGTTCCCAATTGAATCCGTGGGCATTAGATATTTTTCAGTTACGGACGCTTCGTGTAAAAACACAAGCCGCCGAACCAGAGTCGACCGTAGCGGTGCTTATTCGACAAGCGCGCTGCGACGACTGAGTACCTCTCCATCGGTGCGCCCCTCTCTTTATAGTCAAGGGGGGGCATGCATGTGTGCGTCCCTCACACGCAGACCCAAAGTGTCTGTGAACCAACGTACTTACTTTGAATATGCTGACGTCGTTGGCAGTTACAACCATCAAGCGGTTCGAGTAAATCTTTCAAAAACTTATACTTTGGTTGATTTAAGGATTTGGAGTAAACATATATATTTTCGAATCGTACTCCATTAGGGTGTGCTATGAGACTAAGTAGTGTGATCGTTTTTCCACAATTTGAGGGACCGCAAAACACGGCCCTTATACTGCTAGGAAGTAATTCCCCATGACGTCTGTTTATTTCTTCCTGCTTTGCAATAGTGTCGAAATTAGTGTCGAATTTAGTCGTCACCGGGAGCTTCTTATGTTGTTCTTTAAAATTCATGTTTATACAGCGCTGGCTTTTTTTACGCGACTGGATGATTGAGTATAAATAGCGCGTATATAAATGTTTTCTATCAGTTCCATGTCAACACTGAACGCTCAATGATCATGCATCAAAGTAAAGCACATAGTGATCGAGGTTTCATAAACAAAATTATAAACAAATTACCTGTTGAACTTCACGTGCCTGGTTATCAATACTGTGGACCTGGAACTAAATTAACTAAAAGACTTGCTCGAGGAGATACTGGAATTAATCCTTTAGACGCGGCGTGTAAAGAACACGATATAGCATATTCTCAGAATCGCGAAAGTATTGCTGCAAGAAACTCTGCAGATAGAGTTCTAGCTGATAAAGCCTGGCAACGAGTCTTAGCTAAAGACTCAAATTTTGGTGAAAAAGCTGCCGCTTACGCCATTACTAATATCATGAAAGCGAAGTCAAAGCTTGGAATGGGATTGTCACGGAAGGTGACGAAGAAGTCGCCTAAGAAAAAAAAGAAATCTTCTATTAATCTAACAAATGTAGTTAAAACCGTTTCCCATTCTATAGTTCCAAGTAAAATTGCTCGTACAGTCATTCGTTCAGCACTTGAGAAAGCTCGCAATACTGTTAAGTTAGCAGGAGGTAAGAGAAATGTGAAAATTCCACGAACTCTCAGTATACCTCCAACAATAAAACAAGGTGGCGCTTTACCCTTTCTCATTCCCCTCTTTGCTGGCCTTAGTGCTGCCGGTGCATTAACCGGTGGTGCTGCTGGTATTGCAAAAGCGGTCAATGATTCGAAAGCAGCGCAAGAACAATTAGAAGAAGCAAGACGGCATAATAAAAAAATGGAAGATATTTCTTAAGGCAAAGGCCTTTATCTTAAGCCGTATAGACAAGGCTTTGGTCTCCAGATAAGAACGCATGCGGAAAAAGCTTTAAACAAAAAAAAAAGCAGCTCGAAATAAGATTGCCTAGGCGAGCGCTTACCAATATCGAATTACTGAAATATGCAAAAAGAATGAAAATTCCTTATTTTCGAGGAGTATTTATGCGAAATGATTTACCAGTCAGTGGTCCACGCTTTCGTGAATCAGCTATTGTAAATCTCGATGATAAAAGTGGTCCTAGAACGCATTGGGTCGCATACAGAAAAAATGCTAATGATATTGTGTACTTTGATAGCTTCGGTGATCTTCAACCTCCCCTTGATTTAATGTTATATTTAAATACTAATACCGTAAAGTATAATTATGAAAAGTTTCAAAAATTTAATACATTTAATTGCGGTCATTTATGTTTAAAATTTTTGTCCAACAAGCTTGACTGAACATACATATATATATATATATATATATATATATATATATATATATATATATATATATATAGAGGTCTGATGTGATAAACGCATCATTATTAGTTAAACAGACATGGAAGAATCATTTACTCTATCACTATCCGGCAGATCATCTGTACTTGAAGCACATTATTTTCCACCAATTGAACTTTCACCGAACAAGAATTATGTACTTGGCTTGGTGGAACTTTTTACCTTCAATTCAATACCTAATATCGATATTGGCAACAACAAATTTTATGTAGGTGATGAAATAATTGAAATACCTACAGGTAGCTATGAAATTAAAGCTATAGAAAGCTATCTTCAAGAGATTTTAGTTCCAAGAGATATTACAATCAGCTTGAAACCAAACAATAACACCCTTCGCAGCGTGATTAAGTGCAGTCAGAAAATCCAGTTTAAACGTGACTCAGCTGGGCAACTATTAGGTTTCACTGACCGGACTTTAGCTCCGAACGTGTCTCACATCTCCGACATACCAGTATCTATTCTAAAGATAAACGCATTGCAAGTTGAGTGCAATATTACTAGCGATGCATATATAAATGGGCGGAAAGTGCACACGATCCATGAATTTTTTCCTGCAGTACCTCCAGGATATAGAATCTGTGAAATTCCATCGCAAGTCATTTACCTTCCAGTTACCGTAAAGAGCATCGATCATTTACAATTACGCATAGTTGATCAAGATGAGCAGTTGATTAATTTTCGAGGCGAAGTTATAACTGTTCGATTGCACATTAAAGTATCAACGTAAACAAATAAATATGGGAATAATTTATAAAGTGAAAATTGGTAGAGGCTATATTAAGAAACCAACATGTTATCGAACAATCAGTCGTCGGAAAGTAATCAAAGCGCTAACACGGAAGAATATTCAATTTCTAAAAAGTCTAGGCTTAAGAGTCGTTGGTACAATTTCTCAAGCTGCTGCTGGTGGAAAAAAAAACAAACTAATCTGCATATTGTTTTGTTGTATTAAACGAAATGGAGGAGATTCTGAGCATTCAGTCTCCAGTGACTTTTGACGAATCTGTTGCACATTATGAGGTGCATGCACATCAGCCATACACGCCATCAACCTTCAACAATAACGACGAAATCGACATATCTATTCAACATCAAGTTCTATACATTCTTTTTAATAATTCAAAAACGTTATATACGATTCTGATAATTCTCTCGACCGCTTAATTTTAAAATCTTAACAAATAATTTCTTGGTTTATAACGGTCCTTTAACTACGAAAATCATTTTTCAACAGATAGTAGGTGAAAAGAAAAACAACTTATTAACGTTTCAGCCATTCTATGTAGGCCCTCTTCAGAAAGTTTATTTCTAAATGATAAATAAATGAATTTAATTATATACTAGTAATGTACAAAATTTAAATTAGCAATATTAAATACAGAATTTTAACTGACTTACCATATTGTAATAAAATAAAAATAGTAAAAAATTTTGGGAAGTATCAAAAAATGTTTTAATGCCAAGGAGTGAATCTGTAGATAAAAAAGAAAAGAAAAAAATTTTTTTAT
This sequence comes from Trichopria drosophilae, assembly GCA_030407085.1. Taxonomy (NCBI): domain Eukaryota; kingdom Metazoa; phylum Arthropoda; class Insecta; order Hymenoptera; family Diapriidae; genus Trichopria; species Trichopria drosophilae. The sequence goes on along the minus strand of CM059583.1, from coordinate 105,233,007 downwards.
TAATACAAAAAACCGAAAAAAATATAAATAAAAAAAAAATAAAAAATGAAAAATAAACAAAAAATAAAAAAATATAACAATATTCAAACGTACCCACCCAACCACCGTAATAAAAAAATATATTTCAATAAACATACCTATAAAATTTTGAAGAATTTTATTAGAAATATGTCAAGAACATAAGCATTGTACTGTCATAAAATCAAATAAATGATATGCCTTGGCTAAATCCAATTTTAAAATGAATCTAAAATATAAAAAGTAAAAACATTAGTTTGTTAATAAAATTTATGCAAAAAAATTTTAAAAGACAACTTAATAAAGATATATATATATATATATATATATATATATATATATATATATATATATATATATATATATATATATATATATATATATATAAAGAAATTTATACAAAAGTGAAAACTGAATATATGCCACATGGCTAACTGTCATATACAATTATTTGTAGAAAAATTCAAAATTAAAAAGAATTGTGTGAAAAAAAATTACATAATAATACACTCCTATTATACACTATGTCACAATGTTGTTAAAAAAGTCAAGAAATAAAACATTTTCCCAAAATTTATACTTTACAAAAGTATAAGAAACGATTTGAACGAGACGACGTTCAAAATCGTACTATTTAAAGTCAATAACATAATAAGATGGTATAACGCCTAAGAGCTAGTTTTCGGAAATGTACAATAAAAGCGATAAGAAACCTTCTTTGTAATTATAGCTTTCGAATCAAATAGAATTTTGAAATTAACGTTTTTCTGTACTTAAATTTATTAAAGGAATGTAAGAATCAGGCAAAAAAGAGTTTTCATATCTAATATTAACGGTTTTTTTATTCTGCTTAATAAAAAAAATGTTCTAAATGTTTTCTTTTTAAAATATTTGATTCAGAAGCTAGAATTTTGACATTGTCATAGTCGAAATTATGATCAGTATCTATACGATGTTTCGTTAATCCCGTGTATTTTTCAGGTTTTTCAAAAATATTATTTTTATGTTCTCTAATACGGTCTTTTAAGAGTCTTCCAGTTTGACCGATATATACTTTGCCGCACAATTTACAGGGGATTAAATATACGTACCACTCATTTTCATTTTATCTAAAGTGTCTTTGAAAGGCTTAATGTGGCAAACATTAGAGTTGAAAGGTTTATGTACAACTCTAATGTTGTCTTTTTTAAGTCTTTTGGCTAAAGTTTCACTTAATCCATGAATATATGGCATACTGGTTGTTTTTTTATATTCATTTTGTTCGGATTGTATAAAAGTTTGGTGTGTATTATATAAGGCATGAACTCGTTTTTTGATGCATTCATCCACTAGTTCTTTGGGGTATCCATTTTCTCTTAAAACATTTTTTACTACATTGAGATTTTTCTCTCTGAATCTTATCTCCGCTAATTTAGTGGCTCGATCTATTAGCCCATAAATGACACTAATTTTATAATTAATTGGATGAGAAGATTCAAAATGAATATATCTACCGGACCATGTATTTTTATGATACTAATATCTATACATTCTTCCCTCTAGAAGTTCCCTACACATATGTGGGCGATTACTTACAACCGATGGGACGAATGTTCAACATACAAGTTTGGTTAATAACGCCATTTGTCATTTGTTCGATGAAATTCGATATGAGATAAACGCCATAGAAATTGATAGATGTAAAAATGTTGGTTTAACTAGTCTAATGAAAGGCTGGGCATCGCTTAATCCTGCCCAAAGCTTGATTATTGAGAATGCAGGATGGCTTGATGTTGAGGAAACTCGACGAATAACTAATGATAACGGTTACTTCGACATATCTCTTCCGCTAAGCATGATAATGGGTTTTGCTGAAGACTATATAAAATTGTAGTTAACGCTAAACATGAGCTTATACTTATTAGATCAAGGACTAATATTAATGCAGTTCTTCAAACACCGCCAAATCAAGAAAACCCTAATGTTTACGAAGATTTTAATATTCAGATATCAAAAATTGAATGGCTAATGCCGTATATAGTAGTGTCTGATAGAAGAAAAATCCGATTGCTAAGCTACATTGAAAAAGATAAACCTATATCAATAAGTTTTCGAACATGGGAGTTGTATGAGTATCCACTTCTCCCAAATACTTTAAGACATATTTGTACTGTAAAAACATCCAATCAGTTGGAAAAGCCACGCTTTGTAATTCTCGGTTTTCAAACGAATCGAAAGGGGGTACGTGGTAGAAATTGTAATAATTTTGATCACTGCAATATGAGCAATGTGAAACTCTATCTTAATTCACAGCAGTATCCATACGGAAATCTAAATCTCGACATTGCTAGAAATCAATTTTCTAAACTGTACGATATGTATGCTAACTTCCAAAATATGTACTATGATAAAGCTGCAGAACCTATACTAAAAAAATCTGATTATCTAACATCTGTACCGCTCATCGTATTAGATTGTTCAAAGCAAAATGAATCGTTAAAGAGTGCACCTGTTGATGTACGTCTAGAATTTGAAGCAAGAGAGAATTTTGCGGTTGGAATCTCAGCTTAATGTCTGATAACTCATGATCGCATTGTGCAATATAACCCCATAAGTGGTGATGTAAAAAAACTTGTATAAAATATAATAAGCTACATCTAAAGAATTATTTAATACTTATTATTTTAACTTACTCACATTTTAATTGAAAATTATGTACTAAAAACAGATATTGAATAAACTAATAATTTGGTATAATAAAAATTATAATCAAGAGTTATTACTTACCTACCATTAGGCTACTTACAATCTTGTAATATTTATCATAATAGTATATTAAGAATGTACGTGAAGCGCCATCTAGCGGTCCAAAGTGAAATCTCGTACAGGTCACTGATCGATAATGTAGAGATCACAATATACATAATATTTATCGATATGATAGCATAGTAGGCATGTACATAAAGCGCCATCTAGCGGATCAATGCGAAATCTCGTATAGGTCTTTGGTCGGTAATGCAGAAAGCTGACCCTAACATACTGAAGGTAGAGGATACTGGTTCTACGTGTGGGCAAATAACGAGCGCGACATCACACGGTAAAATCAAGAACCTTACACCCCCAATATCACAGTTAGTAAAGATCTGAACCACACCGTTTGGTATAGCACGGGTTAGAACCACTACCACCATCATTTACCGACCATGGGTTAGAACAACCACCATCATTTGCCGACCGAGGGCAATCTGCATTACCCTTGGGTGGTATAGCAAGGCTCAGAACCACTATTTACCGAATGTAGACAATCTGCATTACCCTTTGATGGTATAGCATGGGTCAGAACCACCAACATTTACCGACGGCGGTCAATCTGCATTACCCTCGGACGGTATAGCACGGATCAGAACCACCATTCACCGACTGGGCTGTGATGGAACCCGCATAGCTTACCTACTTATTTCAGCGTTTTAATCGAATCCGATAATAACATCCGAAGCAGCGAAGAGCAAAAGCGTGGGTCGTTGCGTCAGGACGCGTGGAATACATATAGCGCACGCGCCGCGCTGTGCCGCGTTATGCATGCACGCGCTCGCGTCGACCGTCCAACTTCAGTAATTAATTTCTCAAAAACGAAGAAAAACATATCGTTGCTGATTTTTTGTAGAATACACATATGTTGGTAGTTTCTAAACAAATTTTTTCAGAATTTTTTACCATCTTCTTGGTTGTTAAAAAATTCCGTAAAAAATATATTGTTAAATAAATAACAGACAAAAATTTATTTGCACAACGTTCATAATTTTGTACTAAAATTCAACATTTTTCACACAAATTCCCTTCCTAATATATTCCGATAACGTTGCATTAAGTCAACTTATACATTTTTGAAAAAAAAAGTGTCGAAATTTTTAACTGTTCATAACTCGAACAATTTGGTAATTAAAAAAGAATCACTGGAGGGGATATTCTATTTTGCCAAAAGCTACCGATATGTAAAATTACATAAATTTCTGAGACATGACTGATATTCCTCGCGTGGAATGTCTCATATTGGTTATATGTCATTTTAAATTAGGGAATTATTTATTTCAATGTTGTTTCGTGTATAAGTTAAAATGCCGAAAGCTGCAACTCATAATGAAAATCGTCGGAAAATTTGTTTATTGTGCTTTGGAAAAATAAAACTGATGTTAAACTTAGAAGGGAAGTTGAAAAGTCTCGTAGAAGAAAGATTTGAATATGATGCTTTCGACGATAGATTGCCAAAAGCGATGTGTACCAGCTTTTTCTGATCTCAATACTCAGGATCAGCAGAAGATATTAAACACCAGATTGAGTAACAAATCTTTGTGCGATTGCTATGTTTGCCTACTCGTAAGAAATTCTGTACCCACCAATATATCTAATGCACAATCTAAAGACATACCTATACCTGCGAAGCAAGTTCTTTCGGATCCAACAAATAACACATCAGGTAAATAGTACTTTATAGCACAATAACTAATACAATATTAAATTTGAGGCGATGTTGAAACACTTTGTGAGCAATGTAATCTAATTAGATAACAAATAATTATTAATAATACATGAATTATTATCATTGACCTGAATATAATTCCAATATTATATTATTCTGATGTAAATGTATTGTACAATAATATTTCGTTCTATATGCTACGTCTTCAGTGGGACTTTTATCTTGTTTTAAGGACAGCCTCCAGCTATTCAACGTCAATGCCAACATTGCTTTGCTGTAATTGGTAAAGGCAAATCACACAAGTGCAATTAAACATCACGCTTGGAAAATCTCGTAAAACGAACTGTTGAATGCGGTCCGAAAACAACAGATCAAGTTATTTCTTTGCTACTGTTACATCCTAACGAAAATCGTAAATAGGTCATGCCATGAAACGCCGGCTTTTCTCCATCGATAAAAATAGAAGAAATAAGAAAGGAACAAAGACGTTTTCTAGAAGAAAGATATTAGTGCACAAAACTAAAATGAACATTAATAATGAACATTAAGTGAACCTAGTGATTAGTGAATAGCGTTAAGAACTAGATCATAAACTTAAGTTAAGAATAAAAATGAAATATGATTAAATAATACTCAAAAACAACAATTAATTTTTGTTTCAAATTAAACCAAACTATTAAGTGTTTGGTCTTTTTTTAACGCTAAATTTATACCTAATCAAATGAAGTTAATTAAATTTCATTTTTTAATTTATACAATAAATTAGAAATTAGTTTTTAGATGCCTCTGGTCGAACAGAGAGCCGCCCAATGCACACACGATACTTGAGAGTTTTATGGCCTACCCAATAAAACTACTGCACTCGGCGGAAATTCATTTTTAACGAATAGGAAAATTTAAAAGATAGACTTCCGCTAGAAAACTCTTGCCGCCAAAAGTTTTTAACCAATAAGCTCATTCTACAAATATGTATTTCCTATCTCATCTTCTCTTTTCGTCCAACGCATGAAAGTATACGTAAAAATTCTGTATAAATTCAGCCTCCTCGAACCAGATCATCACTGCACTTCAAACGCTACTCAGCGGTAGAGGTCGTTCCTAAATCAAGCATAAATATTCCTTTTCCCGTAAAACAAGTAAGTGAAAAGAGAAATAAAATATATATACATTTATATATAAAATGTTTTTTCATAATCTCCCTTTCCATTTTGTTTTAAGTGGGTCGCGCCGGTGGTAGACGCGAATGCATACTTCGTCTAGAAGCCGATTTATATGGACGTCGTTATTCCCGCGGGAAAAGTCCAACAAAAAAACTAAACACCAAAGGAAGTTGGCAAAGAGGAGACAAACCTCAAAACTTAAAATCGTGGAGGAAGTAGTTGTCCCACAAGGGACAATAGTTCACTTTAATATTCCCCCTTTTACAAAAATTCAGTATAGAAGGGATCCACGGACGGATCAACCAAATTATCCCTATTTATCACCTATATCCGAATATCCACCACCAAAAATCAATAAATTTCCAACCCTCAATAACCCAGTATTCCTCCGTCCTTCCCTACAATTAATTCCCTTCGACCTGCCATAAATCCTCTCCAATAGCCAATGATGACGAAACGAGCAAAAAGGGATATGATATCCACAGAATTAATCAATTACTGATTAAATAAAAGCTCAATACTGAGGTTATTTTCCCCTTCCTTCCTTTCCTTCCACTCATGATCATAGGCCAGCTCCCAGGTAAAGGGCTTAAGTGCCTTGACCAAAAAAATGGCCAACTAAATATGTTCCAGATCTGCTTCTCAGATTTGGGATATAACAAAATTGGTGACAGCGGTGGGATAAATCAATGATCATGATTGGAAATTATGCCGGTCGAACACTCTCCAAAACCTCAAGATCGCGCACTTCGTTCTAATACCACGGTAGATAGATCAATTTTCGACCAAGATCCAAAAAACTTAGAAAAGAAAATACATGACAATTTAGAAACCGATATAAAAATTAAGGTAGATTATTCAAACGAAATGGCTCAAAATACACAATCAGTCACGCTTCGGGACGCTCTCGAATGCGTACCTATCTTTGACGGGAAAAATATTTCAGTCTACACCTTTTTAGAAGGATGCGATGAAGCATTGTTAATGCTTCCAGAATCTGCAGAAACAAACCTCGTAAAATTAATTAGAACGCGTTTAACAGGTGAAGCTAGGCGCGTAATAACTGGACAAAAATATGAAAAACTGGCTGATTTTTCGAAATATATTAAAAGTATATATGCTCCGGCTTTATCCGCAAACCAAATTCGACGCAAATTAGGCAAAATATTTCAAAGGGAAAACGAAGATACGATTTCCTATGCTAATAAAGTGCGTGAAATAGGCAACCGCATCCTCGAGGCGCGAAAAATAGAAATTGAAAATGATTTAAGCGAAGAACAAATAGCTTCCATCGATCAAGAAATTGTAGATGCGTTCACGGATGGGTTATTACCCGATTTTCAATTGCGACTTAACCCTCTTGCGCCGAGTCCCGAGTATACTCGTCCAAACGAAGTCGCCGTCGAATGCCGGAGGACGAGTATACTCGTCCAAGCCTTTTCTTTCATAACTCGAAAACTATATAACATTATATAACATTTTGAGGCCTACGACCACTCAAATTAAACGTGAGAATATACCCTATCAGAAAGACTCAGTTAGAAATTCTAAATTTCAATTGTTGCTTTCATAAACGAGGATGAATTTGACTTCCTCCATATAGTTGCCAACATAATTCCGGCATTTGAAGGCGTTTTAGTCCGGGATAATTCCGGCGCAAGGGGGTTAATAAAAAATTTTCGAAACTCGATGAAGCCGTACCTTCGATTATTACAATCGAAAAAAAACTAGCTGCATTAAAACTACTTCGAACTGATAATGAGAATACACGCGATAAAATTAAAAAAAACAAATATAATACAAAAAACGGAAATAGTAACATGCCAAATCTGTAAAAAACCAGGTCATGACGCCACTACCTGCTGGTTCAGAGGTGCCGCTAGTCAAGATGCAAACACCCGCAATTCCTCTCGTGTTTCGAATCCCTACCATAAAAGAAACATTAGTCAACAACCTGAACAATTATTTCCTAGACAGCAAAATACACATTTGAGAGAAACTAATTTTGACCAAAAAACCCCTAAAAACCACTGGCAATTTAATAACGCGAATAATAACCATAATAATAACTATAATAATAAAAAATTCTGCAATTATTGCAAAAATCCAGGGCACACTATAAACGAATGTCGTAAACGGGAATTTAATAACTCCCAGAAAACACAAAATCAGGGAAACTCGCACGGTCCCCTCCCAACGGGCGCTCCGAGGGAGACTTCTCAAGTCGAACGTGGCGTCCGAGCAATAAATGCCGAAACGAATTTGTCCGAACGGTCAGTGTCCGAATAAAAGATTCTGCACCATCGATTCGAGTAGTAGCAAAACCATTAAAGGGTATACAGAGCTTTCTCCTAGATTCAGGATCAGGTCCCAATCTCCTTAGGGCAGATTCGGTTCCATCCGACATATTTATTGATCAAAAGGAAATTTTAAAGCTGAATGGAATAACTCGTCACCTAGTGACTACCTTAGGGACTGTCACGGTCGAGCTCTTAGGATGTCTCGTGAGTTTTCATATTGTTCCAGCTGATTTTCCGATCAAACAAAACGGATTATTAGGAAACGATTTTTTCTGGCAATCAAATGCTGAGATAAATTACGATGACCGACGCTTAGATCTCTATGGAGATGAGAAGGCTGTGTGCTTTGATTTTTATGACACTCAACGCATTCCCCCGAGGAGTACCACGATTTGCTATGCTCGAGTTGCGAATCCAGAGTTACGAGTCGGACAAGGAATTTACGAGTCGGAAAGATAGGGCAAGGAATTTACGCAGGAAAGGCCCTTGTCAAGAATACACGCGGAAAAACATATTTTTCGGTGTTTAATACGACGGAAGAAGAATTTGATTTGGAAATTCCTACACTGGAAATCGAAGAAGTAGGGAACATAAACGAGAGTCAAAATTCAAATACAACTGATTCACTATTAATAAAAACCTCCGAAAAAAATAGCGGAGCAAATCAAAATCTACTAAATCAAAATCCACTGAATCAAAGTGAATCAGCTCTAAAAACCTCCGAAGAAAATAACGGAGCAAATAAAAACTCTCTAAATCTAAGTGAACCAAAAAAGGATAATCCACAAATCTTCAAATTAAATAAAAACGAAAAATTACTAAATCAAAATGAAAACAAAAAATTACTAAATCTAAATAAAAACGAAAAATTACTAAATCAAAATAAAAACAAAAAATTACTAAATCTAAATAACAACGAAAAATTGCTAAGTCAAAATGAAAACGAAAACTTGCTAAATCCAAATAAAAAAATACTAAATCAAAATAAAACGAAAAACGAAAGTTTCAATGAAATCTTGACATACGAAGATTATAAAAATCGAAAGAAACAAGAATCAAAAAACAATAGAATATTTAACATAAATTCGACAAAAAATGAAAGAATCAACGAATTATTAAAACTGATTAATTTAGAACATCTGAATCCTGAAGAAAGATACAGTGCCGAAAATATATTAAGGGAAAGTACTGATTGCTTTTACTTACCGGGTGATGAATTAAACGGCACAGATGTATTACAACATCGAATTATAACAACAGACGATGCGCCCATAAACACTAGGCAATACCGATATCCTGCAATCCATAAAGACGAAGTAAACAAAGAAGTTTCCGAACCTCGATCAAGGCATCATAAAACCTTCCAAATCACCATATAACGTACCCGTATGGGTCGTACCAAAAAAGGCCGACGCCGAAGGAAACAAACGCTGGCGTATGGTCCTCGATTTCCGTAAAGTAAATGAGAAAACAATCGGTGATTCTTATCCCCTTCCAAACATTATAGATATCATAGATCAACTCGGTGGAGCAAAATATTTCTCTGTGTTTGATCTAGCAAATGGTTTTCACCAGATAAAAATGCATCCGGAAGATGCGCATAAAACAGCCTTTTCAACTCCTTATGGTCACTATCAATTTCAAAGGATGCCGTTTGGATTAAAAAATGCTCCAGCGACGTTCTAACGACTAATGGATGTTATCCTTACAGGTTTACAAGGGATAGAACTCTTCGTTTATTTGGACGACATAGTTGTATACGCATCATCATTAAGCGAACACGAAGTAAAAATGCATAAAGTAATGGCACGACTTCGCGAAGCAAACTTAAAACTCCAACCCGAAAAATGTAAAATTCTACGACACGAAGTAGTCTATTTTGACACGTTATCGGCAAATACGGAATTAAGCCCAATCCTGAAACTCTGAAAGCAGTACAACAATTTCCAATTCCTAAAAATCAAAAGAATATTCGCCAATTCTTAGGCTTATTCGGTTACTATAGACGATTTATTAAAGATTTCTCAAAAATAGCTAGATCTTTAAGTAATTTATTAAAAGATGATGTTGCCTTTAATTGGACAACAAAACAAGAAATTGCATTTAACATTTTAAAAGATAAACTCATTTCTGAACCGATATTACAATATCCTGATTTTTCAAAACCATTTATTATTACAACTGATGCTTCAGGTTTCGCGATAGGTGGAATATTATCTCAAGGAGAAATTGGCAAAGACCGACCAATAGCATACATTTCACGAGTGTTAAATGATTGTGAAAAAAAATATGACATTTACGAAAAGGAAGCACTAGCCATAGTATACGCCGTTTCACAATTTCGACCATATATATACGGAAGAAGATTTACCTTAGTCACTGATCACAAGCCACTAATTTGGTTTCGAACAACAGAAAATGCCAATTCTCGTGTTTTAAAATGGAGATTAAAACTCGCGGAATACACTTACGATGTAGTCTATAAAGCCGGCAAAACTAATGTAAATGCTGATGCATTATCACGAAACCCGGTATTTGCTATAAACACTACACACAGTTTTGAACCACCTCGTCCGAGAGGCAGACCAAAGAAAACTGAACTACACCTTCTACAAAAACCCCATATGTTGCGACGAAGTGAGCGTTTGAAAAAGAATTTAGAACTGTCAACAGTCATAAAAAAACTTCCTTCTACTTCTAAACCCTATGTCGAAGAAAGAAATGTGAAACTAAAAAGTGATAAGGTATCCAACGAGACAATCACGAAAGATTATTCCGATGAAAACATAAAAAAAATGAGTATGATAACGACGATTACACTTCGGAAACGAATGCAAATAATTCAAACCAATTGACCGTAGTTGCCGAGGTACACGAACGGCCTCATCTAAGCGACCAACCAAACAGAAGTGTCCGTCATAAACTCACGACACGTCCAGACGACGATCCCAAAATACAAAAACTATCCACCGGAGTTTCCCAGGAAACTGATTATAAAAGCGATAGTGAATCGGAAGATTCAGCTTCCGACGAAGGCAGTGAAAATGATGATTTGATATCACTAGATAATGCTGAATCTCCGACTCTAGAAAATACGTACGATTTAGAAAATGTGCAGCAAAATTATGAAAAGGTCCGTCGATTTTCGAAAAATATTATAAACTCTCGGGATCAGATATACATGCGTAAGGATAATTTCTTATATTTTATAAACGAAAACAACGAACCCGAGGATGCAGGTTCAGAAATATTAAAATACAGGCATGAAATATGCCAGTTTAAAACATTAGAAATAGGGAAAATTAGTTATACAAATAAAAACGGAAAATATCATATAGCTTTGATAGTACCAAAGATTTGCAAAAATTTGGTAGATTCAGCTAAAATAATAAAAAATGTAATAAATGAACTAGAAAATTTATTAAGGGAATTAGACTTGCGATCGATTAGCATTTGTAAATCAAAAAAAGTTAAGTATGTTGAATGGGAAATAATACATAATGAATTAGCTCAAGTTTTTAATAGAATTAATACTAAATTAATTATATGCCACGGTGATGTAAAATACCCAGGACAAGAAAATAGACAAAGAATTTTAGAGGAATATCATGCGTCAATGATGGGTGGACACAAAGGCGTTACAAAAACATACAATAGAATTAGACAATATTATTTTTGGGAAAATATGAAAACAGATATACAAGATTTTATACGTAATTGTTTAGACTGCCAATTCAAGAAATTAGTTCGTGTAAAAACAAAAAAACCCTATGGTTATCACTGATACACCAAGGACAGCATTTGATAAAATAGCTTTAGATATAGTAGGGCCTTTACCTCAAACTAGTTCCGGAAATGAATGCATACTAACGACGCAAGACGCACTTACAAAATATTCTATTGGCGTTGCCTTGAAAAACGCCACTGCGGAAACTATATCAGATGCATTTATTAAAAACTTCATATGCGTATTTGGAGCTCCTAGAATAATTCTAACGGATCAGGGTAGAAATTTTCTTAGTATACTAATGAAAAAAGTGTCAAAGAAATTCAGAATAAAAAATTGTCAAACCACAGCTTTTCATCCGCAATCGAATGGTTCACTAGAACGATCACATCATGTTTTAGCCCAATATCTAAAACAGTATGCTAATGTCGCAAATGAATGGGACGAGTTGTTGGAGTTCGCAATGTTCTCTTACAATTCTAGCATTCACGAAGGCACTAAACATACACCATATGAATTAGTATTCGGTAGATTAGCGAGACCTATTTCGAGTGACGACGCTCTAGCCGATACCCATTCAGATACATATAATCAATATTTATCCGATTTAGTAACCAAATTACATAATATTAGACAGGTAGCTAGGAGTAATTTACAAGCATCTAAGACTAAGTCTAAAGAATATTATGATAGCAACATAAATCCTCTTACTCTAAGACCGGGCGATTTTGTATTTTTACTCAAGGGTGGAAAAATTCATAAATTACAAAATCAGTACACAGGCCCCATGAAGTATTAGAAATGATAAATAAGAATAACGTAAAAATCGATATTCAAAAGAAAGCTAGAAATAAGGAAAAAACAGTAGTAGTTAATATCAATAGATTAAAAAAATCACCTATCACATCATAATCTAATAAAAACCACGTCTGATTTCAGGAGATTTATCCAACAAAGACAAGATGATCAATTCACAGATTATATGGTCGATATTTTTATTAGCATCAGTAACTTACGGCGCAGATCTAATTGGGTATGACTGCGGGAGTCCGCAATTAAATATAACTACTTTATCATTGCTGGATGTTGCAGAGTGTGAAATTCCAGAACCAACGGTTAATCACACTTTATTATATATTCAGTTGTTGCAACTCGCAGAATATTCAACGACGAAGGCAATTCAGTGCAAAGTATTAGTTGAGAGACATATTACCTATTGTGGAATGCATTCGCATGCATCGGCTGTATTAAACGGAATAACCGAATATATCGTAGAACTTTCGCACGATCAATGTAAAAATATTCATAATACCAATACTATAGGATTAGGAAATAATGTAATAATTTCGGGCCTGAGCGTTGGCCAGCTAAATATCAGAAATGTAATGCTCGCGGGAACTGTCACAGCCGATTGAAGTTGTAACGGCGCGCATTATTCTGATCCATACGGATCATGGAACACTGTAATAGTACAAGCGGTAGTGGAAATAATCCTACATACAGACACGGTATCTCTTAATTTAAAAACCGGACGGGCACATTTAAAAACTGGAACCACTTGTTCCATTAGAGAGGGTTCGTGTTTTGATTTAGAACGAGGGTACACTTACTGGGATCTTTTAGAGAAAGATAGTTGCGATTTCAATAAATATGATGTTCTGTATGAAGGAATATCCTCTCGTATAGAAGAAATTAACAATCGAGACGCACCAGTAATAATAACCTTAGAAACGGAAGATATTACTTTTGCGTTGACAATAAAAAGCGAGCGAAAATTATGCGGATATCCAATATTTCAAACCGAACATCCGAAATTGTTTATAGCGCCATTTTCAGGCAGACGACCAATCGTGTCAACTGTAAAAAAAATCAAGGTAGAAAACGTTGACATTTTTGCATATGTTAATAGTAAGTTTATCTACGTAGAGAAACACATTCGTAGCGAGTTAAAATCTTTATATTACGATATTTTAGTACAACGTTGCACATTAGAACAGCAAGTTTTAAAAAACAGTTTGTCCATCGCCGCCAGCAATCCAGACGAATTCGCCTTCAACATTATGAGAGGTCCGGGTTTTATGGCTATGTCTGCCGGTGAGGCAGTTCACATCATCAAATGCATACCTGTAGAAGTAAGAGTTCGACAAACATCTGAATGTTATATTGACATTCCCGTCACCCGAGGAAACCAAAGTTTATTTCTACGACCACGCACGCATGTATTAGTAGAGTCAGGAGTACAAATAATATGTAATTTAGCAGCACCTCCGATGTACCGACTAAATGGAATCTGGTATAAAGTAATGCCCCATTATATTGAGGCCACCGTTCCAACTATGCTCAAACCGAATGATCAAGCCACTTGGAAGTATACAAATCTGGAGAATCTTGGATGTACGGGAATCTACTCAGAAAAAACTCTGGGCGAACTGAGGAAACATATTATGTTCCCCGCCGAAAAAGCAGCCATCCTTAATTCTGTAGCTCGTGGAATCACAGGACAAGGCATGGTAGGCGCGGGTATATCGCTCAAACATTTATTGGATGCTGATTCATTAAATATCATATCCGAAAACACCTCGGGTGTTTATTGGGATAAATTTGTCAAATTTGGCAACGGGAGTGCAGGACTATTAATGTTGGTTTTGATTTTTCGATTGATAAAATTAGCCGTGGACACGATCGTACATGGTTGCGCTCTACACTCCGTTTACGGATGGTCTTTACTGCTTATCGCAGCTATTTGGGACTCTTTCACTCACCTTCTGCTCCACCTTTCTAAAGGAAAACCTAAAGAAGATAACGAAATGGAACTTTTAACTCCAACAAATCAGGAGATAACCCTATCTTCATCTCAGAACGACGTAAACACATCTGCACCTCCTCGACCCACTGAAAACCTATATCCAGCTTTTGCATTAAAGAAATAAATATTTTAATTATAGATGGCGCCTCGCAGTGAAAATGTGCTTCAGATGCCTTACAAAATAAGTGAACGCATCAAGAACAGATATCATCGAATGGCTCCATATTTATGTATTCAATCCATAAATTCAATAATTCTGTGCCACATCTTCAATGATTACGCTCATCTTATATGCATATCTTGTTTCAACAATGCACCTATCGAAATTCAAGAAGAATTCACTCCTTTTACAACCCCCGTTCAACAGACATTGATAAAACTTCATTGTCAAAAATGCTCAATTAAGCTCTTCAAAATCCAACCATCTGCTTCATGTCAAGACTGTTGTATTCATTATTTTGAAAATGAATCTTATTTAATTCAAGAGCAAACCGTACGTATAGTACTCTCATCAAATTCCCCATTATACCTTGGCGAACCATCAGGAATACCCAAAATTACAACTAGCGGACACCATCAATTGTGCATAAAGGAATTATGTACCGTGATACAATATCGACGTTCAAATGGCAGTATCATTTCTATGTACAAAGATTGCCATCCAGCTTCACGACCTATACCAGAAACACTTCCGAAATTACATGCTGCTAAATTCTACTACGCATATACAAATTACGATTCTGATCAATTCAAAGACGAGCTTGGATTCTGTTGTCATTATTGTAATAAAGAAGTACTATTAGTCCAATGGGCAAACATATGTAGAGACTGTATTTTTCGACTAACCCAAGAATTTGAGAATACGCCTTTACAAATAGGAGGTAATCACACCTTCTACATACAACCAAAAATGCATTAACAACCTCAGGAGAGGTTTGCATGCCTGGATACCCAGCCATATTTCAAGAGGGGAGGTGTTACATCCTAACGAAAATCGTAAATAGGTCATGCCATGAAACGCCGGCTTTTCTCCATCGATAAAAATAGAAGAAATAAGAAAGGAACAAAGACGTTTTCTAGAAGAAAGATATTAGTGCACAAAACTAAAATGAACATTAATAATGAACATTAAGTGAACCTAGTGATTAGTGAATAGCGTTAAGAACTAGATCATAAACTTAAGTTAAGAATAAAAATGAAATATGATTAAATAATACTCAAAAACAATAATTAATTTTTGTTTCAAATTAAACCAAACTATTAAGTGTTTGGTCTTTTTTTAACGCTAAATTCATACCTAATCAAATGAAGTTAATTAAATTTCATTTTTTAATTTATACAATAAATAAGAAATTAGTTTTTAGATGCCTTTGGTCGAACAGAGAAGCCGCCCAATGCACACACGATACTTGAGAGTTTTATGGCCTACCCAATAAAACTACTGCACTCGGCGGAAATTCATTTTTAACGAATAGGAAAATTTAAAAGATAGACTTCCGCTAGAAACTCTTGCCGCCAAAAGTTTTTAACCAATAAGCTCATTCTACAAATATGTATTTCCTATCTCATCTTCTCTTTTCGTCCAATGCATGCAAGTATACGTAAAATTTCTGTATAAATTCAGCCTCCTCGAACCAGATCTTCACTGCACTTTAAACGCTACTCAGCGGTTGAGGGGCAGTGACGACTTTAAACGCTACTCAGCGGTAGAGGTCGTTCCTAAATCAATCATAAATATTCCTTTTCCCGTAAAACAAATAAGTGAAAAGAGAAATAAAATATATATACATTTATATATAAAATGTTTTATTCATAATCTCCCTTTCCATTTTGTTTTAAGTGGGTCGCGCCGGTAGTAGACGCGAATGCATACTTCGTCTAGAAGCCGATTTATATGGACGTCGTTATGTCCCGCGGGAAAAGTCCAAAAAAAAAAAACTAAACACCAAAGGAAGTTGGCAAAGAGGAGACAAACCTCAAAACTTAAAATCGTGGAGGAACTAGTTGTCCCACAAGGGACAATAGTTCACTTTAATATTCCCCCTTTTACAAAAATTCAGTATAGAAGGGATCCACGGACGGATCAACCAAATTATCCCTATTTATCACCTATATCGGAATATCCACCACCAAAAATCAATAAATTTCCAACCCTCAATAACCCAGTATTCCTCCGTCCTTCCCTACAATTAATTCCCTTCGACCTGCCATAAATCCTCTCCAATAGCCAATGATGACGAAACGAGCAAAAAGGGATATGATATCCACAGAATTAATCAATTACTGATTAAATAAAAGCTCAATACTGAGGTTATTTTCCCCTTCCTTCCTTTCCTTCCACTCATGATCATAGGCCAGCTCCCAGGTAAAGGGCTTAAGTGCCTTGACCAAAAAAATGGCCAACTAAATATGTTCCAGATCTGCTTCTCAGATTTGGGATATAACACTACTAAAAAGAAAAATTACTAATAAAAATTAACCGACGTATATCACTCAACCAAAGGGTGTCCAGTCGCTGCAAGTTTCTATTGGTACGAAAAGTGGAAGATCTGCAATAAAGCACGGGCTTTTGTCGACAAATGACTTCTTAAAAATTCAAACCCGTTTTCATCTTACTCAGCGAAAAACGTTGGGCATAGCCCAAGCGTTTAGAGTGGCTACAAAAAGTTTAAGGATTGTGGAACCTGGGCTTAAGGATAAGTTGTCAGCAAAAACTCATTGTTTAGATAACTATTTTTCTGTAAATGCTTTTGATATAATCAACTTTAAAAACAACATCATCTCAAAAACTCAAGAAAATGTCGCTTATTGCACAGATTTGCAGGCTTTGATAGATCACGTGATAGAGAAACGAAGAGTTTCTGAATCTCATCTCAAGTTTGGCATTGACGGTGGTGGGGTTTTTACAAAAATATGTATATCTATCCAATCTACAACTGATTCTGATGTAGATACAATTAATGGAAGTCCCCAAACTTATGACCATGGAATTCTCGCGAAGAATTTCAAAGATCCCGGGGTGAATAAGCTACTAAACTTGCATTAGGACAAAATTGTCAAGAAAGATACTAGAATTTATCTCAATTATGGTCTGCAATAAAAATCAACGACTTTGAGGGAACGATTTCGACTGATTTAAAATTGGCTAATATTTTGGTTGGAATTATGTCCCACAGTAGTACGTTTCCTTGCACATGGTGTTTTGCCGCAAAACGTGAACTTCAAGGACGCGCTATTTACAGAACGGTGGGGAATACACTGGAGAATTACACCAATTGGCATGAAGCTGAAGCGGTGAAATCGGACGCAAAAACTTATAAAAACTGTATTAATCCTCCAATACTTAACGCTAAGCAGGACACGACTTTCCTACATATGATTCCTTCCCCAGAGTTGCACTTAATGCTAGGAGTTGTAAACTTGCTATTTACGCATTTATTAAAAGAATGCGAAGAAGATACTCTTTCCTGGGCAAAGTCTTGTAATAAACACAAACAATAAAATTTCTTGGTATAGACGGCATTGTACAAAATGTAAATAAAGGTATAAAGGAACGTAAATGTGCGTCGTTCTAATATGAACGCAACGCGAATGATTACATTTATAACGGAAGCATATATGGCCAGAAAAATTTATTTTACTATTGTATAAGAGAAAACAAAACCCCACCTGTTGTTTATATTTCAAAATTATTATGTTAAAAAAACCGTTTCGCACTTGGCCGCTGGTTGTGCTCTTCAGCAGGGATCCAGCAGCCGTACCCTGGACGCTATCATTTAATTTGTTTGTAATTTTATAAATGTATTAATTGTTTCGAGCTTTTGGGGAGAAAACTCGAACAATTAATGCATTTAATTAGATAGAGATTTTGAAAAAAAACGTTCAAAATCTTAAAAAACCATTCTAATAATAATATATATATATATATATATAAGTTCTCATATAGAGAACCTTATAAAATTTCTTTGCCGCTTGTTAAGTCCTGCAATGTTGAACGCGATGTAACGTTTGGGGGTCCATCTTTCAACGGCAACTCGTGTAAGATCTTGCTGTATGAACTTGATGTGTTGCGTTCTAGCAGTAAAAATGCAGAGTCTTTAAAATACGTGAAAGTTTTTGAGGGATTTAAGAAAGTTGTAAACGCGTGCTTCGGTGTCAACCTCGATCTATCTTTTGAAGACACGATTACAGCATTCAAGAACAGTTATCTAGAATTAGGTATTTCAGTTACACCAAAGGTTCACGCAGTTTTCTACCACGTACTAGATTTTTGTAATGAAACGCAACGTGGACTTGGGTTCCATAGCGAGCAAGCTATGGAATCCGTATATTCTGATTTCAAGACCATATGGCAGAAATATAAGGTATTTAAAAATCACGAAGCTTACGCAACAAGATTGAGAAAAGCGCTTTGCGAGTATAACAGTCTCCATTCGTTTTAAATGTACATAAAATATAGAATAAATGAGGTTTTCTTATATAATTTCAGTTATATTATTTCAGCAACTAAACAAACTATTTCTATAGTCAAAAAGTAAACGATTAAAAGATAATTTTTTTTATTTGAGTATTTATTTTAAACATTGTTATTTATTTAATAAAGATTGTCTTATTTATTACAAAATGTCGTATTGTAATCAACAGTACGATGATTGGTAAGCTTTCAGATTGATTAAACATCGAGAATAAATTTTAAAATCGAACCAACAAGTTGAAGTTTCATCTCGAAGTGACTTTAAAGAATTTTACTCTCCATATTGGATCCGCCATTTTGAATTTTGAATACCTAAGATGAGATTCGTAATCTGCGACCATGCAAAGTCCCAAGTACTAATTTTCATCTCGATCAAACAAGTTTCTAGATTTCAGTCTGCCATATTGGATTCGCCATTTTGAATTTTGAAAACCTAAATTCAGATTCTTAATCTGTGACCTTGAAAATCCCCAAGTACGTAGTTTCACCTTGATCAAACAAGTTTTTAGATTTCTGTCCGCCATATTGTATTCGCCATTTTGAATTCTAAAAATCTGAGGTCAAATTCTTAATCTCCGACCTTGAAAAGCCCCGGGTATCAGTTTCGTCTCGATCAAATAAGTTTTTACATTTCAGTCCTCCATATTGGATCCACCATTTTAAATATTGGAAATTTGAGGTAAGATTCTTAATCTGCGACCTTATAAAGCCCCAAGTACTCAGTTTCATATCGATCGAGTAACTTTTTATATTTTGGTCGGCCATTTTAAATCCGCCATTTTGCATTATGAAAATCTGAGGTCAGATTCGTAATCAGCGACCCCAAAAACCCCCAAGTAATAGATTCCAGCTGGTTTCCACGGAAAGAAAACTGTATTCTTCAAAGGGTTGCAACGTGCGGTGAGCGTCGAATAAATATACTTAAAACCTGTGTACTTCAAGTCTTTCTAACTCATAAACTATAATAGATAGAAAGATTTCTTTTTTTAAGAATTGTTCAGAAATACGTCTACTCAAACTTGTTTTTTTTTCAGATTTTTCAATTGACATTTATTAACAAAGTTAATCAACAATTTGTGAAAGTTGAGACCAGTGAGCTGGAACGCGATGAATCGACGTGGCAAACAATCGTGAGGCGAAGGCCCACAGCCACATCGAGCAAGGCTACTAAGCCACCACCGGAGCCCTCGTCGAAAACCGCCCCAAGGCGCAGAATGCGGGCAAAGCCCGAGGCAGTAGTTATCCGCTGCAACGAGTCTACAAGCCTGAGCTACGCGGGCATACTCAGAAAGATCCGAGCTGACGTGGAGACAAACAAAATCGCGACCTGCTTCTGGAGGTAGGCAAGGAGGGGAAAGAGGGCAAACTACTGGGAAAGGGCAAACTGCGGGTTGGGTTCCTGATGTGCAAGTTGTACAGATGGTGGAGATGGCCATGGGTTTGGCCCTATAGTGGCCAAATGCCGGTCTGACACAGATCGAAGCAAAAGTTGCTACACCTGCGGGGCAGAGGGACATGAAGCAGCCAGGTGCACTCAACCACCGCATTGCCTACCTTGCGAGGACTTGGGGTTTCCCGAAACCAAGCATTATCCGGGGAGCGCAAGATGCGTGGCGTATCAGAGAGCAAAGGGGGGGGGGGGACTCAACCCTGAAACTCCTACAGGTGAACCTGAACCACTGCGCAGCGGCCCAGGACCTCGCGCTGCACATGGTGTCGGAGAGAGGTGACGACATCCTACTGGCTTCCGAACAACATCGTACCCCGAAGGGGACAACGTGGGTCAGCGATGAAAGCAGAACCGCAGCTATCTTCGTGCGAAACGGGCTAGCAATACAGGAGACAAGGAGTATCGGCAGGGGCTTTGCGTGGGTACGTGTGAAGGGCACGCGTATCTACTCCTGTTACTGTTCGCCGAACTGCTCTGTCGAAGAGTATCAGTTGGCACTGGATGAGCTAGAAGATAGTATCAGCGGTGGTAGGGGAGAACTTGTGGTTGCTGGGGACTTCAACGCGAGGTCGCCGTTGTGGAGCGAAGGAAGAGCTAAGGAGGACGAAAGAGGAAGGAGGCTGGCAGACCTTGCTGCGCTACAAGGGCTCGTAGTATTAAACCGAGGTGGAAAACCAACCTTTGAGCGTCGGCAGGGGGGAGGAACATCATTCCCCGACGTTACGCTAGTGACGGAGGGCTTGGCAGGGCGCGTAGCGGACTGGTCAGTCTTGGAGGAGGAGACCTTAAGCGACCACCACTATATTGCATTCGGCATAAGGGGAGTACGAAATCCACTCGGACCAGGGCGAAGAAAAGGATGGGCTCCGAAAAATATGAATAGGAGGAAGTTGGAAAACTACCTCGGCGACGAGGTGGAGATACAACTCCTCCTTAAGGAATGCGGACGCCGAGGGAGAGGAAATGCCGAAGACAGGGCGGGCAGGCTGGCGAGGGCAATGGTCGGAGCATGTGATGCGTCAATGCTGAGAAAGGGAAGGCTCCGTTGACCGCCAACTTACTGGTGGAACCAGGAGGTGGCAGAAGCCAGGAAAGTAGGCATCGCAGCAAGGAGGGCGCAGCAGCGTGCCAGGCTGACAGAGGCGCATGCCCAACGAGTGGCAGAGTACAAGGAGGCTAGAAGGAAGCTCCGGGTGGAGATCAAACGGAGCAAGGGAGAGTGCTGGGCTCGGCTTAAAGCAGAGGTGGACACTGACGTCTGGGGTAGACCCTACAAGCTAGTTATGGGTAAGCTTGGAGGAGCGCGACGCCCGGCCGAGCTGGAAGATCCTGACTTTGTGGAGAGAGTGGTTGACACTCTCTTCCCAACACGCGAACTACCACTAGGAGGATGGAGCGTCGACGCGAGACACCGACAGCAAGAGGAGCCACCCCTACCATTTACAGAGGCGGAACTAAAGGCGGCGGCAGACAGGTTGCGAATGGGGAAGGCACCGAAGTTATGAAAGTGGTCGTGGCGGCAACACCAGCCCTTCTTTTGGATGCGTACAACAGCTGCATCCGCGACGGGGTATTCCCCGGTAGGTGGAAGAGGCAGAGGTTAGTACTCATCCCCAAGCCTGGGAAGCCTACCGGACACCCTGCATCATACAGGCCACTATGCATGATCGACACGGCCGGAAAATTCCTGGAGACTCTACTGTTGGGTAGGCTACAGGAATCCTGGGACGCGAGTGGCGGATTCACGCCAAGCCAATATAGCTTTAGAAAGGGTAGGTCCACTATTGACGCCGTAAAGCATGTGGTGGGCTTAGCTGAGTAAGCAGGCACATCTAAGGGCAGATACGCCGACTTCTGTGTGGTGGTCACGGTGGACGTTAGAAACGCATTTAACACAGCAGGGTGGGCAGACATAGTGGCGGCGCTGCGGCAAGGACAGCGCGTCCCTTCTTATCTGCTAGCGGTCAGTGAAAGTTACCTTTCCAATAGGGTAGTCCGCTATGATAGATGGGGATGGGATAGAGAAGGGCCGAAATATCACAGCAGGCGTTCCGCAGGGGTCGGTACTCGGCCCATTCCTGTGGAACGTTCTGTACGATGAGCTGCTCCGTGAAGAAATGCCCGAGGGGACGGAAGTGATCGCGTTTGCGGACGATGTGGCCATCGTCGCTAGGGCGAGAACAATCGACAACCTAGAGACGATCTCGAATGAGGCGTTGAGACGGACTAGCCGAAATGTGGATGCGTCGAAAACAGCTGGAAGTGGCAGCGCAAAAAACGGGGTGCCTACTAATAACCAGGCGTTGGGCATTCCAAAAGCCGGAGATAAGGCTAGATGGGACTCGAGTCTCGGTTGTCCTGGATATAGTGTACCTCGGAGTGAACCTGGACCGGCGGCTGAGCTACTCGAGCCACGTCGCCAGAGTGGCGGCTAAGGCTGCAGTCATCGAGGCAGTGTGGGTAGGCTGATGAGTAACATCGGTGGACCGAAGTCCAGGAAGAGAGTCCTGCTCTCCACTATGGTGCAGTCGGTGCTGCTGTACGCTGCGCCGATATGGGAAGAGGCGCTGCAGGTTGATAGGACGAAGAGGGTAATGGTGAAAATCAGGGACTGGTGCACGCGGAAACACGGCGAGATAGGGTACCATCTGACCCAGGTACTGACTGGCCATGGTAATTTCCAGGGGTACCTGGCTAGAATTAAAAAAGCCGAAAATGGAACGTGCCAGTACTGCGGAGGAGGGGAAGACGATGCGGAGCACACCGTATTCAACTGTCCGGAATGGGCGGAGGCTAGAAGTAGGGCGGAACAGGTGGTCGGGGCTGCATTGGTGCTAGACAACCTGGGAGCTGTACTGCTCACTGGCGAGGCTGCTTGGAGAGCAGCAGTAGAAGACCTGGTTAAGGAGATCATCACCAGGAAGGAAGAGGACGAAAGGAAACGACAAAGAAGTCTGGAGGCGGCAACAACAGCAGCAGCAGCGGGTAGCCTGATGTAGGCGAAACCGTGCCGGTTATCATCCGAAGTAATGCGTAAGCAGTTCCGGGTGATTAATAAACCGGGCAATGGAGGGGGTTTTAGTCGGTGAGAGTCCGACACTCTCCGAGGGAAGACGCGTGACGCACTGCGTTGCACGCCTCTAACCTCGGGGGTCCATAATGGATTTCCCCCTCTTAACTCAAAAGTGTGAGTGAAAATTACCCAAGATGCAACCTCGCATCTAAGCGACGAACAAAATCCAGTGGTTTACATCTCTGGGTAAGGTTCTCTGCAAAGTGTTATAATACTTTTCAAACCTGTTTTTTTAAAGTTTTTCATATCACGTTTGTAGGGTCAATTTACACATTTCCATCAACGGATTTTTTTATTTCATTTATAAGTCTTGTAAGTAACTTGCGTTTTTGTAAATTATTTTGTATTTTATGTGAAAATTTTTTTTAAAATTGTATTTATTTATTTATAGAAATTATACTGAAGAAGGCTCAGATCGAGAGCCGAAACGTCTAAATTGTTTTTTTATATTATTTTTGGACCGTCTCACCAAGAACCTCCTAGAACTCCTTAAGGGTTTCGCACTTTATTTAATAAGCGGTCAAGAAAAAACCAAACAGAATGATTTTTAAATCATTTCGCACTTTTAACCTAACTTAGTATAAAGTAACCTAAACCTTAAGTTAACCTAAACCGACACTGGGTTAGGTTAACCTAAACATAACCTAACTACAAACTAACCTAGTTTAGGTTATCTTAAAGCTAGACTAAGTCAACCTAAATCTAGACCTATACCGAAACTAAACTGCTAAACCTAAACTAAACCAAAGTAAATTAAACTAAACTAAACTGAGATAAATTAAACTAAAATAAACGAAAATAAACTAATTTAAGATAAACTAAACTAATCCTAAATAAAGTAAAATCTAAGCAATCCTTACAATCTAAACGGTACTGGAGTTGACGAGTGACACTAACGCTCTCTGGACTACTCGAAGTAAGTGGAACTAACGAATAAATGGTACACCTCGCTCCTACAGAGATACCTCCCTCTAGCGCTTTCCTAGTCCCAATAATAATAATTTAAAATTAGAGTTGGTTTGGTCACATAGACCGAAAACCTGAGTGCTTGGGTAGTCCCTTTGCACTCCTCCTATGACCTCCTTCTATGTGGCACGGCGCATAGCCATCCAGACCGCGGCCATGGTCGCAGCCTCCATGCAGGTGATATCCTGCCTTGTCAGTGCAGGTTTTCCCGTCCCTTCCACTCTATGTCGAGTGGTGGCATGGCATTCACAAAGAATGTGTTCGCCGGTTTCTACCGCCGCT
The DNA here is from genome assembly GCA_030407085.1 of Trichopria drosophilae. Classification (NCBI taxonomy): domain Eukaryota; kingdom Metazoa; phylum Arthropoda; class Insecta; order Hymenoptera; family Diapriidae; genus Trichopria; species Trichopria drosophilae. The sequence continues at coordinate 105,208,295 of CM059583.1, read as the reverse complement.
CCACAGTACCTACAGGCCGTCGAGTCTGCCTAGATTCCTAGTCCCACGTGGGACGGCATTTTTCAGTCCCCGCTGGAACGGAGTTTCTCGCTATCTGCTTTTCTCCGTGTATGGAATGTTATTTTATTCATACTTCGCAATGCTCTCACGCCCCCCCCCCCCAACCCCACGGACGGTGGATGAATTATTTACATGTTACATTGTGTCCTCGACTGATAGACTAACAATAAAATATATAATTTGCCAACAATTTCAAAACTTTTTAGACGAATGTACATAGCTATTGAATCTTTCACTGTTTTTCCTGAAAATTTCCAAATTTGGGTCAAAAGTTAGGACGGAAGATATCCGATCCGGCTAAAATTTGGTACACGGAATGTACTCATGGGTAGGTCAAATGTCAGGGGTCAGCATTTTCGATTACGAAAAAAGTGTAAAATCGAACCCTATTCTAGTAACGAACTCTATTCTGTAATTCCTTTTAAGTCTATAATTTGTGATTCGTCTACTAATGTTTCTCATTTTACAGTACCAATCAAAAGTATGAGCTCGCTGCGGAATTTAGGCTAAATTAAAATGTTGATATCTCATCGCCAAATTAACGGACGGGAGAGATAAAAAAAGAGAATTAAAGAGGAGACTTTCAGGTTCTCAATAGTTGTGGTTTCATTTCTTTATATACAAGCTTCTGCGCACTATGCTCGATTTACTAAAGTCATTTTTTCGTATTATTTTTTTCTTTTTCAATCCGCCCCCATTTTTTTTAAACGATTGCAGGAGAAATGTACAACGTGTAATCGAAAGGTAATCCCAATAGCTTTAATTTTCCTCTTCGGGATTTTGACTAATATTTCATTATATATACTTATTTAATTTTAAACAAATTAATGTGATTTTTTTCAATCTGCTATATATCGGAAAATTAACTCGATATAAAAAATGTTTAAGAAACAAAAAGTTTCATTTTTTAATTATCTGTTGGCTGAAATTTTTTCAAAGAAAATTTTTAGAAGGTAATTTCTTTTTACTGTATTTTGTCGACTTCAACATTTTTTATGTAACAATCATTTTCGGGTGCAAAGTTGCATTTACACTATGATGAAGTTTATGATTATATTTGTCTTTACTATATTAGGATGTTTCACACAAAGCTTTGCCGCTAGGTTTTTTTGAAGAAAGCAAAATTTAATAAATGTGTTTGATTTGATTTGATTTGATTTGAAACCGTTTATTTTTTCCTGGACAAAGGCGTCCGTGGACAAACTACAAATTTACAAAGATATTTAACATATGATACTTAATACTAATAAAACTAACCTATATTTTAGCTAAAAAATAGAATCAGAAAGTAAATAGTTCTGTGCGATTTACGATCGACAAAGTTTGATTCCGACAGTTCATAGCATGTGTGATTTGATGTGGTATATTATTTACTCATACTCATACAAATACATACATATACATTCGTACGCGTAATCGTGTAAGTTTCAAGTGTCAAGTGAGGTATTAGTTAAGACTGTTTGTGCGTCGTAAATGTGCAAGAAGAGAGGACTTAAAAGCGTCGAGAGACCGTGAAGCCCGAATCTCGCGGGGCACGACATTCCATGATCTGATGGCAGTTATCCAATAAGAATTGGCGAAGTAATTGGTTCGACAATTAGGTATCGAAAATGATGTAGCGTTCAGACGAGACGATTGACGTAGTGTTTCGGGGGGCAGACTAAAGTTATCCCTGATGTATATGGGGTGAGATGTTGTTAAAACTTGATAAGTGAGTGTATTTCGAAAGTAAGCATGACGATCTTCGAGTGTTAGCCACTTTGCTCTCTCCCAATATGGTGCCATCGGTTGGTCACGTCGCAACTTATAAACAAAACGTAGTGCACAGTTTAAGAGACGACGTAGTTTTATCATGAGGTAACCCGAGGCATCAGCAAAAGTAAGGCATGCAAAGTCCAGATGTGGAAGAATTAGGGTATTTACTAACATTTGCTTCACGGATGATGGTAAGCTAATTCCTCGGAAACGAAGTCGGTATAAGGTATAATGGATTTTAGAGCTTACAGATGATATATGGCGATTCCACGTGAGGTCAGACGTGAGATAGACACCTAGGTCCCGAACTTCATTCACGTAAGGCACCTCGTGACCATTTACCAATATCGGGGGCAGCATAAGATTATCGAGAGTGGCAAGATTGTGCCTCGTACCAAAGATAATTGCTTTGGTCTTCTTCTCACTGATCGACAGTCCACACTGTTGAGTCCAACTAACAAACCGTTTGATTTCGTCATTTAGACAATTTATAGTATAACTGAATCGATTAACAGAAGTTGTTAAATACATTTGCGTATCATCTGCGAAAACGATTGTCGAATTTCTGCAATGTTGCAACTGGGAAAATAGTGTGTTGATGACTATCAAAAAGAGAATAGGGCCAAGGCTTGTTCCTTGCGGAACTCCAGTGGTTGTGAAGAGTTCTGTAGATAGAAGACCATCCAGACCTCTAATTCGCTGTGACCTATTTGCTAAATAAGAGGACATCCAGGTTATGGACAAGTCATCAAATCCTAATGATCGTAGGCACTGAAGTATGAGCGGATGATTCAGCGAGTCGAAGGCTTTTGAGATGTCGAAAAGAACTAGAATGGTGACAAAGCCATTTTCAATACCACGACGTATATCGTCTGTAAGCTTAAGTAGGGCAGTTTGGATGCTGTGGAACCTCCGAAAGCCAAACTGACCTGGATGGAGAAGGCTATTTGATTCTAGGTAAGAAACTATTTTCCTAGCTACAAGTGCATCGAGAATTTTCGAAATGTGTGGTGGATTTGCTATTGGACGAGTGTCACTGGGCGACAACGGTGTTGCGATTTTTTTTATCGGTATTATGTAAGATAATTTCCATAAGGTTGGATAGTCACCAGAGCGTAAAGAAGAATTGTAGATAGCTGTGAGGGGGTTAACGATGATACGTAAAATTCTTTGACGGTGGATGAGTTGTAGTCCATCTGGACTAAGGCCTTTAGATTTTGTGAAAGACGACAGAAGAACACTACGAACTTCATCCGGATGGATAGACGGAAACGAAAAGGAAGGAGAGCTAGGATTAAGCGGAGTGCACAGAATTTGTCGAAGATGTGATTCAGAACAAGGTTGATGGATCGAAGAAATAGTAACGTAGTGTTTATTGAGTTCGTCCGGCGAAAAATGCTGCAAAGCGGACTGTGAGGGCCCTTTGGATAGTCCAAATTTGCGAAGGAGTGCCACACTTTAACAGGGTCTGTTTGATGACTGAGAATATTGCACATGTACTCGTTTTTTGCTGATCTGAGTAAGGATTTGATGGTTTTGCGTAATTCTTTTTATTGGGCCAGTAGCTGGATATCACGGGTACGCCTAGCTTTAGAATACACCCGATCTCGATGTTTAATCCGCTGTTTTAATGCGTTAGAGATCCACGGGGCAGCATTTTTCCTTAAAACTTTGGTGATCATCGGTGCGTGCTTGTCAAAGGCTTGGTTAACGCAAGTATAAAAATGAGACAAAAGTTCAGTGGTCGAGCATACATGATCGGCACTTGAATCACAGAGTTCTGGACAGCTGAGTTGTATGGCGCTATTTAAGTCGTTCTCAAGAGACTCAGTATCGCAATTGGTAAAGTCGCGAAAGGTAATTGTCTTTTGGCGATGGGAGAAACAGTCAATTTTATAGGTGATCATAATCAAGTCATGTCCCGCCGCAAATGGAGCGGCAGATTTAGAAAAATGAATTATTTTTTCTTGAGCATCAACTAAGATCACATCGATGTGCGTATGCGTATTTGTGTGCTGCGTGTGATGCGTCGCGCCAAACGGAACAGAATATAGTGAGTAATCACGAATTAAGCCACTTAAGTAATTGGCGTGGTAATCACTAACCAGCAAATCGCAATTCAAATCTCCAGTAATAATAATATTTTGGTACGTAGACATATAAAGATCAAGTTTACTTTTGAATTCCGTTAACATGTGACCAGCGGGTCGACGATACAAAATTGCTACTAAAAGACGAGTATTTTGCGGTAATTTTACATTTAACAAAAGATATTCCGGATCATTAATAGACGCATTACCCATGTGCGAAATGCCGATGCTGACCATACGGCCCAGTATTGGCCCAGCGTTGGCAGCCGACTTTCGGCTGCCGATGCTGGCCCAACGTCGGCAACTTCACTGTGCCAGAAGCGAGCCAGCATTGGTAGCCGATACTGGCTATAACAAATTGCCAAACTTCGGCTTAAAACTGGCCAACGTATCGGGCCAACCTAGAAAATTGATCTCATAGGTATTTCTCCCGATCGTCGTCCCAGCGTCGGCCCAATATTGGGCCCGAGTATCGGACCAAGTCTGGCAAAGTGATAGTGCCAAATCTCGGCCCAGCAATGGAAACATTCAGGATCGAACATCGGGCCAATTATAGCCAATTTATTTCATACAAGGTACTGCCGATCGTTGGCCCACAGTTGGTCCAAAACCGACTCGAGCATCGGACCAACCCCGTTGAATTAATAGTGCCAAATCTCGGCCCAGCGTTGACAGCCGACTTTCGGTTACCGATGCTGGCCCAACGTTGGCACCTTCACTGTGCCAGAAGCGAGCCAGCATTAGTAGCCGATACTGGCTATAACAAATTGCCAAACTTCGGCTTAAAACTGGCCAACGCATCGGGCCAACCTGGCAAATTCATCTCATAGGTATTTCTCCCGATCGTCGTCCCATCGTCGGCCCAATATTGGGCCCGAGTATCGGACCAAGTCTGGCAAAATGATAGTGCCAAATCTCGGCCCAGCGATGGAAACATTCAGGGCCGAACATCGGGCCAATTATAGCAAGTTTATTTCATACATGGCACTGCCGATCGTTGGCCCACAGTTGGTCCAAAACCGACTGGAGCATCGGACCAACCCCGTCGAATTAATAGTGCCAAATCTCGGCCCAGCGTTGATAGCCGACTTTCGGCTACCGATGCTGGCCCAACATCGGAAACTTCACTGTGCCAGTATAGGGCCAGCATTGGTAGGCGATACTGTCTATAAGAAATTGCCAAACTTCAGCTGAAAACTAGCCAATGCATCGGACCAAGTCTGGCAAAATGATAGTGCTAAATCTCGGCCCAGCGATGGAAACATTCGGGACCGAACATCGGTCCAAGCATAGCAAATTTATTTCACGCAGAATATTGCCGATCGAATATCGACCGTATCGAAAACGATGCAAGATAGAGCAGAAATTTACTAAACCTGTTTGGTAGAGGAGGAAATTTCCTACAAAAAAGTCCGGGAGAGTTCTAGTCTAAAAAGTATAACTTAGGCGGGAGCAAGCCTCGAAGAAAGCATGGTAGTTTTGCTGTCTCATCCGTGAGCGTTTTCACAGTCTGAGACTGTGACTTTCTTAGATTGATATCTCGCGGCATAAGGTGCAGAAGCAGCTCCGAAATCTTAGTACAATGGCGAAGGATTCCCTACAGTTACATACTTGCACAGTTCTCTCCGTGTACAAGCCCTCCGATCTCTGGAGACTTGGCCCATAGCCAGCGGTGACGTTCGAATCCCCAGGGAAACCCAGCAGGTAAGTTCCGGCCCTTGCCGCTAGGAACGCGTCGCCGAACCGCATATGAAGTAGCGCCCGCGTTCCTTGAAATGTGGGCACCGACGCGGCAACTCTGCCCGGAGGGCGATCTCGCCACTTTTACCTTTTTTGGTGTCGGGGGGACTTTCCCTCCGACTAAGCACTAACTCGTCGTGATAAACGACGAATTAAAAATTAATATTTTTATTTACAGGAATACGATGGAACTAGTACGACGTTTTACGAACTTACTAATCCAACTCGTTGGAGTTCCAAATTTGGCCCCACCCAGGGGCTTACAACGTCAAACGACTCGTCAATAAGCAGGGATATATGCATATATCCATCGATGTTATATACATCTTCAAGGTTTCTTCCAATAACAATAAATTCGTTTCAACGTTTGTTTTTCTTTTTTTATCGTGCTGCTGCTGCGACGTTGCAAAGACAATAATGCCTGTAAAATTTAGCTGCAACAGGCTCTGTGCCATCGCCGACAATCAACGTCGCGCCAATACTGGCTTTGATGCCGGGCCAGTGCTGGCTGTCGATGCTGTGACAGTGCTGGCAGCCACTAATGGTCCAATACCGGTTGCCGAGTCTAGGCCGTAGTGTCGTAACAGACACTGGGCCATTGCCGACAGTCAATGCCGCGCCAATACTGGCTGCCGATGCCGGGCCAGTGCTGGCTGTCGATGCCGTGACAGTGCTGGCAGCCATTACTGGACCAAGACCGGTTGCCGAGTCTAGGCCGTAGTGTCGCGCCAAGACTCATGCCAGTGTTGGCCCAATGTCGCAGCCGAGCCTCGGCACCGCCGTTGCCAGGACTGGACCAGGGCTGGGCCGTTACGAATTTCGCACATGGGTAACTGATGATTCTAAGACGTTATATACAAGTGATTCATGAAGGTAGCACGCTACTCCTCCACCTAAGATAAACTTATTGCTAGTTGATCGCAAGGCTCTATCATTACGCACTAAGTTGTATGAGGTTATAGAGATTGCCTGGGATGAAATATCGGGATTCAACCAGGTTTCGGATAGTGCTAAAATGTGAGTGTTCGTATTCTGGAGAAGATTTTCTACCTGATTAAAATGAGCACGTATGGAATTTACATTGCAATGCATAACATTTAGGTAATTTAGAGCATCAGTCCGATTGGTAACAGTGTGAGAGACGGTTGAGTTGCAGATCGGCTGTCACTGGATCAATTTGAGGTCTGATTCAGTTACTATTGGTAGTTCGCGTGAATTAGCATCACGCTTAAAAAATATGGCTCCATTGCGAACCCATATACGCGAACCTGAAATCGATTTTGACAGCTCTCTCGCTCTAAGCAACAATTGATGACAGGGACGGGACAAGAGTTCGTTAACATAAATCGGGATACTTTCTTGAGGGTTGAGATCAGGAAAGATATCTACGCGGGTTATCTTTCCAACCTTCCTCTTCTGTTCCAAGACGAGGTTACGCAGTCCAGCAGATAGACAAGTAACAATGATGGAGAATGTAGAGGGCGGCGTGGCTGCAGCGTTATTACGACTCACATTGCTTCTATGCGCGACTTTTCTAGTGCCGGTAATGAAAACGTTGGAATTGAATCTTGTTAGTTCTAATTTATTTAACACACGACTAACGATTTCATCCAATGGCAGTTCGCATGTAGAGGGTAGGCCGGTAATGATGAATTCATTATTAGGCTGACCGTACGTCCACAGATCCTTTAGATCACGAATTTCACTGTCGTACTTTTTCGTTGATGCTGAGATGTCAGCTAAACTATTCGCAATGAAATCAAAGCGCGCTGATTGGTTGAGTTGGTTCTGCATAAAAAACGACATGCGTTCATTAGCATCCATGTTTTCCCAATTTAATGGCATTGGTGCCATGGGGAAATTAACCAGCGAGGACGGTAAGTTTGGGACGTTGTTCATTGCGGTTGTTGTAGGCTGCGCTTGCTCCGGCGACAGTCTCGTCGAAGAGTCAACTGCTGGGACTGGTACGAGACAATGGGTATCCAGGGGGGGCAAGTCTATGGAAGGTGGGATATTAAGACGAGAAGATCCGATCGGTGACGGATCGCGAGGAATTTGTGTAAAGAGGGGCGAGATAAGAGACGAACAGGTAGGAGGAGAGCCCAGCGCAGGGGGGAAGACGATACACGTGTCACTGACTAGATATTGTAATTGACGAGCACAACAACAATTTTCCGACTTAGATCGAATGTACGCGATAGCACAGGACCGATGATATGACGAATCGCACTCTTCACATGTATATTTCGATCTTACTGGACCACTGCATCTTTTGCACCTAAGAACTTGCCCGTTGTGCTTGTTGGGTGATAATTGCTTACGTGCTGATTTTCTAGGCATGTAATTACTACCTGTCAAGCGATTTACAATCGCCGTGTGATGACAAGTGACGTGTGACCAATGGTAGTAGAACTATCACTAAAGTTGTTGGCACTGAATCACGTGGTTGGCACATGCGCTGATGGATATTCCGCCAGAAAATGTCAACTGTTTTCCGAAACCGGAATTTTGGAGAATGAGAAAAAACACCATTGACAGACCCACAGTACGTTTCAGCACAAACTAATTGCACAAAAATGTGGGTATGGTGCTTGTGTTCCGCCTGGACTAAGTTTTCTCACAAAAGAAGAAAGAAACTGGTGAGAATTCGAATAACACAATGAGAGCGATTAATGCGTCTAACGTACTCACCAGACAGACTTGAACTACATATATACATGAATACAATTGTTGATATTTTCTATGTATGTTAAAATAAAGTTCATTGTCCATTTATAAATACGTGTATATGAATTATTATATCACAAGCTGAGGATAGTTCATAAGCAAATTTATATCTGTTAATAATAGCAGCACAAAAGCGCAAATTTGCCAAAATAGGATAACAAAAGTTTCCTCCAAAAATTTTAAAAAATTTCAGCCAATACACAATTAAAAAATGAAACTTTTTATGTCTTATGAAACTTTATATTTTTATATCACGTCAATTTTTCGAGATATAGCAGAATGAATAAAAAATCACATTATTTCGTTCAAAATTGAATAACTATTTGTAAATAATTATTCGACAAAATCCCGAAGAGGCAAATTAAAGTTGTAGGGATTACCTTTCGATTACATGTTGTACATTTCTCTTGCAATCATTTTTTAAAAAATGGGAGCTGATTGAAAAAGACAAAAATATGACAAAGAGAAAAAATGACATTAGTAAATCAAGCATAGTTCGTAGAAAAATGTATATGGGACGTTCTTTGTCAACCGGAACACAGCTCTGCCCAAAATTCATGTTGATGGATTTTGGTGATCTTGGGCTTAAAATTTTCGTTTTTGATTACTCTTTCAAAGCTCGTTGGGCAGAATCGGAATTTTCAAAATTTCAGACCAATATGGCGGCAGAAAACCACCAAAAAACGAGAGTTTGGATATATAAGCTTCACAAAAACAAAAATTTACGTCCAAATAAACTGTTTTTGGGCACAAATGATCAACAATTAACGTACTTAAAAAGTTGGCAAGATAGGTTGAAGAAATTCAACATGGCGGATCCAAAATGGCGGATGAAACTTCAAAAACCGTCGAAAAATTAAAAAATCGCTACTCGGACTGCCATTTCACAGTGGATTTTATTGGAAATTGTTACTCGGGGGTTTTTGGGTCCGCTGACTACGAAATTGGTGCCAGTTTGTAAAAATGTAAAATGGCAGATGCCACATGGCGAAGACTTTTCAAAACAATGAATTAATTCCGTTGGAAACTTGCTAAATGGTAGTTTTTGGGATTGCTGATTACGAATCCGATATCATTCTTTAACAATTCAAAATAGCGGATCCAATATGGCGGATATTTTTGGAAATAATTCATCAAATTAAAGTGAGACTTGTTACTTGGGGTTTTTTGAGGTCGCTGAATATTAATATGATATCATCAGTCATTTAAAATGCACATTGCATAATCTAATATTGAAAACAAAAGTTTTAATAATTGATCACACTCAAATTTAATGTGCGATTGGTAAACAGCGATCGCATAAACATTCTAGAAACAAGCTCTTAATAGCTCTCTGCGTTTCACAGGGTTGAGATTGTCTTCCTGCAAATGAAGCCCGTATTACTTTTTTTTTTACTTTTTTTATTTTTTTTTTTTGTTTTTTTTTTGTTTTATGAAAATTTTTTAATTTTAATTGTCTTTGGGTTTATAACTAGAAATAATTTGTTGTTGATAAAACGTTAGTTGCACCGGAATATCTAAATGCAGTAGGAGTTTTTTCGGAGCCAATCTAGATTGCTGTGTAATTTATAAAAATATTTTCATAAAACAAAAAAAAAGTAAAAAAAAAGTAATGCGGGCTTCATTTACACGAAGATAGTCTGAACCCTCTGAAACGCAGAGAGCTATTAAGAGCTTGTTTCTCAAATGTTTATGCGATCGCTGCTTACCAATCGGACATTAAATTTGAGTGTGATCAATTATTAAAACTTTTGTTTTCAATATTAGATTATGCAATGTGCATTTTAAATGACTGATATCATATTAATATTCAGCGACCTCAAAAACCCCCGAGTAACAAGTCTCACAAAATTAAAATTTGATGAATTATTTCCAAAAATATCCGCCATATTGGATCCGCCATTTTGAATTGTTAAAGAATGATATCGGATTCGTAATTAGCAATCTCAAAAACTACCATTTAGCAAGTTTCCAACGGAATTAATTCATTGTTTTGAAAAGTCTTCGCCATGTGGCATCTGCCATTTTAAATTTTTACAAACTGGCACCAATTTCGTAGTCAGCGGACCCAAAAACCCCCGAGTAACAATTTCCAATAAAATCCACTGTGAAATGGCAGTCCGAGTAGCGATTTTTTAATTTTTCGACGGTTTTTGAAGTTTCATCCGCCATTTTGGATCCGCCATGTTGAATTTCTTCAACATATCTTGCCAACTTTTTAAGTACGTTAATTGTTGATCATTTGTGCCCAAAAACAGTTTATTTGAACGTAAATTTTTGTTTTTGTGAAGCTTATATATCCAAACTCTCGTTTTTTTGTGGTTTTCTGCCGCCATATTGGTCTGAAAATTTGAAAATTCCGATTCTGCCCAACGAGCTTTGAAAGAGTAATCAAAAACGAAAATTTTAAGCCCAAGATCACCAAAATCCATCAACATGAATTTTGGACAGAGCTGTGTTCCGGTTGACAAAGAACGTCCCATATATAGAAATGAAACTATCACGACTGTGAAGCTGAAAGTCTTCCCTTTAATTCCCTTTTTTATTTTCCCGTACGTTAACTTGGCGATGAGATATCAACATTTTAATTTACACAAAATTCCGCGTGGGTGAGCTCATACTTTTGAGCGGTAATGTATATTTTCCTCTTTAATTACATTTACGCCTGCGCCAGTATTAACCATTCGTTCCCCTGCTATATATAAATCTTCTGAATTCACCAGTTTTGACAAGGTTAATTACTAAGGTTAATTATCTTTATTTTTCTTGTGATATGTTTGTTTTCCACAGGAGGTTCATTTGGCGCATTGTTTCAGTCTCTCTCCGTGCGTCTGTCTCGGCGAGAGAATTACCGTTTTCCGGTGAATTTAGTTCTTGGAGAGGTTCAGGTCTCATTTTTTCTTTAAACTTTAGTTTTCTACATTCGCGCGAGATGTGTCCCATACTTTTGCAGTAGCTACATTGTTTTTGTTGGTGGTTTAAGGGTTGCTTGTAGTTTTGACTTTGTAGATTTTGAGGATAATCTTGTGGTTGGTTGAAATTTTGACTATATCTATAATTCTGTTGTTGGTGTTTGTGAAATAGGGGCGTTATGATGGATTGTATACGGCGCAAGTGCAATTAATAAATTATTTCTAAGACAAACGTTGACTGACCCATTAACTTGGGCAAGAAATTCCATGCACAATATAAACACGCATTAGTTATTACAAGTTTGCTGATGTTTCATCCCTGGCTCGCTCACGGACTCGTCAGTGGGGCTACGTGAAGCGGGCCCTGCCCCATACATCGCATGCATATATGTAAATATATAAACGACATATAAATAAATGTAAATATTAATTAACAATAATTTACAGACTAGTTGCTCCCGAAATCATTTTACATAAATTATTACTCACTCACAGATAAGTCCGAGCGGCGTCCCGGGGTTCACAATCAGCCGTCCGCACCTCCCGCAGTCTTGGCCCAAATACTGTCACATGCTCGAGATCTGATCGCTTAGGATCTTCCCGATGAACTGATTTGAAATGCCTTCAACAGACTTATTTATATCTTCAAGGAAATCTCCCATTGGGCCAAGACCTCGGGAAATTCTACAGAACACACAATTAGAAACATCGACTCAGAGTCCTGTATACTCCCTTCTCATATCAGTGGGTGTTCTTCCTGTAATGGTAGGGTCGCCCCTCCTAACCGACCCCAAGCAACCCTTTGGTGTGAATATATCCCGAACAGTTGGATATAATATCAATTTTGGTTATGTTTTTGTGTTTGTTGGTAGTTTTGGTTGAAGCTTTGATTTTGTTGGTAGTTTTGAGTTTGATTATAGTTCTGTCTGTTTCGTGGTTGAAAATTTTGTTGTTGATTAATTTGGTATGGGTTATTTCTAAAGTTTTGAAAATGTTAAATTATTTTTTCTGCAAATGAACCGAAATCATTAAATTAATTAAAATTCGTATATGTATGACTATTACAGTTCGTAAAGATGGTAATGCAGATAACTTCTGGATTGAATTCAGAAGTATTTTCAGCCTACCTATCGAAATCAATTACGATTTCCCTATAATCAGGCTATATTTAATATTTATTTTTAAATTAATTTTAAACATATAATTTGATGTTAAATAAATTATATGTAACAGTTTAGGGTGCCCAGTAGGCGGGTATGAAAGTCCGGCAGTGGTCGTGTGGTCCGTGTAACAAATCCATTTGTCGTACTCTTACCCCAAACCAGGTTATCCGTTAAAAATATCGTTTTCACTATTGTTCGTAGTGAATTGGGTACTTTTTTAGGCCGCTGTCACCACTTTGTTATGTTCAAAATTGGCGGTTTAAAACTGATAAACCAATTCTAGACGTTCGAAAGGAGGATCGTCTTGAAGCCAGTATCCGGGGTTCGAAATTGAACGGACGCCGCTGGATATGGGAAAAATATGAGGACTGCAAATTAAAACACATTGGTGATGGATAAAAATTTGATTTTTTATTTTTATTTTTTTCTGTCAAGATACCATGTCGGGGAGATTTTTTTCGGAATTGGTGAGGATTCCGGGGAGCGGAATGGGCCCCCCACACGGACCACTATGCCCGGAGCCTTTGACAGGCTCGTCGCTCTCGGTGCCGCTGCTGAGATCCCTTCACTGTAATAGCAAAAGAAATGGGTGTTAGGCAGAGATAGAGAGGATGGAAGTGAATGGTCAGGGGGCGGAGCGGTGTAAAACTCTGTTGATGGGAGATGAAACGGATTACCGGTGGAGGAAAACAGAATGGGAAAGAACGCTTAGATTCCAAATATTAAAAAAATGGGGTACCTATGGGTCGATCATGCATCGGAGCGTGTTGACTCCGATTCCATAATCAACCGAGGGCTAGATCGATCCGACGGCTAGCAACGGAGAGTCCCACTGGTGGTCGAAGACCACCATTCGCTGCTCGGGAGTTTACGCCCTCATCGATCCCTTTAAAAAAATGTTCCCTAGGGGTGCTGGATTATGGTTAGAACCCTATAGATCAACTCTGGTGTCTCAATACGGAGAGGTTCACTGGCGACCAAAGGGTCACTGTTCTGCGCTCGGACGGTTGTCACTCGCGTCGATCCCTATAAAAAAAATGTTTAGGAGAGGAAAAGAAGGAAGAGGCTCGGTTGAATACTTACTAATTCTGGTTGAGGTGGACACACCGGAGTTGAAGTTCGGCTGGGGTGCTTCCGCTGCTGGTCACCTTCTGGAAGCAGCTGGATGCCAGACGGGATCCTGATTTTCCCAGGTGAAGGTTCTCAACGACTTGGAGGGGTTGGGGTGGTCCAGGTGTTGGCTCCTTCGACTCCTTGGACTGCTTCGACTTCTGCAACTACATGGACTTCTTGGACTCTGATGACTGGTTCGAGTACCTTGAGTACCTTTACTGCTTTTCGTGGTCCAAAACACGCTTTTTATATGATTTTCAGCTAACTGTTTTTGCTGGCGGTGAAGGTCCCGGAAGTGAAAGGAGTTTTGGTGATGTTTTTGTTACCGATTTTTCCAAAATTTGTTTAAAACACTAATTCATGGAAAATATCTTCTTGCTGATGAATGATCCTTTTACATAATGTTTTCTTTGATTTGCACGAACATGAACGAACTTCGTAGCATGTTTAGAAGTGGAGTAATTTGCAAAATTAGTTTTATCGACGATAACTATGTTTAAACAATAGAAGTATTGTGATGTATGGTATAAAATAAATATTTTCATTATGAATTACTGATGAACATTGTTTTAATGCATGCAAAACTATGTAGTTCAATAGTTGTTCGTGCAATTTAACAATATTTTTAATAAAGTTGAGTGTTTTCCTATTGTTACTATTTTACAAATGAACTTACATGTAGAACAGATATTAATCGTCATGGTTGCTTATATCGATTAAATAGTTAGTTTTATTATATTTGAAACCAGTAGTTTTTGAGAAATATACATATGCACAAATAAAGAGAATTGTTGGTAATATGACTAGCTAATTTAGTAATTTGTTATTGTTAATAATGCATGCTGAATTTCTTAATTAAGCATTGAAATTGATTTGTTCTAGCTAATCTTGTTTTTCCATTTTCATGGATTTCTTTTGATTATTTCAGAAGTTTTTTTATACCAGAATGTAAAGAAAATGAATATGAATGACAACATTTCGTTTAATAATTTTTTTATTTACTATTTTGCATAAAAATTTAAAGAAATTCGACTAGCTTGGGCGTAGCTCGGGTGTGTGGTTGTATGGGTGTCTGTATGTGCATACGTAGTAAGTATAAAACAACATTTTATTACTTGATAAATTATCGTATGTTGTCAGAAATGACATTTGTTTTAATTTTGGTTATTGGTAAAAATTCGATGTGTTTATTTATTAATTTATTTGGTTTATAGAATTACTTATTCACGCATGTATAATGTGTTTATTAATGCTTCACCAACTGGTGTTTGCATGAGGAGGACAAAAGGGCCCCCCCCCCCCCCCTCCCTGTACACACTTATCTCGACTGGCCTTTAGCGCAATTTCACAGAGAGCTTATTTACATCACTCATTTACTCGCACTACCACCGCAATTTACTGTATTTATTATCGATCGTCTTACACTTCAAACACACTTCACATTTTCATTTTCATCAAACACTGGAGACACGGAACGTCGTCAACAAACACACTTATATTGCTCCTTGCGACCTCTGCGTTTATAAAACGGGATTACGCCGACGCACCGTGATCCTCCTTTTACGTTCCCCCTCTTTCCATCCTTACTCCTTGCTTTCCCTCTTCAATATCTTTTGCTTCCATTTTCCTTCCAGTTCATCTAGTATCCATTCCTCCTTTTCGCCTCTCCAACTTGCACCCACTTTCCTCCACACTTCCGCTCTGCCAAACTCCTCCCTTTTTAACGCCATCATTATTTTCGTTCTGCGTTGAATAAAGGTTTCATCATCCGTCACTGTCCATCCCTCTTTCTTGACCTCCCCTATGTTTTAATCACCATTTCTTTGTCTCTCTCGCTCTCTAATTTTACCAACACTATCGCGCCTCTTTCTGTTTCCTTCTTCACCGATGCACTTAACACTTTCACCTCCCCTTTGCACGCTCTCCGCACCTTTGTTTCCACTACTAATTCTGCTTCCCAACCATACAATTTCACTCCTTTCACCACTATATTCTTTTTCGCATCTTCTCTCCTTTTCCTTTCCCATCTCCATTCCTCCTCCTCTCTTCTGACTTTCTGTATTTCCCACTCCAGATCACTGTCTCCGTCTACGCTTCCTCCACTTTCTCCTCCCTGACTCTCCCCACTCTGTTCTTTCTCCACCTGTTGCTTACTCTCTTCTTTCTTCTTCCCACCTACTTCCTTTTCTTCCTTTTCTTCTCCATCCTGTCTTTCCATCTGCCTTCCTTCTTCATGTCCTCCCATTCGTTTTCCATTCTTTCCATCTTCTTCCGAACTTCTTCTTCCATCCTTTCTAACCTCACTTTTGTTTCTTCCCATTCTTTCTCCACTTTATCTATCCTCGCATTTACTATTTTTACCATGTCTTTCGACGTTTCTACTTCTCTCCGCATTTTCTGCTCTTCACTTTCCATTCTTTCTTCACTTTCTTCCGCCTTTTCTAACTCTATTTAACTTTAACTTGTTACCCTTATCTCGTCACGTCTCTTCCTTTGTTTGGTGCACGCGTTTGGTTTCTTGAGGTTCGAACCGCGCTCGCTCTCGTTTTCCCCTTCTTTCTCCCCCAACCTCTTCTTCCACCTCCATCCGCTCTTTCATTCCTCTTCTACCGGCTTCTCTCCACGCCCCCTCGCGCCTACCGCCTATATTCCATTTGCCTCTCGTTACTTCAGGTTATTTCCTCTGTTTCCGAACCTTCCGTTCCTTTCGTACTCGTACCCGTGCGCGCGCATCTCCATTCTCACATGCTTTCCGACCATCCTAACCTCTTTCCTTTTGCTTCCTCTTTCTTTCTTTCTTCTTTTCTTCCGTTGTCCTCCGCTATATCTCCCTCTACAACCTTTGTTCACTATTACTTTCCATCACTTCTCACTTTCTACACACTTTTTCTTAGTTTTCTTCGCTTTTTACGTATTTCTCGCGCGCGCCACGGGTGACGGTCTTTTCTCTCCAAACAACCAACCGGAAGTCAAGAATTACTTATTACATTTGTACAGCGAATTATAGTTTTAAGTATATTTTGCTTAAATCAAAATGTGCGGAAAATTGTGTTGAATCGTGCTGTGATATCAGGTGTGAATATTTTTCATTAGTTTTTGTTTAAATTAAAAATATATTTATATGAAGGTTACGTTGTGTAACTTATCGAAAGGGTATTTATTTGTGTGAGTTCCCATGTATGTGTCTCTTCTTTTTTTTGACGTCTACGTTTAGGATTTTCTATGACTCTGGAATGTCAAGTAAAGGAAAACTCGTCGATGTACTCTTTTTAACGCGCCAGAGTTTTTTAATTGAGAAAAATTGAATAACGTTATCCATGTTTTCATATGAAATTATAAAAGTGTCCATTTGGATTAGTTTTCTATGCCTGTGAGTTTTGGAGATTTTCTACCAGTATGTATGTTTATCGATAATATAGTAAACCTGTGTATCTTGGATCTATAGGTATTGGGTTCAGGATCTATCGGCTGAGATCGATAAGACAGGTTTTTTTCTCTATGTTTAGTCAGTTACCTAGAGGTGAAAGGGCGCATTAGTTCGTTAGCGTATGCTGTAGATATCGCTGCACATAAATTCTGAGCATCTAATATCTGTTCTTTCAGCTGATGCGTAGGGATTTTAATAATCGTTTGTTCGTACGTATTGCGGTGGTTACGTGCCGTAACAGTCCTATAAAATTGATAATTCTAAAATTAACAGGTTTGATGAAAAATTAATAAATTAGATCTTCCAACGTTTTGTATACCTTCGATCCTTCCATATCCCCTCTCCTATTATATGTATTTCGATGTGAACATTATTATTACGACTGGAACGATTTGCAAGGCATGCAAGTTCCACATTCTTATGAACTACATTGATTATCTATACATAATAAGTTTTGTAAAGACTGACATTTATTTCTTGCTGATTATTAGAACTGTTTAGCAGATTTGAAAATATTGGAGAATATTAGCCTAGTAACGTAATCATCGAAAAATAGAAACAGCGAGTACGCCTCAAACAACCGAATTTCAAAAAACTGAATTTCACAAAGCCGAAAAT
Source organism: Trichopria drosophilae (assembly GCA_030407085.1). NCBI lineage: Eukaryota > Metazoa > Arthropoda > Insecta > Hymenoptera > Diapriidae > Trichopria > Trichopria drosophilae. Next base: position 105,190,690 of record CM059583.1, on the reverse strand, counting down.
TTATAAAGCAGCTAGTCGCCAGCACTTTTTGGAAAATTTAAATTTATCTGCAAAGATTCGCGGACTACCTTCCCAGAAAAAAAGTTTTCAATTAAGATCGAATATAGGCTCCATTTAAGATGTAGCAAAAAGGAGATCAATTACACAAGTACCGTTAAGTATAGTTAAGCATTATACAATCGCTTAATTTAAGACCGTTGAAAATGTAAATATTTTTTATTTCATTTTTCCGCTGTAGACTAATAATCTGTTAATATCAATGATTGTGCCAAATTGATCAGTGAAGTTAAACGGTAGATTTATCCCGTTTAACTAAAGTCCTATCTCGAGGAATAAGAAATGCGGATGGTCAAGTCTGATATCAGAGATCGGCTCTTTTTGTGTATATGAAATATTTTTTTATTATTGTCTTATTTATTCCCATTTGGAGATGCTAAGAAGACACCAGAAAAAAATTGGAGACGATTAACGATGTCCTTTAACGAGAATTAAGAATTTATGTCGAAATTGGTGGTTTTTCCAATTTTAGAATTTCAAAATGGACTCGCCGCGCATTGTAAACATTTTCGACCTTTTCTGAACATCCCAAGAAGCCCCAGAAAATAACAATTTCTATGCCACGCCTTCGGCCGCCAACTCTGGCCGCCATCTTCAGTCTCGTGATTTATAAACAGAGTCCACTATCAACAATCGTGGGGGCATACGTGAAAATACAGATATTCACGAGTATTTTACACAAAGATTCAATAAGATTGCTAACAAATTCAGCCGTCGAATCCTTTTGAAAGTCGGACACACACGTATGACTACCGAGCGAGGTACACAATTTCGTTTTAAACAGGATCTGCCAGTGGAACCATGGCTTCGTTCCACTATCCACTATTGTATCAACAATCGACTGCAATAGGCTTGTGTCTCGTTGGGTAGTTTCTTTATTAACGCTTTGCGTTCCACTTACATTTACATGGATTTTGCTGTTTTTCTCGTGAAATCTAAGACCCATTTTGATCAAACTTTTTCTGTTACTTATTTTTATTCTATTATGATTATTACAGACCCTAATAATCAGTAAAAAAAATGTTCCCCTTTATTGCTAATAATATAATTGTTATTAACAAACCAAGTTAAAAATATGAGTTTTTCTCGAATAAATGCAGTTTTAGGAAACCTCCCATTATTTTTTCTGAAAAATTTTCATAGAGGTTTTTGGTATCGCTGATTTCAAATACGGGGTTAGTTTTTTTAAATTTAAAATGGCTGATCTGATATGGCGGATAAAAATTTTAAATATAACTGTATTTGGACAAAATTTGATACTTTAATGTGTTAGGGGTCGCTGATTACGAATCCGAGGTTAGATTTGCGAAATGTACCTCTAGACAAAATTTATAAAATATTTAATTCGGATTACACATTGGTAGATGCTACACCGAAGAGGCTACACCGAAAAACTCATATTCTAACTTTTAAGTATACCCTACTCTATCTTAATAATTAAGTGTGCAGTACTCTTAATGCAAGAAATCTTCTAAACAATTTAAGAAGTTTTCTTAAAGTGAGAATACTCTTACGAAAATATTTTCTTAAAATAAGAATACTCATCAAAAAAACATTCTAATTTTAAGAATACTAGCTACTGTTGCAAATTTTGTAAGAAGGGATGCAAGGGCCCTCGAGCGCGGGGGCGGACGAGAGAAAAAACGAGGAAACCTTTGCTCCAAGTTCTAGCTTTTCAGATTGAAGTTGCAAGTAATTTTTTTTTACGGAAATATTCTTTATTATTACGGCAACCGGATGAGTGATTTTAAAGAGATTTTGATGCTAGGAAGTGCTGAAAAATAAATATTGAAAATTTGAATTGTACGTCAGGTTACGGAACCTGTCATTTCACATTTGTTTTTCTATTTAATCCTTCGCGTTTCCTTGCAGCGTGCATGTCATCTGCGAATATTCCTGCAGTATTTTCGAAAAATATGGATGATCTTTTTTAGGCACAGGTTCTAGGCATAATGAGGTGAGATGGCGATACCATAAGGTAAAAATTACGACAAAAAATTCAATGAGTAGTTTGAAATTCGATGCGATAAAATCACGCTTTGAGGTTAAAAATTAATTTCGGGTAACTCGGTTTTCCGCGCTTCCTATCTAATTAATCAAAGCGTGCAGTAAATTACAATAGAATAAATTTGTTTCTTTTACATTTTTTTATTTCCTCGAGTTGAATGCAATTTATTCGGTTAGGAATGACGCCTGAAAAGGTTGCATCATATATGTTTTAGAGAAATTTTTGTTGAGTAAATATGTCTTTGAAATAAATATATGGATGAAAATTTTTTCCAACTTCAAATTCTCTATACAAACTTCGAAAACACCGGGGCATATGTGAAGCTGCTTATAAAATTTCTTATCGTAATTCGCGGAAAATTTTAGAAAATGTAAAAACACCAAATACATCCAAAAATAATTTGTAACCTCAAACAAAGGGTGATTTTATCACATCGAATTTCAAAATTTCTTATTGTAATTCTTACCTTATGGTATCACCATCTCGCCTCATCATGCCTAGAACCTATACTTAAAAAAGATCATTCATATTTTTTCAAAATACTGCAGGAATATTTGCAGATGACATGTACGCTGCAAGGAAACGCGAAGGACTGAACCGAAAAACAAATGTGAAATGACAGGTTCCGTAACCTGACGTACAATTCAAATTTTTAATATTTATTTTTCAGCACTTCTTAGCATCAAAATCTCTTTAAAATCACTCATCCGGTTGCTGTAATAATAAGGAATATTTCCGTAAAAAAAGTTACCTGCAACTTCAATCTGAAAAGCTAGAACTTGGAGCAAAGCTTTCCTCGCTTTTTCCTCTCGTCCGCCCCCGCACTCGACGGCCCTTAGCAAAGAAAGAATAATTTGCTTATAATAAGAATATGCTGCTTAATAACAAAGAATATATTAGCGGTCACGCCGTTATCGAATTTACCGACGGCGCAGCAAGATGTTAACTTTTATAAGGTTCATTCCGAAAAGTTATGGAAGAGGTCTCTCATGTTTGAATTTTTTCGCGCAAGTATTCACACGGTGGAGCGATACGTATATAAGCCTGAGAGTACATAACGTATTTATGTACGATACTGCGATATATATATATATAAGCGACAGCCCTGCTTGCGTATACGGATAAATTCGAAACATATTATGTTAATGTATTTATTATATGGTATGTGTGTGTGTGTGTATGATGTATTAGATTGTGATCATGTTAAGCGTAATACGGTTAGTAATGAAAATATTAAACGGAGAGAGAGAGAGAGAGAGAGAGAGAGAGAGTGTGTGTATGAGAAGAAAAAATAATTTACGAATAATAACGTATTATTTTTAGAAAATGTGCTTTAAACCAAGAATATTTTCTTACAAATTGTACACGTTGTTTGATACTCGTACTTAAGAATATAAGTTATAAGAGGGACTGCCTCTCAATTTAAGAATATATTCTGGGCGCCTATTTAAGAGTCACGTATTCTCAAAATAAGTGGGATATCCTTAAACTTAGTATATCAGTTTTTCGGTGTAAGGGCTGAGATTCGTTACTTCATAGAAGCTTCCAGGGTATCTAAAACTCACGACGTGGAAGTTCCTTAGTACGATTTTAAGTCCCTTTTTTATTATATTTTTATTTTGTTAGTTTTTAAATTTTTAAATTTTAACAATTTTTAAAAAATTTATGATATGCAATAAAACAGTATTTTTTTAAGTCAAGCGCAACGGAAAATTGAAAAATTTGCACATAAATTGTGTTCTATATTCATTAATTTTATTCGGTAACATTAGAGATAAGTGTCCTGCACTTGCTTGTCGTTTTTCTAGCAAAACTTGAGGTTTCCGACAACTCATTCGTCTTCTTAAAGATTTTTTGCATTTTTTAATGGATACAGTATTTGCTAATAATTCATTTATGACCATTAATCTGAATTGTTTCGATTTCCTACGTTTTTCCTTATAATAAATGCATTAACGATTAGCTACCTGAAAATTTCCGGAATACCGGATATCGTTCAAATAGAGTAATATTTTACAATGTACACATGTTATATTAGATTTGAGATTTTTAAAACTAATTCGGATACTTAATCAGCCGCAATAAAAATCCCCGAGTAACAAATTTTGTCGAAATATGATTACATCTTAAATTTTTGTCTGTCGTATTGAATCTGCCATCTTGAATTTCGAAAAAATAACTTCGGTTCATAATCAGCGACTCAGGAAATCCCCTAGTAACAAATTTTGTCCCAATAGAATTAAACTAAAATTTTTGTCCGCCATATTGGATCAAACATTTTGAATTTCGTAAAACTAATCTCGGATTCGTAATCGGTGACCCCAAAAACCCCGGAGTAACAATTTTCAGCTAAGTTAAAAAAAAGGAAAAATGCGTGACCAATTGGTTAATTTATTTCTGTAAAATATTTCTAGTACATTCCATACTCAAAATGCCAGGAAATGCTCCAAAAACTTTAAACATGCACGAAGCTGGATGAACTTTAAAGCTGAAAATAATAATAACATATGACGTTTCGAGAAATGATTCAAATTCTTAATACGGTTATTTGCACTTGTTTTTAATAATTTTCGATTTCTTTTCGCTCATAAATCTAGTATGCAGAATCTTTTGTAAATTAAAAAATTCATTTTGAAGATCGTTTCAACATCACATTTAAGAAAAGATTGCTTCCAATTTCGTAGAATTTTGGAAGCTACAAAATTCCCATATTCAAGCTATGCTTCAAACAGATTCCAGTTTTGTGTGATCTCATAGGCAGCAATGTTGAACTTCACTTTTTATTTCAATGAAGGTGTTTCGGAAATTGTGAGCCAGTTGAATGCTTACAATGTTTGTCATAATAAGTAAATATATAAATTTGTATGTTATTTTATTTCAAATTTGTACACTAATTTGAAATATATAAAATGAATATATGTTCTTATCACAATTCTTCATTTATGATAAACAATTCCTTATTTTTTCTTAAGCAGCTCTTTATTTTGAATTTAAAACTGTATCCAAAACAATTACGTATGTCAGTTTTATCATCACCACTTCAAGGATCGAAGATTCTTTTCTTTATTATATGATCAGCTAAAATAGGTTCACCAGTTGTTAACGTTCATTTTATCAGCTAAAATATTGCTGCCGGGTCTTAACAGTTTTTTTTTTTAGCCGAAGAAGGGGGGAATGCGTTAAGCACCGTAAAAAAACCGGCCGAACCCCCCCCCCCCCCCTGTGTTGGACTCACCTGTTAGCCGACACAGGCATACCCACTAAACCCTAACCTTCTTATCCGACCGACGTTCAAGTGACCACCGCGGAACTAATAACAGTACTTCGCGGTGGCATCGGTTATTGAGCAGATACTGCATCCCAGTAACTGCCGCGTCCTTCCAGTAAAAAAATAAATAAATACTTTACATCTCTTTCGTCGTCTGGTATTTAAAAGCTGACGTCTTGGCGACCCCTGGATCCCAGTGACCGCTGCGCCACGCTGATAAAAAAGATAAATAAGTACATATCATAACAAAGTAACAGATACGTACATCCCATTAAATAACAGAGACACACATCACAGAACGATGTATTCCACAACCACTGGCGCCCAGTGGTCGTCTTCTGTTACAGGTAAATAAATAGGTTGGCTCTCAATTGCCTGACCTTCTCTTCATCGTGCTGCGGCTGCATCCGCGTCCGTCTTCTTGTGTCGAAGGACCGCCTCGACAAAAACGGCAGTCCTTGCCCAGGTGTTGATATTATCCGGCGTAAATTGTCCAATCTCTTCTTCTAGGCCACACCTGGCGTCCCTCCACTGTTCCCATTTTGTGAAGGTAGGAGCGGAACAGGCCGTATCCTGTCAGGAACTGCGTCAAGTAATAACTTACCTCGCCAAACTGGCGATCGGTCCAATCCTTTAGCTCGCCGATAAGGCGAGCAGTCCACCTCCCTCTTGTTTCCTGGGTCCAGAGATCCTGCCAGGCTTCCATGGTCCTTCTTCTGGCAGTCTCTCTGGCGCAGGACAACCCCATCTGTGATTTGTTCTGGTGGACGAACATTCGCTCCTGGGCGAGGAAGTGGATGGGAATGACACCAGCCACCACCATCGCTGCGGGTTCCGAGACCGTGCGATAGGAGCAGGCAATTCGGAGGGCCCCCCTTCGCTGAACAGCGGCCAGTCGTTTGCGGTACATTTCGTACCTAGTCGGCCCAGATCTCCGCCTCATACAGCATGATGGATTCGGCGGTACGCAAGAGCAGCCGCCGCTTGCATGGCAACGCACCACCCACGTTTGCCATAATTCTGGCAAGCGACGTGGCGACCTTTGCTGCCCTGTCCGCCATTCGCTGTATGTGCGGTCAGAGAGTGAGCCGGGTATCGAGACTCACCCCCAGGTATTTAATAACTCGCCATCTCGCTCCCCACCCTGAGATCAATGATGGTGGGGATCCTTCTCTTAGTTAGGAAGACGGTCTCGGTCTTAGCTAATGCCAATTCCAGCCCATGCTCGTCCATCCAGGAGCGAATACGCAGCATTACCTGGCTGAGCCGAGCCTGAACAGTCGCAGCGTCTCTAGCTACAATGACTGCCACGACATCGTCGGCGTATCCAACCTGGAATGCACCCTCGGGCATTTCCAATCTCAGGATCGCGTCGTAGAAGACATTCCACACGTCGGGACCCAGGATAGAGCCTTGGACTGCCCCTGCCGTCATTTCTCTCCGGACCAAGCCATCCGATGTTTCGTATTCGATGAAGCGGGACCTCAAGTAATCCTCCATGATGTTCTGGAGGTACCCGGGTAATTTAAAGTCCCGCCTCAAAGCGTCCAGTGCTTTCTCCCAGCTGACCGAGTTGAAAGCGTTTTTAACGTCTAGGATTACCAGGAGGCAAACGGGGCGAGAAGGGTAACTTCCCCGTTCCGTGCCCCGTGCGGCCTGTACAACCTCCTGGATCGCTTGGATCGTCAACCTGCCTGGCCGGTTGCCATATTGGCAATCAGCCAGATCGCCTGCTGACTGTATAGCCTCGTGCAGGCGACGTCGGAGCATTTTCTCCAGGAGTTTGCCGGCGGTGTCTAGCATGCACAGGGGTCGGTGAGATGATGCTGCCTCTACTGGTCCCTTGCCCTTGCTTATGAGGACGAGCATTCCCACTTTCCGGCGGGAGTAAAATGTGCCCGCCCTCAGGCAGGAGTTGTACATGTCAAGCATGCGCTGCGGCTGCCTTTCAACTGCGGCCTTTAACACCTCTGCTGAAATTCCGTCTGGACCCGGCGCCTTTTTGTTGCGCAGCGTTGCGGCTGCCTGCTGTAGCTCCTGAAGTGTGAAGGGGGGAGCGACAGGCGGGTCCGTGGTAGCCGGGCGTTCCGGTCTCTTCGGATGGGTGGGGAATAGGGTCTCTACGATGTTTTGTAGGGTCGATGCATCGGTAGGTTCTCCTGGCTTGAACGCCCCCACCTTCTGCATGACAATTTTGTACCCTAACCCCATGGATCGTTGTTCAGATCATCACCCAGCTTCTTCCAGTATCGGCGTTGACTGGACGTGATGGCTTGGCGGAGTTCCTTTTTCTTCCGTATATAGACGGCAGATTTTTGGGCTGCGTTATGGGGATCGCATTTGTGAGCCCTAGTGACTGCCCTTCAATGTTTAAGGCACTCACGTCTGAGCGACGCAATCTCCGTCGTCCACCAGTACACAGGACGGCGATCCCGCGGACGTGGTTTCTTCGGCACCGCTTCCTCACAGGCCTGTTGTAGAAGGCGCATGGTTGCTCGCGCTCGAGCCTCCTCTTGTATGCGGGCATCTAGGCCGTGAGGAATATCATCGAGGGAGGCTTTTCCTCTTGCTATGGCCAGAGACAGCTTCTCAACATCCATTTTGGCAATGTTCCACCGGGGAGGAACTCGCGCGGGTCGTTGCTGGTGATGATGGTGGTGATTGGCTGGCACATCTCCTTTAAATGTAAAGGAGATGTATTGGTGATCGCTTCCGGTGTAGTCAGCGATCACATGCCAGCCTTCAACCCGCGCTGCCAGGCTTTCGGAGGCAAAGGAGACATCGATGATGGTCTCCCTATACCCTGGTCTCCGAAACGTTGATACGGTACCGGTGTTAAGTACCATCAACCCCAGTCTGGAGACCATATCCATGACTCTTCCGCCTCGTGAGTCAGGGTTGGGCTCCCCCCATTCGAGGGCTTTGGCGTTGAGGTCTCCGGCCACTACGATCTCTCCCTTAATGCTCCGAACCTTGTCTTCCAGGTCATCCAGTTTGGCCTGGAAGTCGTCGATCCTCTCGTTTGGGGTGAAGTAGAAGCTAATGAAGGTCATGTCGCTGCTCCTCACCCAGACGTAACCCCTGCTGGAGCCACAGTCTGTAACGAGGATCCGACGAAGGTCCGGAATCCATATGGCGGCGGTGCCGAGTTTGTCCGCAAACCAGCCTGGCCCGTCTCTGTCGCGGTGTTGTTCACTTATAAGGACAAGATCTACGTCCTTTTCGCGGCAGATCTGAACCAGGAGATTTTGGGCCGTCCTGCTTCTATTTAGGTTGCCCTGCAGAACGCGGGGCATCTTGTTTCTTCTTGTTAGATCCGGACAGGGCCTCCTTGAACACATTGCAGCGGGCAGATCCTGCGATGTGAGCTCGCATACTGGATCTTGCCCCCTGCTCGGCGCAGAGAAAGCACTGTGGCTTAGCAGTGCAGGTCGATGCCTTATGACCCTCTGTGCCGCATCGGTAGCAGGTGTTCTTCCTGTCGGGTCCCCTGCATTCGGTGCCTTTATGTCCAAAGCCAAGGCACCGACAGCATCTCGTCGCCACTTGCCGTCGACGGATGCGGCAGTTGATCCACCCTATCCGGATATGGGCTGATTGGAGCAGCTTCTCGGCAGCGTCTTCGTCTGTCTCGACGAATACGAGTCGTTGCTTGGACCTATTTGGTCTCGTCAGCCTGGGTCTTAAAAGGGTAGTTGCGAATACTTTGTTCAGAGCACCTGGTGAAAAGGATCACTGATGTCGAGGTCCAGGTCTTCCGCTTCATAGTTTATCTCATTAGCCGAAATATCTCCATAAGATATTTAAGGTCTCCGTCCTTGCGGTCGAACTTGGAGGTAATTCAAAGGTCAAATAATATGCTCGGATTTGTATGTATGTTGAAACGATTCGGAGTCATATTTTAAATACGTCATTACAGAATTGTCCAAACATACAAATTAGTAACATATCACTTATAGTGAATCATATTAAATATTATAGATAGGAATCGTTAGGTGCTGAAAGAAAACAAAAGTCATAATTATATTTGTCATTCGATTAAAAATATATTTTTATACTCTGAATTTTACAACAAGCGAACTCGTCATTAAACAATTCGTCACACACGCATACCAAACGTACTTGAAGTCAGAACCGTGGATAAAAACAATAAGAGTCATTATAAAAGAGAACGTTATCAAGTCGTTGGTCAGTGTGTCTGTCAGTATCGATAAAAATTCAATCATTAATTTAGTCGACGACGGGATAAATTACGCGGAAATAAATTAGACACGAACACACATTCAATACATACATCCACACATACATATATACATATATTAATATACATAAATATTTGGCGAAATTACATAACAATAATCACATACACAATAATAATTTAATTTATTAACGAACGGAAAGAAAGAGGCTTACACAAAATTCTTCTTTCGGCGTCCTTCTTCTCCTTGTTCCGGGATTTCTCTATCCGTATCGTTGAATTGTTTTGATTATTTGAGGATTCGGCTGCTGTCCCCTCGTGAACATCTTTAGGTGTCGCCCTCCCTTGTGACCACGAGGAAGAGGACCAGCAGCCTCGTATATCCTTGATGAATGGAGTGCCATCGTCGATCTTTAATACATCCTTGGTCAGTTTTTTATCCTCGCCGCCTCCATTGGATTTTCGATTTGCTGCTGGCTGTTGGTGTGTGGGCTCGTTACAATGTATTGGAAATAACTATAAACAAGGGCACTACACGAATACGTTACCCAATGGAAAGTCTAGAATGCATGTAAACGGCAACATTATAACAAACAAAACGATGTCCAAGAAATTCTAAGGATTTATATTTCCTTAATTTACATGAAGTTTACATTTTCAAAAATACGATATTACACATGGTATTTTATATCAACTATTGTATATTAGCAAAAATGAGTGAACTCTCCCAAAAAAAACTTCTTGTAAAAAAACTCGCCAAGTTCTTATTAGTAAAACATAATTACCACAAAAAATGCTATCAGAATTAAATTATGTGCAATTATAAGGCTATATATATTCTTATTCTATAAAAAGCATTGAAATCATGTAATAAGGCCAAGTTCTTTCTAATGAATGAAACTATTCATTAATGCAATATATAATAATTTGGAATGAAAATTTTGCGTACATTTAGAACACCACAACATTTTTCAAGAAACTTCTTTAAAATCAAAGTAATTCTAATCATTTTTTAATGAAATTACCATTTATTTAAAAAATGTTATTAATGTATTTAATGAACTTTAAAAATCGAAGCCATATCATTAATAATATACACATTGGCCCTTATTCCAAGCATTCCACAACTGACTTGTCAAAAACTTGGCGCCCTTTTAGTCAAGTTTTTCGGAGAATCTTGGTCCCCGAAGAATGGTCCCCATTTCGAAGTGTCATGCAATTTTCAGAATACATGCATTAGTTTTTTAGTTAATAAATTATTGTATTATATGCAATTTCTTACATTTCGTTACACACATGTTCCAGTTAATTTATCATCACAGCATGAATAGTTTCATTCATTAGAAAGAACTTGGCCTTATTACTTGATTTCAATGCTTCTTGTAGAATAAGAATATAGCCTTATAATTACATATAATTTAATTCTGATAGCATTTTCTATGATATTTATGTTTTACTAATAAGAACTTGGTGTTTTTTGGGCGATAAACATAACCAAGCTAATTTTGCAAATATCGAAAAATCCTTTGAGATACACGGAAAGAAATTTGGCGCCAATTCAACGCAGCTGTATCGAACTGTGTTGCTTCCTGTTAAGGTGATCTATATATAATCTCAAAATTGAACCACTTGAATTCTTCGACAGACCTGGGACAGATCGCACATGCTTGTGTGAAATAATTCCGTTGTCGGGCTCGTTTCGGACACGCAACTGCTAACGTATCGTTTCGGACGTGACGGTACAGATTGGATATTTATATAAAATATTTTTTTAATATAAAATAATTATATATAAAATACATACTGGATCGGGCATCCAGACGCGTTCCAGATCGTGATTCCGTCATTCCGTGTTCAGTGTACTCACAGCTGTGTTGTATACATGTACAACATATGTACTACGAGATTATAGGCCAGGAGTCTTCGCGCCTGCCGCGCTCTATCCGTGCACAGGAAGAACCGTTTCAATCCTAAATGGAAAGATCTGTTACAAATTGGACGCTCAGGATCGAAATGAACCCGAGAAGAAGTTGAATTGCTTCATTTGCAGCAGCGATGGTATGGGCCGAATGTTGATCAATTTCTGTTCCGATACAAGTTATAATAAACCACATTCTGCGCGAACCAAATAAATTCCGTATATCAAGATTTAAATTGATGCCAAATTTCTTTCCATGTACTTTTTTATAATATTAATAGGTATCCATGCACATTTTCAATGAAATCGGAAGGTTTCGACCAAACACTGTGATGAGTCGACGTGGAATTACTCTATAGCAGAATTCGATGTTAACACCCCAACTATAATTTAGCTTTACGACTGTTTCCTTCGCTTCCTGATGTTTGTATCGCAAATTCTATTATTCTTGGTAAGCTTATTTCAACAAAGAATTTGATTGAGAAAATTGGACAGCCGGTTTTTGAAGAGTTGTCGAAACAGTCTTAATCGAAGTCAGTATTTTCGAGTGTAAAACAACTTGAAGAAGAAATTCAAAATTCTTCATATTTTTTTTATTGACTGGACCTCATTTTGTTGCATTTTAGATTCACTAGTCAACACGATTTTAGATAATGCCTGTAAAATGGCTTTATGTCTAAATCTAATGGCTTGTAATGAATCATTTCTTAAGAACCAGCGAGTAGGCCAACAACGTTTCGGATTTTTCGTACTGTTACTTCTAGCAACATTGACAATAATGTTTCATGCTGTCGGCAAAAAAGACAGAAATGTTTTCAAGTAAATTCGATAAGGTCTGTGAGGAAAAAAATGTCTAAATTCTTCCCTCATTTTCTATACCTTCAAAACCAAAGGAAGGTTTGATAAATAATTCCATGTAACGAAATTAAAAACTTTTTAATTTTCCTAGAACGGGGAGTATTTCTGGTAAAGTTCCAGTTATCAAATATAAAAGTATATCGAATTCCACCAAAAAAAAAAAAATTTATGTAAAAAAAATCGCCAAGTTCTGAAATCGTATAATAAGGCCAAGTACATTCTATCCAAACAAACCATTGTAAAATGCTGTATACGATAATTATGAAGATAAACTTTCTGTACATTGTTAACTGCACCAAATCTTTTCAAAAAGAAATGAAATTTCAAAACAGTTAATACAAAGGAATCCTAAACACTACTCCAGGAATGGACTATATTTCATGGGCTATATTTCGTTACGTAGAAAAATTAGCAAGATTTAATTTTCTTAGAGTATTAGTAGTGTAACTAGGCCGGTCCTGGATACCCCCACCCTACCTCCCATCCGGTCCTGAATACCCCCACCCTACCTCCCAGTCGGTCCTGTATACCCCCACCCTACCTCCCAGTCAGTCCTGAATACACCCACCCTACCTCCCAGTCGGTCCTGTATACCCCCACCCTACCTCCTAGTCGGTCCTGTATACCACCACCCTACCTCCCAGTCGGTCCTGTATACCCCCACCCTACCTACCAGTCGATAGTTTAAATAAACCGGTCCCGTATACCCCCACCCTACCTCCCAGTCGATTTATTTAAACAATAAATTATTTATTTGATGATGTCACGCATGACAGATGAAGGTCGTGAGAGTAGGGGACAAAGTCGCGAGTGAAAGGGAAATTGTAAACAATTTCGTAAACAATTTCATAATCGAAGATTGTGAAGGTTGAGAAACATGTCTACTACATTTTATTATTCCATATAATTAATGACCTAATCCAACCATAGGCAACAAATTGTTATTAAGAATTTACTATTATCATGAATAAACATCCGCGACCGAAGCCCGTCGCCTATAAGAATACCAACGCAGATCGCTCTATGCGCGAGGAATCGCAGTGATACGTAAAATTTCGATGTGACCGATCTTTTTGTAACTCTCCCAAATTGTAGTGTTAGTTGACTTCTATCAATCCTATAAATGAAATGCCGCTAGTACAACTGGTTGCCAAGATATAGGGGCTTGAATTTTTTGTTTTTACTAAATGTGTTCCATTTGAAAAAATCATATCTTCTCTCACACATATCCAAATTAAGCGTATAATATGTGCTTTTAAAGCTTTTTTCATGGGCTTTTCAATAAAGAGTACTACTTTGCATGAAAACATTTTTATCGTGTATATTTTTTAATTTAATAACTATTTTTCAATTTTTCTCATAATGCGACCCTTTTGATTTTTTTGAAACTAAAATAAGAAGAAAGCTTGATTTTTTCCCGTTAAAATCATGTAAGTTCGAATATGTGATGAAAAGAATTGGCGTCGATAAAAAACATTTTAAGCGCGCGAGTATACCGAGCGCGGGCGGAATGGTCGCGGCGGTGCGGTTCCGCCACCACTTGCCAGTTTCTTTCTAGATTGTTGTTTATCCGCAATTTTGCTGATTTCTATACTTTTCTGTCTCTCCCTTTCTCTATAAAATATAATTTAATACGTAGGTTATCGTAGTATTAGTTCACATATGGTAGGTATAATAAAGTTGAGCGTGGGTGCATGCTGAATACGACATGCATAACGAGCATACGTATTTCTGTTTTTGGCAACACTTAGGATAAATTGTTTGCATTTACAAACTTTAAAATTTCAACGAAACGTAAGTCACGACTTCTACCCAAAAAATTGTTCATATCACATTCTATAGAGTTACCGCCGGCGTTAGCGTTACCCGAGATGCACCACGTGGAGGTCACACGGTCGGGTTTACATCTCTTCGGGGTGCTTTTTTCAGATGGTTCCCCTTGCCGTCACCTGTGAGTGTATATGTGCGTGTGTATGTGCGTGTGTGCGTGCGTGTATGCGTGTGTGTGCGCGCGTGTGTGTATGAGTGTATTTCATTTTTACTTTTTCTTCAAAACTTTCATTTTAGGAAAAACATCATAGTTTTTTGCTGTGGAATATTTTCGAAGATTTAAAGTTGATTCCGATGAAGGTATAACAGAATGATGTTTCTGTGTACCGGGAATAACCTTTGCAGATCCGAAACGGGATGTTAAGTTTTCTCTGGAACTCGCGTGGCTGTCTTTAGAAGAGAAAAAAACTACAGTTTCAGTTAAATTTTTTTTAGCCCATTTATAAAGAGCATCAGCAGTTAAAATCTGTTCTTTAGACGATGCCTGTAAACTTGCTCTTGCTGCAAGCCTTTTCAAGTTTCCGCCGATACATGAGCAGTCGCATGATAGTGCCTTTCAACAGGAATTTCGAAGTCAGTTTCATGATGAATAATGTTTGTAAAATTGTATTTGTTTTTGAAATGTTGCGCTGCTCCGTCAGTAAAATAATGCATTTTCTTTGGGTTAAAGTTCTGTTTTAAATAGTTTATTAGGATTTTTTGAAATTCATACACTGCCACAGTGTCGTGGTTTAAACTGTCCGATAAAATAACTAGACTTCCATGCTTTAATTCGCCATTTTCTCTATAATAAATGACAACTGTGAAGATCGTAACTTGATCATTATTCCAATGGAATGACTGGGCGGCATTTTGCGCAACAAATGCATAGTTTTCAGCAAAATCACATAGAATAAGAAATTCATCATCTTTGATATTATTTTTTATATACTTAAAGAAAGACGATTGTTCTTTAGCGATGAAAGAATGCGATTTCAATTTCAACAGACATTCACAAAATCTGTCTACAAAATCGTCTGCATCACTTATCTCGGTACGTAAAGTGCATCTATCAGTTTGTTGCCAGATTTGATATTCAATTCTGTCAATGCATTGATCTGCTAGAATTGATTTTAAAAAATCATTCAGTTCGTTAATGCCCGGACACAAACTGCATTCATTAAGGTAGCATTCTGGAGTAGCATCTTTACATACAATTTTATTTAACGCATCATGCTAATCTATCATGGGAAAATCGGTATTCTTCGTGATTTCTCTTAGATTGAGCCCATCCAACATTAACTTAATATTTTCATGATGAACACACACACATACTGTATGAGTTCCGCTGGCACCGGGGAGTACGCAATTTCGAGGTCTTTACTGCGAAAACTTCGACACGCTAATGTCAATGCCAGGATTCTGTTCTTTGAAAATGGAATGTAGTTCAGAAAGATTGCACAGAAGTAATCGTTTTTGAACGTGCTCGCGAGATCCATCACTTTTTTTAACAGAAACGTAATCCTTCATGCCTGGCATTACACGACTAGAACTATCATCAATATAAAATGCGTTAATTAAACTTTCAATTTCAGAAGGCAAAGGTCGTCCTTTTTTTGGATTAGGCGACGTTAAAATTCCATATTCGGCTACCAACTGTTTAGCTTTCCTGGCCTGCCGTTCAGAGGTACCAAATTCGGTACTCAACATTCTACGGCCCCAAGACTTTGGCGCTAAAGTTAAAAGCAACACTTTTTCAGAATTATTGGAAGAGTTCTGAAATTTTTCTTTTAATTGATTAAGAACTTCTAGTCCAGCCCGATGCAGTTTAACATTGCATTTTTCTGCGGTGTCTTCAGAATTTGGTGTTACAGGATCGGAGAAACTCGGATCGTCTATTATTAAGTTCTCGATTAAAGGTGACGATGGCTCTTCCACTCATTGTCTGAATCTTTTTTCACATACAGTGGCGACATTGACGAAAGCGCAAGCATTTCCTTATTACATGAGGCACATACTTTCACATCAGATGACAGGTTAGTGTATTTTGGTTGCAGATTAACAGATAACTTCCGGAGATCACCTTTCACTTTTGAATGTTTCTCTTTTTCAAAAGGATTGCAACAACGATCACCGAAACTTCTACGGCGTGTCTTTGTTTTTGGCATGATTACAAAATTACAGAAAGATGTATAGAATAATAGTTATAATAAGAAAGTTAGTATTGACATTGATCAACAATACGCAATTGAATATGATCTATTAATCTGACGACAACAGGTAGGTAAATGACGTGATTCGGCACTTCCACAATCTTATATCCGGGTGCCACAGTAGGAAAAAATTCATGAATCGTGTGTGCTCTACTGCTATTAATATAAACACCTGTAGTTATATTGCATTCCACGCGAATTGCATTAACTTTAATTATGGTTACTGGCAAATTTGAAATGTGCAACTTGTTTGCTTCCAAAATTCGTCTATTGAAGCCCAATGTTCGTCCAATCGAATCGATTGGTGTAAAATCAATGTCTCGATTAGATCTGATTTCACTACGTAGTGTATTATTATTTGGTTTTATATCTAACGTAATATCACTATATTCCGACAGCTTATTTCTAATATATTCTGCTATATCCTCAATTTCATAGCTACCGATCGGCACAATAATTTCATGGTTACCAATATGAAATTTATTATTAACGTCAACATTTGGGATTGAATTAAACGTTAAAAGATCTATCAAACCCAATTCATAATTCTTCTGCGGTGAAAGTTCAATAGGTGGAAAGTATTGCGCTTCCAATACTGAAGACTGCCCCGAGAGCGTCAACGTAAAAGAA
Source organism: Trichopria drosophilae (assembly GCA_030407085.1). Classification (NCBI taxonomy): domain Eukaryota; kingdom Metazoa; phylum Arthropoda; class Insecta; order Hymenoptera; family Diapriidae; genus Trichopria; species Trichopria drosophilae. The sequence continues at coordinate 105,173,731 of CM059583.1, read as the reverse complement.
TCATTCATACTAATTGTTCAAATTACACTGATTATCATAATATTTTAGGCAATATATTTATACAACTGATACTTGTTTGGACAAAACAGCTGATTGCATAAAAATTTCAGACATTAATGTCCACAATCAAAAGGGGCATAGTCTTGAAATTTTCACGGTTATACATAATGCTACCTGCACCGAGATATTTTCCCAACACAGCAGGTGGGCTAAGGTTTCCAAAGCTGTCAAAATAAACGACTTTAGAACCACGTTTTCGATATGCTACCCAATGTGTCCCCGGACCGCTTGCATCGTCTAAATTTATGACTGCACATTCATTAACTTGGGGATTCTTTGGTAAATTATTACGCATAAAGACACCTCTAAAATTCGGAATTCCAGCTTCTTTCGAATATCTCAATATATCTACATCGGTGAGTGCTCGATGCAATAGCTTTACAAGTTTTTTCGATTTTTTCTACATTTAACACCTAAACCTGTTTTATATAGTTTTAATTTCAAACCTAGACCATTTTTATAAGGTTTAAGATATAACCCTTTACCTATAGCTATTGTCTCCATAGCACGATTATGCCGTTCACTTTCATGTAACTGCTTTTGAGCAGCTTTTGCATCATTAACAGCCTTGGTAATACCCGCTGCGCCACCAGCTAATGCACCTACAGCACTTAATCCAGCAAATATGGGTGCTAGGAAAGGTAAGAATCCTCCAACCTTTGAAGGTATCGATAGCTGTCGAGTCTTTTGAATGAATCGTTTGCCACCTGCTTCTTTTACGGCTTTACGTGCCCCTTTCAAAGCGCTCGATATAACACTTTGAATATTATTACTTGGTGACATTGACATTTTAGCAGCCGCAATAATGTTGTTCAATGATGTTGATTTCTTTTTTAACACTTTTTTCTTCTTTTTCAGTCCCATGCCTAATTTACTTTTTAGTTTCATTATGTTTGCAACACCCCAAGCTGCCGTTTTTTCTGCAATGCTTGCGTCTTTTGCTAAAACTCGCTTCCAAGCCTGCTCCGCTAATATTCGATCGGCCTCGCTTCTACCGGTAGGATTTTCACGAGTTTTGGAATAAGCAATGTCGTGTTCCTTGCAAGCCTTATCTAACGGATTTATCCCTGAGTCCCCTCTCGCTAATCGTTGCTTTAATTTTGTACTAGGCCCGCAGTACTGATAACAGGGTATATGAAGTTCTACCGGTAATTTATTAATTAAAGAATTGACCAATCCTTTCCCACTCTTTATCCGTTTTTGCTTCTTGTATTTACCCACATATGTAATCATATTAACGCTACTTATACTTTTATGATCAGTTATTATCAAAATGCGATTTCATAAACAACCAACAAAAATCCCAATCATCAATTTTGATGATTTAACATCGTCTGTACAAAATAATGCAACTAATCATAAACGACATGGGGAGTTGCTGCCCAATAGTATACGTGCACTTTTCTGTGGCCCGTCTAATTGCGGAAAAACAAATACACTACTCAGTCTAATCATCGATCAGAATGGATTAAAGTTTGAAAATATATATGTATATTCGAAATCGTTAAATCAACCAAAATATCAATTTTTACAAAACTTACTCGACTCTGTGGAGGGCATAGGATACTTTCCTTTTCACGATAATGAACAGGTAGTACCACCCGCCGAGGCCAGGCCAAACTCTATTATTATATTTGATGATGTTGCGTGCGAGAAGCAAGATAACATTAGATTCTTCTTTTGTATGGGTAGACATAATTGCGATAAGTGAAACGCTCAAACCTCTGATAAGTCCATTGGAAAAAATAGCAGACGCTACAACAATGTCAATTAACAAAAATGCGATTGATGATATAAACGTACAGGATAAAGTAACAGATACCATAGAAATTAATGATGTTAACGAGTTTGATGATGATGATGATGATATGCTTGATGGATATAATACCCCTTTAGAGCAGACAATTAGCAGTGATATTAAAACACCTACATATCATACTGAAGAAAGGTTATCAAATAAGTTTCTAACTTTACTGGTGAGAAATATTCATGAGAAAAGTGATATTATTGATACAATTTATGGTGTTCGCATAGAAGGTGGTACTACAAGAATCGGTGATTCCAGAATAGAATTTAAGAATAAAAATGTCATTGTCAAGGATAACAAATTTGCTATTACTGAAGGTTTGCTAGAGTTATTATTTAAGAAAAAAGCTGATATAGCTATAATCCAACAGTCTGATTTAAACAATTACAAAAGTATACTAACCTTAACTAATGCACATAGGAAAGATTGGAATCAGGAAAACCCTATTCGGTATCAGGCTTCCCACAAGTATCGAAACTATATCAAGGAAATGTTCAAAGATGTTCCGAAAAAGGGTGGTAATTTGCCTGAATACATGATTGTTGAACAAAACCACAAAATTGACTACGTGCATTGGGATGATCCAAATGAACTTGTCGATCGTTTGCGCCTTCTAATAGCATCGCAAGCTGCTGGTAATTCAAGTCTTTCGAATGAAATTTTATCGATTATTGAAGAGTTGCGTGAAGCTAATATAATCTATTAATTGCGTGATAATTACGTCAGTATCATAATGAGCATCGATGTATTTGGACGTTCGTCTCAACGAGCACGGAAGCAAGTATTTCAAAGTGTCGAAATTGCTACAGATGGTTCTTATGATTTTAAGAAAAGAAAGTTATGTAATATCGGAATTCCGACAGATTCGGATGATGCCATTACTTTGAGAATGTTCCACACATCTATTCGCGATATTAAACAGCAAATAGATGAACTGTCTAAAGGTGTAATTAAAAATAATGAGAAGATTGAATATTTTGAAAAAAGTATAAATAAAATGCATCAAGATATAAATAAAAATTACAATGAAATAGAAAAGAGGCGGATTATATCTTCAGATATCGGAAATTATACTATTGAATTACATCAGGAAATAACTAAACATACCAGTAATTTAAACAAACATAATTACACTCTTAGCAATCTTACGAATAATATCACTGACTTAGAGCGGGAAGTAAAGAAAAATAAAGATGATTTGAATAAAAATAATGGTTTGATTGATAGTCTTACGGTAGATATTGCTAATATAGAAGGAGACTTGAAAAAACATACCTATGACATAAGGGAGAGTAGTACTGTAGCTCACGATGCTGAGAAATTAATTTTTCTCCTAGAACAAAATGTCAATAAAAACAGTGAAGCCTTAAAGAAGATTAATGCAATAACTGATGTTATGAAGAGGGACATTTCACATTTGTACTCCTTACGGAAGAATTAATTAGTTAGTCTGAAAAATGTGAATAAATAAAGTATCTGCAACAATCCACCCAACAGTTTTAATCAAGACGTTGCCTTATCTGTTTAACAACAATGACTTCTAAATAAGGGCTACAAATACTTGTTAACTGTCATCGATGTATTCTCTAAGTATGCATGGGCCCGCGCAGTAAGAAGAAAGACTGGCGATAACGTCACAGCTGCCATGAAATCAATATTTAAAATGGGTCGAATTCCAAAGAATCTACATACTGACCATGGAAAAGAATTTTATAATTCAAAATTTTCAAATTTAATGAAAAAACATGACATCAATTTATATTCTACATACAGTAATCTAAAAGCATCAATTTGCGAACGCTTTAATCGTACTTTGAAAAATAAAATGTGGCCACAGTTTAGTCTTCATGGTAATTATCAATGGCTCCATATCTTACCAGACTTGGTTAATGATTATAACAATAGGAAGCATCGAAAAATTAATATGAAGCCGAGCGATGTAACTAAACAAAATGAAAGGGAAATATTGGAACGTGTATATAAGGCAAATGTTAATGAAAAGATACGTTCAAGGTTTAAAATGGGTGATCAAGTTCGTGTTAGCAAATTCAAGCATGTCTTTGAAAAGGGTTATACGCCGAACTGGACCACTGAGATATTTAAGATTTACAAAGTGAAAAGAACGCATCCTATCACTTATTTACTAGAAGACGATGATGGAAACCAGATATCAGGCGCATTTTACGAGTACGAGTTACAGAAAACTAAAAATCCAGATTGTTCGCGTATATATCGCTGATCTACTGACAAACCGTACGTAATCGATACGCGTCGCGCCATCTCTGCGAGAGATGAAGTACCGCTCCGTACGCGCCGTGTTACCGATCTGCTGTAATTATCGTGTATATTGATAATTTGTAATACGCGCGCTCATAATTGCGAATACACCTTTCGCCCACTCGGGGCAGGGTGGTTGTCGCTTTTCCGGCAATCCGAACTGGGTTTTTCCGGTTTTAGTTAGATACCACGGGGTGGTCTCGTGAAAACCATCCGGTTTACCACGCTCCTAAATTTGGAAAATCTCCGCGAATTTACCCGATCTCGCGTAAATTCTACTTCGCAACGCGCGCTTCCGATATCGCCACATCGCGACTTAAGTTATTTTTTGTCTTAATAATTGCCAACTTGCAATTATTAATCCGCAACAACATCGTGCCGTGTACCAATTCACGTGTGATACACGATCGGCGGTCCCATCGCGTTTGCGGACAAATTGTTTTTACATGTGTAAGATTAGTATGTAATAAAGACATTTAAGTGCACTTTCACGAAATATTATTTGCACCGGTACGTCACTCCTGGACCACGCACCCGCGGCAAACGATTTGGAAGCTGTACTTGTGCGCTTGCATTTCAGATGCGAACATTTGGCGATCCTGCCAGGATACATTGCATACCAGTCTGTTCGTGAGTGCAAATTTGAAATTTGACTGTGCAAAGTGCTGCAGTGCGCGAGTGCATCGCGGTAAAACAGCACTTCGGACGTTTCCGTCTATCGTCGGCTGCTTCCGATCAGAATCGAAGCGGCAATCGCGACGTAACGGTATCTCGGTCGATTCTCGGATTTTCTCCGTTAACGCTTCGGCCATCGTCGGCCACTTTCGGAGTCTCTCGACTCCGCGCCAACACACTGTGCCTCGGTACACGCGACGCTACGTCACGACCGTGACGTCAGCAAGGAAGAGAGCGATTGCTCTCTTCTGCACTTCATCGTTGCTACGGTAACCGCCTTTGGCCAGTCAGCGCTATTCGCGCCTTCGGCCACACCTCCTGCTTCTACTTTGGAAGTGGCAGCGAGCGCGAGACTTTGTCTCACTATCATTTCTCCTAAACTTACGGAGCTCGCTTGTTAGCCAGGGTTCCCCGCTCGAAGACAGAACAAACACTGGCTATAGTAACGCGTACGCAGTCACGCAAAATTAATTAATTTTAATCGTTTTAATTAAAGCACTAGACTGCGTAATTATAGCACTATGTCAAAAGGTCGTCAGGATTACCCGGATTCGTACCATACCTGTATCCAATTGATTGCTCGTCAACAGGAAGCATTCGCCTCGATTAAACGAGCAAAAGCTGCGCTTCAAAATCCGCAGCTCACCGGAGAACAAGCGCAAGCTCGACTTAAATTAGTTGAGCAGCATTGGACTTCGGTATCCGCACAACATTTGGAGCTCTTAGCATTTAAAGAGATTTCGGAATGCGCCGAACTCGACTATTTCGCGGAAAACATCATCGCATCGTACGAAACCATCTACATAGACGTCGTCGCCGGGTTGACAGTGGTTGTTAACCTACATCAACCAGCATCAAATACATCGGAACATGCCGGCACAGCTGCAGCTGCAATTAGCGTTGAGCAACCGCGACGCTCGCAGGTACCGTGTATGAAACTGCCGCGATTCTCGGGCGATTATACGGAATGGGTGGAATTTCGAGACCACTTTCGCGCGCTCATTATCAACGATAAATCGTTCGATTCTTTTACGCGATTTTACTATTTAAAATCATGCTTAGATGGCGACGCGGCCAAATTATTAAAAAATCTGTCGGTAACAGCGGAGAATTTTGACATCGATTGGAAGTTGCTGACCGATCGCTACGAAAATCGTCGTCGATTATTGCAGACGCATTTATGTAATTTATTCGCACTAAAACCGGTCGCGCACGAAGCATCTCCGCTCGAGTTACGAAAATTAGTAGATGCCGTTCAATCGTCTGCGGAGGCGCTCGCGAAAATAAATCGGCCTGTGTCCGATGATATTTTAGTTTTTCTTATAACTTCGCGGCTTGATTGCGGAACGCGCGAAGCGTGGGAGTTCTCCCTTGAAGGCGATGAATATGCCACTTATGACCAATTGGTTAAATTTTTAACGTCAAAAATACGCTCATACGAAGCTTCTGCAAGCTTCACAAAAGCAACGCGACAGTCGAATACGCAACACACTAAACACGTTTCCGCGTTCCCTGCTCAAGCCTCGCCTAAAGATTTGCACAAGTATCCGAACACTTGCATTTTATGCTCAGAATTGCACGCGTTATTTAAATGTGCGGTTTTTAATAATAAATCTGTCTCGCAGCGGTGGGATGTAGTCAAGGCCCGCGCCTTATGTCACAACTGCCTGTCTACGTTCCACAGCACAAATAATTGCAAAAGTGCACGTTCATGTATGCTTTGTGGTAAGCGACACCACTCATCGCTACACTTGTCGACCAATAAAACGATCGCGTTAAGGGCAAGTACTACGAACGCAGGTGCAAGTACCTCAAGCTCTAACGAGCCAAATGTTGACATTAGCCATGTACAATCGCACTTAAGTACGCCGCATTTACCCGCTCACGTTGTGCTTGCAACTGCGTGGGTACTTATCACTGCACCCTCTCAGAGGGTAGTAAAGGTGCGCGCTCTCCTCGATCAAGGCTCAACGCACACTTTTATTTCTAAGCAACTAGCAAACGACCTATGCACGAAAACGTATCCTACGTCCGCGACCGTAAGTGGCATAGTGCAGGGAGCGACCCAAACAGTTAGGCGAGTCGTACCAATTTCGGTCAGCTCGACGAAAGATCTGTCGGTAGCGCTATCAACGGACGCGCTAATATTAGATTCGCTAACCACCTACGTGCCTAACTTTCGGTATCCTCTCGAGTACTGGTCACATTTGCGAGGAATCGAATTTTCGGACCGTTATCCGACTAATGACGTGCCGATACACGTAATTATCGGTGCAGATTTATACGCTTATGCCATACGCGATGGCATTATTCGCGGGAAACCGGACGAGCCGGTGGCAATGAACACCATTTTTGGGTGGGTTCTTTCCGGCAATACTGACTCTGCTCGTTCTGTAAAATCTTCCCCTGCAGTGCATATGCATCATGCTGTTTCGCACGAGGAATTGCAAGCCTCTTTGTCACGATTTTGGGACATTGAAGAGGTCACCACTTATCGCCCTGCTTCTGAAGATGACGAACAATGTGAGCACCACTTCCGTGATACTCACTCGAGAACGGCGGATGGGCAATATGTTGTTCGCATCCCATTCAAAACTTCCGCTCTTGACATTGGCGATACTCTGCCACGTGCAATCCGATGTCTTCAATCGATCGAGCGTCGTCTATCGACACGCCAGCCCGAACATGACGCTTACGCTTCGTTCATGCGCGAATATGAGGCGCTTGGACACATGCGCGGTGCTCCTGAAGGACCTGATCCTGTTCCTACGGTGTACCTTCCGCACCATCCGGTCATCAAGCTAAGTAGCACGACGACCAAAACACGTGTCGTGTTTAACGCGTCAGCCGCATCTACCAACGGCAAGTCACTGAATGACTTACAATTGGTTGGCCCGAGCCTTCAGGCCGATCTGCCTTTGCTGCACATGTAGTGGCGCACGCATCGCTATGTGTACGCCGCTGACATCGAAAAAATGTATCGGCAGATCCGGGTTGACGAGCGGGACATTAATTGTCAGCGCATTCTTTGGCGAACCAGTCCACTGGAACCAATTATTCCGTACCAGTTATTAACCGTAACGTACGGAACAGCTAGCGCTCCCTTCTTAGCGCTCCGTGTACTTCGGCAACTAGCCGCAGATGACGGGGATGACTTTCCTCTCGGCAAAGCAGTTTTATTGTCGAGCTTTTTTGTCGACGATGCTCTATTCGGAGCAGATTCAGTCGACGACGCTAAAGCCATTCGTGACGAGCTTAACCAATTGCTCAAGCGCGGCCATCTCACTCTACGCAAATGGGTAAGCAATTCGGCTGCTCTACTCGCTGACATAGACGAGAGCAATGTGGGATTGGCGTGCGATAAAACGCTACAGGCAGATGATAGCGTAAAAATATTGGGAATCGCGTGGCATCCTTCTATCGATTCATATCAATTCACGCTTAATACACCAACGTCGTCATCTGACCTCACCAAGCGATGCATCCTATCACAGATTGCGCGAATATTCGATCCACTCGGTTGGATAGCCCCAGTCGTTGTCATCGCCAAGATGATCATGCAACGTCTGTGGCAGTGTCCGGTTGATTGGGATTCGCCGCTTCCTGATGACATTGCTGCAGCGTGGAATGAGTTTTATGACGCTCTGCCCTGTCTCACCCACCTCACAATTCCCCGATGGTTAGGCACCTCGCCTACCGCTGACATCGAATTGCATGGCTTTTCCGACGCATCGGAAAGGGCCTATGCAGCAGTCGTCTATGTACGACTAATTGATGCCTCAGGTCAGTGCCGCACTAAGCTCCTTGCGGCAAAGACCCGCGTCGCACCCCTGAAACAACTCTCCATCCCGCGATTGGAACTCTCTGGGGCAGTGCTGCTTGCTCGTCTCATCGGACAAGTCCAGCAAGTCCCTGCGTTCTCCAGTTGTCCAATTCAACCTTGGACGGACGCCACGATTGTACTAGCGTGGCTCGACGCACAATCGTCGCAATGGAAAACTTTCATTTCCAATCGCGTCGCTGAAATTCACACGCGACTGCCGGATACTTCATGGCGACATGTTCCCGGTAAAGATAATCCAGCCGATCTGGCTTCCCGTGGGGTCGCTCCCGGCGACCTCATTGATTCAGATCTCTGGTGGCACGGCCCAGCGTGGCTTCGCTTTCCGCCATCAGAATGGCCAACTAGTGCCCCAGAATTGGTCGAAGATGCCTCATGGGAACGCAGAACTGCTTCCAAAAGCCATCACGGCAACGTAGAACCTGATGGTGCCGACGAGATCTTTCGTAGATTTTCATCTTGGTCAAAACTTCGTCGGGTTCTCGCTAGAGTGCTAATGTACTCTAAGTATTGGCGAACCGACACTTTTTCGAAAACCTCTTTACAAACTAACGTACTCGTCCTACAACGTGTCGCACATCGCGTATTTTCGCTGCTTCAAGCAAAAGCGTTCGAGAAAGAACTCATCGTGCTTAAAGCAACTCAACCGCTTCCTGATGGATCGCGCCATTTACGTGCAGAACAAACCTTACATAAAAGCAGCCCAGTGCGACGGCTCAATCCCTTCCTGGATTCAGAAGGTTTATTGCGTGTAGGAGGACGTCTAGATTTATCAGACCTGCCTCATGCCGCTAAACATCCCATTATTCTACCATCTGGGTATTTGGCACGCTTGCTAGCGACAGACGCACATGAACGCTGTCTACATGGTGGTATTACGCTGTCACTCAGCACACTGCGTGACCAGGTTTGGGTGCTCCAAGCAAGAAAAACCATTAGATCCGTAATCGACCATTGTGTGGCCTGTGCACGTCAACGCGCTGAAACACCGACCCAGCTAATGGGATCATTGCCACCGACTCGAGTTAATAAACCAATTCGAGCATTTGCTGAATGCGGAGTTGATTACGCCGGTCCTGTCAAGATGCGCTTGGCGGGCGGTCGCGGCTCGCGCTCTCATTCGGCGTATATTGCGCTATTTATTTGTATGGCGTCTCGCGCAATTCACCTCGAGGTAGTATGCGACTACTCGACTGCGGCGTTTCTAGCGGCATTTTCGCGGTTCTATTCGCGTCGTGGACTTCCGAGTGTAGTTTACAGCGATTGCGGCACTTATTTTGTAGGTGCTGGCAACGAACTGCGGGCTGCATATCGCGCCGCGAACGAATCAGATGAGCTACGCGTTCGTGTGGCTGAAGATGGCGTAGACTGGCGATTCATCCCGCCTGCTGCTCCTCACTTCGGAGGATTGTGGGAGGCTGGAGTACGCTCCATGAAACGCCATCTGAAGCTTGTGCTAGATCCGCACACACCGACTTACGTGGAGCTTGCTACGCTCTTGTGTCGAATTGAGGCGTGTCTCAATTCAAGACCGCTCGCTCCTCTCACCGACGATGTTGAGAGCCTCGACATTTTAACGCCTGCGCATTTCCTTGTCGGCGGTCCTTTATTGTCCGCGCCTGCGCCGCTAACATGCGACTATTCTGTAAGTCGCACATCGCGCTGGCGGCTCAATCAGCAACTCTTAGAGCAATTCTGGCGACGATGGTCTCGCGATTATGTGACCTCTTGCCAGCATCGTTCCAAGTGGCTTTACCAATCGAAATCGCTCGCACCGGGGCAAATTGTATTAGTGCGTAATGATAACTTGCCTCCGGCTAAATGGGACCTAGCTCGCATTCTCGAATGTCATCCGGGTCATGACGGCTTAGTTCGCGTCGTCACAATTCGCACCGCGTCATCAACATATAAACGCCCAATCTCTAAATTGGCAATGTTACCGATAGCTATCGAGAATGCGTCGAAGACAGACGCTCCCTAACGCGTAACTTTAAGTTTAGACTAAGCTTTGTCAGGGTAACTTGTTTACAGCGGGTTTGCGGTATAGCTACCGCAAGGCGGGCGGTAATGTTCGCGTATATATCGCTGATCTACTGACAAACTGTACGTAATCGATACGCGTCGCGCCATCTCTGCGAGAGATGAAGTACCGCTCCGTACGCGCCGTGTTACCGATCTGCTGTAATTATCGTGTATATTGATAATTTGTAATACGCGCGCTCATAATTGCGAATACACCTTTCGCCCACTCGGGGCAGGGTGGTTGTCGCTTTTCCGGCAATCCGAACTGGGTTTTTCCGGTTTTAGTTAGATACAACGGGGTGGTCTCGTGAAAACCATCCGGTTTACCACACTCCTAAATTTGGAAAATCTCCGCGAATTTACCCGATCTCGCGTAAATTCTACTTCGCAACGCGCGCTTCCGATATCGCCACATCGCGACTTAAGTTATTTTTTGTCTTAATAATTGCCAACTTGCAATTATTAATCCACAACAACATCGTGCCGTGTACCAATTCACGTGTGATACACGATCGGCGGTCCCATCGCGTTTGCGGACAAATTGTTTTTACATGTGTAAGATTAGTATGTAATAAAGACATTTAAGTGCACTTTCACGAAATATTATTTGCACCGGTACGTCACTCCTGGACCACGCACCCGCGGCAAACGATTTGGAAGCTGTACTTGTGCGCTTGCATTTCAGATGCGAACACAGATGTATACCTGGTCGAGAAGATTATACGACGAAAAGGTGACAAAGTATTTGTCAAGTGGTTAGGTTTCGAAGATAAACACAACACCTGGATTGAGAAGACGGATCTGCTTCATTAAGATTAATGACTTTCGAAGAACGACGAACTGTCTTATCATATATAAACATTGAAGCATTGGATGGAAACAGAAAGGAGTTAATAATTAAGGTAAGACAAATTTTATTAATATAATTCTATTTATTTATTTACATATATAAATACATACGTACACGCAGAAATCACTCATCAATCTCCATTATGTCCTTATGTCCCCACGGTAAAGTATCGGTATGATATTTTATCAAATATCGCTTGTCATCATGGGGACTTAAAGCTATCTTTGATTCACAAATGGTGTATACATTATGTAATTTTGAACGTATGCACCGCTGCTCACGCACTTTTTCACATTCATTTATCAGACAATCCAGGTAGTCGTCGAAAGTGATAGTTTTCTTGACCACTATCTCTCTTACACCTTTGGCTCTCTTCTTCTCTCCCTCACCCAATACACGTAATGCATACATTTTAGATCTGAATCCTACAAACTCAGTCATTATTTTTCCCGCACACTCATCCTTCATCAGACCTAAAACTTTTTTATTTACAAGGGGCATACCATACTCATTATTAACATCGTAGTCACTCGTATCAAACTTATATATATCTCGTTTTATACATTCATAGATATCATCACACTTGAATTCATAAATAAGGCTGTCGGTATCTGTGTATAATACTTTCGCATTTTGCTTAAAAGTAGGTATTACATAATCATAATGAAATTCGTACCGACGGACCTAAAGCAAATAATACTAATCTAACGTCTAACGCAATCTGTCATTTATTTGATGAGGCGCGATATGAATTGAATGGTGTTGAAATTGATCGAAATAGAAATGTTGGTATTACTAGCTTGATGAAGGGGTATCCTTCTTACACACCAAATGATGAACCCGTTTTAATCAATGCAGGTTGGATATCTAGTTCAAATCTAAAGATAACAAATGATAATGGTTATTTTGATGTGATCATGCCTCTGAGTATGATTCTCGGATTTGCTATGATAATGCAATTATACAAAATGCAGAAGAACATTACAAAATTGAGATGAATAAAATAGAATGGATAGTTCCATATGTGACGTTGGCTGATAGGGAAAGCTGTTACGTTTCGTTGAAAAAGATCCTTGCATATCTTTAAGTTTCCGTACATGGGAACTTTATGAATATCCGCTATTACCGGTAACATCATCCCACGTGTGGTCTGTGAAAACAGCGACACAACTAGAAAAGCCACGATATATTATTATCGGCTTCCAAACAGCACGAAAAAATGACAAGGCGAAAAATGCTAGCCTGTTTGATCACTGTAACATTAGTAATGTTAAAGTATTTTTTAATTCAAAATATTATCCATATGGTAATTTAAACCTTGATATTGCAAATAATCAATTTTCATTATTATACGATCTGTATATCAATTTTCAAGCTAGTTACTATAATAAAAATGTTAATGGTAAACCTATATTGAATAAATCAATATTTTTAGAGAAAGCGCCATTAATCATTATTGATTGCTCTAAGCAGAACGAAGCTTTAAAACACGCACCTCTCGATGTGCGGCTTGAATTTGATTCAAAAGAAAATTTTCCTGCAAACACTTCTGCCTATTGTTTAATTTTACATGATCGTATTGTAGAATATAATCCCATAAGTGGAAATGTAAAGAAGTTGGTTTGAGAGGGGTAGTCATTCTTGCGCATGCGTCAATTTATAAATTGGATAGAAATACATTCTTTTTTTTTTTTTTTTTTTTCAATAATAAATCAGTATCTTTCGATATGGAGTACATACTAGACGTACAAGGTTTCAAAGGACCTGGCAATAGGTTCATACCGCAAGAGATTGCAATAATTAGTTTTTATGACAGTGAGCCAGTTTCTTACGTGATTGAACCTCCGTATGAGTGGAATTGGTTACCTGTGCAATACAAGTGTACAAATAATTGGCTAATACGTAATTTTCATGGATTGTCTTGGACTGTCGGTGACATCCCTTTCGAAAAAATCAAAGAAACGATTGTCATGACATTAAAATATGTACTAAAAATGTACGTTAAAGGATATGAAAAGAAACTTTGGTTGGAGGAAATTTTATCCTCTGATAATGTTGTCGACATTGATACATTAGACTGTCCATCTTTGGCTAAGCTTAAACAGCAGCACGGAAGAGTGTCGATAAATTGTGACAAACATGTATGCAATAAAAATAATAATTGTGCAATCGAAAATGTCAAATTACTTCAAAGTTGGATCGTAAATAATCTTCGAGATCAGCCTGCATCCCTCCAGCGTTCCTTGAAGATCTATTTCAATGTAAAACGTCTGACATTAATGGAAACAAAGGATATTGAATATCTCCCTATAGATTTTATATGTGTATTTGCTGCACATGAAGTAGTAGAAGAAGCCTGGACTAATTTACCACTCGCAATGCAGATGCATCGTGATATTCGAGAATGTCGTCGATGTTACAATCATTTCGAAACAACTGATGACGTTATCGATGGACTTCCACCAATGATTAAAGATTGTAAAAAATGTCAATTTCTGTATTGGGAAACGACTAGCTAATCAACGTCAAATAACAATAACATTTATTCACATATTCAATGCATATTGTACATGTATTATTTACATATATTGTAATGTAATGAAAGAGATATGGAAATAAAACGAGTTAATTACATTCTATGTTATCTTATTATTATACCCTCCCTCTACCGCATGATATTATATCGTTATTGAACGATTGATTTCTTTCACACCCGTCAAAACCTCTATGAGTATATGCGTGAAGACATTAAAAAATGAGAGGAAAATATCGAAGATTATATATGAAATATGGAAGACGTCTAATAGAATTAATGACCCTGAAAAGTGAAAGGTTAATAAGTTGTAAACGTGTATATCTTTTATTCAATTTATTTATTTTTATTTTGTTTTCTTATTTCAATCTCCTTACAATACTTATAATAATGCACGTTTATAATAAGTTGAGTATTCAATTTTGAAAATTCATTTTATTGATATTTGCTTCTATGCTCCTCCGGAGGTTTGATGTCATCAGTGCTGGCGCTACTGCGTGCATTATTGTGGAATTTTAAATTGCTCATCGGTCCTCCGATATATTCCATATATAAATGATTTTCATTTGCTAGACGCTGAAAATTTTCGACTGCTTCGACATCAGCCTCAAATAATGAAGCGAATCTTGGTGGAAGGAAACACGAAACTTGTCCATCCAAGTCGACAGTGATGCGAGTACCGTATCGTGTTGAAATTTGACGAATTTTAGTCACTTTATAAATGTGTCCTTTCTCAAGCACAGCCAGCTTTACGGTTGGTAAAAACTTGATTGCTGTATTGAGCTGATTCAGTTTCGCAACTACTGCTACTGCTGCTGCTGAAGATAGTGATCCATTGCAGGACATTTTTCTAATTGTAGTTTATCCGTTCTTCTAACAATTAATATAATATCCGAATACTGTTGAAGTTCGGACTTTACTTTTTTAATATTATTTAAGAATGTTAAAATTCTTTGGCGTAATTCCAGTGATTTTATGTGCAGGTTTCGGGAGTGCATGAAAAGATGTTTACAAAGACTGATGGAAACGCTAACTTTTGATCGGTATTTATATAATATACTCCCACTACTATATTGTAGAACTTGCATACTATTTCTCAATCTTTGGGAAAAATGAATTGTGGGATGTCAAAAGTTTCATTGAAAGTGATTGATGGGACATGGTGGGAATTGAAGCAAGTTTAAGCCTGTGGAAAATGAAGGTTACATAATATAAACGAAACATGAATCATAACCTGTTTGCACGCGCGCACGCTCCCCAATTTTAAGATATGACGAATGTTGTCTATGGGAAATCAATGACCATGAAAATTGTTTACAACAATGTTGTAATATTCTAACCATTTACCGAGAAACGAACCATCAAAACTTCTCTACACACGCACACGTTTAAAAATTTAGAGGTCATTAACGAAATACGGGTTCTGTAGTAAACAGATGGAAGACGTCCTTACAATTTTACGCTTGATTGCCTTAAATTTCCTAACTTACCGTGTATTTCTAAGACGTGTGGAACCCCTGACAACAAGGCCTCGAGCCGAAAATTAAGAAATGCTACGGACTGATTAATTAGATGTATTTAGAAAAAATATATGTGGACCACGTCTGGTGTAGGTCTATTCGTACATTTCAAAAGTAATTACGTGGAGAATAGTACGTACGACGAAAAGATCCGGGAGACGCGTCATAACTTGTCTACAAGGGCGCACGCATTTGAAAGTTTAGAGGTACAGATGACGAACGTGGGATATCAATGGGACCGTGAAAACTAAATGTTCTTGTCACGACAAATATGAGCTCGGCAATGAGTGCGAGAGAGAAGGTAGTAGTAAACAGCATGACGAGGACTTTTACGTATCACTGCGGTTCCTCGCGCATAGATCGATCTGCGTTGGTATTCTTATAGGCGACGGGCTTCGGCCGCGGATGTTTATTCATGATAACAGTAAATTCTTAATAACAATTTGTTGCCTATGGTTGGATTAGGTCATTAATTATATGGAATAATAATGTGTAGTACACATGTTTCTCAACCTTCACAATCTTCGATTATGAAATTGTTTACGAAATTGTTTACAATTTCCCTTTCACTCGCGACTTTGCCCCCTACTCTCACGACCTTCATCTGTCATGCGTGACATCATCAAATAAATAACTAATTGTTTAAATAAATCGACTGGGAGGTAGGGTGGGGGTATACAGGACCGGATGGGAGGTAGGATGGGGGTATCCAGGACCGACTGGGAGGTAGGATGGGGGTATCCAGGACCGGCCTAGTTACACTACTACTAGTATTTTCATGTAAATGAATAAATTACTTCAACGAACAAATGTGCGTGGAACTTTTGGGTTTTGTTCTTATTTATATTTTGTGGATAGCTAAAAATATTATTTTCGCAATGTTGTCGTGGGAATGAATTTGGCTTTCAAGGTTTTCCTGTAATTCTGAATCATCTTTCTAGTTTATCTACGCTTATGTTAAGACTGGAAATTGAGTGTTGTTAGTACGTGTTAGATGATCGTTTTTAGTTCTGGATAGTATGGTGGTTTGGTATTAGTCATATGTGGGACCTTCTGAAAATACGGTTTTGCCGTTACGTAAGGACGTAACAGATAAACAAAAAGACGAGGTGCCGTTGTAGGTCATCTGATCAAAATTCTTCGAAAAAATATTTATTAAGGGCAGCCCAGCTTTTGACAAGTCAATTGGATGCTCGAAATAAGGGCCTACAAATATATTAGCGATGTCGTATCCATTTTTGAACTTCAATAAGTGAGATTTAATGTAATAATATTTTTCATTAAATCTTATTTTTAGGAAAGAAATGTTACTTAGGTTACTTACAGTTAGGATTACTTTGTATTAATGGTTTTAATTTTCATTAATTTTTAAAAATATTTGGTGGAGTTAACAATCTACAGACAGTTTATCATCCTAATTATCGAATATAGGCTTTTTAACTAAGATTAAAAATCTCTCATATTTTTCGCGATTAATATATGTTCCTTCTCGGGAACGTACGCGAGACGATCGAGAGGGCGAAATATCATTATATTTTACATATATCTTTTCCGAAAAAAATAACTCTATAATAGTTTTTGCCATTCGTCATTTTTTTTATATGCGGCGGTCTTTCCATAAACTTGCACTGTTGTTTCATGTTATGTTATGAATAATAAATCAAACTCCTGTTACAGAATCAGTTGTATTATATTATATCAGAAACATTAATTTTAATAGGTATATATATATATATATATATATATAGATTTTCAATTAAATGGTTCAATATAACCTTAAAGATACAAACATTAAGGAGACATTAAAAGGTTGGTCCTCCATTTATCACGTGATTTCCTTCAGTATTCAGGGAACGGATATAATGTTTCCGGCAACGAAAAGAAAAAAATCCATAGGTATGGCCATCTAGTACCTTCTGGTTTATCAATTACGAAGCGATTGGTTTAATATATCAGACAAAAGATGGAACTGTAATCGGGAGAAGGAGTTGGGGGGGGGGGGGGTTACACTCTGCGCGACTGCCGTCACTTGTACCTGTTACTGAAGCTTGACGGACACTTTCAATGTGTGATAACAATTGCAGAGGCGTGGAAACATGAATTTTGATAATCGTTGAAATCGGGATGATGATAAAACCGATATTGATATCTCGCGATCTACTGAACCGATTAAGTTCAGCAGAGGGAGGGACCGCCTAAACCCGCTACTTACAGGCAAAAAGATGCAAGTTACACAATGGAAAAGTATTATTGATCCTTACCAGCGGCAGATGTTGTGGTCAGGTCACATAGGAACACTCTTACGGGCTATCATACCGGGTCGCGCCGCTATCGATTTCTTTGAATGTTGTACGTTTTTCTCCACTTAAAAAATTATACGTTTGTTGTGTTGAAGTTATCTCATGGAAAATATTTTATTTAAGAAGCAGAACACGGGAAATGTAATGCCGGCACGCATATTTTCTTCGAATATTTGATTGCTTACATGAAATGAATTATTATGCTTAGCCTAGTAAAAGGTATCGACTTACCTTTGTATGATGATCTTTCAAAGAAATTAGCTACCTTCAGACTATATGACAAAAATAATGCCATTAAAGTTCTTTCAAAGTGATCCATGGTTTCTCGATTATAATTGTGAGTAACTAGTTTATAAACTTGTAGCATCTCAATTGTTACGTTATGTAACTTCTTTCTTGAGGAAGAATTATTTTGAGGCATATGTTTGGTGCCAGACGGACCAATATTTATATTACGATAAAGTTTTAAGCATTTATCGAGGTCGAACCTGGTTACCATTCTGAGAGCGACCATACTCAAACCACTCATTCCCGAACCTAAAATACATACACATGTATATTACCTCACGATTAAAGCGGTACGTAACAATGTCAACAATATTTTTTTTTACATTTCGCGTCCCATGAGACTCGAGAGGCACTATTAGAACATTTATGCAGTCAGAGCGAAGGGGGCATAACTTCCTGTGTCGAAATATTCTTAAATTCGTCAAGGATAATGTGAACAATATTATTTCTACAATTCGCGTCCCATGAGACCCGAGACGCACTATTAGATTACTTATGCAGTCACAGCGAAAGGGGGTTTAACTTCTGGTTTTTCGCATTAGGTCTAAACATTCTTAAATTCGTTCAGGTTTATATGTACGGAATTATTTTTACATTTCGCATCCCACGAGAATCGAGACGCAATATTAGAATATTTATGCAGTAGAGGGGTTTTGTACAGCGAAGGGGGGTTTAAATTCCGGTTTTACGCATTGGGTCTAAACATTCTTAAATTCGTTTAGAATGACATGTACACTATTATTTATATTTCGTATCTCATAAGACTCGAGACGCAATATTAGAATATTTATGCAGTCACAGCGAAGGCGGGGTTTAAATTCCGATTTTCCGCATTGGGTTTAAATATTCTTAATTTAATCCAGGATGATATGTACACAATTATTTTTAAATTTCCCGTCCCATGAGACTCGAGTCGCCTTATTAAACCATGTATGCGCTAGTAGAGAAGGGGGCTTTAACATATGGTTTTTCGCAATGGGTCTAAACATTCTTAAATTCGTTCAAGATTATATGTACAGAATTATTTTTACATTTCGCATCCCACGAGACTCGAGACGCAATATTAGAATATTTATGCAGTCACAGCGAAGGGGGGATTAAATTCCGGTTTTCCGCATTGGATCTAAATATTATTAAATGCGTGCAGGATGATATGTACACTATTATATTTACATTTCGCATCCCTTGAGACTCGAGAGGCAATATTAGAATATTTACGCACTCGTAGTGAGGGGGGTTTAACTTTGGTTTTCCGAGACGGGACTAGGCATCTGCAACTCGTCCGGAATGATCTTTACAGTATTAATTTTACATTTCGTATCCCACGAGACACGAGACGCAATATTAGAATATATCTGCAGTCACAGCGAAGGGGGGGTTTAACTTCTGGTTTTTCGCATTAGGTCTAAATATTCTTAAATTCGTCCAGAATGATATGAACAATATTATTTTTACATTTCGCATCCATGAGACCCGAGACGCAATATTAGAATATTTATGCAGTCACAGAGAAGAGGGTTTAACTACCGGTGTTCCGGTAGGCAATATTAGAATACTTATACAGTCACAGCGAAGGGGGGTTTAAATTCCGGTTTCCATATTGGGTCTAAATATTATTAAATTCGTTCACAATGATATGTACATTATTATTTATATTTCGTATCCCATGGGACTCGAGACGCAACATTAGGATATTCATGCAGTCACGGCGAAGGGGGGTTTAAATTCCGGTTTTCCGCATTGGGTTCAAATATTTTTAACTTCGTCCAGGATGATATGTACACAATTATTTTTACATTTCGCGTCCCATGAGACTAGAACCTCAATATTGGAATGTTATGCACTCGTAGCGAATGGGGGTTTAACTTTCGGTTTTCCGCGTTGAGTCTAAATATTCTTAAATTTGTCCAGGATAATAAGAACAATATCATTTTAAAATTTGCTTCCCAAGAGACCCGAGAGGCAACCGTATAAATTTTATTCACTCGTAGCCAAGGGGGGTTTAACTTCCGGTTTTTCGCATAGGGTCTAAACATTCTCAATTTCGTCCAGGATGATATGTACACAGTTATTTTTAAATTTCTCGTCCCATAACACTCGAGTCGCGATATTAGAACATGTATGCACTAGTAGAGAAGGGGGCTTTAACTTATGGTTTTTCGCAATAGGTCTAAACATTCTTAAATTCGTCCAGGAGGGTTTGAACAATATTATATTTACATTTCACGTCCCACGAGACTAGAACGTCAATATTAGAATATTATGCACTCGTAGCGGATGGGGGTTTAACTTCCGGTTTCCGCGTTGAGTCTAAGCATTCTTAAATTCGTTCAGGACGATATGAACAATATTATTTTTACATTTCACGTCCCATGAAACTAGAACATCAATATTAGAATGTTTATGCACTCGTAGCGAATGGGGGATTAACTTCTGGTTTTTCACTTTGGGTAGAAATATTCTTAAATCCGTCCAGGATGATATAAACACTATTATTTGTTCATTTCGCGTCCCATGAGACCTGAGACGCAATATTAGAATATTTACGCACTCGTAGTGAGGGGGGTTTAACTTCGGTTTTCCGAGACGGGACTAGGCATCTGCAACTCGTCCGGAATGATCTTTACAATATTAATTTTACATTTTACGTCCCATGAGACTAGAGCATCAATATTAGAATATTAATGCACTCGTAACGAATGGGGGTTTAACGTCGGGTTTTCCCCGTTGGGTTTAAATATTCTTAAATTCGTCCAGGATGATATGTACACTATTATATTAACATTTCGAGCCGCAATAATAGAAATTCCATTTCGCGTCACAACAGAATCGAGATCCAATATTAGAACATTTATGCACTCGTAGCGAAGGGTGGTTTAGCATGCGGTGTTCCGGCTTGGGCAGAGGCATTCCGAAATACTTCAGGGATGATCTTTACAGTATTTATTTTAAATTTCGCATCCCATAAGACTGGTGATGCATTATTAGAACATTTATCCAATCATAGCAAAGGGGGTTTAATTTCCGTTATTACGGACTGGTTGTAATAATTCACAAGAAAGAGAGAGAGAGAGAGAGAGAGAGAGAGAGAGAGAGAGAGAGAGAGAGAGAGAGAGAGAGAGAGAGAGAGAGAGAGATTACAGTTGAATTCGAGAACAAACGAAAGTCCTTGAGAATTTAAAATTGACGTGGACTGAATTCATTTGTTAATTTAAAATTTAATATCATTACACAGGGTCCGGTTGCCATAGTGTATGAGAGATGTACCATGAGGAAGATTTTTTTTCTAAAGCCGATGGCGCAAAAATTAACTTTCAGCAACGTATGGTTCCTTTGTAAATTGAATTTTAAAGTTTATTTATTTTATGAACAGTTTTTCCGCTAGCAGATCCGGAAAACCGCGAGATACGAATTTTCTGTTGTAGCAAATTATTATTATTTGATTTATGCTTGTATTATTATTGTATTATGTGCACTAGCGCGATGTTTCGTGTCAGTCAACGTGCGCGTGTGTGCGTGCGTGCGTGCGTGACCTGCTCTCGGCGTAACCCAGTCTCAACGACGTGGACGTACCAGGAAGCTGATCCCTTCGAGGTATTGGTTTCTTAGTAAAGTGTGTGTGTGTGTGTGTGTGTGTGTGCGTGGGTGGAACTTGTAATTAAGTTACGTGATCATTCCTTGGAAGTGGTCGGTTGCTTGCATCAGCGACGGTTTGAATGAGTGTAGTTGACGGATATTTTATGTGTTTTTCATTTCTAGCATAACCCACATACCACAAAACGCTACATATGTGAGCACAAGTACCCAATGTACAAGTACCAAACTTGCAGATACAATAATATCCTAATATTAGTGACAGCTCCTCATCCATGTTTTCGTCCATACCATCGTCTAACTCATTATCATCGATGGATTTATACGAAATCCAAAGTTGATGTTTCGTCGCATTACGAAACCTAGAGTAAACTCTCACTCTCAATAATCCTGGCTGTGGAAAACGATTTTCATTACGTAACATGTCAATTTGGAATTGATCATCGTTGTTTCATTGTACATTGTCCTGAATATATGAGGGTGCTAGTTTTACTTGATAAACACCAACCGTTAAATTCTTAAGGTATTCAATGTCTAGCATTGGAAAGTCTATAACTTCCCCTCATTTATTGGTATCCAGCGTTGAACGTTTCTGGTTTTCAGATTTTCAACCTCAACAAGCGCTTGTACAACGTTCGGTTCTCTCGCTTTTTAGAGCATACGATTAGCTTTTTCTACGTCAGCTCCTTCCATATGGATAGTGGGATGATATATATTTATTAATGTTACATGTGTATTAGTATACTTACCAAAATAAACTATATAATAAGACAGAAAGTCAATATCGATTTCAGTCTGAATTTTGCCGTCTTTAGTATATTTTATATGTCTACTTCATTTCGGGAAACTATAAAACACAAGACCTAAAAGAAAACCTGGGAGAGGGAATTCACATCCTTCAAAATGTCATTCGCGTTCTAAAAAACATACAGCTGAGCTGCGTTCATCATTGGTTTATAATCTCGGGATTTGAAAATAATTAAGCAGCATGGCAGTCGAACCAAAACACTCTAAAAATAATGTCGAAAAAGTATATCGGGTTTGATACCGAAGAAAGAGGCATAAAGCCAAGATGTCGAGCATTCTGTCCAATTTCGTCACGTCCACAACATTGTTTCTGGGTTACTGCGCGCTCCCAAAGGCGCACGCGCGCGCCCACACATGTACGCACACGCACACGCACGCGCACATGCACACGTATGCGCTCACTCACGCTGACTCACACTACTAATAATATAATAATAATTTGCTACAACTGAAATCAGAAAATTCGTATCTCACGCTTTTCCGGAGCTTCTAGCGGAAAAACTGTTCATAGGATAAGGTTGAGCCTATGGAAATATTGGTTCAGAATCTCTTGAACTGCAACATACTCCAATTTCAACCAAATCGACTGGGAGCCATTTTCCATACGTTTTGTGCGTTGTCCTTTCGAACATTCGGTAAAAACATAAAACTTTAAATGATCAATGTTGGCATAACTTTTGTATAGTAAGAAAGCGATAAATATATAATAGTTGCAATTTTATAGATCGAATCGATTTTTTCATTAACTCACTTCTATTCACGGTCCTTCGCGCCACGGAGCGCTAAATAAAAAAGTGTTCGTGACTTAAAATAAAAAAAAAACAATCATTTGTAACGTGAATATATTCAAAGGTTTTGAGTCGCATCCGTGCCACGTGGTTTGCATCGTTGATACTTCAAACGTATTTTTTGTTTAGTCAAATTATTACAATGAATCTGGAAGTAATTTGGAAAAAGCGAGGATATGTAAAAGCCAAGCTAACAAGAATTCTTAGTTATATGGAAGAAATACGCGCTAAACGTATCCAAGCAGTGCTTGAAAACTTGCAAGTGCGATTTGACAAAATTGAAAGTATAGATCGCGATTTCCGTGAATTACATATGCAATTACTGGAATTGAGCAGTTCCGATGAAGTACAGGATACCGATAGCTGCGAAGAAGACGATTTCGACGAAAAAAGCTTCGGTTCCAGGGCAACTTTGACGAGATGGATTACAACGATGCGATCTCAAGAAACAGCGTCTACGTCGAACGCTGTACCTGTTGTAGACTCTACAATTTTGGAGGTTCTGAACAAACAAACTGAATTGCTGGAGCGATTATCATCTACAAGATCGGTTTCGGATATCAAATATCCAGCAATTAATTTGCCAAAAGTCCAATTTATCCAATGAAAGCAAACTTCAATATTTGATGAGTTCAGTGTCGGGCAGTGCTGCTAAGGTTGTTCAAGTCCTCGACATTACGGACGATAATTACAAAGTAGCTTGGAAATTATTAAAAGATCGATTTGATAACAGTCGTTTAATCAAAAGAATACATATTCAGTGTTTATTCGATATGACTCGTCTACAAGTCACATCGTCTATGCAAGCGCATTTGAGAACCTTAAAAACACGTGGCTCTAAAACCGAAGAATGGGACGAATTAATTGTTTTTATGATCGAAGAACGATTGCCAAAGCATTCCCGTCAGTTGTGGGAGGAGTATTCACAAGAGAAGACTGAAGATCTACAATCAATAATAAAGTTTCTCAATCTCCGCATCGATGCCTTAAATTGTGTTGACCATAGGGACCGGATTCAAGCGTCACAAATGCGTGGAAAGGTGCCGACTCCTCACAGTTTCAATAAACAAAACATTACTACACATCGGAAGGATTAAAAGGCATCTAGTTATATGACGACGTCCGATGCAAAGGGAAAGTGTCATTTTTACAACGGTTCTCACTATATTTATTTTTGTGACGTATTTTTAAAAATGACTGTAGACGAGAGAATCAAGGAAGTAAAACGACTTGGACTTTGTATTAATTGTCTCAAGAATTACCACTATGTAAATCATGGAACTCAGGGCCATGTCGACAGTGTTCTGACAAACACAATACTTTATGCCATCAAGCATCAAATGAAACAGAAGGTGTTGCAATTCCTTCAAATGAGAATTTTCGGCAGAAATATCCAGATAGAATCCAAGTATCGTCACACCATGCATCAAGTATCGCGAATATGTGTACCGTATTAATGTCGACCGCATTAGTGAATGTAATTTGCGCGAGAGGTCGCGTGGAAATCTTGCGAGTGTTATTGGACAGCGCCAGTGAGGCAAACTTTATGATGAATGCAGGGTGCAAAAGGTTAAGCATTAAAACGATAGAATGTAACGGAACAGTGTCGAGTTTAAACAACATATATTGCGAAATTAATTTAGCTTGCGAAGTTGAAATTTCATAGCGCAAATCGGAATATAGGCGCGCTGTAAATTGTCTAATTGTTCCCAGAATCGGTAGAAATTTACCACCGGCATGCGTAAACATTGAAGGACTTCAAATTCCCACCAATATTAGATTAGCAGATCCGCAATATTTCAATCCCAGCAAAATCGATATGCTATTGGGTGGGAAGTATTTCTTCAGTTTATTGAATTCAGAACGTATCGAGCTAGACCCCAATCTACCGGTTTTGCACAATTCAAAGTTGGGATGGATTATTGCCGGTCCGATACCCAATACAGTTAACTTAAGATATGTCGAATAACACTACCAAAAATAAAATAAAATATTTACTTTGTCTTTCAACACAAATCAGTTACGTCGTTAGCGTGAGTGATGAAATTTCTCGATTTTGGCAACTAGAAGAATATGCTACTAATTGTGTTTCGCAACGTTTTTCCGTGGAACAGCGAGAATGTGAGGTTTATTTTAGCAAAACATATGAACGAATTAATGGATGATTTGTAATTGCGCTTACCTTTCGCGACATTCAATTAAATTTTGGAGAATCTCGAACAATTGCTCAACGTCGACTGTTTTCAATGGAACGCAGATTTAAGGGTAATAGAACTCTGCATTTAATATATAATGAATTCATGCAAAACTATTTAGATTCGGGACATATGACTGCTGTAGAGAACAACTCAATTCAACCTTTAAATCAACCCATCTACTTACCTCATCTTGGCGTATTTAATAAATCCCACGAAACTACGAAGTTACGCGTTGCGTTCGATGTTTCAGTAAAAACAAGTACGGGGCAGTCTTTAAACGATACATTAATGGTTGGACCTATGCTTCAAGCTAATCTCATTGATATTGTACTAAGATTTCGAATCCCAAATATTGTAATATCAGTCGATATAAAACAAATGTATCGGCAAGTTCTCATTCGTGAGGAAGATAGAGATTACCAAAGAATGTTATGGCGATTCAATTTGGACGAGCCAATTGTGGAATAATGATTATATACCGTCACTTACGGTCAGTCGTGTGCGTCGTTTCTAGCAATTCGATGCATTCGAGAACTCGCAAAACTTGAGCAAAGGAATTATCCGTGTGCATCAAAATGTTTACTCCTGGATTTATATGTGGATGACGTGTTAACGGACGTGGACAGTATTGATAACGCAAAAAAAAATGAGTGAATGATTTGACACAATTACTCGCAAACGGAAAATTTGTATTGCACAAGTGGAAGTCGAACGCGTCGGAACTTTTTGATAATTGTGATAACAAATCTTTAAGTATAATTGACGAATGCAATACCGTTAAAACACAAGGACTGGAATGGCAACCCGCGTATGACACATTTCAATTCACCACGCAGCTTTCTGGCAATATCATGACCAAACGAGAAATTCTATCGAATATTTCTAGGCTGTTTGATCCATTGGGGTTTCTTGGTCCAATTTTGGTACGAGCAAAAATAATTATGCAAGAATCGTGGTCTTTGCATCTGGGTTGGGACGACAGGTTGCCAGAAGGTTTGCAGTAAAAGTGGGTTAATTATATACAAGACTTAAAAGACATTCGACTATTTAAAATTCCTAGGCAAGTGATAGGTTGCAAGGCACCGGTTTCAATTACTCTTCACGCGTTTAGGTGATGCCTCAACCAAGACCTACGGAGGTTGTATATATTTAGTAAGTAAGGATGCACATGGAAATATTGTATCTCGATTATTATGTGCAAAGTCACGAGTAGCACCTATTAAATTTATTAGTATTCCTCGCTTGGAATTATACGGTGCACTTTTAATTACTGAATTAGTTGATAAGGTACGAGCGGCTTTAAAAATTACCATGGACGAAATTTATTGTTGGTGCGACTCTACTATAGTTTTAACGTGGATTGCGAGCGACTGTAGCAATCATAAAACCTTTGTTGCGCATCGAGTTACAAAAATTCTAGCTCTATTTCCATCAATGTATTAGAATTATATAGCTAGTAAGGTCAATCCGGCTGATATTCTATCGCGCGGAGCACGATGTCACGAATTAATAGGAAATTTTTAATAGGAGAACCACTAACGAGCATTCCGGACTTAGATTATACTGAAATACCAATGAATCGATTAAATAGACGGCAATCTATTCAAAAGCTAACTCAAGATTGCTGGAAGCGTTGGAAATCGCAATATTTGATATCGTTGCAAATTAAGCAAAAATGGAAAACAGAATGTGAATCTTTATCTATTGTCGACATTGTAATTATAATCGATAACAATGCCACTCCTTTGCAATGGAATTTGGGCCGGATTGTCCGAGTTCCGTAACAACGGAAAAATAAGAACCGTTAGTGTTAAAATAATCAGGGGCGTAACAAAGAGAGCAATTCAAAAATTGTGAAAATTGCCAAGGCCATCATGACGTTTAAAATTAATATTGTATTAATTGGTGGGCGGGATGAGTATATTTTATATCGTTTCTCGACCTCGAAAATTTCAATAAATTTATTGCAATTTAGCGAAATTTCAGGTAGTTAGTGGGTCCGCTTGAAGTCACTTTTTTTGCTATTGATGATTGATTGTTTTGTAAATTAATTTTGGATCTAAAATAAAAATAGATAGTTAGGATGTCGGTTCACGATTCGTAACTATCCACTAATGAGTGGGATGCTCGGGAAGAAGTTAACCAAATAAAATAGGAGATAGCTGACTTGTCGATCGAATAACCGTTGGTTACCGCCGATTATGATTTTCCGACCCCGAGAGAGAGAGAGAGAGAGAGACAGAATGTCCGAGTAGGTGCAAGAGAGAGGTCTTGCTATGTCACGAAACCTCTGCGGAACTTTTGCAAATTTCGGCACTTAGTTGCGGACGGTCGCGCATAAATTGTAATTCGGCACGAATAATTAATATAGATCACGATTATAACGTTGCGGTTTAAGGAGTCTATTATGAGAGTCCCACTTTTTAGTGAGAAACAACTGCGGCGGTAAGTCCGAATAATTTCGCTCTTTTCGATGAGAGTGTTGTTCTCAGTTGTACAATTTTTCTCCAAATGTACAATTTTTTTTCATGAAGTTTGACAGTATATTTTTTACAGTTAAACTCTATGGGAATAATTCTGCGGTAGTCATTTCTTATTGGTCAAAGACTATTCTTTCCAATAGTGCATTGCAAAATTGTTTAAATTTAAAAATAAAAAAGTTATACACGTTTTTTGAAAAAAAAAACATGAATTTTTTGTTTCATGTTATTGTATTTTACTATGGGTTATGGCATCGGAACATCTCTAAAATTCACAAATATCGTGTCAAAAATGAATTTTCTATCAGATATGGGTATTTTGAAAAAAAAATCCAAAATGGCGGACACAAAATGGCGATAAAAGTGACATTTTATTTGTAACATCAAAGCCATGCACACAAATCCGAAATAAATTAATGAAATTGTATAAAAAATGGCTTCCGACAGTTTTTGACGTCGTTCATCACGAATCTGAAGTCAGTTTTTAAAAATTCAAAATAGCGGATCCAATATCCCGGGCGAAAATTTTAAAAATTAATCAGATTTTCTTGAAACTTGTCACTTGGAGGTTTTTGTGATCATTGATCACGAACCTGAAGTCAGTTTTTAAAAACTTAAAATGGCGGCTTCAACATGGCGGGTGAAAATTTTAAAAATAAATTGATTTCACTTGAAATTTGTTACTTGGGGGTTTTTAGGATCGCTCGAAACGAATCTGTGATCAGTTTTCCATAGTTCAAAATGGTGGATTGTGGAACTTCATCTTATAAGTAACTATGTCTGTTCGGAGGCCTCAACAATTTATGCGATATTTTCCAACGTTACTCGTGGCTAAACTTTCAATTTTAGACTGAAGCTCTTCCTGAATTTTTATAGGAAATTTCTATTTTTTGGAAAATATGTTGAGTGAATTTTTGATGTACCATGCATTGTTTTCGATGCGGAAGCCTGGAAATGACACTATTGGAGTGAAATTCCAGTCCATAGGAATAGAAAATGGGGTAGGTTTCGTGCAACTGAATTTTTAGTTCTTTAGAGTATAAACCTGCACTCCGACGCC
This sequence comes from Trichopria drosophilae, assembly GCA_030407085.1. Classification (NCBI taxonomy): domain Eukaryota; kingdom Metazoa; phylum Arthropoda; class Insecta; order Hymenoptera; family Diapriidae; genus Trichopria; species Trichopria drosophilae. Next base: position 105,144,631 of record CM059583.1, on the reverse strand, counting down.
GTTAGACATGGAGCCAACAAAAAAAAAAGTTGAAAATAGCAGAAATCGTTTATGATATACACTCTTTAATAGTTCTGTAACTATAATATAAAAGAATTTTCCAAAATAATTAATTATATCAGTATTAATAATTACCAAAAACTATTATATCTAAAAAGTTATTAAAATCCGTCATAGTACTACCTGAGAAAATGTCATTCATAGAATGCCGAAAAATATTATTATATCAATATTTATTTTTGAGATATGTTCAATATATATAAATTTCTTTAAAAAATTTACAATGGGCTATTTTTATACAATATTTTAAGAGGTTACACTCCTGGTGCAATGCTAAAAAAGCGAAATTTAAATATAGTGGGTTTATCTTTGGTTTTTTTTTTGGTTTTTTTTTGTTTTTTTTTTTATTAATTAATTAACGGGCGGAATCGCCCTTTTTACTCAATTGTTGCCTTATTATTTCTTACGAATTTGCGAGACCTGCAGATCAACTTAGACAGATGGCGCCATACTTCACATTTGTGTATGAAATGTAGGACTGCAGAAACCTACACCAAGTACAGCGGCGGTCATGAGTCGATTTCCGCCAGATAAACAATACTTTCGAAACGTAAACACAAACAACGTGGCTCGTCTTACCAACAGCGAGCTGACTTAGCGATCAGCAGGGTTGTTCGAGATATAGTATCCGATGGTTTAAATGAGGACGGTAATTTAGAGGAATCAGGAAAAAGATGAAAATGTAAACGTGAATCCAACTATGTTAGGCGATATGTCTCATTTATCGGTCAAAGATGGACAAAGATTCATCAGAACTAAAAAAAGAAGATTTTCATCACAACCTACGGTTACTGCGGTCAATACTACGGTCCCTACAATGTTAGTCACGACAAGCACTATTGATGTTACCACAATAACACGTCAAGAGAGTTCCACTCGTGTTACATGATGTCCAGCTGGTCTAAGAGCGTCTACATTAAATTCGAAAGCTAGAATGTTTCTGTCATCGGACCTAGATTATCTAATGTAGGATATTGGAATATGCTACCGACGTGGGAGAGTTCTCGAGTAGACGTAACAGCCAGCTATTGTTCAAGGATTAAATCAACGCCTTTCGAACAGAAACGGGAGTACGGGATCCAACTTGCACATTTATCATCAACCAGTTGGACCACTACCTCTTCGCGAAGTTCAAAATTAGCTCCGCCTAATGAGAAACACCAGCGACACCAGCACCATCTACCAAGAGAATGTCTACGTGGCTAAACTTTCAATTTTAGACTGAAGCTCTTCCTGAATTTTTATAGGAAATTTCTATTTTTTGGAAAATATGTTGAGTGAATTTTTTATGTACCATGCATTGTTTTCGATGCGGAAGCCTGGAAATGACACTATTGGAGTGAAATTCCAGTCCATGGGAATAGAAAATGGGGTAGGTTTCGTGCAACTGAATTTTTAGTTCTTTAGAGTATAAACCTGCACTCCGACGCCGTTAGACATGGAGCCAACAAAAAAAAAAGTTGAAAATAGCAGAAATCGTTTATGATATACACTCTTTAATAGTTCTGTAACTATAATATAAAAGAATTTTCCAAAATAATTAATTATATCAGTATTAATAATTACCAAAAACTATTATATCTAAAAAGTTATTAAAATCCGTCATAGTACTACCTGAGAAAATGTCATTCATAGAATGCCGAAAAATATTATTATATCAATATTTATTTTTGAGATATGTTCAATATATATAAATTTCTCTCAAAAATTTACAATAGGCTATTTTTATACAGTATTTTAAGATGTTACACTCCTGGTGCAATGCTAAAAAAGCGAAATTTAAATATAGTGGGTTTATCTTTGGTTTTTTTTTTGTTTTTTTTTTGTTTTTTTTTTTATTAATTAATTAACGGGCGGAATCGCCCTTTTTACTCAATTGTTGCCTTATTATTTCTTTTTTTTCCATCTGACATAGTCTTTCCAAATATTTAGCCAAAAAGGGAGGTTCATTTCTATCTTCAAAATCAAGTAGACGTTTCTCACTAGCGAAGTGTATTACACATTGATATATCAGTTGAGAGGTTTAAGAAAGACCTTACATACACAGACTATGATATTTATAGTATATATATATATTGTTTCTGCCTTATATGATTAAAGGTTTAATATTACTTCGATCCAGACTATAGGTCTAGTTTTATTTTCAAAATTGTATTGGACGCGCAAACTAATAGGACGATATTTCTTTATTTACATGAGTCTAAATCAAATTTAACTGATCACAAAAAATTATTAGAATTATTAATTTCTAAAAATATAATTAAGAAATCAGCTGATGATAACACCGAAATTAAAAGTAAGCTTCAGGAAAGATTAAGACTGTATTGCAAAACCCTATACAGTAAATGGCAATCATGTTCTCGTAACCACAAAATATTTTTAAAAATATTTTTAGAAAAAAATATAGAATGGTTAGATCTAAAATTCGTAGAAAAAAAGACAAAGAATGTAAGTGCAAACAAATTGTCTGGTACAAAAAATCAACAATCGACAGCAAATTATAAATACGTTTACAATCCATCGAAATAAACTATAAGAATTAGGAAGATATCAGTCATAAGCAAAAACAAAGAACAAAGAATTTAATTTTAGCCCCAATTGCAGAGTTAAAATTTGCATTGATCGAGAAAGCGAAAAAGGAGGGAGAACTAGATTTAGTTGCAGTTATGTGACATTTACATAATCACCCGAAGTCAATAAAGCATGTCAAAGATTTCTGTGATAATGGTTATTCTGTAAAATATAAAACATTTTCCAAAGAAAAAGCACTTGCTCTATTCGTTTCAACAGGATTGATAAAAGTTAAATATTGCGCTTTGCGAAATTCAGCAAAGGAAGAAGGAAACGATATTTATCTCAGTTATTATCAAATTCAAATTGCTAAATCGCAATTTTGCAAACGCTGAATGTTGAAAAAATTGAATCAACGTCTAAATTGACGTTAATTTCCAAATGGAGTTTCGATGGTGCTTCAGGGCAAAGTTTATACAATCAGAGTTTTAAAAATAATGATGGAAATATAGATGATAGTGTATTCCTTATGTGTTTTGTACCTATAAAACTCATCACAGAATCGAATGCGATTTTATGGAAAAATAAACGATCTTCCTCAACAAGATTTTGTCGACCAATTGCTTATAAGTTCATTAAACAATCGTCAGAAATCATACAAGCTGAAAAGGAGAGAATGGACGAAGAAATTAAAAATCTAATTCCGAGAAATAAAGCTATTGGAAACTGTGGAAGTAGAGCATAAATTATTTTTTACAATGAACGATAGAAAAAATGTTGCAATTTGTCAAGTGTTACTTTTGCTGCTTGTTGCTAAATTTGTGATGCTACACCAATACAAATGAATGACCTCGAAAATATTTCTAAAAAAAGTGCTAATGTAGATCACTAACAATTTGGTACGTCTAGCCTACATTGCTTGATAAAAACCTGCGAGATGTTGTTTCACGTATCATGTAAATGAATACATAAAAATGGGCACTAAAAAATGGAGCAGCAGACAGAAGGGAGATAAAGAGATGGTGGCTGAAAGGAAAAAATTGCTTCAACAAAAGTTGAGAGATGAGTTAGGTATTTTAACAGATGTGATTAAACAAGGTACCGGAACGACAAATAATGGCAATATGGCCAGAACATTTTTTTCAGATCCAGAAAAAACAGCCCGTATTTTAGATTTAGATCCTTCATTAGTTAAAAGATTTGCAATCATATTGCAAACAATTTCCTCAGGGGAAAATATAAATGTAAATGACTTTGAAGATTTTGCGAAGAGGACAGCAGAACTTTTTGTCGAACTTTATAGGTGGTATTACTTGCCTGCGACTGTACATAAGCTACTAACTATTTCATGCAACAGACATAATTAAAGAGAAGCTTGCAACGAGGACATTTTAAACCAATTTTTAATAACTTCCGATCCTCTTATTTCTTCCATGAGACCAAAAATGTCTGAAATAAAGAAGAAGAGACTTTTTCCAGAAGTTTTCGGCTTGATCGATATAAGCGACAATTTATAATCAATAAAAAAAATTAAGTAGATTTTAAAAAAATTAATTTAAAAAATTTTAAATATAAAAAAATAAAAATTTGTTAAAAATAAAAAAAAAAATGGGAAGTAAAACCTATCGGTAGCCTCCTCGCGGCACATCCTGGGATGTTGAATGTATTCTGCATGCTAATACCGAAGGTATGCTACATAAATCACTATAATAATTAATAAAGTACGTTTAATAACATGTATTCATTTAATACTAAAATGAAATGAATTAATTATTACTAATTACAAACATTTCTTTTAAACTTTGGCCCCCCGTGTCGGTTCCGCCATTTTGAATTTTCACATTTTGATCTCAGATTCGTAATCAGAGACCCCGAACACCCCTGAGTACCATTTTTCAATACTATTTTAATCGCAGGTGAGGAAATATGTCTAATTTGTATGCTGTAAGAAATGATTCGTTTCATCGCAGATTACCGATCTTTAAGAGCCCATGGAGCCAAAATCCTGCTTTAACGGAAGTTATGGCCATGAGAACTTTTGATCAGCTTGGTATGAACATTTTCCCGCAGTTTGAAGAGAATCCACCGAAAGCCAATTTCCATAAGGTTTGTGCGGGGTCCTTTTGTTAAGTTTTCTATGATATGGCTGCGGAAACTTCATATTTTTATTGCAGACTCATTTTCAGCGAATCAAAATATATAAGAATAACGTAGTCTGAACGGGAGAAAAGTCATATTCACTTTTGATATTTGAGGTTACCTCTAAAATGAGCTGGGAAACTCCTATTTTTATTTTAAATGTGCGTTCAGTGGGTCAAAATACATATGAACAACCATGCGCCAATCAAAATACACCATACTATTTTGGTGGGCCTGTGTAATGTAATATATTCATAATCCAACTGGACATACTTATAATTTATCTACATCATGGTATAGAATGTAATAAATCATTACCTGTTATGACTGCAATTATTTTGCATTCGTACTTGTGAAATGTTGCGTACGCAAAATTTCGACATTTTATTCCACAATACGCAACGTTACTGCAAATTGAACATCCAATTGGTGTGATAAATCTAAAAAAACATGCATTTTTCATGAAATATAAACATTAAATAATTAATTTTATTTTATAAGATAACAGTATAATTTATTACAAAAAATGTTAATCGCTGGCTTCAGTCTTAAACTTATCACACAATTCTTTAAAAAATACCAAGTTGCTGATGATGTAAGCCGATAAATTCTGCCAATGTAATATAACACAATTAGATAAATTAAAAGTATCCGAATTACAGCCCATTGGCAAAGAACGTTAATTTGACGTTTCGGCCATAACGTTGGCTATAAATATAAACATGCGAATTGTACAGTTCAAGGTCCAAATATTCTCAAATCCAGATAGCATAATTCTGGGATAAGGGCGAACTTGCAGGACGGTCCCGGAAGTTTTAAGGCAAATTTACGATAGTTCCGGGCCTGAGTATATACGTATTTAGGTTAGGCATAGATCATGGATGTTATATCAGGATAGTGTTATAATGCAGGCTTTAATTTAAAATAATAAAATTAGGGAGGGCTTTTAACCTACAAGTAATTGCTTACCGATAGTAATCCTCCACCTACTACCACGAGCAATTATGGATGGTAAATAGTCCCAACGTTTCGGACCTCTTGGGTCCCTCTTCAGTGGAAAATAAGCTTTCTAGGATAGAAATTTGAAAGTCGCCGATGTTCGTGTTTGGTCAAGCTTTATATACTAAATTTGACGGTGGTGGTAGGGAGTAATTTTTCAATCTTAGTAATAGGTCATCATATATGGTATTTAAATTTTGACGATCTTCAACTTTATTCAATGCATTTTTTTTCCAATTTTATTTGCAGCATTTCAGAAATTCTTCTGCTGGACCAATTTTTTTCGATGGCTAAAATTTGTACATCAGTCCTATTAAAGTCATGGTCAGTTTCTAGTCGATGGTCCGTAATGACCGAATTACGTTGTGAATTTCTACGGATATTAGCCTCATGTTCGGTAATTCGTGTTTTGAGGCTTCTTTTCGTCTCGCCAACATAAGTGGCATCACAATTGTAGGTTAAAAGCCCTCCCTAATTTTATTATTTTAGATCAGAATAGTATTGCAAGGGGTTGGGAGAATAAAGAGGTCGGAAATGTCCAGAATATACAGGGTGATTCTCCAATGGCAACCCAGAAAGAAACGGTGGATTCTTGATAAAATTCCAAGCAACATTTTCCTTTGTAAAAAGTTTCAGGAAAGTAGCGTTTTCAAATTATTCAACATCAAAGTCACCCAATAAGAGCAGGAGATGCTTCATTGTCAATTTCGATCGGTTTGCATAACCCTATTCGATTTCTAAAACGCTAATAAAAGTTATTCACAAAACGTTGGAAGTAATGAAAATGAAAGAGAAAAGTAAAAGCATTCCAAAATGTAATAACTATAAAAAAGAACTAAAGAAATTCAGTCACGAAAAAGAACAATTTTCAAAAATAAAATATTGACTGAATTTAAAAAATTTTAAATAATATTTTTAAAAAAATTGATAAAGAGAGGACATAGGTAACTATATTCACTCGGAATGTTGCAAATTCGCTACAAACTTTTTATTGATTTCCTTTTTAATGACTTTAATAAAATTTATTGATTTTCAACTGTACGGAATCTTACTTTTTCAGAGCGATTAAGGAAGATTTAAATCATTTTTAAAAAATTTTCGGTTGTGTACACTTATTCTCATATGGTTTAATTGATTTTTCACGCTCGTGCGTATGCACTATTAATACCAATCCCTTTGTCCCTTTTGCGGTATCCCAATTTGGAAGGTTTAAATTAATATTCAATGAATTTTAACTACCCGGAATGTTGATAATTTGAAGCGAATATTTCAATCCATTTTTTTTAGTCACTTCTCTTCTCCTTTTTTCGCCATAAATAAGATTTAAATAAAGATTCAAAGAATACCAAGTACAAGAACCATTCTAACTTACTGCGACCGTGTTATTCGTTGTTTTGGATAACGCTAATAAATTGTCCAATCCATTAGTTCCCTCTAGTACTTTCCACCATAGCCAAGATTTAAATTAAAATTATTTTCAATAGCCCTAATATGGTAAAACATTTTTAATCCATTATTTTGATGATATTAATGCGTTTTAATACCAATGCATTTATCCCTTCTCCCCGTATCACCTTTAGAATTTTTAAAGTAATATTTAATGAATTTCAACTGGATGGAATCGTGCTGAGAATGTCTAAATCCAGTTTCTTTATCATTTTAATACCGTTCAATCCTTTCGTGTCTCGTACACATGTGCTTTTATTCGCCGTAAGTTAGATTTATATAAAAATTGCAAGAATATCCACTACTCGATTCATGTTTCTTTAGTGGGGACGAGTTAACGGATTGATTGTTTGACATTAGTAAATTTTAATACAAATTATCTCTTGTGCCATTTTCACCTTGTGATTGATATGAATTAATATTCACAGAATTCCCACCACCTTAGATTTGTTAATTAATTACGAATGCGGCAATCCATTTTGCTGGTCGTTTTAATAGCTTGCAATACCTCCAAATCCTTTCTTTCTGCTTTTTCGCCGTCAATAAGATTCAAATAAAAATTCAAACAATAACTAGTATAAGAATCATGCTAATTTACTACGACCTTGTTATTCGATTTTTTCGATGACGCTAATACCATTTAAGTCCAATCCATTACTTCCCTTGAGCTCTTTTTACCTAACGCATGACTTAAGTCAATAGTATATTATGCAACTAGTGCGCAAAGTTAACTTTTCCGCACGAGCCGTGACACGAGGCGCACGAGTCGCCGGCGAGGCCGGCGACGAGTATGCAGCGTAGCACGCGATTGCGGAAAAGTTGTGCACGAGTTACATACGATATTTTATGCATTACTGTGTGCAAAGTTGAGTGTAATGCGAAAATGGCTGGATGGAAATCCGTTCGTTATTTTTGGGAGTAATAGAATAAAATATATTTGAAGTTATGTTGATTATAAGACAAGATTGGAGGTGGAAGGCGCGGAGAGGAGTCGGGGCGGGAAAGGGGGGTTCGGGGGGCGAGGCCCCCCGATTCAAAACAGAGATTACTATCGTATTGATTCGATAATTGACTAATTTTACAAATTTAACCCATCAAATCGTGCACACCCCGTCTCCCCCCCCCCCCCATTCGAACAAATAAGTATTTAATGAAATGAAAAAACTCAATTTTTATTTACGAATAATTGTCAAGAATTTTTATTGAGAGTTTATAACATAAATGAAGGAAAATTGTAATATATTATTTATTTAGATTAACATTCAAATTTGAGCTTGAGCATGTTGATACATTTTCTTGGTTTATGTTCAGAACACCTTTTTATATATTTTTCAAAATTTAGTTGTTATTGATAAAGGAATTTCCTACGTGTAAATTTTTTTGAACAAGTAGTAAAGGAAATTAGATCATTATTGTACGCAACAACTATTTAGATTAATGTTGAGATTAGCGTTTGAAGATGTTGCTACATTTTCCTGGTTTATATTTAATTTCATGACTTTTGAAGAGGTTGCTTCATTTTCTACGGAAGTTGTAGTCGTAATCGGGGTAGTGATTTGATGACAGATTTTTCTTTTATTTCCAATACTACCTTCTATGTAACCCTCGGCCACTGTAGATGACTTCCAACCTCCATGTCGTTTGATTGTGGTCATGGATGCACCTGCATCGGCGAGCAAAGTAGCGGAGGTTCTCCTGAAGCTGTGTCCAGTATATAAATGTGGTTCTGGAAGTTTTAGCCATGTTGCTATTTTTTCGGGATAACCACCGATTTTGTTTATTCCGATGTTTTGAGAAGTGCACTTGCCTTTTTTATAATTTAGGAATAGTCTATTCGATTCAGCGTTGATAGGTCTGAGTTCCATATACTTTATTATTTTTTCACGAAGAGGATTTTCAATAACGAATGTACGACTTATGTGTGTTTTCGTATCAGGTAGAAAAATTTCCAGATGAGAATTTTTATCGACAATATTAGACAACGTTATTTTATGAATCTCATCTCTTCTGCAAGCACCGGTTATTCCGAGAATCAGTCCAACCTATATAAACAATAACAATACATGAATACTCTCGACCATTATGTTTACAAATATGTATATACAAGCGCACGAGTTCACGTACATGCATATGTACACACCCACGCGCACACGCATTAGCACATACAAATTCACACCTATATACACACGCACACGAACTCGCTCATGCACATTTACACATGGAAAATGTAGACACGAGCCATGCGTTGATTCACACGTATTTATAGTCAATAAATTTACCTTCACATCCAAAAATGTTTCATCTGGGGCTTCTAACAAAAACTGTTGTATTTCTTCAGATGAAAATACTTTAGATTTCTTTGGCGTAAACCCGATGCTTTGTTTTTTTAAAAACTGTCGCAGATTAAAGTAACTGCTTATATCAATATTTTTTTGAATTTGCACAACAGAACGTAACATCGAATATTTCGACCATAGAGAGGATGGAAGCAGCTTTGCAGATAGCTCCTTAAAATATACTAAGACAACTTTTTCATCGAAACTATCTACACCTTTTTTTTCCATCCACTCCACAAAATCATTGTAGACGCGAAGGTACTTCTGCTTTGATTTTTCCGGTAAAGATTCGAATATCACATTGTTTGCACTTTCTTCTATTTCATGAGGAATATTTGACACTGAGGTCTTACTTTTGTTGTTCATTTTTCTTTGCGTTCTAATAACCGACTGACGCGATCTGGGGAGTACGTGTATTCGTATAAACAAACCATGTTATTCATGTATATAGACTTCTCACACGATAGTAAATAAACTCTATGTAATTTGGGAACACTCTTTACTTCGCACACAGTTTTATTATTTTGCGCACACTTACGTTATTTTGCGCACACTTTTGTTATTTTGCGCACAGTTTTCTTATTTTGCGCACAGTTTTCTTATTTTGCGCACAGTTTTATTATTTTGCGCACAGTTCGCTACTTTGCGCACGGCATGTTATTTTGCGAATACTCACCCAGAAAAGTGAATTTTCACGACGCAAAAGCAGTGCGCAAAACGAGACTTTGCGCACAGAATTGCATAAAATATATTTTTCAAAGAATTTTAGCGAATCAGAATCGCTGTAATTTTTCGACGAATGTGTTAATCCAATATTCAGATGATATTTGTACTTTTTAATACCAATTTTTTTATCCCATCTTGCCGTATCACCTTTTGGTACGTTTAATTAAATATTCAATGAATTTCTACAAACCGGAATAGTGCTAACTTGCTACAAATGTCTTAATCCATTTTTTGTATTACTTTAATACCTTTCAATACATAGAGTCCCTTTTCTTTTACTTTTTCCGCCGCAAATATGATTTAAATAAACTGCAAAGCGCCAAGATTCCATACTGGATGTTCAAGATTATTTATCCCAGATCATGAATACGGTCGACAACCTTCAGCAAATGAATGTTGACATAAATGGAGACTTACTGTCGATCATGTTACTTCATAGTTTACCGAGTAGCTACAACAATTTCTGTTGTGTGATAAAAGCTCGCGACGCATTACCGACCGTCGATACCTTAATGGGAAAAATTATCGAAGAGAGATCATAAGTTTCACTAGAGATCATAAGACCAGTGATAGCAGTGGCGCCTCGTTCACAAAAGAGCGATACGCGAATGTGAAAAGTGGTGATCGTGCAGTGAGCAGGCAAAAATCCAGTTCTCATCGTCGCGAAAAACCAAAGTGCAACTTCTGTGGGAAAACGGGCCATTTGGAATCAAAGTGCTTCACGAAGAAGAAACATGGAAATCACAGTTCTAGAGCAGTGTCCGACGCCTTTGTCGTCATCGATAGTGACATGCTTCAAGAGGATTCGTCATTTAGTGCGGTGATTAGTGAAAAATGGTGCCTGGATAGCGGATCAACCTCGCATATTTGCAAGGACAAAAATTGCTTCTCGAATTCGTATAAAGTCGAAAGCGGTGTGAAACTTGCCAGTGACGCGACCGCGAAAGTAACAGCCAAAGGCGACGTACAAATCACTGCGTCCAACGGCAGCACGACTAAGTCATTTCTTCTCCGAGATACGCTATATGTTCCGAACTTGCGTACAAATCTCCTCTCAGTGGCTAAAATTGTCGATCAAAATCACAGTGTCGTTTTTACAAAGACTCGTGCGTTCGTCAACGATGAGAAAGGAGTCTTAAAATTTGCAGCTAATCGCGAAGGTGACCTGTTTCTTGTCGACACCGAGCCCAACGCCGCGAATGCTGTCAGTAGCGATAAAAGCGACGAAGCCGAATGGCACAGACGATTAGGACATTTAAATCAGAACGACATGAATGCAATGATGCGAAATGAATCTCTTACTGGAATGAAATTCAAAATCGATGGTGGGCACTTGTCATGCGAGACCTGCATGGCTGGGAAGATCATTCGCGCCCCGTTCCCGAGAGGTAGTCAAAGAACGCACTCATTGCTCGAAATCGTGCACACCGATTTATGCGGTCCAATGAGAACTGAATCATTAGGAGGGGCCCGCTATATGTTGAAATGTACGGATGATCGCAGTCGTTGGACGGAAGTCTATTTTCTACGCAACAAATTCGATGTTGTGTATAAGAAATTCATTGAATATAAGAATTTGGCAGAAACGCACACAGGAAAGAAGATCAAGGCACTTCAATCCGACAACGGAGGAGAGTTTATCAACACCGAGATGGATCGGATTTTGAAAGAATCAGGAATACGAAATCGGTTGACAGCCCCTCATACCCCACAACAAAACGGTATAGCGGAACGAAAAAATAGAACCTTGATCGAGCCAGCTCGCTGCATGTTAATAGATGCCGGGTTGCCAATGTCATTTTGGGGCGAAGCCATCGCAACTGCGTGCTATATTCGTAATAGATGCACGACGAAGCCCTTAGGCATCGAGACGCCACACGAGAGATGGACTGGGAAGCGGCCAGACATCCAACATTTTCGAAGATTCTGAGTAAAAGTCTACTTCCTCGACAAATCGCCAGGCAAGGACAAGTTGAAACCTCGCGGCATTGAAGGAATCTTCGTTGGCTATTCGACTACCGCAAAGGCTTACAGAATTTGGGCGCCCGCCGACAGGAAGATTCACATTACTCGTGACGTTCAATTTATGGACGATTATCGTGCAAACACGGATTAGGACTATCACAACTCCAACAGCGAAAGAGAATACCGCTTCGTTCCAGTCGACAACATTTCGATCGACGAATCTCCTCGCACAACGATTCCTGGAGCTCCGAGAAAAAACGAACAGGCATCAGAATCCGTTTCAAAAAGACGAGGGCCGGGTAGACCGAAGAAAGTAAAAACTGGTAGACCCGGGCGTCCTCGCAAGGAATACCAAACGATCATATGCGCTCCTTCACCGCTAGAAGTTGAGAATGACAATCTCACACTTCCCATTGCGGAATGGTCTGAGGATGAGACAGTTGGAGAGGGCAATAGCCCCGAAGAGCCACAAAATCACGACTCATCTGTTTTAAGTAGCGATGATCCTTTCGCTTGGGACAGTGCCGGGCTCGTCTTTAACGCGTGCGAAATTCGATTCCGAGAAGCCTTATCTGGTCGAGACAGCAACGAATGGGAAGATGCCATCTACGCTGAGATTAAAAGTTTCGTGTCGAATGACACATTTGATCTCGTCGACAGGCCATCAAGTGAAAAGGTCATCAAATGTCGCACTGTCTTGCAAAATAAATACGGCCCCGATGGTCAACTTGAGAGAAGAAAAGCACGCGTTGTTGCCAAGGGCTTCGCTCAACAACCCGGAATCCATTTCTTTGAGACATTTGCACCCGTCGCCCGTCTCAGCTCCCTGCGACTGTTGGTAGCTTTGGCAGTAAAATTCAATCTCCGAATCACGCAACTCGACATCGAGACTGCGTTCTTGAATGGGAAAATGGACGTCGAAGTTTTCATGGAACCTCCCGAACTTTTGGAGGCGATGCTTCAACGAATGGCCTGCACGGAAGAAAATTTAAAGATTTCGAAACGTGCTCAACGGATGTTGAACCAAATAAAGGAAGGAGCCACAGTCTGTAAGCTCAACAAGGCCTTATATGGTCTACGTCAGCAGGTCGACAATGGTACACCATATTGGATTCTACTCTGAAGAAGATTGGCATGTCACCAACAAATTCAAATCCCTGTGTCTATGTTGACAAACTAGACATGACTTTTCTGCTCGTCTATGTCGACGATATTTTGATTGTTTCAAAAGATAGGAAGAGAGAAGAGGAAATCAAACATTTTCTGTCTACACAGTTCAAGATCAAGGACCTAGGTGAAGCGAGGTACTGCTTGGGCATCGAAATAATTCGAGACAGGGAGAGCATAACGCTTTGTCAAACTGGCTACATAACTGAGATCCTTCAACGATTCGCCATGAGCCATTGCAAGCCTCTCAAGACTCCCCTTTCTCCGAGTTCAAAATTCACCGAAAGTCACGACCACGATGACAATGAGAAGTTTCCCTATAGAGAGATTGTAGGCTCACTCATGTACGCTGCTCTCGGCACAAGACCGGACATAGCGCACGCTGTGAGTGTGCTTGGACAATTCAACTGCAACCCGAAACGCGTGCACTGGACAGCTGCAAAGCGAGTTCTAAGGTACCTTCAGGGCACCAAGGATCTTGGCCTGAAGTTCACCAAGGACGACAAGCCTTTAACCGCCTACACGGACGCGGATTGGGCCAACTGCGAAATTGACAGAAGGTCCTACACTGGTTCAGTTTTTATTCTTGGCGGCGCCGCAATCTCGTGGGAGTCACGTAAGCAACGCACCATTGCTTTGTCTTCAACGGAGGCTGAATATATGGCCATCACCGACACTGCCAAGGAGGCCATTTACATTATCCGCCTATTGGAAGACTTAAAATTGTCAGCCCTAGCCAATGTCACGATTCATAACGACAATCAAGGTGCTGGAAAACTTGCAGAGAACCCAGTTTTCCACGCTAGATCTAAGCACATTGATGTGAAACATCACTTCATTCGTCATGTTTTGAAGGAGCATCCTGTCGATCTCCGTTATCTGCCTACGGAAGAAATGATCGCAGACGTTTTAACTAAGGGACTTTCGGAACCAAAATTTGCTAGTTGCATTTCTGGTCTTGGACTAGTGCCTGTTACATCACCAGTGTCTTCGAGTTGAGGGAGAGTATTGGAAATTACAACTCGAATTAATAATTACGCAGTTATAATACAACATTTACTTTTGTGCTTATCTGAAATATAGTTCGAATGTTTGTTTACATTATAATATTTAGTTCACTCATATTTTTCTCTACACTCACAAGTAAGTTACGCTTATGCCTTTGTACGCGACGCGTCTATTATGTATTCCGTGGATCCGTTCGATAACGATTCGGCAACTAAATAAAGAGAATCATTACTTTTTACCGAATAGTGTTTTCTCTCTCTCGTCAATCCATTGCATCTGTTCTCACATGGTGCATGTCCAAGTATCTAAGGAATCGATCAAATTATCGATAATAGGTTCTAGTAAGAGGAGAGGGTAGATCAGCGTGATAAAAGGGAAGTAGGCCCGAAAATTCGTTATAGGTTCGAGGAGTTGTCAGGATCTCGTCCAAATTATCTAAGTTAGTCATCGGGTTTTGATTTCATTAAAATTGTTATAAATTGTTACATGTCGCGGATTTGAAATTTTTATATTATTAGTTAACCAAATATCGATTCGGTGTCTATTATGGTTATGTTTAATGTATGAACCACTTCCTCGTTGGTCCTGGTCGTCATTTTAGATCGCTGAGTTTTAGTTTAGTTTTAACTGCGCCCGCCAATGCCGCCCTCTCCCGTGCCGAGGGTATCTCGTCTTGCGGTGCGCCTATAAATTCGGTATCCTTCGGCATGCCCGGCGCCCTTTTTAACATCTTGCGTGCCGTAAGGTTTTGTGACCCCACGGATTCGGTCGGTTTGTGAGTGGTTGCCAGTGGCTACGACGGGTTGGGAATTTTGGCGTTCGATTTTGGGTATATTTTGTTGGGGGGGGGGGGGTGTCACAGGCCAATTTAAGATGAAAATGAAAATAATCAGTGGAGGGAAACGTAAATTATAGTGATTTTTAATTTTTCTAAGTTATTGATCATATTTACTTTAAAATAACGATTAACAAAATACTTATTACTTTAACCCTCCTGCGTACGAGTTTTCACCGGAAAACTAGTTTCCAAATGCGCACATTTCTTCTGTGGCCCGATTTCAAGATGGATTGGTATATTACAGTTTTTGGGTCGCTGATTACGAATCTGATGTTAAAATTTAAAATTCAAATTGGCAGATCCAATATGGCGGATTAATTTTTCAAGAATTATCGAATTTTCATAAAAATTGTCATCCGATATTTTCTGGGGTCGCTGATTACGAATCTGATGTTAATAGTTAAAAATTCAAAATGCCGGATCCAATATGGCGGACTAATTTTTCAAAAGTTTGCGAATTGTGATCAAAATTGATATCTAAGAGAGTGACGATTATTTCATGTCAGTCTTTAATTTTCTAGCAAGAAAAGTTATTGTTCTTATTCTTTTTAGATAATTTACTGCACCTTTTGCCCGCTGAAAGCAATTACGATTCTAGCGAAAAATACACATACATTGATCACATCATAATCTTGTTTTCGTGAATCGAAGAGACTTGAAATTAAAGTCATTGAAGGGCAAATCTTGGAATTATTTGATTGAATAATTGATTATATTTGTAACGAGCTGGTACAATGAATTATATAAAAGTTAAATTTTATACATGTTTATATAAATATTGTTTGAAAGTTATTTAAAATTACCGCTAAATCCTATTTCCTGAAGCTGCCATTAGGTGAGTGTAACTGAAACACAGAATAAATGACTAGAATTTTATACTAAACAGTGTGCCTTGATTTTTTTTTCATACTCTTGCGCTAATCGTATATGTAACATTCAATTTTGTTTTAAGCGTTTTTTGATTTTCAATAATTAAAAAATCTTATTTCCCCCTATTATTTCGTTAGATTATTTTAATTTGATTTGGTAATGTGAAATAGCCTACTAGACATATCAGATAATTTTACGGAAGATGATCTTTCAGACAATGAGTCAATGAATTTGTCCTCTGAAGAATCAGAGGTATCATTTGATAAAGCAGAAAAAAATTTTGATTCTGAAATGGAAGACGTGATAGATGGAGAAGAACCTTTGCTAAATCCTGAGAAATGGAAGCAAGTGCAATCAAATAAACCGATACCTGCTTCACGATTCCCATTCACGGCTACTCCTGATATAACTATTCCGGTAGAAGAGTTTTGGGAAGAATTAGACTTTTTAAAATTGTTTAATACCGATGACGTAATAAACTTAATTGTTACAGAAACTAATCGTTATGCCGAACAATTTCAAAGAGAACGCCGAAAAAATAATAATTGGGAAACAGTTACTTCTGACGAAATGTGGGTGTTTTTAGGAATTCTCATTTACCAAGGTGTAATAATTAAACCTAAACAACGATGGTACTGGTCAAAGAATAAAATGATAGATACCTCATTCGTCAACAACCTGATGACTAATAGGCGATTTAAAGCCGTTTTAACATTTCTACATTTATCTAATAATGAAACATACGATCCTTTGACTCATCCCAATCCGAAACTTTAAAAAATTTGGGAAATATATGATATTATAAACACAAATTTTGAAAAACCTACACCCCTAAAAGTGATTGAAGTATCGATGAAAGTTTTATGGCTTACAAAGGCAGAATAGGCTGGAAACAATACATTCCTTCAAAGCGAAGTAGCTTTGGATTGAAATTTTATGTAATGTATGAGAGTGCCTCGACATATATAATAAAACCGATTCTTTACACATGTAAAACAACGGAAAAGGTAAATGAAAGATACTTATCTGTGACAACGGCAATTGCGAGAACTTACTAAATAAAGGATACTGTTTAGTAATGGATAAATTTTATAATCCTCCAGAATTATTTGACCACTTATTAGCAAAAAAAAAACAGATGTATATGATATCGAATAGAGGTTTACCTGAAGGTCTGAGACAAATGAAATTGAAAAAAGATGAAGCAGTATGCTAGGAGAAAGAAGGCATGATTGTAATGAAGTGGTGCGATAGAAAGGAAATATCTTTCATAAGCACTTGTAACGCTGTTTCATTCCAAGAAATAACACCGAAATATGGAGCAAAGAAGTTGAAACCTACAATTGTGTGTGATTACAACAAAGCAATGGGAGGTGTAGATACCCTGCGAAAAATTTTAGGTAGGATTCTCATAAGAATCACATGAGAATTTGAAACAAGTACCTTGTAAATTTCATATAAATGTCTTATAATACTCGCACTATGTTACAGAAACACTATTTGACAATATTTGCGATTTGTATGAAAATTAACCTGATCGTGATGAGATTTTTATGTAATTTCCATAAAATTTCAAATCAAAACATTCATGATTGTATGCTTATTAAATTACCTATTAAATTATTTTCTTTCATGTAATGAAACTTTACATATTCCGTACGATACTTGTATGGTACTAATAGATGTATATAATGTCAATTTACGACAACTATAAGGCCCTTGTTTCAATTTCTCATGAGATTCTCATAAGAATCCTACTTAACATTTTTCGCAGGGTAGAGCTGACCAACAAATTGTGACTTATTCCGTAATGCGCAACCAACCAAAAAAAATATTATAAAAAAGTATTTCAGCATTTACCAGATCAATGCTTACATAATCCATACGTTTTGCACAAAATGTACAAAAATCAGGAGCATGTAAGTTTGCAGTTGAAGACTGTAATGAAAATAATGCAAAAACATGCTGTGGGTGCCAATAAATGAAAAAGTGGACGTCCAAGGATAGAAAGAAGTTTATAGGGGAATAGTACATTCCTCAGGTTGGTACAAAGACACTTTCCTAAAAGTATATCTAGTACTCAGAGAAAAGCAACTCCGAGTAAAAGATGCGTAGTATGCTGTAACAAAAAAGGCGGCCGAAAAAAATAAGAAAAGAATCGTGCTATTTCTGCGAAGAATGTGATGTTGGATTATGCAGCCCCTCGTCTCGAAATTTATCACACAGAAGAAGATTATAAAAATATACTGTACTCCGAAAAATTTTAAATTTCAAACATACAAACAAAAATATACAAACTAAACACAAAAAAGTAAAACATTTCAAAAATACACAAAAAAAAATATATAAATAAAAAGCAAAAAAAAACGGAATGTAAAACTATGGAGCCTCGACGTGGCACATCCTGCGTGTACTGAAAACATTAATGTACAGCAGATCCTAGTCATCTTATGAAAATTCGAGAACAACTTTTGTGAAAATTCTTGGAAATTTTTGGATAATTTTTGGAAAATTAGTCTGCTATTTTGGATCCGCCATTTTGGATCGGCCATATTGAATTTTGAAATTTTAACATCAGATTCGTTACCATCGAACCCTATAAAACCCTTAGATAGCAATTTTTGTGAAAATTCAATAATTTTTGGAAAATTAGTTACTCATTTTGATTGCGCCATATTTGATCTGCCGTATAAGATCCGTCATTTTGGATTTTGGCATTTCAACATTAGATTCGTAATCGGTGATCTCAACCGATCCCCTTTTGATAAGTAGCTTTATAATTAATTGAGAATTTTCAAGTAAATCGTCTGTCTTTGAAGTGTCTACATTGATGAACTTTTTCTTTTCTTGAATTTTATTTATATGTATATTATTTTTTATTTATTTTTTATTATATTATATATTATTTATATATTAATGAATATTTAAAATGGCACAATATAACATGTGAAATGTTAGAGACAGAAATGTTTGGACGTATATATACGTCCTGGCGCATACGGAAACCACTTAGTTTGGACGTATGTATTCGGGTCTGCGCACAGGAGGGTTAAAAGATATCTCTTAACATAAAATAAATTCTGTTTAATAACCTTATTATTTTGATAAATCTATTGTTGTTACAGAAATATGGTTATTTAAAGTTTAGTTTTAATGAAAAATTAATTGAGACATTTGTCTTTAAGCGTAGTTTATTTGGTTTATTTTCTGAAAATCGTAATATTGTTTGTTTAATGAGGTTCAATTTTGAAAAATATTTTATAGATAAAACAGATTTATCTCTTTAGTATCAAAACGTAATGTTGTGTTTTTCTTTAAATAATGTTGAAGAGATTTAAAAGTTTAATGTATTCTATAAACTGCAAAAAATCTAACAAGGAATATGTATGTTCCTACATTTAATGTCTGTAACTTTCCATGCTTATAGCATAAATGTCATTTATAAAATATTGTTCCAAATTAAATCTGCTTAACAAGTATTATAATTTTCAGATAAAGTTCAGGAAAAGAAAACGCCAAATAAACTATACTGAAGGACAAATATTTGAATTAATTTTTCATTAAAACTGAACTTTAAATGATCGTATTTCTGTAACAACAATTGATAGACAAGTTTTTTTTTTGTTTTACAGAAAAATGTATGTACTTTAATTTATATTTTTCACAGTGTCAGCGTTCAATGACTTACAGAGGGTTTATTTAAAACAAAAAACAAAGAATATCTTTTTTTCAATTATTTTCGAAAATTTTCTCACTTATATTTATCAAAATAATTAGGTTATTAAACAGAATTTATTATATTTTAAAATATATATCTCTTAAAACAATAAAAAAAGTTTTTATGTCATTACGTGCGTAAAATGCGGTTTTACGTATTTTTGACATTTTTCGCACTCATGTGGCATAAAATATCTTACGACACATATGCGTTAATGTTTATTCAGTGAATGTAGTTACGACCCTCGCCTTCGGCTGGTGGCGCAACCTTCACATTCCCAGAATAAACTTTTACGCCCTAGTGTCGTAATATATTATTTGTTAATCATTATTTTAAAGTATCGGCTTCGCAGCTCAGGCGGTAGCGTACTGGACTACGAAGTCGTAGGTCGTGAGTTCGATCCCCGGCTGGGCAATTTTTCGAAATTGTTTTCAGGCAGCAGTTCCCTATGTGTAAGATGAAACAATCTGCCTGTTTGGCATTTTCGAGGTGTCGCCATCAGGCAGAAATCGAGCCATGGCCGATGCTGTACTTAATGTGGGTTTCTGCAGTTTCCTACATTCTCGACAAATGTGAAATGGCGCCATCTAAGACGATCTGCAGCTCTCGCAATGATACCTCATCTTAAAATGACCATATGAGCACCAAAATTATGTCAAAAATAACCTGGGAAGGACCATGATTTTTGGATTGAACTTCATCCAAGCTCACCGTGTGACATCAAATTCGGAATGAACGACCTCAGAAACCATAGAATTTCCACGAGTTTAAAATAAAGTAACCAAAAATTTGAATTAGTGTTAACTAAAAATGTTCGAAAATGTTAAAAACTTTTGTTACCGTTCGAAATGAAGAAACATGACACTCTATTTTGCATTCAATGACAAATTTTATTTGATGATTATTTCAGAAATTGTTCAAAATGTTTTCTAACATTATCATGGCATAAGTGGGGACGGCGCAACAGATTAGTTTGTGTGTTGCGAAGCATTTCCGGGGTTATTTGCGCTATTAAACCTTACAAGAAAAAGCCCGGTGGAGTCCGGCGCAAGTTCCAATCTAGGATTCAGGGAATATCCTATTCAATACTCGCCTGGCGAGCAGGAAATTATGGGCAGAAACTATTGACCGGATTTAAACATCTCAACCAATTCAATTAATTTTGTATGATTGATTCTCACGTTTTATTCGCTACCGAAACACTCTTACTATCTCGCAATAACACGTTTAAAATTTTACCGGAAATACTCTATTGATCGGATTTGACCATCTCAACCATTTCAATTAATTTTGTATGATTGATTTTCACGTTTTATTCGGGACCGAAACACTCTCACTATCTCGCAATACCACGTTTCAAATTTTACCGGAAATATTCTATTGACCGGATTTAAACGTCTCAACTATATCAATTAATTTTATATGATTGATTTTCACATTTTATTCGCACCCGAAACACACTCACTTTCCTGGCCTTAGGTCCCAAGTTCGGGAAAAGGATCCGGGTGCAATCAGGGAGGTCCCAGGATTAGACATGTAATTGGGACTTTGTGAGTCCTCTCACAAAAAAATATATACACAACTTGACGGCTATGCCGAATTACCTCCGTCGTTGTGAGGACCCAAACAAAAAAGGAAAAGATGCCACAATGGGTTATCCGTCCTTCCTATCTTCGTCACTTTTCACTCGTTCACTATTTGTCTCGCTCTATCTCTTTCCCGCAATTTCTTTCTCGCTGTTTCTTTCTCGCTTTCTCTTTCTTGCTAGTTCGCCACTACGCTCTACCTCTCTCTCTTTCTGTCTCAATTTCTCACTCTCTACTCGCGTTCGACCTGACTTACTTTCGTACCCGTACGTACTTGACTGACTTTTCAAATTTTGGAAAAGGAACGGGTGAGCGTTAGATCCATCCCTACTCATGCCAATTTGGGGTCGAATCAAAATTTTGGAATTTGAATAATGATACGCAATACGGCTCGACCGATCGCCTTGACTTCGTTGCTCCCACTTCCCGGGGGCAACTGCTCTCTCTCTCTCTCTCTCTCTCTCTCTCTCTCTCTCTCTCTCTCTCTCTCTCTCTCTCTCTCTCTCTCTCTCTCTCTCTCTCTCTCTCTCTCTCTCTCTCTCTCTCTCTCTCTCTCTCTCTCTCTCTCTCTCTCTCTCTCTCTCTCTCTTGGGGGACCGGTGAGTAACCGCACGTGTTAATTATTGCTCCGACTGATTTTTACGATTACTCACGAAAATCCACGTTTTCTCGAGTGACAATTTTCCAGGGGGTGCACGGTCCGTAGGCCGACGCAATCCAAGAAGTTTCGTTGCAAATCACTTGTTTTTTGGCCTATGGTGCATCTTTTGGAAATCTGAAATCGCAAATTTCCGGATTTTCACCGGCAACCTGTCAACGGCGGTTTTCAAGAACGCTCCCTTGCGCAGGCTCGTTCTACCACGCATGCACACACACATTCACGGCAAGTCGCATCTTCACGAAACAATACAAACGTCATCGCAACGCGGTCGGTTTCATCGGTGACATTTGCAAGGTATGCCGAAAGCTTCAAATAAGAAAAAAGTTGACGGTGACTCGATTTGCGCAAAGTGCCACAAAGTCGTAGTCAAAGTTAAAGTCGTGTGTAGCACGTGTCATTCTATTTTTCATCCGTCGTGTGCAGCGTTATACATTGCCGGTAAACCTGACAGTGTGTGTTGTGTACGTTCGTTATCACACGTACTTGAGTCGCGTCAATACACACAGAGCGCTACAGCCGTGTGCAGCGTATCTCCTTCCGTGCCGTCTATTCCCCACTCGCGATCTCAAAAACGAACTTAAAACTGTAAAAAATCGCTACTTAGAAAACCTCGTGTGTCAGCAAACAAACCCGAACAAGCTTTGGTCCTGCCTTAGAAATTTAGGACTCGCCAACGTAAGATCGCAATCAGCCCTACATCATTTCACTCCATCCATACTCAATCATCACTTTGCGCAAGTTTCATCCGTTCATCCACCATGTGACTCTGTCTCGCTTAATAACATCTTACATCGGCCCTTACCTAGTACTCATCCTCCATTTACCTTTTCTTCCACAAATTGCCACGAAGTTCGTAACTATCTCAATGTCATCTTGCAGAAATCACGAGGGTTAAGTCCCGACCATCTTTGTCTAGCACATCTTGAACCACTCTTCCCAACAATATCTCCATACCTTACCCATATCATCAATATCTCCTTCTCAACCGGCATTTTCCCATCCGTTTGGAAATCATCATTCATCATACCTTTGAAGAAAATCGCAAATCCCCAAAACCCATCGGATACTCGTCCAATTGCGAATCCACCCCATCTTTCCAAAATCATCGACTCGCTAGCTACCCGTCAAATCATTACCTTCTTAGAGAACAATCAGCTGCTGCATCCCAAACAAAGCGGATTCCGTAGGTTCCACAGCACGCAAACAGCGTTGCTACACCTTTTGGATGACATTCGGTTGGGTATCGACAGAGGCTACATCACCATCCTAGTCCTGTTCGATTTCTCGAAGGCCTTTGACTCCCTTAGCCATACAGTCATCCTGGCTTGCCTTCGTGACTTGGGCTTTGAGGACTCTGCGCTCATGTGGATACATTCATTCCTCTCGGGACGATCTCAATCGATCATTGGATTGGATGGACAAACATCCCAACAGGAGCACACTACATCCGGAGTTCCTCAGGGCACTGCCCTCGGACCCATTCTTTTCATCACTGTCATAAACACACTGTTCTCCAGACTCCATTACTGTCAAGACACCACCATCATTTTTGCAGATGACACCCAGTTCTATTTATCCACCCCAATTAGTCAACTTAGACAAACAATCAGGTGCATCAATCGCGATATCGCCGAACTGGTAAAGTGGTCGCAGGATTATGGGCTTACACTTAACACCCGTAAAACACAAGCCATTATCATCGGCTCGTCCCAAAATCTTGCTGCCATTAAGAACATAACCGTTCCGCAAATCATAGTCGGTAATGACGTAATTCCCTACTCTAATGAGGTGAAGGACCTCGGTGTCATAATTGCTTCTGATCTATCATGGAATAGACACGTCAACACCATTTCATCAAAAATTCATAATGTCCTTTATCGGCTCAAATACCGCGGGTCATTTTTACCTCCATCTGTTAGATTATCACTCGTCAACGCATTGGTCATCCCTCATCTTGATTACGCCACCCTCATAATCGCTGATCTTTCAGGTTATCTTGATACCAAGCTGCAGCGCCTACAGAATATCGCTCTCAGGTTTGTCTATCGACTACGACGTGACGATAGACTCGAGCCCTTTAGGCGAAGGGCAAACTGGCTGTCAGTTCCATCTAGAAGACAGTACTTTCTTGGCAGCCTTGCATACCAAATCATCACCACTAACCAGCCATCATATTTGTCATCTAGATTCATTCCCATCGATAGTACACTGCGCCGTTCATCTCGTATTCAATCTTCCCATTTCATGCTACCAACTCCTCGCACAAACATTTTTGCACGCTCATTTTGGATCATCGCCATTCAGTTTTGGAACTCATTGCCACTACATCTGCAAAACATGTCATCCACCACCTCATTCCGTTCACATCTTTTCAGCCATTTATTCGCGGCAGACCAAAGCTAGCGACTGAACTACATACTTATTTGTTATTTTGTATTTTACTATAAGTTAGGTTATTTACTGCTGGTACATTGTTTTATATTGTTTTTTATTATTTTCTATTCAGTAAGTGCGTTTGATGACTGCTGATCATAGCCTATAAGTTGTATTTTTAGTGTCTCTTGAGAGAGAAATAATTTTGTTAAATAGATTCATATGTATACATCCTGACCGAATTTTGTAACGGCAGGATGCTTTTGTGGTTTGTCCACGGCCCCTGGAGGCCAGGACAATAATAAAATATTGTCAGTCAGTCAGTCAGTCTCTCTCTCTCTCTCTCTCTCTCTCTCTCTCTCTCTCTCTCTCTCTCTCTCTCTCTCTCTCTCTCGCACAGAACCACTCTTACTCCCGAACAATGTAAACATCCCCGACATGTGCAAGCTCGCGGGAGTTCGACGACGGTGATCGTCCGTCCCACTCCCGCCCGGCCTAAGGCCCCGCTCTCACTAGATAATTACTTTTTCTTGGTAATCCTTAATGATTAATCGAAAGTATATCCTAATGGATATATATATACTTTTTGTGACAACGTCACAATCCCCTCCCCTAAACTGGAACATCCTTCGGATAGCTCCATCCGAACAACACAACAACACTAACAACAAATTTTCTCCACTAACCTTCAGTTGTAGCTTTGTCTTTAATCTTTGGAAAGCCAATTCTTACTCCAATTCCATACTTGTCCCGTCCGTAGCAATTTTACAAGCGGAACTTTGATTTCGGCATCCTCCTCTAAAAATCTGGAGTACCAACCCACCATTCCAAGAAACCTGCGTAACTGTTTCACCGTCTTAGGTGCCGGGTATTCCAAAATTGGCCTTGTCTTATCTACATCCGGTCGCAAACCCTCGCTGTCCAATACGAACCCTAGGTAGGTTACTCGAACATAAATACTCATACTTGTCTCTATTAATCAGCAACCCGGCCTGAACTAGTTTCCTCAATATAATAAATAAGTTCTCATATACAGAGCAGTAGGAAATTCTTTCGCCGTTCGTTTTCAATACATAAACAAATAAAATTTCGTGGTATCAACGGCATATGTACAAAATGTACACAAAGGAATAAAGGAAAACAATTATGGGTCGTTCTAATATGAACGCGACGCGAGATATTACATTTCAACGGGATCATATATTGACAGAAAAGTTTATTATACTATTGAGGAAGAGAAAAAAAACAAACCCCACCTGTTATTCATATTGCAAAGTATTGTGTTAAAAAAGAGGCGTTTCGCACTGGGCTACTGGTTGTGCTCTTCAGCAGGGATCCAGCATCCGTACCCTGGACGCGATCATTTAATTTATTTGTAATTTTATAAATGTATTAATTGTTCGAGTTTTCTCTCAAAAAATCCCCATCTATCTCTATCTGGACTCGGAGCAACCCTATAAACGGAGTCACCTCCCCAGTCACAGTTCTCATTACTGTCTGGGTGGGCTTTAATCTGTCCCTACATTTTTCCACTACTCTTGGCCTTACCACCGACCCCATGCCCTACTATCGTACATGGCGAAAAATGGGTACCCAGCTAATTCCACTTCAATACTTTCTACCACCGTTATTTCCTCTATCTCCTCTGACCTTCCTGGGCTGTTCTCTGGCAGCCGACTTCTGTAAAATTCTATTGACATCCGTATAGTGCGTCCTACTCTTTCTTGAGGCTGAGTCGACCCATCTTTCCAGGGCCCGCCTGCACTAAATGCCACTCCCTTCTGCAACCCACTATCAACTCCTTTATCCCCTTCCACTTGGCTCGCCATCTTCTCCGAATCTATCCACTTTGGTCGTTGGTGATTTTACAATTCATCTGCCAATTCTTCCTCATTTATCTCGCCAATGAACATGTGTCGGAAAGCCTTGAAAAAATCTCGCCACGTACGAAAATCGCGATTTGCGGTGTTATACCATCGACTAGATAATTACTTTTTCTTGATAATCCCTAATGATTAATCGAAAGTGTATCCTAATAGATATACTTTCTGTGACAACGTCACAACCTTAAGATACAATTATTATGGATTACCACAACAATTTTCGGATCTCTTCCATCGTTTCCAAAATTGGGCACCGAGTTTCCGGTTTCATGAGCACGGTTGCGGCCCGCAAAATAACTTGGTGAGTAGGATGTCTTCTATCGGGGTATGCTAACGAGCCGTTTCTCGGGCATTGCTGTTATGACGCCCGATATATTCAGCGTTCGAATATGTTGTCATCTTGGACTAGAACTCTAACAGAACGAATTGCATGTAAAACGAACAAAAACAAAAGACCACCGAACGTCAACAGTAGAACATCTAGTATCTCAGAATCGTCAAAATTCTAACTTCTAACCAAATATTTCTAGTCTTATAGAAAAAAACACAGCTTTCTATTTGAATTATTTTTAGGATAATAAAAGGTGCTGTTCATTGTGAAAACTCAAAATATATTTTTAATTTACAAAAAATAGATCAAGTTTGAATTACAACAAAATTTTGGCACAAATAAATGAAAGGTATATGATATATGAAGAAAAGTCCTTGGGAAAATGTTCCCATCCCCCCCCCCCACCCTCTATTCAGCGACTTTACAAGTACTTAATATCGAAATATCCAGACCTGGTAAAAATGGAAGCATGCGTTTAAGAGAACGTAAAGCGCCCGGGAATCAATTTTACGATTTGTACGCTTCAAGAAGCGAAATCGCCCACTCTAATAAAGCTGAGGGTACGATTTGTTGCATATGCTGCTCGATAAGCGTGATTTTGAATTTGTATGCTTCCATACGATCACCGTGAGAGTACACTCAGCGTACATTGTCATGTCACGAGGTTTCAGTCGAATTTTGAAAATTTTGAAAATTTTCAAATATCTCAATAACACGGGAAAGAGGGATTCAGGGATAAATGGATTAGTATTACAAGTTATTAGTGTCAACGAAAAAATTGATAAATACGTTCGCTCTAAATTAGCACGATTCGTGAAGTCGACATTCTTTGAATTGTTATTTAAACCTCACATACTTATTAACATATTCGAACTGCTGTACCACGATTCTGGGTAGTCCAAATTCTTTGAGTATCGATTAAAAACCTTTCGTAAGGTAATAAGAGCACAAGAGATAAATTATTTGGTATTAAAAGGTATTAACCCCTTAATTGCCGATGACGAAGATTTTGAAAAATTCGTCAAAACTGTAGTTTTACATATTTTAAATCTTCTATTTCAAACAATAATTTAAAAAACAGACACCGACATTTTATGTAGTATACCTCAACTATCAAGAAATAATTTTGTTTAAAATTTGCATAAATTATTGACTTTGTTAGATTAATTAATAATTATTAATTACAATTTTCGGTATAAACGGTCACTATAGAACCAAAACAAATACAAATACAAATAGAAACATAATTACAATTAAATAAATAATTAGGACTATACCTAATAAATACAAATAAAAACACAATTACAAATAAATAAATAATTAAGACTATATTTCGGCCTCTTAGTCTGGGCCCTCTTCAGAAAGTTAAAAATCAATTAAGAATTAGGAGAAAAACATATATTAAAAGACGGAAGATATTCTCCCTGATATAAAAATCGGAAGAATTGAACGTACCCACCTAACCAACCGTAACGTTGTACAATGAGTATTCTTCGAGAACTAGTGTTTCAAAAACATTTGCATATAAGCCTATAAATTTCTATAATTATAATAAGAGAAAGATGACCTCTATTATCATATTAATTAAATCTATGAAGTAACGGGTCATAAATATCTGATAAATTTCATTTTTCTATTCTTATATTAACTGTATTAGGTTTATTTTTAATTAAATAGTTTTCTAATTCTCGGCGTTTTTTATAGTTATTTTCTATTGCTAAAATTTTTGTTTCTTTATAATTAAAATTATGATTAGTGTTAATTCTATGATAGGTTAAGCCAGTGAAAAATGTTTGTTCCCCATTTATATTTCTAGCATGTTCTTTAACTCTAGTTTCTAAAATTCTACTCGTTTGTCCTATATATACACAATTACACTGTGCACAAGGTATCTCGTATACCACATTGCTATATTTTAGTATGGGTAACTGATCCTTGTAAGGTTTAATTGCACCAATGTTTTGAAATACTGGTTTTGATACCAAACGGATGCTTCCTTTACGTAGTCTTTGTTGTAATTTTTCGGTTAATTAATATTTCGGGGTCAAAATCTTCGTCATCGGCGGCAGTTAAGGGGTTAATATCATAAAAAAACGTATTAAAATGTTCGTACCAAATACCGGTTCTTAAAATTTACCTTTTATTCTATAAATTTACCTTATTTCTTTCAATGTAAATCTTGTATAAAATGAAAGGGGCTTATTAAAAATTAATTGAGCTATTCCGGTTCGTCCAAATGTTTGCAAGATGTTTTGATTTTTACTGCTGTTGTGTTAGGCGAATAGGAATCAAGGTGAGTATTGGATTGGACTTACATGGTATTATAATACGCGTCATCCGAAAAATCAAATAACTCGATCGCACTAAACTAGCACGATTCTTCAACTTGGTATTCGTTGAATCTTTAGTTAAATCTTATTCAAATTTAAAAAATTAAAAGATAAACGGTTCGCAGGTAGTAAAATAACTAGAATTCTGGTTGAACTAACCAGATTTTCTAGTTGAAATAACTATAAATAACTGATTGTAATAATCAGGAAAACTCTAGTTAAAGTAACCAGAATTCTAGTTATTTTAAGCAGAAATCTAGTTATTGTAACCGGAAAAACGAATACGGTCTATTTTAACCAGAAGTTCTATTTTAGTGCGATCCTTAAATCATGCGTATGGTGAAAAGGTTCCAAGGGAATAGAAGTGGCATTAGTAAATTGCATTAAAAGCATTAAAAATCCAAATAATCATATTTACCGCGAAAAAGGAGAAGAGAAGAGACGTGGAGGGATTGAAAGTTATTAAAATGATAAAAAACAGTGTTAAAACATTCACTCCAAATTAGCAGGATTCCGAGTTCTCGAAATCCATTAACCCTTCGCGGCATACATTTTTCATTGCATATTTGTTACTCGGGGGTTTTTGAGGTCGCTGATTAGGAATCTGAAAATTTAACCCATGAACATTCAATTTGTAAAATTTCATGATTATAAAATTACAAAAAGTATCGGAAAAATCGAATCACATTGAATTTTCAAAAAATGGTTTCGAAATAGTGGCAGCAGGTGATGCCACTATGCCGCAAAGGATTAAATATTAATTTGAACCTCCCAAAAGATGTTTAGAGGAGAGGGATAAAAGCGTTGGCATTAAAAATTATTAATATCATCAAAATAATGGATTAACACAATCATAATGGATCAACACAAAATTTGTTTGACTTAAATTTTATCTGAATACAAAATGGCTTAAGGTTAAACCAATCAATTAGCCTCAAATTGTATTAGTCATTAAAAAGGAAATCAATAAAAAATGTGTAGCAAATTTGCAATATTTCGAGTGAATGTAAGTTACTTATGTCCTCTCTTTATGAATTTATTTTAAAAAATATTATTGCAAAAGTTTTAAAATTCAGTTAATATTTTATTTTTAAAAATGGTTCTTTTTCGTGACTGAATTTTTTAGTTATTAAATTTTGGAATGCTTTTACTTTTCTCTTTCATTTTCATTACGTCCAACATTTTTTAAATCCTTTTATTATGCAAACCAATCGATATTTATGACAGCCATATTCGAACCATAGGTTATTGCGCGAAAAAAAAGCGCGCGACTTATCGATTCGCATTTTCTAGGCATGTATGCTCGGACATTCGCCGATAATGTGACGGTTCGAATTTCTCCCCGACAATGAAGCTTCTCCTGCTCCTATTGGCTAAGTTTGATGATGAATAATTTGAAAACGCTACTTTCCTGAAACTTTTTTCAAAGGAAAAAGTTGCTTGGAATTTTATCAAGAATCCACCTTTTCCTTCTGGGTTGCTATTGGAAAATCACCCTGCACTGAGAAAAGATTATGCACATGCACGGTCTATCACGCAATAACGGTCCGATAGCTTTACGACGTAGGTTGCACCAAATTTAGGGCAACAGCTACCCTAAGAGATTTGATATCTGCTGCCCGATATGCGTAGTACACTTGCCGCATTAAATGTCAGACCCTAGATGCACTTGTTCCGGGAGTAATAAGTAGGCCAGTTCAAGAAACAGCTCCCAAAAAAGGGATCAAGGAGCTTAATCTCAAGTATGCACCCCAGTAGACCTTCAGCTTTTTTAAGGGGGCTCCAAAACATGTTTTTTTCATTAAAATAACGATAACTCGGATTCTATTGGTGCTACGAGGTTCACTAAGCGATAATTTTAAAGGTTGTATTGTGCACTATAAGTTACCTTTATAGCCTAGAATCGATAGTTTTCGAGATATCGAACGATAAAGGAAAAATTGAATTAAAAATTTTACTTTTTTGCTTGTAACTAATTACACTTGCGCATGTACTGGACTGCGTCCTGACAAACACACCTGTCGATAAGCAAGTTGTCCTTGCAGCCGGATATACCCATTTTGCAGCCTCGTTGTTCTACTATCCGTTGCCACACTGGTTTCACGGATTTCCCAATATGTTCGTTCAAGATGTTAGTGCACAATTTGTATAACGTATTGAGACACGTTATCGGTCTATGGTTTCTCGGATCGGACAAGTCTCCCGATTTTGGGATCAGTGTCGTTTGGCCCTCCACCAGCCAGTGTGGAATGGATTGGTCTCCATTTATATAAGAGGTGAATATTCGGGTTAGGTGTTGATGGACTGAAGTGAACTTCTTCCACCAATAGTTGTTAACTCCATCCCAGCCCGGCGAGGAGAAATTCCTCGCTCTTGTGATGGCATTTTTCACCTCTAATACACTGACGGGTGGGCAATCTTCACTTTGTTGTGTGACTTCGTCGCACAATTCGGTGAAGATTTCAATACCTGGAGTGTATGCATTAAGCCTAGTTTTCTCCTAGATGCTCCCCCAGAATTCCTCAACCGATGACATCGACGGAAACTCGCTTGAGGCTGCGATACGATGTTTCAATAGGTCGGAAGGATTCGTTCAAAATATTGCGTTTTGTCGAATTCCATCTTCCCGTCTTTGCAGCCTGTTTTTGGCCAAAACCCGAATTTTATCCGCCAAACTTTGCTTGATGTTGAGCAACTTCAGCTTGTTCAGTGTGTGATAGTACGTCCGCAATTGTTATGCGAACTTCTTGACTTTAGCCGCAAATGAACGGCCAGATGTTAAATAGTCGATCACACACTGAATTCGGGAAGCGAGTTTCCGTGCCAGTCAAATCTTACCATTCAATTGAGCCCTGCGTTTTGTAATCTACCGGCTCCTCAATATCTGTGTCAGATTTCGCGGAGTCACCAGATCACTTGCAGCCTCGTAAACGGCACTATTGACTTGCCACAAGTCGCAGTCATCTGGAAGAGCATGCAGAAGTAGGCTATTTGCTCTGTCTATTTCTCGTTGTTTAGGCAAAATTTTCATTATCAAATTTTGCCTAAACAATGGTGTCGTGCTTTCATAATGTGGAGCATCTCTCCCAGCACCGCGTACGGGCTCTGTTGTTATTGCCCGCACATCCGGTACCGGTTGACAGCTGGGAACAACGAAACCTATCTGCCTCAGATAAGCCACATAATCTCTCAGTCGTTGTTGAGAAAAGCAATCTGCCAGTTGGGGATACATTACTGCAAACCGACTATGCATTCGCGCCATGTAGCCTCGCTGTTGCGGACAGCTCTCCTCGCAGCAGCGCATCAGAGCTTGCCTGAGATCCTCCGTCCACTGAAATCATCCGTGGGCATGTTGGGGTTGTGGTCCCGTGACCCCCGTATTATTATCATAATTATTATTATTTATATTATTAATCCTAATGACATAAAATCGTTAAAACGATTCACGATGGTGCAAAAGCAATGATACCTCTCCGTGTAGCACGCTACCTTGCAACTTCGGCGCCCTCTACAAGGCGCAATTTTCAACTAAATGAAATGAATAAAAAACGAAAATGTTCGTAATAATAAAATGTATATAATTTTTCAATATCTCGCAAGTGTAATTAGTTACAAGCAAAAAAGTAAAATTTTTAATTCAATTTTTTCCTTTATCGTACGATATCTCGAAAACTATCGATTCTAGGCTATAAAGGTAGCTTGTAGAGCACAATAAAACCTTTAAAATGATCCATTAGTGAACCTCGTAGCACCAATAGAAGCCGAGTTATCGTTATTTTAATGAAAAAAACACGTTTTGGAGCCCCCTTAAAAAGCTCAAGGTCTTCAGGGGTGCAAACTTGAGGTTAAGCTCTCCTTGAACCCTTTTTTATGTTCCACCAAAAAAATTGCTACTTATTTCACTTTCATTTATAATGTCGATTTTGGTATAATTTGACTGGCCTGAAGGACCAAAACTGGGACAGTCAGTATACGAAAACGTCAAGAATACGAATTCAGAGTCATAAATGCGAATACTTCTCTTTATTTTTTTGAGGTTATGTTGTGTTAAATAATTAAAATGAATTCGTATATATAACACAATTTGGTTTCTTGAATTCTGCTTCATTTGGATATGCACGTCATACAAAAACATGTTTAAATATCGTAACTTCAATGTCGATGAATAAATAATGTACCCATTTGTGACCCTATCTTCAGTGAACATCTTTAGGATACACTTCCCGTGCCAAAAAAAAAATCTACATTGTAAACAACGACAGTGAATTTCAGATCTGTACATGTTTTGTACTATCGGTGTATAAGAAATTGCAGGATTCAGTATTTGAAAACCCAATAATCAATATCAGTGTATAAAATGTTTAGATTTGTGTCTGAAATTCATCAGCGATGCGTAGGCTGAAGTATTTGAGTCTGAAATTCATCATCGGTCACAAAACTGTTTACATTAAATCATAATTTTTGATAAGAAATCAAATGAGAAATGTGCTTATATCAAAATTTGATTTCTCATATGATTTCTTATATAATTGCCGAGCAGATAGAAGCGTTTGTGAAATTAAGGATCTGTTATGTAATGCACCCATCTTACAGTTACCAAATTTCGACGAGCCGTTCGTTGTCACTACGGGCGCCACGGTTGTTGCACTTTATCGCAAGGCAAGATTGGTGAGGATCTACCAGTCGCACGCATCACGAAGTTTGAAAGGAGCAGAAACCCGATACACTACATCGGAAAAAGAAATGTTAGCTACTGTGTTCGCCGTAGAACAGTTCCGTCCACATTTGTATGGTCGGAAATTCTCTCTCGTAACGGATCATTAACCGCTAAGATTCCTTAAAACTATGAAGGATATGAATTTGAGAATACATCGTTTTCGCATAAAATTAGAAGATTGCGAATACGATGTGGTATATAAAGAGGCGAAACGTAATGTCAACGCGGACGCATTATCGCGTAAACCAATCGATAGATCCGACCTCGAAAATGAAAATGAAAATGACGATAGATTTGGTCGATAATAAAAAAAATAAAGAAAAAAAAACGATAAAAAAATTTAAAAACGCACGAAAAACTGCAAAATTGTGTATGTCAATTAAAGGCGGCAAAAATGAAAAAGAAAATAAAAAGCGATAAAAAACGCTAACAGACTGCGAGTCTCAGATGCTGACGGGTCAGGAAATCCTTCTCCGAAAAAACGGGGTAAGGATTTCGACGAAGAAACCGATACGTATGGAGATGTTGAAGACAACGTGACTACGACAAAGAGAGCCAGAGTTCCAATGTAGAAATGCTGGGAGTTGAAAAGACAGCTCGAAAGAAATACATAACCGAGGTCAAAAAACTCAAATTGCCAGCCTACATAAAATTAGGAAATTATAAAGGAAAAACTCGGTCGAGACAGCAAGACGGATCAACTTCAATGAAAAAACCTCCTACACCGGTGAAGAAAAATCAAAGAAAACAATACATAATGAAAGTAGAAAAACTACATGTGCCGGATTATTTGAAAATTGACCCTACAGTAAAGCGAACTCAGACAAAAGAAAAACCCAAAATAATAAAAAATGAATTGGTATCTGAAACAGGAATAAATTTAAACTGATGTTCGAAACCGTTGGAGGGAAATAGAAGGATTCCCTACTGAGGACGAACTTACGTCACAACCGGATACAGAAACCTCGTATTCCGAATTGGAAGAACTAAGCGTCAGAGAAAACTCGAAGAAACAGACGAAAATAAAAAATCGGAAGAATCATACGTCGGGCAACGAGGACTTAGAAGATTCATGGTCGTCGGATTTTTTCCTCGATCCACCCGAAGAAACTATATGTTTAGGTTAGGTTAGGTTAGAAGGGGTGTGGAGGGGCTGTACCCCCCTCACAGCACTTGGTGGCCAACACGGCCCATTAACTATATGTTTACTTCCCTATTCGACGCCCAAGGAGAAGGGCCCATCCAAAAATAGTCCGACGGGCCGAAGCAAGCAGCCGAACGGAGTCCTCGCAACTCCAAGCGGGTTTCCCCCTTCTTACTCGCACGCGCAGAGAGCTAGAGAACCTACCGTCGACGGAGAGAAACACGCTCACCCGAGCACCGACGAACTGCCCAGAGATCAGGACGAAACGAAAATCCTCGACGAGTCGATGGAGCTCGACGACATCCCCGTTGAGGCTAACGAAGTCAAAGAAAGCGAAATGCAGGTCGACGGGACGATCAAGCGTGCGTCTGAGAACGATGAATTGTCTCGACATTTATATTATTCACTCTCAAACTCATGTATGGAACTCTACAATACTCTAAAGGAGTATACTGATGTGGCAAAAGACGGAAATTGCCTTTATACTTCCTTAATCAAATTGCAACAGTTAAACATGAGCCCTCAAGAACTAATTTCTATTATCCTGTGCTGAACATGTACGTGCATTTTCCATACTGGAATCTACATCGGAATTCGGCGACGATAACATCTGAACGATATTCGCACGACATTTCAATACAAATATTTGCGTACATGAGCATAGTTCGATAGATAAAGCACAATTTTATCATATAAAACCGGGAGATGCACACAAAACGCACCACCTACATATGGGAAGGTTACACTACACCCCACTCTTGCCCGAGTACATAGGCATGTTGGGACTGACGGACGCGGCGCTAGGGCTTACGCCACCGTACGTCAGGAATTTCCCGAACGCAACGGCGCCGATTAAGGCAGTTCACGATCCCAACGTCTCGGCGACGATCACCCCCATACAGCAACGTGGAGGAAATGGCCCGAAACGTAAGCAGAAGTCCTACGGTCCCACAGACGCTGGAAGAAATGAAAACTTTTACAAACATGTCGATTCTAAACTAAGAATAAATACTATCAATGTCATGTATTCTGTGAAAAGGGACGTATTGTCTACTTAACCAAGGCCATTCGGCATTTAGATAGCGAAATCGGTCTAGGCCTCGTCGAACGACACCTACTAACGAAATATTCCCTTGGAATTCCGCTAGCGGAGGCATCGGCAGTAGAAGTCGTGAAAGCGTTTGCAGTCTTACCGACCACAGTCGTTGCTTTATCGCAAAGATCATGAAAGAATTTGCAAAAATTTTTAAACTTAAAACGTTCGTGACATCTGCTTACCACCCTCAAAGCAACGGGAGCCTAGAAAGGAGTCACCAGGTGATGGTCTACTACCTAAAGAATTTGGTCGGGAAACGTAGCGATTGGGACATTTGGCTTCCGTTCGCCATGTTTTCATACAACACGAGCATTCACGAAGGGACAAACTACTCGCCACACGAGTTTGTTAATGGCCAAACGCACGATTGCCAAGTGCACACGCCACCCGCGAGAAGCTCATTACATACGACGATTATTTGTCATAATTGACCGAGAGAATAACGGAAGCACGCACATTAGCCGCGATGAATTTCTCACAAATGAAACATCGGTCGAAAAAATATTATGACCGAAAATTGAATATTTGCCATTTTCACGAAGATGAAATGGTATTATTATCAAAAGAACCCCGGAAGGTGGGCGACGAATACACTAGGCCCTATGAAATTATCGAAATATGTGGCTCACGAAATATAAAATTACGCATAAATGCACGAAAAAACAGAATAGTACACATTGATAAACTAAAAGAGAACCATGACCCGTTGATGCATATTTGTTTATAGAAAATTAAACTAAGATGTAGAAAAATATATATACGGATGATAATGATAATAAAAAAAATAAAAGTATATGTGCAAAAAGTGTTAATAAGGAACGCAGCACGCACGAAGAGAACAGTAAGAGGGAGAAAGAGAGTACGACTTACAGTATACTCGCTGCATCTACTTCTTCCCCATTCTGAATCTCACAGATGAACCTCGACGCGTGACGTTGGACGGGAGAGCAGTCCCGAGGGCTAGTCGTCAGTTATCGCCATCTTGGATCGGTCCCCCCGAACGAAAAGCACCCAACGACCGAGAAGTAGGGACGATCCACACATCGTCGATCTCATCGAAGAGAAAATCTAACGAACAGGGAAAGAATTGCGCTATACCGGCGCGAACGAAAAGAGGAAGAATATATATTAACAGAAAAATTGTTAATAAATAAAAAATTGTACAACTGGCTAACCCACACGTAAAACAGACCCATACACGGAACATTGGAGAAATGAACGCCTGATAAAAGGGTGCACTACATATTTACGTATCTTTAGAACTTACCATCATTTCTCCGTTATGTAATCGCAGAATCTGTGGACCAGATAACAGCTGGCGATTGCAGATCAGCATAATATAATTACTGAAACAACACCACGACACCAAAAGGGCACCAACACCCGCCCCGGAACGCACCTCCTTCACACACGGTAGATACCCGGTGAAAGGGTAACGAAAAAACCCCGCAAGTTAAGATAAACATAGATGACAAAAAACAAAAAGAAAACACTCGTGAAATATCACTAAATATTTTTTTTTTTTTTAAAGAAAACATTCTGTCACTCCGCTCTCCGGGACACATTCGGAAGAAATCCGCACGCAGGAGAGCGCCGATGGTTCGGTAGCCTCTGTAATCCACTATGAACGACCCAGGGGTAAGAGGCCCTGTCGCAGTAATGATCAGCCGACGCATGATCTTAGGAAGCACAATAAGAACTGAATGAAAGATTTGGACGAGATCGAGACTATCGATACTGAATTAACACTTGCTTAGCTCAAGTAGAAAGATAAAATTTTTGGATACAAGCTATTTCTAGAACAGAGTCCCTATTGTCTAGCACCATACGGATCGTATAGAAAAGAGAAAGAATCGTTCTCTAGTCTCTACTCGGAGAACCGCTCAGGATGAGCTCGTAGCAACTCTCTCCTCCTCTCGTACCAGTCGTCTTTCTCCGCTGCTACTCGAATGGCTCCGACGTCCTCTTCAATCCTCCGAGAAAGGGGGTCCGGGACATGATGCAGCGCTCCTTTCTTATGACGAATGGTGAAATTCGATCCCTGCAACTCTAAGGCCCAGCGAGCTGAACGTCCCGTTGGATCTCTTAGGTTGCGCATCCACTGAAGGCTGCTGTGGTCGGTTATGACCTCAAACGCATAACCTTCCAGGTATGCCCGAAGCTTCTTCACGCCTCATACCACCGCCAAGCACTCCTTCTCCGTAGTCGAGTAATTCTTCTCGGCGGCGGTGAGGGTACGACTCAAGTACACAATGGGGTGCTCCCCGTCATCCTGTTGCTGCGTAAGCACTGCTCCGAGGGCATAGTCACTGGCGTCTGTTTGTAAAGTGAAGGGCCGCTTGAAATCAGGCCTCCCTAGCACTGGGGCCTCCGTCAGTGCTGCTTTCAGACTCTCAAATGCCTGCTCTTGTTCCTCGCCCCACTCCCATTGCTGATTCTTCCTGGTCAGCTTGGTGAGTGGAAGTCACTTCTCAGCGAGGTTTGGTATGAAACGAGCATACCACTCCACCATCCCGAGGAAGCATCGAACTTGCTTCAACGTTCGCGGTGGCGGGTACTCTAGAACAGGACGGATCTTCTCCGTATCGGGCCTCAATCCTTCTCGATCAATCCGGTATCCGAGATAAACCGGACTCTCGCTGCAGAATTCCGACTTATCTCGGTTTATTTGGAGACCGGCTCGTACAATGGTCTTCAATACTCAACGGACCCAGACAATATGTTCGTCGAAAGATTCGTTAACGATGATTATGTCGTCTAGGTAGACGAACACCCTCGGTTCGTACTCTGGTCCGAAGAGGGAATCCATCAGCCGCTGGAAGGTGGCGGGAGCATTCGTAAGGCCGTATGGCATCCTTTTAAATTGGTAAAGCCCTCTACCGGCCACTAAGAATTCCGTAATCTCTCGGCTTCTCGCTTCTAGCGGCACTTGGAAGTAGGCCTGGCGAGGTCTATTTTACTGATAAACCTCGCTCGGCGAACTTTATCCAGAATGCCATCAATGTTCCGCGGCGGATACGCATCCTTCCTAGTGACGGCGTTCACGTCGCGATAATCGACGCAGAACCGGTAATTCCCATTCGGCTTCCTTACCATGACTGGCGAACTCGACCACGCGCTGGTTGATGGCTCAATGATGTCGTTCCTTATCATTGAGTCTTGGGCGGCCTCCAAGATGGCCGGCGACATACGACGAAAACGGTGTTTCACCGGTCGCGCGTATCCTACGTCTATGACGTGCTCTTCTAACGTGGTCGTCCCTAGCGTAGCTGGGGGTGGGGGTAGCAGTTCGTCCAACAATCTGGTCAGCTGTCCCTCCTGATTGGACGTGACCTCTGCCAACCCCACACACTCCGCGTGGATAGTTGCCTTTTCCGCAACAGCGAAGCGTTTCCATGAGCCGTTGCCACTTCTCCACTGCCCTTCTTGACAGTCGACGATGATTCCCACCGATCGGAGGAAATCTATTCCCAGAATGGCCTCGTATTCTACCACTGTGGCGACGCGGAAGGAAATCTGCTCGATCCGATTTCCCACGTCAACCATTAGCGGCATTATTCCAGTAATTTCCGTGGAATGGCCTGTGGCGCTCCTTAATCCTCCTTTATGGGGCAGTATCTGGTCTCGACATGCGACGGCGATCCTCGGTCCGACGAACGAACGTGTAGCTCCTGTGTCGCAGAGTCCTCGGACGGCGACTCCGGCGATGACGAAGTCAAAATAGAGGCGGTCATCCAGCATGCCTCTTCCAGCAGCGATGTTTTCTTCTACCTCACCTCTATCTCTTCGTGACGGGGTACCCCATTTCTCCGTTGCAAATCGGAGAACCTCTTCTTCGGGGCATATACTGCCTATCCTCTTCGGGGCGCGCTCGTCCTCCAGTTTGATGGAAACGTCTGCGGGTCTGGTCGGGAAGTCTCGTGCTTCGACTCGCACTGTTAGTTTCCCAATTGTCGCACACCAGCTTCCTTGCATTGCACGCACTCCCTACGTATCGTGCCGAATTTACCGCATCCGTAGCACTGCCGGGGCTCCGGGCACTCGTGCGCGAAATGGCCCGTTCCGCCGCAGTTATAGCACGGGCGTGCTCCTGGTGCCAAACTCAACTCCCCCCTGAATCTCTCGCCTGCGATCGTCCTCGGTTATTTTCGGTTACGCTCGGTTAAGCGAAATTTCTGAACAATATCTGCGAGCAATGGCTCCCTGGTGCACTGGGTTCGGAGCCGCCAGCGGTCTGTGGATCACTGTTGTCCCTTGCGGGTGATGCCACGACCCGCTGCTCAAAGCGACATATGTCGTTGGGACGGCGCGCGTATGTCATCGTCCCCACTGGATGATCGAACCCTGGTCTGGCGATGTCCCCAATTCCCGGTGATAATCTCGAACTGTCGGGGGAACTTCTCTACCGCCCGACGCACACTGTTTCCGCGCACTGTTTCCGCTTAAAAAAGGATACGGGGCCCTCGGCCCGTCTCAAATTTATTGTAATAAATTACAAGTGTGACCCACGGCCGACTTACATTTATTCTTCGCTTCTTGATTGGCGTTTCGCCCGCTTGCTCTCTTTATTGGCGTCTCGTCCTCGATTTCGACGGCAGGTCTCGTCCTCGCTTTTGACGGCTGATCCAACATATCAGACAAAATTTTTAAAAATTAATCCTATTCATTTAGAACTTGTGATAAGGTGTTGGTATCAGTGATAACAAATCTAGAATGTGTTATTAAAAATTGAAAACAGATGATCCGATATGGCGGACTAAATACTTCAAAATTAATCGAATTCACATAAAACTTGTCACATCCGAGTTTTGGGTCGTTGATTACGAATTTGGAGTCTGATATCAACAATTCAAAGTGGCTGATCCAATATGACGGACGGAATTTTGTAAAATTAATCGGAATCACTTAGAACTTGACACTATGTATCGCTTATTTCGGATCTAGTGTTCGTTATTTAAATTTAAAATGGCGAATCCTATATAGCGGACAGAATTGAAGAAAATGAAATCGGATTCACATAGAACTTACTACATGGGGGTTTTTGCGTTCACTCATTTCATATCTGACGTCATCTTTACAAAATTCAAAATGGCTGATCCAATATGAAAGACAAAGTTTTCAAAAATTCATCGGGTTCATTAAGAACTTGTGACATGGAGGTTTTTGGGGTCAGTGATTACGAATCTAGAGTGTATTATTAAAAATTCAAAACAGATGATCCAATATGGCGGACTAAATACTTTTAAATTAATCGGATTCACATCAAACTTGTTAATCGGAGATTTTGCGTCGCTGATTACGAATCTGGAGTCTGATATCAAAAATTCAAAATGGCTGAGCGAATGTGATTGGCGGAACTTGACACTTGAAGGCTTTATGTATCGCTCATTTCGGATCTCATGTTCGTTTTTTAAATTCAAAATAGCGAATCCAATACGGCGGACAGAATTGAACAAACTGAAATCGGATTCACTTGGAAGATCCTGTTGTATGGGATTTTTTTTTGGGTCGGTGATTACGAATCTGGAGTCCGATATTAAAAAACAAAGTGGCTGATGCAATATGATGGTCGAAATTTTGTAAAATAAATCGGAATCATTTAATCTATTGTTATTATATTGAATCTATTTTTAATCAACTAATATTGTGTATCAGCAATATGTCGGACCGAGGTTTTAGAAAAATGAACTATCGTATGAATACACATGATTGTTTGGTGTTAAAATAATAATTGTAAATATTTTCTTTGAAACTAAGACAGAGCTTCCGTACAGTCTCATATATAATCTTTTGTTTTCATATACAAATTATTGTAATTTTAAATGTACATAAAGCAGTTTGCAATCTTAGAGGTACTGTTTTTAATTATTGAAAACTGACTCCAGCTTCATGATATGTGACCCTCGGAAAACCCCAAATGAAAATCGGCTCCACGGTTACCCCTTAGTGTCATCCATACGCACGAATACATCTCAACGGGAAGGGACATGGGAACACATTTCTGCTTTTTTTTTAACAGCATAAATGATACGGAGACATGAACTATCATAAATACATTTTACCGAAATAATGCTGGAGGAATCGGTGGCATTACAGTATGTATTCTAAAAACGATAACGTATATTGGACAGCCTCCAACATTATAAACACGTTATTTATTAACGAACACGATATAATTGAAAAAGTTTCGAAAAGAACAGTCATCATAAAAATGAAATTTCAGCGGTTGGGATTAGGTTAATAACGCAGGCCAACAAAAATTTTAGAATTTCACGTTGCCCTATAAGTAAGAGTCGATTCTGGTAGGAATTTTTCCTCCAGAATCCAAATATGACCGTCAAAATATCCAATTGGCTCTAGTTTTTGAGATATTGAAGGTCAAACGTGTTAAAAAATCCGATTTCAGGCATTTTGAGCATTTATTCACAGATCTAAAAAATTCTGTTGTTCCAACAGTAAGAGTCAATTTTGATAGGAGTTTTTCCACAGAATCTAAATATGTACGCCAAAATATTGATTTGGACCTACTTTTTGCCCAAAATTGAACGTCGAAAAAGTAAAAAATCGTGTTTTAGGACATTTTCACATCTATACTACAGAACTCGACGCAAAATATCAAGAAATGCAAATTGGCGGATCCAATATGTCCGACGAACTTTTAGAAATTTGAATAACTTCAAACTCATTATCATTTTGGAAACTTTACTTTGTTTTTTACCAAATTGAAGGTCAAAGAGGTAAAAAATCGTGTTTTCAGACATTCTTTTCTGTTTTTCTAGAAAACTAGTTAAGACGATAACGAGTTTGAAGTGGTTCGAATTTTAATAAGTACCTATTAATGAACTTCTTGGATTGTTTGCTGTTTTCATTTAGAGGGGCAAGACATTAAGCAGCACTGTGATCAGTACTATTTATAATTTTTTGCAGCATGTATCAAAATGAACATAAGTATCTATTGCTGATTGATTGACTGTTACTAAATACTGAATCAAAAACAAATAACTTCCAAATATTGTTTTAAAGTATGTTTACTTTAAAAATCTCTGTTAGTACCAAATGATTGATTAGAAGATCCTGTTACATGGGAGTTTTTGTGGTCAATGGTTGATTAAGGCTGTTTTATTTTTTGGAGCTTAGACACAAACCCGAAGCATAGCTTTTCTTATTAGAAATAATGAAAAAGTTTTCAACTATTACATAAACCATCCATTAATCAAATAGAAATTATGCTTTATGCAGTAAGGTATTTTGTATTAACACAAGATTCAGTGGATTTTTTTTAGAATTTCCTATTAAAGCATAAATTGCAATTGGTATGATACATATAATAAAAAATTCAAAATATTGTTGAAAACTTTTTTAATAAAATGCTTTTATTCTAAATTATCAAACCTACTATAATGGCTAGCAGTTAAGTGCGGCTTAAAAAATCGGAGCCCGGAGTAAAATGTAAGGTGCTTCTCGGCTTAATCTCCACACCTCGAGTTTTTCGTCTATCAAAACAATATGGTTATAAGTATGGTTACAAAATTATTTTATTATACAAATATTTACACGCTATGTTTATAGTTATATGGAAAAAAATTTAATCTTCAAGAACTAAATTTGCAACAGCAAGTGGGATGTCCTTTTCTTTGTGACCCTTTGAACGATCCGCAACATAATACAAGGATAACTTCGGATCGCTTAGAAGTACAGCCCGATTAAAAGTATCTAATAATCGATTTTCGCGACTATTTTGACGTGCATGAATCTTTACATTTTTCCTGTACAATTTACGCCAACTCTCGTTTGCGTCTTCTGAATAATACGGCATTGGTAAAGGAAAACGACTTGCTATATCTGTGGAATGTATTAACAACTTATGTACTGTGGGGCTCATTCTCGCCCACGGGTACAGCTGAAAAAATCGTCGATAAGTCTCCAGGCATAAATTCCTGGAAATCCACTACTTTTCTAAATTCAGGCATTTTTTGCTTTTAAATGCCAAGATAATGGTGGCAAGATTAACAACCAATGTCTCGTCTATTTCTAACGCTCTTGCGAATTTCACAGGATCTTCGAAACACCTACGTGCTACATTCCCAGTATTCGTTGTTCCATGGCCTTGAATTATTTGGTCTACTCGAACGTGG
Source organism: Trichopria drosophilae (assembly GCA_030407085.1). Classification (NCBI taxonomy): domain Eukaryota; kingdom Metazoa; phylum Arthropoda; class Insecta; order Hymenoptera; family Diapriidae; genus Trichopria; species Trichopria drosophilae. The sequence goes on along the minus strand of CM059583.1, from coordinate 105,100,592 downwards.
ATGGTATCATAGACTACTTTTTGAACTCTACGTTCCTCTTCATTGAATTGAAAATCGTATATATAATAACTAAAGGAATCTATCAAACATTTATCATTGTTTAGTGACTTGAATAATTTCTGTTAAGGCCTTTCCTTCAGAAAATGATTGTGTAAAAAACAAGAATTCGTTGAGGTCAGTAATACATTTGTTAATTTTGCGGTGAAATGATATTCATACGGAAAGGACAAAACCTACGGACATGAGGTGAATATGATAATGATTTCGCTTATTTTATATACCATACATTCATAATAAATAGCAATATGTAGCTAATCGTATATTTATTGGTAGTCAGACATTCAATGGAATATTCATTCCACGTGGTTTCCACTTCCGAGGGGGAAGTTAGTACTAAATTTAATTGAAGTAAGATAAGATGATATAGTCATACTTAGTTCCATCCTTATAACATAAGGTAAGTTTATCATGGGATTAAATTTAGAAACATTACTGTTAAAATGAGTTCAGATCAACATACCCAGAGCAAAAATGCACTAATAATTCTTATCTTATAAAATTCAAGGGCATTTGTAATGTTCTTGTTTATGTGTTTAAAAATATTCATTGAACAAAAATGGTTTTAAGGTATAATAATCAACACTTAATTAATGCAACTTACGTTTCGTATATTAAAAAAGTAGTTCAATATTTGTTTGACACAGAATAAGTAGGCTTTAATTAAAATTATTAAATACATATTGAAAAATAATCTGCATATTCATTAGAAAGGAAGGAACATATAATGTATACAAAAAGAACAGAAATATCTGTTGAATTATATTTACAAATAATTGCATTAAATGTGCCAACAAGTTTGTAATTTGACAGATATTTTTGCAGTGTCTTCTACATATATGTGCGATTCTCTAGGAACAGGGCACTTTTACGAAAGTAAATGCCCAAAACTATTACTGCATTAAAGTCGATTTCTGCATTTTTTCCATTAAGTGTAACTAGAAAAAGTCACTCTGAAAAAATATTCGGGCAAAAATATAGACCTTTTTCACATTTAATTTACATTAATTTGTAATTAATTTTTTGTGAGTTTGGAGTTCAGGAATCTGTATTGTATAGGCCCTTTAATTATTCTGTTAATTGGCGATTAATTTAATAACCCTTTTGCAATTTTAAGTTATACAATTTTATCATCGTCATCAAGATGGAATACATTTCAAGGCAGTCAGGCGGAAAGTTATCAGTATTTCAACTGCTAGCACTAAAAAAGGAAAGGGGGGAAAACATTAAAAAATATTTGTTTCGCGTGTTCGTTAAAATTAACAAAATGGCAGCTGCTTTTCCAAATAAATAAACTTAATTTTCTCAAAAATATCACCTTCTGCTTGGAAATGCATTCCATAAAAAGTACTGAAATGGGCTTGGTTTTGAGTAACAATTAAAACCAAACATTTTTATAACAATATAGTCCATGTCTTCTAAAATTCTTCTTCTGCCTTTTAGGATTATAGTTTTTACAATTTTTGAAATATTACCTCTGATCTCTCGTCGAATATCCCAAACTTTCAACTTTTTTCGATAGGATAAATGAAGTAAAAATTCGAAACTTTTAATTTCTGCATGGAGAAGCCCCAATCCCAATTTCAGAGCTTGGTGGTTTGGCGTGAAATCGTCCTCAAGGTCATTAAATTTATGCGTAGTCCGCAAACAAATTGGACACTTGCATGTCGCAGAATTCTTGACAATGGCATTGATACATTTCCCATCAAAAAGAGTTTCTTTAACGACGAACTTGACCTTCGCATGCCTACCGTTGACTTCAAATTCCACTGCCCGTAAAGAATCTATTTCTTTCTTCAATCTGTCATATTCTTTTCTGCTGGTATCATCGTCTTCTTTCTCAGTAGCGATTCGAAGAGGGCGGCAAAAAACGCACACTCTGGGGATGTGGATTAATCCATGCACAATTTCCGGACAAACTTTTAATTTCAATAACAGTCATACTTATTACCGTAAGTGAATAATGGGGCTTCATACTTGCACTGGAATCGAAAAATTTTTGCTGAGGATTTGTATGGCCAGAACTACTATCAAACCCGACAGTAACGGATAATTGCATGTTGCATAAGTTATCGTCACTCCAAGTTGTGGTAACAGCGTCACATAATCTTTCAGCGGTTTTCTGCAACATGCATTGAACAGGCACACGGATTTCACTTTCGGAGATAAAATAATTCATCGGCTCACACACTTTCATTTGTAATTGAAGGTACTTGTAGCAAGGATAAATTGTCACTTTTCTTGAACGTGCATTACTACGCGCTTACTAAGGCCTCGTACGATCTTTTCGAAAAATCATTCTCCAAGTAAAACGCCAGGGCAGATTCATTAGTGTGTCTTTGTGGGATGTTCGCCTGCACCTCAGAATTATGCTTTTCAATGTGACCGTCGTCACTATCATAATCCACATCAACATAGTCGTTTTCAATTTCAGCACTCCCACTTGGCTCTTCGTTGTTGGGAGGTGGTTGATTTTTCAATCTCCGCTGCAATATTTTAGCAGCCATCAATATCGCAGCATGTTCATTTTCATAAATGGTCAGAATTTCACGTGCTCGATTATAAATCGTTCGATTACATGCTCCTTCTAAAGTACGAAGCCGTTTCCTTCCCGTGTTTACTGAAGGCTTCGATCGTTTGGCAGGGCGACCATGCGGTTTATATCCTCCACTCGATCCTCGTCTCATATTATACTTATCTGAATATAATCAAATTTATTTTGTAATATGGACAAGATACCAAAATTAAGAGGACTTAAAGAGAGGAGACCGGGACAAGTGACGAATTTTCACTCATTGACTTTTCTCATTGTGTTGTATGCCAATCACCGACCAGTGTGACTGAATAGCCCTATCGGGCAGCAGAGACTTCACAGCAACAAAAAAATTAAACCCTTCACGAATTCCCAGCAGGGCACTTCGTTCCGGTTTCGCTCGTCTTGGTTCCTCGTTGTTTGCTCTGAAAGAGCGGATTGTAAAAGTGTCCTTAAAAGGACAGGTCAAGGAAAGAAGGAGATGAAAGGAGAAAGTTTCTTTATTTCTTCTAGTTGGCTCGAGTGTTGGTCGTCCTGTCCTTCCTTCCTGTCACAGCTGGTGTGAGAACGGGGAAGGTTGAAGGCAAATATGATAAACGTGTTCTCTAATTTTATTTATTTTATTTCGCCTGGTCCCTAGTCCGCTGGCCGTTCGAGAGAGCCGAGTGCTCGGAGACCCGAGTCGTCCGGATGTCGAAGTTCTAATCATCTGAATCACGAATGCGACCCGTTTATATACGTGTCAATCGTGCGGGCGCGCACCAATCAGCGCCGGCGCGTGGTGATTGGTCGGAGGGAATTTTGTTCGCGTACAATGAACCTTGCAACCGATGCGTTCTGACGGAGAGTTCGTATCGGCACTAGTTTAACAGCGCGTTAAGAGCGCGCACCAATCAGCGCCGGGCGCGCGGTGATTGGCCGAGGGAGGGCTTTGTGTAAAAAGTGTAGTTTTATTCGCAAACAAGGGCTTAGGAGTTTATAACAATTGTTATTATAAAAATATTTTAACAACAAAAATGCAACCATCTATACAACAAAGTTATTTTGATGTACATCCCGTGCGCATGCTTAGTGGTTTGTCTCTTAATTCAAGCGTGCATCCTGGACCTCCTTTGTGGCTATTTCCGATAAGCATAAATAAATCCCTTGCTTATCGCGACAATTACAAATTCCCTTGAATTTTATAAGATAATTAAAAAGAATTATTAGTGCAATTTTGCTCTGGGTATGTTGATCTGAATCCATTTTAACAGTAATGTTTCTAAATTTAATCTCATGATAAACTTACCTTATGTTATAAGGATGGAACTAAGTATGACTATATCATCTTATCTTACTTCAATTAAATTTAGTACTAAGGTCCACCTCGGCAGTGGAAACCACGTGGAATGAATATTCCATTGAATGTCCGACTACCAATAAATATACGATTAGCTACATATTGCTATTTATTATGAATGTATGGTATATAAAATAAGCGAAATGTGTGTTTTTATTTTCTTTGAACACTTAGAAAAATGTTTAGACTACTATTAACCTTCCAGTGTTTATTATTTCATAGAAACAAAACGAAGTTTTCAAGTTGTCCTAAAATGGTACGGGAAACATCCTATTTCATTTAACCCGTCTATTCATTGGGGTTTAACGAATTATTTTACAAAAGTATAGTGTGCAGATTTAACGCTAATAATTAAATAAAACCAAGTCGTTAATCATACGAATAAAAAATGTAACAAATGTATTACTGACCTCAACGAATTCTTGTTTTTTACACAATCATTTTCTGAAGGGAACTTGCCTTAACAGAAATTATTTAAGTCACTAAACAATGATAAATGTTTGATAGATTTCTTTAGTTATTATATACACCATTTTCAGGACAATTCAATGAAGAGGAACGTAGAGTTCAAAAAGTAGTCTATGATACGATCCACGTTCGAGTAGACCAAATAATTCAAGGCCATGGAACAACGAATACTGGGAATGTAGCACGTAGGTGTTTCGAAGATCCTGTGAAATTCGCAAGAGCGTTAGAAATAGACGAGGCATTGGTTGTTAATCTTGCCACCATTATCTTGGCATTTAAAAGCAAAAAATGCCTGAATTTATAAAAGGTCAAAAATTTATACCTGGAGACTTATCGACGATTTTTTCAGCTGTACCCGTGGGCGAGAATGAGCCCCACAGTACATAAGTTGTTAATACATTCCACAGATATAGCAAGTCGTTTTCCTTTACCAATGCCGTATTATTCAGAAGACGCAAACGAGAGTTGGCGTAAATTGTACAGGAAAAATGTAAAGATTCATGCACGTCAAAATAGTCGCGAAAATCGATTATTAGATACTTTTAATCGGGCTGTACTTCTAAGCGATCCGAAGTTATCCTTGTATTATGTTGCGGATCGTTCAAAGGGTCACAAAGAAAAGGACATCCCACTTGCTGTTGCAAATTTAGTTCTTGAAGATTAAATTTTTTTCCATATAACTATAAACATAGCGTGTAAATATTTGTATAATAAAATAATTTTGTAACCATACTTATAACCATATTGTTTTGATAGACGAAAAACTCGAGGTGTGGAGATTAAGCCGAGAAGCACCTTACATTTTACTCCGGGCTCCGATTTTTTAAGCCGCACTTAACTGCTAGCCATTATAGTAGGTTTGATAATTTAGAATAAAAGCATTTTATTAAAAAAGTTTTCAACAATATTTTGAATTTTTTATTATATGTATCATACCAATTGCAATTTATGCTTTAATAGGAAATTCTAAAAAAAATCCACTGAATCTTGTGTTAATACAAAATACCTTACTGCATAAAGCATAATTTCTATTTGATTAATGGATGGTTTATGTAATAGTTGAAAACTTTTTCATTATTTCTAATAAGAAAAGCTATGCTTCGGGTTTGTGTCTAAGCTCCAAAAAATAAAACAGCCTTAATCAACCATTGACCACAAAAACTCCCATGTAACAGGATCTTCTAATCAATCATTTGGTACTAACAGAGATTTTTAAAGTAAACATACTTTAAAACAATATTTGGAAGTTATTTGTTTTTGATTCAGTATTTAGTAACAGGCAATCAATCAGCAATAGATACTTATGTTCATTTTGATACATGCTGCAAAAAATTATAATTAGTATACGGTGAGCTTAGATTGAATTTGTCCCAAAAGTTCTTGCACCTCGCGGTTTTTTGTTGGCATGTTTTCAAATTTGTCTCGCGATTATTTTAAGCCGTAAATGAAAATAATCGATAGAGGGAAACTCGAAATATCTTGAATTTTCGCATTTTTTTCGAGGTTATCGTAAATATTTTCATAAAAATAACGTTCAGATCTAGTTTTTTTACATAAATATTTAGATTCTGACTCTAGAAAGATAATCCCGAAATGGTTTGATTACTTTTATATGTTAAGACTCAAAATATTTACAAAAATACGCAAAAAAACGTGGTTTTTATTTGTTTTCTGTAAATATAATTTGTCATAGGCATCCTGCGACAAAACACCTTCAGAATAAATTAAAGTATACAAAATTTTCTGTAAAACTAAAAAAAAATATTGCATTATCTCGTTTGGTTCCAAAGTTAGAGCCTCTAGAACATGCGTTTTAAAGAAAATATTCAGTACGATTTGTTTAAACTTTCACATAATGTTGATTATATTGTTCTACAAACGTCGATGGAAAAATCTGAGAAAACGAGTTCGAGTAGACGAATTTCCGCACAATTAAAAAAAAAAATCTTCCTATCTATTGTATTTCCAAAGTTAGAAAGGTTTGAAGTATACAGGTTTTACGTATGTTTATTCGACGTTCATCGCATACTGCAATTGTTAGAAGAATATACCTTTCTTGTTGCGGAAATCAACCGGAATCTGTTACTCGGGGGTTTTTGGTGTCGCTGATTATGGATCTAATGTTAGATTTTGAAAATTCAAAATGGCGAATTCAAAATGTCCGACCACAAATATAAAGAGTTACTTGATCGAAATGAAACTAAGTACTCGGGGTTTTTTGGGGTCGCTGATTACGATTCTTATGTTAGATTTTAAAAATTCAAAATGGCTGATTCAAATGGCCGAACAAAAATACAGAAAGTTACTTGATCGAAATGAAACTAAGTACTCGGGGGTTTTTGGGGTTGCAGATTACGATCCTGATATTAGAATTTGAAAGTTCAAAATGGCGGATTCAAAATGGCCGAACCAAAATACGAAAAGTTGCTTGGTCGAGATGAAATTCATTACTTGGAGGTTTTAAGGGTTGTGCATTCTTACAAAAACCATGCACATGAAAAACACTGTGTAACAGGTATACCTAAATCTAGGAAATTTCCTTTAAATTCTGCAATTATATTTTCAAAACATTTTATTTGAACGAAACTGAGTACTCGAAAAGTAAAACGCAAAATTGATTCTCAAATATTACTTTACTTAAGAAAATAATTTGCTTTGAAATAAAAAATATATATTTAATTAATTTTTAGAATCTTTTTCAATGTAAGTAGTTTTAATTTTATTTGTTTTATTTTATATGTTTTCTAAGGGAAAAATATCAACTATGTATAGTATAGATGAAAATTTTGTGTATACTTATTTATTTCTACTGATACGACATATCGCGTTGGCAGTGCGTTCGTTATTTTACAAAAGTTATATCCATGGTAACGTATGTTATATTTTTCTTCATGGTTATGTCGTGTGTCATCATATATCTATAGATGTCATTGAAAACCTCGATTTATTTATGTAACTATCTGTGTTAGTTAAAATGCCGAAAGCAGGGAATCATAAAGAAAATCGTCTAAAAATTTGTTTGTTATGTTTCGGAAAAACGAAAGTGATGAACCGTGTGGAAGGGAAGTCAAAAGATATTGTCGAGACAATATTTGAGTATGATGCTTCTGACGAAAGGTTGCCTCTTGTTTTGTGTAGTAGTTGTAAACGAGATGTATATAGAGCTAAAGGTGATTCAAACGTTAAAGTAACGTTACCAGATTTTTCTGAGCTCCAATCGCAACGAAATATAATGAACACTAGATTGAGTACCAAATCTTTGTGTAATTGTCACATTTGTCAACTTGTGCGAAATACAGTGCCCAGTCAATTGAGACGTTCTAAACCAAACGATGTTCCTTTGAAAGAAGTACAAAATATCGTGTAAGGTAAAAAATATAAAATTTTATAAAATATTTAATAATACTTAAAAATTCTGATATATTTAGTGACTTATAAACTACAAGATATTGCAAATGATTGAAAAAATAAGTTTTTACTTTTGCAATATTTTATTCTTCAAAATTACATTTCTTACAATTAGTCATTATACCTTGTGAATGGTGAATGGGGGACGATCTTTTGTTGCCATAAGAGCATGCTATGACATGACAGGCTAAAAGGAGTGTTCGTCCGTTTGCTGTTTGCAATGTTATTTAATTTATTTGAATTATTTTGGTTTTGTTGATTATACGATCACCTAATTTTTCATATTTGCATGAGTTCTGCATCAATTTATTAAAGTATTTAACTAATAACCTACGATATTTTTAATTTTTTGTTTATTTAATAATATTCTTTATCATTTCAAACGACTAGTAACTTTTAATATTTGTTATACTGTAATTTTATATTCTTATATATCCTTTTTAGAAAAGATCAAATCTCATGTTCAACTTCGTTGCAACAATTGTTTTTCTGTAATAGGAAAGGGCAAGTCTCACAAATGCAACTTGACATCACGTTTAGAAAATCTTCTAAAAAATATCGTTGAATATGGCCCGAAAACGACAGATCAAGTGGTTTCATCACTGTTAAAAAGAAAAGTTGGTGAAGAAAACGGACCTTTGTTACTTTCTCAGCCAAAAGGTGGCCGACCTCTTCAAATTTCTGTAGGTTCGAAAAGTATCCAATCTTCAAAAAAGTATGGGCTATTATCTGCGAATGATTTTTTGAAAATTCAGAACCGTTTCCATCTAAGCCAAAGAAAAACTATAGGCATTGCTCAAGCGTTTTGTGTAGCAACGAAAAATTTCAAAATTATTAAACCCGGGTTGAAAGGAAAACTGTCAACTAATAGCCATTGCATGGATAAATATTTTGATGCAACTAAATTTGACATCGTTGTTTCAAAAAACAACATCACCTCTACAACCAAAGAAACAGTTGCTTATTGTGCATACTTAGATGGACTAATAAGTTACGTTAAAGAAAAGCGTCACGTTTCTGAAGCTCATCTCAAGTTTGGCATTGATGGTGGTGGTGGATTTCTTAAAATTTGCTTATCTATTCAATCTACCACTACAGATACAAACCAACATAAGTAGTCAAAATTATGAAGACGGAATTCTTGCTAAACGATTTAAAGACTCTGGCGTAAATAAGTTGCTGCTACTTGGATAAGTCCAGGGATGTCAAGAAAAGTACGAGAATGTAGCTTAGTTGTGGTCTACAATAAAAATCAACAACTTCAACGGAACGATAGCTACAGATTTAAAATTAGCTAATATTTTAGTGGGCATAATGTCCCATAGTAGCGCTTTTCCGTGCACATGGTGCTATGCGACAAAATCTAATCTTCAAGAATGCGCTACTTACAGAACTATAGGAAATACCCTCGAAAATTATATAAGCTGGCATGATGCTGGAGCTGTGAAAAACCAAGCAAAAGATTTCAAAAACTGCATAAACCCGCCGATTCTCAACTCTAGCGAAGATCAAACCATTCTTGATTTAATTCCACCACCGGAATTGCATCTTATGTTAGGTGCGGTTAATACGCTTTTTTCGCATTTATTGAAAGAATACGAAGAAGATGCTCTTCAATGGATATGCTCATGTAATGTTCAACGAGATGTAACTAAGGGGGGCACATCTTTTAACGGCAATTCTTGTAAAACTTTGCTTAAAAAACTCGATATCTTGCGTTCTAGGTGCAATAATATCGGGTGTTTGAAATATGTTAACGTGCTCGAAACATTTAAAAAAGTTGTAGATGCATATTTCGGCAATAACCTCGATCCAGCCTTTGAAAGTATAATTGCAGAATTTAAAAGTACTTACCTAGATTTAGGTAAATCTGTTACACCGAAAATCCACGCAGTATTTTTTCACGTGCTTGATTTTTGTAAAGATGCACAGCGAGGTCTAGGGTTTTATAGCGAACAAGCTATGGAATCCGTTCATTCGGACTTCAAATCTGTATGGACAAAATATAAGGTGTCTCAACAACATTCAGACGATCCAGCAAGATTGAAACGAGCTATATGTGAATACAATAGTCTTCATTCTTTTTGAATTATAAATAAAGCTGTTAAATTGATAAAACCAAAGTTTTTCATTTATTTCATACCCCGGGCACTTAGTTCTACCTCAATCAACTAAAGTATATATATTAAACAGGAATTCCAGTTTTTCCATGTGCATGGTTTTTGTAAGAATGCACAACCCATAAAACGTCCAAGTAATTAATTTCATCTCGAGCAAGCAACTTTTTGAATGTTGGTTCGGCCATTTTAAATCCACCATTTTGAATTTTCATAATCTAATATCAGGATCGTAATCTGCGACCTCGAATGCATGACCAATATAGCATGGCTCCAGTGTGATTTTCTTCACTTTATCTTTGAAAATTTGGCAAAAAGAAAGCAAATTAAAATACCTTGGACTCACCCAATATCAAAATTTTACTCTTTCGGGGTTTTGATTTTCGGAACTTTGTTCCCCGGCCTTCATTTCGATCAAGTAACTTTTTGTATTTTGGTTCGGCCATTATGAATTTTTAAAATCTAACATAAGAATCGTAATCAGCGACCACAAAAAACCCCGAGTACTTAGTTTCATTTCGATCAAGTAACTCTTTATATTTGTGGTCGGACATTTTGAATTCGCCATTTTGAATTTTCAAAATCTAACATTAGATTCGTAATCAGCGACACCAAAACCCCCGAGTAACAGATTCCGGTTGATTTCCGCAACAATAAAGGTATATTCTTCTAGAATTGCAGTATGCGATGAACGTCGAATAAACATACGTAAAACCTGTATACTTCTGAAACTCTACAAATACCTGTGTCAACGAGTCGACTGAATTCAGCCTTCGCGGCTGCAAGTTTATGTTGTGGGGGTCGACGAGGGCGTTCGGCTACGGGTGGGCCGGTTGTAGCGATGTAATACTTGACATCGCATACTGCCGGTTTCGAAAATGATGGAATGCCTAGGATTTGTGGGTAATTGGAAAGAATACGTGAGAATCTACACGCATGATTCGCAATACTGACCGGTGAGGCCTTTGCCATGAAAGATATCATTTGAATGAATTTCTGTGACGGTCTACTGTATAGTCGAAGTTGTCTTAAGTCGACTAGCAAATCAAAATTACCCAGAAAGTCTGCGCCGATTATCGGTGATGGAACATCGGCCACGGTAAACTCCCAATTAAATGTACTGTCAAAACCTAGGTTAAGATTCATACATCGTGTCCCGTAAGTCGAAATTCGCGTATCGTTTGCAGCAAAAAGGCTGAACTCAGTCGGTTCGCGACGATCTAGCTTGTTCGCAGGGATAAGAGATAAATCCGAACCTGTATCCACCAAAAACCTGATGCCGGAATTTATGTCGCGTACGTGAAGACGTTTTTCGCAAGGTCCCCAACTCGACGTCTCCACACGAGTGGGCGAGGTCATTCCCCCGAGGAAGATTTGGACCAGGTGCAAGGCTTGGCACACGATCTTGTCTCGCTACCGAATTTATTATGAAAATAACAAAGTTTGTTCGGGCTCTTGTAACGAGACTTTGATCTATCGGGACGATTTTTTGATTTACTGCGGAACCGAGATCTACTTCTATGCTCATTGTTAAGATATTTCTTGAATATTTCTTCAAGTGCGGTAATCAAAGTTTTTGTTGAATCGTCAGAAATAGCGGCGCACGTGTTTGGCACGTTTGGTTCGGAACCATGAATGTTTGCGGAAGTACTGAAAACTTGAGAATTAGATACGTCTTGAATTCGATCAGCTATTTCCGCTAATTTATTTAAATCAGTAATTTCCGAAACTGCCAAAATCGCTGATTTTTTAGCAGGAAGCTGATCTAAAAAAATTCTTGACTGCAACTACCGTCATCGAGGGCGCGAAGGTGATGCAACGCGACAGAGGGTTTCCCGCTTGTGACGACATTTTCCTTAAGAAGGCGACGTATTTTGCTCTCCGCGGATAACGAGAAAGTTGATAAAATACGAGCTTTTACCTCGTCGAAAAGATGACTTTTGTCTGTTTTTAAAATAATGTCGCGGCAACATGCGACGCCTTCCATCTCTAAAGCGGAAATAGTATAGTCGCCCATCGTTGTCTGGTCTGTAATGCGTGCGGTTCTAAACGTTAACTCTAATTGAATGAACCAGAGTGCTGGATCATCGCGATAAAATGTCGGTATTTTAGGTACGCGATAAGAATCAACACGCATATTAATGCCATTTGCATTGCTATTTTCAGGATTTTGAACGCTGTTCGAAACGCTTACGTTCGCTGCGGAAAGTTCCCGAACTTGAGCTTCGAGCTCTGCGATACGCGTTTGGTCGGCCGACATTTTTATTTCAAAATTTGTAAAAGTTTTGAATAAATAAATAAATAAATATCATAAATATGAATCGGAAAATAAAAAGCACTCCCGAAAAAATACTGAAAATGCACGAAAAAGAGCGAGAATCGTGTCGAGTCGCGAACGAAATTGCACGTGATACAAAATGGCGTCGGTCGTCGGAAATGAGGCTTACATTAACTGAAATTCGCTGTTGAAGAATCTGGAAGAATCGATGTCATCCTCTTGTTGAGAGCTTCGTTGATGGCCTCAAAATATTAGCAACAATCAGGATGCATTGCTGATGGAAAACGTTTTTTTTTAAATGGCGTCTTGTTGCGGCATGGCATGTTGAGAAAAAAGATGGTTGTTCAAGGGGTCGCCATTGCCCATTTTCAGGTTCCTGCAGCTTTCCGTCGTCGAACAGCTTGGAAACTCCAAAATATGGTGATATCGTCCTCAAATGATGCTCAATATTTATTTAGTTCGATTAGATTTGGGCGATAATTCGGAATTCGAACTTGAATTGTCTGTCGCGGCGTGGTGAAAATGGCGGCACAACCTGGCGAATGATGCAAAAAAAAAAATTTGTGCGAAGAATTTATCGAAACGCGAAACCACCGTTTTCACTGACATGTTTCACTTTTTCTCGTCGAGTTTTGTTCGTTAGATTTGCGCGAATCACTCACGGCGTTTGTGGTTCTCGAAGGAACTGTGGCGTCGTTCGAAAGAAAAGAAAATGCCATCACGTGATTGTTGTTTTTCTGCGCGCTTGAATTATTCGACTTACTCGACGCGTAAAAGCTCAAATTGAGCTTTATGAGTAGGTTTCGCGAACGAAATATTAACGGCATGGTTGTACATAGCCCTGAAAAGGGCTGTTTAAATTTGCCGAAACGCTTGCAAAAATTTTCATTTTTCCGGAACGAAAACTTACTTCGACGCAATCACGTCGGGGTCAACAATATGTGGGGTCGCTGCCCACATTTCCCGGAAGGTAATTAGGTGAAAATAAGAGGTGCACGATTTAGAGCTTGAATCCGGTTTTAATTAATATACCGCCATGTGCGGACCGACGTCCGACTTACTTGACTTGCCCGACAGTCACAGAATATATCTGCGCATGAGAACGGAGTAGTGAGAACGGGGAGAAGGCCCACGTGAATTATAGTAAAGTAGGGGTACAACTAGTCCACAAACGCATAAAAACAACGACATCTATTATTCACAAATTGCAAATGTATACCGGGTGAATAATTCAAGACCGAACATAGGGGAACACATGCATTAGCTCTCAGCCAATCGCTATCGAGCTTGAGAGTATGCATTATCGCCACCGACCAATCACGGAAAGCGTATAACATCTATCAACTTTTTGACGTTTACGATTAAGAAAATGATTTATTAATAAAATGTATGCATTAAATATGAAAAATGCTAATAATTAAACTACTTTTTAATACGCATCAAATTACTTAATCGAAAAAGTCTTCCGCATAATCATGTAAACATGCCTTACATGCTAGGTTAGGTTAGGAAGACCGGTATGGTTTCGGACGTTTCGGAGTGTAGTTTGATGGATTTGATGTTATGACATATCAGCCTATTCGGAAAAACTTACTTCACAACTTCACTACAATCAGATAAGTTGCCAAGTGACAAATATTTATAATTTATTTAATATGTAATATGATAATACGATTCTTTGTGATTATGTTTGTCTCTTTTTCAGGGTTATTCAAGGATGCGTGGATTGGACTGCTTTTAACGAAGACGTTAAAGTTATGCATTTCAACTGGTTAAAACGGAACCGGAGGTATGTTCTGCAAATGATTAACCGCTTCATATTTAATTGCTCAATGTACGTATATGTATTTTTAATTTAGCGACTTAAACCAACAGTACGGAGACAGACCTGTCACATAAAAAATGAATTGTACAGAGGTCCATTTGCCACAACACGCGATGAATTGCGAGATAGAATAGCAGAAATTGCTACCTCGATATCACCCGAAGCATTACTAAAATCAGAACAGGAGTTCTATGACAGGCTCGGATACTGCACAGCTACTGCCGGGCTTCATTTTGAGCATCTTCTCAACTCCGAGTAATGGAAAAGAATATGGGAGATGCCAATTTTGTTGTTTTTATGTTTATTTTAATCAAATGTTTATCAATAGTTTTTTAATAAAGAGAGATTTTAATTAAATTAAAAATATTACCTATATGTTATTATTTGAGCAATCCTTATTACGACTAAAATATAAAGCCTTTCTCATTTGGCGTACAATAATATGTACTCGCATCTTTAGCATCAGTGATGACAGATTCTGGTTTTGCATCCGACAAATTTAATTATTTCGGTCCTGAACAGGTCTGTCTCCGTACTGTTGGTTTAAGTCGCTAAATTAAAAATACATATTACGTACATTGAGCAATTAAATATGAAGCGGTTAATCATTTGAAGAACATACCTCCGGTTCCGTTTTAACCAGTTGAAATGCATAACTTTAACGTCTTCGTTAAAAGCTGTCCAATTCACGCATCCTTGAATAACCCTGAAAAAGAGACAAACATAATCACAAAGAATCGTATTATCATATTAAATATTAAATAAATTATAAATATTTGTCACTTGGCAACTTATCTGATTGTAGTGAAGTTGTGAAGTAAGTTTTTCCGAATAGGCTGATATGTCATAACATCAAATCCATCAAACTACACTCCGAAACGTCCGAAACCATACCGGTCTTCCTAACCTAACCTAGCATGTAAGGCATGTTTACATGATTATGCGGAAGACTTTTTCGATTAAGTAATTTGATGCGTATTAAAAAGTAGTTTAATTATTAGCATTTTTCATATTTAATGCATACATTTTATTAATAAATCATTTTCTTAATCGTAAACGTCAAAAAGTTTATAGATGTTATACGCTTTCCGTGATTGGTCGGTGGCGATAATGCATACTCTCAAGCTCGATAGCGATTGGCTGAGAGCTAATGCATGTGTTCTCCTATGTTCGGTCTTGAATTATTCACCCGGTATGTCAATGCAGTAAGTGTAACATTCAATTATACGTGAAAAATGCGACGAAATATTTACGTAATACCCACGTGGTTACGTGATGTAACTTTCAGCCCCCTAAAATCGAATTTTACTCTCACTGCATTACAAAAATAAGTGTACCTTCACGGAAAAAATTGATGATTACAATTATTACTTCACATATAGTAAGAGTAGAAACGCTAGTTTAAAGACCTCATTCATAAATATATGTATTTTAAGGAGGATAACATATGAAATACATAAATAACAAACATGCACTTATTTTGACAACCTTGTTATGCTATATGCCTCAGATGTTTGCTATATACATTTTTTATAAATATGAGATATATTATTAATTGTAAATAAATATAATAAAATTGTCATTCCACGATAGCTGCAATTTTCTGTTCTTGTATATGTTCATTATTGTTCAATAATGTGCGAGTATCTCTAATATCTTACGATTTAACTACATCTGACTGCTTTTGTTATCGAACCATGCAACTATTTTTTTCCATGCTCTATAAAAATAAATAATGATTCACTACTGTATTTTATAACCATACAATATGTATATTGTATAATAATAAAATAAATTCTACCTTTACTGAGGATATGGTTACATAAACATTATGTACACTTTGAATGGTTGTAATATTTTGTCACCCTTACAGATTTCAAGATTTATCATTACTGACCAAGCAGTCATTTCAAAAAGAAAGACAGTTTATCCTATGAGAATTACCCAAAATTGTTTTCATGCATGTACTTATGAAACGATCGTTTCTACGCCTATTATGTAGATTATAATAGGCGATATAATTTTTGAAATATCGCGCGCTATACGGATAGCGCCACCTATATCCTCAAGCGGCCCTCTATAATCATTGATCCAGGAACGGCGCGCGCAGCGCTTCTTCGAGTGGGGCCTACGCCGAGTGGGGCTTGGACAATGAATAAAAGCCAGGCGCAACGGAGTAGTAGCAGCAGTCGTCCTCCTCCTGTAGACGACAAGCCCGGAGCTCTATTTGGGTATCGCCCTCGTGGAAGCTCGACCCTCCAGCCCGCATCCTAGGATAACTTGAGTATCGCTCTCGTTGACCATCCACCGCCGCTCATCCTGAGTATCGCTCTCGATGAGATCCTGCACCGGGACAACCTGAGTATCGCTCTCGTTGACCATCCACCGCCGCTTATCTTGAGTATCGCTCTCGATGAGATCCTGCACCGGGACAACCTGAGTATCGCTCTCGTTGACCATCCACGCCGCTCATCCTGAGTATCGCTCTCGATGAAATCCTGCATCACCGGGACAACCTGAGTATCGCTCTCGTTGACCATCCATCCACTGCTCGGCTTGGGTATCGCCCTTGTCAAGGTCACCTGTTCCTGCTGTCCTGAGTATCGCTCTTGACGGATACCTCCCCCGCATCTTGGGTATCGCTCTTATCGTGGCCACCTGTCCCTGCCGTCTTGAGTATCGCTCTCGATGAAATCCGGCACCGCCGGGACGACCTGAGTATCGCTCTCATTGACCATCCGTCCACCGCTCGACTTGGAGTATCGCTCTTGTCGTGGCCACCTGTTCCTGTCGTCTTGAGTAGCGCTCTTGACAGATTCATCATTCTTCTCAACTATAAACATCTATAAACCAGAGGTTCACTAATTGTTACTTTTACCATTATAATTTGCGTCCGGACCGTTCCTACCGTGCATACGGCTTTAGAAATAGGGACTCAATATGTAAGCGTAGGGCTTCTTGAATAATAACGGTCATTTTGTAATCTTAATTCTCTGTGTCACTTTACTTGTCTTCCTACCCTGGCAGTTGAAACTACAGCCCCGACGTACCCTGGTCTACCGATGCGAGCTGGGCACGGGGCGGCGGGGAAACTCCGTTACACTTATGAAACAATGCACTGGTGATATTTTTTTATTACAGATGTAATTGTTTTCACACCTGACGAAGACTGATACTGACATATGATTGAACATTTTACAAAACCATATCCTTACATTTCAATTGTACAAAATGTTTAGTCTGTTTCGTATAACAATGATTACCTGCTCAAGCACGAGAACAGCTTTCTGAAGTATTAAATATGAAATTCGATTCTACATCGATCAGTATACAATCATTTACTTCGGTAACACATATGGGTTCTGGAGTCGATGACCATTTACGTGCAGATAAATCTAACAAGGCAGTCGAGCATGCAGTCAATGAAGGTGTTATTTAATGGAAATGGTTTCCTGACATTCTGACGATTAATTAATCTAGGCGTGATCGATAATATTCTGTTTAATTTGCGACCGATATGTTGTTTTTTATTTTTTTATACATATACAATATACTTTATGCATAATATTTGCGTTGATGCTAAAGCAAACAGAAAATATAGTTATGATAAAACCATCATTGGAGTCATTCTTATGGAAACTGTCCTCCTAGCATTGAAAACACCTTAAATTAGAGAAGTGTTTCAATGGCGCTCAACGTATGGGGCAAATAGACAAATTGTTTATTTTGTAACCTAAAAAAATGCATGGATGACAGTTCCATAAGTTTAAAGAAAACGCGTTCAGGATTGGTATATTCTAGTGTAGAGAGGTACAACCTAAAAAATATCGCAAATGGTGTTGAATCGTAGTACTGACGAATCTCGTGACACGGAAAGTGCTCAACAGGGGGATCAAAATGCGGGCGTGTCCGAAATTCAAAGATTAGCAGCAATGGTTGTTGAAATGCAAAAGCATTTAGAATCCCTGCGAAATGGGGGATCGAGAAATGGGCAAAGGGAGGAAACAAACATTGCACCAGTTGATATAAGTTCAATTATTAATAACAGCCATATTGATATTTCGGTCCCAAAATTTAAGAATGAAAATGAAATGAATCCCATTAAATTTTTGGAAAATCTCGAAAAATACTTTCGTTTGAAAAATGTTTCTGAGGCTAGAAAAACGGTAGTCGTCGAAAGTGCATTGGAGGGAAAAGCGGGTACCTGGTTTAATGTAAAATGTAAAAATAATCAGTCATATGATGAATTTCGAAATTTGTTTCTTGAAGAATTCTATTCATTTCCAATTCGTGTTAATCTGAAAAGAAAATGGGAAATTGATCATTATCAGACAAATAAAGGAGATTTTCAATCTTATTATTATGCAAAGAAAGAGGAAGCAATTTTTTTTCTCCGAAAATGTCTGATTACGAAATTAATTATTTAATAGCTGAACAATTTCGCACGTGGGTGAAAGAATCGTTAGCTTCGGTCGATTTCAATAATTCGAATTTGTTTACATAAACATTAACGCGACTTGACGCGATCAGAATTGAAAAAGAAAAACAAAAAAAAAATTTAACAATAGTAATCGTTTGACGAATAACTCAGTTCGAATTATACATAGTCGAAGAAATAATGACAATGTAAACAATTCCAATTTGAATCAAAGACAATGGCAACAAAGGAATGAAAATAAAGTTCGTCAAATAAATACGGAACATATCTTGGCATTACCCGATATACGATATCCCCCACCACAAGTACGAGATGTAAATAGTGAACGGGGAAATTTAAACGGAAAATAGGCGCGTTGAAAAGGAGTCTACCAGCGTGACTGGCAAATTTTGATGATATAGGTATAGATATAGGTATAGATATAAATTATAATGATCAATCAAACGACAATAATTTTCAGGACTCATAGTGTCCCCATATATTGTTTCGAGTGGCCGAATGTGAAACGTGGACTTTACTCGATACAGGCAGCCAGGTTACGTGCATCTCCGAAAGTTTTTATGTTAAATTAAGCCAAATAGCAGAGGTGCGAGAACTGCCTGTTTCGAATTTAATTATTTCCACTGCAATCGGAAAAAAGGGCTCAGTAATAAGAAAGCAAGCGTTATTAGAATTTTATGTTGGAAAATTGAAACTTAGCTTTATTTTTTTAATTGTTCCTCATCTAACGACCGAAATAATTTTGGGCCACGATTTTAATGAAAAATTTCAATTAATTTTAAATTATTCGAACCGATCGGTGTCGATTTGTGGGATTGGACTGAGCAAGACAGAGATATTTTTTTAACGTAGTTCTCATGAAGACGTTCGTTGCTCCCAAATTGACGATGCTATATATGTATTTGTTGTAAGGAAGAAGGACATAGACGATCAGGTTTGAGTATTGTCTGAAATTAATTTAAACGTAAATGACAATTCAAACGTGGATGACAATGCCTACGTAATAAATGTGGATGATAATACCTACGTTGATTATCCAATTGCTAATGGTAATCAAAATGTTATGGATAAGTTATCTGCCAATAATGATAGAAATGTAATTGATAATGGGTATGTTCATGATAATGAAAATGCAACGTGCAATTTAAAGACTAATGATCATTATGCAATTGATGACTCAAATGTGGATGATAAGAATACCTACATCGATCATTCGGTTGCTGATTGTAATGAAGATGTTATTGATAATTCATATGCTAATAATAATAAAGATGTAACTGATAACAGATCTGTTGATAATAATAAAGATATACTTGATAATTTAAATGACAATCTTGCAATTGATGATTAAAATGTGGATGTTGGTACCTACATTGATCATTTGGTTGCTGAGAGTAATGAAGATGTAGTTGATAATGTATATGTTAATGATAATGAACGTGCCGATAATTTAAATGTTATAAATCGTTTAAATAGTAATGACGAGGGACGTGAAAGTGATAAGTTAGATGATGATAGGTATGCACTTGATAATTTGAATGTTGATGATCGTATTTCGACTGATGATGTGATTCTCTGCGATAGTGAACATGTAAGTGAGGTGTCAATTATTGAGGGGGATAACCATGTAGGACCAAATTTTTGTGCGAACCCTTATGGAAAGACTGGAAGAGACGCGAGAGGTCATAGAAAATTTAACTGCATGATGCAGGAGCTCGTTCAGAATAACGCCATTGATTCGCGAGGAAATAAAGTGCGGGTTATTGTAGATATTCACGAGAATAAAAATGATCGCGCAATCCCCGACCGTAATAATGATCGTGATATAAATGGAGCTATCCCAACTCAGGGAAGGGATGTGAACGACTGTGAAACAATTCTTGATCAGGATATTGCTCTTGACGAACATCATAGTGGACGGACGATTCAGGGTGAATCTAATAGTATCGTAACGAATTCAAGTAAAGATAATGGGGGTGATCAATTGGTATCTCAAACGGGAAATAACGAGCGAGTGTCGACTCAAGATAGCCCGGATCGGTCAAATACGAAGATTGATCGCGATTCCCAGGATGTTAAAGGAAATTTCGATGCTGTGGATTCGCCTGACGAGTCCCAGTATGTGGAGCAAGAGGGGGAAATATTAAACAGGGCAAGTGATCCCGAAGTGGTTTGTGCTTCATGTCGGCGCGAGTATTTCGCAGGAGCGGATGATGATGTTGATCGGTGGACTGACTTGGATAAAGCTTTTTTAAATTCAGTAAATAACATAAGTGTGTTAGACAAAACGCAAAGAGATGAAGTCCTTGCGGTGTTACATGAGTATCGAGAGTTATTTTCAAAAAAGATAGGATGTGCAAGGGGATACGAGCACGAAATAAAAGTAATTACTGATAGGCCGTTCGTAAAAAGGAATTACCCCGTTCCCTTTTCTTTGAGGGAATCCGTAACTAGGAAATTGAAGAGATGATAAAGATGGGGGTTATTGAGCGTGCGGTGACACCTTATGTTAACCCACTACGTAGCGTGAAAAAATCAGATGGAAGGATTCGACTTTGTCTTGACGCTAGACAGCTAAATGCAATTATTGAGGATGATCACGAGTCCCCCCCCCCCCTCTGATAAAGGAGTTGCTTCAACAATATAATTCTGCGCAACTTTTTTCAAAGATGGATCTTTCGTATGGGTATTGGCAGATATCACTTCACGCTCAATTCCGAAAATATACTGGGTTTATTTTCGACGAGAAGACCTATCAATTCCGACGCGTCCCCTTTGGGTTAAAAACCGCAGGGAGTGGGTTTATGCGCGCTTTGAGCTAATACCCTGCAAGGGAGCGGAGTAACTCATGGTCTCGCGATATATATTGATGACATGTTGGTAGGGGGATCCGAGTTTTCCGAACATCTGGAACAACTTCGAACGGTATTTAAGCAGCTTCTTGCTGGAAATTTTACATTGAAGTTCGAGAAGTGTGAATTTTTTAGGAAGTCGGTATCATTCCTAGGATTTGTTATATCTGATAATGGGGTGGTTCCGGACTCGGGCAAGATGAGCGATATTCAGAATTTCGAAGAACCCCGAAATGTGAAACAGCTGCAGAGCTTTCTAGGGACCTGTAACTATTATCGGGAGTTCAGTCCGTCGCTTAGCTATTTTGTACACCCACTAAGGAATTTGCTTAAGAAGGGAGTCAAATGGCAATGGACGGAGGAACGTCAGGAAGAATTCGAGAGCTTTCGCTGAGTTGAAGCAAAATTTGTTGAAATTAATCACGTTGAGTCACATTAGATCGGAGTTACCATTTTTTGTTCAGACCGATGGGAGTGATAGGGGAGTCGCAGGAATCTTGTACCAAAAGGGGGAAAATTGAGAACCTTTATTTATTTCGGTGGCTAGTCGCTGTCTTGCCAATGCAGAGACAAAGTATTCTACCACAGAGAAGGAACTGTTGGCAGTAATTTTTGCCGTCACTAAGTTCCGTTCTTATTTGATCGGCGCTCACTTCGAACTTATCACGGATCACAGGGGTTTAGAATTCTTGCAATCCACGATGTTCAGAAGTGCCCGCCTGACGAGATGGGCTTTATTGCTTCAGCAGTATTCATTTTCTGTGGGACATTGTAGGGGAGTGGATAATCGTACGGCTGATTTTTTAAGCCGAAACCCCGAGGGAAAATTTCGCGAGGAAATTCCTGTCACTTGTGAGGATGCAAATTATTCCTGGAAAAAATTTGCCTCACAACGAGTATCTATAGTTTTCTCGTCTTACCTTGTAATACCCTGTAATTGTTTTTAAACCTAAAATAAAACCATGCCTGAAAATCATAAAATGTCATCGGGAATTAAGGTGGAGTTCCTGAAAAATAAAAGTAAGAATTAAGAAAAAATCAGTATGGACAGAACAGTCTAGAAATGACAGTTACTTACCTTTTCCGAGGAACTTTGCCATTTCTTGGGATGAAGTGACAGTTGACATTTGAACATGTCCAGACAGGGTATAAATTCGGCCCGGATTTAGCCAAAAGGCACTTAAGTCTCAGTCTTCGAAGAGTTCAGGTGAGTCTCCGTACGAGTAAGGAATGTCCATTCCGAACTCTTCGACATTTTTTTTTAAAGTTCTAATTTTTTTTGGTTTTCATATACAAGGTATGTCAATACCTTTTGTATGAACCACTATTTTTGTTTCACTCGCGAACACAGTAAAACCCGGACGAAAACAACTCACTTACGGATATGTCCATAACCGCTAGTGAATTGTTTAACTCCCGGAGATGACCTTTTTCGTCGCTATGAACGGAGAAATGTCCATTTCCCGTATTTAGCACGAAAAGATCAGGGACACGAACCGACCGTAAAAAGATTCGAACAACACTGTATATATATATGTTGATAAAGTGCCACGGTACGACGTATGTCGAAAAGCGCGGGAAGACGTGAAAGAGAGTGTATACATAGTTCGAACGCAGAAGGAAAAATCCCTATGCGTGCGTCATAGAATCGAACTACGTATTGAGTATAGTTCGCGGAACATCCGTTCCGGTAATAGCGCCACAACATATATGTTACAAAGTGATTAGATTTGACGCGTTAATTGGCGTTGATGTACATATGCATGAACTGTGATACCGGTTGTAGAATGTCCATTCCCCGACCGTTGACAGAGACCTTGCTATAAGACGAGAAAACAAAATGGGAAAAACATAGAGGGTCGCGAGTAGGAGCGTGTAACGATACGCCAAGAATACACTGAAAAATCCCGGGATAGTAAGAATAGATTCCAGACGTTAGTACCCGGCTAATTTTTCAGTATAGAGTAAACAGTGAATAAGAGGAACGGAGGAATTGTCCAATTCCGAAGTTCCATAGTTAAAGTTCGAAGTATAGGCGACCCAAGAGTATTATTTCCCCCTGAAACAGGTACGACGGAATCCGGAATGCGGAATGTCCATTCTTATTTCGGATACGAAGTAAAGATAGAAAAATAGAAAAGTGGCCATCGATAGCATAAAGTCCCTAGGCAATAGTTTTTTTGAGTTTACGGAAGTTACTAGGAGAGCTTTAATACACGGATAAGTGTCGTATAACCCCGAACACATCAGTATTAGCTTTTTTAGCGTTCATAGGTGTCCGATGTCGGTTATCCACTAGTTTATCGTGAAAGTTTTCCCTAGGACAAGAACGAATGGTGACGTAGATAACTCAGTAATGCTAGTTCGTTAATAGTTATCCAAAGTCGAGTCACTCAGGAGTAATTCTTGTCATAACTAGTTTTGAAGCCGCCAGATGGCAGGCCTATATAATCAATGAGAGGCTTCATCGTGGGTGACGATCTGATTCAAAGATTCCCATAGAGGTCGCACAGGTGGACGTGGTTACGGGTGACAATAAAGTGGAGATTCCCTATACGTTCCACATAGGAGATTAGATTGGCAGAGCAACGGCGGAAACAGAACTTTTATCTGTAACTATTCAAATATAGGAAGAAACAACGTTTTTTTTGCAGACATAACGCGCATCGTGTTTTAGATGGCTAGAAGATTATTGTTATAAGCTACTAATTTTAAGAATATTTTGAATAAAAATAGGTAGAGCATCAGACTGGGTTTTCCATCACACTCTCGTTCCCTACAGACTGAGTTTGTATTCGTGTAAATCCCAAAACTCCAGGAAAGTTCCTTACACACTCTTACGGTCGCGCTGACACGGCTCCACTCGCTCAAAGAGAGCGACGAAGTCTTTAATTAAGAATCGGTCCTAAAAATAATGTCAATTGCCATCGATGAAGATCAGGGGTTTAATTGATGTTTTAAGAATTTGGCCGAGATGCAATTAAAGGACCCCGAATCGGCCAGAATAATTGTAAATGTCCTCTCTAAAGGACCATCTCCATTCTATACGGTTGTAGATAACGTCTTATTTCATAAAGATAAGCTTAACGATGTATGGCAAATAGTGGTTCCTAGGAAAATTCGGATTTCGCTGATCCTGCGCACGCACGAAAAGTTGGGTCACCCGGGTGTGTACAAAACTGTAACTTACCTGAAGCGATATTATTATTGGAGGGGTTTAAAAAAGAATGTTAAATCGGTCGTTGCATCATGTGACCTCTGTCAACGGATCAAACATCCTAATGTGTCTAAGGAGGGCAAATATCATTTGGTTGAATCAGAGGGACCGTCAGACTTAGTGACTTTGGACTATTATGGTCCGCTTCCGAAGGGCAGGTTTGGGATTCAATATATCTTGATAATCTTGGATGTATTTTCAAAATATGTAAAGTTGTATCCGCTCCGTCTCGCGACTACAAAAAATACGCTATCCAAGATGCTAAATGATTATATTCCGTTCTGTGGTAAGCCAAAGAGAGTTTTGAGTGACCATGGTAGCCAGTTTACGTCGCCCATTTGGGAGAATACCTTGACGAAAGAAGGAATGCAGGTGTTGTTTAGCACAATACGTCATCCTCAATCCAATCCCACGGAACGCGTTATGCGGGAGCTCGGTCGGATGTTTCGGACGTGGTGTGCTGATAAGCCTACTAAATGGGTAAATTGCGTTCCCCACATCGAAAATTTATTTAATATTCTAACTCATTATTCAACGGGGTATGCACCCCAAGAGCTTCATTTGAATAAACCGGTGCGAGATGAGGTCCAGAAATTGATCAGGTTCCCGGAAAGTGAAGATCAGAGCAGGGAATACATGTTGACTGCCGCACGAGAAAATATTGATAAGGGTTTTAAGCGGCGTAGTAAGCAGCAAAAGAGTATTTCTGCTGTTCCGCTAAAAATTGGTGAATTAGTGTTGCTAAGGGTCCCGCATCTCTCCAGTGCACTTGATAAGTTAACAAAAAAGTTTTTCTATTTATATGAAGGTCCGTACCGAATTGTCGACGTAAAGGGGCCTAATGTGTTTGTTTTATCATATTTGGACGAACCAGTACATATTCTGGGAACGTATAATCGGGCAAATTTGCGGAAGTATGTTTCGAGAGAGGGGGAAAGCCTAATGTTGGGGGGTCCTTGAGTTTCGGACACGCCGTCCCCGGTCTCTTTCTCTCCGTTTTTGTAAAAGACATAGCGAACAGTTCGAAGCGAGTGGGAGTGCGCCGAATGTTTTGTTTTTACGGGAGTTGTACTCACCGTCCAAACAAAAGGGGGATTGATGTAACATGCGCTTAGTGAGAGAGAAAGAGAGAGAGAATAATCATGAAGTGTAACTTATTATGGTCGCGCCGCCTTTTACCGAAGCGTCGCTAGGGTATCAGCAATGGTCTTGAGGAACACGCGAATCGTCTCTCTCGAATCAGTGTGATTGCAGCTCCCGTCGAAGGCAGTTGCCTTATTGAATTTGTCGGGTGTAGAATCCGGCCCCTCATGGAAGGCAATTCGTCAACCAGCCTTACGAACGAGGACCATCGTGGTTTATTTTAATGGTAAGTTATTGAGAAAGGCGTAATTTGGAAGGCTGCAGTTCTGGTCTCGAGGGAGTTTGCGGGTGGATCATCGCAGTACATTGCACGTGCCGAGGAGAGCCTGGGGCAAGGCTTCAGTATACGCCATATTCCTCCTCGGCGTATTTAGTGGTGAGTTCCTGATCTTTTCCGCGAGCATGTGTCGTGCATCAGTGAAAATTCCACTTCCTCACGAAATTCTTGTCCTTGGCGTGTTTTGAGTGCTGTTCCTGGCCAAAAGCGTTCCCAGTCGCCATCTTGTGCACGAGATTTTTCAAGGACGCGGACGCTGAATGCCACGTGGATGTTGGCAATTCTGTGGCATCCCTCAACCTCAAACTTCATCCCGGAAGAGCGTTCACCTCCGGAGGACCCGATAAGTGTTTAAATTGTGTACTTTATGAGTCAGTTTTCCCGTCATTTTGTTTTTGATAATACCTTAAATTTGCTATAACGCGATTCTCTTTCTCTTTCGTCATGCGTCGATCTAGGCGTGATCGTTAATATTCTGTTTAATTTGCGACCGATATGTTGTTTTTTATTTTTTTATACATATACAATATACTTTGTGCATAATATTTGCGTTGATGCTAAAGAAAACAGAAAATATAGTTATGATAAAACCATCATTGGAGTCATTCTTATGGAAACTGTCCTCCTAGCATTGAAAACACCTTAAATTTGAGAAGTGTTTCATAATAAACATGTAGATTTTGATTCACCCGTTCATACAGAATCTCTGCGGAACGCTTTGAAGAACTGGCCGAATTGACAGTGGCTGTCTTCAAAGACCAGGAAAAAGGGTGTTATTACATCCCTGCCAGTGAAGGAAGAAGTGCCAGCGGTGCCTTCATATCGTACTATAAACAGCAAAGGGAGAGTGATATAGCCAGTGGACGTTTGACACTAAACCAAAAAACGTAAAAGAGATTCGAATGGTGCACACATTAAACATTTCAACAGAAAGATAACGTACCATTGAAAATATGTATAACAAAATTTACTCTTTCTTTCAGAATTAGACAAATCTTTTGATTTTGAAGCCCTTGATATTAGTGAAACAGCAATAAGCGAGGAGTTTTTGGAGAAGTGGGGGAATATTTCAGACCAGCGATTTAAGCTCTACGAAACAAATAATATAATAACCATTTTCAAAACTTTTCCAAATCTAGCCGTGGGACCAAGTTTGGTATGAGATTTACTAGTATTTTTCCTCTTTTCTGAATATGCTTAATAAACCATGCATTTGTAGGTACAAGCCGACTTTCAGAAACTATTGCCTTCAAAAAGTACGGCTTTTGAAGAAAATTGCCCCACTGTAGCCAAAAAGATTTTAAAAATCGCAAAAGCCCAGCGCAAAGATTGTGAGGTATCGAGGATTTTGCAGGATAACGATCCGTTGGCTGACGAAGGTTTGTTTCAAGCACAAAATTATGTGCTGAACGTTCAGATAATTTACCATATTGTACATTTTTTAAAATATTTTTAGTACACGAGCAAACAGTAGCCCTACGTTTACTGCCTTTCCTATTCAAACGAACGAGGAAACCATCAGGGAAGTCGCAGCCGAGGTGGAATCCTGACAGACAGGAAATTAGCAAATCATTTCTGTACCACATAAAGGTAAAACAATTTCAAATAATCTTTTCATTTTCTACATTTCGAAATTCTTCGTCCTTTTCTGAATATAGAACGGCTTTAATATATCGGGTTAACCCTCCTTCGGTTTAATTAAATTGCAGAAATCGGTATGAAAATGGTTCATTTTATCCAGCGTGGAAAATTTGAAATTTCATCGTGGATTAATAGTTTTTTAGGTCACCGATTACGTATCCAAGGTCAGTTTTCAGAAATTCAAATTGGCGGATCCAATATGGCGGATATTTTTGAATATTATTTTAAAATTCATTTACAGTTTATCTAGCCCGATAAATCTCGGGTCAAACCGCAGGGGGGTTGTTAACCCATTAACGTCTGAAATGACATTTTTTTGTTTTAATTTCAATTAAATATTTCGTTTGAATTGTAAGAAAACATTTTTCTGCACAAACTCGAAATGTCGACACCAACGAAAATTTCTTTGAAAAATTTCTTCACGTTTTAATGTTAAAACTATGAGGTTTTTTAAAAATGTGCTAAGAATTAACAGTTTTTATAATTCATCAAGAAATATATTGGAATTATTTCAGATTTTTTTGATGACATTTTTGAAAATTTTGTATATAAATTTTTTTCAAAATTTTAAATTATTTACAAAATAATCTTTAAAAAAAATCAGTGTAATCTCGGATGAATTCTAAGTTTTTTTTTGTTGTTTGCAATTTTTTGTAAAAGTTCATAGTTTTCGAGGAATTGAATTTCAAATATTATAGTTTACGATTTTTCCTCCCGAAAACTATCAACTTTGACAAAAAATTGCAAAGAACAACAAATGCTTAGAATGAAACCGCATGGTTTTTATATTATAGGAAGAAGAAATTTTTCAAAGAAATTTTTCAAAGAAATTTTCATTAATGATGCCATTTTAAGTTCGTGCAAGGATGTGAGGTATGAAAGAAAATTTTTTTCTTAAAATTCAAATATTCGGTCCACGTTTATCTAGCCCGATAAAATTCAAAAAATTAGAATTGTTTTTAAACCGACTAATACCAACATAGGAGGTATTAAACCTTATAAAGATAAATTAGATTTTTTACATTTGAAAAATGTTGTTTATCAAATTGAATGCAAAGATTGTAATGGTGTCTATATTGGAGAAACGGGTAGATTACTCAAAAATAGAATTAATGAACACATAAAAAACATCTATGCGGATGAGGATAAATACACAGGATTGACAATTCATAGAATTGAAAATAATCATACTTTTGATTTTAAAAATGTTAAAATACTAGCAACAGAAATAAATAAATATAAACGAAAACATATGGAAAATTATTTTATAAAACAAAATTTAAATTCAGTAAACATTCGGTTTGAAACATCTAATTTACCAGAAACTTATTTACCGATACTACAGTTTGAACGTAGATAATAATACATCATACTTACATACATACATTCTCATTTGGCTCATACGTTATGTGTTTGAATTCTGTAATACGAAAACTTTTCATTCTCCTTTATAACATCTATAGAACGTAAGCTTTATTTTCAAGTTAAGTGACTGTTAATTAAAATATTTTTGTTTTATTTGATTTTTATTTTACTATTTTTTATTATTACATCTTACTGAATACATTAAGTATTTATTTTTCATTTTTTAATAATTTTAGTGATGTGAAACCTGTTAATCTCATACAACATCCAATAGAGATTATTCTCCATCTTTTAGGTTTTCCACACTTTTTTAATAAGGTAAGATGTTAATAAATTTATTTTTATGTTTATTATATTGTTGTTAAAGGATAAGAAAGTTTTTGTAATTTTCATATTACGACAGGGAAAATATTTTTATATTTTATATATTATTTTTTATTTTTATGTTCTTTATATTGTATTATTTTATTGTAACGACTTTTTGTATATTTTTTGTTTAAAGTTGGACTAATAAAATTTTTCTGAAGAGGACCACAATGTTTGGTTTGAAACATTAAATATGTATTTTATTACCACCGTGTCATATTCAGATTCATAAGAAATCTTTGAAGACGCTTTCACTTAAGAAATTTATCAGAAAAGAAGATATTTTGATATTCGGTCCACGTTTGTTCGTAATTTGAATATAATCCCAGCACTGTAACAGCTCAAACAAAATTGATAAGAATAAATATTTCCAAATTTTTTGACCATTTTTTTTTCAAATTTGGGGCCATATTGGAATTCCTGACCGCTAAAACTCAATTTTGACCACGGAATCTTGAAGGGCGACCTCGAAAATAGTAGGATATGTACCTTGAAATTGAAACCAAAAAATCTCATTTCAGGCGATGGGTTACTGCACTCCCCTGTTTTTTAATTTTTTTTTTTTAAGAAAGACAACAATTTTAAAATCCGTAGCCCACTTATTGCCGTGACTATTTACAGGAAACTGAAGACTGGGAAACCCTCGTGCAAGAGGCGAAGGAGAAAATAGGTATCGTCTACACTTCAAAGAAGCTGACGATTCCATTACACGTCATCATTATTGGGCCTTCATTGAGGAACATCGAGAAAACAATAATTGCACTGAGTGATGGTTGCGAATATGAAACATCGTCACTATCGTCAGGGATCAGATTGGGTATGCAGTGCATGACCGTGTTCAAGAAGGAATACCCTATACCGTGCAACCACCTGTGGCAATTCCAGGGAAAGGCGGTGTTTAATTTTGATGTACCGATTCATTTGAATAATGTCAATGCTATGATTGAAAAAGTGAAAAACTCCGTCATATAAGTAATAGTGAGCCCTGATAACACTGATATAGTTAAGCAATATATAAGGAAATTATTATATAAAAATGAATATTTCTGATCAATATAAAAACATATCTGCGAATACACTAGATAAAGGAGTATTAGAATTTACTCTTTTATTGTATAATAATCCGCTATTAACACGTAAATCCGTCAATGATGTAATTAACATGGGAGATAATTTCATATCAGGTCTTTTTATCGAAAACGCATCGAAGAAGAGTTGAACCCAATCACCGATGCCAAATCGTATGCTAAAGCTCGCTTTATTTTGGACGACAATAAAAATATCTTTCATAAATATTTAACCGAAAAGTCGAGATTTAATGTTTATAGGCAAGATAATATATTTGTAGACCCCGAAAATTTTGAAATAGGAGAAGAACCATGTTATGACCAAACAGATGAGCAAAATATGTCAGTTATTATGAAAGCGATTAACGCTGTACACGTGTCTCTTCCGGCTACTTCGAAAACGTTTTTGGGAATACCGGGAGTATTTGATCAAATTACAAATTACTTGAATGAATTGGAACATGAAAAAGTGTTAATATCAAATTTCGTATAGGGTGATCTATGGCTGCACAAATATAAAATAAAACATCAAAATAAAATGTTTTCCCATTATTTTTATACTTCGATGAATTCGAAGTGAGGAATCCCCTATGAAGTCACGCCGGTGAACAGAAATTAGGAGGTGTGTACGTGTCCTTGGCCTGTCTCCCGCCGCATATAATCGCTAAAACGGAGAACATTTTTGTTTCCACCATTTGTCATGCCAAATATTTAAAGAAATTCGGAAACGAAAAAGTTTTTATAAAATCCATCACAGATTTAAACAGTCTATGTGATGACGGCATAACTATACGTAATCATGGTGAAGACATACTGGTTTATTTCGAATGTGTATTGGTTTTGGGGGACAATTTAGGCCTTAACTGCACATGTGGATTCGCGGATAGTTTTTCAGGGAACCATTACTGTAGAATTTGTTCTGCGAATATATTTCAATGCCAAGGAATGGTAATAGAAAACCGATGTCTTGTCAGAACAACTGAGTCTTACGATAACGATCTGTTAAAGAAAGATTTTTCCACCACAGGAATCAAAGAATCGTGCGTTTTTAATAAAATTAAGAATTTCCATATCGCTGAAAATATATCAGTGGATGTAATGCACGATGTCTTTGAAGGAATTACTGTTTATTCCATTGGGCAAGTACTCCAAACTTTGGTAAACAGTAAAGTTGTCACATTGGACATTGTAAATCACAGAATTGAGGCGTTTCCTTATAACAATATGGAAAAGAAAAACAAACCAATGCCCTTGTATTTTAGCCAAACTAAAGGCAAACAAGTGGTAAAGATAAAGCAATCAGCAGCAGAAATGCTTTGTTTGATCCGTTATTGAGGGCTAATGATTGGTGATTTAATTCCTAGCGATAATCAACCCTGGAAATTATATCGCTGTATCCGAAAAATCATTGGCACGATAACATCACCAAAACTTCACAGAGGTGAAATGATGAACTTGGAGGACCTTATCAAAAAACACAACACACTATACATCACACTTTTTGGCAAATTAAAATCTAAAATGCATTTTTTACGCATTACGTCAGAGTGATGTTGCTGAATGGTCCAGTAATTCACTTCTCTTCGATGATGTTCGAGCGGAAGAACAAAGATTTAAAGCAAGTAGCTGTAGCAACACTTAACAATATAAATTTGCCATATACGATCGCTGTACGCCTCCATGACATCAAACTTGGAGCAACGAAGAACGAAGATGTAGAAGGCAAATTTACAAATTTTTTCCCAACTGCACGAACATCAATTCAGACATTAAACAGCATTGAAATTCTTGGTCATATATTTTCTGAAGGAACGATTTTAGTCACTAGGACAACGGATGATGGCCCAGAGTTCGGATTTCTTAAAGAAATTATTAATTGCGGTGAAACGTCCTTCTTAATTCACGAATTTGATACGTTATACTTCAACGACTACTATTATGCATACAGTGTACAGTCCACAAATAATAAAGTAGATATTTTAATGAATAAAAAGTTAGTCCTGAGATTGCCACCATGCATAAAAATTGTTAAAAATGGAGAGGAATTAATAGCAATTCGATATAACATTTAGTCTGGTATTTAATGTTACTCTAATAAAGACAGTATGTAAATAAATCTAAAAAAAGCGAAAACTAAAGTGATCTCCCGATATTTTCATTCTCCAACCTTCTGGCCTGATATAAAGTGTTCAATTTTAAATTACAAACTGCTAATTCCATTTACAGTAAGTTAATTAGAAGTTCAAATAAAAAACATTTTTAGGTGTTGCAGATATCATCGATGAATATTTGATGTTTATTTTTATGACTTTGTATTTAATTCTACTTCCAACAATGACATTTTCATCGTATGAATAGTTCAGATCTGAAAAGTAGCTGCTATTTTGGAAAACAAAGTATAGAATTATTATAGAATATAATTTTAAAAACTCCTGTGTAACATTCAAACACTTCAATTATTCAAAAATACAATAAAATTAATGGACTCTAATCATAAGAAAAATTAAGATGAAGTGTATAATAAAATAATTATTTGCATATATTATACCTACATTAGTCTCGCTGTATTGGCGCGATGCAGTTTCGTACTATCAATAGAAGATTTTAAGTCCAAAACCTACTCATGATAATAGTTTTTCCATAAATGTAAGAAATTTAACGTTTAAAACCTTCTTTCGATAAGAGTTTTACCTTCGGTATAAGATTTCAGATCTAATGTGTTGCTTCGATGAGAGTGTAGCCATCTATAAAACCATTTAGGTCCAAAACTTCCTCTCGATAAAATAAGATTTCAGATTCACCATAAGTAAAACATTTTTTATCTAAAACCCTCTTTCGATAGTATAACATTTTAGTTTCACCATAAGTAAAACATAATTCTAAAACCTTCTCTGGATAACATAACATTTTACGTCTAAAACCTTCTTTCGAAAATTGTTTTTACATCAATATAATTTTTTAGATATAAAGTCTTGTTTCGATGAGAGTTTGATCATCGATAAAACCTTATAGGTCTAAAACCAGCTCTCGATAATATAAGATTTTAGTTTCACCATAAATGAAACATTGTAGCTCTAAAACTAAAAAAAACAGCATTTTGCAAAATTAATTATGTCATTATTTTCAAATAATTAGTATTATTAATTAATGTTATTCGATAACTTTTTGGACACATATATATATTGTATATATACAGGGTCATCGACAAGTATCGGACCCCCCTAATATCTTCAGTTAGAATGCACTTAGGAGAAAATGTCCAATAGCAAAGTTGTATGGTTTCAAGCGGGGAGTAAGATGATGACCTTGACATTGACCTTGACCATGTCCTTCAAGGTCATTTCAAGGTCAATCTTATTTTTTTAAATAGAACCCCCTAAATTTTATTGCATATTCTTATAGCTTATCTCGAGAGCTTTCCAAAACACTATAATAAAATATTTTTTTATTAAGTACTTTTTGAGTTATAAAGGTTTGAAGTTAACAATTTTTTGACACAAAATGTAGAATATCTTGTAAAATATTATTTAGTTTTCAGTAATCATAACCTTAATACTTTTGTGCGCGGAATAATGAGACCAATTAATTGGTTTAAAGAAAATACATTAATCGGATCCCCCTAATATTTTCAGTAAGAATGCATTTTGGAAAAATGCTTTCTTGGATTTAGGATTTATAACTCAAAAAGTACTTAATAAAAAAATATCTTATTATAGTGTTTTGGAAATCTCTCGAGATAAGCTATAAGAATATGCAATAAAATGTAGGGGGTTCTATTTAAAAAAATAAGATTGACCTTGAAATGACCTTGAAGGACATGGTCAAGGTCAAAGTCAAGGTCATCATCTTACTCCCCGCTTGAAACCATACAACTTTATATACAGGGTCATCGAAAAGTATCGGACCCCCCTAATATCTTCAGTTAGAATGCACTTAGGAGAAAATGTCCAATAGCAAAGTTGTATGGTTTCAAGCGGGGAGTAAGATGATGACCTTGACTTTGACCTTGACCATGTCCTTAAAGGTCATTTCAAGGTCAATCTTATTTTTTTAAATAGAACCCCCTACATTTTATTGCATATTCTTATAGCTTATCTCGAGAGCTTTCCAAAACACTATAATAAAATATTTTTTATTAAGTACTTTTTGAGTTATAAAGTTTTGAAGTTAACAATTTGTTAAGTGGTGTGCGAGTCTGAACTGAAAATATTAGGGGGATCCGATTAATGTATTTTCTTTAAACCAATTAATTGGTCTCATTATTCCGCGCACAAAAGTATTAAGGTTATGATTACTGAAAACTAAATAATATTTTACAAGATATTCTACATTTTGTGTCAAAAAATTGTTAACTTCAAACCTTTATAACTCAAAAAGAACGGAATAAAAAAATATTTTATTATAGTGTTTTGGAAAGCTCTCGAGATAAGCTATAAGAATATGCAATAAAATGTAGGGGATTCTATTTAAAAAAATAAGATTGACCTTGAAATGACCTTGAAGGACATGGTCAAGGTCAAAGTCAAGGTCATCATCTTACTCCCCGCTTGAAACCATACAACTTTGCTATTGGACATTTTCTCCTAAGTGCATTCTAACTGAAGATATTAGGGGGGTCCGATACTTGTCGATGACCCTGTATATATACAATATATATATGTGTCCAAAAAGTTATCGAATAACATTAATTAATAATACTAATTATTTGAAAATAATGACATAATTAATTTTGCAAAATGCTGTTTTTTTTAGTTTTAGAGCTACAATGTTTCATTTATGGTGAAACTAAAATCTTATATTATCGAGAGCTGGTTTTAGACCTATAAGGTTTTATCGATGATCAAACTCTCATCGAAACAAGACTTTATATCTAAAAAATTATATTGATGTAAAAACAATTTTCGAAAGAAGGTTTTAGACGTAAAATGTTATGTTATCCAGAGAAGGTTTTAGAATTATGTTTTACTTATGGTGAAACTAAAATGTTATACTATCGAAAGAGGGTTTTAGATAAAAAATGTTTTACTTACGGTGAATCTGAAATCTTATTTTATCGAGAGGAAGTTTTGGACCTAAATGGTTTTATAGATGGCTACACTCTCATCGAAGCAACACATTAGATCTGAAATCTTATACCGAAGGTAAAACTCTTATCGAAAGAAGGTTTTAAACGTTAAATTTCTTACATTTATGGAAAAACTATTATCATGAGTAGGTTTTGGACTTAAAATCTTCTATTGATAGTACGAAACTGCATCGCGCCAATACAGCGAGACTAATGTAGGTATAATATATGCAAATAATTATTTTATTATACACTTCATCTTAATTTTTCTTATGATTAGAGTCCATTAATTTTATTGTATTTTTGAATAATTGAAGTGTTTGAATGTTACACAGGAGTTTTTAAAATTATATTCTATAATAATTCTATACTTTGTTTTCCAAAATAGCAGCTACTTTTCAGATCTGAACTATTCATACGATGAAAATGTCATTGTTGGAAGTAGAATTAAATACAAAGTCATAAAAATAAACATCAAATATTCATCGATGATATCTGCAACACCTAAAAATGTTTTTTATTTGAACTTCTAATTAACTTACTGTAAATGGAATTAGCAGTTTGTAATTTAAAATTGAACACTTTATATCAGGCCAGAAGGTTGGAGAATGAAAATATCGGGAGATCACTTTAGTTTTCGCTTTTTTTAGATTTATTTACATACTGTCTTTATTAGAGTAACATTAAATACCAGACTAAATGTTATATCGAATTGCTATTAATTCCTCTCCATTTTTAACAATTTTTATGCATGGTGGCAATCTCAGGACTAACTTTTTATTCATTAAAATATCTACTTTATTATTTGTGGACTGTACACTGTATGCATAATAGTAGTCGTTGAAGTATAACGTATCAAATTCGTGAATTAAGAAGGACGTTTCACCGCAATTAATAATTTCTTTAAGAAATCCGAACTCTGGGCCATCATCCGTTGTCCTAGTGACTAAAATCGTTCCTTCAGAAAATATATGACCAAGAATTTCAATGCTGTTTAATGTCTGAATTGATGTTCGTGCAGTTGGGAAAAAATTTGTAAATTTGCCTTCTACATCTTCGTTCTTCGTTGCTCCAAGTTTGATGTCATGGAGGCGTACAGCGATCGTATATGGCAAATTTATATTGTTAAGTGTTGCTACAGCTACTTGCTTTAAATCTTTGTTCTTCCGCTCGAACATCATCGAAGAGAAGTGAATTACTGGACCATTCAGCAACATCACTCTGACGTAATGCGTAAAAAATGCATTTTAGATTTTAATTTGCCAAAAAGTGTGATGTATAGTGTGTTGTGTTTTTTGATAAGGTCCTCCAAGTTCATCATTTCACCTCTGTGAAGTTTTGGTGATGTTATCGTGCCAATGATTTTTCGGATACAGCGATATAATTTCCAGGGTTGATTATCGCTAGGAATTAAATCACCAATCATTAGCCCTCAATAACTTTGCTATTGGACATTTTCTCCTAAGTGCATTCTAACTGAAGATATTAGGGGGGTCCGATACTTTTCGATGACCCTGTATATATATATATATATATATATATATATATATATATATATATATATATATATATTATATATATGTGTGTAAGGATACTTTTATTGTTATTCCACGTGGAACAAGTTTAATAAGCATATTTGTTAAAGGATCATATATACAGGGTGAGGAAACAGTGACCAAAAAGATCGGGAAAGATCGAAAAAGATGGAATTTGCCTCGCCCTTCCTAAAAAAAAAGATTTAAATTAAATTACATTAAATTCTTCATGAATCGGTTTGCACATTAAATTTTATGTACGTGCATAATACATTTGAGGAATCTATTAACTGCTTCCAATACATGATCATTAAATTTCATTAAGAAATTTCTAGCAGTGTACCGGTGGGTTTTCGGGGTCCCTGATCACGAATTTAAGAAAAAGTTTGTGGTAGAGCATCTTTAGTGGGACAATAATGCCCTAGTGGGGGTAAAGTTTTAAACATTATTCACGATCTCTGGAAACATTCTCATAATTACAACTCCTGTTTCAGCTAACTGGTTTAACAACTAGTTTTGCATCACATGCTTTCCATTTGACCGTTATTTGACCTCTATAGATCACGTTAACCTCGAACCTCGAGACATATTTCAACGTAAAATATTACGCTCTTTCGATTCTCGACGATAAAAGTATAAGTTCGTATTAAAAAAAAGTTGACCTTTAAATGACCTTGAGAGGTCCAAGGTCTAGTGAAAGGTCATTTCCAGAGTAAAACTTCAAAAATATTTCAGACCTGTCATTAATCTTTTCCTCTAGCCACTTGTTCTGTAAGATTTTTTTGAAAACATAATTTTACCGTTATTTGACCGCTAGAGGTCACGTTGACCTTGAACCTCCAGGCATATTTTAACGTAAAATTTATGTTCTTTTGATTCCCGATGTAAAAAGTATGGGATATAATTTGAATTCTTCTTCATCCGTAATATTGAATATAGGTATGTTAAGTAAGTTTCTTGGTATTGCGGATACGTTGAATAAATAAATAATTGAATTAAAAATGTACGTTTCGACCATTATATTTCGGTCCTCTTCAGCTTTATTAATAACAAAAAAACTTAAATATAAATAACAACAGAATAAAGTAAATCTATAAAAAGTTATACAATTCAAAGGAATACAAAATTTAAAAAATATAAAAATAATGAAATAAATAACAGATGACGTAAAAAGTTGAAACCAAAAACAGAACAATATAATAAAATTTATAAAACAAATTTGTTATATACGTTCTTACCTAAATATTACAAAATATTACATGTATGTAATCCACTGACAATTTATGTTAGAGATTTTAAACGGTACCCATATATGTTGGATAACCTGTAAATAATGAAATTATTTTTAGTTTTCAAAAAGAAAACTAAATAAAAACACACACAAAAAAAGGGCACAAAAAAATTATAAACAGTTTAAAAAAAGAAAATAAAAAATTCACCATTTTCACAACTAAATTATATTTACTAAGATGTTAAATAGTCAGCGGATAAACTTGTACTAAATTTAAATGGTCTGTGTTTGGTTTGTACAAGCATTATATACATTAATGACAATGTTATTACATAGTTTGTATACGGTGATTAATATGTGTACATAGGGACGACTAAATTTGAAGAACAATTAAACGCGATTCTAATAACATTTAAAATTAAAGTAAAGAAAAATATAATTCAGGTAACTGTGCCATTTCGAATGTAATATTAACTGTATTGTGGGTTTTTTTGATAAAATAATTTTCTAAATGTTTTCTTTTTTTATGATTTTTTTAAATTGCCAAATAGTGGTATTTTTAAAAACAAAATTATGATCTGTATTTAATCTGTGTAACGTTAATCCTGATATTTTTGAACGATCTGCAAAAATATTTCTTTTGTGTTCATTAATTCGATCTCTTAAAAGTCTTCCTGTCTCTTCTATATATACTGCATTACATTGTATGCATTTAATCATATAAACCACATTGCTATGATGTAAATTATCTAAAGAGTCTTTATATGGTTTAATGCCTCCTATATTTGTATTGTATGGTTTAAATACAACTCGAAAATTGTTGTCATTCATTATTTTTTTAATATTTTCGGATACTCCTTTAACGTACGGAATACTAATTGTTTTTTCATATTTTTTGGTATCATGTTTCGTTTCTAAGGTATTATAGTAGGTGTTCTATGGGCAAACGGCCTGGTAAATGTGTTAGTGCATGTCCGTGTGTCCCATCGGCCTTACGCGTGCTACACACGCGCCCATACACACACATGCAGATTGGAAAGTGGTGGAAAGCGAGAGAACTCGCTGTTGTGAGATAATGGTGGGGTGATCCCACAGAGGTGAAAGGAATCAATTCATGTAGATGAGGTGGAGGTGCATGTGAAGAAAAACGAGAGGAGAAAAGGGTAAAGACTCGCTGGGGGTGGAAGATTTTAGAGTAATGGGGTAAGATGCTCTCGGGTTGGGTGGGGGTAGGTGGAAAGAGGAGGACGATAAGAGAATTTTTGGAAGGGGGAGGAACTTTATGTGGTTAGATGCTGGTGGGAGGAGCTTGCGGAGGTTGAAGGGGTCAAGTATTGAGGGTGAGAGGTGGGGGAATTCGCGAATAGTGATAAGAAGATCTCCGGTAGGTGTAATGAGACAGGGTAACAGGAGAGATAATGGTGAGGGGAATAAAGGCTCATGGAGGGGGGGGGGGATTCCCGGGTGGTGATATGAAAGTCACGGGGTGAAAGAGTTAAAAGCTAACGGGCTAAAGAAGGGGGGTGGGGGGTAAAACATATAGAATACCTATATGCTTACTTTGAAATGTTTAACGAAGTACTCCTTTCTATATAAACAATTATTTATAAACAATTATTTATAAACAATTATTCTTTGTCTTTCTTACGTCTTATATTAATTGTAAATAATATTATACTCTTTGACACAATCAATCATTTATTTATTTAAACATTTATAAACTTATTCATATAATCCTACTTCATTTATCTCTGTAAACAATTAGTTACAAAATGTCACTCTTTTTTTCTTTACATTTCTTTTTCCCACGTATTATCAATTTATTCATTGGTATTATTAAACTTCTTTTATCTGTTCAACCATTTCTACTTTTTAAATCAATATTGTACCTGCCATTTAGTATTTATCTCGTATTAGTGTTATCTGTTTAAAAAATCATTCCTATTTCCCTTTACATCTTACAATACTATTCATGTAATATTAATATAATACCCCAACGATTTAATTGAACTATTATTTATAAGCAATTAGGTATTATTTTACACTTTACGCTGCCTATGCATTCTAATAATTATTACTAATTTTTTTTTCACACTTTGTATACATAATTGTACATGTATTTCTAGTTGTAACTGTTTTATTCCTTTTACTTTCCATTATAACATTATTCAAAATGTTTGACTGTTTTACTTCTTTTCACGTTCAAACACGTTTTACCTTTATAGCTGTACTTATTCACTATCTCTTTCCACCTCTGAAGCCCATAGCTACTATTTCTTTCTATGTCTATCGGTTACGTTCTTAATCTGTAAGTTCCGTTACAAGTCGCCTCGACTTTTCCCAAATGTTAAATGCCAGCATGCAAGTTTCAACGCGTTTCTTTTTTTTTTCGGTCACCAGCCCTTTCCCGAGTTTCTACGTGTACGATATATCACTTGTTTCACAAGCATATGAATACGAGTCTCAACTCATTTCTATGAAAATCATCTAACAAATTTTCCCACTCCACCGAAATTGGATAACCCCGCCTACTTAATATAGGCAAATAGTCCCAGGAGTAGAGATATAAAAGTTTGTCAAATGCATATGTTTTAACTGTTTTCCTCGAGTAACCGGTGTTGCCTCATCTCCTCTTGTGATTGTGCAGAAGTTTAAAAAAAAAAAGAGAAAAAATGGAAGCGACAAAGAAAATTATCTTGACCCTAGAGAAGGTGGTGAAAAACAAGTATCGCACTCTCGAAGATGACGCGTCAACGAATGAATTTTACGAGTTTCTCACCCAGTGCGATGACGCTGTCGCGGGTATGCGAGGGCAACTACTTACAAAGATAGATGTTGGAAGTAAACGGCATGTGGAATCTGCTATCAGTCGCGTAATCACCTTACAGGAGAAGGCAAAAAAGAGACTCTTCGCCAGGGAAGGACGAGGATCGCGAGGTGACATTAGTCACGTTGAAGTCGATTCGGTTTTCAAAAACCGCATAAAGACTGAACTGGTGGTAAATATAAAATATTTGGATCCGCTAAAGTTTTTCGATGCCGCAAAGGAGAAAACCCTCGAAACTGTCAGTGCTGCGATCGCGAAGCATAATTCTGTAAAAGCGTGTACAGTGTTTTGTGGTGAGTTTGCACTCATCGATAAAGAGGAAGACAAATACTTTCAAAATAAATACGAACAATTGTGCGAGACTACCAATTTAAATGAGTGGTATGAGGAAAGAGTAAAGTCACCAATTCTTTCCTCGCTCGAAGAATTTGAGATGCGTGACTCTGGATGGGCGCTGACGGGAATTCACAACTTGCAAATTCAAATCTGCAAATATAACCCGATGCGTGCCGGTTCATACATCGATTTGCCGCTTTGGGTTAAGAATAAACAGGCCGTAATCAATGTGAAGTCGTTTAATAACGATTACTTCGCCTGGGCAATAATTTCCGCATTATTTCCCGTTAGAAAAAATTCCGATCAATTATATTCATACCCGGATTACAAACTACACCTCAACTTTGACGGAATAAATTTTCCGGTGGCGCTAAAGGACGTAACGAAGTTCGAGAATTTGAATAATATCTCGGTGAATGTGTTTATCATTGCCGACGAGAAGAACAAAGTGCTACCTGTGCACTTGACTAAAAGTGAAAGAGGTCGTCACGTCAACCTGCTTCTCGTGACAGAGAGTCAAAAAGAAGCCTTTCGACCTTCTTCGTCTTTTGTGTTAGACGAAGTCGATGCAGATGATAAAGACTGCAACTATCATTACTGGCGTAATAATAATTATCATTACTGCTGGATAAAAAATTTACCACGATTAGTAGGAAAACAGTGTAGTAAACATCATGGACAGAAACATATCTGCAATCGCTGTCTTCACTATTTTCACACTGAAGAAAAACTCGCCACACATAAACTCGAGTGTGGAAAAATAAATAATTGTGCGGTCAAGCTTCCTGAACAAACAGGTAAACTAAAATTTAAAAATTTCCATTGTGCAATTCAAGTGCCTTTCATCGTTTATGCCGACACCGAATGCCTCCTCGGAAAAGTGGAATCTGAGACAGCTCCAAAATCAGCCTACGAGGAGCATAAGATTTACAGCGCAGGCTACTATTTTCATTGTAACCATGACCCTTCAATGTCCAGATACCGCTGTCACCGGAGGTCCGACGCTGCTTCCTGGTTTGCGGCGGAGCTACACGGGATTTCATTAGAAGTTAATGAGGTACGATTTCCGTTATTTTCTCATATAAAACTTTAATACATATTTTATTCAATATTTTTAATCCGTTTAGAAAATTCAAAAATGTTTTAATTTTCATAACACATATTCAAATTCACATCAAATGCTAAAATACTGTAATAGACAAATCGTAAAATCTTAATACTGTCGAAAAATGTCATTAAATTTAAATGATTTCATTTTCAGATCTTGCAAGATGTTAAACCGATGCATTTGAGCGAGGCTGATTGGACAGCTTTCCATAAGACAACCACATGCCATATCTGTGGCGATACATTCATCGCCAACGATGTCAAAGTCCGGGACCATGATCACCTGACCGGTCAATTTCGGGGCGCAGCTCACAACAGCTGCAATTTAAAATATAAATGTAGTTTTAACATACCGATAATATTCCATAATTTAAGCGGCTACGACGCTCATTTTCTGATACGAGACGTTGCTAACGCATTCGAAGGATACGTTAAAGTGATTCCATGCAATATGGAAAAATATATTTCTATAATCAAATTTGTCAAGGACACTAAAATTAGATTAACATTTTTGGATTCCCTTAGATTTCTGAACTGCTCCCTCGAGAAGTTGGCATCGTATTTATCGAATGATGGCAAACGAATATTAAAAGCACATTTTCAAAATGAAAATGAATTTCATTTATTAACTCGTAAGGGCGTTTTCCCTTACAATTATATACATGAAATGAGCGTCTTGGACGAACCATACCTTCCTTCTCGCGATAATTTTTACAATAAATTGAATGATTGTGAAGTGAGTGTTGATGATTATGTGCATGCAACGAATGTATGGAAAACGTTTAATTGTGAGACGTTGGGCGAGTACTCGGATCTGTACTTAAAAACCGACATTTTATTGCTCGCAGATGTATTTGAAAATTTTCGAACAACACTATTAAAATCGCACGGTTTAGATCCAGCACATTTCTTCACTCTACCGGGATATACGTGGAGTTGTGCCTTATTACATACACGGATGGAATTGGAATTGTTAAAAGATATAGATATGGTCATGTTTATCGAGCGGGGGATAAGAGGGGGTCTTTCACAGTGCTCAAACAGATACGCGAAGGCAAATAATAAGTATATGCCTAATTATGACCCGTCAAAAGAGTCAAAGTATTTAATGTACTTTGATGTTAATAATTTGTATGGTTGGGCAATGTGTCAAGCATTACCAACCGGTGGTTTCCAATGGGTTGACAAGGTCGATTTCGAAAATGTTGCCGATGACTCAGAAGTCGGCTATATTCTCGAAGTCAGTCTTTCTTATCCGCACGCTATCCATGACGAGCAGAAAGATTTACCAATATGCCCCGAAAGAGCTGTTCCACCTTTTTCTAAACAGACTAAATTATTGGCTACGTTAAATGATAAACATAGATATGTCATTCATTATCGGAACTTGAAACAGGCGATCGCCCACGGTATTGTTGTGAATGAGGTACATCGCATTCTGCAATTTCAACAATCCCCTTGGTTGAAACCATACATCGATTTAAATACCGAATTGCGTACAGCCGCGTCGAATGATTTTACGAAAAATCTCTATAAATTGATGAATAACGCAGTTTTCGGAAAGACAATGGAAAATGTACGGAATCGCGTTGATGTAAGCATTAAATCTAAATGGGAAGGAAGATACGGTGTGGAAGCTTTAATATCCAAACCAAATTTTCATCGAATAGTGATATACGGTACAGACTTGATCGCTATAGAGTTAAAAAAGTTGGAGGTTGTAATTGATAAGCCAATATATGTTGGTATGGCTATTTTAGACATATCGAAAACCAAATTATATGAATTTCACTATGATTACGTAATATCTAAGTTTAAGGAAAATGCGAAACTATTGTATACCGATACCGATAGTCTTATTTATGAATTTAAATGTAGCGATATTTATAAGTGTATGAAAGGTGACATAAATAGATTTGATACAAGTGATTACGAGAAAAATAATGTGTATGGAATTCCTCTTGTTAATAAAAAAGTATTGGGACTAATGAAGGATGAGTGTGCAGGTAAGATAATGACCGA
The DNA here is from genome assembly GCA_030407085.1 of Trichopria drosophilae. NCBI lineage: Eukaryota > Metazoa > Arthropoda > Insecta > Hymenoptera > Diapriidae > Trichopria > Trichopria drosophilae. Next base: position 105,056,078 of record CM059583.1, on the reverse strand, counting down.
GTTTGTCGGACTCAGGTCAAAAATGTATGCGATACGTGTGTTAGGTGAGAGTGAGAAGAAAAGAGCGAAAGGGGTGAAAGAGGTAGTTGCCAGGAAAACCATCACTTTTGACGACTACCTACACTGTCTAGAAAATAAATGTGAACAAGAGCGCAAGCAGCAACTGATTCGAGTGAAACATCACAACGTGTATACTGTCTGCGAATCGAAAATCGCGCTGAGTCCGCACGATGATAAACGTTACTTAGCACGCAACTGTACCGACACTTTACCCTGGGGCCATTGCAGTATTATGGAAATGGATGAATATGTGTAAATATGAAAATAAATGAAATATGTCAATCAAGGAATGTAAATAAATAAATAAATAAGTTTAATTTCATAAAATAAATTGCCACCGTATTTTATTAATATCTACTCCTTTCCAGTCTTTCACTATACACGACGCTCTTTATTTGAATAGAATGAATCAAACATTTACGGTGGAGCAATTTGGTTACCAGATTTTGCTTGCATACGTAATCTTTCTAACATCCATATCAATCATCAAATAGTAAATATATAATAAACGAAATTGCTCATGAGCACAATCAGGAAACATTTGTTCTCAATCATTACTCAGATGCGATTCCATACCTAACTAACATCGTAGTTCTACAGAGTTCGCCTCACTTTCACTCACTCTCATGTGTCATATGAGAATTGTATCTACATTTCCCCGCTATAATGTCACGTATTTACATGCATATACAGTCATCTTACCATTCATACACTTCAAAGGATAAATATATGAAAACTAATTTTGCAGTAAACGCTGTAATTAAATTTTCATAAAAATATTGACATTTTACGAAAGAGTGTTGACATTTTACGTAAAAGTATTGAGATTTGACAAAAAGTATTGACATTCCACAAATCGGCAAGGAATATTCACATTTTGCGAAAAATAATTGACATACTACGACAGAGTATTGACATTTTGCAAAAAGTATTGACATTTCATGAAAAGCATTGACAATTTACAAAAAAAAAAAGAATTAATTAACATTTGGCGAAGAGCATGGTCATTTTACGAAAAAGCATTGACATTCGACAAAGAGTATTAACATCCCGCAAATCGGCAAGGAACATTCACATTTTACGAAAAAGTATTGATATATTACGAAAGAGCAATTGACATTTTGCAAAAAAGTATTGACATTTCATGAAAAAGCATTGACATCTGACAAAGAGGATTAACATATTACGAAAGAAAGAGTGTTGACATTTTACGAAAAAGTATTGACATTTTCATGAAAAGCATTGACATTCGACAAAGAGTTTTAACATATTACGAAAGAGCATTGACATTTTATAAAAAAGGATTGACATATTACGAAAGAAAGAGTGTTGACATTTTACGAAAAAGTATTAACATTTCATGAAAAGCATTGACATTCGACAAAGAGTTTTAACATATTACGAAAGAGCATTGACATTTTATAAAAAAGGATTGACATATTACGAAAGAAAGAGTGTTGACATTTTACGAAAAAGTATTAACATTTCATGAAAAGCATTGCCATTCGACAAAGAGTATTAACATATTACGAAAGAGCATTGACATTTTATAAAAAAGGATTTGCATATTACGAAAGAAAGAGTGTTGACATTTTACGAAAAAGTATTAACATTTCATGAAAAGCATTGACATTCGACAAAGAGTATTAACATATTACGAAAGAGCATTGACATTTTATAAAAAAGGATTTACATATTACGAAAGAAAGAGTGTTGACATTTTACGAAAAAGTATTAACATTTCATGAAAAGCATTGACATTCGACAAAGAGTTTTAACATATTACGAAAGAGCATTGACATTTTATAAAAAAGGATTGACATATTACGAAAGAAAGAGTGTTGACATTTTACGAAAAAGTATTAACATTTCATGAAAAGCATTGACATTCGACAAAGAGTATTAACATATTACGAAAGAGCATTGACATTTTATAAAAAAGGATTTACATATTACGAAAGAAAGAGTGTTGACATTTTACGAAAAAGTATTGACATTTGGCGAACAGCATGGATTTTTTGACAAAAGAGTATTCATATTGGAGCAGTTTAGTAATATTGATATGAGTCGTAATTAAATATACCATCTACTAAATACGAAGGCTTATATTAAAAACAAATGTTGTATATCATTGACATTGTTAGCCTCTCGAAGAAACTATCTTGCGCTGTAGATTTGATGCTGTTCGTAGACTGATTTTGGAGCATACAACGACTCGAATTTCCACGGGAATACTCGGTGTCTGCATAGATGATCTACTTGCCTACATTGCATTGCATTGAAGCAGGTGGAAATGTATTTTCCTTTGGTGATAAGGCGTAGAAAAGTCGGATCTGACCACTTATTTACAAGCCTGCGCTTAAAAATATAGAGAAAATATATCCGAAAGATGACGTGCGAATGAACAGCTACATATTTACTATCAGCTTCGATCCCCGATCCATTTGGTGTTGCATCGAGCTTCTCACTAAACCATCTTTTTTCTTCGTCTCGAAGACCGTTCTGCAACGTCTTAAAGACCTGACAGGAACCCTTAAAAGACGGCAAACTGTCAGGATGACATTGCATCGAACTCTGAGATGTCCAATGGCAAGGGTATATATCGCATCTTTAAGACGTCGCTGAACGGACGTCTCATAGTCCGATGCAATGTCATCCTGACAGTTTGCCGTCTTTTAAGGGTGCCTGTCAGGTCTTTAAGATGTTGCAGAACGGTCTTCGAGGCTAAGAAAAAAGATGGTTTAGTGAGAAGCTCGATGCAACACCAAATGGATCGGGGATCGAAGCTGATAGTAAATATGTAGCTGTTCATTCGCACGTCATCTTTCGGATATATTTTCTCTATATTTTTAAGCGCAGGCTTGTAAATAAGTGGTCAGATCCGACTTTTCTACGCCTTATCACCACAGGAAAATACATTTCCACCTGCTTCAATGCAATGCAATGTAGGCAAGTAGATCATCTATGCAGACACCGAGTATTCCCGTGGAAATTCGAGTCGTTGTATGCTCCAAAATCAGTCTACGAACAGCATCAAATCTACAGCGCAAGATAGATTCTTCGAGAGGCTAACAATGTCAATGATATACAACATTTGTTTTTAATATAAGCCTTCGTATTTAGTAGATGGTATATTTAATTACGACTCATATCAATATTACTAAACTGCTCCAATATGAATACTCTTTTGTCAAAAAATCCATGCTGTTCGCCAAATGTCAATACTTTTTCGTAAAATGTCAACACTCTTTCTTTCGTAATATGTAAATCCTTTTTTATAAAATGTCAATGCTCTTTCGTAATATGTTAATACTCTTTGTCGAATGTCAATGCTTTTCATGAAATGTTAATACTTTTTCGTAAAATGTCAACACTCTTTCTTTCGTAATATGCAAATCCTTTTTTATAAAATGTCAATGCTCTTTCGTAATATGTTAATACTCTTTGTCGAATGTCAATGCTTTTCATGAAATGTTAATACTTTTTCGTAAAATGTCAACACTCTTTCTTTCGTAATATGTCAATCCTTTTTTATAAAATGTCAATGCTCTTTCGTAATATGTTAAAACTCTTTGTCGAATGTCAATGCTTTTCATGAAATGTTAATACTTTTTCGTAAAATGTCAACACTCTTTCTTTCGTAATATGTCAATCCTTTTTTATAAAATGTCAATGCTCTTTCGTAATATGTTAAAACTCTTTGTCGAATGTCAATGCTTTTCATGAAAATGTCAATACTTTTTCGTAAAATGTCAACACTCTTTCTTTCGTGATATGTTAATCCTCTTTGTCAGATGTCAATGCTTTTTCATGAAATGTCAATACTTTTTTGCAAAATGGCAATTGCTCTTTCGTAATATATCAATACTTTTTCGTAAAATGTGAATGTTCCTTGCCGATTTGCGGGATGTTAATACTCTTTGTCGAATGTCAATGCTTTTTCGTAAAATGACCATGCTCTTCGCCAAATGTTAATTAATTCTTTTTTTTTTTGTAAATTGTCAATGCTTTTCATGAAATGTCAATACTTTTTGCAAAATGTCAATACTCTGTCGTAGTATGTCAATTATTTTTCGCAAAATGTGAATATTCCTTGCCGATTTGTGGAATGTCAATACTTTTTGTCAAATCTCAATACTTTTACGTAAAATGTCAACACTCTTTCGTAAAATGTCAATATTTTTACGAAAATTTAATTACAGCGTTTACTGCAAAATTAGTTTTCATATATTTATCCTTTGAAGTGTATGAATGGTAAGATGACTGTATATGCATGTAAATACGTGACATTATAGCGGGGAAATGTAGATACAATTCTCATATGACACATGAGAGTGAGTGAAAGTGAGGCGAACTCTGTAGAACTACGATGTTAGTTAGGTATGGAATCGCATCTGAGTAATGATTGAGAACAAATGTTTCCTGATTGTGCTCATGAGCAATTTCGTTTATTATATATTTACTATTTGATGATTGATATGGATGTTAGAAAGATTACGTATGCAAGCAAAATCTGGTAACCAAATTGCTCCACCGTAAATGTTTGATTCATTCTATTCAAATAAAGAGCGTCGTGTATAGTGAAAGACTGGAAAGGAGTAGATATTAATAAAATACGGTGGCAATTTATTTTATGAAATTAAACTTATTTATTTATTTATTTACATTCCTTGATTGACATATTTCATTTATTTTCATATTTACACATATTCATCCATTTCCATAATACTGCAATGGCCCCAGGGTAAAGTGTCGGTACAGTTGCGTGCTAAGTAACGTTTATCATCGTGCGGACTCAGCGCGATTTTCGATTCGCAGACAGTATACACGTTGTGATGTTTCACTCGAATCAGTTGCTGCTTGCGCTCTTGTTCACATTTATTTTCTAGACAGTGTAGGTAGTCGTCAAAAGTGATGGTTTTCCTGGCAACTACCTCTTTCACCCCTTTCGCTCTTTTCTTCTCACTCTCACCTAACACACGTATCGCATACATTTTTGACCTGAGTCCGACAAACTCGGTCATTATCTTACCTGCACACTCATCCTTCATTAGTCCCAATACTTTTTTATTAACAAGAGGAATTCCATACACATTATTTTTCTCGTAATCACTTGTATCAAATCTATTTATGTCACCTTTCATACACTTATAAATATCGCTACATTTAAATTCATAAATAAGACTATCGGTATCGGTATACAATAGTTTCGCATTTTCCTTAAACTTAGATATTACGTAATCATAGTGAAATTCATATAATTTGGTTTTCGATATGTCTAAAATAGCCATACCAACATATATTGGCTTATCAATTACAACCTCCAACTTTTTTAACTCTATAGCGATCAAGTCTGTACCGTATATCACTATTCGATGAAAATTTGGTTTGGATATTAAAGCTTCCACACCGTATCTTCCTTCCCATTTAGATTTAATGCTTACATCAACGCGATTCCGTACATTTTCCATTGTCTTTCCGAAAACTGCGTTATTCATCAATTTATAGAGATTTTTCGTAAAATCATTCGACGCGGCTGTACGCAATTCGGTATTTAAATCGATGTATGGTTTCAACCAAGGGGATTGTTGAAATTGCAGAATGCGATGTACCTCATTCACAACAATACCGTGGGCGATCGCCTGTTTCAAGTTCCGATAATGAATGACATATCTATGTTTATCATTTAACGTAGCCAATAATTTAGTCTGTTTAGAAAAAGGTGGAACAGCTCTTTCGGGGCATATTGGTAAATCTTTCTGCTCGTCATGGATAGCGTGCGGATAAGAAAGACTGACTTCGAGAATATAGCCGACTTCTGAGTCATCGGCAACATTTTCGAAATCGACCTTGTCAACCCATTGGAAACCACCGGTTGGTAATGCTTGACACATTGCCCAACCATACAAATTATTAACATCAAAGTACATTAAATACTTTGACTCTTTTGACGGGTCATAATTAGGCATATACTTATTATTTGCCTTCGCGTATCTGTTTGAGCACTGTGAAAGACCCCCTCTTATCCCCCGCTCGATAAACATGACCATATCTATATCTTTTAACAATTCCAATTCCATCCGTGTATGTAATAAGGCACAACTCCACGTATATCCCGGTAGAGTGAAGAAATGTGCTGGATCTAAACCGTGCGATTTTAATAGTGTTGTTCGAAAATTTTCAAATACATCTGCGAGCAATAAAATGTCGGTTTTTAAGTACAGATCCGAGTACTCGCCCAACGTCTCACAATTAAACGTTTTCCATACATTCGTTGCATGCACATAATCATCAACACTCACTTCACAATCATTCAATTTATTGTAAAAATTATCGCGAGAAGGAAGGTATGGTTCGTCCAAGACGCTCATTTCATGTATATAATTGTAAGGGAAAACGCCCTTACGAGTTAATAAATGAAATTCATTTTCATTTTGAAAATGTGCTTTTAATATTCGTTTGCCATCATTCGATAAATACGATGCCAACTTCTCGAGGGAGCAGTTCAGAAATCTAAGGGAATCCAAAAATGTTAATCTAATTTTAGTGTCCTTGACAAATTTGATTATAGAAATATATTTTTCCATATTGCATGGAATCACTTTAACGTATCCTTCGAATGCGTTAGCAACGTCTCGTATCAGAAAATGAGCGTCGTAGCCGCTTAAATTATGGAATATTATCGGTATGTTAAAACTACATTTATATTTTAAATTGCAGCTGTTGTGAGCTGCGCCCCGAAATTGACCGGTCAGGTGATCATGGTCCCGGACTTTGACATCGTTGGCGATGAATGTATCGCCACAGATATGGCATGTGGTTGTCTTATGGAAAGCTGTCCAATCAGCCTCGCTCAAATGCATCGGTTTAACATCTTGCAAGATCTGAAAATGAAATCATTTAAATTTAATGACATTTTTCGACAGTATTAAGATTTTACGATTTGTCTATTACAGTATTTTAGCATTTGATGTGAATTTGAATATGTGTTATGAAAATTAAAACATTTTTGAATTTTCTAAACGGATTAAAAATATTGAATAAAATATGTATTAAAGTTTTATATGAGAAAATAACGGAAATCGTACCTCATTAACTTCTAATGAAATCCCGTGTAGCTCCGCCGCAAACCAGGAAGCAGCGTCGGACCTCCGGTGACAGCGGTATCTGGACATTGAAGGGTCATGGTTACAATGAAAATAGTAGCCTGCGCTGTAAATCTTATGCTCCTCGTAGGCTGATTTTGGAGCTGTCTCAGATTCCACTTTTCCGAGGAGGCATTCGGTGTCGGCATAAACGATGAAAGGCACTTGAATTGCACAATGGAAATTTTTAAATTTTAGTTTACCTGTTTGTTCAGGAAGCTTGACCGCACAATTATTTATTTTTCCACACTCGAGTTTATGTGTGGCGAGTTTTTCTTCAGTGTGAAAATAGTGAAGACAGCGATTGCAGATATGTTTCTGTCCATGATGTTTACTACACTGTTTTCCTACTAATCGTGGTAAATTTTTTATCCAGCAGTAATGATAATTATTATTACGCCAGTAATGATAGTTGCAGTCTTTATCATCTGCATCGACTTCGTCTAACACAAAAGACGAAGAAGGTCGAAAGGCTTCTTTTTGACTCTCTGTCACGAGAAGCAGGTTGACGTGACGACCTCTTTCACTTTTAGTCAAGTGCACAGGTAGCACTTTGTTCTTCTCGTCGGCAATGATAAACACATTCACCGAGATATTATTCAAATTCTCGAACTTCGTTACGTCCTTTAGCGCCACCGGAAAATTTATTCCGTCAAAGTTGAGGTGTAGTTTGTAATCCGGGTATGAATATAATTGATCGGAATTTTTTCTAACGGGAAATAATGCGGAAATTATTGCCCAGGCGAAGTAATCGTTATTAAACGACTTCACATTGATTACGGCCTGTTTATTCTTAACCCAAAGCGGCAAATCGATGTATGAACCGGCACGCATCGGGTTATATTTGCAGATTTGAATTTGCAAGTTGTGAATTCCCGTCAGCGCCCATCCAGAGTCACGCATCTCAAATTCTTCGAGCGAGGAAAGAATTGGTGACTTTACTCTTTCCTCATACCACTCATTTAAATTGGTAGTCTCGCACAATTGTTCGTATTTATTTTGAAAGTATTTGTCTTCCTCTTTATCGATGAGTGCAAACTCACCACAAAACACTGTACACGCTTTTACAGAATTATGCTTCGCGATCGCAGCACTGACAGTTTCGAGGGTTTTCTCCTTTGCGGCATCGAAAAACTTTAGCGGATCCAAATATTTTATATTTACCACCAGTTCAGTCTTTATGCGGTTTTTGAAAACCGAATCGACTTCAACGTGACTAATGTCACCTCGCGATCCTCGTCCTTCCCTGGCGAAGAGTCTCTTTTTTGCCTTCTCCTGTAAGGTGATTACGCGACTGATAGCAGATTCCACATGCCGTTTACTTCCAACATCTATCTTTGTAAGTAGTTGCCCTCGCATACCCGCGACAGCGTCATCGCACTGGGTGAGAAACTCGTAAAATTCATTCGTTGACGCGTCATCTTCGAGAGTGCGATACTTGTTTTTCACCACCTTCTCTAGGGTCAAGATAATTTTCTTTGTCGCTTCCATTTTTTCTCTTTTTTTTTTTAAACTTCTGCACAATCACAAGAGGAGATGAGGCAACACCGGTTACTCGAGGAAAACAGTTAAAACATATGCATTTGACAAACTTTTATATCTCTACTCCTGGGACTATTTGCCTATATTAAGTAGGCGGGGTTATCCAATTTCGGTGGAGTGGGAAAATTTGTTAGATGATTTTCATAGAAATGAGTTGAGACTCGTATTCATATGCTTGTGAAACAAGTGATATATCGTACACGTAGAAACTCGGGAAAGGGCTGGTGACCGAAAAAAAAAAGAAACGCGTTGAAACTTGCATGCTGGCATTTAACATTTGGGAAAAGTCGAGGCGACTTGTAACGGAACTTACAGATTAAGAACGTAACCGATAGACATAGAAAGAAATAGTAGCTATGGGCTTCAGAGGTGGAAAGAGATAGTGAATAAGTACAGCTATAAAGGTAAAACGTGTTTGAACGTGAAAAGAAGTAAAACAGTCAAACATTTTGAATAATGTTATAATGGAAAGTAAAAGGAATAAAACAGTTACAACTAGAAATACATGTACAATTATGTATACAAAGTGTGAAAAAAAAATTAGTAATAATTATTAGAATGCATAGGCAGCGTAAAGTGTAAAATAATACCTAATTGCTTATAAATAATAGTTCAATTAAATCGTTGGGGTATTATATTAATATTACATGAATAGTATTGTAAGATGTAAAGGGAAATAGGAATGATTTTTTAAACAGATAACACTAATACGAGATAAATACTAAATGGCAGGTACAATATTGATTTAAAAAGTAGAAATGGTTGAACAGATAAAAGAAGTTTAATAATACCAATGAATAAATTGATAATACGTGGGAAAAAGAAATGTAAAGAAAAAAAGAGTGACATTTTGTAACTAATTGTTTACAGAGATAAATGAAGTAGGATTATATGAATAAGTTTATAAATGTTTAAATAAATAAATGATTGATTGTGTCAAAGAGTATAATATTATTTACAATTAATATAAGACGTAAGAAAGACAAAGAATAATTGTTTATAAATAATTGTTTATAAATAATTGTTTATATAGAAAGGAGTACTTCGTTAAACATTTCAAAGTAAGCATATAGGTATTCTATATGTTTTACCCCCCACCCCCCTTCTTTAGCCCGTTAGCTTTTAACTCTTTCACCCCGTGACTTTCATATCACCACCCGGGAATCCCCCCCCCCCCTCCATGAGCCTTTATTCCCCTCACCATTATCTCTCCTGTTACCCTGTCTCATTACACCTACCGGAGATCTTCTTATCACTATTCGCGAATTCCCCCACCTCTCACCCTCAATACTTGACCCCTTCAACCTCCGCAAGCTCCTCCCACCAGCATCTAACCACATAAAGTTCCTCCCCCTTCCAAAAATTCTCTTATCGTCCTCCTCTTTCCACCTACCCCCACCCAACCCGAGAGCATCTTACCCCATTACTCTAAAATCTTCCACCCCCAGCGAGTCTTTACCCTTTTCTCCTCTCGTTTTTCTTCACATGCACCTCCACCTCATCTACATGAATTGATTCCTTTCACCTCTGTGGGATCACCCCACCATTATCTCACAACAGCGAGTTCTCTCGCTTTCCACCACTTTCCAATCTGCATGTGTGTGTATGGGCGCGTGTGTAGCACGCGTAAGGCCGATGGGACACACGGACATGCACTAACACATTTACCAGGCCGTTTGCCCATAGAACACCTACTTATTATAAATGGAATGAATTCTTTTTTGTAAACAATCATTTATAAGTTCATCAGGATAATTGTTTTCTTTTAAGATTCTACGTACTAAATTGATGTTACTTTCTCTAAATTTTACATGAGCCAATTTAATAGCTCGATCTATCAAACCATATTCAGTACCAATTTTATAAGATAAAGGATGGTTAGATAAAAAATTTAGATATCTACCCGAAAACGAGTCTTTATAATACCAATTAGTGATAAGAAAATTATTCTTATCTCTAATTATGGACATATCAAGAAAATTTATAGATTTATTCTTCTCAATTTCTATAGTGAAAGTAACTCTATTTTCAATTCCACCCACTTTATGCATGCTATTAAAAATATTTAAAATTTTTTCTATGAAATTAGTAGGAATACATGTTAAAATGTCATCTACATAACGAAAATAAAAGGGTAATGTAAAAGGAATTTTATTGATCAAAATGTTGTCATTGAAATCTAATGTTAAATCGGCAATAACGGGGGATAAAGGAGATCCCATAGGGACACCATAAACCTGTTCATAAGTAATACCTTGAAAGTTAAAATAAGTTGAATTCAAAATCATTTTTAAAACTCTAAAAAATTCATCTTTAGGGATCTTGGTAAAACGTTTGATATTTTCCCATTTTGTATCTGAAACAAAAATAGCTAAATCTGTGGAGATATTAGTAAACAGAGAGACCACATCTAATGAAATTAAGGAAAAACTATTATCAATTTTTATGTTTTGCATCCTCTGTCTAACATCCCAACTATCTTTAACTGATCTCGATGTTTTAGGATAGACAGAAGATAGGATGGAACTGTAAAATGAAGCAATTTTGTATGTAGGAGAATTTACATTAGAAACAATTATTATCAAAGGACAATCTTTTTTATGAATCTTAGGAAGTCCATACGCTCTAGGTGTAACCGAATTGTAAGTTTTAAGGTGTTTACATGTATCTTCAGTAATATACTTTGATCTTTTCCAAGTTTCAACAGCAGAATTTATATCATGTTGCAAAGTGGCTGTATATGTGTAAGAACTCTTCTTATAAGTTTTATTATCTGATAAAAGAGTGTGCATTTTATTTAAATAATCCTGTTTTGATATGGCAACGGTTATGTTGCCTTTATCAGCTTTTGTAAAAATTATATTTGGATTATTTCTCAAAAACAATTGTATTTCTGTACTGTAAGTGATGTTATTATTACTAAAATCATTTTTAAAATGGCACATAAAGTTATGTAAAATGTTAACACATTTATTTCTTAAGTTATTTTTCTCATTTAAGATAATACTACCCTCTTCATCAGTAACATTATTTATTTCAGAGATACCTTCTTCTATACCCGAAATAAAATGTAGAATTGGAAATTGATTAATATTATTGATTGAAAATGAGTGTTTTGGACCTAAACCTAAAACATTAATAATATTTTCAGGAATAACAGTAGTAGTTAAATTTTTAAACCAATTATTTTTAACAGTTTTTGAATTCTTAATAAGAGATGATTTTTCATAAATTCTTTGTAAAATTTTGAATTTATTAATCATTTTGTATTTACTTTGAAATAAAACTCTACTACAAAATAAATTTTCATAAAAGAAAAAATTTTGATATATATAAGAAGTTTTCTAATTAAAAATGTCCAGATCCGATTTTTTTCTGATCTTAAGTATTTGATTTATTTTATTATATCATCAATTTCTATATTTAATAATTTTTTCTTAAATTGATCAAATAATCTATTACTGTAATTAGAGTTATTAAAATTAAAAAATTTAAAATTATCTAAAAAATTGGAATAAAGTAAATGTTTAGGAAGGAAATTATTAGATCTACATCTTAATAAAAAAATCCTTTGATTAATTGCGTGTCCTAATTTGATGTGGATCTTTTTCCATCCTTTAATGTAGAATAAGGTTGCCTTTCCAAAATGAATAGATATCCATTGGTAGAAATTATTATTCTTCGGTGCCATATAGTCAACGATATAATTTGAATTCTTCTTCATCCGTAATATTGAATATAGGTATGTTAAGTAAGTTTCTTGGTATTGCGGATACGTTGAATAAATAAATAATTGAATTAAAAATTTACGTTTCGACCATTATATTTCGGTCCTCTTCAGCTTTATTAATAATGTAACGAAGTTACTAAGCGCGCCCGCTGCGCCTGCCGTATAGGCAACCGGCGCGTTCCTCCCTCCGATGTCGTCGACTCCACCACGCGCCGAAGCGGCGCGCAGCGCCGTGCCGCTGCAAGCGTCGTGCGCTCTCTCGCCCCACCGAGAGCGCGGGGATAAAAGGAGGCACGCGACCTCATTTCGACACTTCTTTCCAGCCCGTGTCTCGCGGGTTATCCTTTCCCAAAAGGGGCTCGGTGACTCGCGGAGCACTTTCCCTCCTAGGGCCTCGGGTTTATTGCCCCTGCTCTAACCTTACCCATAACCTGGTGGAAACACGGTGACGCGCGGTGCTTCCACTTCCTGTTCCGGGATACGGTGACACGCGGTATTTCGGATCTATATCCCTGTCCCATCTCCAATCCTAAGGGAGGGTTTTTTTGGGCGACCACGAAACTCCGTTCTATATCCGTCGGGAAGAATCTCAGATTACCGCGTCGTGTTGAGTATTTTCCGAATTCCGATAAGTGCTCCCGGAAGAGCACTTCCGTTCTGGGTTTTTGTACTCTTGCCAAATACCGACTTAGATCTTACACAAACACGGCCAAAGCGAGGCTCACCCCACCGCACACACCGACAAGTGTATAAGTAGGGCTTTTTTGAATATATTAGTGTTCTTTTATTGATCTACGAGTATTTCTTTGAATTACCTTCCATTCTTTTCTCTAAAACTATCGATTTCGATTCACTTTCTGCTCGTACCGAACCTGGCGTACCGACTGAAGCTGCGGCACGAGCAGTCTACGGAGGAAACCACCGTTACATGGCGCCCGAACAGGGACTTATTATTGTCTAGGTTTTGATTCAAATTTTTCAAATTTTTATTTTAAAAAAAAATGGAAGGTAATTTTGTAAATAAATTATCGAAAGAAAATATGCAAAAGATTCTCCGAAGGTTACTCATCGATCCCGAGGGCTCCCTGAATGAATTACGAGGCCGCCTGCGCAACGCAAATCGCAACGATCCTGCAGCAGTGCAAGAAGCATTAGAGGGAATCTGCACTAACTCATCCGAGAGTAGATCAGCTGAGAGCGCATGCGAGACGATCACACAAGATATCTCAGCCGATGGAGCTTCATCCATCATTTTTAATCCGACCAATCCACCGCATCAAACCGATAATGGGTGCTCTCAATCTCCTGTATTCACAGAAACTGCCATTCGACTCACAACTACCCCGACTACTGGGAACCAAGCCACTGACCCATTTGCATGGCCCACTTGGACCGGGACGGCTACTACAAGGGTTGCACCTGCCACTCGTTCATCTGGAGTACCTCGACCGCTTACTTACACAAATTCGCATCAAAATCTCCCACAGCCATCTACAGCTGCCATAGACCAGATTCGGCGTTGGGGATGTCACTTCTCCGGGAAGGACCCAACCAGCTTTATCGAGAGAGTGGAAGAACTGCAATCGGCTTACAACCTTTCTTCACCGCAGCTTCTGGCCGGACTACCAGAGTTACTCCGAGGGGAACCGTTACTCTGGTACCGTAACAATCGACCACGATGGCAGACCTGGAGGGACTTTACGCAAGCTCTCACCCGATGGTACGAAGAACCACACATCCGCGGGCAATGGGAAGATGCGGCCCGAGACCGAAAGCAGCGAACAGGAGAGGCCTTTGGCTCCTATTGCAACGAGATACAAACCCTAATGAGACGTTCCGGGACATTCTCATTGGAGGCTCAATTGAGGCTCATATACAAAAATATGAGTACCGCGTATAAATTGTATGTTCGTAATCCCGATATAGGGACAGTCGAAAAACTACACCGATTAGCTACTGAATACGAGGAAATTAAGCATACCGAATCTCGTAAAACTACAAGAACCTCTACACCTATGGATCCTATCAATACTACATCTTCACGACAACCCCTACCAGTAGCGTTACCTGCCATTGCACGGCCTATTCAATGGGACCGTGCAACCATGTGCTGGAATTGCGGGCAGCGGGGGCATCGCAGTAAAGATTGTCGGAATCCCCGACAACTATTATGCTCACAATGTGGCAGAAAGGGGGTGCTATCCCGAGATTGCTGTCGCAAAACTTCATCACAGTCAATGGTTAGAGTATGTACCTCCAATACAGAAGATGGAGGAAGACCGCAATTGGACGTCGCTATTCTCGGTACCACATACCAAGCTTTGATTGATACTGGCGCTGCTATCCCCTACCTAAGTCCCCAGTTGGCAGATGAATGTCAGCGCAAAGGTCTAGCCGTAGAGCGAGTTCACTCTAATGCTCGGCTGGCAGATGGAACAACGGTTATGATTGCCGGAGAGATGGCCTTACCGCTCCATATGGGTCAGAAAACTATCACACACCGATGTGCGGTTCTACCGGGTTTGCAATGCGATCTTTTGTTCGGGATTGACCTATTAAATATCCTAAATATCCGATTGAGTTTACCCCCAGAATTAGTTGGCAATTCTGGACAAGCAAAGAACATGCCGTCTATATGTGGATTTATTCAAGCCATTCATACCGTTACGACTCAAAAAGACTTCGACAAATTTGTGGAACAAGAGTTAAGAAAATTTTCTGACGACATAGGGCGCACCACTGTTACGGAGCACGTAATCCGGTTAAAACCAGGCACCTTGCCTATCAAACAAAGATACCGTCCTCGCAATCCTGCTATGCAGCAGCTAATTGATCAAGAAGTCCGCAAAATGAAAGAAGCAGGCATCATCGAAGCAGCCACTAGCCCGTGGAGTTCACCCGTAGTGCTGGCAAAAAAGAAAACCGGCGAAACTCGCTTCTGTATCGACTTTCGGCAATTAAATAAAGTGACGAAAAAAGATGCATACCCGTTACCATTTATACAAGCCACGTTGAGTAAACTTACCGGGGCCAAATTTTTAACAACGCTGGATATACGACACGGATATTGGCAAGTTCCACTGTCTCCCGAAAGCTGCATTTACCGTACCAGGCAGAGGGCTTATGCAATTTCGGGTTATGCCCTTTGGACTGCACTCTGCGCCTGCCACTTTCCAACGAATGCTTGACCGTGTTTTGGGACCCGAACTCGAATCATTCGCGATGTGTTATCTGGACGAGATAATCGTACTTAGCCCTACCTTAGATGAACACCAAAATCATTTACGGGAAGTCTTCCGACGCCTCCGTACCGCAGGTTTAACGATCAACCCGGAGAAATGCCATTTCGGGAAGAAATCGCTAGAATACTTGGGCCACGTCGTCGAAGATGGCGGGATCCGCACCGATCCGGACAAAGTGTCTGCAATAACAAGCATAAAGCCACCGGTCAACATGAAAGGTATTCGGCAATTCTTAGGGATGGCGTCCTGGTACAGACGCTTTATCCCAAATTTTTAATCACTAGCCAAACCACTTACCCGGCTACTTAGTAAGCACTCCACTTGGCAATGGGGCCCCGACGAGGAGAAGGCATTCACCACTCTGAAAATGCATTTAACCCAGGCACCCGTTCTGGCCTACCCCGTTTTCTCCAGAGAATTTCATCTACAAACGGATGCATCAAATTACGGTCTCGGCTGTGTTCTGACGCAGAACTTTGACGATGGCGAACGCGTCATTGCATACGCATCACGAACACATCAAGGAGCGGATTGTCGGTATAGCCCCACGGAAAAAGAATGTTTAGCTGTAATCTGGGGGATCCGGCAAATGAGGCCATACGTGGAAGGATACTTCTTCCAGGTCTACACCGACCACCAAGCTCTCGAATGGCTGGACCGCTTAGACAACCCTTCCGGTCGTTTGGCCCGATGGTCACTAGAACTGCAACAATACTCGTTTAAAATAAATTACCGTCCCGGTACCTCTAATAAAGTGACAGACGCACTTTCACGATCACCAATCGGATACATATACACCGTTACGCAAGGAACCGAGTGGTACCAACACAAGTTGAAGGAAGTAAAAACGAACCCGAAAAATCATCCGGAATACCGTCTAGAAGCCAATAGACTATACAGGGATATGCCTCACTCGCTATCACACGATAAAGGGCAGAAATGGAAACTATGCATCCCAAACAGCCAAAGACAGCAGATTCTGCAAGAGTGCCACGATACTCCGACAGCTAGTCACCTCGGGTATACGAAGACCCTCCTAAGGGCTTATCAAAAATATTATTGGCCGGGAATCACACGAGACGTATCTCAATACGTCCGGAACTGTACCAAATGTCTAGCGTTCAAGCCATCGCAACAAGCTACCCCCGGTACTTTACACGCTACTCCAGTCGGCGTCCCATGGGAACATGTCTCCACCGATCTCATCGCGCCTTTTCCCAGGTCTTCCCACGGTCACCACTGGATACTCACCTTTCAAGATCGATTCACCAAATGGTTGGAGATACGACCTATACGACAAGCTACGTCGGAAACCGTCGTTCAAAAACTCCACCGTCACATACTACGCTTCGGAGCACCCCAAGTCCTCACCAGTGACAATGGAACACAATATATTTCCAGGGAGTGTCAACAGATGTTAAAAAGGTGTGGAACCCGGCATCGCTATACTCCTCCGTATACGCCTCAATGTAACCTGATTGAACGCACCAACCGGGTGGTAAAGACAATGATAGCCCAGTTTATTTCCGAATCTCAACGTAAGTGGGACGAGCACTTGCCGGAACTTCAGACTGCTTACAACTCTGCAGTCCATGCAGCTACAGGATTTACTCCCTACTTTTTAAATCACGCACGGGAGATCCGCATCCCAGGCGAACATTAAAAAGCGCCCCGAGGAACCTCCAATAGTCATCGCGTCGCTCAACTCCAGGACTGCCTATCAGTGGTCCGGGCCAATCTGGCAAGGGCTTTCTCTCATCAGAAGAGGCACTACGATAAGCATCATCGGGATTGGACTCCACAAATAGGCGAGCAAGTGTGGAAACGGGAAAGGCCACTTTCCAAAAAGAGCGCATACCGCAGTGCCACCTTGTGCCCGAAGTTCAGCGGTCCTCACACCATTGTGAACTCCACTTCTCCAGTAATGTTCGACCTCCGCAATCCAAATGGGAAAATTCTTCGTCGAATACACGTCTCGGATCTCAAAGCTGTTCCACCCGCCAGGGAGGCGGACCAATCTCCCCCTACGGGAGAACCAGAAAGGCAAATTTCGATCACTCACTACTTTTTGCGTCTACGTTCCCAGCCGGCGATTGCCCAGGTACACCTGGTCCTCGAAAACCCTATAATAAGGTCACGACGATCCGCAAGAACTTCAGTTCAAGGAAAGCGTCCGTGCAAAATCGATCACGAAATCTGTGCTCGACGACCAACACGCCCGATACGACCGGGCATCCGGAAGGGAACTCCGGCTACTCCACCCAAGACCGTGATACCCGAACGTACGCCAGTAGTACCGAATCCAGTCGCCAACGTAGCCCTGGTCTCCCAGCCGAAGAAACGGGCATCCAAACACCGTATCCCAGGAGACCAGAAACGGCGAGCCTCAAAGGACCCTGGCAGGAGAAAGACGAAATCTCGCCACCTGACCCGAGACCGACCACTACTACCGGAGACGAAGCCCCCACTCACCCACACTGCGGAGATGACAAAGTCCGCAACCACACCAACCTTAACTGGGTCCAGCTTAGATTTTACCAACTTGCCGGTTATGGTCCCTTCGCTGCCACCAGCGCCGCCCATCCCCATACGGATGGGCCCACATCTCGTACCTGTTCCAGTAAATGCCATCAAGCGGTTCAAGAAGTGGACCCACCGCACCGCCACCGGTTTTTATCGAGCAAGATGGACAGCGAATGGGGACCTCGGGCGAGTAACCTTCCATCCTAAAGTTTAAAAAAATAGTGATTTATTATGTTTTTTCTTTCACCGTCAGTAGAATTGCATACCGGTGAAAACTCGAAAAGTTTATTTATGTTTCGCGGCTGTCAGTAAATGTGCTGCGTTGTTTTCAAGAGACACATTGAGTTGTTATGTTGTTTTCCTTCACTTGCGATCGATGCGCCGTTCAGTAGGATTGTATACGGATGAAAAGTAAGGAATTAATCCTGGTTAAGTAGTCGCGACTTTCGACAATGTATTCCGTGTTTTTTTTTTAAATAAAAAAAATAATAAACTATATTTTGTTTTTTTCGAAGAAGGAGGGGAGTGTAACGAAGTTACTAAGCGCGCCCGCTGCGCCTGCCGTATAGGCAACCGGCGCGTTCCTCCCTCCGATCTCGTCGACACAACCACGCGCCGAAGCATCGCGCAGCGCCGTGCCGCCGCAAACGTCGTGCGCTCTCTCGCCCCACCGAGAGCGCAGGGATAAAAGGAGGCACGCGACCTCATTTCGACACTTCTTTCCAGCCCGTGTATCGCGGGCTATCCTTTCCCAAAAAGGGGCTCGGTGACTCGCGGAGCTCTTTCCCTCCTAGGGCCTCGGGTTTATTGCCCCTGCTCTAACCTTACCCATAACCTGGTGGAAACACGGTGACGCGCGGTGTTTCTGTTTCCCACTCTGGGGTACGGTGACGCGCGGTACCTCGGATCCTCCAAAAAACTCCGTTCCTAAGTGGCAGCACGGTGACTTCCACTTCCTGTTCCGGGATACGGTGACACGCGGTATTTCGGATCTATATCCCTGTCCCATCTCCAATCCTAAGGGAGGGTTTTTTTGGGCGACCACGAAACTCCGTTC
The DNA here is from genome assembly GCA_030407085.1 of Trichopria drosophilae. Lineage (NCBI taxonomy): Eukaryota > Metazoa > Arthropoda > Insecta > Hymenoptera > Diapriidae > Trichopria > Trichopria drosophilae. The sequence goes on along the minus strand of CM059583.1, from coordinate 105,036,779 downwards.
TATATACGTCGGGAAGAATCTCAGATTACCGCGTCGTGTTGAGTATTTTCCGAATTCCGATAAGTGCTCCCGGAAGAGCCCTTCAATTCTGGGTTTTGGTACTCCACCCAAAATTTTTTGCTTTTTTTAATATATTAGTGTTCTTTTTTTGATCTACGAGTATTTCTTTGAATTACCTTCCATTATTTTCTCTAAAACTATCGATTTCGATTCACTTTCTGCTCGTACCGAACCTGGCGTACCGACTGAAGCTGCGGCACGAGCAGTCTACGGAGGAAACCACCGTTACAATAACAAAAAAACATAAATATCAATAACAACAAAATAAAGTAAATTTATAAAAAGTTATACAATTCAAAGGAATACAAAATTTAAAAAATATAATAATAATGAAATAAATAACAGATGACGTAAAAAGTTGAAACCAAAAACAGAACAAAATAATAAAATTTATAAAACAAATTTGTTATATACGTTCTTACCTAAATATTACAAAATATTACAAGTATGTAATCCACTGACAATTTATTTTAGAGATTTTAAACGGTACCCATATATGTTGAATAACCTGTAAATAATGAAATTATTTTTAGTTTTCAAAAAGAAAACTAAATAAAAACAGACACAAAAAAAGGCACAAAAAAATTATAAACTTTTTTAAAAAAAGAAAATAAAAAATTCGCCATTTTCACAACTAAATTATATTTACTAAGATGTTAAATAGTCAGCGGATAAACTTGTACTAAATTTAAATCGTCTGTGTTTGGTTTGTACAAGCATTATATACATGAATGACAATGTTATTACATAGTTTCTATACGGTGATTAATATGTGTACATAGGAACGACTAAATTTGAAGAACAATTAAACGCGATTCTAATAACATTTAAAATTAAAGTAAAGAAAAATATAATTCAGGTAACTGTGACATTTCGAATCTAATATTAACTGTATTGTGTTTTTTTTTTGATAAAATAATTTACAACCGTACTGAGTCCCGACGACACGGGGACTCTGGTTTTTTTCTCTAAATAAAGGAGGGAATAAAAAAATAAAAATTATCAAAGGGGAATGTTGGTAAAGATATATATTTTAAAGGGGAAATTACAAAATTGTGGGGGAGGACTTTACTGATTATAATATAAAAGATATAATAAAAAATAATTCGCCGCGCACTGTGCACAGTACTTACGCTAATCTGCAGTATCTCGAGATTCACAAAAAAAATGATATATTCCTCGCAACAATATAATATATATACGCACTACTATAATTAATTTGGTTATACAATAGATTTGCTCGCCGTAACGGTTTACAAAGAAGTGATCCTTGAAGATGGTCTGGCCCGTTACCATCACACCACAGCGTCAGTCCTGGATACTAACTTTCAGGGGACAAACAAAAAGGAAAGACAATTATGAATAAGGACGAATTTATGACAACGTAAGAACAAAGGCGGGGAACATAATTTTGGCAATGCTGGGAATAGTAGGGCAAGTCTAAATTTTCAAAAAGGGGTGGGCGACTGAATGAGTTTTCTGCACGAGTGCGACGAACATTTACTCGGCACTGGAAGGGGTAATGATATATGTAACGAGTGCGACAAGCGCAAACAATATCGATGACGAATTAGTATTGTACATTGGGCCATGGGTGCGACGAACGTCGACTCGATGAGCGCGACAGCAATAGTCTATTCCATGCATGAGTGCGACGAACGTCGACTACGCGAATATGGAAGGTAGACAGAGACGCTGTACAAATGAATTGACCAATAGGGACTGAGTTTGATCAAGATGGCCGACGAGTTGCGCGTAAAACTGCGCGATAGCCAGTCCACGGTGAACGACGACTGAAGTGACAGGTCGTCTCGGTTTTCGGGATTTTCGAGTGTTGAAGTGATAAAATTAAAGTTTGTGCGGGTTTTCTGTGTGGCTCACTCCGGGATCGAGTGCCAAAGGATCGGGTACAGGGAAGATGCAATCGGAGTCATCCTCTCGACGGCAACGGGAAAAGGAGTTTTGGGAGTTTTGGAGGAATGCGAAAAGGAGCAGCAGTTACGGTAAGTTTAAACTTTAATTATTAAGGACTATTTCTTTGTGTAAGGATGGGTAAATTTATGTTTCAGGATCGGGACGTCAGCCAGCAGCGATTCCGGCACGAGGAAGCAGACCATCGGAACAGCTGAGTGAACATGTAAGTATAGTGTTTACATTTCTTCAATATATTCCTCTTCCTTGGACGATGACATTATTTAGCTACGACAATGACAGATTCCTTATTTAAACACTTATAATTAATAATTTCTATGTTTACAGGTATATCTTATGTGGACACTTCTATGGACAGCTCTACGAGATGGGACGAAGACACCAACGAGTTGACAGGACGAGCACCAACATTGGGGAACGGTTCCTGGGGATTGTTAATGGGATTCTGATGGGACGATGCACCAATCTTCGTTCTTCTTTCTTCAGGTAAGTATATAGTTGGGAACGCAAGTAGACAGACGTCTACTTTGTGTTACAAATTATAATTTAATTATATTATAATTATAAAATAAAGATAAAAAAATGTTTTCTTTTTTTATGATTTTTTTCAATTGCTAAAATAGTGGTATTTTTAAAAACAAAATTATGATCTGTATTTAATCTCTGTAACGTTAATCCTGTTGTTTTTGAACGATCTGCAAATATATTTCTTTTGTGTTCATTAATTCGATCTCTTCAAAGTCTTCCTGTCTCTCCTATATATACTGAATTACATTGTATGCATTTAATCATATAAACCACATTGCTATGATGTAAATTATCTATAGAGTCTTTATACGGTTTAATGCCTCCTATATTTGTATTGTATGGTTTAAATACAACTCGAAAATTTTTGTCATTCATTATTTTTTTAATATTTTCGGACACTCCTTTAACGTACGGAATATTAAAAAAAAATCATAAGAAAAGAAAACATTTAGAAAATTATTTTATCAAAAAAACCCACAATACAGTTAATATTACATTCGAAATGTCACAATTACCTGAATTATATTTTTCTTTACTTTAATTTTAAATGTTATTAGAATCGCGTTTAATTGTTCTTCAAATTTAGTCATTCCTATGTAACATGGGCTGGTAAACTTGCTTTCGACATCTGCAATGTTTCCAGCTAGATACACATGCAACCATAAAACACACGTTCTATTTACACTAGCAGCCCATGTTGGACTTTCCCACATAGAAAAACGAGAAGTTTATGATACTAGTACCGATTAAGACGGACTAGGCCATGCGACAAAGAACCCTTGGCGTCATAGCTATAGCTTAAAAGTTAAAATAAACTTCTCGAAAATCACAGAAAGAACTACGAAGATCTGTTGTCAATAAAATTAAACAGGAAACGTGGGAAAGCTGATTATTGAGCATGACGTAATTCTCACGACAAAATTTCGTAAACAACATAGAAGGAATTATATGTATTACGCAATAATTCCATATTTTTCTTAATTACAAGCAACGATAACTCTCGTTATATGTCATTCTATATTATTCATTTTTCTATTCCTTGCAGTAACGAACATATTAAATAATACTTCATTTTACTAGTCTTATTACAAACGCAGTTACGCTCTATTATTGCCATTATTGTTAATATAATATATGCGCCACGTTAATTCGTATGAAACCATAATTAATTAACTCAATATTAAAAGTACGAATACGTTATCTAAAACGTGTTTAAATTTGCTTGACCGCTTCAGTTAAATTATTAACAACAATCCATGGTATAACGGTCCTTATACTCTATGTTATTCTTATCTTCAGTAAGGAAGAAAAATTATACATATATATACGTTTCGGCCATTGATACAGGCCCTCATCAGAATTTATTACTAAAATTAAAAAAAAAAATTATAAACAATTACAAAAATAATTTTAACAAGAATGAATTATTCTAGAATTTTCGATTACCTATTAGGTCTTACCGAAGGTTGAAAAATAGGCAGAAATTGGAAAATGTCACATTGTATAAAATCTATAATTAGTCTTATGAGGACTGAAAATAATCTATAAAAAAATAAAAAGAATAAAATATTATAGAAGTTTTTTAATTTCGAACGTACCCACCCAACCAACCATAAATTTAATAATTAAACAATAATTATATATAAAAAAATATTTTAATGTATACGTTAATAAATAAATGTTGAAAAAACCGTTATTCATACCTGATAAACTCAGAATTGTTGCTGACATGTGTCAGATTCATACACATATAGGTTTTTTTGTGTTGTATTTGAAAAAAACGTATGCCAAGTTCCGGCAAAAATCGACAACAATTCAATTGACAAACTATAAAACACATTAAAAAGATTTAATAACACAAAAATAAAAACAAAACCACTATTGAGAACAAATTTTTTGTCTAAAAATTATATTATTATAAAAACTTACTATGATTTACACAAAAAGAAACAATAATTAATAAAACGGACGAATAGCACTTGTGACATTTTTCACTTTTACCTGAACAATATATGTTACAAGGTATATGTTTGAATAAAGACTGAATATTATCGTGTTAAACGGTTATTATGATTCGTAAGAGCTAAACTATAATAAATTAATTCCAAGGAATTTAATGTAACGAATGACCACCTTCTACTAAAATCTAGCTTTCGAATATAAATTTTGATTTTGAAAAATACGTTTTTATTTTAATTTTAATAAAGGTGTGTAAGAATCCGGTAAAAAGGAGATCTCATGTCTGATATTAACTGTTTTATTGTTTTGTTCAATAAAAAAATTTTCTAAATGCCTTCTTTTTAATAAATTTGGTTCGGTAGCTAGAATTTTTACATTTTTGTAGTCGAAATTGTGATCCATGTCTATGCGATGTCGTGTTAATCCCGTATATTTTTCTGGATCTTCAAAAATGTTGTTTTTATGTTCTCTAATGCGATCTTTCAATAATCTGCCTGTTTGGCCAATATATACTTTATCGCAAAATTTACATGGGATTAAATATACTACACCACTCTTTTTCATCTTCTCCAGTTTATCTTTAAAAGGCTTAATTTTTCCAACATTAGTGTTATATGGTTTATGTACAACCCTAATGTTGTCTTTTTTAAGCCTCTTCGCTAGAGTTTCACTTAAGCCTTTAATATAAGGTACACTCGTTGTTTTTTTATAATCATTATTTCTGGAGTTTTGAAATGACTGATGGGTATTGTACAATAGATGAACTCTTTTTTTGATGCATTCACATACTAAATCCTTGGGATAACCGTTATCTCTAAGTATATCCTTGACAATATTGAGATTTTTCTCTCTGAATCGAATCTCAGACAATTTTGTCGCTCGATCAATCAGTCCGTAAATTACGCTGATTTTGTAATTAATCGGATGCGAAGATTCAAAGTGAAGATACCTACCAGACCATGTATTTTTATGGTACCAGTCTGTGTCAATAGACCCGTCATTATTTCAAATAAGAAGTAGATCTAAAAAACTAATTTTACAATTGGTTTCATTCTCGATGGTAAATTTAATTCTGTTATTAAAACCATGTAATTTATGTCGAGAATTGAATATATTTAAAACATATTCTTCTTTGTCAACCGGAATAGCTGTGATGATATCGTCAACATACCTTTTAAAAAAAGGTAGTTCAAAATTAAGTTTTTTAATTAAAATATTTTCAAGGTATTCCATCAAAATATTTGCTACCACTGGTTTTTTTAAAAGGTATGTTGACGATATCATCACAGCTATTCCGGTTGACAAAGAAGAATATGTTTTAAATATATTCAATTCTCAACATAAATTACATGGTTTTAATAACAGAATTAAATTTACCATCGAGAATGAAACCAATTGTAAAATTAGTTTTTTAGATCTACTTCTTATTTGAAATAATGACGGGTCTATTGACACAGACTGGTACCATAAAAATACATGGTCTGGTAGGTATCTTCACTTTGAATCTTCGCATCCGATTAATTACAAAATCAGCGTAATTTACGGACTGATTGATCGAGCGACAAAATTGTCTGAGATTCGATTCAGAGAGAAAAATCTCAATATTGTCAAGGATATACTTAGAGATAACGGTTATCCCAAGGATTTAGTATGTGAATGCATCAAAAAAAGAGTTCATCTATTGTACAATACCCATCAGTCATTTCAAACCTCCAGAAATAATGATTATAAAAAAACAACGAGTGTACCTTATATTAAAGGCTTAAGTGAAACTCTAGCGAAGAGGCTTAAAAAAGACAACATTAGGGTTGTACATAAACCATATAACACTAATGTTGGAAAAATTAAGCCTTTTAAAGATAAACTGGAGAAGATGAAAAAGAGTGGTGTGGTATATTTAATCCCATGTAAATTTTGCGATAAAGTATATATTGGCCAAACAGGCAGATTATTGAAAGATCGCATTAGAGAACATAAAAACAACATTTTTGAAGATCCAGAAAAATATACGGGATTAACACGACATCGCATAGACATGGATCACAATTTCGACTACAAAAATGTAAAAATTCTAGCTACCGATCCAAATTTATTAAAAAGAAGGCATTTAGAAAATTTTTTTATTAAACAAAACAATAAAACAGTTAATAACAGATATGAGATCTCCTTTTTACCGGATTCTTACACACCTTTATTAAAATTAAAATAAAAACGTATTTTTCAAAATCAAAATTTATATTCGAAAGCTAGATTTTAGTAGAAGGTGGTCATTCGTTACATTAAATTCCTTGGAATTAATTTATTATAGTTTAGCTCTTACGAATCATAATACCCGTTTAACACGATAATATTCATATATTGTAACATATATTGTTCAGGTAAAAGTGAAAAATGTCACAAGTGCTATTCGTCCGTTTTATTAATTATTGTTTCTTTTTGTGTTAATCATAGTAAGTTTTTATAATAATATAATTTTTAGACAAAAAATTTGTTCTCAATAGAAGTTTTGTTTTTATTTTTGTGTTATTAAATCTTTTTAATGTGTTTTATAGTTTGTCAATTGAATTGTTGTCGACTTTTGCCGGAACATGGCATATGTTTTTTTCAAATACAACACAAAAAAACCTATATGTGTATGAATCTGACACATGTCAGCAACAATTCTGAGTTTATCAGGTATGAATAACGGTTTTTTCAACATTTATTTAATAACGTATACATTAAAATATTTTTTTATATATAATTATTGTTTAATTATTAAATTTATGGTTGGTTGGGTGGGTAGGTTCGAAATTAAAAAACTTCTATAATATTTTATTCTTTTTATTTTTTTATAGATTATTTTCAGTCCTCATAAGACTAATTATAGATTTTATACAATGTGACATTTTCCAATTTCTGCCTATTTTTCAACCTTCGGTAAGACCTAATATGTAATCGAAAATTCTAGAATAATTTATTCTTGTTAAAATTATTTTTGTAATTGTTTATAATTTTTTTTTTTGAATTTTAGTAATAAATTCTGATGAGAGCCTGTATCAATGGCCGAAACGTATATATATGTATAATTTTTCTTCCTTACTGAAGATAAGAATAACATAGAGTATAAGGACCGTTATACCATGGATTGTTGTTAATAATTTAATTATTAACTCAACTAATTATATAAATAATATTATCCTATTATACATATATATATATATATATATATATATATATATATATATATATATATATATATATATATATATTGTAACGTGGCAAAACACGTTACAGAGCTATCTGCCACGAGACTCACAACGGGGATAACTTAAGGGGGGGACTGGTCTTCAAGAACCGCTAATATTTCGTATGGATGCAATTTCCGAAATGATCTCATCTCCTTATAGGGAGGACTCCTCCGAAGAAGCGGTAGTATTTATTTTGGTGATGACGTCATTCGGCTCTTTTTGAATGATATTTGTTATGAATCTGCCGGGAGGCTTTTATCCAAGGGGAAATGTTGCCATTATAGGGGGGAATGCTCCGAAGAAGCGCTAATTTTTTATATGGCAACACATTAGGATTCATATTTGTTATGAATCTGCCGGGAGGCTTTTATCCAAGGGGAAATGTTGCCATTATAGGGGGGACTGCTCCGAAGAAGCGCTAATTTTTAATATGGCAACACATTAGGATCCATATTTGTTATGAATCCGCCGGGAGGCTTTTATCCACGGGGAAATGTTGTCATTATAGGGGGGACTGCTCCGAAGAAGCGCTAATTTTTAATATGACAACAATTGAGACATAGAATTCGTGGTTTAGGAATTAATATTTGGTAATAATAAAGGTAGCTATAATTCGGGGTATTATTCAGTATTTAATTTTATTGCATGCGATCAATATTTCAGGCATAAACATGACTTTTCTATTTGCTTTGTTTGGAAGTCGGCTCAAGGACGGCCTTGTTGTCGATTTCGAGAGGTACGAGACCTGAACATCCAGGGTATATCGTCAAGCACGCTGCTTATTGCGGCGTGCAGGGGGGAACGACGCGTGGAGATTCTGGAATGTTCGCGAAGGAGAGGGTACGCGAGGGCGAGGTGCCGAAACTTCGCGAACATTCGAGAAGGATGAGAAGAGAGTACCGGGAGGGGACGGCCAGTCGCGTGTGTCCGTAAGGGCCGCGGGGCTCTCCCTACCATCACCATCGCGGTAGAGAGGTGGAAAAACGGCGGCCGGCGCGGCGCGAGCGTCGCGATTCCAACCGACGCGTCGGATCGCCAGTCCGTAGCAGTCTGTAGGAGTCTGCAGCAGTGTGGAAGTTGAACAGTCCGCTGGTAGCAGCCCTGGATCCGAGAGGTACGCCTGGTCATCAAAAGGTACCAACAGCCCTGAGCGCAAATAGTTCGGCTACGAAGTCTTTCCGTACGCCAAGAGTTTGATTCTTTGTGCTCACGGCTGTTTAAATAAAATGCGCTTTTCCGATTGTCCGTTGCCGTTTCGCGAGTGAAAGTGGAAGTGAAAGCGAAAAACGCGAATCGCCTTCGGTTATCTTAGTCGGGTTTTCGGTTCGTATCGTGCTTCGGTTAACTCCTGCTTTGGTCGCGAATTTCTCTAGGGTTATCTTCCGGGAATCTTTATTTCGCGGAGAATATCTTGATTAGATCCTTTAACGCGACTGTGGTTATCTCTCGTTGTTTTATTCGGCATACTCGGGAAAAATATGGTTATCTTACGCTTTTGTTTGTTCTCGTTACTTTCGGAAAGACGAAGCCCAAAAGCCACGCGTGTCGGTATGGTTAACTATCGGAAACGTGATCGAATACCGTTCTCATAAAATTCTGTGAGATGCTTCGGTAAGAGGATAACTTCGTCCTTTCGAGAACTTCAGGAAAAAGCCGTCATTTGGTTATCTTGGGTGATCGTTCGGTATCCGGGAGAAATAACTAGCGGTTCGGGCGAACGTAAGATCGAATCTAGTGTGGTTACCTTTATCGTCTCGAAAGTGCGTGTCCGGTGATCGGAAAGAAAGACGGTAACGAAAACGGGAATACGACGCGTGAAAAGCAAACTCCGTCGAACGTGATGCTTTGTGACGTCACACCGCGACGCCGACAAGATGGCCGCCGGTTCCAATCCGCGGTCCGCGACGCGATCTCCAGTTGGCTTGGCGAGCCGTTAACTAGCATAGTCGACGTTCTAAATTTATAGAGTGGCTTCTTATGATCGAAAACGCAAGCTCGTTAATTTTACCTTGGTTCGCTGGATCGCTCTTGTGAGCGATCGTACCTCTAATTTCCTGGTTATCTTTTCACTCTGTTAGAGTGAACACTGTGGTTATCTGTTATCTTGCCCCTCTTGTGAGGTGGCGCTATCTTATGAATTAACGAGCGGACTTTTTGTGCAATAAGAAGGTTTTTCGAGGGTAATACTCCTGCCGATCTGTCGGTAAGGAAAGGACCATGCGTGCGATGCTAACTGGACCGGGCCCTCCGCGCGGTTAAGTTACCTAGATTGCTGATTCACGAGCAATCTGGTGGGGCCAAGGCTATCTCGCACTGTCGGAAGGTAGTGCCGTGTTTTTGTTATGTTTTTGTACGTGAGGATAACTGTCTCTACGGAGACACTAAAATTGTTGCGTATAAGTGTGAGTGCGTTAATTTGAATGGCAGTGTCCGCGGTAAACGATAGCGTCCGGGTAATCCGTTTTAATTTAGTAACGAAAGTGTAGATAGTTAGATTAGGGAATTCGGGAAGTAATCGGTCTGGTAATTCGCGCGGTCAGTGTGAGTGGGTTTCGGGTGACGTAATTTCGGTTATTTGTCCGGGTTTAGCAGATTTCAGAAAAGTGGTAGAATCAGTAAATTTGGTCGGTTTCGGTAAAGTTCGTGTGGGTCGTATAACGTCGTTCATTGTAGTTTCGGTATGAGATTCGTATAAGTTCGGGTAGGTATTGTAGTGTCGTTTTGGGGAGGGCGCGTGCGTATCGCACGAGCACGGTTCCTCGACGGGTTCGTCACAGGGCGCCGCGACCGCGTGCGAAAGTCCCGACCGAGTCCGTCGCAAGGCAGCGCGCTTCAAAAGTCCTTGTCGAGTTCGTCGGCGGGCACCCCGTATTTAGAAAGTCCTGGTAGAGATCGTCGCCAGGCATCGCGTGCGACAAGTCCCTGTCGAGTTTCTCGCAGGGCATCGTATTAGGAAGTCCCTGTCGAGCTCTCCGTCGGGGAATCGCGTGTCGTCGCGTATCGGGGAATCGGGTGTCGTCGCGTAGTTGGGAATCGCAAATAGAAGATGACGTCCGTGATTTGGGGCGCTAGAGAGGGCGCGATGAACGTGGTGATCCGTCCTCGTCGGCCGTGGTCGCGTTATCTTTAGTCTGCGCCAGAGGATACCGCCCTCTCCCTTGCCGAGCCGGGAACTCGGGGCTGAGCTAGCGGGCACACCAGCGCGTGCGGCGCGCCCATAAATTTGTCGAGCTTCGGCTCGGCTGGCGCCCTCTCTTACCATCCGGCGCGCCGTGCGGATTTTTGTGGCCCCCCGAAAAGATCGGTTTTTTGCAGGCGGCCACGAGCGACGACGAAGGACGGGTGGAGCCGCAGATGAAGTAGGAGGGGGTGGGGGTCACAATATATATATATATATATATATATATATAATGTAATATAATATATATATATATATATATATATATATATATATATATATATATATATATATATATATATATATATTATATTACTATCATATTTGCGAGCGTTGCGCTGCCTGGAATTATAATTAGGATTATCAAGTCACCTAATTATATTAATAATATTATCTTATTTAGAGATACTATAACATTTGCGAGCGTTGCGCTGAGTTAATTTGAATGGAATTATAACTTGAATTATTAACTCAACAAATTATATTAATAATATTATCCTATTATACATACAGGGTGGCCGATTTATCTGAAGACATCGAAATATCTCGAGAACTATGCACAGAATCAAAAAAGTTGTCGGATGAAAGTTGTTCGACACGAAGGGGGGCATCCAGTGATAATTAAATTTACCCCCTCCCCCATCCCCTGGAGGTGGAGTGGGGGCAAAAACAATAAAACTTAAATAGGAACCCCCATTTTTTATTGCAGATTTGGATTCTCCGGAAAAAAGTACACGAATTTGACCTAGGAGCTACTGCATTTTGGTTCTCAGGTGGCGCTGTAATCGATAAAAATCCAAATTTATCAGAAGACATTGAAATACTTCGAGATCTATGCACAGGATCAAAAAAGTTGTCGGATGAAAGTTGTTCGACACGAAGGGGGGCATCCAGTAATAATGAAATTTACCCCCTCCCCCATCCCCTGGGGGTAGAGTGGGGGCAAAAACAATAAAACTTAAATAGGAACCCCCAGTTTTTATTGCAGATTTGGATTCTCCAATATTGACAATTTTCGCCCGCGTAGCGGATATGGAATACGGTCATTCTAACAAAGCCGGGAAAAAATACATTTAGCGTTACCCAGGAACAACGACGTGGACGTAGTATTTTTCTGTTCCCTTTGGGGTGCTTGTTTTACGTGAGTACCCTTGTCTCTCACTGTCTCACTGTTCACTTACTTGAGTAAGTGTTCGAAATGTTGACCTTCCACTTCAATGCATTTATTTATTCTTTCTTCAAATGACTTTATACATGATAGAATCATATCTGCAGAAATTTCTGCGCAAGCAGTTCTTATGCGATCCACCATGTTTTCACGAGTCGTTGGTACTTGTTCATAAACCTTACCTTTGAGGTAACCCCATAGAAAGAAATCCAGAGATGTTAGATCAGGTGACCTCGCAGGCCAATTAATGGGGCCACCTCTACCAATCCACCTACCATTGTAATCACGGTCTAGTATTTCCCTTGCTACTCTTGAAAAATGTGCTGGGCAACCATCATGCTGAAACCACATTGTCCGTCGGACGTCCATAGCAACATCCTCAAGTAGTAATGGTACTTCTTGTTCTAGGAAATCTCGATATTTTGTTCCATTCAAATTACCTTCAATGAAATAAGGACCAATGAGTTTATTTCCTATGATTCCACACCAAACGTTCACCGACCAAGGACGTTGATGATTAACTTGTAACCAATGGGGATTTTCTACGCTCCAATAATGCATATTATGCCTATTGACGCCACCATGGTTCGTGAATGTAGATTCATCTGAAAATAATACATTAGCAAAGAAATTGTGGTTCGTTTGCATTTTTTGAAATGCCCATTCACAAAACACCACGCGGTTATGAAAATCATCGCCATCTAATTCCTGGTACAGTGAAATGTGATATGGGTGAAACTTATGACGATGCAATATTCTTTGAATACTGTCTCTGGAAATGCCGGAATCGCGATGTAATTGTCGTGTGCTTACATGTGGATTTTGGTGAATAGCTGCTAGCACAGCTACTTCGTTAGCTTCTCCTGTAACTGTTAATCTTCGCTTCCTTTTTTTCATTTGTACGCTGCCATCAGAGTGAAAGGCATTCACAACTTTGTAAAAAAAAGAACGCGAGCGAGCATTATCTGGAAAACGCTCAGCATACAACGCAACAGCATCGTCAATATTCCTCTTACATTCACCATAAATAAGAATCATTTCGATTTTTTCGGGAACTGTAGCAGGATTCATTTTTAACTTGCAATTCGATTTAAGCAATGAAGGGTAGACAAAAAATAGTCACGTAAACGGAAAGTTGTTATTCTAAAAGCAAAGTGACCTCCGACCGAATTACTACCAATACAATGGACTTCAAAAACAGTCTTACACTGAGAGACCGTGAATACTAAATTTTAATATGGGGATTAGAAAGTCGCGATATCCATTTACTTCCCTTCAGGAAAGTAGAGAAAAATGTAGGTGAACTGGTTACGTGTGACTCAACTTATGTATAAAATGATATGCTACTTTATTTTCGAGTTATGTCGCCCTCTAGCGTTATGTAACAGAACCGGCGCCGGTGATGGCCGAAATGCAGGCGATGTACATGTATGAAACCACGTGAGTTCTCTCGGGGTCCGGTAGATGGCGACGAAATCCCCAAATGAAGTAAGAGTTTCGTTTTGTTTAATAGAAGCTGGTTTGACCGTCAATGCTCAGATTATTTATTCTCATTTCGGAAAAAACATACAGAGAGAGAATGAATGAGCTGAGTGAAGGGACATGACGCGTTTTTTAATGGATTGCGTGATGTCCTCTTTTTGTTTATTAAATAATAAATTTAAAATCTAAAATGTAATTTTATTGAAGGTAGAAAACTTATTTATAAAATGAATAATATCAATTATTCATAATCTTAATTTTTCGAATGGACATTATTAAAATTTCATATTCAGAATAACAATTTTCGCAATTGATATTACTAAATTCTAATATTAAAAATTCTAATATTAGAATTTTTAATATTAAATTTTCATAAAGGGATCAAATTGTCCCTATTTGCCCCCTGGATGCCCCCATTCGTGTCGAACAACTTTCTTCCGACAACTTTTTTGATTCTGTGCATAGTTCTCGAGGTATTTCAATGTCTTCAGATAAATTTGGATTTTTATCGATTACAGCGCCAACTGTGAACCAAAATGCAATAGCTCCTAGGTCAAATTCGTGTACTTTTTTCCGGAGAATCCAAATCTGCAATAAAAACTGGGGGTAAATTTAATTATCACTGGATGCCCCCTTTCGTGTCGAACATCTTTCATCCGACAACTTTTTTGATTCTGTGCATAGTTCTCGAGATATTTCGATGTCTTCAGATAAATCGGCCACCCTGTATACAGGGTCATCGAAAAGTATCGGACCCCCCAATATCTTCAGTTAGAATGCACTTAGGAATTAGAAAATGTCCAATAGCAAAGTTGTATGGTTTCAAGCGGGGAGTAAGATGATGACCTTGACTTTGACCTTGACCATGTCCTTCAAGGTCAATCTTATTTTTTTAAATAGAACCCCCTACATTTTATTGCATATTCTTATAGCTTATCACGAGAGCTTTCCAAAACACTATAATAAAATATTTTTTTATTAAGTACTTTTTGAGTTATAAAGGTTTGAAGTTAACAATTTGTTAAGTGGTGTGCGAGTCCGACCAGTTAAGGCAAGAGTGGTGTGCGAGTCCGACCAGTTAAGGCAAGAGTGGTGTGCGAGTCCGACCAGTTAAGGCAAGAGTGGTGTGTGAGTCCGGCCAGTTAAGGCAAATTTAATTCCAATTGGTTGGCTTGGGCAAAATATTTAATTGTACCAAACAATTCCCAACAAATGTTCAAATTGTTGCCCTTCAACAGCCTGGCAATGTGCCAATCTGTTATAAACAGCCGAAACCGCATTCCGGTACGTTTCTGGCGGTATTAGTTCTATCTCTCGAGTTATTCTCCCTCTTAAATCACCTAAATCTTGAGGCTTGGTGGCATAAACTTTACTTTTCAAATAACCCCACAAAAAAAAGTCAAGTGGGGTCAAGTCCTGAGACCGAGGTGGCCACTAAATATGACCCCTTCGCCCTATCCACCTGTCCTGAAAGACCTCATTCAAATATTGACGGACAATGACACCATAATGAGGTGGAGCTCCATCCTGTTGGAAATAAATTTCATCCATATTTCCACCAGCTATGTCTCGAATAGCTGGAACAATTTGTTCGCGAAGCATGACTAGGTATACTTGTGCGGTCAAATTGCCTTCAATGAAGAAAGGGCCAACTGGTCTACCATTAAGAATACCAGCCCATATGTTAACTTTTTGTGGATATTGAGTATGATTGTCTCTTTTCCAGGGAGGATTAACGTCACTCCAGTATCTACAATTGTGTCTATTTACATTTCCAGTCAGTTCAAATGTTGCCTCATCAGAGAAAACAATATTATCAAGTAATAGAGGATCGTCGACAATCATCTCCATCATAAGATCACAAAATTCGATGCGTCTATCAAAATCGTCTTCGGACAACTCTTGGACCAAATGGAGTTTGTATGGATGCCATTTATTCAATTTCAGAATTTTACTGACAGATGCATGACCGATTTCGTGTTCTTGTGCAACGCGATTGATGGAAATATGGGGATCTTCAACGAAAGACTGTAAAACATCTAATGCCTTATCATTATTTGTTGCTGTTTTAGGTCTACCAGATTTTGGGCGGCTTTTAACGCTACCAATGGCCGCGAAACGTTGAATAGTACGGATTACAATATTTTTGGAGATCCTATTATTTTCATTCCGAAAATTTTCATTAAATAATCGCGTTACTGTTTTATACCCTCTTTGTTGATCTCCCCATCCTCGCATCATTAACAGTGTTATTCGATCTCTTTCAGAAAGCTCCGCCATTCTTAATTAGAGCGAAGAAGAATTAATCAGGTAAGTGATAGGAAATTGATCTAGATAATTAAGTAGAGAAAAATACTTATTATTAAGTGTTGGTCCAACTATCGATTTGTTTATTTTAACCAGCACTAGCAAAAAGCTCGTTGAGCAACTGAAAATCTAATAGATCAATTAATAATATTTATGAAAAATTTCTGGGCTATTGGAAACAAAATGAAGATGTTTGGGATAATCAATTGAAGCGCAATGGTTTCTTTTGTTACAGAAAAAATTTTTGAGGCTGTTCGTTTTCGTCCACGAGGTGACTGCTGCTCGCTAAGAAGAAGACAGCACTGCATCAAAGTTTCAAATCAGTGATCCGTATTGTTTGCTCAAGAGCTCGTACATTGGTGCCTGCGAGAGTGAGAGAATAAAGATTGGCCAACGCTTTCGGCCAGATTCCCGCTAACGCCTTCGGAAATCACGCATTCGAGCAGCTTCTCGCGATTACGTTCGGGCAGTTTTTCGCCAGAGCCTATTACCATAATTGCTTGAAACCGTACAATACTTTGCTATTGGACATTTTTCCAAAATGCATTCTTACTGAAAATATTAGGGGGATCCGATTAATGTATTTTCTTTAAACCAATTAATTGGTCTCATTATTCAGCGCACAAAAGTATTAAGGTTATGATTACTGAAAACTAAATAATATTTTACAAGATATTCTACATTTTGTGTCAAAAAATTGTTAACTTCAAACCTTTATAACTCAAAAAGAACGGAATAAAAAAATATTTTATTATAGTGTTTTGGAAAGCTCTCGAGATAAGCTATAAGAATATGCAATAAAATGTAGGGGATTCTATTTAAAAAAATAAGATTGACCTTGAAATGACCTTGAAGGACATGGTCAAGGTCAAAGTCAAGGTCATCATCTTACTCCCCGCTTGAAACCATACAACTTTGCTATTGGACATTTTCTCCTAAGTGCATTCTAACTGAAGATATTAGGGGGGTCCGATACTTTTCGATGACCCTGTATATTAATATAATATTTGCGAGCGTTGCGCTGTGTTAATTCGAATGGAATTATAATCAGAATTATTAACTCAACACATTATATTAATAATATTATCCTATTATACACATATATTACTATAATACTTGCGAGCGTTGCGCTGCGTTAATTCGAATGGAATTATAATTCGAATTATTAACTCGCCTAATTATATTAATAATATTACTTTTTCCTTTATACATATATTTTACTATAATAATATTTACGACCATTGCGTCTACAATTATTATTTATTACGGATGTAGTTATTAATAACAAATCGGAGATCGTTAGGTGGGAGGAATGACAGAGCTATCTTTCCTTTCACTTTCCTGGGGCATTTGGCCCGCCCATTTTCTTCACATTTATCCAATCTAAGACATAGTTCTTCCTCCTCCACCAATGTAAAACCTTAAAATGTAAAGAAGGGGAAACTGGAACTCGCAACCGAGTCGACGAGTTTGAGCCCTGAAAAAAGAAAAGTCAGTTCTTCCTTACTCGTCTCTTCTCTACTTTCAGACTAAAAATTCTAATATTTTGTAAGACACATTTTATATTTTCTTTTCAAAGAGTACTGCCTTTCTTGTTTTCCTTTTCCAAACCTTATTTTACTTTCCAACGATCTCTGACCGTGGATGCCGGATAATAATATCCGAGGTACCACTAAGAGATCGTTTTCCTTTTTTTAAATCCTTTTCAATTTAACTTTCCAACGATCTCTGACCGTGGATACCGGATAATAATATCCGAGGTACCACTAAGAGATCGTTTTCCTCTTTAACTCCTTTACAAACTCTTCTTTCCAACGATCTCTGACCGTGGATGCCGGACAATGTCCGAGGTACCACTAAGAGGTCGCCTCCAACTTTTCTCCATTTCCTAAGTCGTCCTCCCAACGAACTCATAATTAAACTGAAATTGTAATTGTTAGCGTAAAAATAAATATATTTGTTGTTTGAATATATATTAATAATAATTATATATATATTAATATAATAATATATATTAATATATATATATATATATATAATATATATTAATCTTTCAATTAATTTATTCCACAAATTTTCCCTAACCCGGTCGTCCTAAGGTAAGAGGGACGAATTCAATTTTTAATCATTCGTTGTTTTTCTCACAACGTGGTCCTTTTTCACTGGACGTGACACCTATGTACTTAGAGATAAGAATAATTTTCTTATCACTAATTGGTATCATAAAGACTCGTTTTCGGGTAGATATCTAAATTTTTTATCTAACCATCCTTTATCTTATAAAATTGGTACTGTATATGGTTTGATAGATCGAGCTATTAAATTGGCTCATGTAAAATTTAGAGAAAGTAACATCAATTTGGTACGTAGAATCTTAAAAGAAAACAATTATCCTGATTATCTTATAAATGATTGTTTACAAAAAAGAATTCATTCCATTTATAATACCTTAGAAACGAAACATGATACCAAAAAATATGAAAAAACAATTAGTATTCCGTACGTTAAAGGAGTATCCGAAAATATTAAAAAAATAATGAACGACAAAAATTTTCGAGTTGTATTTAAACCATACAATACAAATATAGGAGGCATTAAACCATATAAAGACTCTTTAGATAATTTACATCATAGCAATGTGGTTTATATGCTTAAATGCATACAATGTAATGCAGTATATATAGAAGAGACAGGAAGACTTTTAAGAGATCGAATTAATGAACACAAAAGAAATATTTTTGCAGATCGTTCAAAAATATCAGGATTAACGTTACACAGATTAAATACAGATCATAATTTTGTTTTTAAAAATACCACTATTTGGCAATTGAAAAAAATCATAAAAAAAGAAAACATTTAGAAAATTATTCTATCAAAAAAACCCACAATACAGTTAATATTAGATTCGAAATGTCACAGTTACCTGAATTATATTTTTCTTTACTTTAATTTTAAATGTTATTGGAATCGCGTTTAATTGTTCTTCAAATTTAGTCGTTCCTATGTACACATATTAATCACCGTATACAAACTATGTAATAACATTGTCATTCATGTATATAATGCTTGTACAAACCAAACACAGACGATTTAAATTTAGTACAAGTTTATCCGCTGACTATTTAACATCTTAGTAAATATAATTTAGTTGTGAAAATGGCGAATTTTTTATTTTCTTTTTTTAAAATGTTTATAATTTTTTTGTGCCTTTTTTTTGTGTCTGTTTTTATTTAGTTTTCTTTTTCAAAACTAAAAATAATTTCATTATTTACAGGTTATCCAACATAAGTAGTAATGGTGTCACTATGGAGAGACGTAAACAACCGGACTCATCCCCTGCCCCTCTTTTTGCTTTTTGTTGGGGCTAGGGATGAGTCACGTTTGTTTACGTCTCTCCATAGTGACACCAGACCAGAAGGTATCTCTTTCTCTCTCTGTCTCTTATCTTTAATATATAATACACACCTTGCTACGTAGTGGCACTTCGGCGAGACATTCGTTACTACTCTCTCTCTCTCTCTCTCTGGCATCTCTTTCTCTCTCTGTCTCTTATCTTTAATATATAATACACACCTTGCTACGTAGTGGCACTTCGGCGAGACATTCTTTACTACTCTCTCTCTCTCTCTCTCTCTCTCTCTCTCTCTCTCTCTCTCTCTCTCTCTCTCTCTCTCTCTCTCTCTCTCTCTCTCTCTCTCTACTGCTTACGTCTACGCACCACCGATGCTCAAGTAAGACTGATTAAATCTCGTTGAAGTCTCCTCCTCCTTCGTAGTACAACCGATTGCTGTGTGCATGTGCATCGGTTTTGCAATTCGTCACTTTTGAAATCGAGACAAACTGAAGATACTATGCAGAACTGGATTAAGAGAGATAATGCATGAAAATTGCAATAACTTTGTCATTTCTTACGAAATATTTTATTTTACACGTGCACTTGTTTTTAAAAATCAGCACATTCTTCAAAGCCATGACGCTACGTCTCGATAGTACAATTTAAAGATTCGTTAAGTGTATGTTATATTAAATATGTAAATTAAAGTAAATTACTCTATCTTTCCGCCCTTTCTTAACCTTCTTACCTTTCTTTATCACATTTTGAAAAATCGCAATACCCGGGTGACGTAACGTAGATGTATTAAGAGATATATGAAACTAACACAATGACTTTTTAGAAATTAAAGGTTTTACTACTCCGTATCTGTAGTGAAAATTTTCGAAAGTCATTTAAATAAGCTCCTTGATTCAGTTAAATCGATGTCTATTCTACCATAGTAAAAATGATTATAAATGAAAGAGGTCAAAATAAATAAACACCAATGACATTAAATAATTGATATATTCATATAAAAGTTTATAATTTTATACAATATATATATATTTTGTAAAACGCAGTTAACATATTATATATCCACTATATATAAAGATTGTTTAAGATAAATTCATAATTCATTCAACTTGTCAACTATGTTATCTAAATGTAAAGATATTATTTCATAGAAAATTGTAAGCAAACACTCTTTCGACAACAGTTCGCTTGTTGCAGACATACACGACATTATAATATCATCGTTGAATGTCCGCGTTACATCGCGCACCATTTTATTCGTAAAAGTTTGCACTTGGGCCTCATAGCTGCACCGCACTTGGTCTTCAACTACTCGTAGTGCGTCTCGCGCAATGAGACTGACGTCACTTCCGATTGTCAATAAATAATCTAATTTTTATCAACACACTTTGAAATATCCACTAAACAGTCAAATGTCACTTGTTTTAAAATTAAACACCTTCGAAAGCGTTTCACAGCTATACCTGTCACCGGACGTTGGTCGTGTTCCACTTCGATCGCTTTACCACCATGACTGTAGGTAAAGCGTACCGACCAACCTTCTCCGTATATTTTTTGATCTGCTTTGATAGATCCATCATCGTTGAAGAATGCTTCAATTTGGTGGAAGTAATGTACAAACTCGTACCATGTCTTCGGCGTGAATGGTATTCCAATGAAGTCGGTTCCAATTATCCGAATAACTGGTACGTAAACAGGGTCTGTTAGATCAGAATACTCTAGACCCACCATGATTTTTTTTGTGTAAGATTTATTTAGTCCGTAAATAGTGCCTATAATTTGGTGTGGGCCTTTTCCAATATCGCCATGCATTGTCGATAACGCAGGTGTTGTAGACATTATTTTGGCCATTATCGTCAGTTTTGCCGTAAAACCGGCAGCAAATTCACTGGACACTGAACTGAGTAACTCTGATGAAAGAATGACCAATAGTACGAAATGTCGCGAACCGACCAGAACGAGCGTTGTAAGCGAAAATATTCAAGTCTTTTGTCAGCATTTTTCAGTATACCAATGTGTGTGTGTGGTGTTTAAATTTCAGACACTCAACGTATTTATGGCATATTCAGCAAAGCATCACCACCACTGTTTCAAAACGGGACTTAAAAGTCTACCACGTGACAATTATTTCATATTTATATTTTAATATCTGACATGTCAGCATTATGTTGTACGTGTTTTTCTCCTATTACTGTTGCGTTAATATTTGTAAATTAATTTTGAATAACACTTTTGTAAGCATCTTATGTGATTTACACCATTACCAGTAAATCCTCCAGTTTTGTTCTTAAAAGTGAGATAGTGTCTAACAATTTCGTCATTTTTAACTAAGTCCGTAGAGAAATTAGAAAGAAACGCCTTGAACCCCAATCCTGCACTCATATAGCGTAGAAACATCACGCAGAACTGACCACACACATCCGATGATTCGCTTTGTAATTGCTCCGTATTCCACTGAAATTGTCGACAGTTATTTTTCAAAGCTTTTATATAATCGGGTATGAAAGGTGGTAGCCCATAACTGTCGAAATACCAGCCATAACCACGATTGTCAGTGTACATAGCTACCCAATGAGTACCGGGTTTTTTGTGATTATCCGTATTTAATACAAAACATGTGGGCTTACCCCAAACACGGGGTATTTGGTCCGAAGGAAATACACCTATTGTGTGGTGTTTAATTTCGGATATACATTTTAGAATTTCTAAGCTATTCATTTTTCTAAATATGTAGGTAATGTAAATGTATAAAATGGCACGTCTGTTTCATTGGTATCCCCGTTATTCTGATTTTGATTCTTTGCACATATTGGTGACACTGTACGTGACCAATTTTCCTCAACTAACAAATTGTTATTACTATCATTATCGATGTCCTTATAGGTATTTGTAAGTGGATGTTCCGCTATGCCCGGGATGTCGTTACTATCAATTTTATCACTCTTCACGAAACTGCCCTTATATGTCTCTATAAGCGGGTATTCCACTATGTCCGGGATGTCGGTGCTATTATTTTTTCCACTGCTCACAAAATCCGTAGAACGTAACCATAATCGTAAACGATATGCATTATTTAACGCACAAGCAAACCGCAAGTAGTTGAACTTGCACCCATGTTGTACACAGTAATTACTTGCGCACGGTAGTTCGTTGAATGATGGACAACTGTTATCATACTCCAAATTTATTATATTGCGAGCAGTTACCCTATTTAAGAGCATCCACTTTTCTTTACCACGCACGTATATATTTCGAGCATTTACAGTTAATTCCCGTAATTTTTTGTAAAGCGAATTTTCAGACACGTCGCCATCAAACCAGTCAAGACCGTGATGATTGTGTGTCAACCAATTATTTTGTTTTCTTGATTCACGACACAACACATCGACGGAATATGGTGGTGCAACAAGCCAGTACCCGATGAAATCATTATCCACGGACAAAACAGCTACTTCTTTCGGTATTACTTTATTATTTATATCTTTGAAAAACTGTATATCAACCACTAGATCCATTGTAACGTCTGCCCTATACCGTGGTTGAAAGACAACTGCACTCTGGATTTAACGATGTAGTTTTCAAGATCGTGCGTACAGGGCGCCATCTGTAAGAACGAAATCACGACCCAAAGTCAACAACGACTTGTCGAGATGCATCAATTTCTAGTACATTTTCATATTCAGCATAGACAATACAATTAACCGTACTTGATAAAGCTGTTGCAAATCGTACATCAATTCTGACACTTCCATGTTTTACTAAATTCCAATGAGTAGAATCACTAGCCGAGAGATCGGGAGTCAGATCGAACACGAACAGGCAATAACCGCCTGCATAATCGTCACGTGTGATGGAATTTCCTTCATTAAGAAAATGTATACCTGTGCCTGAGAATATCGTGTGAAAGGCGTCTATATAAAGATTTGACGTACTAAAATCTGGTTGCAGCGGCCTCGAAGGTATTTGCGTACCATCAACATATAAACATAGAAAGTTGATATTAAAATGCTTAAAGTTAAATGGATTTAGCGTGCGGTCACCATTGAAAGCTTTATTTTCTACAAAGCCTACCACAATTCTTTTTGGTAACTGTCCCAATATAACGTTATCTAGGGTCTCTCCATGAATTCCACTATGCATAGTTAAAGCCTTAACTTCAACTCTCGTTAAGGGATATTTTGCCGTTGTTTTCGAAAGAGCTTTGGCATGTGCCAGCAAAATACCAGGATTAATTTTCACACGTCGCGCTAAAAGACTAGCTTCTTCTATGTGAGCGTAATAATATCCCGTTTGATCCATGATACAAAAGACATCTCGAGATTTTATGAGACGTACACGAACCTCCACGCCATTCAATAGTAATTTTTCTTGATTAAATACATCACAATGTAAGTGTCCGAGCAAATCTACTCTTTTTCCTTTCATAATGTTGCGACGATTTACGAGTCCTACATTGTTTTTAAACGCATCCATGTGACCAGCTGTGTCATCATACCATAAAACACTCGTCAAATAAGAACCTTTGGCGGCAGGTCCGTAATTCAACAGAGTTTCAATATAAGATCTATAGGCGTATGCATTGTTTGGTGGGGAAACCGGCTTTTGATTGAAATAAACGTCGACCTGATTGAAAAGTGAGTGCATAAAATTATTCACAGGACCTACGGTATCACGTTCCGTTTGTGGTGTATCGTCGGGGATATCTTTACTAGGTTTTAACGTTACACGCAAACTTAACATCGTATGTGCTAGATCAATATATTCTTCTCCATTTCCAGGTAAAACAAATTCAATCGGTGAATCATGAGAGAGTGTTGACACCGGTTTATACTGTACCCAATGCGAGCCCTCAATAATTGTCTGGGTAGGCGGTAGTGTAAACAGGTCCAGTTCCGATTTCATACATTCGCACGAGTGTGTATGCAAAAGAGACATTTTATTTAAATATATCTGACACTGTACGGGTTTTATTTTTCCTACTTTCTATCGCACGCCTCTTCCTTTTTAGATTCTGGCTAGACGTTGAATAATTGCGACTAGTCCTTGTTGCTTTTGGAACTCGATGCGTTTTCGAGTTCTTCTTCCTCTTCTTCTTCTTCTTTTTCTTGGAAATCTGTGGGCGGGTTTGGTACTGTCGGAAATTGTAACTATTGTCAAGTGCTGCACCGTTACCGGAGAAGTGATCTATAGCTGAGTAGCGGGGCAATTTATACCCCATCCCCTCCATAAGTTGATCAAACTTTTCTTCTGCCTTCCTTTTCAAATTCGCACCTGACTCTTTAACGCGTCGTCGTATCGTCTCTTTTAACGGTGTATTGCTCGTCGCAATGTCAGTCACGATGTTTAGACCTGTTCGCAATGCTTCTTTACCAACAGCTTTTGCACCGTGTGTAAAAAGGGGCAATACCCGTCTGAATAAACCGCCAAGAAAACTACCGATTCCGTGGCCTCTCTGATATAGAGTTCCTCTATATACACGGCCCACACCACCAACATGTATGTTACCCCCAATTTGACTGTCAAAGTATGTAACGTAATGCGCCATTTTGTTGAACTTCAGTCAATACGCTTGAAATGCAACGTCACCGTCAGTGTACCGTAATCGAATGGTACATATTTTCCATATTCGTCCCTTATATCTATTTCGATACTTTGGAAAGCGTTATTGAGCAGTGGTATGTACACAGCAGGTGAGAAACTACATATCCTTATGTCTCCGTAGGTATAATTGTCGTGTTTTAAAGGTACAGCCCGCAATAAGCGTGTTTGAACGTCACCTGTGACATAAGGTTCACAAATATCACTGTACACCATCAGCAGTGATGGTAGGCCACTGAAAAGATTTACAGGACGTCTACCGTAAATATACACATTGTCGCTCACAATGATTGCATCTTTCTGTTTTTGAGGTGTAGGGGTTTCATCGTAGCCAAGCATTTTTCTCAATGTAGCTGGTATATAAACTGTGTGTTCTTCATCCAGACACTCATCACCGCAGGTTCGTGAAACTGATGCGTAACCACCACGCCCTACTTTAAATATCAAATGTCCTCTTATACAATTTAAGTTGTTAATCTCTTCAACTAAATCATTAGCGCTCTTATATATCCCAGGTGACACGTAAGAGACCTGTACAGAATTTGCGCCCTTACTTTTACTTTGTCCATCTGATAATCTTGCGCGAGTGGGGTACTTCATCATCCGTGTAAAGCTAATACGCCTATTTTCTTCTTCGATAGGAATATGCTGAAATGTCAGAGGCACTTGAACCTCTGTAAGTGCCACACACCACTGTCCTTGTAAATGCACATGTTGCGGTAATTGCGTAATAAAATTGGTCGTTTTGTTATCAGGATAAAGCTCCATACTACTATTACTTGGTAAAATAATATTAAATTCTTCCTTCATCATGAATTTTTTTTTAAATCGCCTGCAGAGACCCAAGAATTAAATTTATCGGGGTAACCTACCCAACGTACGAAATATTTTTTCTTTCTACCTATACCGGTAGTTTTTAGAATTTTTTCGACCAAGAAAACTTCTGTATTCAAATCTTTCTGAACACGGCTTAACTCTTCTTCGTAAAAGAATCCATCAATTTCTTCACCCTGGAGGTCTTCAAGATTGTAAACAACCGGTTGACGCGTGTTTGATACACGTGTAATTTTGAATAATTCTTCAGTCCATCCGCCCTCGTAACCTTTTGCAAAGACATTCTTCGCACGACTGATACGTACTAATTCCCCAACCTGATATTTAGGGATTTTCAGTGGCTGCTTCAAAGAGCCATAGCGTCGAATAAGATTTGAACGAGCTTCTGCAGCATTGTGCCAATTAACGAGAGCTGGTACCATATTTGTACCCGAATGTTTGGTACTATTATAGGCTGTAACAATAGATTGTAATACATCCACGTAACGATGTGTATTTGTATGTGTGAAGTAGCGCCACAATCTTTCTTTAAGAGTTCTTATAAAACGTTCAACAATGCTGGCTTTAATGTCCGGATTACGAACTGTTCTATAGCCTATGTTCTTAGATTTTAGCAAGTGCTGCATATCGCAGCCGACAAATTCTTTTCCCTTGTCGCTCTGTAGAATCACCGGTTGTCGACCTCCACTTCTCAATAAGATTCTTTCTAATGCTCTAGCAACGTTTTTCGATGTTTTGTCGAATATTGGTTCTACATAGGCACATTTACTAAGTGTATCAATTACCACCAGCAAATAAGTATTTTTATTGTTATAAGACTTTATAGAGCGCACATCCATTAAATCGGCCTCCCAAACATCATCGATGTTCCGCACATTATAAGAACGACGAGGAAACACACGACGCGTACGGCGATGTTGATTGTAGGCATCTTGACCTTCTAACCAGTCAGATATTTGCTTGTAATGATAGTTTTTATTCGTTGCTTGAAGCAACTTTCCAACTGAGCCTGTGTATGACGATGGTTGTGAAGGGTTGTAATAGATATTTTGCAAAATATTATTCATTTTCTTCACTCTGCTTCTGAATTTTCTTATCTACGATTGTTGTTTTATTCTGTTTTTTCCGCGACATACGTTTTAGATGTATTTTAGATTTATTTATTGATGTTTTTATATGTGAAAATATCTTTTCAAATGCGATCTTGCTGATCATACAACAAACAGTTACGGCTGCTACAGTCTTCTCATCTGCAGAAGCGTTTTCTGCAAGCATGCGCGATAACGCTAATTTTGCTAACTTTTCATCAGCCTTGTGACGGATTACCGAATTATCGCTGTATGCAATGTCGTGAGCACGGCATGCATCATCCAGTGGGTTTATACGATTTTCACCCCGTTCTAACCTTTCAAAAAGGTGGGTTCCAGGACCACAAAATCTATATCCGGGTATATGCAATTCAACCGGTAACGAATCGATAACGTTGTCTAGTATGTTCCCTGAATGGGTTAGTGCTGCCTCTTTAAAAGTGTTTGACTTTTTCTCTTTTTTAATTGCCCGCCCAGTCGGTGCCATGATAATATCACTCTTGATGGGGGTATTGTCTTCTTGTGTCCTGAATTAACTTCTTTTTTGTTACGGTCTTCGTCGATGCTACTTGACAGTCTGTTTGAATCCGCCGATGATGTGGGCTCGGTGTCGAACGATAATTTCTTCGGAATTTTTTGCCGATACCGAGGTACTCGTTTAACTGTACTAGGAGTTGATTGCTTGGAAACGTGATTTTCAACCTCGCTCCAAACACGCTTGCTACTGATAAACTCGCGTGGCACTGCTGCTCTACGAAGAGCACTTGCAAACTGCCGATGACCGTGAGGAGGAGTCCTTTTTCTATCTCTCATGACGTCATTCAACATATCGATAATGTTAGTACCATTGATAGCGACTCCATCTATTACAATTACGCCGCGATTATTCCATTTTACGTTTTCAGAGTTACGTAAATACCGAATCAATTTTCGCGCTTTTGACCGAAATTTTTGTGGCACAGTTTCTACGAGATATTCATCGTTTGTCGAGACATACATTGTCCCTTCACTTGCTTCTTTTGCAGTTTCTTCGTGACTTGATATATCTTTCTGTTTTGCACTTTCAAAGCTATCGTTTATTTTCGATGAATTGCGTTCGGATAATATCTTTTCATCCTCAGAGTCTTTAAAGTATAGATAGCGTTGCAATACCTGGTAATATCGCTGCCACTTGTCACGTTGGTCAATTGCTGGTGAATTTAAAATTTCGTTCATATCGACATCGAGTCTACTAATTGTCGTACCAGGTGTCTGAACAGTCTTGTGTAGAATTATGTTATTTCTTTGTAGCGTATTGGCGATCTCTTGTGGTACTAAAACCATTTTTCGCGCGTATTCCATATTACAAAAAGTTATTCACAATACCGGCCAAAAGTGTACCAAGTACAGGTGCTAGGAGGGCCGGTAGAAAACCACCACGTTGAATGATAATGCGTTTTTTAGTACCGATGGAACTGTCGGGGTTTGATAATTTTCTAAGAATAGCTGCGTGCTTGCGTAAGCATGTCTTGTGAGTTTTACTAAGACACACGTTACCTCGTAAAATATTGAGCGCTATTTCGCAGATGTGTATTACTAAATTACGATCTGCGTGTTGTAGCGCCGCACGTCTTTGTCGTGTATCGAGATGATACAACGCTCTCAATATGTTAACGTACTTACGGCCAATAGGTATACATGCTCTCGGCGCCATTACTTGTGTATTACTGGGATTAGATTATGCGCTGCATAACCTTTTATTACTTTCTTTTGCAAATAAACATAATGGTATTCATCATCCGGGAAAATACACGTACGGAATCGTACGTTATCAGGTGTGGATTGTTTTAAATCGAGAAGTATGTAACCGTATGGTTGTGATGTAGCATCGAAGTAACACTCTTGAACGAATCGGGTATTTTCCGGGCATAACTGTCGTGCTAAATGACCGATCTGTGCCCTATCCCGAGGGTTTTTAAAAAGTACAATATAATTTGCATTGAGCGATATATCTCTTTGACCTTTACCCTGATGGAATAAATTTTGTGTAATAAAAATAACGCTCAGATTTCTATGGTGACTGCCCTTTGTAAAAAGACTCACGACCGCCCCATTGCTGGTAGATTCCTGCATTAAATCATCGATAATCAGAAGTTTAGGGCGATGGTCGTCTGAGTAATGACTACTCTGTGGTAACCCCTCATAAAATTCAATTTCACCGCCTAACTCTTTGTAGGTAGTTTGCCACTCAGAATAGTACAAAATTATATGGTTAAATCGTATATCACTCATTTCTTCGATATACTGCAGAAATTTTTTGACAAATACAGCTTTACCACAACCTGTAGGACCACATATTATTGATGTCCATGGATGCTTCCAACGTGTGTCCATCTTAGATACTGAAATGATATTAGATAATGTATTCTAATATATACAAACTCAGTGATTGCGTCGAGAATAGTACATGATCTAATTATTAACCGATTAATTTACGAATATTTTTTTCGCTTAGTGCAACTTCAATTTTCCCGATATCGGTACGGCTTCTCGCATAAAACCAAGAATAATATGATAATTAAAGGGATAAGATATCATTTTATTATTATTATCCAAATTGTTAATCATATAACTTACAAATGTTTGATTCGCAAAGCGCCATTATGTTAAAATTCCCTATACCCATAAGGGTCGGTAGCTTCGGTCTACACTTACAAATCTACGCTTATGGTATACCGGCTTACAAGTTTTCTGTTCTCTACGAGTAACCACATCATGAAATTTCATCCGTCTTATTGATTGATTACTTACAGTGATTTCCTCAATGTCGCCCAGGATCATTTTACGTATTGTGTCAAATTTTATTTTCTGACAATTCAAATAATTTAACGTAATACCCTTTACCTTATGAACATATTTTTCATGACCATCTGGAGAATAAATTTTGTAAGCGTAAAATTTTGGGCCTCCTGATATAAACGAGGATATATATGACCCCGGGGGTTCTTTACTCAATTCGTCAGTGAGATCACCGAGCATTGTACCAATCGGCAGTTCATATTCTCCCTCCTTACCGCTGCTAACATAGACCACAGAGTCTGTGTCGTAGTATAAAACACGCGATTGCAATTTTTCTAAATAACTATGTAGTTTTAATCGGGCTTGTGCAGTGGTGTAAGCAGCAATTACAACATTAGCTGTAGGTGACGCAATTACGGCTTCGTCTTTGTAACACCAATTTACGTACAATTTTTCATCGTTAACAGGTAACAAGCCGGTCACGTTAATTTCCGGATTATTGAGCAGTTCTGTTAATTTTGTAGCATCTGAAATTACCTCGGCTTTCGACATGTTCTCGCGTTGACCGAACTTACCCCACAACGAATTCAGACACAATTTTGCTACGGAGCGTAAGCCTGCATTATAGCGTATATCTTCTTTATTGAATACCATGTTTTGACACTGTAAGTCCGAGACGTATACATTTTTTTCATTATCTGTTACACATTGTGGTGGATACCCGGAAGCTAACACTTTTTGTGTGAAAAATTCATCGATGTAACCTGCAAATAACCCACCTTCACGGGTGCCCGGGTCATACTGCGTGATATCGTACTGCCAAATTTCATGTATCTTAATCACACTGTATCCTAGGTCGACAGCTTTCCAAATTTCGTCAGAAACCCAAGTACCTGTTAACAGACGATCTTTTACGTCTTCGTGCGGGCAATCTTCCTGTATCAACTGATCGGCACACGTGCGACATAATGGGAATAACAACTTTCCATGCATTTTAACCGGTAACACAGGGTGGATCAGATTTTGAGGTGGTAGAACATCGCACATAATTAAACCATTCACTCTGCGAACATCGTTGGTATTACCGAGAAGTTTTCGGCAATCTTCCGTTCCCACGTAAACTTTCGGATGACCAATGGGGTATTTACCAGTTTTACATATATACGGGTATAGAGAGCAAACGTCGACATATCTTATTTTTTCTCCGTCTTTGCAATCGTAGATCTTCACAGTATTGTCTGTTCTACCACCGAAAAAAGCATTCCGTGGATCTAAAGGCTTCAACGCGATAAGATCGGATACGATAGATTTTACAAACTGTGTAGCTGTACTATTAACCTTTAATTCTCGGTCGAACGCACACTCCCAAACTTCAACCAGTCTGTAATTTCCGTTTCTAATCCTTTCACTAGTTAAACGTGTGCGTTCATAACGTGAATCCATCGTTTCACCAGTATTGGTTAATGTCGCATTTCTATTAACACGATAGCAGTGAGGGCAGCCATGCCAAAAACATCCGTGGTACTGAAAAACGACACCTCTATTTTCATCATTTTCATCAATCGGGTGGCAATACCCATCGACAAGGATGCCATTTGGTAATCTTTTTTCACGTGATCCGCCAGAATGTTGAATGTTCAGCCCCAAGGACTTTTCCATCCAATACAACCATGCCAATGCCTTTTTGGATTGGTTGTCAGAACGTCGATATCCACCTATAGGGATAACCCCTATCTGATTTACTTTTAAAATTTTTTTTCTAAATACTCGTAAACACGCCGACGCAATAGTAGAACACTCACTGAAAGGACACACGTCCCCACACGTCAAAAACGTTTTCCGAAAGGCTGCACATGCCAATCGCAATATTGTCACATCCTGTTTACAATATTTTTCTATCGCTAATTGAAAATTGAATATATGGTTAGCTTCCCGCTGTTCACGATGCCATGTAATCAATTTTTCTCTACTTACTGGTCGCATATTATCTGGAGCATAGTAATGTAGATCTGGCAATTCACCGATATAATTTTGATTTTCTGGTGTGTTGAATAGGTGTGGGAAAGTACCTTTCTGTGTGTCAGGTATCCCGTACGCACTTGGTAGCTCGCTTAGGGCCATGTGAAAGTAGTTCAGACTGTCTATAAACTTAACATTCATATATTCTAATAAAACAATTTTCGATCCATTCATAATAAGCGTTGGTAAATCTCTACTACAGTGTTTCTCAACAATGTATTTTAATATAAATTGGGCATCGAATCCTTGTGAATTGTGTGCAATTGCAATTACTTTATTAAGGTTTCTTCTGGTTTGTATCGCAAGTTCAACAAGCTGTTTAACAGGGTCGGTTTTAAAAATATACTCGCGGACACCACAATGTGCACATCTTTCTGAAATGTCGGTATTATCAAAACATGATTCGCAAGACTGTTGTACAACGCAGAGAGTTGGCACGTGGATTTTTATCTCACTGTCTCCTTGTACCGATTGACATTGCTGAGTTTCAAAATCATAAAATAGGTAAAGACATCTAGACCGCGATTGATTAGTAGATTTTATCGGTTGCACAAAACAAAAATGGTCAAGTGGTAATTTCGCGTTGCAGGTGTTACAAAAGACGATACCGCACATATGATTTTCCCCTGCCTGGTGTTGTATTATTTTATTACAACTCTGACAGTACTTTATTTTTTCACAGACGCTGTGGTTTTCATCGAACGACCCACGCTTTAAATGATATTCAATACATGAGACGCCAAAGAAGTTTCTAAAACAAATTTCGCATTTTATAACGTGGATATCTTCGTTACATGGGGGTTTACGTTTACATTTGCGACATTCGTTGTCACATTTATGATGCTGTGTAAATCGTTTATTGCAAGGTATACAATATTTTCTACTTCCTGCGGCTGCTATTATATTTAAAATAGGTTGATAATGCATCAGGTGTTCGTAGAACATAATGCGCAATGTATGTAGTATCTGACTACCCGTATTTCTTACTCGATCTGTGCCATCATATATCGGTGTATCGCCGCGACCAAACCCGTGAAACGCATATACGACTATAGCAACACCCTGCCTTGCAAAATATAATTGGAAAGCATCTATATCTGCAAGACCATAACCGATATCTAACGGCACAGATACTTCTGCTACTTCGACAAGTTCAAGAGCCTTTTCTTTTTGAAAAGGCCTACGACCATCGCGAATCATTTCCCAGTGATGATGTAAAGAACCCGATTGGGAAACACATTTAAACTTGTAAATTAAATAAATTACGTCTACGTTTTTACATCGAAAACCCTTCTTTTTGTAAAAATTCAATTAGGGACCTCTTAAATAGATACACCTATAATATAGAACAGTAGCGGATAAAGGGAATGATTGGGTGTGACGTAGTTAGAAGGATCGGAAATTTAATTATATAATTAGTACAGAGGCATACACATTTATTACTTACCGCGTAATGATCTATACCACCTCATTAATTCGTTTAAACACTGCACACTCCCTAAACCGCTATTTTGAAGATACTTCCCGATTGCCAAAGTCACCTCAGTATTTTTGAATACACCTAAGTTGTTCATTCTGGCTATTATACGTGGACCGCAATGTGAAACAATATACTTTATGCACTTTAAAATTTGATGCGTACTATAAGTACGCAATTGTCTCAAAAATATTTCATCACACCTTTTCCTTACGCACACGTCGTATTTCGCCACAATTTTAGCGGCATTTAAGGCCGATATTAAAATTTCACGCTTTGACATTGTTCGAATCAGTGTCAGATGAAGACTGTAAGATCTCGTTGATGTTAATAATTTTCATCGCATAGTATCTTCAGTTTGTCTCGATTTCAAAAGTGACGAATTGCAAAACCGATGCACATGCACACAGCAATCGGTTGTACTACGAAGGAGGAGGAGACTTCAACGTGATTTAATCAGTCTTACTTGAGCATCGGTGGTGCGTAGACGTAAGCAGTAGAGAGAGAGAGAGAGAGAGAGAGAGAGAGAGAGAGAGAGAGAGAGAGAGAGAGAGAGAGAGAGAGAGAGAGAGAGAGAGAGTAGTAGTAAAGAATGTCTCGCCGAAGTGCCACTACGTAGCAAGGTGTGTATTATATATTAAAGATAAGAGACAGAGAGAGAAAGAGATGCCAGAGAGAGAGAGAGAGAGAGTAGTAACGAATGTCTCGCCGAAGTGCCACTACGTAGCAAGGTGTGTATTATAAAATAAAATATTTCGTAAGAAATGACAAAGTTATTGCAATTTTCATGCATTATCTCTCTTAATCCAGTTCTGCATAGTATCTTCAGTTTGTCTCGATTTCAAAAGTGACGAATTGCAAAACCGATGCACATGCACACAGCAATCGGTTGTACTACGAAGGAGGAGGAGACTTCAACGAGATTTAATCAGTCTTACTTGAGCATCGGTGGTGCGTAGACGTAAGCAGTAGAGAGAGAGAGAGAGAGAGAGAGAGAGAGAGAGAGAGAGAGAGAGAGAGAGAGAGAGAGAGAGAGAGAGAGAGAGAGAGAGAGAGAGAGAGAGAGAGAGAGAGAGAGAGAGAGAAGAGAGAGAGAGAGAGAGAGAGAGAGAGAGAGAGAGAGAGAGAGAGAGAGAGAGAGAGAGAGAGAGAGAGAGAGAGAGAGAGAGAGAGAGAGAGAGAGAGAGAGAGAGAGAGAGAGAGAGAGAGAGAGAGAGAGAGAGAGAGAGAGAGAGAGAGAGAGAGAGAGAGAGAGAGAGAGAGAGAGAGAGAGAGAGAGAGAGAGAGAGAGAGAGAGAGAGAGAGAGAGAGAGAGAGAGAGAGAGAGAGAGAGAGAGAGAGAGAGAGAGAGAGAGAGAGAGAGAGAGAGAGAGAGAGAGAGCGTAAAAGTGTAAATAAAGAAAGCATGTCCTGAAGTTGGTTGACGATTATTATTTTGGATCGTTAATATCAGTCATTAGTGTATTTTTTAATCAAGTAATATTTAAATCGTGTTAGTATGTATCAACAGTGCTTTTTAATGCGTAGATGCCATACGTAGTAACAGTCCGTCTAAGTATGCCGTCGGAAGTATAGCGATACCATCAAGGTCATTACCAAATCACATTTTTTAGCTACGGATTTAGAAAATAGAAGCATTTCTGAAGATTTTAAAAACAAGAACATTAAAATCGGATGAGAACTGGCGTGGCAGCGTTTTTTGATATCCAAACTTTCGTGTATCCCTTCTGTGCGCCCGTGAAGCGGGCATTGCAATTTTCTCGGGAAAACTCCGCACCAGGTGGACGACGTTTTGCTCAGCTCGGCTAGCTGGCAACTCCGGTAGGGCACGAACTCTCCCAGAGGATGTCGGCTCCTGCCTCCTCCCGCGCCTGAAAACGGGGATCACGAAATATCCTTCGGCGGCACCGCACACCGCCCGCACAAGCTGCGGAAGGGGTGTAGCAGGAAAACAATAATAATAATAATAATTTTCTCTTATTAAAAAAAGGATATTGGGCCTTCTGCCCCTCTCAATTTTATTATACTAATCACAAGTGTTACCCACGGCCGACTTACATTTATTCTTCGCTTCTAGGTTGGCGTTTCACCGCTCGCTCTCGTTATTGGCGTCTCGTCGGGATTTTTAACGGCGGGTCTCGTCCTCGATGGCTTGCTCCGGGTTTAAGTTTATCCGGCCCGTTTTCACCTTACTCGCAACGACGTACTCGAAAGTCTTATTCTCGACACTAATTCACACGATCCTTTCTGCTCGGAGGGTTCCTCGCTACTCGATCCCGCGATCCTTCCTACTTGAAGACTCTAACACGACTTCCCGATCCTTCCTTCTTGAAGGCTCTCAAATGACTCTAATTAACGCGATCCTTCCTGCTTGAAGGTTCTAAAGCGACTC
Organism: Trichopria drosophilae; assembly: GCA_030407085.1. NCBI lineage: Eukaryota > Metazoa > Arthropoda > Insecta > Hymenoptera > Diapriidae > Trichopria > Trichopria drosophilae. The sequence continues at coordinate 105,001,400 of CM059583.1, read as the reverse complement.
CTCCGCGGCTTTCTGCGGCCGCGCATCTCCGAGCGCCGTTGCCGGCGGCGCTCGGGCATTTTCGGGGCCGTTCGTATCTGCAACGATCGATTCAAACTATTGTATCACTCCGCGCTCTCGAGACCGCGGCACGACTCCTGGACAAACGTAACGTCCCGTTACAACTCTTTTATTTGAGGAACAATTGATAATGTAATTAATGTGTAAACGCTATTTAAATTCCGTTTCTTGGACATACTCCCACCAGTAAAGTATCGAGCTCTTTTACTTTTATTTAAATATGAATCACATTCTGCTTCTCCTCCTTCTTTTTCTTTCAAAACTGTTATACATTAATTTAAAAAATCCTTGCCTCCCATCTGTCGTCAATTTTATTTTAGCATTCTGGATTTTATTTTAATATTTTACTTTAACATTCCGATTCTCAAAGATTGCATTAATAATATTTGATGGATTAGCATATACAAAAGGTCTATTTACCACACCTTCTTTCACTTCAAAATAGCTCTTACGATCCGTCGATCGTAGATCATCTACATTCTACTAATATTTATACGTATATCTTATAGCTACTAATAATTTCTACGTATCACATTAAAGTAAGGTAACGCCGTGCATCCGGTCTCATGTGACGACATGGGACCCTTCCCGAACTATAAGATAACTGCATTGATCAGCATTTTTCAGCTGGGAACCTGCAGAGATCGGCAATTCGCAGGACTCGACGACGGCCGCCTGCTCGCGATAACTGCAAGCTCAGCAGGTTCCCAGGTCAGGAAATGCTGACGGTGTATGAGAGCGACGTCGATCCGTCAACGGACACGTTGACGGATCTCGAGGAAGTGAGTTCTCAAGACAGACAGTTTTTAGCTGCGAAACGAGTAACTTCGTCGGTTCGTGTCCGCAAAGCTCGTAGTAACCAACTTCGAGCGGGACGCCGGAAATTATAAGTGCGCGCTCCGGTGTTCTACTTCGCGCGCCATTAGAATAACAAGTCCGCGTTTATAATCGAGTTAACGCGAGATCGCGAAGGGACGCGGGTGCTGGACCGCCTAATAAAATATATACTATTTGGACATCTTTTGTGTCATTCACACCCCCTTCTTCCCCTTCGCGCCTGTTACGCACGACCGCTCCGTACGTAACATATAAATATTTTGGTGTCAGAAGTGGGATCACGCGCATGTTCGGGCAAAAGAAATTTTTTCTAGACTTTGAGCTTTTAAGCCCGCCCCGTGATCTTCCGATCCACACGTCCTGACGTGGATCACCTTCGCGCAAGTGAAAACAAAAAGTGCGAAAATAAAAACTCAACAGACAAAGTGGAAAGACTATACAAGTGACCTTTAGGATCATTCGACCCGTAGCAGCCCACCACCAGCATCTCAGAGAAGGACAGGATGACTACCTGGCCAATCTGGTGGACAGCAGTCTTCGGCATAGCTGTCTTCGAGGCCAACGACCCACATACACGAGGGTAAGTCGCTACATTCTCCACTCAGTGCATACTTATCGTTCGCCCTACATATGTATATTCTATTGCATTTATGCGCTATAATTTTATCCGCGTACACTGCATCTTCGCGAGTCGAGAAATCTTTCGCGATGGAATGAGCAAGGCTCGCAACGTACTCGGGTGCCCGGTGCCGCGTACGAAAACGAATCAAACACGTCCGACTTGTCGAACGCGAACCGATCGGGTTCTCCCGAAGATTGGACTGAGGACCCAGATCGAAAATTCGTCATAGCGGAAGCGGGCGCGAACGCGGGGCTGAAGCCGACGCCGACGTCGACACTAACACTATGTCCGTCGGCAAAGGACGTAATCTATAAAATTCCCGATTTCTACGGAAATCGTGAAACATACGCGAAATTTGCAAGCGCGTGCAAAGGGGCGCTGGCTTTGTTAACCGACGCTAGCAAGCCGCTTTTCAATTTCCTTGTAAGAGGTAAGTTAAAGGGCCGCGCGGAACGATATGGAAGCGTCGAGGAGCTTTTGGTCCAATTGGACAAAACCTACGGGGGACACGAAAGCCCCCACATTTTCCTTGGCAGAATCCCCGGTTTGATCCAGAAACCCGCGGAATCTGTCGAAGATTTCGGAAATCGCGTAACGGATCTGTGTGCGGCCGGAGTCGCAGCCGCGAAAGCCGCGACTAACTTTTCCGCGGAGTGTCGTGATACTCTCGCGAAAGAGATCGAGGACGGGTGCCTTAAGCAGTTCGTCATCGGGTTGCGCGGACTGATGGAGTTTAGAGTCCAAAATGCGCGACCGAGAACGCTAGGAGAGGCCACGAAGCTCGCGATTAGCTTTGATCGCCAGTTCTCCGCACAAGATGCCACGACAGCCGAAACCCAGCCAAACCACCGTACCGAACCGCCAAGACGCGCATTCGCACGTGTCGTTACTGCGTGCGACGAGACTCGCTATCTAGACGAGTGCAGTTTTTCCGATTCTAATACGGACACGTGTCCGTACTGCGAAAGGTCGGGCCACGACGAAAACGACTGCCCGGCGCGATTATACAATGAGACACAGTGCACTCATTGTAAGCGAATCGGTCACACGCGCGAGCGCTGTATCACGTTACGGCAAGATCTTCAAAAGACTCAGCCGTGCACCCAAGTACCTCTGAGGCGTAATGAAGATTACTCGCACAGTAGGAATCGGGAAAAACCCGAGAAAAAGGCGCTAGCGAATCGAAATACACCTCGATTCGAAAAAACAGTGCCCGACCATAATACTCGTCAGCCCGAGAATAGCGCGCGTAAAGGGAAAAACCGACATCGAATCGGCAGCTCTAGAGGACATTTAAACTCGAAAAGCGCTCGGGCCACGACTGGAGGTCCGAGCGTTCCGGATGTCCAGTCTCAGAATCCACCCAGAAAGGTGCATATTCTGAGAGGAAGCGAGCAGCGGTCCGTCTCGGGACTGCTGACTACGCTCAATGTCCGAGACTAATAATCTCCAGCCCGGACTTACATTTTTCCGACGCGACGTTCTTAGTAGTCACCGGCGCGGAAATTAATATTATTAAATTATCTAAGTTAAGACGCGACATGTTTCCCGACCTAGACCTTCATTACGAATTGAGCGAGATCGGGGAGGGGATAAACGCGCACTATTGGAAGCGCAAAAATAAGTTTCAATGATTTAGTCATCGAAACTCAAATCGTTACAGACGATTTTCCCATCTCCGAGGACGGGATTCTAGGCGATCCGTTTTTGCGACAGAACGCCGTGAAAATCGATTACGCGGACGAAATGTTCCATTTAGGCAATCAAAAAATGCCTTTTGCGGACACGCAATTTGTTCAGTCGGCCCCGCGCACAAGGAAAGTAATCGATGGAGTTTATTTAGGCATAGCCCTCGTCAATAATTATAACGGATACGCGATTGCAGTAGCGGTAAATACCCACGAGGAATCAGTACGCGTAAAAATCCCCGTAGTAAATCTCGAGCCGTGCGACTTCGAGAGCGAGCAGAGTTCCGAAATCGAGCAGGAACGAGCAACGCCGCGACGCACGAAAGTCCGTGCAACGAAGCAGCATCGAGAGCAAGACAACACCCGAGCTGAGAAGGTGTTGGCGGTCATGGATTTGAGTGACTTATCGCGGGAAGAACAAGAGCACGGGCGCGCTCTTGTTACAAAACACGCGGGTCGTTTCCATTTACCGGGTGAACCGCTAAAAGCGACGTCAATCTTTTCGCACAGAATACACACCGTCGACGATATTCCGGTGCGTGCGAAACGATTTCGCCATCCTCCTGTGATTAACCAGGAGATGCAGCGGCTTGTACTAGAGCAGCTCAACGCTGGAATCATACGACACTCGAATTCGCCATATGACTCCCCAGCCTGGGTCGTGCCGAAGAAGGAAGGCCCGAATGGCGAGAAAAGTGGAGGCTCGTGATCGACTTTCGTGATTTAAACGAAAAGACGATCGGCGATGCCCACCCAATCCCGAATATCGCTGATATTTTCGATCAGCTGAGCCAAGCGAAATACTTTACTACGCTTGATATGAAGTCGGGATTCCATCAAATAATGATCGTTCGAATGCCTATGGGCATTAAAAATGGCCCTGGATCATTTCAGAGGCTTATGGATTTGGTTTTAACCGGTCTGCATGGCACTGAAATGCTAGTCTATCTAGATGATCTTGTCATCTATGCAAAGAATTTGCTTGAACATCTCAAGAAATTCGATAGACTAATGAAACGGCTAAATGCAGCGAATCTTTCGCTAGAGCCTCAAAAGTGCAAATTCTTACAGAAAGAGGCCAGCTATCTCGGACACATAATCTCCGAGAACACCGTGAAACCTAATCCAAAACAGATCGTTGCCGTTAAAATCTTTCCACAGCCCAAAAATCAAAAACAAATCAAACAGTTTTTGGGCCTCGCCGGATACTACAGGCGATTCGTGGAAGATTTCTCGAAGATCGCGAGTCCGTTAGTTTTCCTGCTGAGAAAAACGGTTCCTTTTGATTGGACGGACGAACAAACCACGGCCTTCGAATTATTAAAGGAAAGGCTGTGTTCGGCTCCGATCCTCCAACTGCCAAATTTCGAGCAGCCCTTCGTTGTGAACACGGACGCCTCCGGGTACGCACTAGGTGCAGTCCTGTCACAAGGTGAAGAGGGGAAGGAGAGACCGATAGCTTATGCTTCCAGAACTTTGCGAGGTGCAGAGGTTCGATACCCTACGTGCGATAAGGAAATACTCGCCGAAGTTTTTGGTATTGAACAATTCCGACCATATCTATACGGTCGCCAGTTCACGATCTATAGTGATCACGAACCTTTAAAATACCTCAAAACGATGAAGAACCTCACAATTCGGCTTCATCGTTTACGCAATAAACTGGAAGACTACGATTACGTAGCCAAGTATAAGCCCGGAAAGGAAAATGCAAATGCGGACGCATTGTCGAGAAATCCGACGGATGGTGTTTATATCGACAGTAGCGATCAGAAGGAGGACGTGGAACCCCCTGTCGTAAAGACTGTACTACCCCTACGGAAGAAAAACCCCGTAGAACGAGGGTTCAAGAGAAAGAAGCAATTCCACCAATACAACACTCGAAAACGATCGGATTCGAGTTCGGGAAATCCTGCAGACAGAAAGCTACATCGGCACAATGACAACACTGTTGCCAGGAGTACCAAGGTCGATGAGATAACTGACAAGTCGGAAAACAAGAAAAATTTGCAACGGAAGCCGAAGGGGTCGTCCGTAAGCAAATATTGGGGTTGGCGATTAGTTGATCCCGCCACGCGATCATCTCCACAGACGATCAGTGAACCCTGGGGTACGCGGTCGGGTAAAGTATATAAAAAATCGACTACACCATCGGCGTCGCATACGCAACAGACCGAAGAGCGAATACTCGCGAAAAACCACCCTCTACGCCGAATAAGGCGAACGAATCACACGTAGATTGGACGGCAATCACGGACACGGATTCCATTGCCGAACATTCCGTCAGTTCTCCAAAATTAGTGTCAGACATCGACAAATTCATAGATTTGGTATTGGTATTGGTATTTTCTTCATCAGGCTCGGGTGAACCCCAGAAATCAGCACACTTAGCTGTTTGCCTTTGTATGCTATTCCTGATGCTACTCAGGGTTCCGTTGGATAACCAGCTGCTTTGCAGAATCTCAGAAGTTGTCCGAGATTCCGCTCCCTGACTTCCTCCTTGCTTACAAGTGGAGAGTCCAGGTATCTCCTTCGACTCTCCATCAGTGCAGGGCACTCGCATAGGAAGTGAATTGATGATTCCTCCTTGTTTTCATCACATCTAGTGCACATCGGTGAAGGTTTCCTTCCTACGATGTGACTGTGCTTGTTTAAATTTCCATGTCCGGTTAGGATTTCTATGGAGATTCTTATTTCTGTTCTGTTTAATTCGAGCAGTTTTTCAGCCCATCGGTCCGCCTGCAGCTCTTCTGCAAGGCTTTTGGTTGTGCTGCATTTTTTGTTTTTGATCCATTCTCTAACCTGTTGGGATTTCATTTGTCTCTCCAGTAGGTTGAGTCCTTCTTGAAATGGCAGTGCCACCCTCCCAGTCAAGTCAGTTCCATTTACTATTCCCGACTTGGCAAGGGTGTCCGCTCTTTCATTTCCTTTCCAGCCCATATGGCCAGGTATCCAGGTCAGGCTGAGTTAGGGCCAGGTTATGTAGGCAGGTCTTTGTATCTCTGACTAAAGCTGATTTGACGACTGGATTGTCTATCGCTCTCTATGCAGCTTGGCTATCCGAGCATATCCATATCGTTTTATTTGTCACTTCTTTCTCCATGAGGGTCTCGGCACACATGAGGATTGCCGCCACCTCTCCTTGGAAAACAGTGTTAAATTTGTTGAGCTTGTGGGAAAAGTTCTCCCGCAGCTTCGGTCCGCAGTATCCTGCGCCTACACCCTGGTTCGATTTAAACCCATCTGTGAACCAGATGATGCCATTTCTGGGTATTGCTGATTTATTTTTCCAGTCCTCCCTGTTGGGGAAACAAACCTTAAAGTTGTTTTCCCCCGTGTGGTGTGTCTGGATCTTGTCTTGTGGTTGGTACCACATGTCTCTCAGGTTTCCTTGAAAAAGATTGTTGAACCAATCTTGCTTACCTGTCAAGCTTCCCAAGCACTTGAGTCTATACACAGTTCTCATGGCTTCGCATTTTACTGCCTGAGCCATGGACGGTACGCCCAAAAGAGACCTCACTGCGGCTATGGGTGTACTCTTCCTTACCGAGCAAATGCCCCTAAGGAACATAGCCTGTACCCTGTTCAATTTTTGTTGAACTTGGGTCTTTTCTGTCCTCTGCCACCAAATTGGCGAGGCATAGGTAATCCTTGGTAACACAATCTGTTGGTAGATCCAGAGCAGCTGTTTCGGTCCTAAACCCCAACTGTTACCAAGAGCTCTCCTACAATGCCAGAAAGTGGCAATTGCTTTGTGACATTTGTTTTCCAGGTGACCATTCCAGTTTAATTTTTTATCCAGGGTTACTCCAAGATATTAGGTTTCGCTGGCATATGGCACCTGCTTCCCGCCAATCACCATTTCCCTTAGTTTTTTGATCTTATATCTTCTAGAGAAAATGATGACGGCAATTTTTTCCGGTTGTATCGATAGCGCTTTTTCATTGCACCATTTTTCCACAACCCTCAGGGCTTCTTGTAGCAGCTCCTGCAAAACTTCCTCGTAGTTGCCTCTAGCGAGGACAGCAATATCGTCCGCATATCCAATCACATAGATTCCGCTATCGTTGAGTTTCCTGATCAAGATATCAGCTACCAGGTTCCAAAGAAGTGGGGACAACACTCCACCTTGAGGACAACCCTCAGAGATCGTCCCCTCCACTAGGGTACCCTGCCATTCCGTATAAATATACCTATTTCTAAGGGTGCTCACAATCCAACTTATGAGTTCCTTGGGCACCCCATGTTCTTCCGCTCCTTTCCGTATTACTTCCACGGAGGTGCGGTTAAAAGCACCCTTTTTTTTTTGTTGCACTGAGTTGCTTTTCTATAAAGCCCGCGGCTGACATAAGTGCCAACTCAGCAGATTTTCCAGCCTGGTAGGCATACTGTTCCCCATGAAGAGGTAAGCGTACCAAAGGACCTTCTATAAGATACCTCTCAACCAATCTTTCCAAAAATTTTAATAGGAAGGATGTTAGGCTGATCGGTCTGTAGTCCTTTGCCTCCACGTAGTTCCTGTTTCCAACTTTGGGTATAAACGCAACTCGTGATTTCTTCCATTCTGTAGGTGTGTAACCAAGCGCAATGCACCCCCGAAGAAGTCCAGTCAATGGTCTCAGGATAGCCCCCAGGCCTTCCTGAAGGAGGGCCGGGTATATGCCATCCGGTCCCGGTGACTTGAACGCCTCAAAGGCCATTAGTGCCCTTACAACCTTGTTTGGATTTACAACTTGGGGAGCGATCCCCCAGTGCCTCCCTTTACTCGTAGTAGGCTCCTCGGTGGCACCGTTCGATCCCAGTTTAATACTTGGAAAATTGCTTGTCAGCAACCTTTCCAGTGTTTCCTTCGGAGATTTGGCAAACTCGCCATTTTCTCCTTTGATAAATCGTAGTTTACCATCATTTCCTTTTGATAGTATTCTCGCTAATTTTGCAGTAGAGGGTATACTCTCCGTTTCCGAACAGAACTCCCTCCATGCATTTATCTGAGACTCTCTAATCTGCCTTTGTAGGCTTTCAACCTATCCTTGTAAGTCGTCCAGACTTCTGCTGTGTCAGCTTTCTTTGCTCGATTAAATAATCTCCTCGTCTCCTTTCGGCTACGCTCCAAAGCTGATCCCCAATTAAGCCTTCCCCTTTTGGGGTTTACTTTCTTGAGTGGGCAATTGGCTTCGAACGATCTCATCACAGCTCCCCTAAGAAAGACCTCTGTGTACTCAAGATCGTTTTTCGCTCCATACTTGCCTTTGAAGCCCTTCATCCTGGCTTGCAGACTTTCTCTGAACCCTTGCCAGTTCGTGCTTCTTGGATTTCTGGACCATTTCTCTGCAGGGTTAAACTGTTCCAGTTTGGCCCGAATCAGTTTGTGATCCGAGAGCGAGGGTTCATCAATAACCCTCCACTCCTGGACAGCCTCACGCATGCCTCGGGTGCATAGAGTGAGATCAAGGACCTCTCTTCTGTTTGCCGTTACAAACGTTGGCTCAACTCCCTCGTTCAAAATTTCGAGGTTAGTGGATATCAGGTATTCCATGAGGGCCTCTCCTCTCTCATTTGTGTCGGTGCTCCCCCACAGAGTACTGTGAGCATTTGCATCACAACCAATGAGGAGATCAAGGCCCGCATTTGCGCAGTACCTGACTAACCTAGTTAGCTCCTCCGGGGGAGTTTCCCTATCGTGCGCAAAGTAGGCTGATGCAATCACCAAGCTCCTTTCCCCTATTCCCTGAGAGACTTTAACCGAAGCTAGGTCCCTAGTAGAGAATTCCTGTAGCAGGGCAGCGTCCATGTTTTTAAGAACTACGCATGACCTCTGCATTTCATGAAGTCCACTGGCGTAGACTGTACCACGCACCACGGCTCCTGTATTAGTGCCATGGCTGGTTTTGTATGCGTCACTTGCAGGTCCCTCATAAGTTGAGCTGAGGCACCTTTGCAGTGATGCAAATTAATCTGGAAAATTTCTGCACGACCGTTAGCCATTGGAACTAACTCGCGCTGGAAGCTCCCGTCGCCGAACTTATCGGGTTTTTAGAGGTTGGCCTGAATACAACCTCTCCTGTCCCCAGATAAGCTCGGTAGCCGCGAGACTCGAGGCGCTTGGCCGAGTCTTCGTCCACGCCGAGAACCAGAAGGGTGCCATGCGGCAGCTCCTCCCTACGGTGGACAACCCATGTCCCGACCCTCAAACCAGCATTCTGCCTGTCCAAAATCTTAAGCAGGATGCTAGTCTCTTTCTTGGGTGGTGGCGCGAGTACCGTCATTTTAACTCTCTTGACGAGTTCCTCAGGGAGTACAAGCCTCACCTTTCGGCCCCCATCAAGGGTTATCTGCGGAATTGCTTCCCGCAGCCTAAAGGGACTCTCGTCCTTCAGCCTCCGCCCTTCTCTTCGCCTCCTCGTACGCTACCCACTTGGCCTTTCGACTCTGTGCGCCGTTCATTCGGATCGGGCTTGGACGAGTGTCTTCCGCCGTACCGGTCTCCATCAGAGTGTCCTTAGCCACAGCCGACGTTATCTCCTCGGTGCAAGGCACCTGAGGCTCTTGTTTTTTATTTATTTCTATCTGTGTGTCCATTTGAGTTCCACGAGAAGCTAGGGAAATAAAGGTCACATCTCGCAGAGCCCCGCGATACGAGGTGAAGGCTGTGTACAATGGGAGGTCGCCCGGTATCCCAAGGGCATCGTTTGCGGTACAGCTTCCCCTGTACCATGCATCCCTAGGCACGATAGCTCCCACCTGTGGATTGGGGGATCCATTCTTGGTCACGGCACCTCAGAGGTCCTTTGCCGCACCCCCCTCCAGCTCGAAGGTCGAGGTGGGGCTTGAGTTTCTAGCCTCACTCATACCCACAGTCATCGGAGAAGCCCTTTTATAGAGCCCCGAGCCATTCATCGGAGAGCCCGGTTTATAGGGATCCGCATTCTCTCACCACTCACACTGCTATCGACTCAGGACCTCCTGTATGGTGTTTGTTAAGCCCCCCACCACGACAAGGTGATAGGATCCAAACGGGAGGGCAAATTCATAGATAATCGAACTAAAGATTATCGTACTCGGTGGGAAGATCGGATGGGTACTTTACCGATCGGAATGATCATACCCGAAACGGGCGAATTTTCGTTCGATACCGATCATGTCAGCAGGATGGAGGACAAAAAACTTTCCTCCCCGAAAAATAAAATACGAGGTAAATCTCCTAGAAAACAGGAAAAAACCATTCCGAACGGAAATTATAGTCATCACGTGTGGGGAAAAATAAACATTCAACCCTTGGGCGATGACGAAGGAAATTCAGAGAGCTCAAAAATGAGCGAGAACTGGAGAAAGCGTCATAAGAAAAAATCACGGACGCCCGAGCGACGGCGCAAGGAGCGCGAAAAACAAAACGTCGCATTGAACCGCGAACTTCGTCGCAGAGCACCGTCAGAAGTCGACGAAATTCACGAATCCATGCCGAGTGCAGCGGAAACGGAAAATCTCCGCGAACACAGTGGCACGACGCATAGAGAGAAATCACTGTCCACGCCAATTAACAGGGACAGCGAAAGCGAGAGAGAGAGGTACGGAGCGAGTGCGAGCACACGCTACAGCAAAGATGCTAGGAACTGCTCGCATCATCGTCCGAGCCACATTGGCAATTCAGGTACCCCTTCTCCGGTTCACTTAGTCAGAGAGCGCGAACAAGCGCGCGAGAAGGATAGCGCTACCCCAGCAACATACGGGTCGAGCAGCGAGAGGAACTTCACGTCGATGGATGCTAATGCATCCCACGGCCGATCAAGTGGGACTGACGTTCAATTGCCCCCCACTCCGGTGAACGAAGAGAGCCACATTAAGACGCGCGACGGTTCTAGCAGTTCGAAACCAACTCAACCTCCTGCGCTCCCCTCTCCACCACTCTCCGTGCACGAAACGCAATGCCAGAGAGACGTGACGTCAGACAAAGCTCCGTTGTTAAACTATCAGCAGTCGGAGCACTGTGCTGAACCATATGAAATTCTGATGAGAGACGAAGTCGTAACTGACGGCAACTGCCTATTCGATTCACTCATCAAGGTTCAGCAGCTGACAATGTCACCGGACGATCGGAGAAGGCTTCGCCTGCTGCGAGGCAATTTTGACATTATTGCCGAACCCGGTCGAGCGCGCAACGTCTTACTCGCGCAGTATGAAAACGGCGATGACAATCATATCAGCCTATTCGCGCATCTCTACGGCGTAAATATCTGCGTTCATTATGATCATCGAGATGAACAAACCAGATATTTCCACGTGCGAGTCTCCGATAACACGAGATGGCATCACCTGCATCTCGAGAGACAGCACTACACGCCGTACCTAAAACATAGTGGCTCAGAGCACTTCCATCAGCCTCCAGGATCTCCGGATCCAGTGGGAGGCTCGTCCAAAAACACACACTCGGAGCCATCGGGAAGCGACGATGATAATTCCAAGCGAAGCGCACCGGACAATCATCCGTTGCCGACATCGTCCTCTGAGGCAGAGGCAACCAGTATCAGTGACTCACCAAACGAACAGCAGAATGCGCCCGAAAAAGGCGAACCGATCGTGAAATTTTCAAATCGTCATATGACGAGTGAAAAGGGCAACGTCGCCTATTTTACGACGACCGACCGTCAGCTAGACAGCGAAGTCGGAAAGCTGCTTCGCGAAAAACGGCGCGTAAGCATCGAGCAATTATCTGCTCAAGACGCTCCAAAAATTGGCGAAATAATAGTAACCAACGTTGGAAAATATACGATGTTCGCGCTTCTAATCAAGCAATACATTTACGAAAGAGCGTCGATGTCCGCAACAACGTCGTGTATTAAAGCGCTAAACAGGCACATTCTGACAGCTCAAATCAGCGCCATACATGTCGGGTATGACTGCGACATGATTCCCAAACAAAGCTGGCCGACTATTACTGAGCTTTTCCGAAAATGGATAAAATACAGAATAACAATCGTATTCTTCAAAGATTCCTTGGCTGTACCAGCTGACCGCGAGCGAGATCTGTTGGTTAGAGAACATCATTGCTCTGCGAGTGGTGGCCATAAAGGAATTAAGAAAACATACCGCCGACTTTCACGCACCCATTATTGGAGGAATATGAGAGCCGACGTAACAGAAGTAATCAACAGGTGTGGCATCTGTCAAGGCAAAAGACATTACGAAACAAAACTATACTACCTATGATCATAACGGATACACCAGCAGATGCCATTGACAAGGTATCAATAGACATCTGGGGTCCAACAACAGTATCGGAATTGGGAAACAGGTTCGTCCTTACAATGCAGGACTTACTGACCAAATACTCATTGGCAGTACCCCTCCTCGATATTACAGCCGAGACAATAGCAAAGGGAATCGCCAAAAATCTCATCAGCAAATATGGCGTTCCGCGAGCACTCCTTACTGATCAGGGCAAAAATTTTATGTCTAGCGTCATTTGCGAGCTTGCACGTCTGTTCAGGATATCGAAACTGAGAACGACAGCATATCATCCGCAGTCCAATGGAAGTATTGAAAGGATTCACCATGTGCTTGCCGAGTACCTTAGGTGCTACGTTAAGAGGCGCGAAAGATGGGACGAATATATTCCATATGCGATGCTGGCGTATAATACCAGCGTACACGAAGGTACTAATTACACCCCGCACGAGCTGGTATTTGGCAAAATTGCCCGATGTCCGTCGAGCACGTCGCCGAGAGATTCACTACCAACGTACTCAGGTTACGTCGGAGAGCTCGCAGCAACTCTCGAGGTAATTCGAACATTAGCCGCGCTGAATCTCACACAGGCAAAATATCGGTCTAAAGCCTACTACGATCGGAAGTTAAACGTACATCACTTCCACGTAGGCGAGATGGTAGTGCTGGCTAAAGAACCAAGCCATGGAAAGTGGGACGACACGTTCGTAGGTCCCTATGAGATACTCGAGGTTATAGAACCGCGTAACGTACGCCTAGAAATAGACGAGTCTCATACAAAAGTAGTACATGTCGATAAACTAAAAAAGTTTCAACCTTCTTAAAAACGCGGAAGGGGTTCTGTCGCCTAATTCCTCGTGCTCGAGTAAAATTCGCAAACGCTTTTCTTTTGTTTCGGTTAGTCTTTTAATAAGCGTGTCTTTCAAAATTGTGTACCGGTTCTGCGTTGGAGGATTTCTAATAACATCCGCGACTTCAAGAACTATATTATGGTCCAAATACTTGACTAAGTAACTATATTTGGTTTCTTGCTGTGTAATACCTGCCAGTCGCAATTGTTCCTCAAAATGCGCAAATCACAATTCTGCGTCGTTTGACCAAAAAGAAGGGGCCTGAAGGCTAACACGATTTAAAGCCATACCGAAATTTTGTTTTAAGATCTGTAACGTAAATGCGGCTTACAGGAGAAATCGAGTCGGTTGCCGCTTCTACGACTCGTGTTGTACGTTTTCCGAATGATAAGTGCACGGATGTGTACATTTGTAGTCTTCATCTTTAAAACGTCAGTGATACCAACAGACGCCGGCTTCTTTGTCTTTGCGCCAATCAGAATTTGAGCGACTGTGTGCTCTTCTCTGCTTGGTCGAACTCGTGCTTTGTTCAGAATCAGGTATGGATCTATTTCTCGATCTACTACGACGCTCCGTATAATTAGGCTTCTTTTGGGAATCGAAAAATCGCTCGAATCTTTGAGTAATTGCTGAAAGTTCATTAATTTTACTTGTGAGCGCGGCGATCTCCTGTGATTGGTGGCTCGTGCCTGGAACCTTAACAGTGCGGATAGAATGATTGGGAATGTCGCTAATTCGGTCCGCTGCTTCTGCGATTTTTGTTAAGTCTTGGCCTTCCATTGTAACTAAGATGGTCTGCATTTGGGGCGGTAATCGACTTAGCCAAATCGTTCTAATAATATCTACAGGTGTTGGTTGGCCAGCTAAATCTTCCAACCTTCTTAAAAACGCGGAAGGGGTTCTGTCGCCTAATTCCTCGCGCTCGACTAAAGTTCGCAAACGCTTTTCTTTTGTTTCGGTTAGTCTTTTAATAAGCGTGTCTTTCAAAATTGTATACCGGTTCTGCGTTGGAGGATTTCTAATAACATCCGCGACTTCAAGAACTATATTATGGTCCAAATACTTGACTAAGTAAGTATATTTGGTTTCTTGCTGTGTAATACCTGCCAGTCGCAATTGTTCCTCAAAATGCGCAAACCACTATTCTGCGTCGTTTGACCAAAACGAAGGGGCCTGAAGGCTAACACGATTTAAAGCCATATCGCCAAAATAAAAAGTTTGCTGTGCCGGAGGCGTTTGAAAAATTCGCTGCTGTGATTGGTCAGTTAGATTTTTACCGTTGTCCTCAGCCATGTCTAAACCTCCCCTTGTAATCGGGGTCACCACTATAGTGCATGCTACTAGTATCACTAAAAATGGGGTTTTCAGGTTTAGACAATGACAAGACCGTTGAATAGGTAAAATCTAATTTATTAAAACTTTACTTACTAATTAAATACAATAAAGTCCGAAAATTGTTTACACATTAGACTTCTTCGCGTTTGCTCGCTCGCGCTTACGACGGCGACGGTTTCTGCGTTGCTCGACCTTTTTATTAGCCCGATATTTTCGCGCCCAAACATCGAGGTTGGTAAAGTCCGAGTATAATGTTTCCGTTAAGGAGTTTAAGCTCGGAATCACGGCGGGACCCCATTCCCTACGTGCTGCTTCGTTCATGCGACTATATCGCTTGAAGGACTCTTGTAGTCGCGGATCGTGTGGCGTGGCACCGGATTGGTAGGGCCGAATAGATGCCGGTTTCCTGAATGGCCAAATCTCCAGCCGCCAAGGGGGAGCGCCCTCCGGAACTGTTTCAATGCGGGGACGGCTGTAATACACTCGATCCAGCTGTGTTGCCAGTTGGCTGTTGCTCTGTTATTGGATCAGATGATGGGCGAATCCGTGAGGTCGATGGCTGTGACAGGTCGGGTAATGGTGGCCTACAAAGTGTCACACGGCGATTACTCGGGAGAATCTGAATTGACCGGATCCTTGGCTTTCGTGTTGGAGAAAGGTCTCTCAACAACGGAGGCAGATGGTACTGATGCTGTCGATCGGGACTCTCCTCCAAAGATTTCTCGATCCTTTTGTACAACTTGCAAAGGGTTTTGCAGGGTTGAATCAAGTCTCGGTCTGAAGTCAGTAGCGGATCTTCTTCAACATCTACTGGCACCGGAGATGTAGCCTTCTCACGCTGTCGCTTGATCGAGCGTAACCGGACAGAGGACCGGATCGTCGACAAAGAGGGGGGCCAGTTGTTCATGAGGCCGCTGTTCATGAACTAATGATCTTGGACGCTCCATTGTTGGCAATTTATAGAAATCGGAATGATCGAGGTTTGTTTTGATTTGTTAAAAAAAATAAAACAATGGAGAAGGAAACGCTTTACTATTGGTCGACAAGATTAGCTTATCGAAATGCTCCACAGAAAAACGTTCTACACGAGTTAGTTTGCGATCCTTTGCTAATCACGATTTACAACGACCAATCCTAACTAAACAGGTACTTACAAGCTATTGGTCGCGATTAAAACGAAATATCGACAAGAAGATCTTCGGTTAACGCGAACTAGGCTGGAACTTCAATTCGAGTCTAGCAGACGCAAGCTTGAGTTCGGAGAGAATCACGGCTTAAACTACCAATCACGGCGACGCACGTACTGAAACGCTATTGGTCGCGGTCGGAATGAACGTATTACGAATTTATCACGATATTTAGCGAGCGAGCTATGACAAGCTTGAGTTCGGACGAATTGGAACGCGAATTACAAAAATATAATGCGCAGCGAATTTTAATTGGAACTCAATTCGTGTCTAGCAGACACAAACTTAAGATTCCAAAATGCGACGGCATCTCTAACAGAGATGCTCATTCGATGTTTCTTCGGACAGAGGCGTCTCTAGCAGAGAGCTCAGTTGTCGGAGTTGCTACGTTGGGACGAAGACGTCTCTAGCAGAGAGCTCAGTCGTCGGAATTACTGTGAAGGCATCTCTAGCAGAGAGCACAATCACGCTGGAGTTCTGGCATAAGCACTAGCAGTGCTGCACGGAACTTTGCTAAAAATACGAAAAACGAAGAGTTCGTTTCTACGTATTAGCGAGCAACGAATTAGTAGTTCCCTGTTCTGAGTCCTGAAAAGGACTGTTTCCGCTAGAAACCGGGATTCCTCTGGTCGTTATTATCCGTGGCCAACACTAAAGCTCCAGCTTCTCTTGACGAATTACACCTCCGACTGCTCCCAAGATTTCCGTATGTAGGCTCAATTATTCCTCCAACTGCTCCCAAGATTTCCGTATGTAGGAGCTCAATTATTCCTTGGATTGTTCCCAAGATTGCCGTATGTAGGAGCTCTTTTCCGCTAGCTGTCCGATGATTGAATTCCTCCTGAGCGAGAACATACGCTGTATTTATACCTCTACTGCTGTGCGCTGATTGGCCCGCGTCTGAGTAGTAGGTTAGGTTAGAGGGTTTGGGATGGAAATTATTTCCATTCCTTCGCATTAAAGCCTGTGGCCCATTGCGCTGCCCTAGTTGGGGTAGTTGGAATTTCTCTAATCTCTCTTTTCATTTGCTTGGAAGCATTTTCAACTTCTAGCAAAGTTCACAAGTTGTTTTAGGTTCATCTGTGACGCCTCGTGCAGGCCTTCCAGCTGCTCACGTCCAAATAAATTGAAGCGTTTGCTTTCCAGGGCCAAGCAGTGACATAACAGATGGACGATCCTTTCCTCCTCTTCGTTGCACTGCCGGCAGGTGTCATCAGTGTCCTTTCCCCATCTTTTGAGGTTGACTCTGTTGGGGCCGTGCCCCGTGATCACTCCTGTGATCATGCCGACTGAGGTCTTTTTCAGTCCTAAGAATTCTTTCGTTCTTTCTTTGTCTAATTGTGGCCATAGTGTCTTAGATGTAGAACATCCTCCCACGATTTCCCATCTGGCACTATGCCATTTCGTTATGGTTTCGACCATATTGGTTTCTTCAACCTTGTGCTGTCCGGGTACCCAGCAGAGTTTGACTTTACTGTAGCGGATCCATGATAGGGCCTCGCGACAACTCACCACCGACTTCGATCTAGTCGTATGACCTAATAGCTTTTAAGGCGGCCTTGCTGTCAGTGTAGATTGTGACCGACATGCCACTGTTTTCCTCATGTAACATGAGTTTCGCTGCATTCTCGATTGCTAGTATCTCTGCTTGCAGCACACTGCAGTCTTTCTTGAGTCTCAATGACTCCTGAAATCCTAGTTGCTTTGAGAAGATACCTGCTCCTGTTCCAGTCTTCGTTTTTGATCCGTCAGTGAAGATATTGGTTTCCTCCTCCTTTAGAACGGAGTTTCGGTCCCATTCTTCTTTTGTCGGGAATTCCACCGTAATCCTGTTTTCAAAGGTAGTTTGAGTGGATATGTAGTCCGTTTGCTGCGCCAGCATCAAGGACCGCTTGCCATTCGCATTCCCTAGGTCCTTCATGATCCTCGTATGTCCATAATTCGTCTGTTGCCACAAATTAGAGTCTGTTAGACATAGAGCTCTTTTTGCTGCTAGGACTTTTATGAACAGATCAATAGGTGGGAGGTATATCATTAACTCCAGCGCCGCTTGTGGGGCACTTTTTAGTGCTCCCGTTGTACCGACTGCTGCCAATCTTTGTACTTTATTTAGCGCTTTCTTGTTTATTTCTTTATCCATGGCATTCCACCAGACCACGGCTCCATACGTGATGATGGGCCTTATCATCGCTTTATACATCCAATGGATGATGTAAGGCTGTATGTAGTCCCCATCTTCTTCCAAACATCTTCTTACACATGTAAAAGGCGTTGATGCCTTTCTTTGCTCTTTCTTCGATGTTCCTTTTCCAGGACAATTTGGTGTCTAATACCATACCGAGGTATTTTGCTTCTTTGGATAGCGTTAATTCCCGCCCTCCTAATGTCGGCATTTTAAACTTCGGTATTTTATATCTTCTTGTGAATAGAACCAGTTCGGTCTTTTCTGGATTTACTCCTAGACCATTTTGTTCTGCCCACTTATAGATCTCTTTTAATGCTGACTCCATGATGTCGCCTATCGTTGTCAAATCTTTGCCTGTGATTAGCACTACCACGTCGTCTGCATAGGCTATCGTTTTTATTCTCTTAGCCTCCAGGGTTTTCAGGATCCTATTGATCACTATTAACCACAGGAGAGGGGACAAGACTCCACCCTGTGGAGTATCCCTTGAAGTTCTCTTTCTTATAGACTTGTCTCCAATCTCTGCATTTATGATTCTGCTTCGTAGCGTTTCCATAATCCAGTTTATGGTGACTTGATCCGTTCCAATTTCCTTTCAGGAATGCAAGATTGATGACGTCTCGACGTTGTTAAAAGCTCCTTCAATGTCTAGGGACGCTCCTAAGATGTATTCCTTCTCTTGGAGGGACTTCTCTATCGTCTTTACTACATCATGTAGAGCACTTTCCACCGACTTGCCTTTCAGATAGGCATGTTGCCTTGTGCAGTACTTCTCAAATTGTGTGATTTCCTTAATATGCAGATCTACAAGCCTCTCTGGTATTGTGTGGCTAGCTTTCCCTGCCTTGGGTATGAATACCACTTTTACCTCTCGCCATCTTTCCGGTATGTACCCTACCAGGAGACATTCCGAGAAGATTTTCAGTAGTAATGGTTCTATCGTGGTTAGGGATTTTTGCAGCATGGCCGGGATCACCCCATCCGGCCCCGGCGACTTGTAGGGGTCGAAGGAGTGTATCGCCCACGCTACTTTATCTCTTGTCACTATCTTTGCAACCATTTCCTTAGTCTCTCTCTTTGGTACTTCCCTTTTTGCCGTGGTATGATTCATATCATCCTCAGTGCAACCTGAGAAGTGAGTGCTCATCAGCAATTCTAGGGTCTCCTTTCTAGTCTCAGTCCATGAGTCGTCAGGTCGTCTGATACTCTTTAGGATCATTGGTTCCTTTGCGAGAATCTTCCGGAATCTGGCCGCCTCATTTATGTCTGTAAAAGACTCGCTGAAGCTCTGGAATGACTCCCATTTTGCTTTCCTTATTTCGTTCTTATAGGCTCGGAAGCTGAGTTTGTAGTTTTCCCAGCTTTCTTTTGCCTTTGTTCTCCTTGCCGCTTCAAGAAGCCTTCTGGATTCCGCCCTCATATGTCGTAACTCCGCATTCCACCATGGTTTGGAGGTTTTGCGATTGTATCTGACGGGGCAGGCCCCTAAGAAAGCCTTCTGTAGCGTCTCATCTAGTAGCTTGACCGAGTTTTCAATTTCCTCGTGAGAGGGGAAGTCCGAAATTTGAGGTTTGACCACACTATTAGGTCTTCCGTCTACCAGTTTAGAAAATTTTGTCCAGTCAGTCTTTTTTGCGTTCCTAAACATCGTCCTTTTTACAGTATCGCGGTTAATTGTGAAGAGGATCCTCTTATGATTCGAAAACGAATTAGTAAGGGATACCCTCCAATTTTCGACCGCGACTTGATCAGAATTTGTGCACAAAGTTATGTCTATAACTTCCTCCCTAATTCTATTTGCAAAAGTTGGCACATTACCTTTATTGCATATAATCAGATTGCTAGAAAGTATAAACTCTAAAATTGACTCACCTCTTTTGTTTATGTCGCTGCTTCCCCATTGGACATGATGTCCATTGGCGTCGCCTCCGATCACCAGCTGCTTCCCCTTCGTCTGGCAGGATTGCACCAGGTCACGGAGCTTGGCTGTTGGTGGCTCTTCTTCCTCGTATAGCATGTACGCTGCTACGAGAATTAGCGGAGCCTTTCCCGTTTCTTCGTACACTGCTGTAGTCATATCGTTAGTACTGAACTGTGAAAGTAGTATGAGTTTTAAGTCACTCTTGGCCACTATACATGCTCTTTTCTTACCTTCGGCTTGGCTGTGGACCAGCTCATAGCCTTTTGCCCTTAGTCCTCGAATTTTGCCTCCTAGGAGCCATGGCTCTTGGACAAGGGCAATATCCACCCTGCCTTTCGTCATAAGCAGCATCAGATCTTCGAAGGCTGCTTCGCAGTGGTGCAGGTTAATTTGCACCACTTGCAGTCTCGATGTCGCTATTCTTCTTTTCACTGGGAAGCCTCATTTTCAGTGATCCAAGACCGAATTTGATGCTACCCAGTGAATTTCTTAATTTTCTAAGGGACTCATCATCCACAGCTATGACAACGTCTTTGCCGCTTCCCCCTTTGCTGTCTTTTGAGGAGACAATCCTCCAGCTTTGGGTGTTGAGTCCCTTATTTTGCCTCTTAATAATCCTTAGGATCTTATCCTCCACCGGGGCTGGAGGGGGAATCCAGACTGATGTTAGGTGTCAGAGAGGGAGATCTGATCTTGGTATAACCTCGAGTTTGGCCCCCTGCCATAGTTCGCCGCAGTCGCGGATTACTTGCTTTAGGAAATCGCAAGACTTCCTGTTGCTGCAACCCACGACTTTGACTCCCTTCTGCCAGCCGGCCCCGTCGAAGTTCACCTCCTCGTCACTTCCTTCCTCCTCCCCCTCCGCAATCGCTTCCAGAATCCTCGCTTCCACCTCTAGCCACCTTTCGGAGCTCATCCTGCCGTCGAGATCGAAACGATCGATGACAGCGATCTGAAACTCCATAGGCGACTCGAAGCTTGCCGAGGGTTTGGCTTTCTTTGCCGTGTTTTCCTCCACGTCACCCGAGCGGCCCCTTTTGGTCGCCAGGTCTCTTTCCAGGGGCATTTGAACAGCGGGCCCGCCCGCGTTTCGCGAGGACTCCACGGCACGAGCCCTCTGGAGCTTTCGCCTCGGTTTCGGCTTCCCAGGTGGAGCGGTGGCTTCGGTTATGGCCGCCGAGTCCTCCTGTTCTGCCGTTCCGGGTTGAGAGACACGATGTTCTTTCTCGTATCTCTCAACCGTCTTTTTATTTTTTCGGATGTACTCCCGCTCTTTAGTCGAGAGTTCTTCCGGCTTTCTACATTCCATTTTTTCAAGGTACTTAACCGCATTCCGGTAGCCTTTCCTGGCTTTCTGATCACGATTAAACACCTTTCTTTCTTTTCCCACTGTCTCGCTTCCGGCTTTGTCAACCTCCTCCAGTAGATCTCTCTCTGTTTCGGAATCTGCAGTCTCGACTGTGCTTCCAGTGGACATAGCGTCCTCGGTTGCTGCGTCGATGTGCATATCCTCCATCCGATTGGAGATACTGCTGGGACTGACTATGTCGTCCGCGAGATGCGGGTTTCGTTTTGGGTTGCCACTAGTAGCCTCGGTTCCTCCCACAACCAAGTGGCCAATTGTAGGTCCCGTGATCGTTAACAATGTTGAGCCCCCCCCAGACTCCGAATGGGGCTCGGCCGCTCTTTGAGCGGGTGGAGTTCCGCTAGGGTTACCACCTAGGGATAATGAGTTTTTAACATTGTCTTCCATGATTTTTGAAGAGCTCCTCCTATCCCGATTCCGTTGTCCGCGGTCGCGTATTCAATATATTAGCGACTAACCAGCAGGACTGGGAGTGCCCCCCCCCCCCTACTCCGACTGGCCACTTCACTATCCGCAACCTGTGGACGCGCCCGGTAGCACGGAAAACTGCTCTATCCTCCAGAAAGAGGCCCCCGGGTTCGTCGAAGAGTTCGTTTTTACGTATTAGCGAGCAACGAATTAGTAGTTCCCTGTTCTAAGTCCTGAAAAGGACTGTTTGCGCTAGAAACCGGGATTCCTCTGGTCGTTATTATCCGTGGCCAACACTGAAGCTCCAGCTTTTCTTGACGAATTACACTTCCGACTGCTCCCAAGATTTCCGTATGTAGGCTCAATTATTCCTCCGACTGCTCCCAAGATTTCCGTATGTAGGAGCTCAATTATTCCTTGGATTGTTCCCAAGATTGCCGTATGTAGGAGCTCTTTTCCGCTAGCTGTCCGATGATTGAATTCCTCCTGAGCGAGAACATACGCTGTATTTATACCTCTACCGCTGTGCGCTGATTGGCCCGCGTCTGAGTGGTAGGTACGCGTCCAAATTCCTGCTGTTCTCTGATTGGTTTTCGGTTTGAATTTTTCATGTTTCAAGTTGCGCTAGCGGTCTCTCTGCTTGGTACGCGCTTCCTTCTCGGAATTGTTTATGAAAAACGATTTCTTGGCGAATGTTTACATTCGCGGTTTGTTTACTTTTTTTTGTGTGTTGTCTTAACGCGTTCCTGTATAACATTTCTAATATTATATGAAATATTATTTTAATTTATAAAATAATACTGTGACGAAATGTTAATGCCGCTACACGGGGCTGTAACGGCGACCTGGACCATCCACGGGATCGCGAGAGGAAGGTTTGACCCGGAATAAGAAGCGAAGCGGAAGGGAAACGGCGAGAGATCGCCACCTAAAGGAACGACCTCCAACCCTTAACTAAATGAATTTTATGTTCGCCATGCGACTCGGCGCATTCTCTTTTACAAATCGATGATTCACGCCGCCGTAAACTTTCGTGAATCAAAAATAATACTACCGAGCGTAATCATCGCGTTATCTATTCCGTGCGTATTCAAAAAGATGCAGTCGGGTAGAAAACAGAATAATTTATTCTCGATAATTATGTAAGGGCGATCGATGTAAAACCATTGGTAGGGGAGGTAGTGACGAACCCAGTAGGCGAAAAATAGAAAATAACCTACATTCAAATTCCGCTTGCAGGGATAACCGAGAAAAGTTTGTAAACGTCAACATCAACGATATTCCAGGTCTGTACTCCGAAAAGATTGGACCTATGCGGCTCTCGCATACTGAATGGCGGCTGATATCAAAGGTCCCGTTACAGGGATACTTTGACAAAATGAGCGATTTTCAGGCCTGCCTATCGAGAATAGAGGAACAATGTCGCGAATTGAAGACATGCACCCTATACGCCCGCATTCAAGATGCAAGAATGACGCTTCGCGAGATCGCCCGCAAGAATGGCATCCTACTGGAAATATTATCAGGTCAAAAGCCCCGGAAGAAACGTGCCATCTTTGGAGCAATCGGAAAGCTGAGCAAGATACTATTCGGTACGGCCGAAGAGGAAGAGATCGACGTATTACAAGATCAAATAAACGTGCTAAATGATCAACTGGACAATACGGCGACACTAATTGCTGATCAAACCAAGATGATAGCGATGGAATTTTCGGGTTTGCATCAAGAAATGAAAACCATTAATGTATATCTAAACCAGCTATGGAAAGAGCATAGCATAACAGAATCAACGATTGAACAATCTCTTCCAAACGAGAAATTATCGCACATCATGGCGGTCGCTAGCGCCGAGGTGCAACGTTACGTCATGGAAGCCGACCAGCTGATGAACGCTGTCCTCTTCGCAAAGGCCGGACAGATTCACCCCGAATTTGTATCGCTCAGCAACCTGACCACCTACATCAAAAAAATCGCCGAATTCACCCCAGAATGCGAATTCCCGATTCCTTTGGCACAGATCACATTGGACTCACTGCTGGAAGTATCAACGATCAAGTTTGCATACTGGAAGACGTCCCTCATCCACATCCTGTACATACCCTTGGTATCGGATACGCGATTCACCATTTACGAGCACAACTCCGTGCCGGTCCTACAGCACTTCGGAAATCAGTCACGATCAGCATTCATCGTACCCTCCACCCAATACTCGGGCATACCGAACGATCAACACAAGTATGTCCGACTATCAGCGGACGCGTTCCGCCAATGTCGCAAAAGCGGAGATACTTACATTTGCCACGGAGAGCTACCGCTGCACGAACGAGATCTGGACAACGAGTGTGAAGTTCGCATGATCACAGAGTTGAAGTTCAGCGACTTCAACAATTGCGACCTGAGATTGCTCAAGCAGAAAACCGCTTTTTGGCTCAAACTCCGCATTACGAACCGGTGGTTGTACTCAGTCACCACCCAAGAACCATTAAGGATAATGTGTGGAGGAAATATTATAGCCAAGATTTCTCTCAACGGAACAGGTTGAGTTAGCGTCGGGCTGCAAGGCTCAGACGGACAAAATCACATTCGTGGCCTCGCGCGTAATAGAATCCGAAATCACAATGGATTACCGAGGACCCGGACGCCTTAACCTCACCAAACTGCTTGGCGGAAGTCTGGTAACGCTAGCAGACGTAGGTGAAATCATCACCAAAGAGGACGCAATATCAGGTGACACCCGCACTAGCAACGACTTTGAGACCAGTCTAAAGTTCAGCGACCTCTTCAGCAGAGCTCGGCTGATCGCCAAGACTAGACAAATGAAGGAGCGAGTAACGGTAGTAGAGGGAGCCACAATATACGGCGGGCCCTCTTGCATATTAGCCATCTTACTCGTAATCGCCTATTGGAAATGCCTACGTGGAAGAAAGTGGTTCCAGCAGCAACGACAGAAACGCCGTATGGCAGTGTCATTTCGTAAAACTCCGGATAATGACTGTGTAGTGAACGTACAGTCCACGGACGGGGATCCGTCACCCGAAATGACGGAAATAGACACTGCGGGTCCGTCGGTGAAGGGTTGTTCGAGCTCTGTTGTACGACTCGTTGAACCGTAGATTTTAAGAAATATTTGTAAAAATATTGTAAAAATGGCCAGCACCTTTGCGACATAAATGTAACGCGTGGGTTCGGATCCCACATATACTCACACATGCGTACACACACACACACAAACACACACACACACACACACACACACACACACACACACACACACACACAAATAAAAAACAAAATGTAACGCGTGGGATCGGGTCCCACTTCACCTGCCTTCGCGCTTCGCTTAAACCTTCGGCGGAGGACCGCCGATTTTTTTAAGGGGGGAGGTGTTACGATCCGTCGATCGTAGATCATCTACATTCCTCTAATATTTATACGTATATCTTATAGCTACTAATAATTTCTACGTATCACATTAAAGTAAGGTAACGCCGTGCATCCGGTCTCATGTGACGACATGGGACCCTTCCCGAACTATAAGATAACTGCATTGCAGAAACAGATCAGCATTTTTCAGCTGGGAACCTGCAGAGATCGGCAATTCGCAGGACTCGACGACGGCCGCCTGCTCGCGATAACTGCAAGCTCAGCAGGTTCCCCGGCGAGGAAATGCTGACGGTGTATGAAAACGACGTCGATCCGTCAAAGGACACGTTGACGGATCTCGAGGAAGCGAGTTCTCAAGACAGACAGTTTTTAGCTGCGGAACGAGTAACTTCGTCGGCTCGTGTCCGCAAAGCTCGTAGTAGCCAACTTCGAGCGGAACGCCGGAAATTATAAGTGCGCGCTCCGGGGTTCGACTTCGCGCGCCATTAGAATAACAACAAGTCCGCGTTTATAATCGAGTTAACGCGAGATCGCGAAGGGACGCGGGTGCTGGACCGCCTAATAAAACATATACTATTTGGACATCTTTTGTGTCATTCACACCCCATTCTTCCCCTTCGCGCCTGTTACGCACGACCGCTCCATACGTAACAATGGCAAATAGCTTCTTTATAAATATCTCCCAATAAATTAGATTTTTCACGCATATGTTGTTTATAATTTTTTGGAATAAATTTTCTTTTAGCAAAACTTCTAATGAAATTGGTAAATTTATTCATATGATTTTGAGGATTCTATGACGATTCCCCGTATGCCATTTCCCCGTGTGGGACGTTTCCCCGTCCGACACGTCACCGTCTGACATTTCCCCGTATACCACTTCCCCGTCTGCCACTTTCACCGTTTTCCGCGTCCGGCATAATTTTTCATAATTTAGATCGCAAAATTACAACTTTTTTGAAAACCACCCATATTATGGATAATAAATATAATGTCTGTGTAATGAATTTAAGTACTAATATAATTCGTTAACTTAAATTTTCTTTCTATTTAGTAAATGTAAAGTATTAATCATTCTTAATGTTACCTCTTCTGCAAAAATGTTATATCACATGCGGACAATTCTTCGCCCGTGACGTCTCATCTGTCATTTCTCCGTCCGACGCGCCTACAAGGGAGGTAACTCTATGGGAGAAATGTGTACCGATTCTTCATTAGTTCCACTTATTTCGAGTAGCCGTAAGAGCGCTAACGTCGCTATTTATTCATTTATATCTCTTTATTTATTATCTTGCATTTTTTAGTCTATGCCCCCGCGATGATGATCACGATGATCATGACAATGATCACGACGATGCCCATGACCATAACAATGATCATGACCATGATGATCATGACGATTATCATGACGATTATGATCATGACGATTATCATGACGATTATGATCATGACGATGCTCATGGCGATTATGACCATGACGTTGATCATGACAATGATCATCAGGATTATGACCAGGACGTTGATCATGACGATGATCATGATGATGTTCATGACGATGATCGTGACGATTATGATCATGACGATGATCGTGACGATTATGATCATGACGATGATCGTGACGATTATGACAATGATCACGACGATTATGATCATGACGATGCTTATGGCGATTATGACCATGACGTTGATCATGGCAACGATCATGAGGATTAAGACCATGACGTTGATCATGACCATGATCATGACCATGACAATTATCATAATCGTCATGATCATCGTGATCTTCATCGCGCGCGCATAGACTCAAAACACGCAAAATTAATAAATAAAGAGATATAAATGAGTAAATAGCGACGCTAGCACTCTCTCGGCTATTCGAAATAAGTAGAACTAATGAAGCGACACACATTGCTCCCATAGAAATACCTCCCCCTGCATGTCCCTGCCTGCCATAGGGAAAATAGTGAATCATAAGCTAAATTTCCGAAACTTGTATAGTTACATTTTGTATGGGTCGATTATGATAATGACAGTGAAAATTCCCGCAAATTTGACTCAAATCAGAATCATCATCGTAATTGTCACCATCATCGTCAGCGTCATCATTACCACCGACGCCGCTGTATTCAAATTTAAATAGTTGCAGGGTTAATTGACGGGCACCAGGTTTTATCTATCGAAATTAAAATGCTTTAAAATTTGTTGTTATCACCGACGCTGACGAAATGCACTTTGAATTAACCTATAATTCAATCGGACATTCAAGACACTAAACGCACTAAATTGAACATTATTCCGAATTGGAAAGCGCAACGATCAGTCGCGGAAGATCTTCGTCTAATTATAAATATTTCTTTTTATCACGAACATTTTCCACGTCATAATATTATTAAATAACTTTTTTCATGAATGAAAGATTTTGAAAACATGATTTATCGCCTAACAATAAGAAATAAGAAAAATTCAGTTTATTGTAAAATTTAGTATATAAACATAATTAATGTAAAAATAATAAACATGCCATTAACGTTTGTGCAGAGTTGTCGTGGAAAGAATCTTCTTGTTCGCGAAGGTTTTATATTTGAGAAAGATTACTCTAAAAATGAGAAAATTTATTGGAAATGCTGTGAATACAAAAGGGCTCATATTAAAGGTGATAATGTAGACTACCACAATAATGAGCTGTAACATGGCAAAACACGTTACAGTGCTATCTGTCACGAGACTCAACACGGGGATAACTTATTGTGGGGACTGGTCTTCACAAACCGCTAATATTTCAAATGGGTGCAATTTCCGAAATGATCTCATCACCTTATAGGGGGGGGGGGACTGCTCCGAAGAAGCGCTAGTGTTTATTTTGAAGATGACGTCATTCGGCTCTTTTTGAATGGTATATGTTAAGAATCTGCCGGGAGGCTTTTATCCAAGGGGAAACGTTGTCATTATAGGGGGGACTGCTCCGAAGAAGCGCTAATTTTTAATAAGACGACAATTTAGACGTAGAATTAGTATTTTAGGAATTAATAATTGATAATTATGAAAGTAGGTATAATTCGGGCTTATTATTCAGTATTTAATTTTATTTTGATTATTTCCTGAAATAATGTATTGCATGCGATAAATATTTCAGGCATAAACATGGGTATTCGTATTTGCTTTGTTTTGGAAGTCGGATCAAGGATGGCCTTGTTTTCGATTTCCAGAAGTACGAGACCTAAACATCCAGGGTATGTCGTCAAGCACGCTGTTTATTACGGGCGTGCCGAGGGGGGACGGGGGGGGGCAACGCGTGGAGATTCTGGAATGTTCGCGAAGGAGAGGGTACGCGAGGGCGACGTGCCAAAACTTCGCGAACATTCGAGAAAGATTAAGAAAGAGTAACGGGAGGGGACGTCTAGCCGTGTGTGCCCGTACGGGCCGCGGGGGCTCTCCCTACCATCAAGATCGCGGTAGAGAAAAGGTAAACGGCGGCCGGCGCGGCGCGAGGGTCGCGATTGTAATCGACGCGTCGGATCGCCAGTCCGTTGGTAGCAGCCCTGGATCCTAGAGGTACGCCCGATGATCAAAAGGTACCAACAGCCCTGAGCACTTGCGTAACCCAATAATTCGATTCTTTGGGTCCACGGCTGTTTAAATAACATGCGCTTTTCCGATTGTCCGTTGCCGTTTCGCGAGTGAAAGTGAAAGTGAAAAACGCGAATCGCCTTCGATTATTTTAGTCGGGTCTTCGGTTCGTATCGCGTTTCGGTAACTTTCTGCTTTAGCCGCGAATTTCTGTATGGTTATCTTCCGGGAATCTTTCTTTTCGCGGAGAATATCTCGAGTAGATTCTTTAACGCGACTGTGGTTATCTCTTGTGGTTTTATTCGGCATACTCGGGAAAAATGTGGTTATCTTACGATTTTTTCGTTCTTGTTACTTTCGGAAGGATGAAGCCCAAAGGCCACGCGCGTTAGTATAGTTAACTATCGGAAACGCGATCGAAGATTTCTCTCTTAAAATTCCGTGAGATGCGTCGGTAAGAAGCTAACTTCGTCCTTTCGAGGACTTCAGAAAAAAGCCGTCACGTGGTTATCTTTTGTGATCGTTCGGTATCCGGGTGAAATAACTAGCGGTTCGGGCGAACGTAAGATCGAATCTAGTGTGGTTATCTTTATCGTTTCGAAAGTGCGTGTCCGGTGATCGGAAATAGATATGGTAACGAAAACGGAAATACAACTCGTGAAAAGCAAATTCCGCCGAACTGCAGTGATGCTCTGTGACGTCACACCGCGACGCCGACAAGATGGCCGCCGGTTCCGAACCGCGTTCCGCAACGCGATCTGTATTTGGCTTGGCGAGCCGTTGATTATCACGGTCGACATTTTAACTTCATAATTTAGCTTCTTATGAACGAAGACGCAAGCTCGTTAATTTTACCTTGGTTCGCTGGATCGCTCTTGTGAGCGATCGTATCTTGAACTTCTTGGTTATCTTTTCACTCTGTTAGAGTGAACACTCTCGTTATCTGTTATCTTGCCCCTCTTGTGAGGCGGCGTTATCTTATAAATTAACGAGCGGACTTTTTGTGCAATAAGAAGGTTTTTCTCGGGTAATACTCCAGCCGATCTGTCGGTAAGAAAAGGACCATGCGTGCGATGCTAACTGGACCGGGCCCTCCGCGCGGTTAAGTTACCTAGATTGCCGATTCCCGAGCCATCTTTCTGGGGCCAAGGCTATCTCGGACTATCTTCCGGCAGTGCCGTGTTTTTGTTATGTTTTGGTACGTGAGGCTAACTGTCTCTATGGAGACGCTAAAGTTGTTGTGTATAAGTATGAGTGTGTTAACTTGAATAGCAGTGTCCCCGATAAACGATAGCGTCCGGACGATCCGTGCCAATTTAGTAACGAAAGTGCAGATGGTTCAATTGGCGAATTCGGGAATTAATTGGGTTGTTAATTCACGCGGTAAGTTCGAGTGGGTTTCGGGTAGCGTAATTTCGGTGATTTGTTCGAGTTTAGTAGATTTCAGTAACGGGATATAATTTGTCAATTTGGTCGTTTTTGGTAAAGTTTCGTGTGGTTCAGATAACGTCGTTTAATGTAATTTCGGTATGTGATTCGTGTAAGTTCGTGTAGGTAATGTAGTGGCGTATTGGGGAAGGCGCGTGAGTATCGGACGAACACGGGCACCCCATCTTTAGGAAGTCCTGGTGGAGTTCGTCGCTAGGCACCGCGTGCGTAAAGTCCCTGTCGAGTTCGTCGCGGAGCACCGTAATTGGAAACTCCTGGTAGAGTTCGTCGCTAGGCACCGCGTGCGAAAAGTCCCTGTCGAGTTCGTCGCAGGGCATCGGATTAGGAAGTCCCTGTCGAGCTCTCCGTCGGGGAATCGCGTGTCGTCGCGTATCGGGTAATCGCGTATAAAGTTTGGCGTCCGTAATTTGGGGCGGGAGAGAGGGCGCGATATACGTAGTGAACCGTCCTCGTCGGCCGTGGTCGCAGAGTCGTTAGTCTGCGCCAGAGAATACCGCCCTCTCCCCGAGCCGGGAACTCGGGGCTGAACTAGCGGGCACACCAGCGCATGCGGCGCGCTTATAAATTTGTCGAGCTTCGGCTCGTCTGGCGCCCTCTCGTACCATCCGGCGCGCCGTGCGGATTTTTGTGGCCCCACGGAAAAAGTTCGGTTTTTTGCAGGCGGCCACGAGCTACGATGACGGACCGGCGGAAGCGAAGAAGTCGGGGGCGGGGGTAACAGAGCATAACCATACACCGAAGCCCTCCACTATTGCAGCTAAAATCGTTGTTGAAAATGTGCGTAGAACAGCTGCTGAGCAAACAACCTCTCCACTACGTGACAAATTATGTCAGTAGTAACGGCAGAGATTTCTCAGGGGGTTCAAGCACACATCCATCAATTAGTGCTTTAAAAAAAAAGATACAACGCGTTAAGCAGTCGATGACAGAACCTACCGCTTTCCACAAACTCTAAGTGAGTTTTCTGAGAGATTTCTGGAGCTTATGCAAAAACCGAATGCAACGAAGATTTTTTACTTTTCGTAAAAGTGGTGCAGGTGATCAAAATAGAATAATATTATTTTCAACTGTACGAAATCTCCGCTGATTATCGGCGCCCAACTCGCACTGGTTTGCTGACGGTACATTGAAAACGGCGCCACCCTTGTTTCAGCAACTGCTGATAATACATGCGGTTCAATTTCATGCCGTTATTCCTCTACTTTTTGTTTTACTGTTCGACAAGTCGAAACAGACATATATGCGTGTCCTTGAACCACTGAAATATTTACAAACAAATTCGAATACGATTTCAGTTAGGACCGATTTCGAGCCTGCTTTATTTAATGTCTTTTAAGAAACATTCGAAGGCATAATAATTCGAGGATGCCACTTCCACTTTGGTCAATGCATATGGCGGAAAATACAAACATTGCCGGATATAAGATCGCAGTATGTACACGACCCTGATTTCGCACTTCAAATACGTCAGTTGATGGCCATTGCTTTTGTTCCTGTATAAAATGTGATTGAAGCATTTCAAAAGCTACTGCAGCAGCCATTTTATGTTGGAAATGAAATGATTTAGCGTCCACTAGTCAATTATTTTGAGGATACGTGGATAGGACGTCCAAATCGTAACGGAGGTAGGCGAGCGCCATATTTCCAAATACATACTGGAATTTGTATTTGTGTACATTAAAGGACTTGCCTAACGAACAAAGCCATTGAAGGCTGGTGCAGAGCCTTTTCTTCAATTGTAGGTGCAAGCCACCCGACCATTTGGAAATTTATAGACGTTCTAAAAAAGGAACAAAGTTTAAACGATTTAACCCTTTTACAGGCCGAAGGTTCTGTGCAATTCACCAGAAAAAGTGACAGTACTTTTAAGCATTCTCGGGGTCACTGATTATAATATCGAACTGAATACCTTCGAACTGAAAATTTCAATTTTTTTAAACATAAAAAATATTACCATATTCTACGCAAAATTCTGAATGAAAAATGTCTCATGCGATTTTTGTCTTAATTACATACATCCCTAGGAAAAAATTCCGAAACTTTCAAAACGCAATATCACCCATTACTTTATTCCTTTACCAGGCGGAACGATATGAATTATCCTATGATTACAAATCGTATGTTTCTAAAGGTATTCGGGGTCGCTGATTACGAATCCGAGGTCAGATTTGAAAAATTCACCAGAAAAAGTGACAATACTTTTAAGCATTCTCGGTGTCGCTGATTATAATATGGCGGCCGTCGAACTGAAAATTTCAGTTTTTTGAAACATAAAAAATATTACCATATTCTACGCGAAATTCTGAGTAAAAAATGTCTCTTGTGATTTTTGCCTAAATTGCATATATTCCACGGTAAAAAATGGGGAATTTTTCAGTCTTCACTGAAAGTTCGTTTCTCGCAAGCAAAGTTGTTTTCTGGAAAGATTCTTTTTTTTCAAATATTCACATAAAAATGTATGCAATAAATTCTTGATGAAACTAACAGATATGCCCGTCAGGAAAATGAGAACTCAGCGAATTGGTATGATACTAATGTAAATGAATTATATGCCCTCATTGGTGTATTGATTCTTATGGGAATTCATAAAATGCCTAGAATAGAAAATTATTGGAGCACGGATAGTTATCTGAGAGTTGACTTCATTGCGAAAATTATGACGAGTAAATGCTTTTTCAAATTATTGGAGATGATACACATAAGTGACAATAGTACTATGCTTCCCCGGGACGATCCCCACTTTGATAAACTTCGTAATGTAAGGCCTCTTTTAGAACATATGAATTATCAATCTGCTAAGATATACAACCCTTCGAAAACGGTCTCTGTTACTTACTTACCTCCTGGCGGTATTTAACGGTAACGGTTTTAAGTACTGGCATTTTAAAACGGCGAACGAGTACAATCTTTAAATTAAAATGGTAAACCTTTCGATGAACTACTTCCTCGCAAACAAAATTTGAATGACACTTTTTCCACGTATTTTTGTCTCCTCTAAAAAAATTTCCCAGGAAAGATTCTCCTTAATGAATTTCGATAAATATTTAAGATGTATTAGTTATACGTCTACAATCAGAATTTCATGTCCGATTCGCATCGCGTTCGCGGGGGGGGGGGGGGGGTCTCCCCCCGGGACCCCCCCCCCCCCCCCCCCCCCCCCCCCCCCCCCCACGTTATACTAATCTAAATGTACCGAAAAAAAATCCCTCACCCTACATTATTACTAAAAAATGTATTTGAATAAAGTAAATGAATTTATTAAAAAAAAGTTTTCTTGGTCCAAATACTTGTTTTGTAAATGCAAAGAAACATTTTTAAAAATAAGTAAAGCATAACAAATATTATGTAAACTGTGGGTTTATTAAATGTAAGTGGATATTATTTTGAATTAAAAATTAACTTCCTCAATCGAAAAAAAGGTTTACTTCATTACAAGAATTCCTTGTAATTAATAAATACAAAGAATGTTAAACAAATATTTACTGAAAACTGAAATTCTATTTTCTTCACTCGAAAGATGAATTCTTAAATATAATTATTTATAACAAAATAATATTGTACACTGAAACAAAAATTACTTGATTCAAGTAAATGATTTATTTGATAGCAGCAAGTAAATATTCATTTAATAAAAATATATAAATTATTCAAATAAAAAAATTATTCACTTGAATTTAAAATATATATATTTCCTTCAAGTAAATATAGTGTTAAGAAAAATAAGTGAAATTCATATTTAAGATAATAATTTCTGGAATTAAATATTGATTAGAATCAAATAAATATTTTTCAAATTTAAATTAAAAAAAAATTGAAAAATATAGATAATGTATTCCTGTTAATGATGAAAATCTCAAGTTAAGAAAATATTTTTACTTCGATAATGTAAATATATACCTAATTAAATAAATATCCAATTTAATTACCCCACACCTTTCTCCGTCGTTCGCCCTGTATAGCAATATCGCCAGCTGGCTGATACATGAAAACTTACAACTAGGGCTTAAGTTCTAACGCGATAATATGATTCGCGTCTTCCAGCTCCATACCGCTCTAGTCATTCCTATCGGAACGGATATTGAGGAGAAGGATGGAGTAGAGAGGAATCCGGATGACAACGTAAAGAGAATCGTAGCGGTTACGACGTACACTAAATGACATTTACGGTGAGATACCCGAATGCGGTCGATCATTGCAAAAAGAGAGGGGGGTAGGGAGGTTTATTCGGTATTCGGGCAGACTGAACGCAACGGGACAACTGCGAGGAAGACTCAACTCGCTTTAATACTTAAAATAATCAGTCCCGTAGTTAGTAACCTAAAGATATATACATGGATCCGAATTTGTTCGGTGACTGAACTTCGATACTATCAATGAGTACACGACTTACAAGATAGGGCTATGCGACGGCCGAATTAGATAACACGATTTTCTCGAAGTATGTCCGTGTAAATTCCGTATCCATAATTACGTGGATAGTGACGTCACGTCATGCTACGGGTATTGCAGCTCAAGCTACGCTGTCATATGGTAGGCTGGGGGAGAGAGCATTTTATGTCATGCTCGGCAGTGTAGGCGACTGCACAGCATATATGCAATTGCACCGTATTTACAGGCCGGCAAAACGCAAAGGACAACCAGTACCTCTGAAGGAGGGTACTATTTAGCGGAACTTAGTTTCTTCAATGAACTACAGATTTATCGCGACGTAAACATACTAGTTAAATACGTGGCTTACCAAAGGGCCACTAGAACACGTTGTGACGGCGAATTAGCGTCATTTAGACCAAAAGTCATCGACTCTATGACGTAGCTTGAAAGAAAAATAAAACTAATTAACTGCGCGATTTAGCGCCAAATAAAATTAAACTATGTATATGCGTGACTTCAAGCAATGTCCAAAATAATCTTATTGAATACGTGATTCAGTGCCAGACTAAATGAAACAGGGGATTGCGCGATTTAGCGCGAATCATATGCAACTGAAATGTCGCCGGCGCGTTAGTGAGCCAGAAAGGCATCCGTTTAAATTGAAATAAACCGCGACCGGGGACAGCGAAAGCGGTAACGGGCCGACTGTTAGGTGCTACTGGCACCTCAAAGTACACCTGGCTGAGATCGAGTGTGGTGATGCATTGGGCCCGACTCAACCTAGACCGAACCCTATCCATCGATGAGAGAGGGTATACATCCTTCCTCGTTATTTTGTTTACGTCCCGGAAGTCTACGCAGAACCTAAAAGTCCCATTCGATTTCAGGACGATAACGGGGTTGCTGATCCATTACTTAGCATTTCATCGACCGCGTCCTGTGCTACCTTTAGCATGTAGGGGGAAAGTAAGCGAGCCTCTTGACGAATCGGGGGGTGACCCTGTACGTGGATAGCATGCTGCGTCAGATGCGTTATACCGATCGTAGGGGTCCTATTTGCGGGGTAAAATTGATCGAGTAGCCTCCTTAACCGTCGGGCGGCTTCCTGGGAGGGGGCGACCAATCCAGCGCAGTCATGTACGGCGGAGGCGATGACCGAAATATTAGTATCGTTTAGCGAGTGCGACGTACAAAGCCGGGATACGTATGCCAGCTTGACTTCTCCACCAGTTGAGGGCTGATCCCTTGAACGCTTCAGGTAGGGCGCGCAGGAAGTCCTCTTCCGTCAGTGACGTCCCGGCTAGTGACGTATTTGCCCAATTTGACGAGAAACTCCTCCGCGTCCTCCCCCTTCTCGTCGGAATAACGGGGTCCGTGCGTCCTCCAATGCTCAATGGCAGTCTTCTGCCATCGAACACCGGACAACGAAAGGCTGGGGTTGAAGGATCCATCAGCTGTGGCCGCATTACCGTCGGGGCGATGCGAGGTTTGGGGGTGATCGAGCCGCGTATTGTTGTAGGGGGCTGAAGCGGAGACATATTATACGTCAGGTCGGCTGGAAAGTGGATATGTGACGTATGCGCGTTCGGGCGACGGGAGGGGCGTTGCCCCGATATTACTGGGCGGCGGGGGGGCGCACCTGTCGCGAATAGAAATTGTCACGATTCTGGGTGTCGTTCTCCCCTGACCACCTTGGGTGTGGTGCTTCCCGTACTCCGAGAGTGACGGCATCACGTCGGAAATATTCGGGGGCCGAAAGAGTAGGGTCACGTGACCCGTTCGGCGGGTGGTTACCCTCCATTAGCGCGCTGGACGGATTGTGGCAAATATTTGCCGGTACCTCCCGTCGAGGCGCATCTTCGCGTTGTGCGTCGCAAGTGGGGACAATGGACCCCTCATTGGGCCTATCTACCGGGTACATGGTAGCATCTGCCACCGAGAACCGGAAGCTCTCTTCCCCAAATGAGATCGGGTCCCGATGATGAGCGCGCGATTGGGCAGGCGGGAGACCGTAGGTAGGCGACACTGAAGTTCCTAACCGAATTGCCCGCGGGGGTTCGACGGGATCAAGGTGGGTGGCCTGAAGAGATCCACTTAACATGCTCCTATAGAGGGGGCAACTTACAGCTTTGGACGACGTATATGGAGAGTGGTCGCCTCGTCCATCTTCGTTTCTATCCCATTCGACCGGGGTGTCCGGGAACCGCTGCAAGATCGTATGTCTTACGAGCCGATCTCGTACCACCTTTATCGGCCCGGATATTAACAATTCGGCTTTGTCGCAGCGACCGATAAGGTCACGTAAATCGACTACTCGGTCGATTTCTGTCCAAATTGCCGAAATTTGCTCCAGGCTGGCGATGCGTCGCCCTGCCGCACGAGAGGGCGTGACGTGCGTAGCAGTTGCCGTATACGACACGGGTGCGGTTGGGATGGTGAAATGTCACGTTGCAGCACCGTCTTTGGGGCCTTCGTGGTGGGAGGGAGCGCTGAAAAGCGCTTCGTCCGTCCCTGACTCGTCTCGGGCTCGGTGTCGCCGGTGTGTGAGAGAAAGAAAGTCGGCAGTGGCCGAGGCCCGTCCCTCGGGAACTCTAAAGGCGCACTGCGGCACGACCGGTGGGGGTGACCGGGTGGAGGCACGCCCCGGTACAACCCGACCCTCCTCCTGGAGGGGCGGAAACTGTATGGCCTGCGTTCGGCTAGCGTGCCGATCTGTGACTGGTTTCGTCACAAAGCTTTTTAATAATACTAAATCATAAGAATAGAGTACCTGGATTTTCTTTAAGATGTTTTCTCACAGTCCGCTGTAGCGCAATAGTTAAGTTGCCAACTTTGAAATCAGAGCGTCGCAGGTTTCGAATCCGCTTTCTACCTACTTTTTTTTCTGCGATAATTTAATTTATTTATTTCTTAAGAGCGTATTTTTAGGTGTATTATACGTATATGTAGATGTGAAATTAAAAAAAAAATAATAACTCATCTTCTTCCCTCTCTTTGATCAGTCTATCTATTTCCTCTCTCTATCAGAACGTTCATCTCTAAATACGCATATGTACTTACACAGAGAAGAGGAATATACAGATAGAGAGCGAAGAAAAAGTGTGCAGATGTGAAAGTGGGGGGGGGGGGGAGAACAGAGGGGTGATTTCTTTTTGATATTCATGTATTTAATTAAATAAATATTTACTTCATCGAACTAAATATTTTCTTAACTTTAGATTTTCATCATTAACAATAGTAAATTATTTATATATTTAAGGTTTTTTTTAATGTAGATTCGAAAAATATTTATTTGGTTGCAATAAATATTCATTTAATTCCAAAAATTATTATCATAATTATAAATTTAATTTACTTTTCTTAATACATTCACTTAAGACAAATATATAAATTTTAAATGTAAGTAAATAATTTTTTTATTTGAATAATTTATATATTTTGATGGAATAAATATTTACTTATTACTATTCAAATAAACCATTTATGCAAGTACATTCTATTTGAAACTAGAAAATTTGTTTTCTCAGTGTATCTATATATTAATTGCCGTTACGCGATATAAGTCGGCTCCTAGCAAGATAATGTTATCTCAGGAAATCGTTCTAGAAAAGTCTAACTCGGATAAACCTCAATATAATGCTAATTCAACGAAATTTCAAGATAATGCTATCTTGAAGGCCAGTTCTAGATAATGCTAACTCGGAAGCCAATTCTAGATATTCCTATCTCGCAAGCCACCATGCTATCTGAGAATAAATTTTAATATATCTTTCTTAGTATCAATATAATTGTTTCGTTGGTGAAGATGAAAACAGGATATGCCTGTTAGAAGCCGTAAAATATAATATCGTATCAAAGAAAGAAGTGGAAAACTTCCACGACATTTCCTAAGAATTTATATATCATGTTATAATAAGGGAGGTATAGCAACTTAGTGGTTGCGCAAAAGCAACTAATCAGCGTTGATCTAAATAACTCAGAATAGGAGCATGGTATAATATAGGAGAGGTGTAGAAACAACTAATCAATATAGATCTAAATTTGGCTTTCCCCTGCTCCATCATGAGCCTTGCTATACCTCTCTTATTATACGGATGTGCGTACGTACAAGATCACTGCAAAAATACTTTTTGCTTTTGCAAATCTATGGGGTCAACATTTGATGAAACACCTTGGCGTAATTTTTTGTCGGGAGGTGACCAAATTCAATACTTCGTCCAGACATGTGGTCTGGGTCGATGCATGGTAGAATAAGAAGAGGTATAGCAATGCGCATGCGGGCGGAGTGAACAAATTTCCACGACCAATCATAAATTTGAAGGTTTTAACGGAGAATAATAACTGTTCTCAATTTTGGCTGTCCAACAATAGCTTCTCATGACATCCTGCAACTTTGTAATTGGTAATTGACTGCACATCCACCTGTTTGCGATACCTTTCTTATTATACCGTGGGTCGAAGTAAAATATCTACAGGGTGACCCATTTTAACTTAGACAGTAAAATATCTCAAAAGTAAGCGTTGCCCGAGAAAAAATTTCAGATAAAAGTTGTATGGTTGAAAGGGGGCCAAATGATAGTGACCTCGATTTTAACTTTGACGACCATTTTCAAAGTCACTTGAAGGTCATCTTCGTTTTTGTCTTATGAGAACACATTGTTTTTCATGGAAAGAGCGAGAAATTTTACGTCCGAATATGATATGGTGGATTTTTCCGGCAAGGTCATTTTAAGGTCAAACTTGAAGCTCTCGGAATTGCGAATTAACTGTGCGGGAGTGTATTTTCAGGGAAAGTGTTAAATACAAAAGTTGAAGGATTTCTCACTGGCTATTTAATGGTACCAGTGAAATTGACCTTGAAGATTATTTCACGGTCAAGTTTGTTTTTTTAAATGGGAACCCCTATTTTTTTCATGGATTTGGAAAGAGCGGGAAATTTTACGTCCGAATATGATATGACCGATATTTTGGTCATGGTCGTTTCAAGGTGAAACTTAAAAGTCCTGGAACGGCGAAATATCTCACCGGGAGTACATTTTAGGGGGAAATGTTTCAGACAAAAGTTTGAGGATTTTTTCCTGGTTATTTAATTGAAGGGCATTTCAAGGTCAAGTTCAATTTTTCAAATGGGACCCACTATTTTTTACAGCGAATTTGGGGAAAATTCTACGTTCAGGACATGACCTTGAATATACCTTGAAGTCAGAGTCAAGGTCATTTCAAGGTGAATAACTCATAAATTCCTGTATGAAAATAATATCTCGACGATGAAATGGGAACCATTATTTTGAAAGCGGAAATCCTGACGTTAGAACTTACCATGACCATACCCTTTAATTCATTGTCAAGGTCATTTCAAGGTGGATATTCGAAAATTTCAAGTATAGGAATAATAACATAGCTAGGTTTTAACTGCAATTACAAACGGCCCACAATATATATGTTGCACGATCGTGTTTACATCTCATCGGGGTGCTTTGTTGAGGTGGTTCCCCTTGCCGTCACGTGTGCGCGCGCGCGCGCGCGTGTGTGTGTGTGTGTGTGTGAGTGTAAAAAAAATAGGGTTTTCCATTTAAAAAAACAAACTTAATCTTGAAATAACCTTCAAGTTCATATTCAAGATCAATTTCACTGGTACCATTAAATAGCCAGTGAAAAATCTTTCAACTTTTGTATTTAACACCTTCCCCGGAAATGGACTCCCGCTGAGTTAATTCGCAATTCCGAGAGCTTTAAGTTTTACCTTGAAATGACCTTGCCGGAAAAATCTACCATATCATATTCGGACGTAAAATTTCCCGCTCTTTCCGAATCCTTGAAAAAAAAATATGTGTTCTCATAAGAAATAACGAAGATGACCTTCAAATGACTTTGAAAATGGTCTTCAAGGTCAAAATCGAGATCACCACCATTTGGCCCCCTTTCAACCATACAACTTTTATCTGAAATTGTTTCTCGGGCAACGCTTACTTTTTGAGATATTTTACTGTCTAAGTTAAAATGGGTCACCCTGTATATATGGAATTAATGTAAAACAGAAAATTCAAAAATATGAAACTGATATGGTGGTGATCAAATACATTTTTCTTAGATTTTGTAGAATATATTTACAGAAGAGGTAACATTGAGAATGATTAATACTTTACATTTACTAAATAGAAAGAAAATTTAAGTTAATCTATTCTATTAGTAATAAAATTCATCACACAGACACTTCTACACAAATATGGGAGATTCTCAAAAAAGTTGCAATTTTGCGATCTAAATTGTGAAAGATTATGCCGGACGCGACAGACGGTGACCTGGCATACGGAGAAGTGTCAGACGGGGAAGTGACAGACGAAGACGTGGCATACGGGGAAATTTCCTGAGCGGGGAAACGTCCCACACGGGGAACAGTCCAGACGGGAAATGGCACATGGGGACGTGGCAATTTAGAATTAGACGCGTTAAACTGATCGTTTACATGCTTTTTAATTAAACGAGCAAGATTTTCAGTAATTGAAAATTCTGATCTTTGACGATTGCCAAAAACGATTTTTTTTCCACATGGTGCACATACTTTGAACCTATTTTCTTTGTGATCGCATTTATGATCTAAGTGAGTTGACAGAATATTTTCTTCCATGATCTTGCAGATTTCTGCAGAGAATACTTGTTACTGAAGAGCAATGTGAAAATCAAAATTATGAGGAGCGGCTCGCTATGCATGAACATTTATACTCTACAAATTAGATTTTAAATTGCGGGAGCACATTGCACGCCCACACACAAACTCTCTCTCTCTCTCTCTCTCTCTCTCTCTCTCTCTCTCTCTCTCTCTCTCTGACATGGTTATCTAATAGCGCCGCCAAGAAACAATATCAATTAATTATTGGCATTTTAGGTCAACCTGTTTGTACTTCAGGCGAAGTGTGAGTGGTCTAGAAAAATGAGAAAAAACTTTGATGAAAAAATCTCGACGAAGGGTCCTGTTTAGAACCCCCTTAACTTTAGATTTGAAAAATCGGAGACCTACCATTTTTTGTTTTAAATATTCAACGTATTAATATAGTTTATATAATTATTAACAGATGATATGCCAATAATATAAGAACAATAGTTCTTTTTTCTTATCAACGGAATGATATTTTATTTACGTTTATATAACTAAATGGTTATATATAAAGAATACTTGTTCTGTCAAATATTCATTTCCTTGATCAGCATTAAAAACATTTTTACTGATTTGTCTAGATACTAAATATTTACATTATTTTTTATCTGCTCCTCACAAAATTTTTGCGCTATTTCTATTAACCATATTTTACTGAAACTGATTAGCCGAAGCGTAAAAATGATTTTCTCCGTTTTTAATTATTCTGTTGTAGTGACCGTTTTTTCAAAACCATTATTTATAAATTTAATTCAGCTGCTGAGAAAATATTTACTTCTTATTATATGCATATAACTAATATATTTATTTTATAATATCTATATTTACATGTGTGTGTGTGTGTGTGTGCCCCACGCGCCTGCTAAAAAAGAACCTCATTCAAGTAGATTGCTCAGCGCTTGAAACTTGGTTATGGGTAGATTTGACAGTATCGCGGTTCCTACAGCCTCTAGTATGTAATATTTCTTTATAGGGACCGCCCCCACAAACAATATATATTTTAACCAAAAAAAATATATATTTTAAAAAATTCTATAACGAAACTGACCTGTTGAAGCAATTGTGGCAGTGTGATCCATAATGTATTGGTAATAAACAAGAAGAAGCTGCTTTCTCTATTACTAATATTTCACCAGGTCTAATTAATCGAGATGCTACTGCTTGATGGCCATATAAATCTGTTTTGGAAATCGTTACCACGTTCGAAACATTCTGCAATACCGCATTTTCGAATGCTCCTAAAATCATCGCTAATTAATTTTTTTAAGAATTCAAAGCATTATCTAACGATACAAAGACTATTTATATTAAGAAAAATAAAGAGTCTTTGAATAAATATCTAATTACATATATAGTGCTAGTTAGTTATGTATATGTAATGTGATTAACAGGCTTTGTAGTGTGAGGTAATATTAAGCTTAGTAGTACATTTTTCCGTATACAGTAATATCCCATTGAGATGTAGTTACGTTATACCGATACAGAATTCAAATGAGCAACAATTAGGTTACATTTAAAGATTAGGTTAAGAAGAGGACTGGTTTATCCTCAGGCCTATGTTCTTATAAGCGCATAAACCATATATGGAATATACGAGTTGATTCAAAAGCATTGAAACGCATTCATCTACACCCAGGCCCACGCATATAAATTATTTTTGTATTTTGTAAAGACTTTTAACGGACGTTAATCATATTAAAATGCGCGTTCGGGAGTCAGTTGACCGCGGACCGTCCTTCGTGCCAACTGCCTCCCGAACGCGCACGAAGGCCCTGACGCGCTCCAAGCGCCACGGTTCTCCTTATCCACGGAAAAGGAAAAGGATACTTTCCGTAGCCGAAACGTCAAAAGCAGTCCCCTCCATTCGAGCGTACACTGTCACAAGAAATTGGCAGCTGTAAATCCGACATTTCAGCAGTCAATAATACTCTGCTCGAAATGAAAAATGAATTTTCGGGGACGCTTGGTGCCCTTGAGAAAAGGGTACAATTTTATGAATCCTCTCTAAAAAAGCTGGCAGATAAAGTCGAACTACAAGACAAGATATTGAAGAGGAAAAATATTCTTATCTCCGGAATTGAGCCTGGTCTGCGCTCGGCAAAAAAAGTGGCTGCTAATTTTTTATCGACCAAGTTTTCATGGCAAGATGTGGTGGCAAGTGCAAAGTTTATCCGTAGCAACTCGTCTACCATCCTGGTGGAGTAAATTTCAGAGAAGGTCAAGCTCTCGATCTTTTCCGCAAAAAAATCAGTCCTGAAAAATACAAAAATCTTTATAAAAATATTTCGAACGATTTAACAGACAGGGAACGAATAATAGCTTACAAGGCACGAGTGGCACATCGTACGGCTACTTTAAAAAATCAATCTTTTAAAAGAAAAGCCAATAGCATTGCCGTTAATAATGTCTGATTTATTCGGTCCGACGAAGATCAAGATTTTACTATTCCTTGTTAAGCAACAGGCCGAATACATTCTATACCTGCTACGGAATCGAACTCTGGTGTTCAATTTAGAAATACGGCTTTTTCTCAACGTCGTTC
Organism: Trichopria drosophilae; assembly: GCA_030407085.1. Lineage (NCBI taxonomy): Eukaryota > Metazoa > Arthropoda > Insecta > Hymenoptera > Diapriidae > Trichopria > Trichopria drosophilae. Next base: position 104,957,750 of record CM059583.1, on the reverse strand, counting down.
GTCAAGCAGCACTTCGACTATGGATGGTTCATCTAATTTTCAGAGTCAGCCTTTTTAGATGGTTCCATCTTCGTCCTCAATCATTACTATCAGTACGCTCCATACCGACAAGTCACGCAAAGTTTTTGAACTCACCGCACTCTTCTTCTTCTACCTACATATTGCAAAATCGCATTTTCGAATGCTCGTGGAATTTACAATATTACGAATAACTCTTTTTATTCATCTTTCGGTATTTTTAATCTGTCTGAAACTTTGTGTGAAGCAGAAGATCGAGTAAAAGATATAGATAACGGTACTTCAAAGCTTTTTTCTCCGGCCTCCCGCGCGTCTAAGTTTGACCTCTGTAGTGGAGGTCTCCTCTCTTTACTTAAAAATAATTTAGAGTATGTTACACTGGAAATTGCTCCTAGCTAGATTTTTTATTTAATTAAAATTCAACCGGTCAATTCAATAATAGAATCTGTTTATTTTTCTCCAAAATCCGATTTAATTAAGGACCTCCAAATTCTACAGACTAACATAGACACTTTGAAAGCCCAGTACCTCGGCTGTGTGTTTCTTCTCGGTGGAGATTTTAATTCAAGAGTTGGATTGTTAGATGATTACTTAGACTTTCCAGAAATATTTGAAAATTTGACAGTTAATGAGATAAGGAAATCACATGATAAGCAGCACAACAGACGAGGTAATTTTTTGCTCGATTTTATATACTGTGCAGTAGATCTTGTGTGGATATCCGTGTCCCACCTCGTCTTCGTGCATGATTTGAATACCGGAGATGATCTTTACGGTTCAGATCATCTGCCCGTGCGCATGTGTCTATACTTGCGTACAGATAATTGTATCCCTAGAGAGTCTTCTACTCTCCACGGGACGTTATCGAAAACTAAATTTTTACGGCCGAATGACGGGAATGTACATTTTGTCAATGCGCTTAGAACATTAAGTACAAATGTGAATGATAAAGACTCGTACTCAATTCAATCTAACTATAACTTCTTAATTAATGCTCTGCGTGACACTGCAACACATGCAAAAATTTCAGGTTTACCAAGAATAATTAACACATTTTCTAATCAAAATTACAGCATAGCTTGGTTCGATAAAGACTGTGTCGCGGCTAAGAAAAATTATAATCGTACATTGAGATCGATGAGAAAGAACTCATATAGTTCAGGCTCGGTTCAATTATTTAAGACTGTGAAAAAGAATTATTTAGAACTAATAACAGACAAAAAACGATCTCATGCCATGTCAATCACGAACAAATTCGCAGCAGTGCATGATTCCAGGGAATGTTGGAATGCGGTACGTTCCTTCCGCATAAAACCGAGTGTTGGATCGTTGGTTTCGATAGAGTCCTGGGAGGCTTATTTGGCAACGATTTTTCCGCAAGTAGTAGATTCCTGCGTATCTTTCCTTGGAGGTTCCCTTGTTAGATTCGCCTTTTACGCTTACAGAGTTATCTAATTGCATAAACAGACTGAAGGTCGGGAAAGCCATAGGACCGGACGGGCTGCCGGCTGAAATGTTTAAGTTGCTCGATAGTCCCTGGCAATCCCTTCTCCTTGACTTTTTTAATTCAATTTTTTTCGGGAAACTTATCCAAAAAATTGGGCCCGTGCGTCTCTATTCTTTTTGTATAAAAAAGGTTCTCGAGAGGAACCTGCTAATTACCGAATGATTGCGATTTCTAATGCTCTTTCAAAAAATTTTTCGCAGATTCTCTGTACACGCCTGACTGAATGGGCTTCTAAAGCATCTATCTCGCCAGAGAAACAAACGGGGTTTCGAAGTGAGAGGGGTACGGAGGATATTTTTGCTTAGTTTGCTACTATACAGATCATGCTCCGCCGTGAAAAGTCGAAATTATACCGTTTATTCGTGGACTTCAAACGTGCATTCGACTCTGTACCTCACGTACTGCTATGGAAGAAACTACTTAGTCTTGGCGTAAGTGCGAAATCTGTAAGAGTATTAAGTGCCATGTATTATACCGATTCCGTTTTTACTCAAACCGATAACGCTCTCTCTTCTGATTTTAAAGTTACCATAGGAGTACTACAGGCCGAAATTCTGAGTCCGCTGCTCTTTATTTTGTACCACTTGGATATCACTATTTTTTTAGGGAGAGAGGCGCCCGTGGCGTAGATGTAACGACATCGTACGATCTATTGATGTTATTATATGGAGATGATCTTACGATTTTCGCGTTCTCATCCAACGACCTGCGCAGAAAGCTGACGCTTCTTGCCGAGTACTGTACCTTGAACGATCTCACCATAAATACCAACAAAACTAAGATCATGTGCTTTAGAAGAGCGGGTCAACTCGACTCTTATTCCAAAGTTTTTCGTTAAAATGATTGTCGACTTGAGGTCGTTAATGGGTATCGTTACCTAGGAGTCATGTTCTCCTCTTAGTTAGGGCTGAAGCCATACGAGGACGCTATCTCTAGAACGGGCGCTGCGTCGACCTCAGTCTTACCAATCGTTACCGCCGCTAAAATCGATACTTGGGACTCTTATTTTAAAATTTATAGTGCTCTGATAACCTCGGTCCTACTTTATGCAGCGCTATTTTGGGCTTTAAGATATCTGGGTAAACTGGAAGGTGTGCAGTTGCTATTTTTGAAGAGGCTATTTAACTTAGCCAGAAGCACCCTCTCATATCTGATTAGACTCGAGTTGGGGCTCCTTCCGAATGCGGTGGATATCCTGAACCGAGCTATTAAATGGGTGGTTAAAGTCCTTAGAATGCCTGCCTCCAGGATACCCAGAATTTTATTGATGAGTTTACACGAACTAGTAAATAATTCGCCGTCTCCACCTACTGCGAATTGGTTAGGACAGATGAAAACTATTTTGGACAGTGCAGGAGTATCTGATCTTTGGGAAAAATTCGAAGCGGACTACTGGGAGCGTTTAAGACCTTCCATTGTCGAAAAATACGCCGATTTATGTCGAAGAAATGATCTGGCCTCGTATTCCGACTCCGATTCATCGCAGCTACCTCTATTACGCCTGCATAAAGATTCTGCTTTTACCCAGTACCCAAGGCGTTTACCTCTGGAATGTCTGAAATTAAAAGTGTAGCTCCGACTAGCTACGAAATATGCGCGCTCATTATCAATCTCGGGTTGTCGCTACAACTATGACCCGACGTCTATTTGCACTTTATGCAACTTAAGATTAGTCGAAGATATCATGCACATTTTTTGTCAGTGCCCAGTATCGTATTGCTTGTGTGAGGATTTTTTCCCAACAACACATTCTCCTGAAAATCCGTTAATGGAACTAATCTGCGGCAATGACGTGCACTCCGCGATGCGTTTATTTAGATTTACAAAAGCCTGTTTCGTTCGTCGTAATTTTTTGAAGGGACTGAAGGAGTTTTTGAGTATTTGCTTTGTACCTCAGCAGCTAGTCAACTTTTATAATTTATCCGGATTATGTACCGATTTTTTTCCCTTTATGTACCGGTTTTTATTAGAATTGTAAGTTTTGAGTATTATATTCTACTCTGTAATTTTAAATTGTGTATCTGATTTACGGAACTCTTTCTCGATGGGACTTTGTTCCCTTTTCAAGACAAATAAATATATCTATCTATATATCTACAGCTTGAAACAAAATTTTACTAACAACATTTTTGTTCACGTCATAATTACCTTTCAGCTTGTAGTGCTTACTTTTTTGTAATTAAAATTTGACCCATTTTTTGGTAATTAATATATATTTTTGTTTTTCGCAATAAAGAGCACGTTTTACGGTTCTGAAAGTAACTTAGAAAGAAAGCTGACTTTTTTCCCTATAAGATTACCCATTTTCGAGATGGCATTTTTTGTTTTGATATTGCTTCCTTAATGACTGAAAGCGCTCAGCCGATAACCGAATCGGCACGGCTTCGAAATGTATGACCGCAATACGCGATCACCACTGGCGTAAACCGTTGTACACGGACAAAAGTTTGCAGCTTTTAAAGGATGGTTGTTTATCATAATTTTCTTTCCTGATATTGCACTTCCGAATATTACCGAATAATGATAGAAAACGTGGACCACACTATTTCGGTCTTCATAAATTTAGAGAAGAAGGAATCCATACAAAACAAAAGCATGACGCAAACGACGCAAACCATGATGCATAACCTAGGAATTTCTGTCGGTTTAGTTCTTTTTTTTAAATAGAGGGACATTACAACTGCGAGTAAATAACTCTTGCGGAAACTGTATTAACGATGACGATTTTCTCATTTCTAATTGCTCTATTTAGAGTGTGAAAAGAGTTGCCGCAGATAAAATCTTCTTTTATTACAATAAACTACCTCGTATATTTTATAATACATATTTCTTGATCTGAATAACATTTTATATTTTCAATCGATTCCACTTCGACTCGTTTTTCAATTACTTGTTGCATTTTTGTAAATTGTAGATTGTTAAATTTTGAAAATATTAATTTTTTTTAACATCATCATCTGATGATGAAAACCGTAAAGCGGGCTTGAAAGTACTTAATCGAATAATTGAAAAGTATAAGTCTGCAACTAACCAAGATGAAAAATTCCAACTCCTTATATTATCACCAATGTCTAGGAGTTGCAAAAAATTAGCACCAATATTTAATATATCGAATTTTATCATTACCAATTCCTAAAAGAGGAAAACCATTACTTGACGCTACGGTGAGTCTCGTGAAAAATGATTACGAACGTGATGATATTAGTCGTATGATGCCCGGAACGAAGGAATTTATATCTATAAAAAATTATGTTGGAACACGTGAGCATGTTCAGAAGAGATTGCTGTATATACAATTTATTTCAGAGTACCCAGATTTGCAAATAAGCATATCTTCGTTCACAAAGCTCGGACCACAATATTGCGTATTAGCAGGTAGCAGTGGTACCCACAATGTGTGCGTTTGCGTGCACCATGAATATATCAAACTTATGTTGAAGGGTGCTAATATTCTTAACTTGACTAAAGGTATAAGTTTGGAATTAACGAATTATCGCGTTGGAACAGTGGTGACGCGTTATCAGCTGAACGCTTTCAGTCATTCAGGAAACAATATCTGGAGAAAAACAAAAAATGTCATCTCGAAAATGGGTAATCTTATAGGAAAAAAGTCAGCTTTCTTTCTTAGTTACTTTCAGAACCGTAAAACGTGCTCTTCATTGCAAAAAACAAAAATATGAACTTAATTATATTTCTTTTTTTTTTTAATAAGAAAGTATTGATTTAGCAGGTAATTAAATAAAAACCCATAAAGTTTATGTATTTACGTTTCGACCTATAATTTTGGTCCTCTTCAGAATTTATTTTAGTCCAAAAATTACATATAATAATAAATAGAATAGAATAGAATAGAATACCACTTATTTAGCCTGAGGGGTGACCTCTTAAGCTAACCATACATAGAAATTACAATTATATGTTGAATAAAGAAATGCAAAAAGTACAAAGTATTATTATAATTAGATACATAATAGCTATAATGAACGCGAGAACCGAACAGAAAATTTTTTTAGAACTTCAGGGAGGAATCGAACCGAAATAAACAATTAATAATAATAACATTAAACGAGAAAAATTCTTAAAAGTAAAAAATATAAAATCTAGGAAAAAAAATAGAAAAATTATTTAGTCAGCCTATTATCTTTTTACCCGAAATTTCGCAGTCACGTAGAAAGCGGTGCAGTTTGGATTTAAAACTGTCAACTGTTAGACGGCCTTTAATACTATTTGGTAGAGCAGTCCAAAGCCTGGTGGATGTAATGAGGAACGATTTGGAGTAGGCCCCAGAGCGATGACTGGGTAATCTTAGCTCACTTGTGGTCGAACGAAGAGTGCGATGAGTGATGTTTCTACGCCATACATATTTTTCATAGAGGTATAGCGGAATCTTATTTTTAAATAGTAGGTATGTAATAATACCAATAAAATAGAGTCGGCGTGACGTCAAAGTGAGCCAGTCAAGTTTATTACGGTATGCCGTAGTGTTGTCGTCTCGTCGAAGGTGAAAGACGACGCGGATGGCAGAATTTAGCATTCTCTCCAGCTTCATCCTTAATGTCGAGTCAAGGTCATTGTAGACTGCGCAGCAATAATAAAAATAGGGGAATATAATCGAAGTTATGAGCTGTTTGCGTGTGTCCGTGGGTAGTACGTTGCTAATCTTCTAAAGCTGTCTTAAAGTAGCGTATATGCGGTTTGACGTAACAATTATATAATGTTTCCAAGATAGTGTATTATCGAAGTGTAAGCCGAGATTTCGTACTGTCTTGACCCATGGAATCATATTATTCTGTACTCTAATAGGTGGTAAATTGGCAAACTCCAATAGATTAATAAAGTATGAACTTCCAATCATGATTGCTTGCGTTTTAGAAAAATTTATAATAAGATCATTTTCGAGCGCCCACTCGCAAAACCTTTCGGCGTCACTGGTTAATCGCCCACAACCTTCCTCCTTTTCTTGTGGAGAGCAGCTCAGAAAGATTTGTGAATCATCGGCAAAGATCACATGTTTGGTGTGTCGCAGAACAGATGGAAGGTCGTTTATGAATATGGAGAACAGTAGCGGGCCTAGAACAGAGCCCTTAGGCACACCAGCATTGATAGGTAGACAGTTTGAGGCAACACGATTGTCGACAAAAATGGCATGCGACCTGTTTGTAAGATAGGAAGCAAAACCATGCGATAGCTGGATTAGAGAAGTGGGCGGCTTTAAGTTTCTCCAAGAGAATGGTATGGTTCACTGTGTCGAAGGCTTTACTGAAGTCGAACAATAAAAGGATGACAACATTACGATTTTCTATAGCCTCACGACAAAAATCATTGACTAAAAGTAGTACCGTTTGGGTATTAAAGCTCTTGCGAAAACCAGACTGGTACGGATCGAACCAATTTCGTTCATTTAGAAAGGTGACAATCTGATCATAAACCAATCTCTCTAGAATTTTCGATGATGTATATAAAATGAAGACGAGACGGTAGTCAGAAACACAAGACGGCAATTTCTTTTTATTTATTGGCACTACCAAAACCTATTTCCATTCGGCTGGAAAGGTGGACGAATTAAGTGAAAGGTTGAAGAGGTAGATTAAATGAGTGGCGATGACGGAAAAGGTTTTCACATAAAAACTAATCTAAAACTAACCTAAAAACTATAAATAATAAATAACAAAATGGTATAAGTTGTACGAAGAAATGTAAAATGGTACAGAAGTTTACCTAATGAAATAATGAAAAAATGAACGGATGGAGAAGTGATAGAAATCTGAAAAATTATTTTTTTATTTATGAATTGTGTCAGAAAAAAGGAACAATTTGTTCTTTTAATCTTATTTTGAATGTTCGCACAAAGCAGCACAAAAGAGAGAGTAATACTCCAAAATTCGTGGATCTGTGGATCTTTACCAACGCAGATGACCACTGCGCGAAGCGTCTCGGGAAGAAAATGGACACATAAAGTTCGGGGAATAAAAGGAACACCTTTTCTATTGGCACTGAACTCCGTTTATTAAATTCGCGTTACAAAATTCGACAACCGAACATCGCCCGCGAGATAAGAAAAAGTAATAATTTTTCTTGAATATCGCTCGCACGCATGAAGACGCAAAAACGATGCGTTGCAATTCCAAACCGGTAGAAGCCTCACTATATCGAATGGACTCGCCAAAAATGCGTGGCGCGACGAGCAATCGGAACTCACGTGTCCGGCAAATACCGCGCTAGTCGTAGAAAATAATAATTTGTTCATCCGCATGAATTAGATCACGTCGACATCCCTAGATGCCGACACATGTACATTTTTAAAGCGCTCGTGATTTAAACGTCGACTTGAACACACCGGCCACCTTGCTTGTACGGGATAAGCAAAATCAACGGAGAAGCAAAAAATCTTACAAAGTAATTATAAATGTCGCAAAATATTGAAAGGTTATGATATGTTAATCGCTTAGAACCTCTTCAAGTACATTAACAGGAAGTGGACATAACTGATGAATCGACCGTTTCAGACAATTAGACGCAGTTCGCAATTCGCAGACGCGTACAAGATTTTTATCGCCGTAGAAACATTTAGTGATTCGCCCAAGCTGCCAATGCGCAGGACGAAGATTATCATCCTTAACAATCACCAAATCTCCGACCTTTAAATTTGACTTAGCGTTTCGCCATTTTGGTCGCTTCTGTAAGGTATTCAGATAATCCAAACGCCACACCTTCCAGAAGCGATCTCGCATTTGCTGGATCAACTGGTACCGCGTCAAGGTCGATTCGTTTCGAAGCAGCATGCTCGGCTCTGGAAGCGCAAGAAGGGACGCGCCAATCAGAAAGTGACCCGGAGTTAAATAAGCCAATTCATCGGTATCGCTTGAAATTCCAGCGAGAGGTCGTGAATTTAGACACGCCTCGATCTGGCACAATAACGTCTCAAACTCTGCCACGGTGAGAGTATGTTCTCCTACCACACGATACAGGTGGTACTTAAAGGATTTGACACAGGCCTCCCAGATCCCGCCGAAATGTGGCGAACGGGGAGGTATAAAACGCCAATCGATGTTTTCCGCTGACATTGCGGCGTTGATCAACGGATCGCGTAGCGCAGAACGAAGCATGGATACAAGTTCAGTGTGACCGCCTCGCAAATTTGGACCGTTGTCACTATAAACTTCCAAAGGAGTACCCCGACGTGAAATAAAACGTCGAAAGGTAGCTAAAAAGGCTGGCGCCGTAAGATCGTGTACCAACTCAAGATGTACTGCCCGCACAGTCATGCACACAAAGACGGCCACGTACATCTTTCGGGCATGATGTCCTCTGCCAGCAAAGGCTCGGACTGCAAAGGGACCAGCATAGTCTATGCCGACCTTGAGGAAAGGTCGAGTGACAAGACTGACTCGGGGGTCCGGCAATGGAGCCATTTGTTGCTGTCCGAGGGTTGCGCGATATTGGGCACAAATTACACATCGAGCAAGCATCGATCGCACCACTACCTTAGACCGAATAAGCCAGAACTCTTCACGTAACAAGCGAGTTGTTAAGGCCGTTCCGCCATGCAAAGTGCGCAGATGAGCGTGTCGAACGATAAGGCGTACAAGAGGATCAAGAGCGAGGATAATAGGGAATTTTTGGTTAAATTGCAGAGGTGCATTTTTCAACCTCCCATCCATGCGGATAATTCCCTGATCATCTAAATAAGGAGACAACGCTGATAAGGGACTGGCTCGAGGAAGGGGAAGTCTTTTGCGCAACAATACAATCTCGGGACCAAACAATCGTGTTTGGATATACTTGATCCAATATCGTTTGGCTTCTTGCGCGAAAATTGTAGTACTCAATTCTACCTTTCTTTGTTTTCTAAGCAATGCAACAAAGCGTAGAACAAGAGACGTTATTCGCAATAGTCTGCCCCAATCGGAGAATTTAGACTCCAAGTCCCAATTTACCAGATTTACGGTGTGTACGGCTCTACGATTCATTTCGTACTCTACAGACTCATCGACTGCCGGCGGATCATTCGATGGCCAAGCGTCTGTAGTCAGCCACTCTGGTCCATACCACCATAACGAAGACTCGGCCAATTCGGCAGCACTCACTCCACGCGAGGCCAAATCAGCGGGGTTTTGCTCGGATGGGACATAGCGCCACCGAGCACGAGGACAGTTTGTTTGAGTCGAAGATACTCGATTGGCCACAAATACCTTCCAACGAGACGGGGAGCTTTTGATCCAATCCAGAGTGACAGTCGAATCACTCCAAGCGTAAATTGAGGTATCGGTCAAGTGCAATGCCTCAGAGATCCATTGCAATAGCCTGCTTAGCAATTCTGCTGCACATAGTTCTAAGCGTGGCACGGTGAGAACTTTTAAGGGGGCAACCTTGGTTTTGCTGGCTAGCAAGCAAGTTTGGAAGGAGTGGCCTTGTTTCACTCGAAGGTATGCAATTGCTGCATAAGCTTTCTGAGAGGCATCGGCAAAGCCATGTATTTCAACATAACTATCTTCGAAGGTACCAAGCCAACGAGGTAAATGAATCACCGATAGATCGCGTAATTCGCTGCAGAAAGCTTCACATTCGAGCAATAAATGGGAAGGTAACAAAGAATCCCAAGACGTGGTGAGTTTCCACAATTGTTGCATAATGACCTTTCCCGTAATTATGAAAGGAGACAACCATCCCAATGGATCGTAGCATTTGGCCAAGAATGATAAAAAAGACCTTCTTGTCAAGATCTTTGGCACTGTTGCATCAATACGAAACGCAAATGCATCGTGACTGGGATCCCAGTAAATGCCGAGCACCTTGACATGACTGTCTTCCTGTAATTCGATTTTTTGAGAAGGCTCAACAATTTTAGGGTCCAGTTCTTCTAACAAGGCTGGGGAATTTGTGCTCCACTTATGGAGTGTGAAGGCGCCATTTTGGAAAAGTGAGATAATCTCATCGCGTAACGTTCGACATTGTTCAATGGAGGACGCTCCGAAAAACGTATCGTCAACGAAAGTGTTTTCAATCACGATTGCGCTGGCCAAGGGATGATTCACTTTTTCATCAGTCGCTAATTGAACAAGGACTCTTTGAGCCAAATAAGGCGCAGCTGCAGTTCCATATGTAACTGTCAATAGGCGATAAAGACTAATCTCATTTTTCTCCGGGGGACTGTAATATATTAACTGATAGCGACTATCTTGATCCCGAACACGTATTTGGCGAAACATTTTTTGTATATCCGCCGAACAGACGAACCTATGTTGACGCCATCGCAAAATAATAGAGGGGAGATCCTGTTGGAGCTTGGGGCCGATAAACATACAGTCATTCAAGGACTTCCCATTATTAGATACCGCTGAGGCGTTAAAAACAACTCTCACCTTGGTTGAGGAACTTGTCGGTTTGATCACCGGGTGGTGAGGAATGACATAGTTCTGCTCGTCAGGAGAAGAGGGAACATAGGGACACATGTGTCCTAATGATCTGTACTCGTCAAGAAATTTGTTATAACTCGCGGACAACTCCGGGTCACGTCCTAATCAACGCTCCATTCGTTTAAACATAGCTTGGGCTATGGAAGAGGAGCACCCTATATCCAGAGGAGGGGAAGTTTTAAACGGTAAGGCCACTATGTAACGTCCTGTTTCATCGCGAATGGTACTATCTTTAAAAATCTCTTCACAATACTTCTCCTCCTCGGTAAGGTGAACCTGGTTGGGAATTGCCTCGATTTTCCAAAATCGCTCAATAGCCTGATTTAAATTTTCATTAAACGATACATGTAAGGAGGTAATGTTCGAATGCGAATTGGTAGAAGGCTCGTCGATCGGTCCCCGCAACAACCATCCGAATATCGAATGAAGAGCTAATGGCTCGCCGGGAAATTTGAGCTTATCACGCAAAATGATATCGTCATAGCAGTCTACTCCTAAAATTAAGTCTATCGGTTGACTGCTGCAGGGATCCGGATCGGCGAGGATTAATTGACAAACATTTTTCCAATTCTGAACATCAACGTACCGTCGCGGAGCGTAACACGTTAATTTTGGAAGAATTAATACTTCCACATGTACAGACTTGTCCGGAAACGCTAAAGAGAACAATTCGAGGCGACTAGAATGCTTAATAATGCCCGTAGATGAAGCACCGATACCGGATATTGACGCTGAGCATGCCGAACGCGGAACGCGTAATATTTGGGCAGCTCTTTCAGAAATCAATGAGCATTCGGAGCCAGAATTTATCATCGCACGTAAACGCATTTCGGAACCATGTTGGGTTCGTGCGATCACCCAAGCAGTCGTCAGTAAAGCTGCACCCTTTAACCGCGAAGCGATACAACCCGAGTGATATTTCGTAAGTGTCGGCGGACTTAGTTCTGCCGTTGACGTGCATGAATTGCTAATTAAAGACGACGGAGAAATAATCTTTTCCGAATTAGGTGTTGACGTCACCGAGGGCAGCTGCGACTGTGACTGTGTGAGCGCTTCATGCAAGAGAACGTGATGTCGTTTTTTGCAACTGGTACAAGAAGAACGGCGCTTGCACGTGGACGGTATGTGGCCTTTATTCAGACAATTATAGCAAAGGCGGTGTGATCTGACACACTCTAATCGCGCACTCGAAGTTAAATTTTTCAACCTTGGGCAATTTGAAATTACATGCGCTTGAGAGCACAAGTGGCAAATTCCGGACGTCGTAGTCACGTGAGTTGTGACTTTTGATTCACCGCCTTTGCTCTTCGTAACTTTTGACGATGAACTGTCTAAGGCAGTCAAAACCCCCGGTTTTACGTTCGCAACCGTTAATGCGTGAACCTTAGCATTTAAAAATCTTTCAAGTTCTGAATATTGTGGAAAACTGTCCCTCTTACCCACATGCTCTTCCCAACCCTTACGAATTTGTGGGTCAAGTCGGAGTAAAGTCATGACGACTAAAATTGAATCCGCAGAAAATTGTTCAATATTTTTTAGCGAAATCATTAATTCGCGAGTTTGAGAAATTAGAGATTCTAAACTTAAAACGTTTTCGCCCATAGCCGGTTTCAATTTGAGCAATCGAACAATAAGGGAAAAGGTCATGACCTGAACGTCTTGATAATGATCACAGACAGTTTTCCACGCTTCGGCAAAATTGACGTCAGTAATTGAAAGATTTCTAGTTAAGGATAAGGCTGTACCCGATAAACTCGATTTCAAATAATAAAATTTTTGAACGTTTGACAAAGAGTTCTCACGAATCACGAGCACTTCAAAAAGATCTTTAAACTGGGGCCAATCCTTGAAATCTCCATCGAAGACAGGAAGGGAAATCTTCTCCAGACTACACCGTTGTGATGACTGCACTGGTGGAGCAGAAGGTGCGGTTCCTGAAGTCGAAGCCGTAGCAGCAGTTTCGTCCTGCAGTTGCGTGAGCCGATCAATGGTATCCAAGTGAAGTTCTTCCATTTCTCCAAATTCATCATCATTTACATAGTCATCGATATCGGTGCCTTCTTGATTCACCAACTCTCGATGAAGCGTGCGACACGATTCAAAAAATTTGCCGATTGATTGCAATTTGGTTGTAATTGTTGACGGCGATGAAGAAGTTGTTAACTTCCGTGATGAAGCACACATCCGAGTGAAAGAAAGGAAGTTTTGTCGTTGGACAATTAAAGTTGGACTGATCAGTCCCGCAGATCGCGTCCTTTTCACTTTGTCAGCATATGACGCATGTGATGACGGTTCACCCATTCTTCAAAATAATGCTCGCACAGAGTCCTCGAAAACAACACAATGAGCGTCACGACTCGTAAATAGTCAGCTGTTAAAGCCGTAGCGATGTTTGAAGCGGCACTCGGCTTTAATTTTTCGATGAAGTATTCTCCTTCCGTACGCACGAAGCACAGTCTATAGAGGACGGAGAAGTAGGAATCACAACGGGGGGAGCTCCTAAGGGGAAGCTCCAAATTTCCGAAGTAGCCGAAAACGCGCGAAATCTGATTACCGCTGGCGGGGTTGTCGATCGAAGGTACGATCGGAGTAAGAATGACGAGTGGGGGAGTGTGACGTCACGTCAACGAACGCGCCGGAATCACTAAGCAATGGCGGATTTGCAAAATGAAATTGATTCCGAAATTGCAAAATTATATGCAAATGCACTTAAGGCATTGACAAAATGAAAACGCGCGTTATAACAGGCAAATTTTCGAAAATGACGCGGTTAATTTAATCGCAAGTAAAATATTGCCGTTTCGACGCGAAAGTGAAAGACGTTAATAAAAATGAACGTGAAATGGCACACTCGCGGAGTCCAAAAAATCCATTCGTCACTTTAGTTTCACTCCCGAATCTTCGTTTCGGATTTAAGTCCACGAATCCGGCTCGAAGGACCAAAAAATGTTCGCACAAAGCAGCACAAAAGAGAGAGTAATACTCCAAAATTCGTGGATCTGTGGATCTTTACCAACGCAGATGACCACTGCGCGAAGCGTCTCGGGAAGAAAATGGACACATAAAGTTCGGAGAATAAAAGGAACACCTTTTCTATTGGCACTGAACTCCGTTTATTAAATTCGCGTTACAAAATTCGACAACCGAACATCGCCCGCGAGATAAGAAAAAGTAATAATTTTTCTTGAATATCGCTCGCACGCATGAAGACGCAAAAACGATGCGTTGCAATTCCAAACCGGTAGAAGCCTCACTATATCGAATGGACTCGCCAAAAATGCGTGGCGCGACGAGCAATCGGAACTCACGTGTCCGGCAAATACCGCGCTAGTCGTAGAAAATAATAATTTGTTCATCCGCATGAATTAGATCACGTCGACATCCCTAGATGCCGACACATGTACATTTTTAAAGCGCTCGTATTTAAACGTCGACTTGAACATTGAAGGTTTAACAATTTTTTTTAAATTAAAAAGATATTTTTTTTAATAAAAAAAGAATAAAATTGTAAGTAACATTTTTGGAGATTGTGAATATAAAGAATTATTATATTAATTTACCCATCAAATTTTGTTTTAATAAAAAACTGATTTTTCGTTTTTGTTAAGTATAACTTTTTCTAAACAATTTTTATGATAATGCATAAATCAATATGACAGTTATTTGTGAAATGGAGTAAAATATGTTGATAATTTTTCTTCTTACCTTATATTAAATGTGAATCATAGTGGATCGTGTACTATGGAGTAAAAACTATTGTAGAAACTAACGGATATCATCAAAAACAAAAATATTGACAATTAACTAAAGTTAGTATAGTTCAAGAATCTTAAAAGTTCAAAAAGTAAACAGTTTAAAGTTCAATTAATGAAAAATAGCTTTCTGGTAATTGTGATTTTTCAAAACGTATATTGACTGCCTTTTTGTTGCATTTAATGAAGAAATTTTCTATTTGTTGTCTTTTGAATTTATGATGTTCTGTAGCAAGAATTTTAATATTATCAAAATCAAAATTATGTCCAGTGTTAATTCGATGTATAGTTAGTCCTGTGTAGTTTTCAACATTACCATAAATGCTTTTTTTGTGTTCGTTTATTCTGGGTTTTAATAGTCTTCCGGTTTGCCCTATATATACAGCGTTACATTGATTGCAATTAATTTTGTATACTATATCATTTTAAGGAAATTTTGAAAGTTTGTCTTTAAAAGGTTTGATTCCACATTTAAATTTAAATCATAAGGTTGGTGTACAATTCTAAGGTTTTGATCACCTAATTGTCTTAATTTTTTTCAGAAATGTTTTTGACAAAGGGAATACTAACAGTTTTTATAAAGTCATCTGTTTTTGAAACATTATTAGTATTACATAATTTAAAAATTCGCTTTTTAAGGCAGTTGTTGATGATATATTCAGCGTATCCATTATCTTTTAAATTCGTTTGGCTAATTTGATGTTCTTTTTTCTAAATTGAAATTCACCAAGTTTAATTAGTAGTACAGCTGGGGCAGCGCCCGATTCGTTTCCGCCGCCGCCGACAGGCGTGGCCATAGTCGCGGCGCTGTACAGTGGGCGGGTTGGAGTGGGTGGTAGATTCGAGGACAGCTTCGCGAACTGATTCGTGCACTAATTCGCGGACTGAGTCGCGGACTGATTCGCGGATTGATTCACATTTTTTTATTCACTCTTTAGTACGCAGGCTTAATTCAAGACTCTCTCATTGGGAAATCTGACCGTCACTAATGAGGTCATTAACGTGACGCAAGGACTTCGTAGACGTTCTCATTGAGTTTTCCAAGATTAATGATGTCGCGTTGTAACGTGAATGCCTTTTTATGAAAATGTTGTAATATTCACTGTGGCATCGCGTTATATCTCATGCCTGAGAACTGGTTTGTGTTGGTTTAGAACGGCTGATCTACATTGTAATGTTATAGTTCATGTCTTTATTTTCAGCCAATAATGTAAACAATCGTCTACTTCAGAGAAACTCGCCGCGAGGGGTATGAGGGGAGCGAGGCGCGCACCGGCGAGGACCCGCGAACCTCGCCAGACCTTACCTGATCTTCGCGCGGGGATTATATTTGTTCCCGAATATTCGACCGGCGAAAATTGGCTGACGGGCGATTAGACTTAGGCCTTAATAATTATTTTTGTTATTTCTGTGTGTGTGTCGACCGTATTTGAGTTGTGTGGGTGCGCCGACGATTTGAATTGTCAGGCCGTTTAACGAGAGGAGCGACGTCTGTTTTGGGATACAGCTATCCTAAAGACCGTGAGGGGGAAAAGCGAAAAACAGTCCCGATCGCAATAATGTAAGTACCAGCTCCTTTTTACCCGGTTTCTCAAGTGTCGGGCCTACATTGTAAATGATATATTGAAAGGAATAATATAGTCGGCGTGATGGTCGTGAGGGCTAAGGCGTCAGCTTAGTCCGCCCGAACTGAACGTCGCGAAGGTCCCGAGTTCGAATCCCCGTCCGTGCAATTTTCTCTGCTTATGTCCAGTGTGGAATAACCGGGGAACTTTGCTGGGCGAAGGTACGAATATGGGACCGCTGCTGACCCCCGTCGGCAGTTATCGGTACCGTCAGCGTCTTATCCGCGGTCGGTACGTCGTGGGTCTTATCTCGAATAAAGATGGGATAAGCCCCGCTATGTACTCGCTAAGGTACAGACCGCCGAATCTGTTGGTGGTACCGATATTGGGGTAAGGAGACTGGCCCAGGGACCTCATTTTATTTTCCGTTACGATAATTTTCTCGCGACGTATTAAAATTCCAATTCTCGAAATTCCGTTGTGACGTCTATATTCTTGTCCATGTGTCGACATTTTCTCATTTTCATATCTTCCTTGTAATTTTCGAGTCAGTGCCGTGTAAATTCCGGGAAAAGTTGATCGTCCAAGTCGACGTGTCGTTTAACGAAAAATTGGAATTCGACCGTCAACGGGACGAACGATCTCAGCGGGCGTACGACAAAAGTCGTTCGTCTAATTTATAACTGCCGTCGCGGTACAAGATCTTACGAAAATTCTAGCCTTGCTTTTTTAAATTTAATGTGATCGACAGTTTTTATCTAATAAGGAACTAATAGTTCCTTAACCATTCTTATTATTTTGCAAACAAAAGGCAGTTATAAAGTGGCACCCGAACAAAAGTTCTTAATTTAAAATTTTACATATCTTGCATTTATCGTTAATCATATATATGTATATTATCATTAATAATGCGTATGTTATAATAGATGTTTATGTTTTATAAAATTGTAATTCAAAATTCAGTAAATTCTCGGAGAGGAAAGAGTGAAAAATTGAATAAAATAAACAACTTTACATTTGAATAAAAGTAGACGTATTTTGAAACGGCCGGAGCGAAAAATAGCCGACCGGAGAATTAGTAAACAAACAAATACGGAAAATGCGAAAGAAATAAGTCCAAATATTTTGATAAGAATAATTAAATATTGGAAAAATTATTTCTGAAATTTATTATGGTAAAATAATTTTTTTATATGATATTTAAAAATTTTTTTATCGTAAAATATAAATTAATTTATCAATTTTAATATCACACTATTCTCGCTTATCATACATATATATATATATATATATATATATATATATATATATATATATATATATATATATATATATATATATATATAATAATAATAATAATAATCACGTCTTTATTGGCAATTACAAAAACAATACAGGATATAAATAATACAAAAATGCCAAAGGGCGAGCCACAGCAATTGCTGTTTTACAGACTGACCAGGTATATATATATATATTTTTTCGTTTATGTCTATGTTTTAATCATAAAACATAATATCGCGATAACTAATTTGGATTTAAATAAAATATAATCTTAATTTTTAATCTAAATTTTCGATAACAGAGATTGGCATTAAAGTTAGTAATATTATGTATATAATTAGTAAAAGTTGAATAAAATTCTTTTAAAAGTCGATTTAAAATCATAGGACATTTCTTATGTAATTGTCACAATTTCCGTTCAATGTTTTTTTTGCACGTATCGTGGTCGGCCCTATAGCCTATCGGATGGCCACCACCTGTAGTTATCAAATTGAAAAATATAATGGCGTTGGAGCCAGAGTTGCCGACGGAAGAACTGTGCCAATTATCGGTCAGATCAAAATGCCGTTTCAAGTAGGAAACCAAAGAAGATGGCTGACTACCCTTTTAATGCCCAGTTTGGAACCGGACTGCCTGTTAGATGCAGATTTTATACGCACGTTCAATGCTATTCTGCATCCCTATGACAATTTCCTGACTATTAACGGACAAGAACAGGGAGTACCTGTCGAAGTGGCGAGCGACGGTTTCCCTTCCGCATGAAGAGAGCCAAGAGTCGTCCGGTTTACAAGGATTAACGGAGGATCAACGAGAACGTCTTCAAAATGTCGGGAATTCGATTATTCCTACAAACAGCACTCATTTGGGTCGTACTCACCTAGTCGAGCATGAAATTGAAGTTGGTAATGCTCGACCGATAAAGCAAAGATTTTATCCAGTTTCCAACATAATAGAAGAGGAGATGCATAAACAAGTTCAGCACATGCTTGACGAAGGAATTATTGAGACTTCGTCGAGTCCATGGTCCAGTCCGGTCGTCATGGTGCAAAAGTCCGATGGAACCTGGCGATTTTGTGTGGACTATCGCAAAGTTAATGCAGTCTCCAAAACGGATGCATATCCTCTGCCATTCATGAACTCAATATTGAGGAAGCTTCAGTGTGCTCGATACATCACAGCATTAGATCTGGGAAGTGCCTATCATCAAATCCCGATGGAAGAGAAATCAAAACCGATTACGGCGTTTACTGTTCCAGGGAAGGGGCTCTTTCAATCCAAACGAATGCCGTTTGGTTTCATCGGAGCACCTGCTACTTTTCAAAGTCGGTTGGACTCATTGATTGGTCCGGACTTAGAACCGTTCGCGTTTTGTTATCTAGACGATATTATTATCGTAACAAAGACGTTCGATGAGCATCATAAGTGTATAACCGCGCTTTTCTAAGGTCGGGTTATTAAAATAATTCAAGAAATAATAATTAACAAAACAACCAATATATTTACAATTTAACAGAAACGAAATAAACAATTAACAATAAAAATAAATGGACACGCAAAGGGAAATGTAATTGGGGTTCGGGAATTCGACTCTAAGGTGAAAATACTTTTGAAATGACCGAAGTAACGTTAAAAAAAAAAGGAAAGGAAAAGGAAAATTACGGAGACGCAACTTAAATCTACTTACTTAATTCTCAATAATCCTCAGTACGCACAAATTACACTAAAATTAAATACGCAAATATTCTACAAATAATAAAAGGAACAGCAAATTTAAAAACCAAAATAAAAAAAGGGGAAAACTCAAAAACGCAAGAAAAGTAAATTAAAATCGCAAAAGAGAAACGCAAATGAAGGGACGCAAAATTGGAGTGTCAAAAGTTCGTTGACGTCCGTACTTCGGATCCAAATTACCCCTTCTCTATTGTAATTGCATTACGTAACATTTGCGGTGGTATCGATAAGTCGGGGAAGGGGGGGGGGGGGGGGGAGCTGAGGGAGAGGAAAAGTATTTACAAAGGGACATCGCAATAGTAGAAACAAGGACCGACAAACTTGTTTATGAAACGGTTGTGCGGCAGAGGGAGGGACAGAGACGCCGACCGGCAACCCACACGAGTGCGACGAGTGTCGCCTTACCCAACAAGGACATGAGTCCCTTGTACTACACCTTACGTATGTGGCCCCTGTACGCTAAATGTATGCGCCTTCAAACGTCAACAATGAGTGCGACAGGGACCAACATATCCAAGGGACGAGGACAAAACATGCATCCGCAGTTTTCGATCATAAATAAAAATTAAACGTATACATAATATAATTACGAAACAAGGACAACGCTATAGGACAGAAAGGGACAAACGAAATATATTCACTTATCGATACCAAACGAATTAATTGACGGAAAAATGAGCGTATTAAAATGAAATAAAATGCAATTTTTTTATGATGTTCAGGTCAGGGGGTAGATTGACGATATTTCGTCACAAACCCCCCTGCCTGACTGAAGTACTTTGGGAATCCAAAATACGAACGTCAAACAAATCAATATACAAGAAATCAAGAAATAAAGGGGAAATGAATATGAAAAATGGTAACGCAATACATGGTGGGTGATAATCAGCTGGACATACATCTTGCTTTACAATATCAAAATAAAATTAAACGAAATTACATGGTGATGGACATTCTTGTAGACGGAATCAATCTTGCTGTACAAAAATATATACTTAAAAACTAACCTACGCAAATAACACACTAAATAACATTAACCGTAACAATAGACTCCAATGTCGAAAATTTACCTAATGAATGGGTCAAACAAACGAAAAATTATACGCTATTGGGACAATTCAGGAGGATGGGACTCTTGGGACAAACTGGAAGGAAAGAAAGACAAAAAAAAAGAAACGCAAATATAAATATGAACATTAATAAAATGAGACAGATGCAGATGTCAGTGCGACTGCGGTTGTCCGGATCTTAAATGTGGACGACATGCTACTAAATGACACGTAAAGATCCCGGTACAATACGCGGCCGACCGACATTTTGTATTGGAGAAACCTACTACGTAACTTCCGGCGGGGGTGGTTTTCTAGGCCACCCTGGGAGTGAGATGGATCTCCTAAGTTATATTAGTAAACGTAAATCAAATTTAAAAAAAAAATAAACTCAACTCTAAATTTGGGGTGCTCTAAGGTCAAACGCAATTATAATAGGGCAGTACTATTTTTTAGAGGTAGGGGGGAGGGAATAATCTAAAATAAATAACGAAAATAGGGAGAGGTACTTATGGGAGAAATTTAAGTCTTCCTCGTGGACGACGAAGTGCTTTGATTTTGGGAGTACCGTAAGGGATTAAGGGGGATCTTTTAAGGAGGGGCATAGCAAAATGGGAGTTATTTAATTTAAGGTTATGTTGGATGGCGAAGTTTCTTATTCGGGGAAATGAAAACTTGACGTCATGCGTCACTAAGCCGCCTTTAATGTCCGGAAAATTAGTAACGTAATTACTTATATGATAATGATAAGAGGGCGCTACTATAGGGTTATGAATATTACTGGTGGTTCGCAAAGGAGGTGAAAGAAGATTGGATTTTGGTTCAAAAGGGATATCAGATATAGGGGATTTCGGTACTGGGAAACTTGGGAAAGGACACGATTCCAATGGAAGTTCAGTGTCCTCAAGATGATTTTGGGCATTCACAGTGCTATTCATCACTGTTGGGCTGGGTTCTTTAAATGTTCCGAAACTCGATTGGATCAAAGATGGGACAAGCAAAGGCGGGGTTTGGATACTACTTGGCTCAAAAATAGGAATGTCAAGTAGATGATAAGGAGTTGGGCTTTCTAAGGAGGTTATGCATAAATCGGTGTTTAGAGGACAATCAGACTTTGAAGACTCGGAACAGGAAAAGTTATCATCCTGGAAATCAATAAGATCAATAACGGGTAATGCGGGTTGATCAAGTGATAATATAATGGGAGGAACGCAAATGGACACTGGTGAAACAATAGAGGGGGAAGGAGGCACTACGTGAGGAGAGGGAAATGAACTCGCTAAATCTGTAGGGGTCAAATCGAAATTATTATGTGGGTCTATTGGTATTTGATGAGACGTAAATGGTAATGGTTCCCATTTATCATCAACACCATGTACCCAATTAATATTGGTATCAGGATACTCACGTCGAATTAAATAACGCGTGATACGATCCTGGATATCGCATAAACTACCACTAGAACTAATACTAAAATGGTCACACAATAATAATAATTTATTAACCTCTAAAATGGATCCAATTGAAGCTCGTTTTGCTTCATATTGGGCCTGTGTAGCAATCTTAGGGACGTAACTACGCAATGGAAAAGTGTAATCTGAAAAATATATCGAAGGGTTAGGGGTAGGGTATGGCGTGGGGTGGGGGGTAGGCACACTTAGGTTTGGGATTCGGGAGGAAACGCAAGTATGAAGGGGAGACTCGAAATAGTAATTGGACGCCATTTTTTTTTATAACCGAATACTTAAAGCAAAAAAAAAATGATAAAATCCACTACTATATTATCCCAATATTAAAATAAAATTACCAACTCCAAATTATTAACTCTAACAAAACAAATAGCAAAGGAGAACGCAAATCAAAATCTCAAATAAAACTCAAAGGGGGGAAACGCAAATCAAATTCAAACTCAAAACTCAAATCAAATCGAAAACGCAAAGGGGGATAAAAAAAAATATATAATTAAGAGTGCCAATTAAATATTTAAACCGGGAGTAAGATGAGGGATTCTACATAGAAATAAAAACAAGAATAAATAAAAAATTAATCTCTAATTATATTTGAACTCAAATTAAATAAAATTTTATAAAAGAAAAGAAAAGAGCTATCGAAAACTTAAAAAAAATGAAATGGACATGGAAGAAAAGATAAATACATGTGACAAATAATTAGTAGGGAGTTGTGGGGTATCGCAAATCAGAAATACACAATTTTCTAAATTACAAACATACACAATAATAAACTCTAAATAAACAAAAGGAGGTGCTCAAATTTACAAAAATTATATAACAAAAATAACAACAATAAAAATGAAAACACGAATAAAAAAAAATGAAATAAAAGTTGATTGAATTAGAAAAAGGACAAACGCAATTTTAAAATGACAGGGCTGAGACGGAGGAAGGGTAAAACGACAGAAATAGGCAAACGCAAAATATTAAACAAGAATTTACTCTAAATAAAATTAAAAATGACTTAAAGTTACTAAAGTATCGCAAAAGAATATAAAATACAAGGGAAGACTCAAATTTATTGGGATTCGAAAGCAAATACAAAAATAATAAATAAAATATTAAAAATCAAAAAGTTAATAAGCAACTGAAAAATCAATGAAACACCAGTTGAAAATCAAAAATATAAATTTCAAAATTGTTAATAAATAAATGTAGGCGTTAAGAATTTAAAATCGCAATAAAAAGGAAGGGTGGGGGAAAACTAGAAATCTGCACGCAAACGGAAATTTTTAAATCGAACAATTCACAAAGGAAAACCGAAACAAATAAATGTGAGCGCCGAATCGAAACGAAAATGAAAATATCAATTTCGAGAAAATGTCATAAATGTACTTGAAAATTATTTGATTTACGAAAAGTGTCAAAAATTAAATCTAATAACAAAAAGAATAATTGAAATTATATAAGGACAAGGAAAGTCTAATGGAATATATAAATCGCAAAGGGGAATGAAAACGAAAAAATCTTTAAAAATTAAATCCAACAAAAATCACAAATAAATAGAAAATAATCAAAACTCGGAAATCAAATATTAACGCAAATAACGATAAAATAAAATCAAAAGAAGCAAATTTTAAATGAAAGGGGACCGCAAATTTCTTCGAAAATTTAACCAATACCGAAAACGAAAATAAACTCTGAAATTCGATAATTTAAAACTAACAGAAAACGAAACTAAGGGTTTGGGAAAAATTAACACGCGCACTTCACAATATTCGAAACCGCACTGACACCTGAAAACTTAAGAAAAATATTTTTTTTTTAATTAATAACACAAAACATAAAATATTCAATTATCCAATATATAAATTATTTTTCTAGACGGACAGACAGGGATTGCGGACGGTTTCAAAAGGGAGCAAAATTTAAAATGTCAAACGGTTACTTCGGCGAATTCCACCTGTATACGAAAGAAAATTATTTCGAATTTCCCACCAGGGATGCCAATTTATAACCGCGCTTTTCTAAGGTCGGGTTATTAAAATAATTCAAGAAATAATAATTAACAAAACAACCAATATATTTACAATTTAACAGAAACGAAATAAACAATTAACAATAAAAATAAATGGACACGCAAAGGGATAAATGTAATTGGGGTTCGGGAATTCGACTCTAAGGTGAAAATACTTTTGAAATGACCGAAGTAACGTTAAAAAAAAAAAGGAAAGGAAAAGGAAAATTACGGAGACGCAACTTAAATCTACTTACTTAATTCTCAATAAACCTCAGTACGCACAAATTACACTAAAATTAAATACGCAAATATTCTACAAATAATAAAAGGAAACGCAAATTTAAAAACCAAACTAAAAAAAGGGGAAAACTCAAAAACGCAAGAAAAGTAAATTAAAATCGCAAAAGAGAAACGCAAATGAAGGGACGCAAAATTGGAGTGTCAAAAGTTCGTTGACGTCCGTACTTCGGATCCAAATTACCCCTTCTCTATTGTAATTGCATTACGTAACATTTGCGGTGGTATCGATAAGTCGGGGAAGGTGGGGGGGGGGGCTGAGGGAGAGGAAAGGTGTTACGTGCCCGTAACTGTCATAATATATAGGAACAACCGATTATAAGAAACCTTACTTACCGATTGCAGTAGCCAAAAGAACAGATATTAATACTAGGAATTTAGGCACAGCGATATCTATAGCTTATACTAACAAACTGAAAACACCCTTTCACCCGCTAGATAACTCAACTCAACACAGAGAAAAATCTGACGTATCGACCTCAGCCGATAAATCCCGGCTCAACACATTTACCCATAAGTGCGCTATATTACCGACAAGCTTACACATTCGTAGAATACGAAAAAAAAAATTACAAAAATATAAACCAGTAAAAACAAACTCTTTCATAAATTAAATCATTAAAAAAAATAATTTTATTAATATTTTTTTCCATTAAAAAACTCTGCCGTGTTAAAAAGATTGGCTTCTTAAAAAGAGTATATCAACAAGTTCCCCTCTGTTTCCAAGAGTCATAAAAATTCCTAAACCATCGACATCTAAACAAAGAACATAGATATGAGAACTCACACAAACAAATATTCTTTCAAAAATTATACAACGTAACCTTCGCATATATAAATCTTTAATTTAAACAAAAGCCAATAGAAAATACTAACATCCGACAATATAATATGATGCAACATAATTTTCTGCACATTTTGAGTACAAACAAAATATAATTAAAACCATAACTTACTGTAACAAATGATTCTATAAATAAAACAGAATAATTAAATAAACAACTCTTTCTTTAACTAACAACACAAATTAAGATAAAAATCATTTCCAACAACATACGCTAGAATTTATCAATAAATAAATTGTTTCTTTTTAACGAACTTATCCACACGCACACACAGGCACCCATACAACTGCACATCCGAGCCACGCCCAAATTATGAGAATATATTTTAATTTATACATAAAATAATAAATAAACATGAACACGAAACAAATTATTATTACTCGTAATAATTTTCTTTACATTTTTATATAGAAAAACCTCTGGAATAATTAAGAGAAACCCCTGAAAATAATAAAAACAATATTGACTAGGACAAACCAATTCCAATGCTTAACTAACAAATCCTGCATGTATTATTAACAATAACAAGTATCAGCAATTCTCTTTACTTGCGTACAGACATACATTTTTCGAATTAACTATTTAAGCAATAATGACGATGATTAATATCTGTTCTTCACGTATGTTAAATTGTAAGATAGTCTATTTGCACAATAATCAACGAACTACATGGCTCTTTATACATTAAAATAGTTAAAAACAATTGCGCATAAATAATTAATAACCAACGCGTTAATTAAGTCAATTTCTCGATTGTTTAAAATATATTTATCAAGATCAAAACTAATTTTGCGAATTATTCCACTTCTAAACATGCTACGAAGTTCGTTCATGTTTGTGCAAATAACAGAATGCAATTTGCAAAAACTTCGACCACGTCGAGCCTTTCCGTGGTGAGCCTTCGGTTCGATCCACCTGGTGCCAGCCCAGTTCTGGAACCGCAGGATACCCCCTTTTTTTTTAGGGATCGATAAAGGGATCGACCTCCGAGCGGCGAACGTTGGTTTATAACCACGTCGAGCCGCCCCGTTGTCGGCTCCCCGAATCGATCCACCCCTCGGTCGATTATGGAATCGGGGTCAACACGCTCCGATGCATGATCGACCCATAGGAACCTTTATCTCGTAATAGGCCATTTCTCCCGGTTTTCCACCGTTCTACATTCCCAATTATCAATCCTCAATAGCCTCCCCCGTACCACCTTTTTCTTCCATCCAATCGGTCCTGGTCCGACCACCCAGTAACCACCATTTTCGTTTTTTTTATAGTGAAGGGTGCCCAGCAGCGCCGTCGACTAAGGCGGGCCCGTCTTCGGTTGCAGGCCCAGTGGTCCGTGTGGGGCGCCCATTTTGCCAGGGGACTTGACCCCAAAAATTCTAGCAATCCGGTCACCAGCGAGCGACTAGCGGAGCTTTGTCAGCTCCCGGCGGCTCCTCCTCCTCTTCCTCCTCCTCCTCCTCCTCCTCCATCTGACCCTCTCCCTGGATCCCCTCCTGAACCCAAGATGAAAATCTCCCTTCAGGAGTATAGGGAAAGGATTGTAAAAAAACAACTTGTGGAATAAATTACATTTTACCTCCGAACCTGAGCATTAATTATTTTACCCTCGTCTTTCCTCCTGGTCCAGTAGCCTCCGTTCACATACGAACCCCGGATTGTCCCTTCAGGACAATCCTCCTTTCGACCGTCCAAAATTGGTACCTCTGTTTCAGGAGCACTAATTTGGGACGTAACAAAGTGGTGACAGCGGCCTAAAAAAATATTGAATTCGCTACAAAATTGCGAAAAACAAAAACAATATTTTGAACGGATAACCTGGATTTGGATAGAAATACGAGAAAAGAGCGGACCACACGACCACTGTCAGACCTTCGCGTTTACTTGCTGGGCACTCTAAGCTATTTTACATAATCCTATTTTTTAGCATTTCCATTTTCTTTGTTAATAATGAAATTTCCACATATGTCGCAAACTAATACTCATATAAATGTCAGGAGAACGAGTAACTCGTAACGTATTAAAACACCTAGACCAAGATACAAAAAACTCTATTCTTGGACCAGCCTTAGTCAGTGATAGACGACGAAAAAACCCAAAAAAGCCTGAACAACCCCAACAACCCCCTACAGAACAAACTTTACAAAACGAGCAAACAGAACAAACAGAACAAACAGAACAACCAGAACAAACGGAACAACCAGAACAAACGGAACAACCAGAACAAACAGAACAACCAGAACAAACAGAACAACCAGAACAAACGGAACAACCAGAACAAACGGAACAACCAGAACAAACGGAACAAACAGAACAAACTGAACAAATAGAACAAACACCCGACACAATAAAAATAACCCAAGCAACACCCTTAACGAAACAGAAATTGTCAGAAGAGGAATTATTAGAAACAAAACAAAAACCATCACAGAAAACCAAAAAGGAAGCATTAACAAAACAGGAATTACTACAAGAAAAAACAAAGCAAGAGTTATTAACAGAATTAACAGAATTAACAGAGAAATCAAAACACCCATCACTAATAGAACAAATAGAACAAGTATCACGAATAAAAGATACGCCACAAACAACACATACCAAAAACCCAGCATTTTTCGAGCACCAACAACAAATAGGAAATAAAATTAAACAATTGAACTTCCGAATCAACGAAATCTTACTCGAAACCACAAATACTGAACTAACTAGAAGAACTACAAGGAACATAGAAATACAAACAAGTACCCCAAACGAAAAACAGTATAACCAACACAACCTGCCATTTATAAAAATACGAAATAGCCTCCTAGATAGTAGAGACTCCGACAGTGACGAAGATATATACAAGACAATAACCGACGAAGACGAAAATATGGCAAACTACCACGACAGATTAACATTAAACCACGCAATAGAAAACGTGCCTAGATTCGATGGGGACCCAAAAACCTTCTACGCATTTGTAGACGCCTGCGATGAAGCACTGCAAATGTTACCCGCAGCAGAACAGGACTTAGTTAAATTAATAAAAAGTAGACTAAGAGGTGAAGCTCGCCGAACAGTAAAAAATGAGGATTTTAAAACAATCAATTCACTCCTTAGGAGATTACGAGAAGTATATGCCCCAGCAAGCTCCTTGACGGAAGTAAGACAAGAGTTAATAGGAATGCATCAGTTAGACTTCGAAAATGTAGTTTCATACGTCAACCGAGTTCGGGAAACATCAGATAGGATTTTAGAAATGTATAAAGCATTAAGCGAAGACGGAGAAGTAACTGACGAAGAAAAAGATCAAACGGATAAAGAAGTACTAGAAGTATTTGTTAACGGATTAAAACCTCAGATAGAAATTAGACTAGCATATTTAGAATTAGAAAACTTATCGGCAGCAGTTCAAAAAGCAATACAAATCGAGAAAAAAATAAAAATATCAAACAATATCAGAGGAGTTGAAATAATTGAAAAACCAGATGAGAAAAAGAAGACCTTAAGAATACAAACTATACATACTGATAAAATAAAATGCCAAATTTGCAAAAAAATCGGTCATGAAGCAGCAACATGTTTTTATCGAAACCATAACCAGTCTCAAAATTCGCAAACAGAAACAACGCATTTTCAAAGCTTTAGAAATAACCCATACCAAACTAACCAACAACAATTTCAAACACCAAACAGTCAGAACTATAACCATCAAAACTTCAATCAACTTCAAAACTTCAGTCAACCTCAAAACTATCAACAACCACAAAAAAATCAAAACTACAACCAACCACAAAATTATAGACAAAATCACAACCTACCACATAATTTCAGACAAAACCAGAATCACAACCAACCTCAGAATTATAAAGAGAATAAAAATCACAATCAACTACAGAATTATAGGCAAAACCAAAATTACAGCCAATCACAGAATTATAGACAAAATCAAAATTACAACCAATCGCGAGATTACCCTCAAAATCGACTAAGTCAAAATTACAACCAACCCTTCAACAACCAACAAAAACAATGTAGTTACTGCAAAAATATAGGACATTTTTGGCGCGAATGTAGAAAACTAAAATTTAAAGAAAAAATGAGAGCTGAACTTCTTCAGGAACTAAACTCACCGGGAAACGAGAATTCTCTCGCCGAGACAGGCGCGCGGAGAGAGACAAGAGCAACGCGCCAAATGAACCACATGAGGAAAGAAAATACAGCACAAGGAAAATAAAAATAATTAACCTTAGTAAAAATGATGTACCCTTAATACAGATAAATTCAGAAGATTTACATTCAACAATAGAACTAATGGTCGACACTGGCGCAAGCGTAAATGTAATCAAAGAGGAAAATATAAAAGGAGAAACATTAATAGACGATTCACAAGTTATAGATTTAAAAGGCATTACTGAACAACCCGTTACAACAATGGGAGTAGTCATCCTAGAAATTATGGGATATGAAACAAAATGTATAGTAAAAAATGACTTTCCTATAGAATCAGCGGGAATATTAGGATCAGAATTCTTTCACAAACATCAAGCAACAATAGATTACAAAAACCACTGTATCGAATGGGTAGGCAATAAAATTCATTTCTATAAAAAAAGTATGACAATCCCAGCAAGAGCAATATCTACATTTTACATAAACGTAAAGAATAAAAAAATACAGTATGGATATGTACCCCGGCTTGACAATATAGAAGGCGTATACTTAGGAGAAGCCATAGTAAAAAATGATAATGGAAGAGCATACTTAAATATTTTTAACACAACAGACAAAGAAATAGAAGTAGACATACCAACGCTAGAATTAGACGAATTAGGAAAAGATTTCGAAATCATCAGCGAAGATAAACAAGGAAAATTTACATGCGATAACAAGGAACAAGTAACAATAATAAACACCCAAACCAATTGCAAAAATATTTCTGAAAACCTACACTACGAAGTCATGAATAATATTGACGACAATAAGGATGACGGAACGGAAGATATAATAAACCAGATACTAAGAAACCTCAATGACTACAAAGAAGATGAAACGATCCCAAATCTTTGGTATAATACACCTAATGACAAGAAATCAACAGATCCGACACTCGATTATAAATTCTATACTTACACTGAATTCCTAAAAACAAATAACCACAAGTTTAAACCAA
This sequence comes from Trichopria drosophilae, assembly GCA_030407085.1. Taxonomy (NCBI): domain Eukaryota; kingdom Metazoa; phylum Arthropoda; class Insecta; order Hymenoptera; family Diapriidae; genus Trichopria; species Trichopria drosophilae. The sequence continues at coordinate 104,927,663 of CM059583.1, read as the reverse complement.
ACGAACACGTAAACATATGTAATACAACTAAAGAAACGAAACGAGCAGAAAAAGTAAAAAAATTACTACGGATCACACATTTAAACAGTGAAGAAAGAGAAAGCATAGAAAAAATAATAAAGACGAACCCTTAGGATTTACACCACTAATCAAACATAAAATAATCACAACCGATGAAACTCCTATAAATATTAAACAATAGAGATTTCCTCCAATACATAAAGAAGAAATTAATAAACAAATAGCAGAACAACTAAACTCAGGAATTATAAAACCTTCATGGAGAATGGTACTTGACTTCAGAAAATTAAACGAAAAATCAATAGGCGACTCATACCCGATACCTAATATTGTAGACATCTTGGACCAACTAGGAGGAGCCAAATATTTTTCAATTTTCGACTTAGCATCTGGATTTCTGCAGATAAAAATGGATGACAACGATGCACAAAAAACAGCTTTTTCCACACCACATGGTCACTACGAATTTGATAGAATGCCATTTAGATTAAAAAATGCACCCGCCATATTCCAAAGATTAATGGACATTGTCTTATCTGGATTACAAGGCGGTGAACTTTTTGTCTACCTTGACGATATAGTCATCTACGCATCATCTTTAAGAGAACACGAAATAAAATGTGAAAAACTTATGAAAAGACTAAAAGATGCAAACTTAAAATTACAACCAGATAAATGCGAATTTCTGAGGAAAGAAGTTTGCTATCTAGGACACATAATAGGAGAGGAAGGCCTAAAACCTGACCCAAACAAAATTATTTGTGTAAAAAAATTTCCAACACCAAGAAATCAAAAAAACATTAGACAATTTCTAGGTCTAGCCGGATACTACAGAAGATTTATACATAAATTTTCAGAAGTTGCAAAGCCACTGTCGGAACTTCTAAAAAAAGATGTACCTTTTAAATGGGAAGAAGCAGAAATAAATGCATTTGATACACTACGAGAAAAACTATGCACCGCACCAGTCCTGCAGTACCCAGATTTTGATCAACCGTTTATAATAACAACGGACGCATCAGGATTTGCAATAGGCGCAATCCTATCACAGGGAGAAATAGGAAAAGATAAGCCAATAGCATACGCATCACGAGTTTTAAACGAACACGAGAAAAAATACGATATCTATGACAAAGAAGCATTGGCAATATACTACGGAATCTTACACTACAGACCATATATCTACGGCCGACATTTTACAATTGTAACAGACCATAAACCTCTGACATCATTTAGAACGAAAAAAGATCCTAATTCTAGAGTAGCGAAATGGATGTATAAATTATTAGAATACGAATTCGACGTCCTCCACAAGGATGGAAAAGCAAACGTAAATGCAGATGCATTATCTCGAAACCCAGTTGAAATGTTAAAAATAGAAGATTCAACAAATAAAACTTATCACAAGAAAATAATAAAAATGATGCAAGAAATGGGTTGGAAAGGGTCCGGTATAGGCAAATATAATCAAGGAATCCAAGAACCTATTAACTTAAAAACACAAACAGATAGAAGAGGACTAGGGTACAAGTGGAAGAACAACTTAGAAGATTATTATTACTCGGAAAATATCAGACCACACATCGAATTTATTAAAAGTAAAGAAATTTTGAAACCGAAATCAGTAAAAGAAACAATACCATACAATTCAATATACAAGATAGTAGTTCCGAAAAATAATACGAAAATAAATTACACAGGTCCGAAATACTGCCTACTAGCTAAGGTACCATTTTGCACAAAATGCAATAAGTTAAATCATATTAACGATAAATGCAGCTTTACACACGAAGGAAACATATTAAAAAACAACGAAATAATAACTATCGCACCCATACAAAAGGATGATAATGAAGTTCCATTAAGAAGAAGCGTAAGAAAAACTAAACCACCAGAAAGATTTCGAACTAATCAGGAAGAAACAGAAATTACTCAAAAACACGAAGAAAATAGAAAAAATAGACCCCTTAAGAATAGGCAAAATCTAGAAAAAGCACAAAACAATATTAATGAAATAGAACAAAATAATGAAGATTCGGATAACCTAACAACACACTTACCATATAAAAAGAAAAACCACTTAACTAATTCAGTTACTAATGACAACGATACAAATTCAATATACGCCGAAGACGCTACTGATGAAGATGAAGTCAACAGCAACAAGACAAGCAACAAAAACAAAAACATAATAGAAGTAAAAAACCACTTGTATATGCAAAAAGACAATTTAACCTATTTTCTGACAACTACAGGACAACCTTGCGACAATGGCGCATTAACACTACAAAAAAGAAACGAACTACCAAAATTTACCAACTTGGAAATAAATAAAATAGCAACCATCAAGAAAAATAATAAATATCACATTGCACTCCCGGTAATTACAAATACAGGAGAAAGTCAGCTAACAATAATAAACAATATTAAAACACTTCTTAAATCATTAAAAAAGGAAGCAAACAACCTACAACTCAAAAGCATTAGCATTTCAAAAACAGATGAAGTAGCCGGAGTAGAATGGAATAACATAATCAAAATAATAGAACAACTATTTAAAAACTCAAATACAACGATCCTAATTTGCAATGGAAAAATAAATCACGCGGAAATAAGTGACAGAGAAGCAATCATAAAAGAATTACATACCACTCCAATCGGTGGACATAAAGGAATAACCAAAACTGTGAAGAAAATCAAGCAAAATTACTATTGGGAGAACATGAAAACAGACGTCGAAAAATTTATCGAAAACTGCAGATCATGTCAATTAAAAAAATTAACTAGAGTTAAAACAAGGCAACCTATGATAATATCAGACACCCCAAAATCAGCGATGGAAAAAATAGCAATGGATATAGTAATTCCAAATAGCAAAACAAACGAAGGGTACGAAAACATACTAACAATTCAAGATAACTTAACAAAATACCTAATTGCAATCCCATTGAAAAAAGCTACATCCGAAAACATAGCAGAAGCATTAGTAAACAGAGTAATATGCTCGTATGGATCTCCAAATACAATATTGACAGACCAAGGTAAAAACTTTTTAAGTAATATTATGAAAAAATTAGCAAAAATGTTTCACATAAAGAAGTTACAAACCACAGCATTTCACCCTCAATCAAACGGATCACTTGAACGTTCTCACCATGTCTTAAAGGAATATATAAAACATTATGCAAATCAACAAGAGGACTGGGACAAATGGCTAGACCTTGCTACTGTTTCTTATAACACAAGTGTACACGAAGGAACAAAATACACTCCATTTGAACTAATGTTCGGTAAATTGGCCAAATTACCTTCTACGAAAATACCAAACGAAGACACACCTCTGACATATATGGATTATATTCAGAATTTAGCAATAAAACTATATGAAACACAGGAGTTCGCAAACAAACGATTGAAAGCAGCTAAATTAAAATCAAAATATTACTACGATAAACAGATAAATCCACAAATATTTAAAATAGGCGATTTTGTATTCCTACAGAAAAACCACAAAACAGGTAAACTTGACGATGAATACCAGGGTCCTTTCGAAATACTTAATATATTCGAGAATGGAAACATAAAAATAAAAATAAAAAATGAAGAACGAATTGTCCACCCAAATAGATTGAAAATTTCAAAATTAAAACAATAAAATCCAAAAATTACCATCTTTTCTCTCCTCTCTGACATATAAAACTAAAAGAAGTTACTCTTTTTTATGAAACTCTAACGAATTATAACAAAGTTTATGGAAGTGTAAAAATAGGATAAATATACGAAAACCAAAACTAATCTTGTCTGACCGAGATCATTTCTACAACTAATAATAAATAACCAAAACACAAAATTAATCTATTCTGGATCCACAGAAAAACAAATCCACCGCCAACAACAGGATGACCATAAAACTTCAACCAACAATAATTTTCATAGCAGCTATCTCCCAAACAACAGCATTCATTGCATTTGATTGTGGAGCAATGAATTCAAATATATCAACAATTTCACTACTCAACACTCAAGACTGCGAAATCGAAAGGAAGCATGTTAATGTAGAAAAAGTTAAAGCTCAATGATTACAAATAAAAGAATACGACGAAATTGAAGTCACACAGTGTAAAATAGAAATTTACAGGAAAATAGAATATTGTGGTATGCACTCACACACATCAGCAGTTATGAATGGAATGGCCACCTATATCTTGGAAGTCTCCAGAGAAGAATGCGAAGAAGTACACCGAACAGGAAGGATCACTATAAGTAACAATATATTCATAGACGGTATTAGAGAAAACGTGCTTGCAACATACAGCCTCAACATGGCAGGACAAACAACGGTAAATGGCAACTGCAAAGGAGTAGAATACTCAGATACATATGGAACCTGGAGTAATGTAATAGTCCAAGGAACAGCAAAAATTTTGATACAAAAATATAAAGCCAGGGTAAACTTAAACGAAAATAAGATACACTTACGGTCAGGAATTGCTTATGCAGTAACCGACAAAAATTGCTTGGACTTGGAAGGAGGTAATACTTATTGGGATACGATACCAGTAGATTTCTGCGGCTCTAACAAATATGATGTCTTGTATGAAGGTGTAATAAATAAAGCATTCAACGAAGACAAAACCATTATATACTCACTAACAACCGAAGATATCACATTCGCACTAGCAGCTAGAGGAGGAAAAGGCGTTTGTGGCTACGAACTGTCTTTGACTGAACACCCAAAATTAATGATATTAGAAATTGGAAACGGTGGAGGACATAAAAAGTACCAATAAAAACATCTAATTTAGATATATTTGCATACGTAAATTCTAAATTCGTGTATGTAGAAAAGCACCTCAGATACCAAATTAAACAACTATATTACGATGTCTTAGCATAAAGATGTACCCTCGAAAAACAGGTTTTACAAAATTCTTTATCTATGGCTAGTCACTCACCTGACGAATTTGCATACAACGTCATGAAATCACCAGGATATATGGCAATAGCTGCTGGTGAAGTAGCGTACATTATGAAATGTATACCCGTGGAAGTAAGCATACGAAGAACAGTAGAATGTTACATACACCTACCGGTAACGTATTAAAATAATAGTTTATTCATGACACCAAAGACAAGAATTTTAACAAAAAAAGGAACTCAAGTCCTGTAATAGCCTCGTACCACCAATGTACCAAGTCAACAGCATCTGGTACAAACTATTACCAAACCCCGTCGAAGCACAAAAACCCGAAGAATTAAAAACACTAACCAAGCAAACATGGAAATATGTAAACCTTGAAAGTTTAGCCATTAATGGGATCTACAGTCAAGATGACCTAAAAAAATTAAAAGAACACATAATGTTCCCAGCAGAAAAACCAGCTGTTTTAAACACAGTAGCCAGAGGAATTACAGGACAAACAACGAACTATCAGGGAACCTCATTAAAAAACAATTGGCAACATAATACAGTCAGCATGGAAAAATACATGGGAAAAATTTGTAATATTTGGATCTACCACAGCAGGAATAATGGGAATATTTGTGTTAGCAAAACTTATAAAAACTATAATCGACACCGTAATACACGGTTACGCTTTACACACAGTATATGGATGGTCAATACTTTTAATAGGAGCCATTTGGGACTCTGTAACACATCTTTTGCTCCATTTAGCAGGTCGAAGAACAAACAGAAATGATAACAATGATAATAAACCTTCATACAAGGAACTACAACAAACAGAACTCCAAACAATTAATGAGAAATTAGAAGAAATCAAAGTAGAAAAACCAAGCCACAAAGATCAACCAACAGCTCCCATCCTACAAACTGACATCAAAGAAGTACAAACTCAATTATATCCAAACATAAAAGAAGAAACCGAAAAAAAAATTGTCCAAGAAATGGATTGTAAAAAAAAGAATAATACAAAATAATATGCACCATAACTTGACTCAAAATACGAACAAAAAGACAGACATAAAAATCGCCTTCAATAGTAAATAACACACATTAATGTTAATAGCATAATCACTTAAAAACATTGTTTTTTTTACAGAACAACAACAAAAAATAAAAGAAGAAATCTAAACCAAGAAAATGAAAATCTTTATCATCTTCATGTTTTTGATAACAATATTCCACAAAACATCCCCAAACCCAGGAAATGTAATAATCCAAGAATGTACAGAAGTTGTCAGATACGAGATATCCGAGTGCAATGCAAAAAACACATCAATAACTGAATTTATTCGCACAACGACAAGAGAAGATTGCGAGAAAATGCAAGAAACAGGAGAACTAAGATTTCTGTCACAAGATTTCAAACACATACAGAGAAATGGAACAACGAATTTCAACACCATTGAACGAATAAGTAAACAAAATAAAAAATGCAGAAACCCACAGAATTATTACAATGGAGAACATTTTAAAACAATACTAAAAACAACACTAACCATCACACTAAAAAACTATCTGGGAACAACTAATAACAAAAGGACCAAAATTTTTCTAGACGGAAACATATAGTGCAACCTAACCAAGGGAGAATGTACAAACCATATAAAAGGAAGAAGTTTTTGGAACAACAAGGATATAGTGGATAAAAAAATTAACTTTTCCAAAGACGACATGGCTTACCCTACACAAACAAACTCATCAGAAATAACTGAACCTCACGAAGAAAGCAATACGCTAACGAATACACACATATTACTACTATACATCATTGGAGCATTACTCATTATCACAATAATAGGAGTAAAGCTAGGACTAAATCATAAACTAAGATCACAACACCAGAGGAAGCAAAACACAAACAGTCATATACGTTACACCTTAACAAATGAAAAGGATACCATAATATCTAAAAAAGAATCCATAGAAGCAAGAAAACCCACAGGAAGCATAATAGAGACTTTAAGATATTACATAATTCGTCCTAAATACAAATTAGAAGTAATTTACGATATTCCAAAAACAACACACGAATCACAAACAACCTCAACAAGTGAACTAGTAAACTGAAACTCAGTGCCTCAACCACTAGTACAATACTATGCAAAACATCAGGATGTCATAATACTATAACCATAAAACAAAAAAAAAACGAAGAAATCCTATTCCCTCCATTACTAAAATAAACTAACAAACATCCCTCTTTGAGTTGTTACGAGCCTAACACTCGTTGTTTTTAAATTAAAATTTTAATGTTAGATTCAACGATATAGGTTAATTAATTACCATACTGCAAAGTATAGGTAGTGCGGTAGCGCTCGTAAGAAGAAAAATTACTTCACTTATTCGAATCTATTATGCAGCTTTTATGCAAAATTTTTTTTTTGTTTCATCACGTTTATTACGCATGCATACCTTCAATTCCTTCTCACGAGTGGTGTAGATCGTTACTTCCTAAAACACAAAAAAAAAACAAAAAAAAAATATTATAGATACATACTAATCATATAAAGTAACGGCACAGTATCCCAACGAAAACGGCCTTGTTTTCTTAAAGGTAATATTAACATCTTTTTCTCTCATATAAATCGTTCTCGTAAGGATACGCTACAAAACTCAACAACTCAAAACACAACCTCAATACCCTTGACGAAACAAAATAAACAAAGTATTATCATCTGCCAACAGGAAGAGACCGAAAAGAAATCGGAACAAAAATGGAATACATACAAAAACAAGACATTGAAGCACATGCACAATTAGTGGAAGAAAATTGCCATAAAATAAAAGAAAGTTCACAAATCAATAAATGTGTGAAAACACCCCTCCATTACATAAAACAGAATTTCGCAATATGTAAAACATGCTATAAAAAAACGAACAATAAAACAGGATACGAAAAGAAAAACCCAAGACACAGAATGACAACAGCAAATAATTGTAATAAAGATTCCTGTAGCATATGCGACGAAACCACCCACTTCCCAAAAGAATGCTACACCTGTAAAAACGCAATAGCCATCATACGAGACACAGCGGAATGTCCAAACTGTCTCCTCTACGATAAATTGGAGAAGAATTGGAACAACCTCACACTCAACACGACGAAAGAAGAAACACAACTCCAAGCTACTGACAACGAATCATGGGACTGAATACTAGCAACGACATAAAACATTATAAACCATACACACCATAATATATATCATATCCATATCATTACCTCCATAGATAGAAAACTAATTATGTAATTCATTCTAAACCACCTACATTTCACTACAAACATTAACAACAAAATTTTGTATAAAACAAACAAAATAAATAAAAATACACATACATTTTTTATAATTTCCTTTTATATCCACGTATTAGATTATAAGAGTTGCATGGAGAGCCTAAAAACAGGTAAAATATTACCCTACACAAAAGTAGAAGGTAGTGCGCAAATTCTTTCGCTGGAGCAACAACTCATTGCTGCACCAACAAAAGAATCGAAACTCCGCAACAATTATTTTTATATTTTTTTTTACAAACCACAAGATATTATGCACACACATATACATAAATAAATAATAATAATTTATACTAACTATTACTGAACTATACTATACTAACAATGCATGAGGAATGTGGATCTAACATAGTAAGTCTCTACCAATACATTACCAATATTTTATAAAAAAAAAACCCATTGTAAAGGATATCAGTATATAATATAGAGTGTGGGCATAGGCACAATGAAAATACAAAATAAACTTACAGGAAACAAAGATGAACTTTCCACTAAACGTCTTCCTGAGCACACTGGAAATAGCAGGACGGGATTATTGGGCATACATGGAACTATACCAAGAAGAATGCCATTTTGCAGACGAAATGCTAGCAACTAGAGAGGAAAAATGGACATGTAGGAGCTGTTACGACACCCTTCCAGAGGAAGAACAAAACGAGTTTCAACATCTGACAAACGTCCATATTACAACCCCTGAAGGAACGATAATCGACTGCAGTTTCTGCCAACAAAGAATACTAACAAATAGACCAGCTACAAATTGCATCAGATGCCTAAACAGGCATATAAGGCGGATAAATGATAGAATAAAAGATCGTGAAATTGGAAAACCGAGGCAAGCACACAAAATAATCACGGAATTTAAAACACGCACTAGCCCACACGATATAATTATACCAGATCCTGAAAGCGAAGACGAGGGTATCAACGATTTATAATACTCCTCGCAAATGTAACATAAAAATATAAATGTAATCGCAAATATGAATGAAAATAAAGAAACCATTACACAACATTATCAACTACTTATGAAAATTACGAACAAACAAAAAACACAAAGCAAAATTTTATTAAAAACAACGCAGATTAATGTTAATCTGACGACAACAATTGAAACTAATTTTTAAAAATAACGCAGATTAATGTTAATCTGACGACAACAATTGAAAAAAATAACGCAGATTAATGGTAATCTGACGAGATGCAAAGAAAAAGTTGTATACAAAACGAAATTATTATAAAATTCAGATCAATTCGGATCTATCGACAAACAAAATGTAAACAAAGGTTTCCTCAGAGTATATAAAATGTCAAAACTCCGTCATAGATTAATGTTAGGCTTGATATGATGAAGCAACTAGGCATATTTTAACTTTCGTACGAACTATGTTCGCGATCTTCTTAGGACTTATCGCAGTAACACACGAATGAAAAGGAAATAAATGAGGAAACACTTCATCAATTTACATGATTACTAATAAAAATTCCATGCTCTAAATAATATCATATAAATGTTTCGAGCACAAAATAGCACACAAATTATCATACCTAGCGAAGTAAACTGGAGGACCAGTTCTGACTAACGAGGGGGGTGTTACGTGCCCGTAACTGTCATAATATATAGGAACAACCGATTATAAGAAACCTTACTTACCGATTGCAGTAGCCAAAAGAACAGATATTAATACTAGGAATTTAGGCACAGCGATATCTATAGCTTATACTAACAAACTGAAAACACCCTTTCACCCGCTAGATAACTCAACTCAACACAGAGAAAAATCTGACGTATCGACCCCAGCCGATAAATCCCGGCTCAACACATTTACCCATAAGTGCGCTATATTACCGACAAGCTTACACATTCGTAGAATACCCAAAAAAAAATTACAAAAATATAAACCAGTAAAAACAAACTCTTTCATAAATTAAATCATTAAAAAAAATAATTTTATTAATATTTTTTTCCATTAGAAAACTCTGCCGTGTTAAAAAGATTGGCTTCTTAAAAAGAGTATATCAACAAGTTCCCCTCTGTTTCCAAGAGTCATAAAAATTCCTAAACCATCGACATCTAAACAAAGAACATAGATATGAGAACTCACACAAACAAATATTCTTTCAAAAATTATACAACGTAACCTTCGCATATATAAATCTTTAATTTAAACAAAAGCCAATAGAAAATACTAACATCCGACAATATAATATGATGCAACATAATTTTCTGCACATTTTGAGTACAAACAAAATATAATTAAAACCATAACTTACTGTAACAAATGATTCTATAAATAAAACAGAATAATTAAATAAACATCTCTTTCTTTAACTAACAACACAAATTAAGATAAAAATCATTTCCAACAACATACGCTAGAATTTATCAATAAATAAATTGTTTCTTTTTAACGAACTTATCCACACGCACACACACAGGCACCCATACAACTGCACATCCGAGCCACGCCCAAATTATGAGAATATATTTTAATTTATACATAAAATAATAAATAAACATGAACACGAAACAAATTATTATTACTCGTAATAATTTTCTTTACATTTTTATATAGAAAAACCTCTGGAATAATTAAGAGAAACCCCTGAAAATAATAAAAACAATATTGACTAGGACAAACCAATTCCAATGCTTAACTAACAAATCCTGCATGTATTATTAACAATAACAAGTATCAGCAATTCTCTTTACTTGCGTACAGACATACATTTTTCGAATTAACTATTTAAGCAATAATGACGATGATTAATATCTGTTCTTCACGTATGTTAAATTATAAGATAGTCTATTTGCACAATAATCAACGAACTACATGGCTCTTTATACATTAAAATAGTTAAAAACAATTGCGCATAAATAATTAATAACCAACGCGTTAATTAAGTCAATTTCTCGATTGTTTAAAATATATTTATCAAGATCAAAACTAATTTTGCGAATTATTCCACTTCTAAACATGCTACGAAGTTCGTTCATGTTTGTGCAAATCACAGAATGCAATTTGCAAAAACTTCGATCGTCAACCAAACTACATTGTCAACGGATCATTGTTTTTAACAAACTTTGGAAAATCTGATCACGAAAATCTCTTATCTCTGTTCCAACCTTCAACCCCTCCATCTGACCCAGAAAACACAGAGCCAGAATCATATAAATAGCGGCTCCAGAACCACAGAATTCAGTTCACGTTCAAGACAATAGATACGTATCTACGTATCTCGCTAACTGAATAAGTTAGCCGAAAAATCAACCAACGGAAAATACGAGTCCCCGGCTTCACTCAAGGAACCTTCGCCCGGAAGTACACCGCCGATCCCCTCTCAGGCCCAGCGGAGTCACCAGGAGCGGAAACCAGGCCTTCCATAAAATAAAAGTAAGTAATAGCTTCACCCTCTTCGTCCTTTTCCCTCTCACCCCTCTCCCTTTTTTTTGGGATCGACTGGAGATACTGCCTACCGAGCGGCGAACGTTGGTCTTCGACCACGTCGAGCCTTTCCGTGGTGAGCCTTCGGTTCGATCCACCTGGTGCCAGCCCAGTTCTGGACCCGCAGGATACCCCTTTTTTTTAGGGATCGATAAATGGATCGACCTCCGAGCGGCGAACGTTGGTTTATAACCACGTCGAGCCGCCCCGAATCGATCCACCCCTCGGTCGAATATGGAATTGGGGTCAACACGCTCCGATGCATGATCGACCCATAGGAACCTTTATCTCGTAATAGGCCATTTCTCCCGGTTTTCCACCGTTCTACATTCCCAATTATCAATCCTCAATAGCCTCCCCCGTACCACCTTTTTCTTCCATCCAATCGGTCTCGGTCCGACCACCCAGTAACCACCATTTTCGTTTTTTTTATAGTGAAGGGTGCCCAGCAGCGCCGTCGACTAAGGCGGGCCCGTCTTCGGTTGCAGGCCCAGTGGTCCGTGTGTGGCGCCCATTTTGCCAGGGGACTTGACCCCAAAAATTCTAGCAATCCGGTCACCAGCGAGCGACTAGCGGAGCTTTGTCAGCTCCCGGCGGCTCCTCCTCCTCTTCCTCCTCCTCCTCCTCCTCCTCCATCTGACCCTCTCCCTGGATCCCCTCCTGAACCCAAGAGGAAAATCTCCCTTCAGGAGTATAGGGAAAGGATTGTAAAAAAACAACTTGTGGAATAAATTACATTTTACCTCCGAACCTGAGCATTAATTATTTTACCCTCGTCTTTCCTCCTGGTCCAGTAGCCTCCGTTCACATTCGAACCCCGGATTGTCCCTTCAGGACAATCCTCCTTTCGACCGTCCAAAATTGGTACCTCTGTTTCAGGAGCACTAATTTGGGACGTAACAAAGGTATTTACACTTGAATGTAGGATATTTAAGGTGTCTTGCCTCCCTCTCGGGTTTAAGGCACCCCCCCCCCCCATGGGGGAATGGGGCCAAATTTTAGTGATGCGCCAGCACCGCTGGTTGTGCACACTTAAAAAAGATATACAACAAGTCAGCTACCACATTTATTAGCAACAAGCTGCCTGCCTTGATGCTTCTGTTGGTTCAGAGAACCTTTCTAACGTTGCCACGGCCCGCTAGAGGCCAACCCTTTCTGCGGTTACTGCCTGCACGGACACGGCACGCCGTAGCGCTCCCCCGTGTGGAACCCGCCGGCAGGGGCTTGACACCGCACCCTAGCTCCCCAGTACGGTGGGTCTCTCGAGTCGTTTCACGATCAGGCATTCGTCGGCACAGACCAGCCGAACGATCGGGTCCGTGAGGTCGTCAATTCTCAAAACTTGCTAAGAGAAGCGGATCTTTCAAAAGCATTGCTCCTCTTCGAGCTCGGGCACTTCGACCCCTCACTCTTCCACAATTAAATTGTGGACGGAGATAACCCGCTCCGCTCTCTTCCACAAGTCCCCTGCGGGGACAAAGGTATTTACAAAGGGACATCGCAATAGGAGAAACAAGGACCGACAAACTTGTTTATGAAACGGTTGTGCGGCAGAGGGAGGGACAGAGACGCCGACCGGCAACCCACACGAGTGCGACGAGTGTCGCCTTACCCAACAAGGACATGAGTCCCTTGTGCGGGAAGAGGGGCATTCCTCTCCCACTGCGACGCACACCACTACACCTTACGTATGTGGCCCCTGTACGCTAAATGTATGCGCCTTCAAACGTCAACAATGAGTGCGACAGGGACCAACATATCCAAGGGGCGAGGACAAAACGAAAACATGCATCCGCAGTTTTCGATCATAAATAAAAATTAAACGTATACATAATATAATTACGAAACAAGGACAACGCTATAGGACAGAAATGGACAAACGAAATATATTTACTTATCGATACCAAACGAATTAATTGACGGAAAAATGAGCGTATTAAAATGAAATAAAATGCAATTTATTTATGATGTTCAGGTCAGAGGGTAGATTGACGATATTTCGTCACAAGTGAATGAGGCACGTACTCACAAAAATTAAGGAAGCTGAATTGAGTGTCAATCTGAAGAAGAGTGAGTTCGGAAAAGAAGAAGTTCGATATCTCGGCGTCCGAGTCAACAAGGATGGTTTCCGATCGGATCCGGAGAAGATACGTCCGATAGTCGAGTATCCGGCGCCTAAAAATCTCAAGCAACTTCGCCGTTTTATAGGCATGACGTCGTGGTATAGAAAGTTTACTGCTGAGTTTGCTACGATTGCTGAACCACTTACCCAACTAACTCGTAAGGATCAACCATATGTGTGGGGTCCAAATCAGTAGGGTGCGTTTGAGCACCTCAAGTATCTATTAAGCACTGTCCCTATTCTGCACCCGCCGGATTTTGATAAGGAGTTCACGCTTGAAACCGACGCTAGCGATACAGGACTTGGAGTTGTCCTGACTCAAGAATTCGAGAGGGTAGATCGGGTATTGTCGTTCGCTAGTCGAACGCTATCGCCAGCCGAGCGGAATTACTCGGTCACAGAACGGGAATGTTTAGTTCGTTCGTAAATTCAGAGAATATGTGGAAGGGTACCGTTTTAGGGTGATTACAGACCATGGTAGTCTTCAGTGGCTTTGCAAATTACGCAACCCTAACGGTAGTTTAGTCCGGTGGGCGTTGGAACTTCAAGGCTATCAATATTATGTTAAGCATCGTGAAGGTTCCAAGCATCATGTACCGGATGCCTTATACCGTATGTCCGAAACTGACGAAGAAATCCAAATCCATTCTATTCAAAAGGAACTTCTTACGGGAGATAAATTGTACTTGGAGAAACGGAGACTGGTTGAAAAGAATCCCTACAAGTATCCGTACTGGAAAGTAATTGGCGGACGTCTATATGTCTATCGTCCTGATCCGATCTTGGATGTAGTCATGGACGACGAGGGGGCATGGAAGTTAGTAGCGCAGAAAGAAAATATTAGGAAGATTTTGCACGAAAACCATGACCTTCCAACCGCTTGACACATGGGTGGCCGGAAGACATTTGATCGTGTCGCCCGATATTATTACTACCCGACGACGACGCGTCGTGATCTTGTGAAATATGTCGGCGTGATGGTCGTGCGGGCTAAGGCGGCAGTCTTAACGTCGCAGTCTGAACGTCGCAAAGGTCCCGAGTTCGAATCCCCGTCCGTGCAATTTTCTCTGCTTATGTCCAATGTGGAATAAGCGGAGAACTTTGCTGGGCGAAGGTACGAATTTGGGACCGCTGCCGACCCCCGTCGGCAGTTATCGGTAGCGTCAGCGTCTTATCCGCGGTCGGTACGTCGTGGGTCTTATCTCGGATAAAGATGGGATAAGCCCTGTCTAAATAACCTGTCCTTTGTCCTTTTTTTTAGTCAAATATGTTCGAAGCTGTTTAGTTTGTCAACAAACTAAAATATCTTCTCTAGTTCCGGCTGGAAAAATGGGTATTCAAGCGGTTCCAGGACCTTGGAAAATAGTGGCTGCGGATGCCATGGGTCCGTTTCCAAGAAGTCCCCGTGGAAAGCAATTTTTAATCGTGTTCCAGGTTTTGTTCACTCGATGGGTGGAGTGTATCCCAGTTCGAAATGTAAAAACGCTGACAGTTATAAAGGCTTTCGAAGAGAGGGTACTCTTACATTTCGGAACGCCAGAAGCTCTACATACAGATAATGGCAAAGCGTTTAGTAATTCGAAGATATTTGAGGGAAAGAGGGATTTAACCGTCAACAAATCCAGCTTACCATCCGCAGGCAAATCCTGTCGAGCGGATTAACTGTTCGCTGAAGAGTATGATTGTGGCTTTTGTCGACGAAGATCATATGATGTGGGACGAAGATATTGCTGAATTTGCGTTCGCCTATAATACTGGCGTCCACGAGTCTACTGGAGAAAGTCCAGCCATGTTGAATTTCGGACGACAGTTAGTTCCAACAAATCATCGCCGACGTCAAGAGGATAATAATGCTGATACATACCAGAAAATTCAAGATGTCCAGGATTGGGCTACTCATATGAAGAAGCTGCGAAATTTGCATTCTGAAGCTAGACGTAATGTAGAGGGAGCGCAACAAAAGCAAGCCAAATATTATGATGCTAAGAAGAGGGACGTACAATTTCGAATTGGAGATTACGTTTTCAAAAGACATCATGTACTGTCCTCAGCAGCTCACGGTTTTGCATCCAAGATATCTCCACGGTTTGTCGGACCGTGTGTTATTGCCGCCCGACTAGGGTCTAACGTGTACGAGTTGTGCAATGCTTCTGGCAAGAAACTACTAGATCTTAGGAAAATTCTAGCCTTGCTACTTTAATTTAATTTGATCGACAGTTCTTATCTTAGTTCCTTAACTATTCTTATTATTTTGCAAACAAAAGGCAGTTATAGCGTTATGTATATTTTTTCGATCTTTTAAATGTGCCCTGTTGGATAATCTCTCTTTCAATATGGGTTGGTGACACACCCTTAACGACTTATTTCAGATGTTACGTATTTTTTTTTTATGAATTGATAGCGTAGATTTCCATTAGTCCAAATACCAGTTTGAAGGTGTCTAGCCCAATCCCGTATATCGATGACCTACTTTTTAAATTTCACAAAAATTTTAAAAACCTGTTACACGTTAATGATGCAATCAGGGCTTTGACCTCTCCCTTGTCATGTTATAAGTTCGAATTCACCTTTCAGAATTTTCTCTCGTCGGGGAAATCTATCCATCAACATGACAGTCGTCTTGACAAGCCGTTAGCGTAACTCAATGATCTCCATTAGTGAGGAAACCGCTGAATCACTTCACACAAAACTGCTAAGACCATTTTTAAATTAATTTAGAAAAGCCTCAAAGCAAGTCTCAAAGTGTTCAAAAGACCTGGCGTCGACCCCCTGACGCGCGGGACCTGGCGGCTACGACAGGTCCGTTTATCCTACCTATCCATTACAAAATTTGTTCCACCTAGCATCTATATTTTCATTTTCTCGTTTCGTGACATAACGTTTAGAAATCCTTCTTGACCTACATATTTTAAACACGGATTTTCATTTATAAGGTGGAAAGTCTCGTTTTCGTCTCTCCTCCTATATCGCATAAAATTTATATTTTCAATATCGTCAACTAATTCATTGCTTTTAATTTGACAACTAATGCAGTCTTTAATCATAGGCGGTTCACCATCTATCGTATCGTAGCTTGATTCGAAATGTTTGTAACACCCTCGACATTCACGTATTTCAGTATGCATTTGCATAGCAGGTGGCAAGCAGGTCCATGCTTCTTCAATTTGTCGTTCAGCAAACATGCAGATGAAATCGATCGGTAGACATTCTATATCTTTTGTTTCAATCAATGAGAGACGTTTCACTTCGTAATAAATTCTTAATGAACGTTGAAGAGATGTAGGCTGTTCAAGTAGATTTTCTATTACCCAATTTTTAAGTATTTGTACATTTTCTATAGCGCAAGTTCCATTAATCGTACGACTTTTACATTTCTCCGACAATTCATATCGCTGCTGTTGCTTCAGTTTGGCCAGAGATGGGCAGTCCAAAACGTCGAGATCAATAACATTTTCAGCCTTTAAGATATCCTCCAACCAACATTTTTTATCGACACCTTTTACATAAATTTTGTTGGCACATTTAACGATATCCTTCAAAGTATCGTTTATAGCATCAGAGGGTACGTCACATGATTGCCATGGTAAGCCGTGGTAATTATGCATTAACCAGTTATTGACCCTTTTATAGTGTAGAGGTAACCACACCTATTGATATGGTGGTTTAAACACATAAGTCTCAATTTCACCGACGAAAATATTCATTATAGACATTTCCTTCGGTATGAAGCGATTACCAGGCCCGCGGAATCCCTGAACGTCTACAATATATTCCATTTCGTAAGAAACTGATTCACTAGCGATTAAAGTATAAACGCATTTTATTCATTTATTGACGCATGCGCAATAATGGCTACCATAGAGGTCAGCTATTGCTACGTCATAGTCGCTTCTTGGTGCCTATGTGGAAATACTTCGTAGGCTAGGAACCGTATTGTGAAAGTGAACGTAAAATTCTTTTTTTCTCCTGTGTTCTACTACCATCTCTCTCGCTCTCGCATGCTCTTTGTTAGATCCATTAACTTTAGCATTATACCGTTTTCACGGTCATCGTCATCGCCGATTACCCGCCGATCATTTTCATCATATATTTTTCCATGTATACAGGTTAAGACGTGCTTAAAGTCATTGCGCAATTTCATCATAACATATACTAAGTGACACATTTTCTCTTTCCCAAATTTAGCTAACCTCTGCCATAATAGAAAGGAGATGATCCCTTCGTTAACGATGGTAGCATTAATAAATAAATAAATAATTTACAACAATAATATTTAAATAGTGATAAATCTCACATAATCCGTATAGCGTGTTTTAAAATGTATAATATAGAACTGATGGAAAAAGGTAGCAGTAATTAGAAAGAAAGAGAATGACACGCTTATTCCCTATACATTTATCTATTCACGGTATTTACGTGTTTTCATGACGTTCGAACCATAGCTATACGAGTTTGGACGCGTGGGTTATGTAATGAAGCATGTTCCTAACCGTATTTAATATGTGTACTGTAACGTGGAAACACATTACAGCCGCTGAAATAATCAAGAATCATTCCGTGAGATTGCAGCGGTGCCAATAACAGGGCACCGTACTGTTTCCACGCAAGGGGTTACCGTTCTGTGAGAGAATTCGGAAGCGGGGAAAATTGTGTAATGATCGCGGGCGAATTTACCGCAGAGTGAGTCAGTTTGTCTAGCCGAGAGGCACTATCTGGGGAATAATGATTTTTTTCTTTACGGGGGGGACTGCTCTTAAAAAGGCCGAAAATTTCAGTGACATCATTACGTATTTGTTGCGATTTAGTCGCCATGTTATTTTTGCGATTCAGTCGCCATATTTGCGATTTATTCGCCTTTTGGTTGCGGTGCAGCCGCCATTTGTTGCGATTTAGTCGCCATGTTATTTTTGCGATTCAGTCGCCATATTTGCGGTTTAGTCGCCTTTAGTTAGTAGTATTAAGAATTTGCTATACCGTTAGTTAATAAGTTAGATTAAGTGCGGGTCCTTAGATTAAGTTAGAATGAAGTAAGTATGAATGTGTTAGGGAAGTGCGGGGGGGAAATGGGACTTCTATCCTATTTATTGTTTCATTGTCAACAAGTTTCATTTGAATTTATTATTCTACCGATTAGAACAATTGTATTATGAATTAGAAAAAGAAAGAGAAATATTGAACTGAAAAGGTTATCTGAAATTATTGGCTCAAAATAATATTTACTCTGGTTTGCGGAGAGAGGACAAAAGTAGGGGAAGTAGTCGTCCGCCCGAGTCGCAGGAGTCGCGAGACTTATGGGAACCAATTAGCGACCGCCGCTCCTGAACCGTGGAGAAGGGGAGTCGGTGGGGACTGGGAAAGCAACGCCGCGCCGAGCGTCAATTCTTGTTCGTGCAGTGGCAGAGGAAGGAACTCTGGACTCTGGCAGGTGGGCATCCTTGGAGGATAAAAGTACGACGGATTACGGAAGGTTCGCGATTATTTTGGACTTTAACAAAATTATCCGGCAGAATACCCTTCCTTAATTCGTGATCGTTTTCTCGCTCGTGTTCTTGATCGGAGTGACTTCGGGTTTCGGAAATTTTTCGTCGTTTAGGAAAATTCGTTTGTTGTCGGGTCTGTAGGATGAAGTGCGGTTTCGTCCTGGTTATCTTATCGTTCATAAACCGTGAGGAAACGGAAAATGTAGTATCGTTAATTTGTAATCAAGGGAAATGGATATCGTTACATTCTTAGAACAAGAAATTAGTTATTGTTAAAATTAATTAACCGAAATTAATATCGTTAACTTTGTGATAAAGGGAAAAGGATACCGTTACTTTTAGAACAACAAATTGGAACTCGTTAATATTAATTAAACAACATTAATATCGTTAAATTTGTGATAAAGGAAAATGGATACCGTTACTTTTTGAACAAGAAATTGGTTCTCGTTAAAATTAATTAACAAACATAATGTCGTTAGATTCATGATCAGGGAAAATGGATATCGTTACATTTTTAGAACAAGAAATTAGTTATCGTTAAAATTAATTGACCAAAATTAATATCGTTAACTTTGTGACAAAGGGAAAAGGATACCGTTACTTTTAGAACAAGAAATTGGATCTCGTTAATATTAATTAAATAACATTAATATCGTTAAATTTGTAATAAAGGAAAATGGATAACGCTACTTTTTGAACAAGAAATTGGTTCTCGTTAAAATTAATTAACAAATGTAATGTCGTTAGATTCATGACCAGGGAAAATGGATAGCGTTACATTTTTAGAAAAAGAAATTGGTTCTTGTTGCAATTCATTAACCAAAGTAGTATCGTTAGATTCATGACAGGGGAAATTGAATATCGTTACGTTTTTAAGACAAGAAATTGGTTCTCGTTGAATTTAATTAGCAACAGTAAAATCGTTAGATTTGTGACAAAAGATAACGGATATCGCTAAAACTTGACAACAATGACCTTTTGTCTCGTTAGAATCACATCACACCGGATTTATTTATCGTTAGGTTTCACAACAACTCAATTGGGTATCGTTAAGAATTATGTTATAAAATAATTGTCCTGAGAACTTTGTTACGGAGAAATGGATGTCGTTAGCCTTATTGGTAAGCGGGATTATCGTTAGTTAGCCATAGGTGAGGGGAGGATATTTACAGAGGACATTTAACCGATTAAATAGACATTGAAACTACTGGGGTTGATGTTTTTTTTTAATTAGGACATTTTTTATGTATATTTTGTGAGCATATGTAACGATGTCCTCCAACGTTTCGTCGATTGCATCAAAGGGTATATCGCCCGATTCCCATCGTAGACCAAGATAATTGTGCTTTAACCAATTGTTTTATGTTCAAAACGTACTTTACAACATCACTCTCAGAAATATCCATAATGCACATTTCCTTCCGTATAAACCGATTACCAGGTCCGTCCGGGGAATCCTGGTACGTCGGCAATATACTACATTTCTAGTACCTAATACTGATTTGCTTGTCCCCTTTATTAATTGACGCATCATTCCCCCCCCCCTCTCTCTCTCTCTCTCTCTCTCTCTCTCACGCACACACTCTTTGCCACTTCCACATATGGTGTGATACCTCTAACTTACGGATATACGTCGTACCTTTCTCTCTAGATCGTAGTATCTCCTGTAAATCGTAGTATCTCGACGTCAAATCCTATGAATCGGAAGTCAAATCTGAATGTAACAAAACGGATAGTTTTCACGGTCACTAGATCCCTCTCAGTATCATCCGGTGTTCCTATCGAGATTAGGATAGACAGTCCCATGCGTGTTCATTGTCGATAGTTTGGGAGTTACGATACTCAGATGATGAAGAAGAAGTGAAAGGCAATATTGAGGAGTTCCCTTATAGACGGTAAGTACAGCAGACGTGCGTTTCTGTGCTCCGTATTTATGTCAGTTATAGACTATTTGAGTTTTCTGCACAGAAAATGACCTCCGGATGAAGACGGAGTTATTTCTGAGATTCGCCTGTTTCTGGTCGTGTTTCGCCTGCATAACGGTGAGTTCGCTCCTTGCTTGTGTGCGGCCCACTACACTCTCAGCGTTCCCGAGTCGTGTTTACATCGACTGTGTGTGTGTGTGTAAACCTCAAGGCGATTTATAACAGTAATCTGTTCGGTCGTATTGGTAGTCGTCCGTGTGTACGTCTTTCGTCTGTATCGTCTGTAGTCGGTAAATAGTGTTTTTCAATTAAGCGTATACTTTCTATTACTCGCGGTAATACGCATAAAGTATTGTATTTCTTGACCACAAGAGGTCAGAAGCTCTCGGCCGCGAGCGACTAATGTCAGCACCCAGTCCGCCCCGCAGCGAATCACAAGCGCTTGTCCTGCCTACGTCCTCTTCTAGTGACAGAGAGGTGGAGCGTACAACGACCATTTTGCGCCCGGCTGCCCTCATCGGCCGCCCCATAACAGCATCTAAGTGGAGAGCGCTTCGTACTAGCAGTTGCAGCGCTTTAGAAGATTTCGGTTTCAGTCTCGCCAAACGTAAGCGAGACGGCCTACCGGACTCGGACGACCCGAACGATCTTCAACCAACGAGGCAGAGAAAACTTATTGTTGCAGATCAAATCCAGCCGGAACAGCAGCCTATTGATTCTCCAACGATGTCTTCGTCCAATATACCGCTAACCCTGGAATCACTGCAGCAATCGTTGCTTACTGCGATCCAGCAACAATCTAATGCTCTTCAAGCGAGCATTGCTAATTGCACGAGTGAAATCGTAGCGGTCAAGTCTAAGGTGGATCAGATCAACTCTGATCTTTCATCACGCCTAGGCTGTCTACAGGAAAGAGTGGACATGCAGGAATCATCAATTAACACGCTTAAGACTAAACTTGAGGCTCAGGAAAAAATACTCAAAAGGAAGAACATCATCCTTACCGGGTTTGTGCCCGGTCCGGGTCCGCTAAGAAAGGAAATTTATAAATTCCTTTCTGCGAAGTTTCCACTGGAATCTTCGGTCGCCGCCGCGCGCCAAATCCGCATCAATCCTTCGACGTACCTGGCAGAGTTAATGCTGGAAGAGGACAAATACGTCATTATGTCGTCTAAGAAAACGGCGCTCCAGTCCACAAACATCTTCATCAATCCGGACTATACAGATGGAGAACGCCTCAAAGCCTATAAGGTCAGAGTAGCTCGCCGCGCTGCCGCTTCTAGTGGCGCGTTATTCAATAAAAGGGCGATGTCATAGCCACCAATAGCGTATGGCTGAAATGGTCGGATGCGGACCAGGACTTCAATATTCCATGTCCTGAGCCGGTAATGGGAAGAAATTCGGCCTCGTTTCGCTCATCCTCTGCAAGTCGAGCGCAAGCCAGCTCTAGTAAAAAAAACGCAAATGCCTACGTAAGACCGTCATCCATGGACACCGACACGCTCTCATCATCCATAGAAAGGGGTTTTTAATTTGTCCCCGTCCTTCGTCTTCTGTCAACGTTTCATCGTCATCGTCACCGGATGCAGTATCATCGCCTGTCTGCATTAAGTCGCCTATTCGTCAGAATTTATTAAAAATAGTTTTCTGGAACGCTCATGGTTTTTTTAACATTAAAAAGAATTGTTTTTATTCCGCACACAAAATTATGAACTTTTCAGAAACTTGGCGGGATCTCGAGATCCGCGCAGAGGATCTGCTTATTGATCATTCAGTGATTAATTCACCAGCCATCCGCACGAGTAATTTTGGCCGTTGTAGCGGAGGCCTTTTGTCTTTAATTGATCCTAACTCTAGTTTCACTCTGCTAAATTCGTCACCTCATTGGCTCTTTTATAAATTAAATATGAATCCGCTAGATTTAATTGTCGGCTCCTTTTATTTCTCTCCTCTCTCCGATTTAGAACCACTGCTCTCCTCCCTACAAATTATTCTAGACTCACTGAATGAACAGTTTCCAGACTGTATTTTCATCTTAGGAGGCGATTTTAACCGTCGAATGGGTCCATCTGACCCATTAAGTGACGTAGCTCAAATTTTTGAAGAGTCCTCTGTGCGAGTTTGTAGACGATCCTATGACGTGAATCTCAACCAACGCGGAACCATTTTGTCCGATTTTATGTCCATAAAGAATTTTGTTTTATTAAACGGTCGAACGTTAAGTGATTTTCCTGCGCATTATACTTTTCTCGGACAGAGGGGTTTCAGTGTCGTTGACCTTGTCTGGATCTCGATACCGCATGTTCATTATATTCACGATCTTGTGATAGGCGATGATCTTTATGGCTCTGACCATTTGCCAGTGTCAGTGGAACTCTATCTCTTCGAAGATAACTCTTCTTCGCAGACACCTGCTCAAAGCTCTGTATTGCGTCGTGTGACTCGTTTTCAGAACCCCTCGGACGGGGCAACTAGTGCGTTTACATTATATCATGCGTTTCTCGCGGCCTCGTTTTAAAGCACTGTTTCTGCTGTTTGTAATGATCTCGACGAGTGCTATAACAATTTAACTGTAACGATTCGCAGCTCGGCGCTTTCTTCCGGCCTTTTAAAAGACTATGTTATTAGCAATAACCTCTCGCCGTTAGGATTCAGGAAAAAGTGGTTTGACAAGGAATGTCATTCCGCTAAGAGGTCATTAGCTCGCACCCTGAGACATATGAGGGGGTCTGGATACAGCGCGGCCGTATTGGAAGAATTCAAGGAATCCCGTAGGTGTTATTCAAATTTACTAGCTGCCAAAAAACTCTCTTACGACTCTAATATTGCCGACAGATTCGCGGAAGTCCGTAACTCAGCAGATTTTTCGTCTGCAGTACGCCAATTTCGTTCGAAACCTACACTACGCCATCAAGTGTCAGCCGAAAACTGGAATGCGTTCTTCCGCGAGATCTTTCCGGAGATAGAATTGCCGCCCGTGCAGTATTTTAGTACTTTTGATCCTGCGCTGGACTCACCTTTCTCTGTGTCTGAACTTAGGGAAAGTCTAGGGACCCTGAAGGTAGGAAAGGCCATTGGTCCAGATAAAATACCTGCGGAACTGTTTAAGCATATGGACGATCAATGGCTTTCTCTCCTTCTTTCGCTCTTTAATAGAATTTTTACGGCGGAAGCCTTCCCGTTAGGATGGGCTGATTCGACGATCTTTACTTTGTATAAGAAGGGCGCCCGTAACGATCCTTCTAACTACCGGTTAATCGCAATAACTAACGCACTAGCGAAAATTTTTTCACAGATCCTATGTACACGCCTGTCCAAGTGGGCTACGCAGAGAGACATCCTACCGGAGGAACAATCCGGCTTTCGCGGTGGGAGAGGGACGGAGTATAATATCTTCTGCCTTCTCGCCTCCGCGCAGGTCGTTTTGAGGCGCCGGAACGCGAAACTTTATAGCCTTTTTGTGGACTTTAAGAGAGCCTTTGATTCCGTCCCTCACGATCTGCTATGGCGAAAGATACTTGGACTAGGTGTTAGCGCAAAATTCGTCAGGGTGCTTAGTGCGCTTTATCGCTCTGCGTCAGTCCTGTATAACAAGGAAAACGGGGAAACGTCGCGATTTAACGTAACGGTAGGCGTACTTCAAGGCGAAATTCTGAATCCGTTGTTGTTTATATTATATTTGTCAGACATAGTTACTTTTTTTCGAGACAATAAGGTACGCGGAGTGGATGTTACCAGATCCACGGAACTGCTAATGCTCCTCTATGCCGATGACCTTACCATTCTTGCTTTTCCCCCCTCAGACCTTCGCCGTAAGCTTAAAATCCTCTCTGACTACTGCTCGATTAACCGGCTCACTGTATCTGTCGAGAAAACTAAGATAATCTGTTTCAGAAGGGCCGGTCCGCTCGATCAGTTCTCAAGAGGCTTTCTTTTCAATAATATTCCAGTCGAAGTAAAAAGCGTCTACAGGTTTTTAGGTATAGTGTTTTCATAATCAACGTCAGGCCTACAGACCTCCGAGGACGCCGTTACTCGAACAAGGGCCGCAGCAGCCGCGTCCCTAGCCGTAATAAATTCCGCTAAAATCGACGCATGGGACGCATACTGGAAACTGTACAAAGCTATGGTTACATCGGTACTATTATACGCGGCTCCGTTTTGGGCTTTCCGCCACTTGGATAGGCTGGAGTCGGTGCAAATCGACTTTTTCAAAAGACTTCTCCATTTGCCAAGAAACACCCCGGCTTATATAATACGATTAGAACTCGGTATCACTCCGATTGCGGTTGAGATACTAAATCGATCGATAAAATGGGTAATTAAGACCCTCCGACTTCCCGACTCAAGGCTGCCCAAGATTTTACTTATTCGCTTAAGAGAATTATCCGTGATATCTCCAGAAGAGCCCCGTAACTGGCTCACGCAGCTTTTCTCGCTCTTGGATGAAGCGGAGGTTGATGTCCTGCGGGGCAGCTTTGACGCTGAGTCCTGGGCGAGCGTTGGTCCGCGACTAATTGCTAAATATGCAGATTCTTGCAGAGCTAAAGATTTGGCAAGATATTTTAACTCCGAAAATATTCAGCTACCACTCTACCGTCAGCTCAGCGACTCGTCGTATACGCTGTATCCGCCTCGTCCGCCTCTCCCTTATCTAAGAGTAAGAGCTCAGCTCAGATTAGCGACAGTCTTCACGCGTTCGCTTTCTCTCGCCGGTATGCGTCTCATCTATAATCCCCAATCACCATGCTCGTTATGTAATATGAATGTCCCCGATTCTCTATGTCAC
The DNA here is from genome assembly GCA_030407085.1 of Trichopria drosophilae. Classification (NCBI taxonomy): domain Eukaryota; kingdom Metazoa; phylum Arthropoda; class Insecta; order Hymenoptera; family Diapriidae; genus Trichopria; species Trichopria drosophilae. The sequence goes on along the minus strand of CM059583.1, from coordinate 104,901,622 downwards.
ATTTTTACGGAATGCCCCCTACTCGCACCAGTGAGACGTGATTTTGTTGCTAATGTATCGGCGTGTTCTCCGAAGAACATTTTTTGTACTCTGATCTGTAAACCTGACCTTTTCTCAGCGAAAACTTTATGTAAATTCATAAGAGCAATACTCGTGCGAAGACAATTCTTGTCTGGCGACTAGATCTAGTTTTACTAAATGTACTGCGCTTTTACTCTGTTTTATTCTTATATTTTTCTGTTCTTTTTTTAATATTTTATAATCCCTGCGTTTTGCGTTTAGTTTATGGTTTTTATCTTTGTATCTGCGAATTAAGTTTTCGGTTTATTCCGGAACTCACCTCACCTCTCAACAGTTTGTACCCCATAAGAGAGTAATAAAATACAATACAATATTAAATCGTTTCAAATACTAGCACCAGTATTATGGATGCCACACTTTAGCAATTGATGAAATCTTTTTTATGATATTCGATCTCATTGAAATGTACATTGACGTATGAATACAAGTTTCGATTCATTTATAATACAATTACGCGTGCCAAAGATCTCTGAATTTAAAAAAAAAATGTTCATTCATTAAGTTGACATCGTTTAAACAATTAATTTTTGTATGTATATTTAATCGCGATGTATTGCACTCTAAAAAAAAATATTTAAAATCATTACGTCTTAAAGTCTGTCATGATAATAACAAATTTGTTCACCTTAGAACCGTGTATAGTAGCCCACATAAGATCGCCTTATTCATGGCGAATGTGACTTTTGAACTGTCTTCTTTAATTGTCGACCACTATTTCTCTCTCTCTCTCTCTCTCTCTCTCTCTCTCTCTCTCTCTCTCTCTCTCTCTCTCTCTCTCTCTCTCTCTCTCTCTCTCTTACTGCCCGTCACGACTACTTTGTCCGATCGAGCGCAGTTGACGATGGACACTGCTCAGCAATTTCGGGAACTAATGGAAGTGATAACAGGGCTTCGCTCCGGACTCTCTGTCGTCCGTGATGACACCAAGGCTATTCGGAAAGATCTTTCCGAACTATCAGCTGCCGTACAGCAAAATACTGGTGCATGTACAGCGCTCAAAGCCGATATTGCTTACATGATGCATTCCAATGCCCTCGCTAGACCAACATCGGATATTGCAGTAACCGGCATCTCAAACAGATGTTCGTTGCAGTTTAACGATATAGTACTCCGGGTACTAAATCACTTAAAACTGCCTGGTTTGTACAGTGACATCCTCAATGTTAATAAAATCGATCGGAAACACCCATCTACATCGTATTCCTCAGCAGTCACCCAAGATTTCTCTTTACATCATTTCGCTATTAAGATCCACTTCAAGTCTGTTGAAGTGCGAAATTCTATCGTAGAAACAAAGCGAAGTTGGGAAAAATTACAGTCCAAGAATTATTTCCGGAGTTATCGGATGAGACTGCCTCGGATAAAACTGTCTTCGTTAACGAATTTCTGCCATCATCCACGTACAACTTATTTAAAAAAGTCAAAATTGCGGCAAATATGCTGGATTTAAACGTGTCTGGGCAAGAGATGGCGATGTTTTTGTTCGCAAAGATGGAGGTATTCCCGAGCTGTTGATTGCGACAGAACAATACCTAAATAATATTGTGTGACAATCACAGCAAAGCGTTCCGAATGAATGTAATATTGTATCGTCGTCAAATTCTATGTCTTCATTAAAAATTTCATGCATTAATATTAACTCGTTGCGTGCGCACTTACATGATGTCGAAAACGAGTTATTGGATTGCTCGACACACATCCTTGCACTTACGGAAACATGGTTGACACCTCTCATCGATTCTTCGTGTGTGTCGGTAAAAAATTACACTCTTTTCGTGGATAGACAGACACGCTACATACAGGGTGGAGATGTCGCACGATATCTTCATAATTCTGTATCGTATAATATATTGGAATGTTCGGTTAATGAAAGTATCAATACAACAGAATATCTTTTCTTGGATATTAAATCCTCCGCGAGCAACCTTTTATTTATTGTTATGTATCGGCGACCCGGCGGTCAACTTTTTGCGGAATTTATAATAAAATTTAATTCGTATATCTCTAAATACCAAAATATTATTGTAACCGGCGACTTAAATTGTAACCTCTTAGATAATACATTTGATTATAAATATCTCAAAGATTTAATTTATGATTATTCACTTTTTTCTGTTCCGTTCAGACCAACGCACTACTCCGGTTTTTCATCTTCACAAATTGACGGCATGATTGTTGATTCAGGTGATAAAGTTAAAAGCTTTTCTACAACTACAGTTCCCTTCGCGGCGGGCCATTGTCTTATATCAATTTTGTATGAATTTAGTAGCCTAGATCGCATACCTCAGATTATTACTTATCGTAACTTTACGCAATGTAATTATGCAGAATTAAATAGTGATCTATCCGCGTTACTTAAACTTAAGTTTCCTAACCTCTTAGTATCCGATCGTAACTTATGTAAAATCAACTATAATAACTATGAACGTGCACGGAGTCTTAAATTGCGTTTACTAGAAGAATATCGAAATATGCGTCGTAAAATTCAACACTCATTAAAAGCAGCTAAAAATCTCTACTTAGCCGATCAAGTACTCCAGCAAACGTGTACCAACAAACTTTGGTCCTGCCTCAGGAGGCTAGGACTCGCAAATGAGTCTTCTAAGTCTGCTCGTCCTCATTTCTCATCTACTACACTAAATCGTCACTTCGCACAAATATCATGTTCTCATCCATCGTGTGATCCTATGACTCTCAATAATATCATCCATCGGCCATTAACTATATCTCATCCAACTTTCACCTTTTCCTCAATTCTATGTCATGAAATTCTCCCTTATCTAAACCTAGTGGAGCAAAAATCACGTGGGCTTAGCTCTGATCATATTCCATTAAAGCATCTTAAACCAATGTTCTCAGCCTTAACAACATATTTAACCGCCATTTTCAATCTTTCACTCATCACTGGTCATTTTCCGACTATTTGGAAATTATCATTTATTATCCCACTTAAGAAAACTGCAAATCCCTTAAGCCCCTCTGAAACTCGACCAGTTACAAACCATTCTCATCTCTCCAAGGTCATTGATTCACTTATCACTCTGCAAATGACCCTATACTTGGATTTGCAGAGTTTAAATCAGGTAGTTTTTTTGCAGGATTTTAATCAGGTAAAATTTTAATTAAAATTCCAAAATATATTCATATAAAATTTATTATTATTTAATTAATTAATTACAATAAAGTCAATAAGTAATATTATGTGTCTGCTTTTAGATCCTCAGTGATACGAAGCCGATGAACTTGACGCCGAGTGAAGAGAATTCATTTCGGTCGGCGACGATGTGCCACATCTGCGGGGGCTCGTTTACCGACAAAGATGTGGCAGTCAGGGATCACGATCATCTCACTGGTCAATTCCGAGGTGCTGCGCATAATACGTGTAATATTAATTATAAATTTAGTTTTAATATTCCTGTTATATTCCCCAATTTAAGTGGCTACGACGCTCATTTCTAAAAAAGTATATTTCTAAAATCAAAATTGTCAAGGGCACTAAAATTAGATTAATATCTTTAGATTCTCTTAGATTCTTAAACTGCTCCCTCGAAAAGTTGGCGTTTTATTTAAGTAATGCAAAAAAAACAATTTTTAAATCTCATTTTCCAAATGAGAATGAATTTAATTTATTAACACGTAAGGGAATTTTCCCTTACGATTACGTAAAAGAAATGAGCGTCGTGTCTTCCTTCTCGAGACAATTTTTTTTAATAAACTGTACGAGTGTGATGTCAGTGAGAATGATCATGTACATGCGATAAATGTGTGGAACGTATTAAAGAATAATACTCTGGGTGAGTATTCAGACTTATATTTGAAAACAGATATCCTTCTACTTGCGGATATCTTTGAAAATTTTCGCTCAATTCTGTTGAAATTTCACGGTTTATATCCTGCACATTATTACATACTACCTGGATATACTTGGGATTGTGTGTGCTCTCAAGCATACTTGAGTAGAGTTACAATTACTCACCGATATCGATATGGTGATGTTTATTGAACGTGTTATACGGGGAGGTCTTTCGCAGTGCTCGAACAGCTACGCGAAAGCGAATAATAAGTATATGCCTGATTATTTATGACCCATCAAAAGAGTCAAAGTATTTAATGTACTTGGATATTAATAATTTGTATGGATGGGCAATGAGTCAATCACTGCCTACCGGAGGTTTCAGAATGGGTGGAAAACGTTGACTTTGAAAATGTACCCGATGACTCGGAAATTAGATATATTCTCGAAGTCGGCTTGACCTACCCTGAAGAAATACACAACAAGCAGAAAGATCTCCCGCTGTGCCCCGAGCGAGCAGTTCCGTCCGGTTCAAAACAACCGAAATTACTCGCTACATTAAATGACAAGGAACAGTATTTAAAGCAAACCGAAATTTAAAGCAAGCGCTCACCCACGGTATTATTTTAAATACAATTCATAGGATCCTAAAATTCAAACAATCTCCATGGTTGAAACCTTATATTGACTTGAATACCAAACTCCGCACAGTCGCGACAAATGTGAAAAAAATTTGTATAAATTGATGAACAATGCAGTATTTGGGAAAACCATGGAGAATGTTCGGAAAAGAGTGGATGCCCGCTAAACATGTAACGTAAATGAAACATGTTAACGTTACATGTTACACGTTACATGGCAAAAACGTAACGTTTCGTAACAACTTCTTGATTTACCCAGGCCGTTTACACCAGTTGCGTGTGTGTGTGTGTGTGTGTGTGTGTGTGTGTGTGTGTGTGTGTGTGTGTGTGTGTGTGTGTGTGTGTGTGTGTGTGTGTGTGTGTGTGTGTGTGTGTGTGTGTGTGTGTGTGTGTGTGTGTGTGTGTGTGTGTGTGTGTGTGCGCGTGTGCGTGCGTGTGTGCGTGCGTGCGTGTGTGTGTGTGTGTGTGTGTGTGTGTGCGTGTGGTGTACAAACAAAATTATTAATAAATTAATTAAATATTAACAAATTTTTTAAATTCTTACCATTCCAATCCTAATCCTCGTGCTGGCGGGATTCAAAATAGGTTGCATCCGAGTCCATGTCCTCTGCTTCAACCGCCTCGTCGCGGAAGCACCATGGCACTCCATACTGATCATAAATGATTTGGAGGTCGGCTATCTCTCGCATTCTTTTTTTTTTCCTTTAGCTTGATTTCCCTTCGGAATTGGTTGAGGTATTGACGTAACTCTGCGTCAGACGAAAATTGTCGTTTTTCCGCTTCCTCTTCCAACGTCATTACTTTCCTTTTTAGCGCTTCTTTCTCATGATGCTTTCGCAACTTGCAATCGCGAATAACGCGACGACATTCGCATGCGCCATTATTAAGGATGTATTTAAAATCCCTTTTTCGCCGCGGCTGAGTACTCCAGTACTCAATAAGGGCGATTTTTTTTTCTAAAATCGCGCTTTAGTTTACGGATACCGTCCTGAAGCGCGATATTCACCTCATCACACCGTTTTTTCAACACGTGCTCTGAGGCATAGATGGATTCCCAATAGAAATCCTCCTTTATTTCCTCCTCCGCATGATGATTCTCTGTAACGTGAGTCGATGTAACTGATATATCTTAATAATTATATATTCTTTTTAAATTTGACGCTAACATTTTTTTTTTTTCATTTCTTATACATATGCGAGCCTCGTGAGAATTAGACATTTTCCGTCAATTCCGAGTGCCCAGAAAATGTTGCGATAGAATCTTTGCCCAGCTGCAACTAATAAAATATCATTTCGACTCCCGTTGCCGCTTTTTTTTTATCTTCTACAAAAAAATACGAAAAATAGATAAGGCCGAAAATAATTTTTAAGTTAACACCGGTGAGGCCTGTTCAAATTCAAAAAGGCCCCAGTTTACTCGTAGATTAAGTTTATAATTTTTTTCCGCTGGAGAGCTCTCGAATACAACAACCCAGATGGAAAAGCGTCTTATTACAGCCAAAAATAAGTTTTAGTTCTCATGTGAACAAAAGATTTTCTTACATGATTATTAATTTCTACTCTGCATTGCAATATGCAATCCATTCATTTTCCATGCGAACCAAGGCTCACCTGGTGCATATGCGTATTTTTGGCTGGAATAATTCTTTATAATATTAGATGTTAATAAATCATAATGTTTATTAACATCAATACTTGCGCAAATATTTCAAGTTATGTTTATAATAAAATGAATATAATTATTATTATTAATTTACGAGGATTATTGTTGTAACGTTATTATTTCGCTAAATGGTGTTACTTTTCAATTATTCATTATTATTAATGTTAAGGGAAATATTATTAGAACATCGTCGAGTCAAAAGAGACACTCCATTTTCCTCCGGTGGCCCAATGAGGCCCCTCCGTTTGAGTAGGCGAGTGCAAGAACATTGTAACGTGAATGCCTTCTGTTAGTAATTTATGTTAATATTGGATCTATGGCATCACGTTATATCTCGTGCTCAGGCGACAGCTACTAATAATAAATGTATGTAATTTTAATTTCATTATTATTATTTTATACTGTAGCTTCGTAATGTAAACATTACCCGAAATCAAGAGTTCGAAGAACTCGAGTAGAAGGAGCAAGGGGGAGCCGGTGCGCGTGCCAACGAAAACCCGCGAAACTCGCCAGACCTTGCGAGACCTTGCGAAGATCGAGTGTTCTCCGGTGCGTCCTATAATTGGATCCTCCTCGTGTTTTCGTACGCGTGATTGATTTTTTTTATTATTCACGGGACGTAAAAATTGTTCGTCCGAAGGGACTCTGTCGTCCGAACTTTAGTTTTTTTTGTTTGTGACGGCCACACAACCCAGCGAGTGAGCACACGCCGAACGTATATGAGAGAGAGAGAGAGAGAGAAAAACGTGTGTAGAAACCCGCCTAAATGTAAGTACCGGCTTTTCCTCCTAAACGGTTTATACGAATACTGGGCTTTTCATTAAGTTTACTCATAGATAAATCCTTGTTTGGCGAAATTATATTCTAATTTTATTTCAATTAAATTCCATGTGAATTCTTTTTTTATCCTTCTTGTTACATTTTTTCCTCCTGAGAAATTAAACATTCCAATTTCTTTTGTGCTGTCCATATAGTGTCTTGTGATTACGTCGATGTTAATTCATACATTCATATTGTATTTTTTATTGTCGAGTCAGTGCCGCGATAAATCCGGGAAAAATCGGTTGATCGAACGGTTGTGTCGATCGCTAAAATTTCAAAGTCGATCCACGATCAACCGCCCGACACCGCGGGACGTGCGACAAAAGTCGTATGACCGTTTATAACTGCCAACGCGGTACATGCCTTTACGGCGATTTAGCCTAATTAATTTGCTTTTATTTAATCGACAAATTCTTTTATCCCTAACAAAAAGTCTTTTTTTTTATATGTTATATTTATATGTTATTTTTATATGTTTTTATATGTTATAAAATGGCGCCCGAACAGAATTAAGAACAAAGTTTTCATTTGAAATTGGTGTTATCATATGTTCATTGTGTTAGTTTTCTGTTTATGTATTTTCTATACGGATCGCATAATAGTTACAAAAAGGCGTCCGAACTAAAGAATACGAGTATTTAAAAGAACGTACTCAGTTTAAGTCACATAATGACGAACAAAAGAAATAATAAAATAAATATGAAACATTGCATGATATTATGTAATAATATTTCATTAGCGTGAGAATAGTGTGAGAATTTAAATAAATAGAATAATTATAATTTCATTATTTCGTTAGTAAAAAAGTAAAGTACTTAAAATCAGTCGTTGAAGATAAAGTCGATTGTTGACTAGCAAATGTAAATAAACAGTATCTCGGAAAATTAGAGACAAATAAGTTCGAATGTATAGATTGGAATAATTAAATGTTTGAAAATTTTATTTCCGAAATTCACTTTTAGAAAATAATATTTTTTTTATTTTATATTTAATTTTATAGTTATCATAAAGTGTATAAATGCAATAGTAATTGATTAACTTGCAATTAACACACTATTCTCGCTTTTCATGTATATTTTTCGTGATTATGTATATAATGTTGATCATTATGCATTGTCGCAATACTTAATGTTGGTTTAAATAAAACACAAATCTGAATTTTAAGTGAAGTTTTTTAAACTATAGAATTACATTTATTTTAAAACAGTGACATAATTAATAGATTTTAATAAAATTGTCCTGACGCATTAATTTAAATTCATTTAACTATATGTTGGTTGATGATCTCAATTTCGGCGAAATTGTTTATTGACTTACAGGTCAGTAGATGAAGGTTTAACGGCCGATATTAAATTTTATTGTAAAATTAACTGACACTAATTAAGGCGGCGACTATAAAGTAAAGTATTGTCTTTTGTGTATGTCCAAAAATTGCAACTGTTATTGAACCAATATTATTCTATATGGAATTTTAGTTGAGGATAAATAATTAATGTCGAACAAATAATAATTTTAAGGGTCGGCACATTTATTTTGGTCGACATATATTTTATGGTAAATAAAGACCGACAATATTACTTGGAATTTAGGAAAATCTTTAGGGAAATAATGACTATTTACTGGAACAACAGTCGAAATAATAATTACCAGTGTGATTTTAAAATTAAACGTTTGGAATTGAAAAATTAATCAGTCGACAAAAAGGACAAATATTTTTTAAATAATATTTTGTTTATTTGATTTATCAACCACAAATATACTTTAATAATTAATTATTTGACATAAATAAATGTGGATGTTATATTTTTACCAATTGACACAATTATATATTAATTTAATAAATTCTCTTTTGTGTATTTGTGTATGTCAAATGAACCAGCTATAGTTTTAATTATTTGTCGACTGAAACAATAAGTAGTCAGTCATTTGACACATGGACACATTTATTTATTTTATTCTTTTTGTCTGGAGTGGATTCTTGTTATTTAAATATATTAAAGAGAAAATTGAGATAAAATTGAAAAGAAAAATGAATACTCCAGATTTCCAAGAATTAGACGATTGGATATTCCAATTGTCGGGAGATGAACTAGAGAGCGCTTTATCCCGACTTGAATTAAACAAGTCTGGACGCGTAGGTGTCCGTATTAATAGACTGATTAATAGGCTCGAAGGCAATTATACAGCGGCCGATTTTGAACAAAGTGTTCGATTAGAAAACGAGTATGACCAAAGAAATAGGCGCGATATGTTATTACAGACATTTGGCGAATTTATTGAAAATCACCGCGGTAATGATAGGGTCCAGGTTCAGGCTCAGGTTCATCGTAAACAAGAAGATTCTACGACGGAAAATAATAATAATATTAATGAAAATCTGGATGAAATAATTGAAGACGAATCCAGAAATCAGTTGCCGACTGAAATAGAAAATATAAATGCAAGGCTGGATCGAATGGAAAATATGTTTATGCAATCCATGCAAAACTGGCCACAACACAGAGCAAGTAGCACGAAGTTGCCAGAGGTAGAGAAAAACGGAAAAGTAACCTTCCAGGATACTGTCGATATAAATTATTTACATGATATCGAAGAAATGCAAAATACGGACCACAGCTCGACAAGACCAAAAGTCGGTCGACAAGTATGCTCCAGCTCACCTAATGAGGTGACCACTATGGAGTGGGGTGATCATTCGGCTAATAGAGCGAACGAAAATGACAGTTGTCATACTAGCCAATGGAGGCTGAATCAATCCCTCCGTTTCAGAGACCTAGGTGAAATTGTTCGCAAATGGAACGTTACTTTTGCAGGCAGCGAGCAGCAGAGTGTAGAAGAATTTCTAACTCGTATTCAAGAATGCAGCGTAATAGCTAGTATTGACGAGGAAGAATTGCTGCATGCTTTACCCTATCTGTTGACAGGTGTCGCATTACAATGGTATCGATTTTCATACCAAAAATGGAGATCATGGTCGGAATTCAAGCACGACATCCGAGCATGCTATGGAAGCGACAGAAATCTTCAACGTCGTCTGGAAAGAGAGGTACACATGAGGACGCAAGGACAGGATGAATCAGTCAGAGATTATATGATCTGTCTGCGATCCTTATTAAACAGATGGGTACCAGTGCCGTCTGAAGAGACGCAATTAGATTGGCTTCACCAAAATCTTCGACCTGAATTACAAATGGCTGTTCAGCGAGATCGGTCTCGATCGTTTGAAGAGTTGCTGTACCAGGCGAGAGAGGCCGAAAGAATTATTAACGCCAGTCAGTCGTATCGACCTCCCCCAGCACCAGAACAGTCTTACTACCCAGAAGTGGCATATAAAAGTAAAAGTAAGACAACTGTCCAGAAGAAGACTGATCTTAAGATGGCTACGGATGTGTTATCAGTTGAGATGCAGTCAAGACGTCCGACAACCTCTTGGGACAAAGAAATGAAGAAAAAGATGGACGAAATGTTAGGACAAGTGGAACGTCGAATCAATACCATGGTTCAACGGAAGTTGGACGAGTTATCGTCTCCACGACGGAATCATAGGTCGGAAGAATATCCGGTTCAAGGTAACGCCCGTCGAGGAAAAGAGAAGATGCCGTCACCTCGAACAGCGCCTTTTGAGCAAAGGAAAGGATGGACAAACCCGAAACAAAAGTTTTCAAAGCCCCAGAAGAATCAGTCTTTCGGTAGAAAATATGGAACAGACCAGGCGTCTACTTCAAATCCGAAAGATGTCAGATCGAACAAGGATCGATCGAATTTAAAGTGTTTTGTCTGTAACTTACAAGGCTACACTAAGTATAATTGTCCACGATGTCAGGAAAACGAAATCAGGGACGCGTAGGTGAGGTCACACCTGTCCCTGAGGTTGCATCTAAGACCTCGACTCCAGAATTACAAGATGTTACACCAGTTTCCCTGGGCGTCCACCTGACGTCCGAAGATGGTTCTACATGATGGTGGGTGACGACATTTATCAACGGTCACCGCCTCAAGGCTCTGTATGACCCTGGTGCAGCGCGTACACTAATTGGCCCAGTAGCTTATGGGTTAGCCACCACCTGTGGTTATCCTATTGAAAAGTACGATGGCGTTGGAGCAAGAGTTGCTGACGGACGAACGGTTTCGATAACCGGACAAATTAGGATGCCTTTCCAAGTAGGTCAGAAGGTTCGATGGCTGAAGGCCTTATTAATGCCCAGTTTAGAGCCTAATTGTCTTCTTGGCGCAGATTTTCTTCGTGCATTTAATGCCATTTTGCATCCGCGCGACAACTTTCTAACAATCGATGGACAGAAAACAGGAGTACCTGTTGATGTGGCGACGGTTTCCCTTCCACCTGAAGAGAACCAAGAGTCGTCCGGATTACGAGGATTAACGGATACTCAACGTAAATGTCTCCAAGATGTCGTTAATTCTATCATTCCCGCAGATAGTCCTCATATAGGTCGTACTCACTTAGTCGAGCACAAAATTGATGTCGATAATGCTCGACCAATAAAACAGAGATACTATCCGATTTCAAAGAAGATAGAATAAGAGATGCATAAGCAAGTGCAGCATACGCTTGACGAAGGAATAATTGAGACTTCGTCGAGTCCGTGGTCCAGTCCGGTCGTCATGGTGAAAAAGTCCGATGGAACATGGCGATTTTGTGTGGACTATCGCAAAGTTAATGCAGTCTCTAAAACAGATGCATATCCTCTGCCGTTCATGGACTCAATTCTAAGAAAGCTACAGTGTGCTCGATATATCACTGCGTTAGATCTCGGAAGTGCCTATCATCAAATCCCTATGGGAGAGAATTCCAAGCCAATCACCGCTTTTACTGTTCCTGGGAAGGGGTTCTTCCAATTCAAACGTATGCCGTTTGGTCTCAGCGGAGCACCTGCAACTTTTCAACGTTTGTTGGATTCATTGATTGGGCCAGAACTAGAGCCGTTCGCCTTCTGTTATTTGGACGATATTATTTCGTAACGAAGACGTTCGACGAACATTTGAAATGGGTGAAGCATGTACTGATGAAAATTAAAGATGCTGGACTCAGTGTCAATTTAAAGAAGAGTGAGTTCGGAAAGGAAGAAGTTCATTATCTTGGCGTCCGAGTCAATAAGGATGGTTTTCGACCGGATCCGGAGAAAATACGCCCGATAGTGGAGTATCCGGCGCCTAAAAATTTAAAACAACTTCGCCGTTTTATAGACATGACAACGTGGTACAGAAAATTTATGGCTGAGTTTGCCACGATTGCTGAACCACTCACTCTATTAACCCGTAAGGATCAACAATACGTATGGAGTCCAAATCAACAGTTCGCATTTGAACATCTGAAGTATTTGGAGCTGTCCTGAGTCAAGAATTTGACGGTGTTCAGCGCGTATTGTCGTTTGCCAGTCGAACATTATCTTCTGCCAAACGGAATTATTCTGTTTCAGAACGGGAATGTTTAGCCGTTCTGTGGGCCGTCCGAAAATATCGAGAATACGTAGAAGGATACCATTTTAAGGTAATTACAGACCATAGTAGTCTGCAGTGGCTCTGTAATTTACGCAATCCAAATGGAAAATTAGCTCGGTGGCCATTAGAACTTCAAGGTTACGATTATGAAGTTAAACATCGTCAAGGTTCTATGCATCATGTGCCAGATGCCTTGTCCCGTATGTTTGAGACGGACGAGGAGATTCAAATACATGCACTTCAAGAAGAACTTCTGACGAAAGATAATTGGTACTTAGAGAAGAGAATTGAAGTAGAAGATCATCCACATAAATATCCTTATTGGAAGGTAGTTGGCGGACGATTATATGTTTACCGTCCCAACCCGATCCTGGATATAATTATGGATGATATGTAAGCATGGAAATTAGTCGTGCCAAAAGAAAATGTGAAGAAAATTTTGCACGAAAACCATGACCTTCCAACAGCGGGACACTTGGGTGGACGGAAGACGTTTGATCGTGTCGCCAGATATTATTATTGGCCAACGATGCGTCGTGACATTGTCAAATATATCCGAAATTGTGTGGTATGCCAGAAGAGTAAAGTACCACCAATGGCTCCAGCTGGAAAAATGGGTCGTAGGATGGTAGCAGCGGATGCTATGGGTCCATTCCCTAAAAGTACTCGAGGAAAAGAATACTTAATTGTTTATCAAGACTTATTCACTCGATGGGTGGAATGTATACCTGTTCGGAGCGTGAATACGACTACTGTATTAAAGTAATTTGAAGAAAACATTATTCTGCGCTTTGGAACGCCAGAAATCTTTCATACGGATAATGGAAAAGCCTTCAGTAATCCGAAAATTGAAAAATATCTGAAGGAGAGGGGAATTAAATCTTCGACAAACCCAGCCTACCACCCTCAGGCAAATCCTGTCGAACGAATTAACCGCTCGCTAAAAAGTATGATTGTGGCTTTTGTTGATGACAATCATAGAAAGTGGGACGAGCATATTGCTGAATTTGCGTTCGCATACAATACTGCTGTTCATGATTCGACTGGAGAAAGTCCAGCCATGTTGAATTTCGGCCGACAGCTAATTCCGCCGAATCAATACCGACGCCAAGAAGATTGTCAGGCAAAGACCTGCCAAGAAGAACATTCAGTTCGTGATTGGGCGACACGCATGCGGAAACTGCAAGATATTCATCGTGATGCTACCCACAATGTAGAGATAGCTCAAGAGCGTCAAGCAAACTATTATGACGCCAAGAAGCGTGATGTAAGATTTGAAGTCGGAGATAAAGTATTAAAACGGAATCACGTATTATCTTCGGCAGCTCACGGCTTCGCAGCTAAGTTAGCTCCAAAGTTTGTCGGACCGTATATTATTGCCAACCGACTTGGTTCCAATGTTTATGAGCTACGAGATCAATCAGGAAAATGGATCAGTAAAACGCATGTCAGTCAATTGAAAAAGTTTCATGAAGACGTACACTCGTCGTCAGAAGACTCGTCGTCTGATTAAGATGTTCGAGAAGAAGAAGATGACATCGAGCAACGGCCAGTACCTGAGTCTGAACCAGAAGATTTAGAGCGTATGCAGCTTACTGTACAAGCTGACGTACATAAGGCAGATGTGGTCGAACGTAGACCACGCGGTAGGCCGAGAAAGATTCATGATTCGAATTCGAATAGCACCGAAAAAGCGAAAGCGCCGATTGCGACGGCGACCAAGGTTTCAAATTCGAATGCGAGTAAAATAATTAGGCCTCCGAGAGGTCGACCGCGGAAAGTTGACCGCGTACTATTACCGCTAGGACCGTTAAGGCATAGATATGCTACTCGGAGTAGGATTTAACATTTTAGTGAGCGATAGCTAGGTAACGTACAAGCTCGCAATAAAGGCTCAGGTTTTCCTATTTCAAGTAATATAATAGGTCCCAATCGAACGCGGACAATTATTGTTGTGCTATGCATCTTATGTTATTTAGTGGCGTGTAACCTTTTGCTAGATCCTATGCCCTAGATGGGAAACCTCATATCATTCTGTTTTGTCCTGATAGATTTATAATTATGTCCGGCCGAAGCCCGAGACGAGGGGATGACGATGGATGGCGGGCAGCCAAGATTCAGACACTGGAGCAGACCATCCAAGAGAAGGTGGAAAAAGTCAGCGAAGAGCTGCATCTATATAGAGACGTATATTGGTGGGGGGCTCCTCCAGAGCAGTTGAGGGATGCAGAGATGGGCCATATTTTAAGACAGGAGCCGTTGCAGCGGGAGGTTAATGTACTTAAGACTAAGGGACTTGTCCCTTACTGCCCGCAATTCGCAGCCCGACAGATAAAAAAACGGCTACTCGAACTACGCCAGCAGAGGCAGCAAGTGGACATCGAAGAATTGCTAATGTTCGCGATGATGGACGGAGTAGCCAAGAAGGCACCCAACATCACGGAAGAAGTGTTTGGCCGCCTGAAAACAGCCATTAAAGACTATAGGGAAGAGATGGTCGTTTGGGAGCAATTCCGTAACCAACGGCGATTCAAAAAGGAGGAACAAGACCGAAGAATTACTCGTGTCCTAGCTGAAGGGCAAGCCAGAATCGCTCGGTGGCAAATGGCCAAAGAAGAGGCGGAAAGGAAGTTGGCAGTCCTAACAGATCTGCCATCGTGGGCGGCCCAAGGAGAGCGGAAAAGATGGGCCGTGCCGAAAACGATGGCCCAGGCCAATCTCAATTTTGCGGGAGACAATTTGTCCTTGCAACTAAAAAGAGCTCAAGCTCCTTTATATCGTATGAGGGAAGAGTGCCCACTGTGTGGCCGACGAGCACGAAATTGACGTGCGAAATGGATGGCTGTCGTCCGAAGAAATTACGTCGGATTAAAATACGTCGCCATATTACAGATTTTTGCAATTACGTACCATATCATTTATTTTATACGCACATCTAATGGGAAATAAAAAAAAAAAAAAAGGTGATGGGTACTCGATTATAGTTCATTTTCGCAACTGAAATGTTTGTTTTGTTTGTTCTCCTTTCTCTTCTCTCTCATTCCCTTTAGTCCTTCCTTTATCGCTCTTAACTCCTAAGATGTGCCCGAGATTCGGAGACCGACTGGAGAGCTGGTACCTCAGACGGATAGCCAGCGTCTGGTTGGGGGGTGTAACGTGAATGCCTTCTGTTAGTAATTTATGTTAATATTGGATCTATGGCATCACGTTATATCTCGTGCTCAGGCGACAGCTACTAATAATAAATGTATGTAATTTTAATTTCATTATTATAATTTTATGCTGTAGCTTCGTAATGTAAACATTACCCGAAATCAAGAGTTCGAAGAACTCGAGTAGAAGGAGCAAGGGGGAGCCGGTGCGCGTGCCAACGAAAACCCGCGAAACTCTCCAGACCTTGCGAGACCTTGTGAAGATCGAGTGTTCTGCGGTGCGTCCTATAATTGGATTCTCCTCGTCTTTTCGTACGCGTGATTGATTTTTTTTTGTTATTCACGGGACGTAAAAATTGTTCGTCCGAAGGGACTCTGTCGTCCGAACTTTAGTTTTTTTTGTTTGTGACGGCCACACAACCCAGCGAGTGAGCACACGCCGAACGTATATGAGAGAGAGAGAGAGAAAAACGTGTGTAGAAACCCGCCTAAATGTAAGTACCGGCTTTTCCTCCTAAACGGTTTATACGAATACTGGGCTTTTCATTAAGTTTACTCATGGATAAAATCCTTGTTTGGCGAAATTATATTCTAATTTTATTTCAATTAAATTCCATGTGAATTCTTTTTTTATCCTTCTTGTTACATTTTTTCCTCCTGAGAAATTAAACATTCCAATTTCTTTTGTGTTGTCCATATAGTGTCTTGTGATTACGTCGATGTTAATTCATACATTCATATTGGATTTTTTATTGTCGAGTCAGTGCCGCGATAAATCCGGAAAAAATCGGTTGATCGAACGGTTGTGTCGATCGCTAAAATTTCAAAGTCGATCCACGACCAACCGCCCGACACCGCGGGACGTGCGACAAAAGTCGTATGACCGTTTATAACTGCCAACGCGGTACATGCCTTTACGGCGATTTAGCCTAATTAATTTGCTTTTATTTAATCGACAATTCTTTTATCACCAACAAAAAGGCAGTTATAACATGATGTTTCCTTGTCTCTCAACGTGATTTTTCCGAGGACCAATTTTTTTATTACTTCTGGTCAGAACGAAGATTGGTCAGAGATCCCCACCCCATATTTTCGACTATACCGAGTCTACGTGTTACAGCACTCAACTCTGGGAATTCAGTCTCATTTTAATTTCTTTAGTTCGCATGCTTCCGTTTCATTTTAAAGTTATTCTTCGCGTATTTTTGAAGTTCAATTAAAGTTTCATAATTCGGGTTCGGTTTACTTTTTACGTTAAGAAACTAAAATTGACACCAGCGATCTAAATATTCTTCAAGAAAAGGTGAGAAACGATTTATTATAATCTTTTAAAAAAAAGATTGTTGTTAAACAAAACTAAAAATTTTTCTTAAGTTTTTCTCGACTTGAGAGGTTGAAATAACTTTCACCCTCGTCGAACAATTAATTAATTTGACTAGAGAGATGGAATTTAAATTTCACCCTCGTCGAAAGATTTGTTTCTCGACTTGAGAGGTTAAAATAAACTTTCACTCTCGTCGAATAACTTTTAGTTCAACTTGAGGGTTGAATTTACCTTCACACTCGTCGAATAATTTTGGATTCGACTTTGAGAGGTTGAATTAACTTTCACCCTTGTCGAATAACTTTCAACTCGACTTGAGAGGTCGAAATATATTTCGCCCTCATCTTGTAAATTTAGTTAGATTTGAGCGGTTGAAATGAATTTTACTCTCGTCGAATAAAAATCAGATCACTTCTCGTAATCGTTTAATTCCGATCGTCGTTAAATATTGCTCGACTCATGTTAATGATAAGATTAAGATATTTTTGAATTAATTATTGTACTAGATTTAAGTTTCATTTATTTATAAAATAAAATATTTTAATACATATTATATATAATATATATATATTCCTAAATTTCTTAACCCTTTCCTGGATCTTGGTCGCCCCAAGTTAAGAGGGGCGAACAAATACATCAACTGAAATTACGTTACTGACGGCACTTTCCGCCCGACGTAACATCTCCATCGATTTCTTCGCCAATGTCAAGTGGCGAACGATCTCCGGACCATATCATTTTTCACGAACTTCACTTGCGAATGCGTCACTTTTTCTAGTATACTCTAGAACTCAAGCTATTCTTTTTTATTATTTTACAAAAAAAAAAACACTTGATATGACTGCGTTACAACTCGACGTTGCATGCGAGAAGCAAGAAGTAGGCTTTGAAATCTCTTCAACTCGAACTCGTATATATACCAAAAATATACCAAAAATATACCATATGCAGCAAAAATCTTCCTTCCAACTATTCAACCATCATTCGTTTCACCATATTAGTCTTAAAGTAATAAATCTTTCTTGCCGATCCATGTGTTGTACTTATCTTCAAAGCCCAACCATTTAACAGCCACTTTATGTCCTTTTTGACATAGAATTTTTTCAATCGGGTAAACATCTGGGTTTTTAGTACGTTGCAGTTCATATTCATAAAATCCGCCTGATATTCGATTTCCAACCTTGTCTTCTAGTAAATATGTTACTGGACTCGTTTTCTTAACTTGTATTATTTTAAACACTTGAGTCGTCCAATTTGGTGCATACCCCTTTTCAAATATATGTTTAAATTTACTAATATGAACTTGTTGACCTAGTTTAAACTTTGGATGAATCTTTTCGTACACAATTACATTATACACACGTTTCAATAGTTCTTTTTCATTGTCTTTATTAACATCTTGCGGCTTCATTTTAATTGAGAGTACAATGTGTGTTATTGTTATAATCATTAATTAAGTCTGGTACGATATGGAGCCATTGATAATTACCATGAAGGGTAAACTGTGGCCCACATTTTATTTTTCAATGTACGATTAAAGCGTTCGCAAATTGATGCTTTTAGATTACTGTATGTAGAATATAAATTGATATCACGTTTTTTCATTAAATTTTCGAATTTCGCATTATAAAATTCTTTTCCATGGTCGGTATGTAGATTTTTTGGAATTCGACCCATTTCGAATATCGATGTCATGGCAGCTGTAACGTCATCACCAGTCTTTCTTTCCCATACAGCACAGACGGTTATGTTGCAGGAATCTAAAAATGTCCGACTTCATAACCCTTATTTATCACTAACGTATTTGGTATGTAACAAAATGTTTTGTGCTGTCTGGGTTGTACTGGGCAGGCCCATGCATACTTAGAGAATACATCAATGACAGTTAATAAGTATTTGTAACCCTTTTTCTCATCTGCATATGGAATCATATTGATTTTTCTTGCTAGTTTATGAAGCTCCTTCACGACTTCTCTCATCTCTTTAGAAGTCATTGTTGTTAAAGAGATAATGCAACGTCTTGATTAAAACTGTTGGATGGATTGTTGCATATAGTTTATTTATTCACATTTTTCAGACTAACTAATTAATTCTTCCATAAATAACATCAGTTATTGCATTAATCTTCTTTATGGCTTCACTGTTTTTATTGACATTTTGTTCTAGTAGGAAAATTAAGTTCTCAGCATCTTGAGCTAAAGAACTACTCTCCCTTATGTCATAGGTGTATTTTTTCAAGTCTCCTTCTACATTAGCAATACCTTCCGTAAGACTATCAATCAAACCATTATTTTTATTCAAAAGATCTTTATTTTTCTTTACTGTCCTCTCTAAGACAGTGACATTATTCGTAAGATTGCTAAGCGTGTAATTATTTTTATTTAAATTATTGGTATGTTTAGTTATTTCTTGGTGTAATTCAATAGTATAATTTCTGATATCTGAAGATATAATCCGTCACGTTTCTATTTCATTGTTGTTTATTTATATCTTTTTGCATTTTATTTATACTTTTTTCAAAATATTCAATCTTCTCATTATTTTTAATTACACCTTTACGCAGCTCATTTATTTATTGTTTAATATCGCGAATAGATGTGTGGAACATTCTCAAAGTAATGACATCATCCGAATCCGTCGGATTTCCGATATTACATAAGAACCGTCTGTAGAAATTTCAACACTTTGAAATACTTGCTTCCGTGCTCGTTGAGACGAACGTCCAAATACATCGATGCTCATTTATGATACTGATGTAATTATCGCAAAATTAATAGATTATATTAGCTTCGCGCAACTCCTCAATGATCGATAAAATTTCATTCGAAAGACTCGAATTACCCCGATGATATTAGAAGGCGCAAACAATCGACAAGTTCATTTGGATCATCCCAATGCACGTAATCAATTTTACGGTTTTGTCCAGCAATCATGTATTCAGGCAAATTACCACCTTTTTCGGAACATCTTTGATCATATCTTTGATATAGTTTCGATACTTGTGGGAAGCATTATATCGAATAAGTTTTTCCCGGTTCCAATCTTTCCTATGGGCTTATGTATAAGTTAAGGTAAGTATACTTTTGTAATTGTTTAAATCGGACTGTTGGAGTATAGCTATATCAGCTTTTTTCTTAAATAATAACTCTAGCAAACCTTCAGTAATAGCAATTTGTTATCCTTAACAATGACATTTTTATTCTTAAATTCTATTGTCGAATCACCGATTCTTGTAGTATCACCTTCTATGCGAACACCATAAATTGTATCAATGATATCACTTCTCTCGTGAATATTCCTCATCAGTAAAGTCAGAAATTTATTTGATAACCTTTCTTCGGTATGATATGTAGGTGTTTTAATACCACTGCTAAATGTCTGATCTAAAGGGGTATTATATCCATCACGCATATCATCATCATCATCATCAAAATCGTTATCGTCATTAATTTCCATACTATCCGCTACTTTATCCTGTGTATCATCAATTGCATGTTTACTGGTCGACATTGCTGAAGCTTATTTTTCCAATGGACTTATTAAAGGTTTGAGGGTTTCACTTATCGCAAGGTCATGCGTTTCTTTACCAATTTTTAATAATCGATGTTTCCGGCGAATAGATTCGCTAGCTTTGACAATTTGACGTAATACGTCTTGCTGCTGTTGAAGGACATGTTAATGCATGCAAGTCTCACTCTGCACTGACTTGTTACAACCTTTCTTGTTTATTCTTAAAATCATTTATGCTTATAAAACAACCAAAACCTTTTCTATATGTTCCCTCTTCTAATTCACTGTCTTTATCTATTACTATAAAGCCATGCTTATCTGTCCAACATTGCGCACATATATCTTTGAAAGTGTTAAATGTCATATTCGTATTGACATGATCATTATACACATGCTTAAAATTCATTTCATCCTGCCTAAAGAGAACCAGAAAGTTTACGTTATCTCAAATAAGATGATTGGGAACACGAGCATACGTTTGACTGAGATAATAGCAAACGACGCAATTATGTCTACCCATACAAAAGAAGGATCTAATTTTATCTTGCTTCTCGCATGCCACATCATCAAATATAATAATAGAGTTCGGCCTAGCCTCGGAGGGTGGTACTAGCTGCTCTTTATCGTGAAAAGGAAAGTATCCACAACAGTATCAACAATGTCGAATGTTACGAATTCGATTTTTGGTATCAGGCAGGATTCTGACACCAGAGGACTTTCGAAGTCCTCAATCACGAGGTAACAAGATCGGGAAAATCAAACACAGATATATATAAGTAGATGTGTTTAATTCTCTGACCAATATTATTCCCGAACCAGCACTCGCGATTTAAATCGGCGCGCTATATCGAACCACTGGCGCGCACGTTGAATTTACCGTGATTCCGCTTCCCCGAGTGTCGACTCTCGGAGGGAAGGATAAATTTCTTGATGCTTCCAAGTCCGCGCGGAAAATCGAAGTGTCGCTCGTCGAAGTCCGTCGCGATCAAATCGCCACTCGCTCGATCGCTACCACGCATCGTTTGCACTTTTCGGGCCTGGGACCCTGCTGATTTCAGCATTTTGGAAGCTAAGGCCACTCGCGTGGCTTGTCGATGTTTACAGGTTCCCACGTAAAGTGCTTACTTATTCTAAAAATTGATATTGATTATGCCCATTGTATGTCCATCCGGTCTCGCGGTTGCTACGCTACACCGGATGGAATAAATATCGTATGTCGTTAATACGATATTTATTCATACATGTAAAATATAACTTAATCCCCAATATGCGCGATATAAAGAGTTAATTATAGATAATTACGTACCCGCCGGTCGTAACACCTTCCCCCTTCGAAAAAATCGGCGTTCCATCGCCGAAGACCCACCGGGAGAGTGCGTCTAATAATCGCGCATATGTATTCACTTATTACATAGTTACATATACATTCTTAACAATTGCAGATTAATGCGAAGTCGTGCTGGCTCGGAACTATTACATTATTTATTAAATTATTACAATTTTCGATGCACGCATCACGGTTTACTTAAACTTAGATTTGGGTTCGAGGGAATTTTCTTTCCACCCTCTGACGATTCTCCACGGTCCTCATCAGATTCCGATGAAATTTCCCTCGCCCCGTTTGTTACACCTATATTCACTGTATTAGTGTCTCTAGAGAACCGCACTGTCGGTGATTCTGTATAACAGCGTTCATCAGCTAGTCTGCCTCAGAGGCGTATCGTTGAATCTCCGTCTCGATGATAATCATCACATGAGTCAGCTTTTCGGTGGCCGCTTTGTTCGACCTGTGACGCGATTAATGCGCGGTCTATCCAGAGTTTGCTTAGCGACTCGTTGATATTTTGCATTTCCTTATGCAGGCCCGAAAATTCGACGGCGATTCTCTGGGTATGCTCTGCAAGGAGCGTCGCCGTATCCGACACTCTTTCGTTCGTTGTTTCGATCTGGTGCCGGAGTGTCTCCACTTCCTCCTCTTCTGCCGTTCCAAATAGTATTTTGCTTATCCTTTCAACCCATCCGAGGACGGCGCGCTTCCTCCGACCTTCGGATCCCGATAAGATTTCCATGAGATTTGCATTCTTTCTGTTAATTTCGCGCAACAGTACGCGGGATTCGCGTATTCGATTATGTAGATGACAGCTGTGTATTTCAAGGCAGCTTGCTCCAGTCGTTTTGTTTGTGGAAATACCCGTTCAAGGGCACCTCGGACACCAACTTCCACTCCGTGTGGGTCAAGCACATCTGCCCGATTTTCTCAGAGAAAATTCTCAGTGTTTCTCCGATCGGTAGCAATTGATATCCCGCGCTGGATTTCCTAAAACAAAGGTCCTCTCTTTTTAGGTAATTTTAGTCTCTATTTAGCTCCTGTTGGTCATGACTAGTGGTCGCGCCATCTTCCCTCCAATCTTGCGGGTTAGGATCAACTTATTTTTCAAAAATTTAAATTCTATCTTTAAATTCAATGCAAGTTCAAGGATAATTTGATATATATATATATACGAATTTAACTCAAGAGTAAATATGGATGCAAATGCAAGGTTCGAACTATCTACGCGGGAAGAGCATCGTTTATGCCCTTGATATGTGTTTTGTGAGTCGGATAGTAGCTTAAGTTATAGTATGAATTGTATATATATATTTTCTTTATCGCGAAAAGTAGCTTTTTACCACGGTAACGCACTAGGTTTCGCGGGTAACTTGATTTTGTCATCGTAGGCGTTCTTCGAATTCTGATTACTTTTCTTTCGTTGGTCTCCTACGAGCCGGCCGATACGTCGGAATATTGTTCGTCGTCTTCATCGAAGATCGAAGGATCGTATCCTTTCCGGATCTTATCCATATGGACGATTTTTGTCTGCATTTCGTCAATCTGTAATCGCGCATTTCTTGGCCCTAAGATTTCAATAATTTCATAGGGGCCTACGTACGTGTCGTCAAGTTTCCCGTGTCGCGGTTTCTTGACGAGCATGACGTTCTCCCCGACCCGGAAGTGTTTGATATTTTGTTTCCGGTCGTAATATCCCTTAGAGCGGAATTTCGCCTGATTCAAATTTAGACCTGCGAGGGTCTGTATTTCCCTTAGGTTTCGGGCAAGCTCCTCTACGTATTCAGGATACGTCGGTATACCTTCTTTTGGAGGAACGCTGGACGGTAAGCGCGCGTTTTCACCGAACACTTGCTCGTGTGGGGCGTATTTCGTACCCTCGTGAACACTAGTGTTTTATAATATGATGAAAAATCCTTACGTATGAATCGTTGTTTTTCAAATTAATGAAATAAAACTTCAAGGATTATGGCCATTACGATTCAGTTTTTTATTAAAAACAAATTCGGATGTGACATCCGTTCACGCCCAATGTTTCGACCTATTTGTAAGGTCCTCTTCAGGGGCATCTATTCGTAAAGAAAACAAAATAAACCAGAGTAAATGACATAAAAACTTAAAAATAAAAATAAAAATAAAGATAAAATAAATGCACTGAATTAAAATTCGTTAAAGACATACAAATCCCGAGAGAAATACGTACATAATTTGAGCACTGTTTATAACAGACTAACCGAATAAATAAATAAATACGAAGATAATACAAACACAATATAAATACATTTCATGTTGTATACCTGTTCGCGATACGAAAACGAAAACGTAGTTACTGTAATATACTATAATTTATAGACAAAAAATGTTAGTCACTATCAATTAAAATATTATAAAAACCGCTTAGGTTTTCTGTGTCCATTCTAAAATTGATGCTGTTCTTATTCTGTTTTATGTGTAGCATTTCTTTGATGTTCCTTTTTCTCCAATTAGGTTCATTATCTAGGATTTCAAATTCCGAAAATTTAAATGTGTGACCTGTCGTTAACATATGCGTAGCTAATGCAGTATGTCCAATTTCTTTTTTCCAACCAATTCTGTGTTCATATAAACGTTTTTTGATGTATCTTCTAGTTTGTCCTATGTATGTTGATGGGCAATTATTGCAATCTATTTTGTAGATAACATTCGATCTCATTAGTTTGTCAACTTGATCTATTTTGGTTTTGAATAATAACTCCATAGTATTGAAACTTTTATTAATTATATGTATGTCAAATTTTTTGTAAATATTCTTAATTCTATTATTAAACTCCTTAATGTATGGAATGACTATGGATTTCGAATAATCTATTGTTTTGGGTAATGTATTATGTTTCATAATAGATTTATTTATAATTTTAAGTCTATTTTGAATTGTGCAAGTAATAAGATCGTTACTGTAACCATTTTTAATCAACAAACGTTTTATGTATGATAAATTTTCTTGATGGAATTTTTTATCAGATAATAAAATACTTCTGTCTACCATCATACTTATTATAGAACGTTTCATGGATGTTGGATGATTAGAATTAAAATTTAGACACCTTTCAGAGCAAGTTGGTTTTCTATACTAGTGTTGTATACTATATACTGGTATACTTATATACTAGTGTTGTATGACAACATGGCATAAGGGATCCACGTATCCCATTTTTCGCGACGTTTACCTACGAAGCACCTCAGATATTCATTCAAAACGTTATGGCTCCGTTCTATACTGCCGTTGGATTGCGGGTGGTAAGCGGTGGTTAAAAATTTCTTTATTTTAAATAATCGAGCAAGCGCTTCGAAGACTTCGAAGACAGATACGAAATTCCTACCTAAGTCCGTTGGCAATGCCCGAGGTGCGCCAAATTTACAGATAAAGGGTGTAGCGAACGCTTCGGCTACAGTCTCCGCCGTGCCGTCGCCCATTGGTACTGCCACCGAATATTTCGTTAACAAATCCTGCATCGTGAGTACAAATTTATTTCCGTCATTTGACAAGGTTGTCGGTCCCCATAAATCCATTGAGATCTTATCGAATGCCGCTGCAGGTGTGTCAGTGATCATCATGGGTAGTCTCGTTTTGCTTCGGACTGTTTTCCCGTGTTGGCATTCGTAGCATCGCCCGATCACTTCAGACACGTCCTTCTTCATGTTTTTCCAATAGTAATTTCTTATTAACCGGTCGTAGGTTTTCTTTATCACCTTGTGACCCCCCGACGCGGAATAATGGTGTTCTCGCATGATCATATACCGCTCGGTGGCCTTAGGCACTGCGAGAGAGTTCTTGAACATTACTATCGTTACCTGGTATTTTACATGGGTACGGAGAATTTCGGGAATCGTCCACCACGTCGGTGACGAGAGCATTTCATAATCATGCCCTGTGTGAATGGTATTGACGCCGGTTTCTACTATTGCTCTGTTGAGTTGTTTCATACAGGATGTTATCGCTGCCTTCGATGCTCTTTCGTGGACAGTCCTTTTGATTACCATTGCGAATAGCCAATGATTTCCTGACTTGGTCGTCACGACCTCCCCTACAGTCAGGTCCTCCTGTTTTAATTTCTCGGGCGTAATTAAAGATTTTTCGCGGAGAAGTTGACCTACTTCGCTATTCAGTTCACCGTTGGCCGTGGTGAAGTACGCGATATGTCCTTTCTCACTTGTCACATGACGATTCGAGAATATTATCGTAGGTTCGCCCTTTTCTGGGTGATTTCTATCACGTTCTGCGGAAGGATCCGGCTGTTCGGATTCCTTCTCGCTTTCAGTGAAGGATGATGGTAGCGGTTTGTTTTGCGGATCGGATGACCTTTCTGCAGGGTCCCCGTCATGATCAGGTAAGGAATGCATATCAGAGTTTGGTGACTCTACCACTTTCCTGTACGGCGTATAATGGGTATTCTTCAGATGTAAGTGAAGCCATTTGTATGTGGTTTTGATACTAATATGGAAATATTGTGTCATTACAGGATCCGAATCGTAATGAACGCAAACGTTTACACTGAAATGTGCCGCAAACAACCGTATGTGATTGTCATTTCCGAACTCGTTTGGGGAAAGCAGTATATTTCGAGTGTCCTCTGGTTCTGCGCATTTCGTAAAATCCCCCAAATCAAGTAGTTTTCCGGAGCTCCTTCGGTGTCATTTTTAATCGATGCGCTTTGATGAGCGCATCAAACAAACAGTTCCCCGAGGTGTACGTCATTCACCTTCAGGCTTGAGGGGGAAGAGGAAGTCTCGACATCAGCCGTGTCTGTCATTTCCAACTCGTCATTTCGTGAACGAATATCAACGACTTCGTCTCTAGAGTACTCCCTCTCCTCGTCGACGGGAGAGGGGGCGGCTTGCCGCTTAGTCCTTCTCGGTCGGCCCTCGGACGCACTTGCAACCATTGAAGTAAGTATTCTCTCGCTACTTGACCCGTATGTGGCCGCAGTAGTGCTCTCTCCTTTCCGCGCGTATTTACTATCTCTTTCCACGCTGCGCGGCGAGGGGGTACCCGCTTTATCGGTATGACTTGGGCAGTGAGGCGAAACGTTTTCGCTGCATGCTATGTCTTCGCCTGGCTCATACGCGCTAGTCGTTGCGGACCGCAATTCTTTCCTCTGGATTCGTTCCCTGCGGCTAACCCGTCCCGCAACGTTTGTTACGGGCCCTATGGAATCGCGGCGCTCTTCGTGCCGGTGACGATCACTCTTTCTACCGTCATCCAGTGCGGAGTTTTCCTCTTTGTCACGCTCCTTGCGCCTCTGATCCGGTGTGCGCGATTTCTTTTTGCGCCGCCTCTTCCAAATGTCGCTTGTTTTGGAGCTCTCGCTATTTCCCTCGTCCTCCTCCAAGGGTTTAATGGCTATTATTCCCCAAATGTGGTGGCTGTAATTTTTGCGTGGGGGCTTTGCCTCTGTTTTCCGAGGTGATACGCCTAGGAAATCGGATTCCTTAAGTGAACGTGGAGTCTTTTCCTCCTTTTCATCGGCCTCAACTTTCGCTGACGTTGCTTCGTCCGTTTCCGGAGCGATATTTTCATACGGCCAATGCCCCAGTCGGTCTTCCGATCTGACCCTGTAATCCTTATCTCGATTTGCCACGAAATCATTAACATCCATAATTATACCCGGTGAAACGTCGGAACTTCCATTTTCTGAATCGGTATCCATTATTATCGTTGTGGCCAAGTGTGGCTCTTCCACCTGTTTTGGCGGGAATAGGTTTCGTATTTTTAAATCTCCCCCGTCATTTTGCGCATCTCGTCGATTCTCTTGCGACATCGGCGAATTTTGGGGCCGATACGGTCTCCCTGATCGCGTCTTCATGGGACTTGTAAGTTTCATTGGGGTTTCCTGAGCGTCAGGTTCAACTATTATATATTTCCAATATTTACTGACTGAGGAACCCTTTGGTTTCCTTGGTTGCTTAATAGTTCCTTTGGACATTTCCCTTTCCTTATTTAGTCGTTTCGTGGCGTCGGCGCAATCATTTGGTCGTTTTACCTTACGGTCAGCTGGGTTACCTGAGCTTGACTCCGAGCGTTGTCGAGTCTGGTATTGGTGGAATTCTTTCCGTCTTTTGGAACCTCGTTCGATGGGTCTCTTTTTCCGGAGCGGTAATATGCTCTTCACTACTAAAGGTTCGAATTCACCTCCCTGATCGTCGCCGCTTTCTATCGGCCGATAGATTTATTTCGCCGTTGCTGTCGCTGCTAGGTCTCTCGACCTCATCTACTGGATTTCGTGACAGAGCATCAGCATTTGCGTTACTCGAGCCCGGTTAATATTTTACCTCGTAGTCGTAATCCTCAAGCTTCGTTCGAAAACGGTGCAGGCGGATAGTCAGGTTTTTCATGGTCTTTAGATATTTAAGGGGCTGATGATCAGTATAAATGGTGAAATTTCGGCCGTATAAATATGGCCGAAATTGTTCAACCGCGAACACTGCAGCGAGCATTTCCTTGTCACTCGTATGGTATCGCGTTTCAGCTCCCCTTAGACTCCTAGAGGCATAACAGATCGGCTGGTCTTTGCCCTCTTCCACTTGCGATAGTATAGGGCATATCCTGAGGCATCAGTCGTTACGAGAAAAGGTCTCGAGAAATCGGGCAATTGTAACACTGGCGCAGAACACAATTTTTTCTTTAATGTTTCAAACGCCTCAGTTTGTTCCACTCCCCACTCAAATGGGACAGTTTTTCGTAATAATGATGTCATCGGATACGCTATTTTCGAAAAATTGTCGATGAAGCGCCTGCAGTATCCGGCTAGCCCTAAGAATTGTTTAATTCGCTTGGGATTGGTGGGTTGCGGAAAATCCCTCGCGCCTTGGATCATGTGTGGATCGGGTTGCACTTTATTCTCGGAAATCGCGTGACCTAGATAACAGGCCTTTCTTTGCAGAAATTTACATTTTTGAGGTTCCAGAAAGAGATTTGCTTTGGTTAATCGTGCCATTAGCCTGTCGAACTTCTTCTGATGCTCAGCTAAATTTTTTGCATACACCACGATATCGTCTAAATACACGAGTAGTTCGATGCCTTGCAATCCGAGTAGTGCAAGATCCATTAGACGCTGGAAGGAACCTGGCCCATTCTTTATACCCATAGGCATACGAGTGTATTCGTAATGCCCGCGAATCGTCGAGAATGCCGTCTTGTGCGCATCCCGTTCGTCCATTCGTATCTGGTGGAACCCTGACTTTAAATCGAGCGTCGTAAAATAGTTTGCTTGGCTGAGCTGATCGAATATGTCAGCTATGTTGGGGATCGATATGTCGGGTAGGCATCGCCAATCGTTTTCTCGTTCAGGTCTCGAAAATCAATGACGAGCCTCCACCTTTTTTCCCCATTTGGGCCTCCCTTTTTTGGTACTACCCAAGCCGGTGAATCGTACGGCGAAATCGACGGGCGAACGATTCCGGCTTCCAGTTGCTCCGCCACGAGCCGCTCCATCTCTTGTTTTATTATGGGCGGGTGGCGAAAGCGTTTCGATCTGACGGGTACGTCGTCGACCGTATGTATCCTAAGTGCGAAGAGTGACGTCGCGCCGAGGTTCTCGCCCGTTAGGTGGAATCTCTCGGCATGCTTGGCGACGAGCTCGCGCACGTGCTTCCGTTCTTCCTCCGAAAGTCCTTTCAAGTCCGTCAATTCTAACACCCTTTCGGCTCGATTCTTACTCGCCTTTGTGACGTGGACCTTCGTGCGATGCGCCGTATCTTCCGTCTTTTCAAATCTTGAGCAGTCGTCGTTCATGACGTCACACGCTTCGAGATTCGCGGCGGGAATCTTCACTCGGACGTGATTCTCAGTGGTATTTACGGCGATTGCGTATGCGTATTCGTTGAAATTTCGCACGAGCGCTTTTCCTAAATATACTCCGTCGACCGTTTTGGTTCTAGGTAATATTCCCAATTTTACGTCATTCTTCACTTTCACGCGAATCACTTTTCTGGTTCGCGGAGAAAGATCGACGAATTGAGTATCCGCGAAAGGCATTTTCCGGTCGCCCATGCGGAATGTTTCGTTTTCATAGTCTATTTTGGCCCCGTTTTGGCGTAAAAATGGATCTCCAAGTATGCCATCTTCCGAGATGGGAAAATCATCCTCAACGATTTGCGCTTCGATAATTATATCGTTAAACTTCAATTTCGCGCATCCGATCGTACGCGTGATCCCGTCTCCTATCCCGCTGAGGTCATAATTTATCGTCACATCAGGATACATGTCCCGGCGTAATTTTGTTAATTTAACGATATTTATTTCCGCGCCTGTGTCCACCAGGAAAATGGCGCTGGGGAGATACAAGTCCGGGCTAGTGATCTTTAGCCGCGGGCATTGCGCGTAGTCAGCAGTCCCGAGACGGACGGCTGCTCGCCTGTTCTCAGCAACCTCACCTGTTGAGGATTCTGAGACTGTGTTTGGGGAACGCTCGGTATCCCATTCGCGACCCGAGCGCTTTCCGAGTTTAAAGGTTGCTGGGGTTGTGACTGCCCACTTCCTTTCGCCTGTGATGGGCCTGATTTTCCACGGTATCCCGGCCGATCGAAACTTCTCCCACCATTCTGAAGTGCGTTGCCTCTCCTATCTCGATAGTTACCATAGTGACGGTTATTTAGATCCACTTGCCGATTATCGAAACGCGTCCGTTCGTTGTCGAAAGGTCTATCTCCCGTATATGGCCGATAATTATCGTAATAATTCTGCGGATAACCATTTGTCAGACCTCGATTATAATTGGGGGTATATCCGACGCTATTTGGCGGGGGATCAGAGCGCATCGGATCGAAATTTTCGCGACACTGCGATTTTTGAGCGTTATCGCGGCGCAAAGCGAAACATCGGTCCTGCGTATGGCCGATGCGCTTGCAAGAAGCGCTTTTGGTCTCGTTGTGCTTACGTACCGCACAATCTGTCTCGCTGTGACCAAACCTATCGCAATGAGGGCACATGGAGTCGGTGTCCCCCGAGAAACCCTCGCAAGCGACCTCGGCTTGCATCATCCGCGTATAAGCAGGTTTCATCGCGGTCTCTGGTCGATTTCGTCCTAAGTCTCCGACTCTATCCTTCGCGTGAAATGTGCGATTTAACTCGGTCGCGCTGGCGATGGCCTCGCCAAGCGATTTGAGATTTGCATTTAGAACACGGAACTCCAAAGGTCCCCTCAGTCCCGCTATGGAAGCTTCGCGCGTCCGTTTCACCCGTATAGTCAGTAGATGCGTCCGCGGCGGCAATCGCATCGTCTTTTAATTTCGAAGCGCGGCCTCCAAAATCTTCGACGGACTCTCGTTCCCCTTGCATTAGGGTCGAAACCTTAGATAAATATGAGTGAAGATCTTCGCCTCTCCGGTAGACTCGGTCCATATCGGACAATAGCGCGTCTACGGTGTCGCAAGAGTCTAGTTCTCTTGCGAACCGTTCCGCTCGGCCTTTAAATTTTGCGCCGAGTAGGAATTTGAACAGGGATTTGCTGCCATCGGGTAGCAAAGCTAACGCGGACCGACATTTATTCGCGAAAGACCGATATTCGTCGGCATTGCCGTGAAACTCGGGTATGCCGGGTATCACGTCCATGGCTGACGTTTGTAAGGTGAGCGTGCTCATCGGGATTTCTACGTTTTCCCCCATGTTGGATTTATCTTCCCCGTCGGATTGATCTCCCGAAGACGAGGAACTGGCGCTTCCCTCCGTCTTGACTCTGGGTCGCTGATTGCGACTCCTTATTTTTTTGAAGGCGGGAGAGCCGATTATCTCACGCGTCTTTTTCATACGCTTTTTTTTAAAAAAATCGACAACCGACACTTGCATTTGCGTTATATTACATTGAGTTGTGGTGTTATATTGCATATAAGTTATATTGTTATATTTTTATATTAAATATAAAAGTTATATTACCTTGAGTAGAATTGCATAAAATTGAATAAAAGTGAATTAGTTCAAATTATTTAAAATTTAATCGGGTTAATCGAATGAAAACAGGATTTAATTGACTTATGTAAAAATTGCATTTAATTAACTTGGATTAAAATTGAAGGAACGTATACGAATTGACCGTGAACTGATAAAATAGAATTTAATTGAATTGTAATGAATCGAACAAAATTGGATATATATGAATTGACTGTGAGGGAAAGTGTAAACCCCGCAAGTCAGGAAGCAAAATGTCGCGACTCACCCTTCGATGACCCTGATAACGGCGAT
The DNA here is from genome assembly GCA_030407085.1 of Trichopria drosophilae. Classification (NCBI taxonomy): domain Eukaryota; kingdom Metazoa; phylum Arthropoda; class Insecta; order Hymenoptera; family Diapriidae; genus Trichopria; species Trichopria drosophilae. Next base: position 104,869,633 of record CM059583.1, on the reverse strand, counting down.
GGCCATGAAGAAAATCAACGTCGACGCTGTGTCCATTGTTCCACCGTTGAGTGTCCTTCGCTTTTCCTGTCCTTTCTGCCTTTTACGTATGGGAGTGTTCGAAACGGCCCACCATATCCAAACTTCCAAGTTCGAAATGTCACACTCGCAACCCACAGTTCGAATTATTATTTTTTTTCACCAAAAAAAGTACAAGTCCAAGTTCGAAAAAAAAATTTGTCCTCTTTTTTTTTTCTTTCACAAAAAGTACAAAGTGACGTAGGTATGGCGCGGCGCTGTAATGGCACTCGCCAGTTCTTCGGATACGCGTTAAGGGGGACGACACCCCATGTGGCCCTATCCAACGACAGGGACACACGCGTATCCCACTTCTGACACCAACAATGTCGAATGTTACGAATTCGATTTTCGGTATCAGGCAGGATTCTGACACCAGAGGACTTTCGAAGTCCTCAATCACGAGGTAACAGGATCGGGAAAATCAAACACAGATATATATAAGTAGATGTGTTTAATTCTCTGACCAATATTATTCCCGAACCAGCACTCGCGATTTATATCGGCGCGCTATATCGAACCACGGGCGCGCACGTTGAATTTACCGTGATTCCGCTTCCCCGAGTGTCGACTCTCGAAAGGAAGGATAAATTTCTTGATGCTTCCAAGTCCGCGCGGAAAATCGAAGTGTCTCTCGTCGAAGTCCGTCGCGATCAAATCGCCACTCGCTCGATCGCTACCACGCATCGTTTGCATCTTTCGGGCCTGGGACCCTGCTGATTTCAGCATTTTGGAAGCTAAGGCCACTCGTGTGGCTTGTCGATGTTTGCAGGTTCCCACGTAAAGTGTTTACTTATTCTAAAAATTGATATTTATTATGCCCATTGTATATCCATCCGGTCTCGCGGTTGCTACTCTACACCGGATGGAATAAATATCGTATGTCGCTAATACGATATTTATTCATACAAGTAAAATATAACTTAATCCCAATATGCGCGATATAAAGAGTTAATTATAGATAATTAAGAAAACGCGGTGGCGTACGACCCGCCGGTCGTAACAGTCACCAAGTAATAATGTTCAAAATGTTATATCGAGTGCTTTGAAAGGGGCACGTAAAGCAGTAAAAGAAGCCGGTGGCAAGCAATTCATACAAAAAGCTATTACTACCTATCAACGACAGCTATCGATACCTGCAAGGGTCGGAGGATTCTTGCCATTCCTAACACCCATATTTGCTGGATTAAGTGCATTAGCCGGTGGCACAGCGGGTATAACCAGGGCTGTTAATGATGCAAAAGCTGCTCAAAAGCAGTTACATGAAAGTGAAAGGCATAATCGTGCTATGGCGACAATAGCTATAGGTAAAAAGTTATATCTTAAACCTTATAAAATGGTCTAGGTTTAAAATTAAAACTATAAAACGGGATTAGGCGTGAACTGTAGACAAAATCGAAAAAACTTGTAAATCTACCACATCGAGCACTCACCGATGCAGATATATTAAAATATTCGAAAGAAGCTGGAATTCCGAATTTTAGAGGTGTCTTTATGCGTAATAATTTACCAAAGAATCCCCAAGTTAATGAATGTGCAGTGATAAATTTAGACGATGCAGGTCCAGGGACACATTGGATAGCATATCGAAAACATGGTTCTAAAGTCGTTTATTTTGACAGCTTTGGAAACCTCACCCAACCTGCTGAGTTGGGAAAATATCTCGGTGTAGGTAGTATTATGTATAACCGTGAAAAATCTCAAGACTATACCACTTTTGATTGTGGGCATTTCTGTCTCAAATTTTTATGCAATCAGCTGTTTTGTCCAAATAAGTATCAGTTGTAGAAATATATTGCACAAAATGTTATAATAATCAGTGTAATTTGAACAATCAGTATGAATGATACTTTTACGTTGACGCTCTCGGGACAGTCTTCAGTATTGGAAGCGCACTACTTTCCACCTATTGAACTTTCACCGCAGAAGAAATATGCATTGGGCTTAATTGAACTTTTAACGTTTAATTCAATCCCAAATGTTGACGTTAATAATAAATTTCATATTGGTAACCATCAAATTACTAATTGAGGATATAGCAGAATATATTAGAAACAAGCTATCAGAGTATAGTGATATTACACTAAATATAAAACCGAATAATAATACCATACGTAGTGAAATCAGGCGTAATCAAGACATTGATTTTACACCGATCGATTCGATTGGGCGAACATTGGGCTTCAATAGACGAATTTTGGAAGCAAACAAGGTGCACATTTCAGTTTTACTAGTAACCATTTTGACGGATCATTCGCCATACGCCTTAACACTCCCTCGCGGGCGAACCGTTGGTTACCACCGATTATGATTTTCTGATCGCCGAAACATTTAATTGCGTGCGATTAATGCTTTTGATTTGAATGTTTGTTTGAGAGACGATATTTTCCGACCGACCCCGAGAGAGAGACAGAATGTCTGAGTAGGTGCAAGAGAGAGGTCCTCGCGATCCAACCAACCCACGGATGGCGCAGAATTTTCATAGCTACACTACTTGTCTACTATAATTGGAGATAAGGAAGAGCCCATTGGGACACCCAAAACTTGTTTATAAACGGTATTTTGAAATTTGAAATATGTAGAGTTTAAAATTAAGTTAAGACCTTTAAAAAATTCGTTTTTAGGTAAATTGGTAAATGATGATATTTCTGTCCACTTTTTATTTAGAATATATTCAACTAAATTGATAGAAATATTGGTGAATAATGAAACTACATCTAAGGATATTAAAATATAATCTTCTGGTAAAGTGCGATTTTTAATTTTATTTCTCATATCCCAACTGTCTCTTACATGTCGTGATGAAGAAGTATTATTGGAAGATAAAATTGAATAGTAACATGCAGCTAATTTATGAGTTGGAGAATTTAATGTGGAAACTTTAATTTTTAATGGAAAGTTTCGTTTGTGAATTTTGGGTAACCCATATGCTCTAGGGATTACTGAATTATATGTATACAGGGTCATCGAAAAGTATCGGACCCCCCTAATATCTTCAGTTAGAATGCACTTAGGAGAAAATGTCCAATAGCAAAGTTGTATGGTTTCAAGCGGGGAGTAAGATGATGACCTTGACTTTGACCTTGACCATGTCCTTCAAGGTCATTTCAAGGTCAATCTTATTTTTTTAAATAGAACCCCCTACATTTTATTGCATATTCCTATAGCTTATCTCGAGAGCTTTCCAAAACACTATAATAAAATATTTTTTTATTAAGTACTATTTGAGTTATAAAGGTTTGAAGTTAACAATTTTTTGACACAAAATGTAGAATATCTTGTAAAATATTATTTAGTTTTCAGTAATCATAACCTTAATACTTTTGTGCGCGGAATAATGAGACCAATTAATTGGTTTAAAGAAAATACATCACTCTTGCCTTAACTGGTCGGACTCGCACACCACTTAACAAATTGTTAACTTCAAACCTTTATAACTCAAAAAGTACTTAATAAAAAAATATTTTATTATAGTGTTTTGGAAAGCTCTCGAGATAAGCTATAAGAATATGCAATAAAATGTAGGGGGTTCTATTTAAAAAAATAAGATTGACCTTGAAATGACCTTGAAGGACATGGTCAAGGTCATATTCAAGGTCATCATCTTACTCCCCGCTTGAAACCATACAACTTTGCTATTGGACATTTTCTCCTAAGTGCATTCTAACTGAAGATATTAGGGGGGTCCGATACTTTTCGATGACCCTGTATAAATATTTGGCTCTATTTTCTACGATATATTTATGTTTCAACCAAAAGCTAACTAAATTATTGACTAATTTTTCAATAGTAACGGTGTATTCGTAAGAGCATTTAATGTATGTATTTATGTCCGAAAACATTGAATTCATTTTTTGTAAATAATCAGTTTTAAACATAATAACTGTGGTTGTAACGTACGGCGATGGGGTCACGTCCTGCGAATCAAGGCCGACAGAACTCTTCTTATTCTTCTCCTCAACCACCCTGTCTCTGCTCTACCATCTACCATGGTACTTTGCTCGCGATGCAGACCTTCGGACGGAATACTGACTGATGGTGGCCCTGCAGCCGTATTTATACGGTTTGTGACTACGTTCCACACTCGCTAAGTGCCCATTGTCCCAACAGTTCCGTTTTCCTTTCCAATTATAATTTATGCGATTTCCTAGATTCCTGAAGATAATACAATTTGTGATATATCATTTATGTACTATTGAATATACGGTCTATCGTAAGTTGGCGAAGGTAACGAACATCCTCGCATAGTCTCGTCTATCGTAAGTTGGCGAAGGTAACGAACATCCTCGCACTGTCTCGTCTGGCGAAGGTAACGAACATCCTCGCATAGTCTCGTTTAGCGTAAGTTGGCGAAGGTAACGAACATCCTCGCACTGTCTCGTCTGGCGAAGGTAACGAACATCCTCGCATACAGTCTCGTCTAGCGTAAGTTGGCGAAGGTAACGAACATCCTCGCACTGTCTCGTCTGGCGAAGGTAACGAACATCCTCGCATAGTCTATCTTACCTTGGCGAAGGTAACGAACATCCTCGTCAGGTAACGTCTATCTTATCAATGTTTACGCTATGACATGCCATGCCCATTCTGTTACATTAGACTGAAATCTTACTGTACTCTAATACGTTGGTATACCGACTACATCACCACATACCGTATAATAATCGCACAAATGGTATTTATCATGCAACCGTAATTGGAGCCTGTCGGCGACAGTGGTATTGCCTTTATCTGCACGAGTAAAAATATATTATTGTTATTTCAAATAAAGTTTTCTAAAGCTTTATTATCCGTTATAAAAGAATCAGTATTAATTTTTTAGTTGTTTCGAAAATTATTAATAATGTTAATGCATTTTTTCCTTGTTTTTTCTTGATTATTAATAAGAATGTTTCCATTTTCATTAATAATATTTTTAATTTTATATATGCCTTCTTCAATTCCAGCTATGAAATCGTGTATAGGAAATTGTTTAATATTACGTAAATTGAATGAATGTTTATGTCCTAGGCCTATTATTTGTTTAATGTTGTCCGGGATCTCTAAGTTGGTTAAGTTCACTAGCCAATTATCTTTGATTTTGAAATTTTTTGATGTCTTATATTTTTTATATTTTTTATTATTATAAAATTTGTATAGGGTATTGCATTTGTTAGAACATCTAGTTTTATGAAATAATAAATTCTTTTTAAATTTGATATCACTATAAAATAAAAATTCTTGGTAAATATTTGAAGGAAATTTTTTTGTAATTGAATTTAAAATATGTAATTTTTCTATTTTCAGATAGTTTAGTTCATTAATAACTTCTGTAATTTCTAAATTTAATAACTGTTTTTTAAATTTGATATTTAATAAATTCAATTGATGTAGGTGAATGAAAATATGTATTATGTGAGAAAGGATTAAAATAAATATATTTGGGAAGAAATGAATTTTTTCTGCATCTAAGTAAAAAAATTCGTTGATTGATTAGCAATCCTAGTCTTGTATTAATGTTCATCCATTTCTTGAATAATGTTAAAGAGTTCCTTCCATATTGTGTTCTAATCCACTTGAAGAAGCTCATTTTAATCATTAATTGATATCCATAAATCAAATTGTATTAACTCTTCTTTTCCGTTTTAAGCAGTTTCTTAAGTGAAAGATTTTTTCATTGGTATATTTATATTTTTTGGAAGTGTTGATTTACTAGGTAATTAAATAAAAACCCATAAAGTTTATGTATTTACGTTTCGATCTATAATTTTGGTCCTCTTCAGAATTTATTTAAGTCTAAAAATTATATATAATAATAAACAATACATAACAAAATGGTATAAGTTGTACAAAGAAATGTAAAATGGTACAGAAGTTTATGTAATGAAATAATGAAAAAATGAGCGGATGGAGAAGTGATAGAAATCTCAAAAATTATTTTTTTATTTATGAATTGTGTCAAAAAAGGAACAATTTGTTCTTTTAATCTCATTTTGAAGCTTTAACAAATTTTTTTAAATTAAATAAATATTTTTTTTAATAAAAAGTAACATTTTTGGAGATTGTGAAAATAAAGAATTATTATATAAATATATAATAATAGAAATATAACGCTATGGAATAATTAAACTTTTTACCTTTGTTGTCAGTTAAAATATACTCGTTCCGTTTAAAGTTGGAAAATTTTGAGTGCAATCTCTGTAGCAAATAACAATGGAGTTTTAGTTCCTTCAGACGAAACCTATCACCGAGAAAAGTTATCTTAACATTAGATACAACTAAATTAATGTATATATTTAAATTAAAATATAATTAAATATATATATATACAATCTGACAGTTGTACATCAATAATTATATTTATAAAATTGACACATTTTAACTCAGCAATCTTTGCCACATACTTACAAATTTGTTCCTCTAGATGCATTTGTTCTCCACCTTGCTCTTTCAGTTCTTAGTATAAGGATTCAATTTTCAGAAATTGGTATTATTTTACTGTTATAATTAAAAGTATACAATAACACCTTTTGTTTTTCTTAATAAACGGGTGATGTACACTTCTGAAATGTTATTAATTTATACAATGAGAAACTACTTAATAATGTATGTAATGCATTATTGTTTTGTCATTTAGCTTTTTAGTTCTCTGTTTTCGTTACTTTGTTGCATTGAAAAACTTACAATTTTATTATTAATTGTACGATTGGGCCTACCTGAAGAAAAGTTCAATCGCAATTGTGCGAGTTGTTTCATCCGACTATATCACATTACATTAAAAATCGGCAGTTTTTACTTTTTCTCGCCATCCGGTCTCCCTCATGACCCCCATCTTTTACTTGCAGTCAACCAAGAAACGTGCTGGAGTGAGTGTAGCGCTACACTTTTTCGAAAAGGGGTCGCTTACGACTTCTCGTATATGCAGCATTCCTCAGTGGTGCTGTGATTCCGTAAACGTTAAACATGAAACCGCAACGTCATGTTTCTTAAACCCTGACACAAATTTGCAACTTGATTCTGATCTCAACCTGTTTTATCATTCGTCGGCAAAATCACGCCGTTTCACACCGATTCACAAAGATTATCGAGGTCAGCTACCTTTGTTTGGAATTTGGTGCCACTTTCTTCATTTGAAAGCCGGTGAAATTGTTTAAATTGATTTTAATATCTATTGTTACTGCAAACCATTTGAATTCTTCCATATTAATGGAGAACATTCAACACCACCTTCGAAATACAGTTTTGTCAAAAATTATTATTCATAAATCTGATGAATAGTGAAACTCTTCCAGTGCTTACTTTAATCGTCTTCTGAAAAATTATACATGGTTTAATAGCGTCAAAACTTTTCCGTGTGAAACTATTTGAGAAAGAACTTGAGAAAACAGATTAGAAACAATACTTGAAATACCCGCAATAAAGGATAAATCTACAGAATGATCCGGCCAATAAAAACAAGATGTAATTAGGTACACAGGTAACAAAGGCAAACTGTGATGAAATATGCTGCCATTAAAGGTAAGTTGTAATGAGGTATAAAAACAATAAAGGCAAGATTTAATGAAATACCCTGCCCCAATAAAGGCAAGATATAATGAAATACCCTGCCCCAATAAAGGCAAGATATAATGAAATACCCATGCAATAAAGGCAAGATGTAAAGAAATACAAATCCAATAAAGGCAGGATGTAATGGAATACCATCCAATAAAGGCAAGGTTTAATGCATAATCCAGCCAATAAAAGCAATATGTAATGAATAATCGAGCCAATAAAAGTACGATATAATGTGCCAAGCCAATAACGGAATGATCTAAAGAGGTACCAAGCCAACAAAAGCCAATTATAATGAATAATCGAGCCAATAATGGCAAGATGTTTGGTAATATACAGTCAGTAAAAGCAAGATGTAATGAGGTATGCAGCCAATAAAGTCAAGGTTTAAAGAAATACCCCGCCAATAAAGGCAAGATTTTCTGGTATACCCCCCCCCCCATAAAAATAAGATATAATGAAATACCCATACAATAAAGGCAAGATGTAATATAATACTCAGCCCATAAAGGCAGGATTTAATGAAATACCTAGCCACCAAACGCAAGGTGTAATAAATAATCCAGCCAATAATGAAAATATGTAAAGAGATACATAGCCAATAAAAGCCAAATATAATGAATAATCGTGCTCAATCAATAATGATAAGATGTTTGCAAATATATAGCCAATAAAAACAACGTGTAAGGAGGTATCCAGCCAATAATGGCAAGATGTAATGTGGTACCCATCCAATAAAGGCAAGATTTAGATAGATATATAGATAAATTTATTTCTCATATTTGGGGAATATTGTACTAAAAATTAATTGCCGAGCATAAAATTCCTTCGGTAAAAACATGCTCTTACATAGGGTTACAATTGTTTCGATGATTTAACATGATTTCCGCACATTAAGCTTGTGAATTTTCGTTGAAACGTTAGCAACTCCTAGGGTGCCTGAGAAGAGAAAAAATTTTCCCGCACAAACTCAGTCATCGGGCATACCAAGAGTATGTGCTGTAGGTCATCTACGGAGTGTAAGTTACATAAAGAGCATTCCGCAATTGGGTCATAGTAATAACGATAGGAAAGTATATGGTAGCTAGACGAATTTGAAGTTTAACTCTTAGATAGTCCAGGGATAAGCGACTTGGGTACGGAGTATAAATCGAGTCTAAATATTGGCGGAAAATTGATAATTGGGGAGAGTCAGACGCCAAGAAAGTGACTAGGTTTTTCTTTCTACAGATCTCTGCAAATTTAGCCACTAACGAGGGCCTTAAACTTTCCCATGTATCTGCGTTTAAATTGTTCCAGAGCTCGTTTGTCCCTAGACTGTCGAACATAGATAGTGTTTATCTGGCATACCCAATTCGCAGAGTTTGTTTGCCGGGACCTATGAGCAAAATCGATAAGTCTTAAAAGTAAAATTTTGGGCAATCTAAAGTCGGGCATTTTTAGTATATGAATCACCCATCTCAATGCTCTGTTAAAAATCTCCACCGCAATAGGAAATAATCCTAGCTCTAATCGGATCAAATAGTTTGGTGTTGACCTTGGCAGATTAAAAAGTCTCTTAAAGAAAGCGACTTGAATAGACTCTAGCTTGCTCAAATACGGAGAGCCCATAATGGCGCGGCGTACAGAAGGACGGAAATAATTAAGGCGTTGTACAGTTTCAAAATCGCATCGCACGCATCTGACTTCGCTGAAGTTATACGAGGTACGACTGACGCTATTTTCGAACTCGTTCAGCAGTAGCATCCTCACATGGCACGAGTCATAGTCCAGAGACAGAGAACATCACTCCTAAATAGCGATATCGATTGACAACTTCAACCGACCTGCCATTGTAAAAAAGTCTTTAGAATAAGAGTCAAGTGGCCCCCCTCTTCTGAAGCACAAAATTGTTGTTTTCTCTGCATTGACCGTAAGAGCATTTATGGTACAATACACATCCAGTAGTAATAATTTTCTACGCAAATCAGCCGGTGAGTATGCAAATAGCGTCAGGTCGTCAGCATAAAGTAATAGTAACAGATCGTATGAGGTCGAAATATCAACTCCCCGCATACCTCGCTCTCTAAAAAAGTTCGTTATGTCAGACAGATATAGGATACAAAGGAGCGGGCTCAAAATTTTCCCCTGAAGCACCCCTATAGTAACCTGATATTCGTCGGGTGCCGCATTTTTAAACTAAAATAATACAGAGGCCGATTTAGACAGCGCACGCAATACTCGAATGAACTTCGAGCTCACGCCTAAACTCGCTAGCTTCCTCCAAAGGAGTGTATGAGGAACGAAATCAAATGCCAGTTTGAAATCTACAAACAGGCTGTAGAGTTTCGATTTTGATCAACGTAGTGAAATTTGAATAGCAGTCTGAAGACAGAAGATGTTATCTTCCGTTCTCCTCCCACTGCGGAAACCCGCTTGTTCCTCCGGCAACACACTCCTCCGGGTGGCCCAGCTAGACAGACGTTTGCATAATATCTGGGACAAAAATTTCGTAAGAGCATTAGATATCGCGATCATTCTGTAATTCGCAGGATCTTCTCTGGATCCCTTCTTGTAGAGCATAGAGAAAGAAGCACAGGCTCAACCGATGGGGAATAATTCGTGCTCAAAAATCGCATTAAAAAGGTTCAGAAGGTGGGAAAGCCAAGTGGAACCTAAGAGCTTGAATAGTTCAGCCGGTAAGCCGTCCGGGCCAACAGCTTTCCCGACCTTAAGAGACCTCATACTGTCTGTTAACTCAGCCATAGTTATTGTTGAGACCAGTGGGGAGTCGACGATCTCATCAGGAAAGAGTTCTGGAGTATCTATTATCTGAGGAAATGCCGTTAAAAAGTACGACCTTCAGGACTCCTTCGAAACCAACGGTTCCACACTGAGCTTTTTCCGATAAAAACGGACAGTTCTCAAAAAATCGACAGAATTGCGTACCGCCGCAAATCGATTACCAATGTTCTTAATATACGCACGTTTCTTAAAACTAATTAAATTTAAATATTGTTTTTTTGCTGCCAGGAGAGATAAAACCATAGAGTGGTTATATTGGAACTTTTTCATTTTCCTTAGATCACGTTTAAATTTTATTTTGCCGCGAACACAATCTTTATCAAACCAGACCTGGTTAGACACTGATCTGGAGCTACGCGAATTATTTTGACGAACAACTAAAATATTGGCCTTATTAGCACAACTGCGAAGCGCGTTACAAAAGTTTTATAAATGAATTCAGTTTTCGACTGAGTATCTATTAAACTTGAAATTACATTCACTTGACGTAAGAGATTACCAAATTCGGATATCCCGTTTGACCTTACAAATTTCGTACTTGGCCGTTTTTTTAAAGGGGTAAAAGATTCCCAATGCATAGAGCGTTCGGAAGTTAAGAGTAAAGAAAACATACGGCAAGGTGGTCTGAACTGTGGAGATCGTCACCTGCACTCAGATCGTAAACGAATGGAAGATACGACTCCGAGACCCAGACGAGGTCCTCAGCCTTAAAACCCCTATTCCCGAGAAATGTGAAATGCGCTGGGTTATCACTCGGGGTACGGCCATTTATATTATAAGATTATTAAGAGTCATAAATTCGAACAAAAGAGAACCACGTTTGTTGCGCAACTCATCATGCGATTTTCTGGCGATCATAACCGCAGAATTTTCAAAAATTTGCGAGTCATAGCAATTATCTAAAGAACCTACAGTTAGAATCACCAGCAACAACAAACATACAATCTAGAAACCGAGCCTTCTGCGAATCAATTAAAAGCTGCAGCGTAGCGAGTTCTCTTATAATGTCAGAATTTGGAGAAAAATAAAAAGAACCAATAATTAAGTTGACCGCAAAAGTATTAACGCGATAAAAGATCCAATTGTTAACGCGAGCCTGGTTATCGCACCAGGTTTCGGAAAAAGTAAAAATACCGAATGCCGAATAAAAAGAATTATTAGAAATATTATAAATACCGCGGGCATTCCAAAATACAATTTTTAAAATATTCGAAGTGGTCGAAGCGCATTTCCAGAGCGACGTATATGGTGAATTGAAAGATACGAGGTGTGCCAAAATAATAGGTCGATGGAAATGGCGGGATCCAATTAAAACGGGTGATGCTGATTGCTTGTAGAGTCGTCCATAAACGCATCATGCCATACAGGCGATCGACGTTGACTAAATGACGATTTTGATTGCTGAATAGTGACTGAAGCAGGCGGTACCTGACTAGGGTGACTATGTACGATAGCCTGGCTCGGGATCGTGAAATCCTCATCTTCATCGGACCATCTGAACCATTTATTGTCAATGGCAATACTGTTGACCTTTCTAATAAATGGTTGTCCTCGTAAGGACGCTGCTCTTTGGGCCACTCTCGTTTTATAGGCAGTGGTCCAATCACGATCCGTGAGGTCATGTGAAATATAAATATTAGAGCTCGAAAAGACAGATTTTTTCACTTCAAATGTTGATCGTTTGATGTCCTCGGAGACTAGCTTCACTAGTGCCACAGGAGGATTGTTCCTAATAAATCTGGCACTGACCACCGCATTCGAAAGCGAAAACTTCTTATTTAAAAATCCCTCGATTACGTCTTTAGTCGAGGTGGTGTCAAAATTGAAGCCCGAAAGAATAATATTCCTCTTTGACGTTCTTTCTTGAAAAGCTACCTTGTCTGCCAGCTTTTTCATGGACGATTCCAAAATCTCCACTTTTTTCTCGAGAGTAATAATCCTGTTGGAAAACTCGTTTTTAATATCCATCAAAGTTTCTTTAACCTGCGCTATATCGGTTTTACAACTTCCCATTTCGGACTTTAAAGTTTGTGTTGCATTGTCTATGGAAGATTGAATAGTTTGTTGCATCCTGAGCACGCAGCCTCCATGCTATTTCTTTGTCGGAGTCGTGATTATCAGAGGATCGAAAATAAATTTCAGTCTGAGATCTAGAACGAGTGCGAAGAGACGGAGGAATTTTCAATCCGTCTAAATAGAACAGGATTATTTCGATAGTAGGCTTTCGTTTTCGATTGGCAGTCACGTAGTCATAGAGGGAGTCAGAGCTACTCGTTCGTAAATCTTTCCACCTTTTTGCCGCAGAGGGGCGACCGGTGAGTGGCTAACGAGGGATTGACGTCCGTCATATGCCGAAATTCGCGAGCCCGGAAAGTGCTGTCGTCTAATACCTGTAGCCGTAATTAAAAGCGAAACAGAAATAAAAAATCGCTGACCAGGCTGGCACTCTGGCATGCGCACTAAATGCTCTTTTGGATTTACGTGAAAAATGCACCTTTGAAGTTCAAAAAGAGCATGTAAACGGTTGTAAAATGTCTTTTTACACTTCACTTACACCAGTACAAAACTTACATGTGGTGGGTTGGAATAGTAGCGAGCTGCTACGGAATCCGTTGGTTGATCTGACAGAATGACGTCTCCAGCACTAATGTTGTGTACATTCAACTGTCAACAGTCCACTTCACAAGAAAAATGTAAAAACTCTCTTATTACCGGAACCAGGACTCGGAGAGAAAATATATCCACACAGACTGACTCAGAGCTGCTTCGGGGACGCGCCACTAGAAGTACAACTCCAAAAAAAAAGACGATTTAAGCATGAAATTTTTGTAATGTTTACGGAGCAACGAAAAACACAACCATGTTACTTACCAGTCGCAACGGAACCATAAAGGCAAGATTTAATGAAATACACATCTAATAAAAGCAAGATATAATGAAATACCCAGCCAATAAAGGCAGGATGTAATGAATAATCCAGCCAATCAGGGCACGAGATAATGAACAATCCAGCCAATAAAGGCAACGTGTAATGAAATACCCAGTCAATAAAGGCAAGATGTAATGAAATATCCAGGCAATAAATGTCAAATGTCAGGAATGATTCAGCCAATAAAGGAACGATATAAAAAGTTACCCAGCCAATAATGGAAAGATGAAAAGAGATACCCAACCAATAAAAGACAAATATAATGAATAATCGAGCCAATAATGTCAAGATGTTTGAAAATATACAGCCAATAAAAGCAAGATGTAATGAAATACCCTCAGTAAAGGATAAATGTAAGGTATAATCCAGTCATTCAGGGAACGAGATAATGAACAATCCAGCCATTAAAGGCAAGATGTAATGAAATACTCAGCCAATAAAGACAAGATTTAATAAAATGCACTTAGTAAAGGATCAATGTAAGGAATACTCCAGTCAATCAGGGCACGAGATAAGGAACAATCCAGCCAATAAAGGCAGGGGTTATATGTCATGAATAATTCAGACAATAAAGGAACGATGTAATGAGTCCCCAACCAATAATGGAAAGATGCAAACAGCTATCCACCCAATAAAAGCCAAATATAAAGAATAATCGAGCCAATAATGGCAAGATGTTTGGAAATATACAACCAATAAAAGCAAGATGTAATGAGGTATCCAGATAAAAAAGTCAAAATGTAATTAGGTTCTCAGGCAACAATAGCAAAAGGTAATGAAATACCCTGTTATTAAAGGTCAGTTGTAATGAGGTATCAAAACAATAAAGGCGAGATATAGTGAGATATCCAGCTAATAAAGGAAGGATGTAATGAGATACCCAGTTAATAAAGGCAAAATGTAAACAAATACCCAGCTAATCAAGGTAAGATTTAATGAAATACCCCCCAATAAAGGCAAGCTATTATGAAATGAAATAGCGATCCAATAAAGGCAAGATGTAATGAAATACCGATCCAATAATGGCAAAATGTAATGGAATACCCATCCAATAAAGGCAAGGCTTAATGCATAATCCAGCCACTAAAAGCAATATGTAATGAATAATCCAGCCATTAAGGGCACGAGATAATGACCAATCGAGCGAATAAAGTCAAGATCTAATGAAATACACATTCTATAAAGGTCAAATGTAATGAATAATTCAGCCAATAAAGTCAAGATGTAATGAAATACAGATCCAATAAAGGCAAAATGTAATGGAATACTCGGCCACTAAAGACTAAATTTAGAGAATAATTCAACAAAGAAAGGCATCATACAATTAAATACACCGCCAATAAGGCAAGATGTAATGACGTACCCAGCCATACATAATGAAATACACGACCAATACAGGCAAGGTATAATAAAACACCCAGACAATAAAGGTGTGATGTAATGATGTGCCGAACCAATATAGGCAAGATGTAACAAATAGTTTAGCCACTAATGTCAGGGTATAATGAAATACCCAGCTAATAAAGGAAGGATACAATAAGCTACCGTCAATAAAGGCCAAATGCAGTGCATAATCCAGCTGATAGAGGTAGAAGGTAATGAAATACCCATTCAATAAAGACAAGATGTAAAGGAATACTCGGCCACTAATGGCCACATGTAAAGAATAATCCAATAAACAAAGGCAACATAGAATTCTATACGCAGCCAATAAAGGCTCGATGTAATTAGGTACCCAGCCAATAAGAGCAAGATGTAATAAATAATCCAGCCAGTAAAGGCAAAATGTTTTGAAATACACAGCCAATAAAAGTAAGATTTAATGAGGTATCCAGCCAATAAAGGCAATGTGCAATGAAATACCACCAATAAAGGACAAATGTGACGAATAATCCCACCAGAACAGCAGGATGTAATGAAATAACCAACCAATAAGTCCCGAGTTCGAATCCCCGTCCGTGCAGTTTTCTCTGTTTATGTTCAGTGTGGAATAACCGGAGAACCTTGCTGGGAGAAAGTACGAATTTGGGACCGCTGCCGACACCCGTCGGCAGTTATCGGTACGGTGAGCGTCCTATCCGCGGTCGGTACGTCGTGGGTCTTATCTCGGATAAAGATGGGATAAGCCCTATGTCGTACTCGCTATGGCACAGACCGCCAAATCTGCTGGTGGTACCGATATTGGGGTAGAGGGGACTGGCTCTGAGTGGGTGTTGTATTTGTGTATCTGTCTAGTTCTGTCATGTAACGTTCTGTCTTTGTCCCGTACCTCCCCACCCGAGAGCTGATCCGCAAATAGACTAATAATTGCCATTAACGTGGGGGGAAATTACCTGTCCTTTGTCGTACAAAAATAAAAATAATAATAAAAATGAAAAAGGACTGACTGAAACAACTGTCGAAAGAGACATCGAGGAATTGGATCTCCTGTCCCTGGGCATCAACTCACCGGAAACGATGGATCTGGAGACCGAAGAAGGATTGCTGAGGTCCCCGGGAGGCGAGGCCCCGACCAAGAACGTGGGGAAACCCCCGGCGGAGGGACGCTGCCTGAGCAGCTCCTAAGCGGGGGAAGAAAAAGTAAAATAAGAAGACCCCTGCGCAGCTCGCTATGCAAAGGATCCGACGTGCAAAATTTGTGCTGGGGAAACTTGAAAACAAGGCCCCTGGCCAAATGACACCAGTAGCCGGGAAATGCTAACGTGGGCTCGGGAGGACGGGGGGGGGGAGATTTGAAGGTGGTGATTATCGACAGAGGCGATCCAGACCTAAGGATTTCTGAGGAAAGGTGGGAATCAATCTCCTCCATCTTAAATAAGGTCTTGGAATCTCTGAAAGCAGGGCCCAATTCTCCGCCGCGTACCTTTGGGGATGTCGGTAGGTTCAGGGGACTGAGACTCATCCAGCGCCAGGACCAGGAATCTCCGAGATTCGTGAGGGAGACTGTGGCGGGGATGGGGGAACTGTGGGAAGGAGCCAAGCTGGGGGTGAGCAAACTCGCAAAAGATAGCAATCAAGCAGAGGATTGGGCGAGGTATAAAGAAAGCCTCAGAAACTACAAGAAAGCAATAAGACTCGCGAATAGAACTTCTTGGGCGACTTTTTGCGAAAAAATAGAAATCACCTGCGAGGCGGCGAGACTGCGAAAAATCTTCTCAAAAGATCCTAAGATGTCAAATCAAAGTACACCGGTGGAACTCATAAATGCGCACTTCCTAGAGAATGAGGAAGAGGCAGAGGAAGTGGACGTTGAAGGGGCCGAGGTTGGCGGTGTTGTGGAGGGAGGTGGGGGGGGGGGGGGGGTTCTGGCGCCGTCGTTGACGATATCAAAGCGGCGTGGGCCATTCGCTCCTTTACTCCATATAAGTGGCCGGGGAGGGACGGCGTCATACCGATGATGCTTCAGAAAGCACTTGTCGTGGTGGTGCCGTGGCTCTCCATCATCTTCAAGGGTTGTATCAGAACTGGATACATACCCAAGAATTGGAAGGACGCGGACGTTGTATTTATACCTAAGGCTGGAAAAGCAAGTCATTACACGGTAAAGAATTATAGGTCAATCACCCTAACGTCGTTTTTATTAAAAACACTTGAACGGCTGATAGCGCTATATATTGAGCAGAATATAAAAACTCAACTGTCCGCAGCACAACATGCGTACAAGAAGGGCAGGTCGGTGGAGACGGCCCTTCACGCAGATGTAGGGCGAATAAAGAAATAATTATTTGAGAAAGAATATACATTGGCGGCCTTCTTGGACATCGAAGGATTCTTCAACAACATATGCGACGGGAGCGATGATAAATGCTCTTGAAGCTGCAAAGTTGGAGGGCGAGATATATGGATAGGAAATACACTTGAAGCAAAGAATGATAGTAGCTGAGATTGGTGGAACCGTGATCAGAGGAGTGGTGAGAATGGGCACTCCTCAGGGAGGGGTACTATCCCCGCTGCAATGGAGAATAGTTGTGGACGACATACTAAAAAAGCTGGAAAGTACTGGATCCAAAAATCAGAAACTCATTCAGATTATCTAGAACGATTAACGAAAGCGCTATGCGTATACAACGGCCTTTACTCGTATTAAACGAACTTTTTGTTTGTTTCATTGTTCACTTCATTGCCACATAAAAAGGACTACTTTGTGTACTACCAGTGATGACAAATATTTGTAATTTTGTAAAAAAAATATATTATTGACGTTTAAAATCCAATAAAATGTCTTTCACTCCGAAAGAAATAAAAAAAAAAACAAAAAAAATCGTTTTATTCCGGTTTCCTCCCTAGAATAATTTCAATTTTGGTAAGAAAATATTCGTTGGGCGTCACTGAAATAATATCTGTAATGAACAGCGATGTGCTGAAACTTTTGATTTAAATTTTTTTCAAGCTCACGGTGCGTGCTTTCGCGCGGCAGAATCCAATCTGAGTTGAGACACAATGAGGTTAGCATCGAACCTTGGTAAGTTAACAATATACACTTAATGAAATCATTGTTCCCTTACTTGAGAAATGTATCAACCAGAGCACCCACGCTTTTGCACAGATCCCTGCGGGGTTAATATATACACCGTGTATGTCCACCTGTTGAACCCCGTTTACCAGCAGGTAGAACATAAAATTCTAGGCCGTGACTTATGGTATCACAGTATATTATAACACTAGTGCGTAAGATATTTTATGTTATAAGTGTGTAAAAAGCGTCAGAAAAAAAGTAGAAAATGTGTAACATAGCATTTTACGCACTGCATGAAATAATAAATTTTTTGACAATACGGTTTTTATGTTATTGAGCATTGAAATTAACCAATAGGACAAGAGCTTGACGATTGCCGTGAGTGGTGAATGCCGAGAACAAATGTGATGAAAATTCGCATAGCCGATAAGCTGCGCTTTTCTGTTTTCGTCGAGAACCATGACGTCCGAAGGACACTATTTCTATAGGATTCAAAATGCCTAACCTGCAACGCACATCTGACATCAGACAGAAAATCGAAAAGCATTCGAATTAACCCCTTTAAAGTCTGAAATGACAATTTTTATACTTCATTTTCAATCAAGTATTTCGTATCAAAATCAAAGTTGAAAACAATTAAGAAGTACGTATCCTACTGTTTTCGAGGACGCTTTTCAAGATTCCGAGGTCAAAATTGAGTTTCAGCCATCACAAATTCCAATATGGCTCCGAATATGAAGAAAATTTCGAAAAAATTGGGAATTTATTATTCTTATCAATTTTTTCCGAGCTATTAGAATATTGGAATTTTATTGAAACGTTGCATAATGGTGCATAGAATAGTTGAATTTTAAGAAAAAAAAATGTTACTTTTATACCCGACGTCATTCTAACGACTCAAAATGGCGTCAACAATGAAAATTTCTTTGAGAAATTTCTGGACGCTTTAACTCAAGAACGACGAACTTTTTTTTCAACATTTTTTTCAAAATTCTAATTTATTTACAAAAAATTGTGAAAAAAATTGAGTGTATTCTCTGACGAATTATAGAGTTATTTGTTCTTTGCAATTTTTCGAAAAGTTGATAATTTTGGAGGAAATGAATTTCAAATATTATAGTTCAGGATATTTTCCCCAAAAAAACTATCAACTTCGGGAAAAATTGCAAACAACAAAAAAACTCGTAGAATTCATAAGTGAATACACCAAATTTTTTTCAGAATTTTTCATAAATAAATTATACGAGTAATTTTGAATAAAAATTTTTTGTTTAAATTTGTCAAAATGTCATTACAAAAATCTGAAAAAATTCCACTATATTTCCCGATTAATTCTAAGAACTTTCATTCTACGCATTTTTTTATAATAGCACGTAGTTTTTGAGTTAGAACGTTCAGAAATTTTTTAAAGAAATTTTCATTGTTGACGCCATTTTGAGATGGTTACATTGATGTGGGGTATAAAAGTAAAATTTTTTCTTAAAATTCAACTGTTTTATGCACCATTATGCACGGTTCTAATAGAATTCCAATATTCTAATAGCTGGACAAAAATTGATAGGAATAAATAATTCCCATTTTTTTTTGAAATTTTTTGTAAAATTCGGCGCCATATTGGAATTCCTGGTGGCTGAAACTCAATTTTGACCTCGGAATCTTGAAGAGCGACCTCGAAAACAATAGGATATGTACCTTTCAATTGTTTTCAACTTCGATTTTATACGAAATACTTGATTGAAAATGAAGTAAAAAATGCCATTTCAGGCGTTAATGGGTTAATAAAGGATAGAATATTAATCAAACCATAATGAGTGTATTTTATAATGAAAAGGTAAAAATCAAAGATTTAGTGTTAATCGAGTGAATTGAAATTCAAATGATATGACAACTAATTACAGTTCAAATATTATCAGTGAGCATAAAAAAAATCAATAAATCGTTTTCAAAAAACTGTGTTAAAATTAAAAAATGTTATTCTATGCGGTAATACATCACTATTTCGAAAAAATTAATAATCAATTTACATATTTTAAAATATTAATTAATTTTTTTCGAAAGAATAATATTTTTATTTCGTTTTATAACTTAATGGATCGGATTGAAAAGACAGAAATGCAGACCATGATACTTTAATAAAACCTTCTGTACTTATGTCATTTATTTTTTTTGATTGAATGAATTGAAATGTTATCGATTTAATGAACTATTTATTTTGATCGGGACGTTCTTACACCTGCTGGAGCGTTTAGGTAATTGAATTTCTTTTAGGGAGTTGCACAAAATTTCTTGGTATCTTAAGAAAAATGTAATCGCCCGAAGGTTTCACTGCTGCCAATGCCGGATTAAGGGGGGGGGGGGGGGTAGAGGGGCTTCAGCCCCGGGGCCGCAGGAGTCTGGGGGCACCATGATCTATTGTATAAGTCATTTTTAATTTTACTTTTTAAAAATGCCAGTTTATAAAAAAATTAAATTTTAATTGAACGTGATTGATTTATGCCAAATCGCTTTATTTACAGATGAAATTAATAACAACATTACTTTTATAGTTATAATTATAATAATAATGATAATAATAATAATAAGAATAATAAATAAGAGGGGCCCAAAGGGAATGATGCGTAACACAATGCGGCTATGCAAAAAGCTGCATCTTAGCCTATCTTCCCAAATGGCCTACTCTCACCTCCACGTGTGCTTATTAAAGCCGGTGGGCCCTGGACTCTTAGCAACCTTGCCAGAGATTGGGTAACTAACCCCAGTGGATGGCGAGGTAAGAGACAAACGAGAGAGGCATAATAACGGGGGGTAGGGCCAATCACCCTACTCCCTGCACATGCGGTTACAAATAGAATAACGCGCAGGGCTCCTGACCATCGGGCTGCTTCGGATGCAGCCCAGTCCCGAGGTGGAGGAGCCGAAACAGGTGTCCCGGGACAACGACCAACGAATGCCCCCGGACGATTTCAGTGGACGGAGGATCTCAGGCAAGATCTAATGCGCTGCTACGAGGAGAGCTGTCCACAACAGAGAGGCTGCATGGCGCGAATGCACAGTCGGTTTGCAGTAATGCATCCCGAACTGGCAGATCGCTTTCCTCAACAACAACTGAGAGATTATGTGGCCTATCTGAGGCGGACGGGTTTCGTTGTTCCCAGCTGTCAACCGGTACCGGATGTGCGGGCAATAACAACTGAGCCCGTACGCGGTGCTGAGAGAGATGCTCCACATTACGAAAGCACGACACTCGTGTTTAGGCAAAATTTGACAACGAATGTTTTGCCTAAGCAACGAGAATTAGACAGAGCAAATAGCCTACTTCTGGATGCTCTTCCAGATGACTGCGACCTGTGGCAGGTCAATTGTGCCGTTTAGGAGGCTGCAAGTGATCTGGTGACTCCGCGAAATCTGACACAAATATCGGGGAGTCGGCAGATTACAAAACGCATGTCTCAATTGAACGGCAAGATTCGACTGACACGGAGACTCGCTTCCCGAGTTCAGTGTGTGATCGACTATTTAACATCTGGCCGTTCATTTACGGCAAAAGTCAAGAAGTTCGCACAACAACTGCGGACATACTATCACACACTGAACAAACTGAAGTTGCTCAACATCAAGTAACGTTTGGCGGATAAAATTCGGGTTTTGGCGGATGCCAAAAAGAGGCTGCAAAGACGGGAGGATGGAATTCGACAAAATGCAATATTTTGGACGAATCCTTCCAACTTTTTCAAACATCGTATCGCAGCCTCAAGCGAGTTTCCGTCTATGGCCGCAGTTGAGGAATTCTGGGGGAGCATCTACGAGAAAACATCTAGGCTTAATGCAGGCACTCCAGGTATTGAAATCTCATCAAGTCACACAACAAAGTGAATATTGCCCACCCGTCAGTGCATTAGAGGTGAAAATGCCATCACGGGAGCGAGGAATTTCTCCTCGCCGGGCTGGGAGTTAATATCGGTCTATGGTTTCTCGGATCGGACAAGTCTCCCGATTTTGGGATCAGTGTCGTTCGGCCCTCCACCAGTCAGTGCGGAATTAATAACTATTGGTGGAAGAAGTTCACTTCTGTCCATCAACACCTAGCCCGAATGTTCACCTCTTATATAAATGAAGATCAACCCATTCCGCACTGACTGGTGGAGGGCCGAACGACACTGATCCCAAAATCGGGAGACTTGTCCGATCCGAGAAACCATAGACCGATCACGTGTCTCAATACGTTAAACAAATTGTTTACTAACATCTTGAACGAACGTATTAAGAAATCCGTGAAACCGGTGTGGCAACGGATAGTAGAACAACGAGGCTGCAAAATGGGTGTATCCGGCTGCAAGGACAACTTGCTTATCGACAGGTGTGTTTGTCAGGACGCAGTCCAGTACAAGCGTAACCTGTCGATAGCCTGGCTGGATTACATGAAGGCGTATGAAGACTCAACATCGCCCGAGCTTTTAAGCTTGTTGCTCAAACGCCTCCATGTCCACCCAAACATAGTGAGAAATGTAGAAGACCTGATGCCTCTTTGGAAAACAAGCTTTTTCATGACATCGGGCAAGCGTCGAACCATGTCTAGACTGGTTCAATTCCAAAGAGGTGTCTATCAGGGAGATTCTCTGAGTCCTCTGCTCTTCTGCATCTCACTATTGCCTCTATCCGTTGCTCTCCGGAAATCTCAAGGGTACATGTGTGGACCGCCTGGTGAACGTGTACATAAGATCACCCATCTTTTCTATATGGACGATCTTAAATTATACGCATCAGGCGAAGATCAATTACATCGATCTCTGAACATCGCCCTCACATACTCGAGAGATATCGGCATGTAATTCGGATTAGACAAGTGTGCAGTCGTTCATTTGCACAGAGGAAGGTCAGGCTCCCATAACAACGATATGGAGCTCGTCAACGGAAATGTCATCCGCCACCTTAGCGCCGAAGAAGCCTACACATACCTGGGCGTACCTCAAAGGCATATCCAGGATGTGCAGGCTGCTAAAACCACCATCATTAAGAAATACCGGCGCATTCTCCGTCAGATCTGGTCATCAGAATTGACCGGGAGAAATAAGGTGGCAGCCACGAATATGTTGGCCGTATCACCAGTGCTCTATTCTTTTGGAGCACTGAAGTGGAACGTTGAGGAGCTAAGGGATCTTGACCGAAGCACACGGAAGATGATTTGTATGCAACGCAGTTTGCATCCATGATTTTCCGTGGAACGACTGTATTTGCCCCGAAATATGGGAGGTCGTGGCCTTTTAAGCCTGAAGTGTATGCATGACCGATTGGTCCTCGAAACACCTTGCGACGTGATTAATCGAACGGAGGATCCCCTGATAATGCTAGTACATCAGCATGAAATTCAGGGGAAGGGGGCGTTTTTGTACAACGCGGCGGAACGAGCGGCACGAAACCTCGGTCTGGTTTTCAACGTGGGACGTAGTGGTGCACAGGAGGCTGAATCAGTCATCAATCTGTGACCAGTACGTCTCAGGGGTAGCATACGGAAGGAACAACTCCGTATGTTGGAGGGAAGGCATATCGACAAGCCGTTGCATGGACAATTCTTTCGAAATGTCCAACAACTTAGCTTGTCGGCAGAGATGACCTTCTTAAGATCAGCCGGCTTGAAATCCGAGACCGACGGTTTTATCTACGCGTGCCAGAATGGGGTCATCAATACCTTAGCGTATCGCCAGAACATCTTACACCAGGCGGTACAGAGTACGCTTTGTAGATTGTCTAGATGTCATGCTGAAACACTAATGCATCTTTTGGCAGCATGACCAATATATGCAGTTTCAGCATACATCGAACGTCACAATGCGGCTCTTCGAGTGCTGTGTTACTATCTTCGCAGCACTTATGGTATTGATGCAACCCCAGTATTGCCGTACGTCCCCACTGATATTGAATCCGTAGTCGGGAATGAGTCGTGCCGAATATACTGGAATTACTCATTCCCGACGAGCAGGCAAATATCAGCCAATAAGCCTGACATCGTCCTGGTTGACTTCGATGACAAATCCATCTTCGTCATCGAGTTTTCTGCACCAGCAGAAACAAATATAGTCAGCAAAGAGGACGAAAAACGGATGAAATATCAGGAACTCCTGTTCGAGATTCGCAAGCTATATCGAGGATTCAAAATGAAGCTCGTCGTGCTGATAATTGGAGTTCTGGGAGGAATGAGACCAACTTTCCTCCAAAACATCAAAAGCATTCCGGCCTGTCGAGAACATGCAAATTCCATCGCAGGCCGAATGCAGAAAGCAGTGCTGCTGGGATCTCTCCGTCTACTGAGGTCACACGAGATCCTGTAACCACTTACCCGATGGTAGAGGGAGTGGTTACAGTTCCAAAAGAAATGGCCCGGTGCAGTCTGCAACGGAGGAGATGGATATCGGAGCCACTTTTCTGCTGCAGACTGCACAAGTGGATTATGGAGGGCAAAGGGAGGTTAGGGTTTTAGTCGGTAAACCTCGCCCCGAACACCATGGGCAAGGGAGTCCGACACACGGGGGGTTAACCAACATCTTCAACCCCTTATGGTGCCCAACGCATTTCCCCCCTCCGTCAAAAAAAAATAATGCATTAAAAATATTGGAGTGTTAATAAATAGTTATAAGAAAATAAGTATTTGTACGTGACTAATGTATTATATAACATATAATATACCGAAAATTGCACGCAAATATACGTATATAAGTTATTTGTTAGAGTATTGGTATTTTACGGTCATTTATATTATCTAAGGAATTGGAGGGCAATGCTTTTACAAAATTAATATTAATAAAGATCAGAGGGATATTTAAAACATGGCACTTTAATTAGAGGAATAAAATTGAAAAAATTAAGTATTGGAGGGCAATGATTTTACATAAATAATGTTAAATAAATCAAAGGACAATAATTTAATTTGACATAAATAAAGTTAAATAAATACAGGAAAATAGTTAGTTTACGTTTCGACTTCAGTTCGAGTCCTCTTCAGAAAGTAAATACAAATAAGTATAAAATCGCGTCGTATTTATAGTAAACACACGGATATGTTTCGGTGTAACAGTGTGTGTAGTACTGAGAATGAATGGAATCGTTTTTATAAAAGGATTTTAAATACTGTAATTTGTTTATGTTTTATATTTTTAACAGAGAGTGATATGTTTCTGGTAATTTGGATGTTTCAAACCGGATGTTAACGGTGTTCTGCTCTTTTTTTATAAAAAAGTTTTCGAGATGGCATCTTTTTCTCCAGTTTTTTTCCCTCGCAAGAATCCGCGTGTTTTTATAGTTAAAATCATGTCCCGTTTCCATTCGGTGCTTGGTTAAGCCAGTATATTGTTCTTGGTCGGAGGCAAAGATGTTTCGTTTATGCTCTTTTAACCGCACTTCGAGGGATCTGTACGTCTGTCCAACGTATGATTTGTCACATTGGTAACAAGGTATTTGACAAGGAGATGTTCGTGAACATCGATACAACGTCAAGAGAGATCGCTTTGTGGTGTTTTGGTATTCGTATGTTTTTGATGTGTTCTACAAGAGACCAAGAGTCTTTAATATTGGTATTGTCTTTTCCCAAAACTTTCGAAACGATTTTTGATACGTATTTAGCTAGGGTGTAAGTAGGGCCATTTCTTGTAGATACTATTATACGTAGGGGGTTATCAACTTTATGGATTTTGGGAATGCCATATGCTCTAGGTGTTGTGGCATGTCTTACAGTTAACATTTTTAACGTTAAATCATTTATGAGCTTCCTTTTGTTCCAATTTTTGAGCATATCATTAATACTGTTGGTAATTGTGGCAGTATACTCGAATTTTGAAGTTACGTAAGTGGAAGTATCTGATAGTATCTCAATCATTTTCGAATTATAATCCGATTTGTTCATGGCTACCGTAACATTGCCTTTGTCTGCTCTCGTAAAGAAGACATCTGGGTTGTTTTTCGAGAATTCTTTAATTAGTTTTTTTGGTTGTTTTCACTAATACGTTTTTTATTATTAATATGATGTGAAGAGCAGAATTTTTGAATGGCTTGCGAACATTCTTGTCGGATGATGTTTTTTTGTTCGTCGGTAGTGATGAATGAAACCCCCGATTCAACACTAGCAATAATGTCGGACACCGGTATTTCATTTTTGTAATTGATGTCAAATGCAAATTTCTCTCCCAGGGAGGCAATATTTTTTTTACTTCGTCCGGAATTTCAACGTTGCTAAGATTTTTGAACCAGTTGTTTTGAACAATTGGGCTATATATATTTTTCAGAATTGTGGAACATGTAAAATATTTTTTGAAATTTGTTTCACAATCTGTTGCGTGTGTTGTGGAATATTCTGTTATACTTCATATTTTCGTAGAAGAAAAATTCTTCAAAAATACGAGGTGGTAAATGCTTAGTAATAAATGACATTAATTGATCTCTTGTAGTTCTAGTCTCTTTGATGGTGTAATGGATGTCTCTAATTTCTAGATTAAGTAATTTCCATTTAAATCCTGTGTTATAGCTATTGAATGATGCTTTGATATAGAAGTTATTGAACGCTTTTTCATGATTGCTATTGTTTAAATGTGGGGGAAGAAAATTGTTTTTCCTACATCCTAACAAGAAAATTCTTTGATTAAGATATTTAGCAAGTGATCCGTTTAGACGTGACCACTTTTTCATGGCTAACACCATATCTTGACCTTTGGTGGATCTAATCCACCCAAATACCTTGTTACCAATGTGACAAATCATACGTTGGACAGACGTACAGACCCCTCGAAGTGCGGTTAAAAGAGCATAAACGAAACATCTTTGCCTCCGACCAAGATCAATATACTGGCTTAACCAAGCACCGAATGGAAACGGGACATGATTTTAACTATAAAAACACGCGGATTCTTGCGAGGGAAAAAAACTGGAGAAAAAGATGCCATCTCGCAAACTTTTTTATAAAAAAAGAGCAGAACACCGTTAACATCCGGTTTGAAACATCCAAATTACCAGAAACATATCACTCTCTGTTAAAAATATAAAACATAAACAAATTACAGTATTTAAAATCCTTTTATAAAAACGATTCCATTCATTCTCAGTACTACACACACTGTTACACCGAAACATATCCGTGTGTTTACTATAAATACGACGTCCAGTAGATACCTCCACTTTAATTCTATTCATCCATCCATCCCATTTCCTACAAAACTGGCATGATTTATGGTTTAATCGACCGAGCGGTAAAACTTTCATCTAAAGAATTTCATCAGAAAAATTTAAATATTTTTTTTTTTTTTTTTTTTTTTTTGTTTATTAATTAATTAACGGGCGGAACCGCCCCTTTTTACTGAATTTTTGCCGTAGATATCAAATCGTAATATTTTTGCGAGAGCTGCAGATCGACTTAGAAAGATGGCGCCATACTTCACATTTGTGTATGAAATGTAGGACTGCAGAAACCTACACCAAGTACAGCAGCGGTCATGAGTCGATTTCCGCCAGATAAACAATACTTTCGAAACGTAAACACAAACAACGTGGCTCGTCTTACTAACAGCGAGCTGCTGCTTGAAAACGAAATCGAAAAATTGTTCACCAGACGGGGATCGAACTCACGACCTACGACTTCGTAGTCCAGTGCGTTAACCACCTGAGCCACGAAGCCGATTATTAGGAAAATTTTATTAGAAAACGGATATCCTGCACAGTTTATTAACCATTGCATAAAAAAACGCTTAGAATTTTTAAACACAACAAATAGAATCATTCACAATAATAACGAACCACAAGTATTAAAAACAATTAGTTGCCCGTATATTAAAGGTCTTTCTGAAAACATAGTAAAAATATTTAAAAAACAGAATATAAAAATTGTTTCAACTCCATTTAAAACGAATATCGCTCAGATTAAACCAGGCAAAGACAAATTACCCTTTGAAAAACAAAGTGGAGTTGTCTACAAAATACCTTGTTACCAATGTGACAAATCATACGTTGGACAGACGTACAGACCCCTCGAAGTGCGGTTAAAAGAGCATAAACGAAACATCTTTGCCTCCGACCAAGAACAATATACTGGCTTAACCAAGCACCGAATGGAAACGGGACATGATTTTAACTATAAAAACACGCGGATTCTTGCGAGGGAAAAAAACTGGAGAAAAAGATGCCATCTCGAAAACTTTTTTATAAAAAAAGAGCAGAACACCGTTAACATCCGGTTTGAAACATCCAAATTACCAGAAACATATCACTCTCTGTTAAAAATATAAAACATAAACAAATTACAGTATTTAAAATCCTTTTATAAAAACGATTCCATTCATTCTCAGTACTACACACACTGTTACACCGAAACATATCCGTGTGTTTACTATAAATACGACGCGATTTTATACTTATTTGTATTTACTTTCTGAAGAGGACTCGAACTGGAGTCGAAACGTAAACTAACTATTTTCCTGTATTTATTTAACTTTATTTATGTCCAATTAAATTATTGTCCTTTGATTTATTTCACATTATTTATGTAAAAGCATTGCCCTCCAATACTTAATTTTTTCAATTTTATTCCTCTAATTAAAGTGCCATGTTTTAAATATCCCTCTGATCTTTATTAATATTAATTTTGTAAAAGCATTGCCCTCAAATTCCTTAGATAATATAAATGACCGTAAAATACCAATACTCTAACAAATAAATTATATATTATATAAACGGTCGAGAAATTATTTTGTGAAGACAAATATACGTATTAGTATTACTCCTACCTCATTGTACGAATAACTTGGCACACACAATACTCCCGTATACACACGCACACACATGCACAAACTGGGCACACACAATACTCCCGTATACACACGCACACACATGCACAGCAACACATGTGCGATTCAATTCAATTTAAACTGGGAACACAATACATAAACACCATAAACTGGGGGCACAATTGCACATATAGTCCAAGGGCCTCACGGTCTCCAGATCCGGCATTGACTGCTGCAAGGAAATATTTATTTCCATTCGTACATTGAGCTCGCATGTGATTGAACATCCATGATAGTTGTACATTTTTTTTACTGAGTGAATACAAATTTAATGCTTCTCCAAATAAAGTGTAGCAATTCCATAGAAAAATATTTCACCAATGTAATGTTCTTTTCTTTTCGTGTGAAATATTCTACATCCAGAGGATGCACAGTTGTTTAATCGCACTAAAGAAATATTTTTTCTTTTCAATTAAGATATAAAGTATTTAATAAGATCATGTTTTCTAAAAAGCATAATGTAATCATGAATTAATTTATTGAAGAAACAAATAAAATTAATTGAAATGATATTTTACAACTATACAAGATTAATAAATTTATCGAATGATTTTACTAACGTAATGCTTTACAATTTGCATTAATCAAAGATCTTTTTCATAGGAGTGCATTTCCGGCATCGATCGGTGAAATACGCTGACAGATTTTGCTCCGTGTTTTGAGGTATTATTTTAAATTATTTTGTGCATAATTGTCCGTGTTTATGTTGCGCGTAAATTTCATGAGCTGTCTCACAAAAAATCTATTTTTCATTCGAATCCGTGCTGTTGCAAGAAGGATCCTAGTCTTCGGCGTGTTTCGGATTCTTTCCTAATCTCGAAAATCCAATGCAAGGTCGCTGTCAAGTCTCTATCTTGTGACAGGTTACGCCTAGTCAATTACTCCAGTCATTACTGTTTGCTGAGTGCTAATTACATTTTGCCGGGATTGACTGCGGGTGAGTTTTATTTACGAACAAAACTCTTTCGCGATAATTAATAACACTCGCCAAGTTTAGTTACCGTGCATCTCATTTGCGCATCATCGGACCGCTACATCCGTTGTCAATGCTCCGGTGTCGGTAAGCAGTGCTTAGGTACTATCAATCTATATCTATATAATCTATATAAACGAATCAATCATAAAAGTCATAATATCAATAATAGAAGAGCAAAAAAAACACCAAAAAATGGAGACAGAAGCCCCGCGTCCTCCTTGTTCGTGTATCCGGTTTCGACTGAACGAGGTAGTTACATACCGGATCTTTTAATCTATTTACCATAATCAGCATTGATTTTATGAATTTGGTTAGCAAAGTTAGAATCGCCATTTTGAATGTTCAATATGTGTGGCTCAGTTTGTGATCAGCGACCCTAAAAACCCCGAGTACCCACTTTCAGCTTGATCAATTACCTTTTTTGGAAATTGGTCTGCCCTATTGGATTCGCCATTTTGAATTTTCAATATGCAACGTTGTGGTTCGTGCTTCTCTTAATCGGAGGTAGAAAATATGAAATATAACTCAGTTCTTTTAGTAACACTTATATTTAACTTAAGATTTAATATATAAAAAGTATAAAAAAGTAATAGTAAAAATATATTAATCACACCGATTTGTTGTTCGGATGATTTGGCTGGAAGTAAGGGTCCTGTAACAAAAAAAAGACCAATTCTTGGAGGAGCGCCTCGAAAGAACACTTATAATTAAAATCTTAAATCTACTTGTATTCGCCTAGGAGCGCCTAGAGCGAGAGTAAGGTAGAGGAGCGCCTCAGACCTTATTCGTCAAAAAAAGTGTAGGAGCGCCTACAACTTTTTACAGTGACGGGAATTTAAATGATCATCGACCCTAAAAACCCCCGAGTCTCCAACTTCAGCTTGATCAAGTAACTTTTGTGGAATTTGATCCCCCTATTGGATCAAGTAACTTTTTCAAAATAGAATTATATTTTAAATTTTTCCGCCATATTGGATCCACCATTTTGAATTTTTAAAATCTGAGGCCGGATTCGTAATCTGCGATCATGAAAAACCCTGGTATCACATAGGTTGCTAAATTAAGTTAAATAATTTTCCTAATAATGCTTTCTTTATTTTTTAAATGTTATTTTTCAGTATTTATTTATTTGTATCAACAAATTTACAGCAAATATTGACTAATTACACATAATTTCAGGTTTTTTCATATGTTAAGATATGAAAATAACAAAAACAAACGATAGAATCGATTAAATTTTGACTGAAAAACGGAAATAACGACGAGGAAATGGGTTAACGAGAATAAAAATTATACTGTTTAGAAGAGTCGGTCCACTCGACGTCTTTTCTAGAAAATTTTTCTACGTTAATCTGCAAGTGAAAGTTGCGGCCACGTATCCTTATCCCGGATCAATCGTCTCCTCTTCGGCGAGTGGATTCAAGGCGGCTACAGACGATTTAGCTAGGACTTGCCAAGGTACGGCGGCGTTCTTGGCTATAATGGCTTCAGCTAGCTGTGATTCAAGCAGTGCTGCCCTAATACAGCTGCTTCCATATAACTAGACGGTGATTCCATTTTATCTAGCTGCTGTTGCAGCTCCCTCTTGGATCATAGGCCATCTACATTCTCTAGATTATGTACAGGTTGAGATTTTAAAAATGGCTTAAGCCGCCCTACGTTTTGCGTCTCGAATTTAAGGCTATATACAATATCGGTTGAAATAGTGCATGAAGCGTTAAATCTAGTACTTATGGATTTGTGGCAACCATCGAACAGTTTGGCGCGTCTCGGATTAATTAGGCTCTATGAGCTCAGTTGTAGAGGTAATGATAATTCTTTTTTATTATGTCACTCTTTAGTCTCAGTTTTCGGCAGAAAATTGGGAGTCCAATGTAGTCTCTATCTGCGAAACTTTTGCCTCCCTTCAACAAAATCTTGACCTCAAGCGCTATTTCGAGTCGGAATCGATCCAGGTATCTCTATATAGGCAACTTTCCGACGGACTGACCTCTCTTGCTCCGAAACGTTGCCAGCTTTCCCATTTATGCCTAAAAATACAGTTGAGAATGGGCAATATATTCTTGCGTCCGTTTTGTGTCGGTAGCACTTGTTATGCATACAACCCGAATTATCCATGTTCTATTCGCAACATGGGTGAAAGGGAGACTTCCTAACATTAACTAACTAACATCCTGTGCGACTGTCCTTTTTCTACCTCTTCAAGATCCAACCTCCGTCGTAGCTGCATTTTGGCTAACTGTTCCGACGAGAATATAATGGCCTTTATGCTCCACTCTGCCGACCCTACTGTGCAGAAGATCCTTTTTGGCTTTGTCAGCTCGTGTTTCGTCAGGTGTCAATTTGTCCTGGAATTGTAGGTTACAGTGCGAATTATGGCTGCATCAGTCCAGTCTTTTCATAATATTAGGCCTAGTTTTATATTCTTGTTTTTAATTGTTTAGTCACTTTCGTTTAGCGCCTGCGATTTTATGTGTTGATTTATTGCAAGCGTGTGCGCACCATTCTTGTTCATGTATACATTGCCCTCAAAATACTCGCCAAGTTCTTATTAGTAAAACATAATTACCACAAAAAATGCTATCAGAATTAAATTATGTACAATTATAAGGCTATATTCTGATTCTACAAAAAGCATTAAAATCATGTAATAAGACCAAGTTTTTTCTAATAAATGAAACTATCCATGAATGCAATGTACCATAATTTGGAAAGAAAATTTTGCGTACATTCAGAACACCACACAATTTTGCAAGAAACTTCTTTGAAATCAATGTAATTCTTTCTAATCATTTGATTAATAAAATTACCATTTAATAAAAAAATGTTATTAATGAATTTAACGAACCTTAAAAATCGATGCAATATCATCAATAATATACGCATTGGTCCTTATTCCAAGCATTCCACAACTGGCTTGTTAAAAACTTGGCTGCCCTTTTGTTTTGGGAGTTAAGAAAAAAACGCCGTCATTTAGTAATCTGTTTATGGTGTTAAGTCATGATTCTAGATAGCGCCATATTACCATTTGCCAAAAATGTATGTTAAATGGATGAAATTGCAGAAATGTACAGGAAGTAAAACATCAATTATGATATTGTATTGCATTGACAAGCAATACTTGGAATGGTAAACAAAGAATGGTTCATATTACAAAGCTACGACATATGCCCCTCCGTTGACGGTCGGGTGCTCCTTTACAGCCTTCAAACCCAATGTTTTTACTTAATTATTATGCTTTTTTCCCCTCATCTCATTATGCAATAATACATTTTTTATATTAGATTTGTTTACTAATAGAATTATATAATACTACAATTTTCGTCGTATCAAATATTGTAAAGATGAATATTTTATTGTGCAAATGAATGTAAATGCTGTGATGATAAATTAACTGGAATATGTGCGTAACGAAATACAATAAATTGCAAATAGTACAATAATATATTGACTGACAAACTAATGCATGTATTCTGAAAATTGCATGACACTTCGAAATGGAGACCATTCTTCGGATACCAAGATTCTCCGAAAACCTTGACTAAAAGGCAGCCAAGTTTATGACATGCCAATTGTTGGAATACTTGGAATAAGGGCAAATGTGTATATTATTGATATTGCATCGATTTTTAAAGTTCATTAAATCCATTAATAACATTTGTTTTATTAAATGGTAATTTCATTAAACAAATGATTAGAATTACTTTGAATTCAAAGAAGTTTCTTTAAAAGTTTTGTGGTGTTCTGAATGTACGCAAAATTTTCTTTCCAAATTATGGTATTTTGCATTAATGAATAGTTTCATTTATTAGAAAGAACTTGGTCTTATTACATGATTTCAATGCTTTTTGTGGAATCAGGATATAGCTTTATAATTTTACTTAATTTAATTCTGATGGTGTTGTTTTTTGGTAATTATGTTTTATTAATAAGAACTTGGCGAGTTTTTTTACAAGAAGTGTTTTTGGGAGGATTTCACGCATTTTTGCTAATATACAATAGTTGATAAAAAATAATATGTGTAATATCGTATTTTTCAAAATCTAATCTTCATGTAAATTAAGAACGTATAAATTCTTAGAATTTCTTACACATGTTTTGTTTGTTATAATGTTGCCGTTTACATGAATTCTAGACTTTCCATTGCGTAACATACTCGTGTTATGCCCTTGTTTACAGTTATCTCCAATACATATACAAATCCGAGTAGATTCTTTGACCTTGAAATTACCTCCAAGTGCGACCGCAAGGACGGAGACCTTAAATACCTTATGGAGAGATTTGGTCTAATAAGATAACTAATATATATTATTACTTTATCTATTATGACTAATAGACAAAATAACTATGGAGCGGAAGACCTGGACCTCGAAATCAGCGATCCTTTTCACCAGGTGCTCTGAAAATAGTTTTCGCAACTACCCTTTTAAGATTCGGCACAAATATTTTATCTGAT
The DNA here is from genome assembly GCA_030407085.1 of Trichopria drosophilae. Lineage (NCBI taxonomy): Eukaryota > Metazoa > Arthropoda > Insecta > Hymenoptera > Diapriidae > Trichopria > Trichopria drosophilae. The sequence continues at coordinate 104,835,625 of CM059583.1, read as the reverse complement.
AAAATGAAAAATTACAGAGCGCGATACTTGGACCCCCTAATCGGCGATCGTTGACAACTGGTGAACTTATTTTAGCTGATTATAATAAAGAAAAGAATTTCAATCCTTGAAATGGTGATGATAAAACTGATATATGTATTGTCGGAAACCTCAAGTTTCGTTAGAAAAACGACAAGCAAATGCAGACCATTTATTTGTAATGTTATCGAATAAAATGCGAAGGATATGTGCTGAATGTAGCGTTAAAATTAATGAATATAGAACACAATGTATGTGCAAAGTTTTCAATTTTCCGTTGTGCTTGACAGATAAAAAAACTGTTTTATTGCGTATTATAAATAAATAAATCTTAGTATGATTATATTTAAATATTAAAAAATTTTGTTTAAAATTGTTAAAATATAAAAACTAAAAAAATAAAAAAAATAAAAAAGGGACTTAAAATCGGACTGAGGAACTTCTACGTAGTGAGTCTTGGATGCCCTGGAAGCTTCTATGAAGTAACGAATCCCAGCCCTTAGCCTCTTTTCCAATGTGTAATCCGAATTAAATATTTCATAAATTTTTGCCGCCATTTTGAATTTCGCAAATCTAAACTCGGTTTCGTAATCAGCGACCGCGAAAACATTCGAGTACCAAATTTCGTCCAAATACAGTTGTATTTAAAATTTTTATCCGCCATTTCAGATCAGCCATTTTGAATTTCAAAAAACTAATCCCGGTTTCGTCAGCAATACCAAAAATCTCTACGAAAAAATTTTCAGAAAAAAATAATAAAGGAAAAAAGTTTTCTTAAAACTGCATTTATTCGAGAAAAAACTCATATTTTTAACTTGTTTTGTTAATAACAATTATATTATTAGCAATAAAGGGGAAACAATTCTTTTACTGATTATTAGGGTCTATCTATATAAGTAAGAGAAAAATATGTGAACAAAATGGGTCTTAGATTTTACGAGAAAAACAGCAAAATCTATGTAAATGTAAGTGGGACAACGTCTATCCCACTGAGACGCAAAAGGGTTAATAAAAAAACTATCTAACGATACACATGTCTATTGCAGTCGATTGTTGATACGTAGCAATGATTCCACTGGCAGGTCCTGTTTAACACGAAATAGTCCACCTCGTTGGATTCGGTGCTCTTTACCATAAGAAACTATTGAAGTGTAACTGGGAACAACTTAGCGAACTTGGTGTTTTGACTGTATTTCTACGAAATCCTTGCTGGTAAAAAATAGAATATTTGAAGGTCCTGAAAAATTACTGAAACGTATGTAATCATTTCTCAAATGTAATGTTCAGTGATATTTGGAGTATGTTTTTTAATTTACAATGGAATTTCTGTATTTGACTTACGGAAGAAAGGAAATCGAAAACTGATTAGAAGAAATCGTGAGCAATCGTACTAAGAATTTAAATCTTTTATCCTAACATGATACATAGCTATTATTTCGAGCTCCCAAGTTCTTCCAGCTTTATGTATTTGCACTTCTTGTAGCATTCCCTGTCATGGGAATCCTGACAATCGACTGTAGAAGATCAATATATCAGGAGACACTTTGAATATGAATAGTTACGTAGCACAATTTTATCGCAAGTGCACTTCTTGCTTGATATGACCGAAAATATTTTAAAAAATGCAAATAGACAAAGATGGAAGAACTTCGGAGCTTGAAATAACAGCAGAATATATCATTACGTGAAAAGTCTTAAATTCTTAATACGATAATTAGAAGTAACACATGCTTCTAATAGTTTTTACCTTTCTCCTATAAGTCAATTTCGGAGATTTCTTTCTAAATGAAAAAATGTACTCCCACGATCACAGGAAGATTACATTTCAAAAATGTTTACTTACTTTTCAATAAATTTACAGAAGCTACAAAATGTCTACTTTTTCAACAGCCAGGCTGTCAGAAAACCGATGTTGTTGCGTCTCATGATGTACTCGCAGCAATATTGAGTGGCGGCATTAAGACTGCGTGGTCTCAGAATCAAAAAGGGATAGAGGGATATTTCAGCATTAAAAATCACCTAGATGTGGTTCATTCACTATTTATTAATGACACTCCAAATCACGGCCGGCAATTCTTCGAGTCGCGAAGTGGAGATGTTCGATCCACATGTGTCGAAAATCCAAAACATATAATAATCGTAAATTTAACTAAATAACTAACTAACGTAAGATACGATTGTTGCGCGTTAATCTGATGAGATTTATTAACGCGGATGCTGCGAATCGAGCTAGTAATCCGGTGATTTACTGCAGTGCAAATTGATTAAAGTCGATTGTATATGAACAGGTGTGTTCATGGCGGAGACCGTATCAAATCTGTCTTCCCGGAACTCCAATTTCCGAGAAGACGGTGAAGGTGGGAGTAAGTCCGCTTATCGGATTAACTTCGAATTACAATTAAAGGGTTACGCGGCGCGAGATTTAAAGGTAGTAAGGTGTATACGGTAATACAGTCGGTGAAAGTACCGGCGCGACGAGTTTCAGCGCGAGCTCCAGAGATGGAGCAACGATGTCGCTTTCGGTCATTGACGGCACGTTTCGCTCGCACTTATCCTATATCTTAAAACTATTGACTTAAAGTAGCGGACGTACGGCGAGTCTTGATTCAACCTCTACATCCACCGGTAAGAGCACGAGCTTCGATACTGGTCGTTGAAGCGTTTTAGTGGCAGTACAGACAGTGACTGCTCTGACTTGGCCGTCCGGGCCTGGATGGCATTTCACCACGCGAGCCATCTTCCATTTTGACGGAGGAAGCTGATCTGTCTCACCAGTACGAGTTGGCCGACTTGTATATTCGGCATGCGAGATGTCCATTTTGATCGATGCTGGCACGACATGACGTAGTCTCGAGACCAGTCATGCCAGAATCGGTCTAGAGTTTGCTGGATTACTTTCCAGCGCGACGGTCGACCTTTCGAATAGTCGACGGTTAGCGAAATTGGATGCGCCAAGATAGGGCCACCGATAAGGAAGTGCGCTGGTGTTAGAGCGTCTAGGCTCTCGATATCCTCGGTGAGCGGAGCTTGAGGGCGTGAGTTCATGCACGCCTCTATTTTGCATAATAGCGTGCTTAACTCCTCGTAGGTGGGCGTCTGAATTCCAAGAGATCGCTTCAGATGGCGTTTCATAGACTTCACCCCGGCTTCCCACAACCCACCAAAGTGAGGAGCGGCAGCCGGGACGAATCGCCATTCAACTCCATGATCAATGAGACTTCGTTGGAAATCAGCGCCTTTAACCGCAGCGCGATAAGCAGCTCGCAATTCCTTATCGGCGCCTACAAAATTAGTGCCGCAATCGCTGAACATTTCGCTCGGCAGACCGTGACGCGAATAGAATCGTTCAAACGCAGCGATGAAAGCATCGGAAGAATAAGCGCAGACGACCTCCAAATGCACCGCGCGAGACGCCATACAGACAAATACAGCGATATACGCAGAGACGGCTTTATGACCGCGTCCGCCCGCCAATCGCATATCAATCGGACCTGCGTAGTCCACGCCACATTTCGAAAACGCGCGGGAGGGACGCGTGACACGAGCCGGGGGCAAAGAACCCATCTGCATCTGACGCAGCGAGCGACTACAGATCGCACTGTTTTCCGCGCCTGTAGGATCCATACGCGGTCTCGCGTAGTATTTAACGTGAGCTCGATGCCACCGTGAAGGCATCGCGTATGTGCCTGTTCGATTATCAGTCGCGAAACATGACATGACGGCAAAATGACTTGACAATGTTTTTGTGCAAAAGTTAGATTTGTTTGTGCCAATCGGCCACCTACACGTAAAAGGCCTTCTGCGTCCAGAATTGGATCGAGTTTCCTCAGGGGACACGTTTTTGAAATCCGTTGGCCTATTGCCAATCGGCGGATGCCGTCTGATTGCGGTTGATTACGCGAAAGCAACTCGATTTCGTTTTGAAAATGTTTCGTTTGAATTATAGAAAAAATGCGAGTAGTGACACGTTCAAGCTGATCGACATTTGAGCTGTTGACCGTGCCGCTACGCCACGATTTGGACCAGCGTATATTGTGCTGCATCACTCGACGCATGTTGGCCCAGGAGGAAAATCTCCGAAAAATGGTCTCGGCTTCAGTTTCAGCCGCAGGATTCACGTTTGCGTGAAAAACTGGGGCTTTTTGCTCTAACGGAGTATCCGAGTTCAGAGTGGGGTTAGAAACTGGCCATTCTGATACTGGCATCCGTAGCCAGTCAGGACCGTGCCACCACAGTTTGGATTCTAGGAGATCCGGTATTGAGACGCCTCGCGACGCCAGATCAGCGGGATTGTCAGCGCTACACACGTGTCGCCAAGGAGCTTCAAGCTGCGTGTTTATTTCGGACACGCGATTTGCTACAAACGTTCTCCATTGCGACGGAGAACCTTGCAACCACGATAGGACGATCGTTGCGTCCGTCCAACAGGTCACTGACCAGTGGGCAAACGCTGGTATCGATAAAATCCGCGACAGGAGGCGCGCTAGCAACACTGCTCCGCAGAGTTCTAGGCGTGGTATGGATAGCGTTTTAAGAGGTGCTATCCTCGTTTTGGCTATGAGCAATCCGGTGTGGATGTTGCCGTGTTGGTCGATGCATCGAGTAGAAATTGTGGCTGCCTTCTCGGATGCGTCGCAAACCCCGTGCAACTCGCAGCGGTTGGATTGTGACATTCCAAGCCAGCGTGGTATATTAATCTGAGACAGCATAGGCAGCTCTTCAAAGTATATCATCTACGAGGACGTCAATTCTGGACTGAGAGGTGTGTCCCAGTCTGTGGCGAATTGCCATAGGCGCTGCATAAAAATTTTTGCTACTACCAAAATTGGGGCAATCCAAATCAATGGATCAAACATTCGAGTGATCGGTGAAAGTACAGTTCGTTCGGTCCATTCGGGTGGAGGGGATAGCGTGAAATAGTACGAATACGAGTCAGATATAGGATGCCACTTGAGGCCTAGAATTTTGACTGTTTCGTATTCTTGCAGCGTTTTACTGCACGCCAGACCGTGGTCGCATTCGTCAATGTCAGTGAGTAAGCTGGCAGAATTGGCCACCCACTTACGTAGCCGAAAGTGACCCGTGGCGAGCAACCGGTTTAAGTCATCACGGATGGCTTTCAAATCTGTTTCGGAGTCAGCACCGATAAGCGCGTCATCGACAAAAAAGCTGTTTAGCAAGGCCTGCTTTCCGAGCGGAAATCGAGTGCCTTCGTCGTTCGCCAATTGTCGCAGTACTCGCAGGACTAGGAATGGCGCACTGGCAGTTCCGTAAGTCACTGTGAGTAGCTGGAACTCAGAAACTTTATCCGTGGGCGTGCGGCGCCAGAGAATTCGTTGCAGATCTAAGTCACGTTGGTTGACTAGGATTTGCTGGATATCGGCTGAATACACGAAGCGATGCGTGCGCCATTGTGAATGCAGTGCCGATAAATCCGTTTGTAATTTCGGGCCGCATAATTGTAACGAATTTAGTGAGTGTCACCATTCGCATCTTTATAGTAGTGCTCGACTCTTTCACGATCGCGTGGTGAGGCAAATAAAATTTTGAAGAACACGCTGTTTCGATTGGTGCAGGACGCATGTGGCCCAATCTAGCGTATTCGTCCATAAAGTTTACGTATGACTCGCGATCCGCGGGTTGGGATTCGAATCGACGCTCCATGGATTGGAGACAATTGAGAGCGCGACTTCGGGTATCGCTTATTGCGATCGGACTCGGCTCTCGAAGAGGGATTCGGACAATGTATTGTCCTGAAAGGGTACGCGCATGCGTGTCCACAAAATGGTTTTCGCACTGCTGATCGTCGGCGGATAGAACAACATGCGATTGCACATTTTCGGTTTCCCAAAATCGACTTAGTGAATTGTGTAGATCATCATTATCGTGGACATGATGCACGTGAATGTGATGGCTTGTTACGTTAGAAGTATCAGGTCGTTCGTCGCATACACCCCCACCAACACCCGAAAGACAGCCGAGGGCTCATCTCGTTTTCCGCGCACGACACCATCGCTCAGTGCGTATGGGTACACATCGGCTCCGATTAACGCGTGAATCTTGGTGTCACTGGTGGGTTCGCCATCAGCGAAAACAAGATTTTGTAAATGCGGCCAATGAGAAATGGGAAAACGGAAGTATGGCGTGTACGACGTCAATTTATCGAGAACGAGAGCGTCACATGATAGGCTTTAACGAAAATAAATTCGATAGGTACAAATTCAAAAGTCGCCGTCTATTCTCGTATCTATTTTGTAAAAGCGACCATGCTATTTCGAAATTATTCGCCGTTATCGCTACATTTTTTATTATTTTCGCGGCCTCCCCGTCGAGGCAAGATTTCAAATAGTATAATTTTTGAAATTCGTTAAATGACCCGTCATTCAAGATAACCGCGGAAAAATGGTCGCGAAACGGTATCCAATCCGAATATATACCAGAAAAACGAGGAAGTGTAATTGCAGGTACTTGCGTGCGCGTCGGTGCAACGGCTGCAACTGGTGCTGAGCTGGTCGTCTGTGCGGTTGTATTCGGAGCCAACGGCCTGCCAAAGTATCGATATAAATTTCTTCTGACGTTGCCAAAAAATCCTCACTGAAGTATGCATCACTAGAAAATTGCGGCAGCTCTTTATACGGCAGCATTTCTTCGTGTCGCTGCTCCAAGGCCTTCCAGGCTTTCTCGATCCTAGAGCGCCGCGTCAATGCCTGATCGTAAGTAAGTTAAATCAGGGTTTTCGAGCACTGTGGCAGCTCGTTTTAGGACTCCTAAAGCATCGGTTTGGAGTGCCATTAAGGGATGATAGGCATCGCCTGAATCTTGCAGCTTTCCGCGGGTCATCATAAAATGGAATTATGCTGCGTAAATTGAACGAAGAAATCCGTTGATTGTTTCGCGCGAATGCAAGCGAAACTCCAAGTGCATCATACGTTCGACTTGGAAGCCGAGAAGTGAATGCAGTCGTCGTACTACCAGAGGCGGTCCGTAGTAATGGTTGATTTGCCGACAGCAATCAATGGCGCTCGAGGCGTGGCGGTTGCTAGGCGACGTACGGAAAGAGAGGGTGCCTCCTTCCAATAGCGTACGTAGGAGGTGGGACTCTCCTGCGCGTTCGGAGTCGGACTCGAGAGAAGCCGACGCGTACCGATCCTTGTTTGCGTCACGCGTGATGACGTATGCAGTGGGGTGATTCACTGACGTCACGAAGCCGTGAAAGAGAGATGGATTCGTATGAATCCGGAAATGGCCGAAAGTGGCCGAATGCGCGTATTTTAAGTAGGTAGATACTTAATATAATTGCGCGGCGCGCTCGCATAAATTTGAATTCATGCGCTTCAAATTACGTGTCCTTGCACTGGCACTGATGCACTGAGACTGGATTGCACTTGCACTGTGCCTGCGCTGTAATCCAAAAAATGATGCACTGTCCATGCGCTTCGAAAAAATGTCTTCAGTCCTAATGTTCGTTTTTTTTGCTGAATTTTATCGAATGTTCCTTCGTATTCCCTTTTTTAGATCCTGGCAGGATCGCCAATGTTGCGTCTCATGACGTACTCACAGCAATATTGACTGGCGGCATTAAGACTGCGTGGTCTCCGAATCGAAAAGGGATAGAGGCATATTTCAGCATTAAAAAGCACCTAGATGTGGTTCATTCACTATTTATTAATGACCCTCTAAATCACGGCCGGCAATTCTTCGAGTCGCGAAGTGGAGATGTTCGATCCACATGTGTCGAAAATCCAAAACATATAATAATCGTAAATTTAACTAAATAACTAACTAACGTAAGATACGATTGTTGCGCGTTAATCTGATGAGATTTATTAACGCGGATGCTGCGAATCGAGCTAGTAATCCGGTGATTTGCAGCGGTGCAAATTGATTACAGTCGATTGTATATGAACAGGTGTGTTCATGGCGGAGACCGTATCAAATCTGTCTTCCCGGAACTCCAATTTCCGAGAAGACGGTGAAGGCGGAAGTAAGTCCGCTTATCGGATTAACTTCGAATTACAATTAAAGGGTTACGCGGCGCGGGATTTAAAGGTAGTAAGGTGTATACGGTAATACAGTCGGTGAAAGTACCGGCGCGATGAGTTTCAGCGCGAGCTCCAGAGATGGAGCAACGATGTCGCTTTCGGTCATTGACGGCACGTTTCGCTCGTACGTGCATACCGCAACAGATGTCAACACACTAATCTCGTCAAGCTGTTCTCAGCTACACTTCAATAGTTATTCGTGGTAAAGAGCATTGAAGTCAACAAGAGGAACTATTTCGTATCTAAATTGTTTCATATCATCGACAATCGACTGTAACAATCAAGTATATTATTTTATACTTTCTTTTCTAATTATCACATATCGCAAATATATTTCTAGTGCATTTCATACTCAAAATGCCAAGAAATGCTTAAAAATGTGTACACATAGAAGCTGGACGAACTATGATACTAATGATCTTGGAAGTGTAGTTTATAATTTACAAAAGAATCTTCGTAGTTGATTGTTGGAAAGGAATTGAACACGATTAAAAAAAGTGAAAACAACGGTATTAAGAATTTAAATAATTTGTCGTAATGTCATGTATCATGTACAGAGAACAGAAAATACTAGTGGTTTGTCCTCCGACAGAACTGGCTTGTGTTTAATAATGTTTTGTTTTCACCAGCTATCAACTACGAAGATTCTTTTGTAAATTATAAACTACACGGACAAGATCTTTTCAACATTACATTGAGAAAAGTTCTCTTACGTTTTTGTAGAATTTCTAGAGCTACAAAATTTTTTTTATTTTTTCACTGACGACGATACTGTGAAACCACATACCACTCTCAAAATTCCAAGCAGTTTCTCGAAACCCTTTTTCAGGCGGATCTCTATTGTGTAATCTCACAGGTCAACTTCAATAATTTTTTTCACAAAAGTGTCTTCTTCTTCTATTCCACAAACGTATACACGTCAATACTGTTTGTGCGGTTATTTCCTCAAAAAGAAGTCGGAAAATGTTGAACCACTGAATGCCGGAACAAGCTCGACAGAACCCGGAGTGGGGGGGGGGGTGAAATTATGGTAAAAAAATAAAAAAGTAAAATTCGAATTTTTAATATTAACAAAGAAATTGTAATATATATATCTTAATAAATGGAGCACCAAGCATACATGGATTTGCATAAATGAGCGCGACTCAGGGCGCTGGATACATGTTGACGCCACGCGGTAACAATGACTGCCCCATATGGCACCAAAGAACGAAAATGGAGCCGAAATCCGTTTCTCACACTGTCCAAAATTAAATAAAGTCTTTTACAATGTGATTGAATGCCGAAAGGCGCGTGAAATCACACGCACTATAATGGCAATCAATTCGCTGCGAGGTCACAAGGGACGCGAGCGAACGAGTAATGGCGCACACGTTTTCACCGACGCCTTTTCGGATGCGAATTGAAAATAAATGTCCAAACTTCGCGTTTCGCGGCGAATTGCGTTGTTCGCTTTGCGCGTTGCATGGGGCTTCCCCCTCGATGCATGTGACGATCTGCCGATGATGAAGAATATCACGCAGGCGCGAGACAGCGCGAGTTGCTCTAAATGACAAATTATTAATGCAAAACGAATTGCGCAAGTGCGGAGCGTCTTTTCGTTCTATCGCACGAATCGGAGATCGGCAAGGATCGAGGAAGAAAAGGGCCGGATCGCAATATTGCAAGAGCCCTTCGCGAAAGAGGGCCGTAATAATTGAAATTTGAACCTGGAACATAAAATTACAAAATTCACGGACAATCGTGAACACTGTTCGTATTGAACATAAAGCCGCCGCTGATCAGCTGAGTGCAGGCCGCCATATTGCAAGATCGATTTTAATGCGGTCCCCAAGTCCCGATGCTTCTCCTATTTGCACTTATTTTGAACGAATTCATCCTATCTGCATGTCCTAACGTTCACTAACGGAGCTATCAATCCTTGTCGCACTCGTGCTAAACAACATCTATCTGTCTCTATGTCCCATAGCAAAAGAAAGGTAGTGTCGACCCATCTCGCTCTCATGCTAAACGGCATCTATCTGTCTCTATGTCCCAAAATCCGATGAAGGAGAACAATTTTCTATCGTTGAAATCCTGATGATTGATATCTCACGAACCACTGAACCGATTTCAACCGGACTCGGCTTAAATGAAAGAAAGGAAAAAAAAATACTGAGCGTAGCATGACTAAGAAATTTTTTGGAGGAGAAGCGTAGTTCCATGAGTTCAATATGTGTTCCATGTTGACATTTGAACTACGTTAGCGGTAAAGGAGTAGCGGTCGCCGCGCACTAAGAACTTGGCGCGACGAGCGACCGCTCTTCTTGATGTACATATGTATATACTATATAGGTATACGTGTGTGCCACACTACAGCCGCTTTTGGCTGGTAGCACGAGTGATGGCACCTTAACGGATACTTTCAAGGTACGATCTCACGGGGGCAAGCGTGAGGAGAAGACGAAAAATTCGATCGATGAAATCACGATTACGATAGAACTACTAATTGATATGTCATGTTCTACTGAATCAATTTTAATCAGGCTATGCTCAAATTAAAGATAAAAAAAAATTAAAAATATGCTTCGTAGTCAGAATATCGTATCATCATTCTGCCAAGCGCAGATACGAATAGATTTCGCGTATTGTTTGTTTACTCTGTGAGCAGTAAAGGAGTAGCGGTCGCCGCGCTATACATAAATATATTGGAATCTAAGCAAGAGAAAAATAGTCTACACAAAAGTTGAAGGGGATGGAGGGGCTCATACAATGGTAGCATGGAGTTTGACCTTGAACTCGAATATGAAGGTTATTTCAATGTCAACGTGATTTTTTTAAATGGGAACGCCTATTTTTGACTCCGGATATGAAAAGAGCGGAACATTTTACATTAAGACTGATGTTTATCAAAATTATCGCAAGGTCGAACGAAGGTCAAATTTACCAATTAAAACTCCCTACGCATGTTTTGTTTGAACCTGAGCCTATTACGTAAAATTGGTTTACCGAAAAGTTGAAGGGAACAGTGAGGGTCACCTTTCGATACCGTGCTCATGACCTTGAACTCGATCTTGAAGGTTATTTCAAGGTCAACGTGATTTTTTTGAAATGGGAACGCCTATGTTTTACTCTGGATTGGAAAAGAGCGGAAAATTTTACGTTAAGACTGATGTTTATCAAAATTATAGCATGGTCGAACGAAGGTCGAATTTGCGAATTAAAACTCCCCTCTTGCACTTTCCGGAACGTATGCCAAATACGTAAAAGTGATTGACAGGAAAGGGCCAGAGAGCAATTTAGCGGTAATGTTACTTTGATTTTGAACTCCATATTCTAGGTTACTTCAAGTTAAATGACTTTTTGAAATGGGAATCACTACTTTCGAGAGTTAATTTAACTGTATTAACCTTACTTTTAGCGCTACCTTGCCCCTCACTATTCGGGGTGCTAGATTAAGGTGAGTCCCCTTGCCTCTCACTATTTTGAAATGTATCAATTCAACCTTGGAGCAAATGTTCAAAATTGCCTGCATTTACATGAAGGCATAAAATAAAACGCCTTTGGAAATTGCGTACGGTGCTCAGAAGAGTTGTTCTTGGAATGACAGCACATGCTTGGCGAATGCGATCTTGAAATTTCTCTCTTGTTGTGGGCTGCTGTTCATAAACGACATTTTTCAAATATCCCCATAAATAAAAATCTGGAGATGTGAGATCGGGCGAATAAGCAGGGCAGTTAACCGGACCTCCTCGTCCAATCCATCTACCATTGTAATTTTCATTCAAGAAAGCCTGTACGATTCGCGCAAAATGTGGTGGTGCACCATCCTGCTGAAACCACATTCTTCGCCGCGTTCCTAAATCGACATCTTCCATCAATTCAGGTAACTGATCAAGTGTAAATAGGTATTGTGATCAACATTTTCCTGGAAAAAATATGGGCCTATTAAATACCCGTTGACGATGCCACACCATGCCATAAGGCTCCAACGTCTTTGATGAAGCACACTTCTGTGCCAATGAGGATTTTCATCTGACTAGTAATGGCAATTATGTCTATTAAGTTTGCCATCACTTTGAAATGTAGATTCATCAGAAAAAAGTACATAGTTGAAAAAATCTTGATCATTTTCTATCATGTGTAATGCCCATTGACAAAAAACAATTCGCTGTTGAAAATGATGATACTGTAATTCCTGAACTAATGTTATGTGATAAGCATGATATTTCAGGGCTTTAAGAATTCTTAATAATGTTCTCCGAGGCATACCAATTTCTCTTTCACTGCTGCTGATATGAGGATCAAGGTGAACAATCGCAAGAACAGTGACAACACGAGCATCATTTTCGTCGTATACGACGCGATGTCGTTGTCGGACCATATGCCCACCACGAGATCTTTGGGTTAACCTACTTATTGCCCTGTGATCTGGGTGTCGTCTATCGGGAAAGCGTTCAGCGTAAAGTCTAGATGCAGCTCGATAATTATTCTGACATTCGCCTAATATCATTGTCATATTGACAATGTCATTGGGTTGATAGTCAGCCATTTTTAGAGCAGTTCTTCACCTTCAATTTGGTGATAAAGTAATAATCCAAACCTCAGACACTCATGAAAACGAGAAAAGTACCGGCTTCGTGGCTCAGGCGGTTAACGCACTGGACTACGAAGTCGTAGGTCGTGAGTTCGATCCCCGTCTGGTGAACAATTTTTCGATTTCGTTTACAAGCAGCAGTTCGCTGTTAGTAAGACGAGCCACGTTGTTTGTGTTTACGTTTCGAAAGTATTGTTTATCTGGCGGAAATCGACTCATGACCGCCGCTGTACTTGGTGTAGGTTTCTGCAGTCCTACATTTCATACACAAATGTGAAGTATGGCGCCATCTTTCTAAGTCGATCTGCACACTGAGAGCACGTTGGGGGAACAGCTATCCCAACAGCGTCAGCAGCGCTACTAATCAAAGGAAAACTCCGTGACTTCGCTTGAGCCAGCTAATATTCGAATTTGGGTGAGCTGCTCACCCAAAACAAATCGGCTGCATGACCACATGCACGGACCACTGCGCCCCCATTACAAAAGTTTGAAGCTCTCCCGCTCGTTGGTGGCTTAAACATTTTGCATACAGATACGTGTATATCAGTTCCTTTTGTTTTATATTTTATATAAATTAAAAAAGATGAAAATATATCTCTATGGATAAGAAATATATGCAGGAACACAATTTCAACTAGCGAAAACAGCCATTATAACAAAATTCATGAACAATCACTTATCGAGTGATCAAGTCGGGAATAGTTAATGGGACTGACTTGACTAGGAGGGAGGCACTGTAATTTCAAGAAGGACTCAACCTACTGGAGAGACAAATGAAATCCCAACAGGTTAGAGAGTGGATTAAAAACAAAAAATGCAGCACAACCAAAAGCCTTGCAGGAGAGCTGCAGGAGGACCGATGGGCTGAAAAACTGCTCGAACTAAACAGAACAGAAATAAGAATCTCCATCGAAATCCTAACCGGACATGGAAATTTAAACAAGCACAGTCACATCGTAGGAAGGAAACCTTCACCGATGTGCACTAGATGTGATGAAAACAAGGAGGAATGATCAATTCACTTCCTATGCGAGTGCCCTGCACTGATGGAGACTCGAAGGAGATACCTGGACTCTCCATTTGTAAGCAAGGAGGAAGCCAGGGAGCGGAATCTCGGACAACTTTTGAGATTCTGCAAAGCAGCTGGTTATCCAACGGAACCCTGAACAGCATCAGGAATAGCATACAAAGGCAAACAGCTAAGTGTGCTGATTTCTGGGATTCACCCGAGCCTGATGAAGAAAATACCAATACCAATACCAAAAAATCACTTATCGACTGTACCTTTCTTGAACCTATTTCTCAGTTCTTTATTTGTTTTATAATACCTAGATTAATAAAGAGTTGAAAACAGATTTAGATAGATAAGAAATATATGAAAGAATATAAACTTACTCAATGATATAACCTTCGTTATAGAAAAGTTAATCTACGGAGGCTGTTCGATGATGGCTTAAGCATTTTACATAAAGGTACATGTGTATCAGTTTCTTTTGTTTTATTTATAATATATATATTTTCCGTTGTTTACTTTTTAAAAATATAATAAAAAACAAACAAATTGATACACATACATTTATGAAAAATATGTTCAAAGCGATTACACTCTACAAATGATTATACAGAAAGTTTGTTATAATGGCAGTTTTTGTTGGTTGAATGTATACTTCTGAATATATTTCTTATCTATATTAAATGTACATATTGTAAAATAAAAGTAATATAATTATTAAATATATTAAGCAAATATACACATAAGTTTGCACATTTATGTGTATTTTGTTGGAGTAGGAATAATCTACAAAAGAGAAACAGGTAATTCATTTATTTTTTTACTTTATAATGTTATACTCCATTCAAGCTTATTATTTACTGAAGAATATTAAGTGTAAAATTTTATGTGGACGATCGTGTTTCCATATTTAAGTTTTACGATAGATGTATACATTGTAGATACGATCTTGACAATCCTGAAAAAAGAGCTGTTACAAATATTCATTTATATCAATGTAATTCATTTTAAATGAATACTAGTAAATGTATTTTGCAATAGTTTACGACATTCAGTATAAGAATGAACATGTGTAAACACTGGCTCATAAGCATGGCTATACCTAACCATCCTTCGGGTCAACAGTTTTCCCGCGCTTTGGGTTCGCCTTTCGCCCGACATTTTGGGTGAGCTGCTCACTCAAACTTGAGCGGGCTGGCGAGCCAACGAGGAAGGTGCGCAGCATTACCGGGCAGAGGACAGCTGTTCTCCCAACGTGCTCTCAGTGCAGCTCTCGCAAAATCTTACAATTCCAAATACGGCAACAATTGAGTACAAAAAGAGCGATTCCGCCCGTTAATTAATAATAAAGAAAGAAAAAAAGTTGAAAAACAGCCGAAAGTGAATTACTAATTCTCTTTTTTGTGATAAATGGCTGAAATTGTATTCTTAATTTATTTTTTTTATTTTCAATAATCGGAATCCGTGTAATAATCAAATTTATGTAAAACTTGAATTACATTATTACGGAGCAGCTTAAAGTTGTTCTTCGCCTTAACAAAATGTACATATGTATGTAGATAATGCAACGAGAATCGAAATGTTACAACGTTTTAAAGAAGAAGAAGAATCGACGAATTGTTAAATCTTCTTTTTTAACCACGAAAAATGAAATTGATCTAATAATCACGAGACATGTAGTATTAAGAATTTATAGTACTAATTTTTTTCGCAGTCACTATGGAATCGCCATGTTTAATTCGATATGAGTTATGGTTTTATAGTCTTATAGTTATTGGTCTGATTATCGCTAGGGACTCGTTTTGGATCATTGGTTGTATTATGGGTTGTATTGTGTTATGGGTTAGGTAATTGGTTAGTACGACACTTGCACATGCGCAGTGGTGAAATACGACACCTACATATGAGCAGTATGGAATACGAGACTTATGAATGCGCAGTAGTGAAGTACAACACTTACGCATGCGCAGTAGTGAAGTACAACACTTACGCATGCGCGACAGACAAGTTCAACACATTCGCATGCGCAGCAGTCAAGTTCAACACATTCGCATGCGTAGTAATACCGCATGGTAGGGGGGTAAAAAATAGGCGTTTCCATTTAAAAAAAAATCACGTTGACCTTAAATTACCTTCAAAATCGAGATTAAGGTCATGAGTACGATATCAGAAGGTGACCCTCACTGTTCCCTTCAACTTTTGTGTAAACCAATTTTACGTAATCGACTCAGGTTCAAACAAAACATGCGTAGGGAGTTTTATTTGGTAAATTTGACCTTCGTTCGACCTTGCGATAATTTTAATAAACATCAGTCTTAATGTAAAATTTTCCGCTCTTTTCAAATCCGGAGACAAAAATAGGCGTTCCCATTTAAAAAAATCACGTTGACATTGAAATAACCTTCAAATTCGAGTTCAAGGTCAAACTCCATGCCACCATTGTATGAGCCCCTCCATCCCCTTCAACTTTTGTCTAGACTATTTTTCTCTATCTTGCTTAGATTCCAATATATTTCGGTGGGGCTATTAAAATGGCCCACCCTGTATACACAAGGTGGCCGATTTATCTGAAGACATAGAAATATCTCGAGAACTATGCACAGAATCAAAAAAGGTGATGAAAGTGGTTCGACACGAAGGGAGGCATCCAGTAATAATGAAATTGACCCCCTTCCCCACCCCTGGGGGTGGGGTGGGGGAAAAACAATTAAACTTAAATAGGAACCCCTATTTTTATTGCAGATTTGGATTCTCCGGAAAAAAGTACACCAATTTGACCTAGGAGCTATTGCATTTTGGTTCACAGGTGGCGCTGAAATCGATAAAAATCCAAATTTATCTGAAGACATTGAAATACCCCGAGAACTATGCACACCTGATTTAACATCCTATACATCGGATTTCTTCATATGGGGTTACCTAAAAGGTAAGGTTTATGAACAAGTACCAACGACTCGTGAAAACATGATGGAACGCATTAGAACTGCTTGCGCAGAAATTTCGGCAGATATGATAGTATCCTGTATAAATTCATTTGAAGAAAGAATAAATAAATGCATTGAAGTGGAATTCAACATTTCGAACACTTACTCAAGTAAGTGAACAGTGAGAGGCAAGGGGACTCACTTAAAACAAGCACTCCAAAGGGAACAGAAAAATACTACATCCACGTCGTTGTTCCTGGGTAACGCTAAATGTATTTTTTCCCGGCGTTGTTAGAATGACCGTATTCCATATCCGCTCCGCGGGGCGAAAGTTGTCAATCCCGTCTGAGGGCCCGTGCGCATGCGAACTTCGTTCTCATTACTCCCGTGGGACGAAAAGTGCTGGCCGCGGGAGTAATGGATGCGGCCAGGAAAAAACCAGCGTATGCTTCACGAGAGGAATGCGCGCGCACCTCGTGAGAGGGCTACACGGAGAGAACATTCGAGCGTATACTGTGTTAGTAAACAGAGCTGCTACTCGAAATGTGTGGCCTCTCTTGTTCTGCCTCCCTTAAAGCATAATATACTATTTTTGACACACAACCAAATCCATGATTATATTTCAGATAATTTCCATTGTAGCGGTTAGAAAACACATTACAAGAATAATGTAAAGTCAAAGAAAAACGAACATTTCATAGTGGTGGCATTGAATAGTATTTTTAAAATAAAATATGGCTACTATTATTTATCAGATGTGATGTGAATTCTGGAGACGTCGAATTTTAGGGATTTTTTACTTTCGCTTCTTGTCGACTACAGCGTCACCTCTGAACCACAATGTAATAGCTCCTAGGTCAAGTTGGTGTACTTTTTTCCGGAGAATCCAAATCTGCAATAAAAAATGGAGGTTCGTATTTAAGTTTTATTGTTTTTCCCTCACCCCACCCCCAGGGGGTGGGGGAGGGGGTCAATTTCGTTGTCACTGGATGCCCCCTTCGTGTCGAACAACTTTTATTCCACACCTTTTTTGATTCTGAGCATAGTTCTCGAGATATTTCTGTCTTCAGATAAATCGGTCACCGTGTATATGGGTAAATCCACAGAACTTTTAACTTTACGCTTTCAGAAAAACATTTTTTTTTTCGCTGGCACACATTTAAAATCAACCTGAGGCCACTCCTAAACATATAAAATTTAAAAAAAAAACGACACATTACGACTTTTAAAGGATTCTTCCAGCGTAGTCAGGTAAAACGAGACCTAAAATTATATCTTCGAACCAAACATATTTCTGTACGCGGAAAATAGATGAAATTTGTTACTCAGGGTTTTTTAAGTTACTGGTCACGAATCCGTCAACAGATATTTAGAATTCAAGATGGCGAATTCAATATGGAAGACCGAATTTGTAAGAAGTTACTCACACAAGCTCAAATTGGGTATTCGGGGGTTTTCTTTCTTTTTGCTTTTAGGTGCATAATATACAAATTTTAGCAGCAAACATTTATTTAAATCGATTTAAGGCATTACAATCCCGGCAATCCTAAAAAAAAAATTTAAATAGGTATAACGTAAGTTGTCATTAGTACCATATTTATTCATTTTTAACCAGAAAAGATGAAGTAAGAGAGATGAAAAACATGCACAAAAACAAAACAAGTTACTCAAAGTTACATTTTCATTATTTCTGGAGCAAAGTTATAGCGAATCTCGACCGATGAGCGACCCTGAATACACAGTTTCAGCTGGTTCAAGCAACTTTTTAGGAATTTGGTCCGCCATATTGTATCTACCATCTTCAATTTTTAATATTTGTCAACGTATTTATGATCAGTTACCAATAAAACCCGCGCGTAACAAATTTCAGCATTTTTCCGTGTAAAGAAAGGCATTTGTGTCAAAGAGATAATTTCATATCTTTTTTTACCCCTGAACATCGTATTATATTCCTGGAACAAGTTCACAGTATTATTGTGACACCTAAAACAATAAATTACGCCTATAATCGAGGCATTTAATTGTGTATAGTTCGTGTGCCTGACAAAAGTGTCATTTTTCAACAACAGTTACGCACGAAGGCTATAGGTTGTAATAGGCACAGAATTGAGATGAGACAAGGCACACCTTATTCCTTGGAATACGTCACTTATTATATCATCAGTTAAAAATTCTCAAAGTATGGAGCCATAATATTGTTTGTTCCAAAAGTTATTGTTAGAATTTAACGAAAATTCCATTTTCCATAAATCTTCTGCACGCGACTTTGGACGCGTGTCATTCTTATTAGGCGATAGGCACACTTATTTTTCAAGTATCTTTGGCTTTTATAAAGTGCCATTAATCAACGACATGATTTTCAAATGAAAAGAATACACGTTCGCAAAGTTACAGAACAAAATATTTAAAAAGATACGATTTGCACGCAGCAGTTTATTCAAATTTTATGAGCTTTCGTGTTTCCTTTGGTTTTTTAATCAACTATCATGCAAAATAAATAACTGTACCTTGAAAAGCATATCCCTTTTAGTAAATAGTAATGTTTTATAAATATTTCTGTACAGCTTATTTACGTGAATCTTAATATAACATGAAAGTCATAAGTTCTGTGGATTTGCCCATATACAGGGTGTCCCACGGCTCAGCGGACATATTCAAGGACTAAAAGTACTCTACTGGGCAAAGTCGAAAAATTACGTTTTTTCGAATAAATTCTATTTCTCGTAAAATATAAAAAGTTATAAACTGGTATTGCATAATCGGGGGTTTTTGAAATCGCTGATTACGAATTTGTCGTCGAAATTCCACAATTTAAAATGGCCGATCCAGTATAGCGAACCAAAAGTCAAAACTTTCCTTTGGGGATACGAAAAATCTATGTTATACGCTAATCCACTGCCACGCGACGAGCGAGAAGCTCAGTATGAATTAATTGCTCGAATCCATGCAACATTTGCAACAATTACTCCTGAGACGGTAAGAAAGGCAACACTGAAGAGAAGCAGGAGCTGTCTTTCTGCTGGTGACAAACATTTCGAAAATAAAAATTGATGTATTTTCCAAATACCTGTCAATGAAATAAATTTAAAAAAATGTGTTTAAACAATCTACAAAGGGTGTTTAAAAATGTCGCCAACTTTAACTTTTGTATAGCATAAGTATTGATTAAAAGTAAAGATCGGCTTATTGCAAGACTTTACAAAGTAGTTCAATTGTTATGAATTGCTATTTAAACATTTTTCCATTCATCGAATCAATTTGAAATTTTGCATTGGATGGTATTCGAGGCCGCCGATTACGAATCCATTTTCAGATTTCAGAAATTTAAAATGGCGGATCCGATATGGCGCGATGGTGGATCCGCTATTTTTAATTTTTAAATCTGACAACGAATACGTAGTCAGCGGTCTCGAAAACCCCCAAGTACGAAGTTTCATGTAAATCGAATAAAGTTTCGAAATTTAGTCGGCCATATTGGATCCGCCATTTTGGATTATGCAATTCTGACAACATATCGATAATATGCGACCCCTAGAATCCTCTGCTACTGGTTTTCGTCGTAATCGGCTAAAGTTTCGAATTTTGGTTCGCCATATTGGATCAGCAATTTTAAATTTTGGAATTTCGACGACAACTTCGTAATCAGCGATCTCAAAAACCCCTGATTACGTAATACCAGTTTATAACTTTTTATATTTTACAAGAAATCGAATTTATTCGAAAAAACGCAATTGTTCGACTTTGCCCACCCGATAACTAGGTCAAAACTAAAAATTTATAAAAAGTGCAAGAGGACTTTTCGTCTCATTTTTTGAGTACTTTTAGTCCCTTAAATATGTACGCTGAGCCGTGGGATACCCTATTGTGATGTGGTATTTTATACACCCTGTAATCGCAGCTTCTGTCTCCTTTCATCGGGTCTCGCGTAACCCCTAGCAAGTCGAGAATCGACGAGGAAGAGCGCTAGCGTCGGATTACTATGGAAGTATGAATTGGAAATTATGTTCAATGTTGGGAGGCGGAAACAATGCCCCACTCGTCTGAAAATGTGGGGGATACTCTATTATTTTCTATGGTCTCTGGCAAGGATTTTCAGAGGCTATGGAAGAACACATGAAAGTACTCGAATTTTGACAAGTTTTATATGTGTGCGTGCGTATGTGTATCATAGCCTCTTTTCGATGATATTACGTATTAAAATAAATTAAAAATAAAAAAAGGTGTAATTATAATTTACCGTTTTATAATACATGTAAAAATGCAAGTAAATTCGTAGAGGACGATGAATAAATTTGATGTAACAGAGGTTAGAAGTGATTCAGTCTTTGGTGCTACGAAACTTCATTGATCAGATGAGTATATATAGGCATTGTTCTAGAATTTTTAAACTTTATGTTGTCGCTCATTATGATACCTTAAAAATTTCAAATATAACTTTGCAACACTACAGATCAACAAATTTTTGTTCGTTTTACGTGTAATAAGTGTTTATTACTAATTACCGATATGTAGAAAATATCGAGAGTAAATAAAAGTAGTGAATTTGCCTGTTTTTGGTGCGCGACACTCGCTAAATTTTTTTCAGTTTTAACACTGAAACTTTTTGAACCTTTTTTTTTATGGTCTGTGGTTTTTTGTGGAAGTATTTGGGGATGTAAACAAATGAAAAATCCTTAACTTAATGATGTGCCTCACTGAGGAATAAAATTATATACCTTCAAACTTGCGAGATAACTTTTTTTTATAGTTGACAATTTAGCAATCAACCTTAGATAATTTTTTTCACATTGGTTTTTAAGAAACCACACAACAGGGGTACATTACCTATGGGGCATTCCACGCCACGCGTACCCCTCTAAGAAAAATATTTTTTTTAATTTGTTTTTGCACTAATTTCATGTAGGCTATACCCAAATACACTACTTTCAACCCTCAGCGGAGCAAAACAAAAATTAGATTTGAAACTACGTACTTTTTTGTAATCACGTATTCCGAAATAGTTATATCATGCGTTGTTTGTTCAGGCGAAAAATCAGAAATTAAAAAATGTTTTTATAGGTGGATTTTATAGGTTTTTTGACGAGCTTTCACACAAAAATATCAGTAAAAAAAATATCAATAATAAGACTATGAAATCGAAGTTTTAAATATTTGTAAACGTTTTTCTCAGAAAGTGCCAAGCTGAAAATTAATTAAAAATTCTTTAAAAGTAGGATTTTTCATAATCATTCATGGCATGGAAGTCAAATTCTGGGACAAGAATTCATTATCTGTGAAAAATGGCTATAAACTTATCAATAAAAAAAGAAGTCCCGGGGCCATCATTCCGCCATTTTAAATGCCGCGTATACGCTTTAAAAATGGTCGTATCCTAAATTTTTTTTTTCATATCGAAGGTAATTTCCTTGGCTTTAACGACAAAAATGCTTGGTTTTATTAAAAGGATTACAGCAACGAACCCTAATGATGGGTGACATTTTGGCAATTAAGTTAGTTTTCTTCAAATATTTCCAAACACCTCAAAAAAATATATTTGAGATAACCACGAATCGTACATAACATAAGGCAGAAATTATCCGTACGTAATTGCAAGCTTCCTTATAGACAACAAGAAACGCAGTTCTTTAATGAGAGCGAAAGACAGACGCCTAGAGTTGTCCGCCCCTAGCGGCGGTAAAGCAGACTAGGTGATTACTTGTAATACTTGAAGCACTAAACTATAATGTAGTAAGTTTCATCCATATGCATTTCCGTTACACCCCCCTCCCAGACGCTGGCTATCCGCTGAGGGTACCAGCTCGATCACCAGCTCCTCAGACCCGGGCTTCATTAAAAGAAAAGGTAGAAGTATTATTAATAGAGTTAGTAGTTAGAACAGTGATAGAAAAATAGAAAAGAATGAGGTACTCTTATGATTTCCGCAAGCAGCCTATGATGATACCTTAGGATGCTGTCAAAGAAAATAAACTTGAACGGTACTATCTATTAACACGGATCCATGTATTATTTTCTACTACGAATAGCGTATTTGTGAGTCGGGACTGTTAAGGGGACACGGGGTCGTTCACTTTTTTTAGGCCTTCCGCGAGAACGCTTACTAGGATAATCTGTCATATTGACTTGATTAGGCGAATTAGGTGAGACCTCTACGTTTTCGCCATTCAACCTATCTAATTGCAGGGGTTGACTAATTAGCCTATCCACGCTGTCGCTAGTCGCATCGTCTAACCTAACTTTCCTAGGCCTACCAGGTAGTCGTCGCTTGACCTCTGCGCCCCTATGGACGTCCGCGTGAACAATACATGTAGAACGATCCAACTCTTCTTGTTCAGACTCAAGTGAAGTGGACTGATGCTCGATGATATCTTCTTCTGCTGGATTCGATGAGTCTTTTTCGATAATCGTTGGGTTCTCTAATAATGGACCTTCTGCATCATGGTATGGCTTCATTTGACTTACATGGCTTTTACCGATATTCTTCCCGGATTCATCTTTCAATTGATACACATTGGATCCTAACCTTGCGGATATCGTATATATTCCTACAAATTTAGGGGCCAACTTTGCCGCAAATCCTTGAGCTGCAGACGAAAGGACATAATTTCTTTTTAAAACGGCGTCCCCTATTTTATATTGGACGTCTCGTCGTTTAGCATCATAATAATGAGCCTGACGTTCCTGCGCAGCTTCTATATTCAGAGTCGCTTCTTGATGTAGCGACCGCAAAGCTTTTAGTCGAGCCATCCAATTATGCATGCCTCGTTCTTCTTGTGCTGCGTCAGCTGCTAAGTCTTCATGGCGTCGATGTTGATCCGGTGGAACCAATTGACGTCCGTAGTTCATCATGGCTGGACTCATCCCCATAGAGTCATGACTAGCCGTATTATACGCAAAAGCGAATTCCGCTATATATTTATCCCATGTTCGGTGATTATCCTCCACGAATGAAATAATCATCCCTTTGACGGTTCTATTCGTTCGTTCCACAGGATTCGCTTGAGGATGATACGGCGGGCTCGTTGATGGTTCAATTCCTCGTTCCCTTAAATATTTATCCATACCCTTGTTCCGAAAAGCACTTCCGTTGTCGGTATGAATGGTTTCAGGCGTTCCGAATCTAAAGAGGGCTCTCTCGTTAAACGCCTTGATTACAGTGGGACCAGTCACCTTCCTCACCGGTACACATTCTACCCAACGGGTAAATACGTCTTGGAAGACTAATAGATATTCTCGTCCTTGGGAACTTCTCGGGAAGGGACCCATGGCATCCGCAGTGATTACTTTCCATGGTCCAGGAATGGATCGTCGACCCATTAATCCTGCCGGAACTCTGGGTGGAATTTTCATCTTTTGGCATACCGGATATTTCCGCACATATCGGACTATGTCTTTCCTCATAGTGGGCCAGAAGTAATATCGGGCAACTCTATCCAACGTTTTACGGTGGCCAAGGTGTCCAGATGTAGGGACGTCATGATTCTCCCTCAAGATCTCTTGCCGATTTTCTTCCGGAACGACTAGCTTCCATGCATCCTCGTCGTCCATGATAATATCTAATATGGGGTCTGGTCGATACACATAAAGTCGACCTCCGACTAACTTCCAATAGGGGAATTTAAAGGGATCCTCTTCTAATTGTCGACATTTTTCAACATACCATGTATCTTGACTTTCGGGATTCTCTTATACTAAATTGATTGGAATCCCCTCATCTGTTTCGTACATCCGCGATAATGCGTCGGGTACCTGGTGAAGGGACCCCTACCGATGTTTGACCTCATAGTCGTACCCCTGTATCTCCAAAGACCATCGCGCTAATCTGCCATTGGGGTTTCGTAAATTACAAAGCCATGTAAGACTGTCATGGTCGGTGATTACCGTAATATGGTAACCTTCAACGTATTCTCGAAACTTACGGATGGTCCAGAGTACTGCCAAACATTCCCGTTCCGTGACCGAATAATTTCGTTCGGCAGGGGTTAAGGTTCGACTTGCGAACGCTAAGACACGTTCGTTTCAATCGACTGACTGACTCAACACCACACCAAGTCCAGTATCGCTGGCGTCTGTCTCCAAGGTATATGGCTTCGTAAAATCCGGTCTATGTAAGATAGGTACCGTACACAATAACTGTTTGATTTGTTCAAACGCTTTTTGTTGTGCCTCAGCCCAAATATAAGGTTGGTCCTTCCGAGTAAACTGGGTGAGTGGCCCTGAAATGGTCGCAAAACTTTCCATAAATTTTCGATACCACGACGCCGTACCTATAAATCTTCTTAATTGTTTGAGGTTTTTCGGCGCCTGGTATTCTACAATCGGTCGAATCTTCTCGGGATCAGGCTTGAATCTCTCTCTATTAACCAGTACACCCAAATATCGAACTTCGTCCTTTCCAAAGACGCTCTTTTTCAGATTAATAGTTAAGCCTGCTTCTTTAATCTTTTTCAGGACATATTTCACCCATTTTATATGGTCGTCAAACGACTCGGTGACGATGATGATATCGTCCAAGTAGCAGAACGCATAGGGTTCCGATTCAGGACCGATTAAGGAATCGAGCAACCTTTGAAATGTGGCTGGAGCGCCACTCAAACCAAACGGCATTCGACTAAATTGAAATAATCCCTTGCCAGGAACGGTGAACGCCGTGATTGGTTTCGACTGCTCATCCATTTTAATCTGATGATAGGCGCTTCCTAAGTCTAGCGTAGTTATATATTGCGCCCCTTGTAATTTACGTAAAATGGAATCCATATAGGGTAGAGGGCAGGCGTCTGTCTTTGAGATGGCATTGACTTTATGGTAATCGACACAAAATCGCCAAGTACCGTCCGATTTCTTCACCATGACGACAGGACTCGACCATGGGCTTGAAGACGGCTCAATAATTCCCTCATCCAACATGTGCTGTACTTGCCGGTGCATTTCTTCTTCTAATTTCTTGGAAACCGGATAGTACCGTTGTTTAATTGGGCGAGTCTCACCTACATCAATTACATGTTCGACCAAATGGGTGCATTCGATGTGTGGATTTTCGGCTGGAACAATAGATTGAACCGCAGCCTCCAGACGTCTCCATTGATCAGTTGTCAATTCCTGCAGACCTGATGTCCTTTGATTCACTTCGGGAGGAAGTGACATCATTGCGACTTCCACTGGAATCTTCTGGACGCTCCCATTTAGCGTAATGTAGTTGTCACGGGGATGAAGTATCACATTAAATTCACGTATAAAGTCAGCACCCAACAAACATTCTGGTTGCAACTCAGGCATAATTAAAACTGTCAGCCATTTTACCACTGCTCCAATACCCAATGGCAAATGCATTTGGCCGGTGATTGATACAGGTCTTCCATCGGCTACTCTAGCGCCTACTCCGTTATATGGCTCAATATGGACCTCGTGTTCTTCGGCGAGTCGATGTGCGATTCGACCGATAATAGTACGGGCTGCCCCAGGATCAAAAAGAGCTTTGAAGTGTTGACCTTCAACTGCTACGGATACCCACCATCGGGGACTACCTTCTTCAGTAGCCATGAGAACCTCCGACTGAAGTTGAGGGGCCTTATTGACTGATTTTTGAGAGGTCTGAGTTTCCAGTTTAAGGATAGGTGCGACCTCTGTTACGCATCCCTGACCTCGTTTTCCCGACATCTGGGACAATTAAATTTGGTATAGCCCGCCAGTCCACATCGAAAACAGTTGAGGACCTTCCTTGGACCCCCCTCCCATGTCAAACCTTCGGCCCCGCTGTTCTGGGACGTACTTTGACTTGGGGTCGGCGGCGGCCCTTCGTTGGTTGACCTACTTGCCACTGGCCTATTCATTAGCTTCCTGGACGTCCAACCTTTTCCTGACCCCTTTTTCATCTTGAAGTCTGATGATGATGCTGATGGATAAACCTCATTTACACCTGTTTCGCGTCGGTAAGTGCGACCTTAGTAGAAACCGCTCCTGGATCAATTAGCGTCCCTTCTAACAGTGCCACTCATTCGTCTAGAATTTTGTTGGCGACTGCCACCGTGTCAGTATATACTTCGGGAGGGCGTAGAGTGAAAATTCGAGCATTACTCGACCAAGGTTCGACTTGGACCTTCGCTAGTGAGAAACTCGCTAAAGCCCTTAACGCTCCGACGTCACGAGTTTCTACGTCTGTAACAGGTATCGGCGGTACGTCCGCTGGTCCGGCGTCGCGCGCGGCTTCGTTGTTTATCTCGCCTTCTCATTCTACCCAGCCGACTTTTCAAACAAATGCCTTAATTTTGAAGACGCTTACTGCTTATGTACCCTCTTCGAGTGCCAGATTTATTCATTGGCCACATTTACAAAATGTCAAGTTGGCTGATGAGGATCCATGCGGGACTGCTCCTATCCACTTAGTTATCGGGGCGGATTTATATGGCCAGCTCCTAATGGACGGGCTCATTCGAGGTGATGTCGGTCAACCCGTGGCCCAAAATACGGTTTTCGGTTGGGTATTATCCGGCTGGACGAGCACTCCGTCCGACGCCTTAATAAATAACGCATTCGCACACCTTTGTATTGAAGAGGACCACTTAAGCAAATCGATACAACGTTTCTGGGAAATTGAAGAATTGCCGAGACACAACGTTCTCTCGCATGAAGATGCTCAATGCGAGAAACACTTCCGCGACACACATTCACGTGATGATCAAGGACGTTATACTGTACGACTACCATTCCGAACTAACTTCATGCCCGATATTGGTAGTTCCAGACATACTGCAATACGATCTTTCCTCTCATTAGAACGTCGTTTATCTCGGAATCCTGACATTTCCCAACTCTATCATGAATTCATGACTGACTATGAAGCGCAATTACATATGGTGAAGGTGGCGGCCTCCGCGGCGGCGCTATCAGCCATGCTTTACTTGCCTCACCACGGAGTGACGAAAGCTTCTAGTACAACAACCAAATTACGCGTTGTTTTTAATGCATCCCAGAAAACATCAACTTCCAAGTCATTGAATGGCCTGCTTCTAGTTGGGCCCAAATTGCAAACGGACTTGCCTGTCATACTTACGCAATGGCGTGTCTTTCAATTCGTTTACAGTGCGGACATATCACAAATGTACCGCCAAATTCGCTTGCATCCAGAAGATCGTAACTTTCAGCGGATTATTTGGCGTGATTGCCCCACCCATGATCTGATGGAATATCAACTGGCAACCGTTACATTTGGAGTATGCTGCGCACCATATCTCGCCTTGCGAGTCCTACAACAGCTTGTTGAAGACGACGGCGCTAAATTCCCTGCCGCCGCCGACGTTCTCCGCAGCAGCCTTTATGTAGATGACTGCCTGTTCGGAGCTAACAGAGTTTCAACAGCTAAGAGCATTCGAAATGATCTCATCTCGCTGTTACGAGGCGGTGGCTTTGAATTAAGAAAATGGGCCAGTAATACTGCAGAATTAGTCAAGGACATTGATCCAATTAATGACGGATTTGCATGGGATAAGCCGTTGATGGAGGATGATAGTATAAAATTATTGGGCATTTTTTCGGAACCCCACTTCTGACTCATTTAAATTCCAGATTAACCCAGAGACACCGAAGCGTTTCACAAAACGGGCCATGCTCTCTACTATTGCACGCTTATACGACCCATTAGGTTGAGCTGCGCCGATCATAATTGTGGCCAAAATCCTCCTTCAACAATTATGGCTTCTCAAAGTTCAATGGGATTGCCATGCCCTACCCGACACTGTTCTTTCTCGATGGCATGACTTTTATGACCATCTTCAAGAGTTGAGTGACATTAAAATTCCACGCTGGACAGGTCAAAAAGATGATATGAATGCTGAGATTGTTGGTTTCTCCGATGCATCAAATATGGCTTATGCATATGGTTACTTCACTCCTCTGCAGAGTCGCCATTCCCGATCTTGTTCCGGAGGCTCCGTCGGAGGAGCGTTGCAATATTGCCGCTCACGTAATTCACGTTAATGACACGTTTGATGATATACTGTCTAAGTGTTCGTCTTGGAAAAAGTTACTTAGAGTAACTGGGTATATTTTACTTTGGAAGCGACGTTTAGCTTCGGATAAATTGTCTCATGTCGGTCTGAATGAGCCTGATCTTACAGCTGCAGCGACTGTATGGTTTCGCTGGTTGCAAACGTCACTATTCCCTAGTGAGGTCGACAATTTAAGGTGTAATCGGACAGTATCGTCAGCCAGCCCACTTTCTTCCCTCAACCCCTTTCTCGACGAGAACGGTATAATCCGAGTCGGTGGTTGCTTGAAAAATGCTTATATACCATTCCCCGTGCAACATCCAATTGTTTTACGTTCTCATCCGGCAGTGAAACTTTTGGTGCGTTTTGAGCATGAGCGATGTCTGCACGGTGGCATCAGTTTGACACTGCATACGCTCCGTCAAACGGTGTGGCTCATACAAGCTCGAAAGGTCATTCGATCGACAATTTTTCATTGCGTCACTTGTGCCCGACTTAAGTCAGAGGTCGCGACGCAACTTATGGGCGAGTTACCGCCACCTCGTGGACGACAATCGCAACCAGCTTATATCGCCTTATTCGTCTGCTTCGCCACAAAAGCAGTGCATCTTGACCTTGTGTCTGATTATTCGGCCCTCTCGTTCATCACGGCGTATAAGCGTTTCGTGGCTCGTCGAGGTATACCTGTAGCGATGTACAGCGACAAGGGAACCACATTTGTCGGTGCTAGCGCTGAGTTATCGGCGGCCTATCGAACTGCTATAACTGACGACCAGCTACGGGCATTGTTGGCGCATGATGGTACTTCGTGGCACTTTCTACCACCTGCTGCTCCCCACTTCGGAGGGCTTTGGGAAACAGGGGTTAAAAGTGTCAAGTACCATTTGAAGCGGATTTTGCGGAATCATACCCCAAAGTTTGAGGAACTTCTGACACTCCTTTGTGAAGTTGAGGCGACACTTAATTCGCGGCCTCTCGGTCCCCTGAACGAGGATATAGAGAACTTGGCAGTGCTGACGCCAGGACACTTTTTAATTGGGGGTCCATTAAATGCGGTTCCGGAGCGGTCTTTACTTAATATGTCACAGAATCGGCTGACTAGGTGGCAGTTGTACCGCCAGTTCTTCGAACAATTTTGGAAAGCGTGGGCGTCCGACTATTTACTCTCCTTACAGCATCGGACAAAGTGGCATGTTCGAACGACTCCGGTGAGGGAGTGTCAAATCGTTTTGCTCAAAACTCCAAATATGCCACCTACCAAATGGCCGCTAGCGAGGGTCATAAAATGTTTTCCGGGAAATGATCAGCTTACACGCGTTGTTACTGTTCGTACCGCGAAATCTCAGTTTGATCGTCCTATTTCTAAGATTGCGTTGCTACCGATCGACCTGGAATAGAGTCATGATAGCGCGATTATTTTTTTCTAACGATGTTACATTTCTGTCTAGTCTAGTAGTAGTATTAAGTTAAACTGTAAACTTATTATAAGCTAAACAATGGTTGCGATATCTGCGAGATCGCAAGGCGGGCGGTGATGTTTGAGTATATGTGATGTCACGCGACTCGGTCACGTGCTAAAATTGGCCCCCTTATGTTTGCAATTGCAAAAGGTGGGAATCCGCGAATTTCGTCGCTTCCTGGGCTAAATCAGTCTTGTTGCTACTTCTGTATCGCACGCGTCTGCTTTAATTTTCGAAAAACAGTCTTTGTCTCCGTGGCATCGTTTTCCGCGAGTGACTCGATTATTACCGCAATTCCACGCAGCTTGTTTAAGTTTGGTGAACCGTACCGATGTAATATCTCCGTGTGTTCAATAAAATACGATTAACCGAGCACTTTTTTGTGGATTATTTGGTGTCTTCATTCGTTCACTATTGTTTTTTACGTGTGGTGTTAAATCCGCGTAAGTTGAAGTTTTCCGAGGATCGTCCTTCCGGACGATAAACCTGGCTACGGCGTGGAACGTCTGTTCAACGCCCAAACAGTATTCAATCTCTCAGAGAGCTTCTTTAAAGATTGGATAAACTATCTAAGAGCCTATTAATACGAATTCTTGGCCGACCTGATCTATTCAATTCTAGACGCTCCAATGCGTCATCTAATTCTCGTGGCGACAATTGGAGCACCCATTCATCCAATTCCCTATACTGGTTTGGCTCCATTTTCTTTTTTTTCTGTTAATAATTTTTCAATTTTTTCTAATATTGCACTAATTAAAAAAATACTCGAGCCCACCGTTACTAGGAACCAGATGATCGTAAAATAGGGTCCCATATACGCCAATATTAGAAAATTTTTTTTTTTGTTTTTTATTGGATGTCCAATTTATTTTTCAATTAAAATTAAATATGTATTTAAAAAAAAATTATTTTATAAAAATTAATTTTCTAATAAATTAGTAAATCCTTAATTCTTCCTTTAATTTATATAAAATTGGACATCCCTTATGTTGTATCCTAGTTTAAAAAAAAACAAATAAATTTTCTAATTAAATTGTCACGTCAATTTTTCGCTCTCTATTATAAATCTTATAAACCTTTTCCACCTTATCAAGCCAATATTGTCGAATATTCAATAATATATTAAATCTATTAATTATAAGACAACCATACCTAAGACGTTATTATACCATAGACACAAACAATTACTATTATCACTGTCATTTATATAAAATCTATTTCAATTTTAATTATTTTGTCTTAACGTCCATTAGTTAAAACCAACCAGAATCAATTTATTTTATTTTTGTCGAACTCAATTAATAAGACTCAACCATTAATTTCAATAACTATAATTTTCTTTTATCTCACCATTAACTAAAAAAAAATTTTCAAACAATTTAAATTTTCCTCATATCTATTACATTTCATATTTTATTTATATTCCACATTTAGAACATTCAAATGTCCTTTTCTATTGTTTATTTTCATAGTCGACTCTATTTTTCTCAACATCGACGAACAATTTAAAATTTATTATGTCTCAAATATTCAAATTAATTAGGAGTCGACTTTACCTTGCTTTCTTTTAATATTGTTACTATTTGTCATATTTTATTAATAAATAACTGTAATTTACATTACTATACATATAACATATATTTTTCCTTTCCTATTTCCAAGTCAAAATCTGTAAAAATTCTTTTCTTAAAACTTTCATTTTAAAACTTTCGTCTTACATTACTTCAGACATTTATTTAATTTGAGAATTTATTAAATCTTTAAAATAAAACTTAACAATATAAATTAACAGAAAAATATCAAAAACACAAATTTAAAATAATTGTATTTAATGAAATGTAGTTAACTTCAAGTAAAATAAATTTACACTGTTGATTTAAGAAAGGAAAGTAAACAATAACAAGTGTTATCCTTTATACTTGGAAACGACTAAATATTTCTTAACTTTTGAATATCTTTATCAACAAAAATATAATGTGTCGAATTGAATCCAAAATTTTTATTTTTTTTAAATAAATTATTAGACACAATATTAAACGTTTTAAATCCTTTCAGATATATGGTTCCTCTTGTAAAATGGAGAATCGACTATTAATTCTTATCAGCCGACTCAATTCAATAATATTAGTCGACTTTTATTAGTACTAATCTGTCGACTCTTTTACTTATCGTTGGCAACTATAATTACTTATGTCCAACCTCAAAGATAACCTTCGTCGACTAATTTTATTTTTCTTAGTCGACTTTATTTTCTATTAAATTTTGTCGACTTCACTAAAATTTATAAACTTCACACACTGTTTGTTTTATTATTTACCATTATATAGTATATTTTATTTCATGCATTCAAATTTCATATATCAAGGCCAGTTTTATGACTGTGCCAACCGAACTTTATCAAAATAATTAATCTTTTGACCATATGAGTCAATTTTGATTCGGGCGCCAATTTTATAACTGTTTTAGAGTTTTAATTTATAATTTAATGGTTCGCACAAAATATAAAGTGACGACCAACACAACTAAATCACTCGAAAATTGGTGAGATTGATCTCGTGTCAACAGTTATAAAAAGTGTCGACCATCAAGTACGACACGACCCGGAAAAACACGAGATGTCTCGATAGGGTTTCTTAAAAAGACAACACGTAGAAAGAAGGGGTGAAAGAAAGTAATGAGTAGAGTAGGAGAAAGAATTAGAGATACGAAGTAGATAGCTTCGAGTAAGTACAAATTTATTATGAAAAAAAGATAAATATTGGAAGCCCGAGGAATCTAAAGAGACGGAACCAAACTTGGTACTTACAAAATTAGGCGCGTCGCACCGGTTCAACACACTCTCTCTCTCTCCCTCGTGTCCTATATATTAGGGACGTCGGTCGCTCGCTCGCTCGGTTCTCGGTATGGAGACGTCGGAATCGCCTCACGGACAATGTTATTAAAAAAAAAGGTGACGTCGGTCTCGAACTCTCGTGAAAACACCGAATCGTCACAAGAAAATCACGTCGGTATTATTCAAAATCACAAACACGCGGCCGTGGACGTTATAACCCGAACGATGTGCTACCGGTTAAGGCGAGTAGAGGTCTGGCCGGTACCTCTGGTTGCACCGGACATGTGGCGAAGGATCAGCGCAGATCCCTGCCATACCTCCGCCGGATATGCCGCTATCTAGTTCTGAAAACAAAACTCTAGATACTATATCATAATTATGGCGACAGACCGTCAGCACCTGGGTCGAGGAATAACGGAATGCTAAATACATTCTCAAATATTCGTATAATTATATAATACGGCATTTCCGTTACACTATTTTTAAAGAATTATTAATTAATTTTTAGCCTGGCACTTTCTGAGAAAAACGTTTACAAATATTTAAAACTTCGATTTCATAGTCATATTATCAGATTTTTTTTATTGATATTTTTATGTGAAAGGTTAATTATATTTTTTTTCAGGTTACATACGAAAGTTGACAATGGGATGGCCAATCTTTTTGCTTTGAAAATGGGATGCCAAATATTCCTTTTAATAATATTCATTAAAATGTGACATGCATCATATTCAATGAAAATTCATTTAATGCTGGCACATTACAAAATTTGTGTTTTTAATTGTCGTTAAACTTCGCCTTTTAAAATTATTGAACTATAATGTGGGGTAATTGGAAAGAACGTAAATAGGACATTGTCCTCTTACATATTGTAATGAAAATAATTATATAAAGCTGTAATCATCCCTAAATGCATAACAATTGATATCGTCAAAATATTTTCTGTGAGACTATCAATAACGGGCCTATACAAAACAATTTAATTGCGTTTAGAATTTCACTTTTGCACTTTTTTAATTGAAGTTGGCGTTTTTGATCATTTTGCATTTTTTTCATTGCCTGGCAACAAATTTGATCTCACGGGCCGATCAATGACAGAATTTTTTGTATTTTTTTCATCATCCGGAAAGAAAATGGATTTTACAGTGCCGATCAATGATATGAGGGTTACATTAAGGAATTTTTAGCATTTTTTTAACCAATAGGAAAGAAATGGGGGTAAAATTGCAGAAGAACTGCCCCACCCCAAAAATGAAATGTGCTAGATGTTTTCGATGTATTTTGGGCTGCTGATAACGAATATCGCAATAAAATTTGGCGGTCGGACATATTGAAACCGCTATCTTGAAAAAACTGTCAAAAAACACGATTTTTCCAGTTTTTTGCATTTATTTCGAAAAATACGCAACTTACGAAAAAATGTTTCGAATAAAAAATGTAGAGAATGAAATTCTGTACTAAAAAAGGTACTAAAAAGGTTTTATGCATTTCCTTCGTATTACCAACGATAACCTCGCAAAAAAAAAGGATAAACCTCAGAATAAGCGGCATAATGGGTTCTGTTTAGCCTTGAATGCTGTCCGGAAAAATTCCCATGATCCTTACTCCGTGATATTTATTTCTACAAATGAAAACTCGCAATGCGTGCTAACTCACATCATGTGCCTGGGGGGGGGGGGGCACCGCCCCCCCCCCCCATAATACTAACCTAACCTCTAACCAATCACATTTGTGCCTAAAATCCCCTAACCTACGTGGAATCTCGATGATTCCAAACACACAAACATGATTGTGTTTGTTGGTATCAAAAAGTAATGTTTTTGATTAGTTTTCTGCTCTCAAATTTCATTAAAATTTTATTCGTAACAACATTTTCAGTTTAAAGCTCTTTAATGGATTCCTGAAAATATTTTAACTTTTAGCAGGAACAAAATTTTACATATAAATTCCAATGTCGTTCACCAAAACCCAGTTCACGTAAAAATACGTTTTGTATCTGCACACGGAATAAAAGTGTATCAGAAGATTTTTTCCAGCAGTTTTCGACAGCGTCATTGTGTAAGCTATTGGACTATGTCCGGATGGGAGTAGCGTCAGCAAGGATGACGTCATAGAAAACTCTATTTATAACAGATGTCAGTAACTCCAAAACTGTGTTTTTTAAATCGTCAGGGTTATGAACGTCAGAAGATGGTTTCAGCATTGCTGTCAGGTTAGCCTACAACTTGATCAATTTAGTATTATTTTCTGTTAAAACTTTTGATTCTTGATGGGTACTTTATGTTTCTAGCTCCCACTTTGATTGGGTTACATTTATATACAGGATCAACACCAGCATGTCAGAAAGACGATGAGGATGATGTCAACATTCACATACCAAAGTCTGACCGGGCGTCTTCACGACAGATAATTACGATTAAAGGGCCCAGTAAAGAATTCTTTAAAATTGTAACTTACATTCAATTTCAGACTAGTAATGCGCTTACGGTTACATCGTTATGGTGGAGAATGCTGTTCCGGTTTCGGTGAGTGTTCACTTGACATTGCTTGTCTTTTGCTCCGTCTTTTTAGCTTTTTTCTGTTGCCTCTTGCCTCCGGGCGTTACTTTTTTTCCAGCTCACCGGCAAGCTTTTTTTTGTGCCGCTCTGCTTCTCCATTGGGCTGTTGAATTGATGAGTGGCTGACTCGTGAGTGTCTTTTGGTTGGTGACGGGTTTCCTAACCTTCAAATTCCATGTGGCTAGTCTGCTACCGCCGCAGAAGCAGCCTGGGACAAGTACCACCATCTACTGACTCTACCAGTTACTACTGTAAACAAACTGGAATTATACTCCTTCGATAACATCTTGGCGGGTAAATTACCATCTGCCGATATAACAGGAACTTTGTGCCCCCGTACGTCAGCACCGACGCCGCTTCCGTCTTCCGTCTTACGCAGTCCTTCGGCAAGTAGCAGGCGGCAGCACCTTTTGGCCGAGTTACCTTCGGCACATGTCGGGCCAGGGTCTTCCCAACAACCATTCGTACATACCAGGCACGTCCGGGAGCGCTACCATTGGCGCGGAGGTGGAGCAAACTCCGCCGTTTCTAAGACCACCAACTCTTCCCGGACGACCCACCACTGCTGCCAGGTGGTTAGAATACCGCACTAATATTTGCAGCTCGCTAGAGGATTTTGGTTTTGTTAAGCGAAAACGGGACTTAGCGGCCGACTCGGACGATTCCAGCTTTTCTCAGAATTTTAGACGCCGTAAACTTTCGCTTCCTTTGACGGACAAAAATATGCCTCCAACCATGACATCCACCCCCGTTACACAAAAGAGCCTTGATGCCATGCAAAAATCTCTTCTGGCAGCAATCAAGGACTCCCAAAATGCTACTGCAGCCATAAAAATAGGAGTAGACAAGTGCGCTAGTGACATAGCGGATGTTAAAAGCACAGTCGATGAGCTAAAAAATGGCTTCGACACTCGTCTGGTTGCGCTTGAAGAGAGGGTAAATTCTCAGGACCAGACGATTAAAATGATGCTGGCCAAGATCGAAGCTCAGGAAAAAATTTTAAAAAGGCGAAATATTAAAATAACTGGCCTCCAACCTGGCTCTGATCCGTTAAGGGACGAAACTAATAAGTTTTTGGCCGCTAAATTTGAGATGTCAGGCATAGTAACTACTGCGAGAATAATTCGCAGCAAACCAACAACGATTTTGGCCGAACTAACTATGGAGGAGGACAAATTTAATATCCTCTCGACAAAAAAAAAGGTGGCTTTGCAAAATTCTAATATTTACATAGATCCGGACTACACTGACAAGGAGTAACAAATCTACAAGATCGACCCCTTCGCGCGCCGATACTAGTACTAAGGAAATACTAAAAAATGCATTCTGGAACGCCCGCGGTATGTTAAATATAAAAAATAATTTGTTTTTCTCATCGTTCAAAATTGTTAATTTTTCGGAAACATGGTTTGATCGCGATATAGGAACCGCAAAACTAGGTGCTGGCTACTCAAGAGTCTTCTCCCCAACCACCCGCGCCAGCAACTTTGATCGCTGTAGTGGGGGCTTTTTGTCTCGAATAAGTTCGGATTTTTCTTATGCAGAGCTTGAGATATCGCCCAACTGGATATTTTTCCACGTTAGCACTTTTCCAATTAATATAATAGTGGGCTCTTTTTACTTTTCGCCGAATTCTGATTTGCGTGCTCAATTAGTGTCTCTGCAAGCGGTAATAGACTCCCTCAGTACCCAGTACCTTGACTGCATGTTTATTTTGGGCGGCGACTTTAACAGTCGAGTTGGCCAACTGGCCGACTACACCGACTTTCCGCAAATTTTCGAAAATTCGTCAGTTTAGATGTCCAGAATGTCGCACGATAAACATTGTAACACTCGCGGATCTCTTCTGTCCGAGTTTATGAAAACGAATAACTTCGTCCTTTTAAATGGTCGCTGCTGTAGCGACTCCCCCGCACACTTTACTTACCTCGGGCAGAGGGGATTCAGTGCCGTTGACTTGGTATGGGTCTCAGCTCTTCATTTGCCGTTCATAGCTGACCTTACAACGGGTGATGACCTCCACGGTTCAGATCACTTACCGGTATTTTTGTCTCTTTTTTTGTACTCGGCCAACTCTTTTCGCGAATTATCTGTTTCTTCGCCAGCGAATAGCGTATCAATAAGATATTCGAGGTTGAATGACGGGGTTCGCGATTTTCAAAATATATTAAGGCGACCGTAAAATACCCTAATATTGGATGCCTCAGAATCGGTAGATTCCTTATACGAAAGCACTATTGGCTCCATACGCACAGAGGCACTGAATGCAGGAATAATTGTTAAATCGGTACTGCGTAAAGCCCACAAGTGGCACGGAATTTCGAAAGCCTGGTTCGATCGGGAATGTGTCTCTGCAAGGAGGACTTTTCAATGCTCTCTTAAACAGATGAAAAATGATAGATATGACTCAAAAGCAATTGCCGTTTTTAGATCTGCAAAAAGCTCATACCTTAGCACCGTGAAACCTAAAAAGCGTCAGTACGCATTTACAATCTCCGATAAGTTCGCGGAGGTCCGCAATACCGCTGATTTCTGGAACGCTTGTCGACCATTTCGGAAAAATCCCTCTGCGGGACCTCAGGTGTCTAGCGACGCATGGAGGGCGTACTTCGCAGAGGTCTTTTCTCGGGAAGCCTGCCCCCCAGATATGTTATTTCTGTGCTGCTCTATGCGGCGCCGTTTTGGGCCCTATGTTACTTGGACAACCTGGAATCCGCGCAAGTTGGGTTTTTTAAAAGACTATTTAATTTGCCCAGAAATACCCCGGCTTATCTTGTTCGTTTAGAACTTGGCATCCAGCCCATAGCGGTAGAAATCCTTTCAAGAGCCACTAAGTGGGTAACTAAAATACTCAAGTTGCCGGATGATAGATTGCCCAAAATTTTGCTTTTACGTTTGAAAGAGCTCGCGTCACAGGTCCTCCCTCAGAAAGCTGGCAATTGGACCGTGCAACTTAAGGCACTACTTGACACGGTAGAGGCAGACGAATTATGGAACAATTTTACTGTCGAATATTGGGACCAAACAGCGTCTACTATAGTCGCTAGATTTGCCGAGTCCTGCAGGAGGAAGGACCTTGGCCGCTATTTTACTTTCAGTCAATTCAGCTACCGATTTACCGCCTCCTGACGGACTCCACCTATACCTTGTACCCCTCTCGTCTGCCTCTGAAGTGTCTACAAGTAAAGATGCAATTAAGACTGGCAAATATCTACTCGCGTTCGCTTCTAATCTCCGGACACCGCTATAAGTACAATCCGACATCTATTTGTACCCTGTGTAACTATAATGTACATGAAACGTTGCTGCACATTTTGTCCGAGTGCCCGCTACTAGCGTCCACTAGAGGCGAGTTTTCGCACGCTTTGAACCATCGACGACTGCACACAGCCGGTTTGCTGTGTGCTCTAATTTGCAGCAATGATATTCAGTCAGTGAAAATATTGTACAAATTCGTTAAAGCCAGTTTTGTCCGAAGGTCTTTCCTGCAAGGCGAATAGATGTAATATATAATTTAAGCCACTGAACATCAAGGATAAGATAGGAAATTTTATTTGTAAGCGCTATTTCTTTTTTATAAAACTAGGAATCTTTTCTATGTATTTATATTTGTATCCGATAATTTCGGAACTCTTCTCAATGGGATAGTAATTCCCTATTTATGAGAATAAAGATTACTACTACTACTACTACTACTACTACATCGTTATGGTGGAAATTACATATTAGGTAAAGTTTTAATCGTTGAATCGCTGTAAAATAAATTTTTTGGACATTTTTGAAGGGCCTCTAAAATTATTTAATATTATTTTTACATACAAGTGTGAGATTAATATCGAATATAAATCCCTGAAATTCGTAAAAATTGTATTTTATATACAGTTTCAATCTTGTGATGCACCTGCAAAGCGTGAGGGCCATGAAAACTTTACTCGACGTAACGTAAATTTTTTGGAAATTGTTAAAGGGCTTCTAAAATTATTTAATATTAATGTTATATACAAATGTGTATTTAAATCGAATGTGCAGCCCAAAAATTCGTTAAAAATGTTACTATATATAATACCTCCGATTTCAAAATTGTAATGGGCTTGCGGGCCTTACACGCATCAAAATTACTTTGTGTAAAGTACATTTTTTGGAAATTTGTGAAGAGCCTCTAAAATTATTTAACATTAGTTTTATGTACAGATGTGTATTTTGTATCGAATATAAGGATCTGAAATTCATTACAATTATATTATAGATACAGTTTCAATCTTGTAATCCGCCTACAAAAGCATTATGAAATACAAACTTACAAAATGTGAAAATCAACTTTCGGAACTTTGAGTCCTGGCCGAGCCCAAAGAGCATGAAAAGTTGACTCGCTTTAAAGTAAATCTATTAAAAATTTTATAAGGGCCTCACAATTATTTAATATTATTGTTATCTACAAATGTTGTTTAATATCGAAAGTGTACCCTAATATTCTTATTAAGCCCTAAAATTCGTTGAATTTACACTGCTTTATATTCATGCATGAAAGTTTTTTATTACATAATGTAACGTACGTCGATGGGATCACGTCCTGCAAATCAAGGCAAACAGAACTCTTCTTGTTCTTTTCCTCAACCACCCTGTCTATACTCTACCATCTACAATGGTACTTTACTCGCGATGCAGCCCGATAGACCTTCGGACGGAATACTGACTGATGGTGGCCCTGCAGCCGCATTTATACGGTTTGTGACTACGTTCCCCACTCGCTAAATACCCATTGTCCCATCAGTTCCGTTTTCCTTTCGCATTATAAATTAGGCGATTTCCTAGATTCCTGAAGATACAATTTGTGATATATCATTTATGTACTATTGAATATATGGTCAATCTTACGTTGGCGGAGGGAGCGAACATCCTCGCCATGTCTCGTATATCTTACCTTGGCGAAGGGAACGAACATCCCCGCCAGGTCTCGTCTTGTCAAAGTGTACGTTATATTCCATATGACATATTGTGCCTATTCTTTTACATTAGACTGAAATCTTATAATAATTCACTATACTCTAATACGTACTCAATACCGGCTGCATCGTGCCGTGTCCATATGCCGTGTAACAATCGCACATAATTTGGCAAACCGTAATTGGAGCCTGTCGGCGACATATAAGATATAAAAAGATAGACTAGTTATGTTTTCAGATTGGCAGCGATATCTAGTTTGGTTGTGCAATGGTGACAAACAGCGAATTGACTTCAGCTTTGGGAATGTGGCTAAGAAACTCGTCTACATTCATTTTTTGTTCCGGTGGCTCTTCCTGCCTTATCTATGTAAGTATAAGCTGGCAGTGTAGCTCTGTCAGAATCATTTGTGTCAATCTTGTATGGTGTAAAAATTACAAAAAAGTTTTAAGGAAAACTCAAAATTTTATTCCGTACGTTTACACTGTTTTTTTGATAAGTGCACAAGTCCTTAATTTAATTGTTTGACTTCCTGTTTTATTGGCCAAGACGAATTTGGTACCCCCTGGACTGTTACTTTCTTCTTTCCTATCCATGGCTGGTTCGTCAGGCAACGACCTGAATAAATGATAGTTTCGTATAGTTAGTCAGCTCAAGCGAACATCAAAACATCAAATAAGACCTACCACATAACAAGAAAATAAGTTCCAAATGTATAAAACATTCTAGATTTATTTTTATTATCCTTGGATTGCCAGCTCGTAATTTTATTGCGAATAAATATAAATAAATAAATAAATAAATAAATAATTTTGAAATACAGTATTTGAAAAAATCATCCTTGCACGTAATTTTTCTTCAGAATCACGTATCTGATCAAATACAGTGGGCCCTGTCCTAATTCATCCCGTCCTAATGTATATATTTCTCCATGTCCTAATGCATATTTTCTCAGATGCGAATGACTTTGAGGGATACTTTGTCCCGTTTGCATCACGACAGGGGTGGTCATTTTGGTCGGAATGAAATGTATGCATTAGGAGAGGGACCCCTGTACATATATGGTCGCGTTCGATTTCGACCAAATTGTATCGACCCAACGGGCACGAAAGTCCCGAATGTTTCTAAAACGTTTTTAGAACGTTCCAGAAACGTTCCTAAAACGTTAAATGTCTGCAACTTTTACGGAACGTTTTATAAACGTTTCAT
The DNA here is from genome assembly GCA_030407085.1 of Trichopria drosophilae. Taxonomy (NCBI): domain Eukaryota; kingdom Metazoa; phylum Arthropoda; class Insecta; order Hymenoptera; family Diapriidae; genus Trichopria; species Trichopria drosophilae. The sequence continues at coordinate 104,794,071 of CM059583.1, read as the reverse complement.
CCATGTTGCAGACATTTAACGTTTTAGGAACGTTTCTGGAACATTCTAAAAACGGTTTAGCAACATTTAGGTCCTACGTGCCCGTTGGGAAAATACCAATCGTATACTAACAGTACCGAATTCGAAAATAGTTATTAGGGCTGTAGAAAACGATTTAGCGAAAATCAAACGCTAGCTATGTATTTAGATTTGTAAAATTTTTGAAATTTTCCGTGTAGTTATTACAAAATCATTCATAATCTATGAGGCCTTTTCATTTCAATTACAAGCCCCATAACAATCGGTTCTTTTCCTGTGTGAAAGAAAGAAATAGCACGATTTTACCATCTATTTCTTTCACATGCATTACGAACAGAAAAAGACCGACTGTCATGGCGTCCGTAATTGAAATGAAAAAGCCTGTATAGCGTTTCAGGCTTGGGAAACAATTACAGAATGCTGGAGTACAGGATTAGGTAAAGGATACCTTGTCTCTATTCCTGTCCGCCAGCATTCTTCAATTGTTTCCCAGTATTCAGCTATTTTATATACAGATATTTCCGTTCAAACTTCGGTAGGATTCCCCGAAAACTGAATTGCATATACCGGGTGGATTCATAACGACGGAACATATGGTATTGTGTAACGCAAAACAGTTTTTTGCAAATGAGTTGATATTTGTTGTAAACTGTAATTGTACTAAAATTTGACAATTTTGGAGTATTCCTTCGAATTGCATATTGGAAAATTTGGAGTTTAACGAGTTTTAAGCCGATACGTTTCACATTTCATATAAGTCGGACATTTTCGGAGTATTTTTTAAGAATTTAAAATAATTACCCACACGAATTGTTCTGAACTAGCAACTTCTTCTAATGAATTCCGACAATTCTTTCTCACATGAGAAATTAAATTATTTCTGTATAAATCAATCTCCAATACGTTACGTACGTTCCGCCGTTACGAATTCATCCTCTACATTGTTTGTACACCCAGACTTGTTGAAGTTGGTATTCCTGTTTTTAAATTTTCATTAGTTTCCTGTACCACCTAAATCTCCTGCATACGTACCAATACCACAGTATACACTATATGACTGCTTAATCATACAGAACCTCAGTATAGAATAGCAACTTTCGATAAGTAATCTACCTTATACGAAATTAAGCTCAGGAATTAAGTATGTATGTGTGGTCATTGAAAAACCCTGCCAATGCTTCCTTTACTGAAGATTCATTTTCCTCATCCACATCCATAGGCTGAAGAGAATCCTCATGACCGGTAAACTTCAGGTGCATATCATTTTCGATTTCTGCAAAGTATGAGCAAAGAATTAAATTGTCTAATGCAACACTTTTGGAATCATTGTTACGTAAATTAAAATAGGCGTGAATACCTGAAACTAAAATAACACCGAGATTATACGCCTGTTGGGTATCTAACCTCGTTTTTATTGAGGTGCATTTATAAGCCCCTCCCAAAATGTTGATATCACCGATTAGAGCAAAAAACGGGGCTTATATTTGGATAAATACGGAATTTATTTTCATTTATTTAAAACGTGAAATAAATTGTTGACTTACTCTCAGCTTCCTCAACTTCATCATCTGTATGAAAATCTACATCACAGTGTTTTCCAATTACAGCTGTGGCTTCTTCTATAAAAGACCTTATTGGATCGCTAGGGTTTTCCTGTAATCGTGTCCACAAGTCTTTTATGCGCCGTTCTTTTACTTGAGCCTCTGGGCTCAATGGCCGATTCAAGTTATCGGTGTGCTGCAATTGGTCAATTTTCAACAGCGATGTAAAAATGACATCAATGAGCAATTTTTCTGAAAATACATGTATTGTTAAAAATTATTTGTTTTTCGTTGCTGGTAAGAGATTTGTTAATCAAGAATTAAATCGTATTAACTTAATTGCTAAATAATTAAGAATGATAGTCTTTACACGTATACTGTAAAAAAAACTAGCCGGGTAGAAAGACAACGCGTTGTATTTTTACAGGGGTGAATATGGTACTTCTGCACACCGATTGTAAATTTATGACGAGGTTATTTTGAACACGGCTTGTACTTTTACTACATCAAACGTGAAACGATTTATTTCCAACGTGATATGTAGTAAAAGTATAAGCCGCATGCCAAATGACCTCGTGATACGTCATAAATTTACAATATATGTGATCGACCAAAATCAAATTTTCAAAGTTCAAATTATAGAAAACAATATAGTTTTTCTAAAATAAATGTAAAAACAGAACAAAACTTCAGTTTTCATATTTGTTAATTACAGCCGATTTGTAAATTTACACACTACTTGTATTTTTACGACTTGCCATGTTGGAAATACGATCATTTTTCACATAATAAAATAACACTGATTTTTTTTACAGTGTACATGAACAAATCCCAAAAACGTTCAAAATTTGATATTTAAACAAAATTTTTTTTACAACGCTAAAAAACTAATTTTTATACAGAATCCCAATGGTAATTCTTAATAAAATTATACATTTTTTAGTTACAATGTTGTAACTAATCAATAGCTTAAAATAAACTAATATAAAAACTTCCACTTATCATAGCCTGATTATTACTGAGTATCTGAAATTTTAAAAGTTTTGGGGATTTGTTTATATATGAATAGTTTATATATCCAAAAAGGTCCAAATATTTGGCTTTGTTGCCATAATGACTTTTAGCTCTTTGTGGTAACTTTCCACATAGTTATTTGTTCTGTGCTGTAATCCGTAGACACTGAACTTATTGGCACCCACTTTACACAGCCAAATATCATGAAAATAATCTAAAAATTTCTCGAGTGCTGCAAACTCTTGGTAATCTGCGTGGCTAATAATGTTTTCAAATGCCTCCAATGTTTTTTCTGCTGGTAGCAACGCTATTGCCATAATAGCATGCAGAGTTTGCTTTATATCTGCATCTACTCTAAGCACCTTTTTCAGGTGGCATTTCTTTTGCGCATATCTCAGTAAAGCCTACAATAAAACATGGTTTCTATCTGTTTCTTCTATAATTAAAATACTTGAACTAATATTACATTAAACCAAGACAATTTTGCGCCGATCTTTGAGAATTATAAACAACTTTTCAGATAATGTCTTTTTACAAAAATACATTGTTGTATCTTATTCGACACCGAGTGAGTGATTGTGTATAAATTTTGCTGTTAGGAAGTATTTAAAAATAATTGCAGAAGTTTCAAAATAAATGTCAGATTAGATAACCAAACCTGTCATATCTGTAACCCTCCATTCACTTCGCAATTTCTGAATTTATTTTCAAATATATAGGGGAAGATCACCCTGTAAATTTGGACAGGAAGCATGCGGTACTAAGTATTGTAAAACTGGTATGTTAGCATTACGCAGTTTTCGGGTTAATACCGAAAAAAGAAACTCAATCGATGTCCAATAAGTTAACAAATATTATTTGAAAACTTGTGAATAATCTGGTAGATTCGTGAACTAATTCGCAGAGTGATTCGTGGACTAATTAGTGGATTGAGTCTCGGAATGACTCGCGGGCCGATTCGCGGATTGATTCGCATTTTTGATTTGCTGTTTAGTACGCGGTTTCAAGACTTTATCATTGGGAAATCTGACCGTCACTAATGAGGTCATTAAGATGACGCAAGACTTCGTGGACGGTCCCATTAAGTTTTCGAAGATTAATGCTGTAGCGTTATTCATATATCTTTCGATCTTTTAAATGTGCCCTGTTGGGAAATCTCTCTTTCAATATGCCATTACCGACCTAATTCGGATATTACATATCTTTTTTTTGATGAATTGAAAGCGTAGATTTCCATTAGTCTAAATATCAGCTTGAAGCGCAATCTCGTATATCGACGACCTACTTTTTAAATCTCACACAAATTTTAAAAACCTACAATCAGGGCGTTGACCTCTCCCTTGTCATGTTGTAAGTTTGAATTCACCTTCAGAATTTTCTCCCGTCGTGGAAATCTATCCATCAATATGACAGGCGTCTTGACAAACCGTTTGCGTAACTCAATGATCTCCAATAGTGAAAAATTAATTTAGAAAAGCCTCTAAGCAAGTCTCAACACGTTCAAAATACCTAACACGTCGACCCCCTTATGCGCGGGACCCGACAGGTCTATTTTTCCTACATCTCCCCTTCGAAATCGCTCGTTCTAGATTCCAATCACTGGGAAAACACATGTAACTTCGACCATCCTTGGGAAAACACATGTAAATTCCAAGCATATTAGATAATATGGTGGGACCTATGTCTCTCAAAGATGGTATACGAGTTGGGACGCGTGTAAAACCCATTAGTTATTACTTCTGTGGTGTATTCTTTTATAGTCTGAGTGAATAGACATTTTTCCTGGTGCCCTAAATACTAGTGTAAAATAAATGTATCTTATTCTCAGGGCGTTTATCACACCCATCTTGAACGATTTTTCTACGCAATGAAAATTACAGCGTTGCCAGATTTTGATGATTAGAGGTATAAATTAAGCATACTCGGACTACCGGGGAATAGTCTCCCACACTCCACACGTTCTTCTACTTGTAAAATGTTTTCAAGATGGTCGATATCAAGAGAACTTTTGCATCGTGGGAGGAATCCTTGAAGGGGGTTTACGAAACTCTCGGCGAAGATGCTACTCCGGGTCAATTCCAGGACTTCATCGAAAAGTGTACCGGGAATATTCGAAACATTAATTCCTACATTTTATCAAATCCCCATATTCCAAATGGGGTGAAGGCATCGGTGGAGGCGATTATGCATCGCATAACGACTCTAAGTGCTAAAGCTGTGGAGCGATTGGCTCAAAGAGAAGAAGATAATAGGCCTGAAGAAAATTTTATTGTGCAGAAGAATGTCGAATAGGCATTTAAAAATCGGTTAAGGACGGCACTGGTGGTTAATTTAAAACATTTGGACCCCGTAAAATTCATGTTTGAGATAAAACCCAGCGTCGTTGAATATGTGTGTGGTATAATAAATGAGTACAACTGTGTCAAGGTATGTACTGTGTTTTCGGGAGAGTTTACTGCGAGGCAGCTGCAGGATACAAAATATTTTGCCAACAAATATGAGCAATTATGTGTGACCACGGACTTAAACGAGTGGTTCGACGCAACAGTTAAAGTGCCTATTCTTTAGTCTCTCGAAGAATTTCAGAAGAATGGCTCGGGCAGGGCTTTATCCTGCATGAATTCGCTGGCTATACAAACAGCCAAGTATAATCCCATGCGTGCCGGCCGATGGATCAACTTACCCGTGTGGATTAAAAACAAAAAAGCTGTAATTAACGTAAAGATTTCGGGTAATGACTGCTTTGCGTGGACGATTATGTCAGCATTATTCCCCGCAAATGCCAGTTCAGATCAACAATCATCATATCCACATTATCGAAGGCATCTTAATTTCGAAGGCATTGCTTTCCCCGTCGCGTTAAAGGATATTCCGAGGTTCGAAAATTTGAACAACATTTCAGTCAATGTATTTATAGTAGCCGAGATAAAGGAGACGTGCTACCTGTACATTTGACTGCAAATGAGAAGGATCGACATATTAACCTTCTCCTCGTGTCTGAAGAAGAACGGAGGAAACCCCCACGCCCCTCCTCATCTTTTGTTTTGGACGAGGTCGAAGTCGAAGAAGATGACAGGATCAATCATCATTACTGCTGGATTAAAAATTTATCACGACTAGTGCATAAACAGTGTAGCAAACGTGAGGGAAAAAAGCATATTTGCAACAGGTGTCTTCACTATTTCTATAGTGAACAAAATCTTGTCATGCACAAGATAGAATGTGGAAAGAAAAATGATTGTGCGGTAAAACTCCCCGAAACAAAAACAAGCATTTTGAAATTTAATAGTTTGGGTCGAGTCATGCCGGTACCCTTCATTGTTTACGCTGATACCGAGTGCCTGCTGGGAAAAGTGGAGACGGAGGCACCTCCAAAAATGGCTTACGAGCAACATAAGATTTACAGTGCAGACTACTACGTACACTGTCAACACGACCCCTCGCTATGTCGTTACCGTTCTCACCGGGGGTCCGACTCTGCTACCTGGTTTGCCAACGATGGCCGATGAAGTTAATCAGATAAAATTAATTAAAATTACAAAATATATTCGAGTAAAATTTATTATTATTATTTAATTAATTAATTACAATAAAGTCAATAAGTAATATTATGTGTCTGCTTTCAGATCCTCAGTGATACGAAGCCGATGCATTTGAGTCCGAATGAGTGGAGGGAATTCTATACAGCGACAATGTGTCACATCTGCGGAGGATCCTTCTCAAATGAGGACCTCAAAGTCCGTGACCACGATCACTTGACCGGTCAATTTTGGGGTGCAGCTCACAACTTGTGTAATCTTAAGTACAAATATCGTTTTAAATTACCAGTTATCTTCCACAATTTGAGCGGTTACGATGCTCATTTCATTATTCGCGACATTGCCAATTCTTTTGAAGGAGATATTCATATTATCCCATGTAATATGGAAAAGTACATTTCCATGATTAAATATGTTGAAGGAACTAAAATTAAGCTTACATTTTTAGATTCAATTAGATTTCGAAAACTTGGCATCTTATTTAAGTAATGAAAAAAAAAAACAAATTTTAAAGTCCCACTTTCCAAATGAGGAAAAATTCAATTTATTAATACGTAAAGGGGTTTTCCCTTATGATTACATAACCGAAATGAGCGTCCTAGATCAATCATATCTTCCTTCACGAGACAAATTTTTTAATAAACTGTACGAGTGTGATGTCAGTGAGAATGATTATGTGCATGCGATGAATGTGTGGAACGTATTTAAGTGTAATACTCTGGGTGAGTATTCAGATTTATATTTGAAAACAGATGTCCTTCTACTTGCGGATATCTTTGAAAATTTTCGCACAACTCTGTTAAAATCACACGGGTTAGATCCGGCACATTATTACACTCTACCGGGATATACTTGGGACTGCGCTCTCAAGCATACTCGAGTAGAGTTGGAATTACTCACTGATATCGGTATGGTAATGTTTATTGAACGTGGTATAAGGGGAGGTCTTTCGCAGTGCTCGAACAGGTACGCGAAAGCGAATAATAAATATATGCCACAATATGACCCATCAAAAGAGTCAAAGTATTTAATGTACTTTGATATTAATAATTTATATGGATGGGCCATGAGTCAAGCTCTACCTACTGGAGGATTTGAATGGGTCAACAATGTCGATTTCGAAAATGTACCCGATAACTCGGAAATTGGATATATTCTCGAAGTCGACTTGACCTATCCTGGAGAAATACATAATAACCAGAAAGATCTCCCGCTATGCCCCGAGCGAGCAGTTCCGCCCGGTTCAAAACAACCGAAATTACTCGCTACATTAAATGACAAGGAACGGTATATCATTCATTACCGAAATTTAAAGCAAGCGTTCACCCACGGTATTATTTTAAATAAAATTCATAGGATACTAAAATTCAAGCAGACTCCATGGTTAAAGTCGTACATTGACTTAAATACCAAACTCCGCACAGTTGCGACAAATGATTTTGAAAAAAATTTCTATAAATTGATGAACAATGCGGTATTTGGGAAACCATGGGGAATGTTCGGAATCGCGTTGATGTTCGTATCAAATCGACATGGGAAGGAAGGTTTGGTGTGGAAGCTTTAATATCGAAACCAAATTTTCATCGAAGAAAGATATTTCATGAAGACTTGGTCGCGATAGAATTAAAAAAATTAGAAGTTACCTTTAATAAGCCAATATACGTCGGAATGGCTATATTGGATATTTCTAAAACAAATTGTACGAGTTCCATGACGATTATGTTTTAGAAAAATTTAATGAAAAGGCGAAATTGTTATATACCGATACCGATAGTTTAATTTATGAATTTAAGTGTGATGATGTATATGATTGTATGAAACGCGATATTAATATGTACGATACGAGCGATTATTCCAAAAATAATGAGTACGGTATGCCGCTAGTCAATAAAAAAGTTTTAGGGTTAATGAAGGATGAATGTAGTGGAAAGATAATGACCGAGTTTGTCGGACTCACAGGTCAAAAATGTATGCATTGCGCGTGTTAGGCGAATGTGAGAAGAAAAGAGCGAAAGGTGTGAAAGAAGTCGTTGTCCGAAAAAGAATCACTTTCGACGACTATCTGAACTGCCTTCAAAATACGTCTACAGTTACGCGCGAGCAAAGATGTATTCGTTCAAAATTACACAACGTATACACCGTATGTGAGAAAAAAATTGCTCTAAGTCCCCACGATGATAAGCGATACTCAATGGCTGGTAGTACAGACACTCTACCGTGGGGACATAAGGATATTATGGACATCGACGAATAATGTGTGTATTATATGTAATTATATATACCAACAGCAATTGCCCTGTGGTCGGTGCGACGCACAGTCGCTCTTTCAAGTGAAAGGTTCCTAATAGGGATCCATACTTGGAAGGGTGTTTTATGAAAAAGCTGTTTTATGGCGATCTCTTTCTTTCATCTTTATTTGATGAAACCCGGAGGCTAAATCAAAAATAGAAAAATAACGGGCTCCACCGAGTTGGTCAAGTATTTCTGTAATATTTGGTAAAGGGTAGGCGTTACCTATGGTTTTTTTCATTTAGTGCGCGAAAATCCAGAACTAATCGCCATCTTTTATTGCCTGAACTATCTTCCTTTTTGGGGACTATCCAAAGGAGAGTATTACATGGGGAATGGGATGGTTGAATTATGTATTTTGCAAGGAGTTCATCAACTTGACGATTAATTTCTCCTTTTTGATTCTTTGGGAAACGATACTGACGAGTATGTATAGGTACGTCGTCAGTTGTATGAATTTCACGTTTCATCACATTCGTGGATCCTAGTTTGTCACCCGGAATGTAGAAACGATCAGCACTTTCGGCGAGAAGAAACTCGACTTCCGTTTGTTCTTCCATATTAAGGTGATCGAGTCTCAATAATTCTTTGATGCGAGAACATCTAGAGTCAGCTTGGGTGGACATGATCCGCGAAGAGTTTAATTTTGGAATTTTTCGTTTCCTGCGGCCGGCTATACGGGTTCGTTTGGCAGGAGAGGCGATTTCCTGTACCTTTTCTATTTCATATAACTGCACATTAGGGGATTTGATGAATGCAACTTCATTGGTGGTATTTATGATAGGTAAGGTGATTCTATCTGAAAGTACACGTACGACGGCGTTTCCCATAAATACGCCATCCTTCAACGGACCAAGGGAAGATAACCTTCAGTCAGACGTGTAGTTTCTGTAGATATGCTGACAATTTGGTGGGTGCGAGGAGCTACATGAAATGTTCTTGAATTGAATAAAAAGGGAATTTCGGTGTTATTTACCTTTAAACAATTCTTTGTCCAATTCAGAGTGGCTTTATATCGAGACAAAAAAGAAGTACTGATAATTCCATCCTGACAAATTGGAAAGGAATTAGGAACAATGTGAAAATCAGTTTCGCATCCTAAGATGGAAAGAGAGATTCTTCCTAAAGTGGGTACAAGTTGTGGAGAGATTCCTAACAAATGTAAAATGGACGTTTTATCAACAGGGCGATCGTTAACAAATTTTTCTTTAATTAAACAAGGGCCGGCTCCAGAATCTAACAGTAAGGATATTGGTTCGGGGATTAGCAATTGAATCGTAGGAGAATCTTTTTCTAGGTTTAATTTTACGTGTACGATTCTTCTTCTATCCATTCTATTGCTCGAACGTTGGCTCGATTTGATTGATTGGCCTAATTGAATCGTGGGTTTTGATTGACGTGGTTGGCTGGGTTGGACCAACTGACTCGATTGGCCTCCCTCGTAGGGAGGCTCGGACAGTTTGCCGAGCCACGACGATTCCTATTCGCCTCGTTTGTTTGTCTTATCCCTTGCAAAAAGTGCAATATTTCTGTGACTGTTTATTTATGTCCCTTTGGTAACATTTACTTGCAACGTGACCCATTTTGTTGCACAATTGGCATTGTGGGGAGGTCGAAAATCTGTCATGCGTTTGAGGACAAACAGTGGCTATATGTCCGAATCGTCTACAAATGACGATTGTCGATCAGGACAATTCTTTGCGTCGTGGTTGGGCTGACCACAAATTTGGCAAGAAATCTTATGAGATTTTAGTAAAGGGCAATTAGAAGCGTCATGACAATCACGTTTGCAAATTAAACATTCGCGGTTGTCGAGACTTAAGGGGAAAAGATGCTGGCGTTCTTCAAATCGGGATTGTATTTCTATAGCTTCGGGACCGGCTAAATTGAAATCTGTGCGTTGAGTCATCAAAGCATGGATTTCAGTTTTTAAACCACGAACGAAAGCTCGACAGCAGGCGTCTTCAAGTTCACATTTTTGTGTAACTGTTAAGTGATCATCCGTTGTTTGTGCTTTCGTGCTTCTATCAGAGAATAACTGATGGTTCGAGCTCGATTGAAGTAACTTGCGGCTGTTTCTTTAGGATATTGGCATAAACGTGCTAGTTCTCCGTAGAGATCTATGACGGTAGCGCGTGTACCGTGGATTCCTTGAAGGAGTTTCAATAATTCGTTAATAGAGTAGGGATCTTTACCGAGCGCGGTGCGAGCGGTTTCGTCCCGTAAACGCGTCAGGATTATTTTTGTTAATGCTTTTTCGGATTCTTCAGGAATCATAGCTTTCGCCCTTTTGCAGGCAGTTGCAAATTCCAAGAAGGTAGTACCGTCCTTGGTTCCGAAAAAGAGTGGAACCATGTCTGCAGCATCATGAAGGCTTAGGTGAGCCATTTGATGTATTGGGAGGGTGTTGAATTGATAGATCGAAGGTCGTACTGTTTCAGTGGAATATATAGAACTTAAAGAGATGTTACTATCGTTATTTTCGTCAATATGAGCTTCGTCAAAAAGGGACCGGGGATTTTTGAAAAGCAATGGGACTTCTTTAGGACTAGTAATTTTTATATTTTTGAGTGGGTCAATTGATTATTGCTTTTAAACGGGTCGATTTTATCGTCCAGATTGCATGGGTTACGATGCTTTACCGCAGGTAGACCAGGATTTAATAAATTTTCTCCGTCCATTTTTTCCTTTATCTTACTACGAGTTAGTACTTTATCCTCATTAGACATTTAACACATAATAAAGAAGAACTTAATAATTTTCTCAAAAATTAAAAAATTTGTTTCATAACGTTTCAATGTCCAATGCGATAATAGAGGAAAGAATTTATTAATCACATCCTCGGGAATTTATCATTTAATAAACTTAAAAATCGAACCTAAAGTTTCATAGTAGCAAAGTTCTCTTATGGACCTGCCCGCATTAAAGGGTCTTTCGCGAAAAATCTGTCTTCCAATGGGTTTCGAGAAAGGTAAATCCAAAAAAGAATATATAAAAAAAAGGATTATATTGTGCGACTTTGAATAAAATTTTCAAAATAATACTCTATCGACTTATTGGTTCGATGAGTTAGCCTCTTATGGGCTTTATAAAATTAACCTCTTTTGGGCTTTATAAAATTGACCTCTTTTGGGCCTTATAAAATTTAACCTCTTTTGGGCTTTATAAAATTGACCTCTTTTGGGCCTTATAAAATTAACCTCTTTTGGGCTTTATATTTTAGGATTAGCTACTCTGGCTATCCTAAAAAGACAATTTTATGTGCACATATATGTATTTAAAATTCTAAAAGTATTCTATAGTATTTCTAAAAAAAATGTCAAAATTTTCTAAGAACCGTTTATAGCCAAAATAGATGTTTTTTCTTTTTTTTTTTCTTTTGGCTTGCTTTCAAGAAGTTTCGTGAAACTTGACGAATTTTTCGGGGTAGAAACTTTTAACAGTGTATTAAAATTAATTACTTCTATAAAACTGACATAAAATATATTGCACGTCTGCATATACATGTGTGGCATTTTCACAAGGGATATAGTTCTTTACCATGAGTAATTATATGTCACTTCAATTTTCATTAACATATTTTTCGTTTAGTTGTATATATTTTTTTTTATAAAAATTTAAATAATTCGTAATAAGAAAATTTGTAGTCATTATGACTCGAACACTTCCGAAAAGAATTAGTTACAATCCGAAAAAAAATAGACCTGTGTGAAGAATTCAATCTCAATATTAAAGTGATGTTTTTAGGTTTCAATTTTTGAAAGTTTTTACCAACTTAATATAGTTGGTAAAAAATAAAAAAAAAATAAGGATTATCGGAAGTTAACGATTTCAGATATTTTCATGTATATTTTGTAATTCAAAATACATTTAATTTCTCTAAAGTCATATTTTTTTGTTCAGAATGTAGTGTATATATATATTTTTTTCTTTCAGATAAAAGAAATCAAAACATAATAACTCTAAATGAAGTTTGACATAAAAAGATCATGTCAATTTAATTAATAATTTATCTTCACCCTCGAGTCCTACCGACTGCGCCAAAAATTATTACATATGTTACGTCCGAATGATCAAGTCGAGACCTTACACATGGTTGCCAAAAAAAAAATGTAAAGGAATCGTCCTTCTTAACTTAGGACGCTCGAGGGCTAGGAAAAGAAATTATTATTCTTATTTAGTACGTAAAAAATGTATTTATTTCATTAAAATTATAATTAATTCAACAATTCCGCACCGTTCTTATAATTTACAATCTATTTCCTAAACGGAATAATCGGGTCCAAATAGAGTTTGGATCTATTTCTTCGATTGGAATATTTGGATTTTCGTGAGTGCGGTTGATCTCAGATTCCGTAGAATTTAAGATACTTTGGGTCAATTTTAAATTGAGTAAAACTATAGATTTTTCCGTTCTTCTTATGTTCTTCAGGATCCGTGGTCGGGGTTCTCGTTCGTGAATATCTCTTAAATTTGCGATAACTCTACGTTTCGTCGCAAGTTTAATAGGAATTTCCGTTTTAATTTCCGAGGTTAATAATGTAAAAAGAATATCTTCAACCATTTCGTATAAATAATCAGATGGTTATTTTGTAATTTAATAAAATATATTATTTTCTAGAATATTCTAAATACGAAATTTCTAGAAACTGGAAAAGTTCAAAGGTTACGGGCTTACACAGTGTTTAAAAATAAATACGCTATATGACTGTTCTCCGGCTTTGTGACGTAAGAGGTCCTATTGCGTTGAAACGGGCGCGTATGAGCGCGAGTGAAAGGACAACGATAGCGTTAGTCCCCAAAGCACTCGTTCTCACTCATGGGTCAGTTTATCTATAATTTTGTGTTATGCAGCTGTTCAAAGAAGAAACGCATATTGTACCTTTCAGCTTATTTTTACAGGGTTCTAGAAACTTCAAAAATAGAAGAAATGCAAGTTACGGCTTGCACGTTACAGTGTAATTAAAATTAGTAATTCTAATTTGTATTAATTATTTTAAAATATAATTGTTATTCTGTTATTCTTTATACATTATTTACTCAAGTTTTTACCTCGAATGTACTATTATTTGTTTTGTAAGGGCCTGAGCGTTACGTTTAATGTAAATAAATAAAAATAAATAAGTAAATATGTTTTTTATAACTAAATATATTTTTTATTTATTGATTGGAATGATCTTTCTGTCCATCATATATATTTGTAACTACCGCCAACTCCTTGCTTGTGTTACTACTATTTTCGGGCCTCTGGTTAACTTAATTTTATAGATAAGTTTATTTTGGAAATTACGTTCTTTTGCCAAAGACCGGGCATAACCTGCTCTTTCAAAGTAAACCCCCCTTTCTCTTCCTATGCAATTTTCAAATGATTTTCTTTGCTGCAGATAACTTTACATTGCAATGTCATCTTTGTTACAGGTCTATCAAACTTAGCTTTCTTGTTCTTTGTGATCGATTTTGGTCATCTTTGTGAGAAGAAACTCTCTACCGACTACAAAATCCAAAAGCATAATTTTTAACATTTTAAACACTGCATCAAAGCTGATATCAAAACTTCCAAATCGATGCAAGTTTTTTAATACTGGATTTCAATTTTATTTGCGTCTTCGGTCGATGGTTATAAGACTATTTGCTGTGAATATTATGTTTCTTTTCCAGTTTCAAATCATCTTTGTCATTGATGCCTCCTTTCACCATCATTTGAAGAAGATATTTGATCAGGGAAAGAAGATTACTTTAATTCAATTTATATACCTACCAGTGAAGAAAGTTTTAATACTCATTCGGAAGAAATGTTGTTGACTAAGGAGAATCGATTTGAAATGCACCATTGGTATGTGATAAAATTTTAATTCAAATTGTCTTTATGCGTTTACAATGTGAAAAAGTTTCATTTTATAAATCTGACGATTTCACACAGCTCCTCAGACGGCATTGTAGCAAGAATGTTGTCTGTATGCAATAAAACTGTTGATGTGAATGCGTATTCTGAACAGTTCTTTAATTTTCTTTCGTCGAAGAATTTAGTACCGGTGGTATATTTTACAGCAGTTTTCTTTATTTCTTTTAATTCTAACATTAAATGAGTTCCATCTCTATCTTATTACGAACAATATTTCTTTTTACGCAGACCGGGTAGCAGATATTTTTTACATGGAAATATTTCGTTGGCAGCCCAATTTCTTTATTTGATAACCAAAAATGGTGTATTCTGTCAAATAGTCATTATGTCTTTCCTTCATTATTAGTCGATTAGCAGGAAATATTTGACATTTGAAACTTTCTACTAATGGTACTAAAACTTGATATTGTATAAATGTGGATTTGTTTTTGCCAATTAATACTTATAAATCTAAAAACAGTCCAGCCTCACAAGATCTGAAAGAAAAGTTTAGATCTCAAGTATTCTATTGATGGTGAATGTCTAATCGAAAGATTGACGGTTCAGATCACAAATCTTCCATCTACGGTAAAAGTCCAATCAAAAGTACATTTCTAAATTTACAAAAAGCTCCCTACAATATTTCTAGACGCATAAAGTCAACTGTTGTAAAAGATCCAGTGTATTACGCGTTGAAATCTGAATCTGATATAATCTTCGAATTGCTGAAATACATAATCATTTCTGCCTCTACTGAGCATGCAATCAACTTGGCATAAATATTATACACCACTATCTGTCAGAATGAAACCACAAAAATATTTATTTTTTTCAGACTGATAGTTGACTGATCCATCCAGATTACTGATTCATCCAGCACAGCTATTTTCACGATCCATGATGTTGCAATTGAATTTCAACTTCGCGTACTAAATTGTTAATGCGGACTTCAATTAAAATTTCCAGAAAAGTCATTTAAAAAACGTAGAGCTGGGAGAAAATTATTTTCTCGCTTTCCGACACACCTCCCCTTCGGAGCTCGCGTAGGCCAATCGTCGAGATTATTCGATATTGGTCGATTAATCTCGATTAAATTCAAGAGGAAACATCCTATCTGACAAAAAAAAATTATTCGTTACCTAAGTTATTTTGGAGAAAACAATAATGCAGAGGCAAACTTGAAATTCGCAATTTTTTGAATAAACGATAATATTGCTCATTGGAAAGCGATACAAAAAAAATGAACCAATTATGTATATGTGCTTGCAAATTTGTGAAATTAAATAAAAAAATCTGTCTCTTTTTCTGTATTAATTTATAATATAAGACTTCATTTTAAGTAAAAATACCAATAATTACATTTTTTAATTTTATAAACTTGACCATCATCAATGTGGCTAGTTGTTGCCAAAATATCCACCCTGCAAGGGCGCCCATAAGGGGGGGCAAGAGGGGGCACTTGCCCCTCCCCCTGGAATTCTGGACCATGGTATAAATCAACACATCCTCATAAAATTTCAGAAAATTGAAAACTAAAAAAATAATAAATTAGTTCCGTTTTAATAACGATGGAAAAAAATAATGTTCTTCGTTCGATGAAAAGTTTGATTTATAAATAGCAACAAATAATAATTTATTAACTTTAAACAAACACATATTTATTATATAATCAACATAAACCTTACTGAAATGTATAAGGGGTCGTTTCCACAGGGTATTTTCTGATGTTTACGCTTACCCCAGCTAGCATTGGCGCAGAGTCTCTTTTTTCATGTCAAACCGATGTTGCTGTGCCGTCACCAAGATAACATAAGTCTATCATAAATACACGTTTTGGCTTGGACGTCCTAAAAACGTGATGTCTTGGTGACGGCACAGCAATATCGGTTAGACATGAAAAAAGAGACTCAGCGCCAATGCTACCTGGGATGGGACGTCTTGGCCAATGGGAACGTGCGATACTTTTGAACTCGTTTCTCATTGGTCAGAATTTATCATATGTATATATATTATATAATATTTTAATATTTGTGTTGAAGCAACAATTTTAAGAATTTAAATAATGGATATACGAAAATATATGAAAAGACTACGAGATCCAATGACAACGGAAGGCCCTCTCAAAAAAAAAACCTTGCGACGATGAAGGTGGAGGTAGTAACGATAGTAATAATTGTGCAACAAAAACTAAGGCAACTACAAAAACTTCAGAAAGTTCCGAAAAATCCGAAAACGAATTTTTAGAAGTGGATGTTGGTCATTTTCTTGATTCCCAAAAATTAAGTACTTTAAGTGATTCCAAAAAATGTAATCTAATTTTAAATACACCCAATCCTGGGAAAAACTATGATTATAAAAAGGACACGATTGTAGGAAGCAAAAAGAATTTTCGCGCGGAATGGTTTAATCAGTATTCTTGGCTGGTATATTCTCAACATTTAAAAGTTGCACTTTGTATCCATTGCATTATATTCAAGCCTACAATAAAACGCGGTTATCAAGGTTCATTTATTTGCTCAGCATTCACCAAATATAAGGATTTTCATGAATCTGCAAAAAAACCAACAAAAATCTCAATGGCATAGAGAAAGTGTAATGAAGTCTAAATGTTTTGTCGATATAATTTCTAATAAAAATCAAAGTGTTGATTTGCAACTCGATAAATCGGTAAATGAATTGATAACAAGAAACAGAGCCAAATTGAAACCTATTGTGTCAACCATTCTTTTTTGTGGTACACACGATCTGCCACTTCGTGGAAAATGTTCAGATAAAGGTAACTTTTGTGATCTTTTATAGTTCAGGGTTGAAGCAGGAGATATAGTTTTGGAAGAACATCTTAATACATGTTTAGGAAAAGGAAAATATACTTCCCATCGCATTGAAAATGAACTTATGAATATTTGTGGATCATTAATTCAAAAAGAAATCGTTGATATAATCAATGATGATCAAATCACTGCTTTTTCATGATTAGCAGATGAAACTGCAGATATTTCCGGCATTGAACAATTGTCAATTGGTTTACGGTTTGTAGGCAAAGATATAGACAGAAAATTGTATACCCGGGAGGAATTTTTGGGCTTTTCCCCTTTGAAAAAAATGGACGCAAAAAGTATTTCCTACGAAATTCTTTTATTCTGCGAAAAATTACAATTAGTTATCTCAAAGTTGGTTGGACTAGGTTTGACGGATGTTCCACAATGGCTGGCCATGAAAATGGCGTGCAAAAACAAATTAGAGAAAAATTCCCAAAAGCATTATTTTTTCATTGTGCCTCTCACAGATTAAATCTTGTTGTGAATGACTTAAATGAAGTTCAAGAAATTAGAAATGCAGTGGGTACAATAAAAGAGGTGATTAAGTTTTTTCGAGAAAGCACTCTAAGACGACAACTTGCTCCAACTTACCCTTTTTATCTGAAACGCGTTCGTCAGAGAAATATAAAAGTATCCGACTATTTTCTAAATTTCATAAATTTCATAAATTTCAAATGCAACATCAGAATCGAGTTTTTTAATATCACTGCATGTAATAGCGAACTATTCAGGGCTGCTTGAACCGGTAACAAATATTTTGCAAACAAAATCAATTGATATGTTAATTGTCAAAAAACACATTGCTATCATGATAGAAATGTTTAAAAAGCATAGAGAAGATGCTGATGAAACTTTTCGTAAAATTTATTCTGATGTGCAGAATGTTGCTGATGCTCTCAATATTGAACTGCGAATTCCTAGATTAGCAACACGTCAGCTGAATCTTTCAAATTACCCAACCACTTGTGTACAAGATTATTTTAAAATCTCAATATTTACAAAATATTTAGATTCCTTAATAACTTCGCTTAGTATCAGATTTTCAGAGGACACAAATCCAGCCTTTTCACTGTACAATTTGCACCCCCATAATATTAAAAACATCTCTTATGATGACTATCTGAAATCCATAGACGCGATTGATAACTATTATCAAATAGATAATTTTAAAACACAAGCCCTCGCTTGGTATTATTTGTGGACCACTGAAAAAGATATTGAAATATCTGAAAACACGCCAATGATTAATTTATTAGATTATGGCAAATTATATCCTTCTGTTAGGATAGCAATTGAAATTGCCGTTTGTTTGCCGCCTACTACGTGTAAAATAGAACGATCTTTTAGCACTCTTCGGCGAGTAAAAACATGGATTAGATTCACAATCTGCGAAGATCGTTTAAATGGATTGTGTTTGATGAGCGTTTACCGAGAATCGATTAAAAACAAACAATCGTTTATTGATGATATAATTAATGAATTCGGAAAAGATTCTCGAAATTTAAAGTTTGTATTTTCCCAGGACTAGATTGGATGTGAGATTATGAATTATTATTATGATGTATTTGTGAAATTTGATTTATATTATGTACGCATTAATTTACAAAGAAATGTTACTAAATTTATTGAGTTCTACTGTTCTAATATTCTTAAAATAGTGATTACGTTCTAAATACGGTATCAGAAAATCCCCCCATCCCCCTCCTAGCTCGAAGCCATCGCTTTGCCCCCCCCCCCCCCCTACAAAATCTTATATGGGCGCCCTTGCCACCCTGGTCACCATGGTAGCCACTTTTGATATATATATATATATATATATATATATATATACGGGGCATTCCACGTCAAGTGGGCCACCTCGTCCCCCCAAAATTCCTGCGCATCAAACCCCGTTTCAAAAAACCCAAAAAATAGTTAAAGGAGTATACTTTCGAATGCTGAGTGGCCTATTCAAAAATTCAAAATGGCGTCCCGACCCCAGGCCGAAATAGACGAAAATAATTGAATTTTTTCCAAAATTATGCTTGAAATATATGACAACGTACTTATAACGATTTATTCCATGGGAAAAATTGTTTGTTTCCGAACTTCATATTCGTGTATTACTTTTTTCGAAATTCAAAAATGGCGGCCCACCCCAGACCAAAAAGGGATAAATAATTGATTTTCGCGCAAATTTGTCGCTGAAACAGCTTGACAATGTGAATAAAAAAGTAATTTCGTGGTAAGCATAAATTGTAAGGCTAATTTTTTTTTAATTTTCTGATTGGCTCAATTTTTTACGTTACGTCTACCTGGTAAGTACTGTCTGATAAAAATAATTACACGTGATGTATCATTTCTTTGATAAAAAATAATTTAAAATAGATAAGTTTGTGTACTTTATAATTTTTTGTCTTATTAATCCACATTTTTAATGCGCAATACGTTTTACGTAAAAATGATACAAAGCTTTAAAAGCATTAAACTTTAAGTATTAATCGAAGAAAAAGGGACCTTTCTATCTATCGGTCTTATATAATCGAATATTTTTCTTTTTACACGGAGAGACATGTGTTCAACAATCTATTCCATCGAATACAAAAATATTGTAATTTCCACTGTTATTGTGAATGTATGTCCTTTGAACCTTTACAAAAGAGTCAAAACTAATACAATAACAATGGTAGTTTTCGAAAATATAATAGTAATAAACGGAATGTCCAACTCAAAACATCGTGAAAAGAGCAAAATTTTCTTATAAATTTTAGTAGCGTGGAACAAATCTAGTAACGCAGTTTTCACCGCGAGTTCAACTTTGTAAGACAATTAGTTGAAAACTAATTAGATAATAAAAAAGAAAAATAGTTGCTATTGTGTGTGAAAAATCAGTGTGAAAAATAGTATGGCTGATGATCAAAATGTTCACAGTTATCGATGCTGCAATCCTTATAATCGAGAGTCGCATAAAGGCAAAGACTTGCGACCGTTTTCAAAAAAATTACGTGAAAAATTTCGTGGCCTTTCTACAAAAGTTAGAATTTGTTGGGAATGTCGCCGATTTAAAGATCCACGTCTGAATGAAAATTCGCGAGAAGAAAACTTTGATAATTTAATGGACGTTACAGAAGACGGAAACGAAGATCGGACAGACTATGATAGCGATGTTTCATGCGCATCTACTGTTACTATTGAAGATACAATGTGTTCACAACGAGAAATAGAATTTAAAGAAACGGTAAACGGGTTAAAAGAAAAATTTTCATCATTAATATCTAATAATCCTGAGCAGCTAAGGATTTTAACTATATTACCATCATCGTGGAGTGCAAGAAAAATCGCTCGAGAATTTAATTGTTCAAGGCAAAAAGCTTCAAATACAAAGGCATTGAAAGAAGCTCAAGGAGTTTTACCATCGACAACGGCAAAACAGGGTAAAACCATGGCAAAAGAAACCGTTGAATTAGTAACTGAATTTTATGAAAGTGATCGGAACGGTAAATTAATGCCAGGGATGAAAGACGTGATTTCAGTTAAAATCAACGGCGAGCGTCATTTAAAGCAAAAGCGTCACCTATATTCGGATTTAAGAGGATTTTACAATACGTTTAAAGAGTCATATCCCGATGTCAAGATAGGTTTCAGTAAATTTGCACAGTTGCGCCCGAAACAATGCATTCTTCCAGGGTCTTCTGGGACACATTGTGTTTGCGTTTGTACAATTCATCAAAATTGTAAATTGATGCTAGAAGCTATTCGTAGCCAGACATCGATTGAAACATCAAAAAAACCCGTGATTACTTACAAAGATTGTTTGTTACAAATGATGTGCGAAGAACCAACTACTGCGTGTTATCTAGATGAATGCACAAAATGTCCAGGATCTGTTGAATTATCCGAAATTCTATTACAACTTTTAGAACGAAATAGTATAACTCACGTGAATTTTAGTACGTGGACATCAACCGACAGATCAACATTAAACACAACATTACTTCCGTCTGAAGAATTTGTA
Organism: Trichopria drosophilae; assembly: GCA_030407085.1. Taxonomy (NCBI): domain Eukaryota; kingdom Metazoa; phylum Arthropoda; class Insecta; order Hymenoptera; family Diapriidae; genus Trichopria; species Trichopria drosophilae. Next base: position 104,772,976 of record CM059583.1, on the reverse strand, counting down.
GAAGATTTACTTCATCGGCTAAAAGTGTTGAAACCTCATTCGTTTATTTCAAAACATCAGTCAGAGTATTTTCAAAATTGTAAAAAAAATTTAAGTGATGGCGAAGTACTTGTTACATTAGACTTTTCCGAAAACTACAAGTATGTTGCACAAGAAGCAGTGCAGGCGTTTCATTATAATAATGACCAGTGCACCGTATTTACAGTCGTATATTATTACAAAGTAGGAAATGACATACGACATCGAAGTTTGGTGTTTCTGTCAGACAGCACTCAACACGATACAGCCGCTGTTTACCATATCCAGACACTTTTGATTCCTGAATTGAAGAAATGTGTAGACGTAAAGAAGATAATTTACTTCAGCGACGGTGCTAAACAGCACTTCAAGAATAAGTATGCAGTAAGCAATCTGATACAACACGAAGGTGACTTCGGCATTCCAGCCGAATGGCATTATCATGCTACAGCGCATGGTAAAAATGCTTGCGACGGAATCGGAGTAACATTCAAACGGGAAGCTCGAAGAGCGAGTTTGATAGCCAAATCAACCGATGCAATATTAACACCATCAGCGCTTTACAACTGGGCTCTCAAGAAATTTACGTCATTATTTGTATTTTTTTATAGTAAGGCAGACCACGAGAAAATGAAAAGAAAGCTCCGACCTCGATTAGATAAAGCGTTAGCTGTACCACAAATCCAAAAGCAACATTCGATTACTTTCTTAAATGGTCAAACATTATTTTTAAGAAGATATATAGCAGCTGATGAATTTGTTACTTTTTCCATTTAGTATAAGAAACAAAGATGTGTATGGAGAAGAGAAAAATATATCCACCATGAAAAGGAAAACCATTTTTTACTTGTTTTATAAACTTTAATACAACTTGTCATCGTTAAAAATTTCTATTTTTATCGCTACATCATTTAGAATTTGTTCGCCATTCAGGGTGGGCCACATTGAAAATTAAAAACAGGATCACACCAATTAACCAGGTAACTACACACTTTTTGACAAACGAAAGCTTTTTTCTACATCTCGAATGTGAGACGCAAAGCCATATTAAATTTTCAATAAAATAATACGTCAACGTAAAGAGGTTGTACCATGAAATCACTTTTTTTATTCACATTGTCAAGTCGTCGACAAATTAGCGCGAAAATCAATTATTTTCCCATTTTTGGTTTGTGAAAATTTTGAATTTCGAAAAAAAGTAATACACGAATATGAAGTTCGGAAACAAACAAATTTTCCAATGGAATAAATCGTTATAAGTACGTTGTCATATATTTCAAGCATAATTTTGGAAAAAATTCTTTTCGTCTATTTCGGTCTAGGGTTGGGGCGCCATTTTGAATTTTCAAAAAAATAATGCACGAATTTTATTTTAGTAAGTAGACACACTGTGTGTGTGTGTGTGTGTGTGTGTGTGTGTGTGTGTGTGTGTGTGTGTGTGTGTGTGTGTGTGTGTGTGTGTGTGTGTGTGTGTGTGTGTGTGTGTGTGTGTGTGTGTGTGTGTGTGTGTGTGTGTGTGTGTGTGTGTGTGTGTGTGTGTGTTGTGTGTGTGTGTGTGTGTGTGTGTGTGTGTGTGTGTGTGTGTGTGTGTGTGTGTGTGTGTGTGTGTGTGTGTGTGTGTGTGTGTGTGTGTGTTAGTGTGGTCTAGAAAAATGAAAACGTCTTAAAGATATTTGCAAGTGGGGTCATTCCACAGAGAAAATAAAACAAAACTTTTTCCTTTTGCAAAACTGGATTCGATTATATTTAGAGGTGGCGCAAGCGGCTTGAAGTTATTCATAAGGTTTCTATGGGAAAAATTTATAATTCAGTTGACGTAAACGTCCCCGAATAAATAGTTCCGAGAAACGACTCTTTCTCTCGATTTTAAATTTCGCGGCAATCGGTAGCTGTGCGATCGTTTCGAGCACGTTCCGACAGAGTGCGCGTCGATCTCCTCTCCCTCTCCGCTGGTACCCCCTCCTCGCTCTCCGAGGTTACCTGTTGGAGTGAGGCACAAGCTCTGGCACTTGGCTTTCAGCCTTCCCCGAGGCAACATCTCTTGGTGTTCCCTCGCTCACCTAACCTCGATCCGCTCCCACAGTCGCACCTTCGAGCGCTCTGGCGCTACCTGTGCGATCCTTACAATATCCCTGCAGACTTCAACCGCACTTTTTTGCACAGCGCAGTATATATGCAATATCTTGCATTTTTGCGCCAGGTGCAGTCGTGCGAGTCTCCGCAGTTTTCTGAGGCACACGGCGTCCGTCCGCCTTCGCACGAAACCACTCGTATAATCGCGCCATTGGCGCGGACTTGCGTTCCGGCACTCCTTCGGACTTCATATTTATTATTATTATTATTTTTTTTTTGTGTTTTTATTGTCTTCCAAACTAGGAACCGTCGGGTCGCGTCGTGAAATTTCAATGCCTTCGATAAAATAGCGCGTGCTCGGTCCCTTGTGATAGTCTTTCTGAACTTAGAATATAAATTACGTTTTTCTTTTATTTTTCGACCAATCCCCCTTCTTCTCTGCATTCTCCGACTGTTTAGCCGCGGAAATTTGGTCCAACGTCATCGTCAATGTAATCTCTTGATAATTTTGGCATCCTGCTCAATTTACATCACAGTTTTTATTTTTTTAGGCATTAAGGACGTATTGGAAAAATTTTTTTCTCATTCTGGATACGAAGTTGATAAATTTCTGCGTCCACACATTCTTTTCGATTTCTTAAAATGATTTTTCGGTGCATACACGAGGCATAAACATGATTACTTCCAGATCTCCAAAATGTGTCAAATCTTTGGTGCTATACAAATGTTTGAAAAAATTGATGGATTTGTATGAAAATTGGTATATCGGAGTTTTTAAAGCCACTGATTACGAATCTGAAGTCAGATTTGTAAAATTCGAAATGGCGGATCCAAATTATTGGTCAAATTAAAAAAAAAAATTATGATTTCTTAGAAATTATCTGACAGATTAGTGGATCTTTATGAAATTTAATATCTACGGGTTTTTAAGGCTACGGATTACGAATATGAAGTCAAATTTGTAAAATTAAAAATAGCAGACCTGTAGTTCTTAAATGACCTACTAATAGGGCTTGCATTTTTCGACAAAGATGTTGATGTTATGACCAAACAAAAAATGAAAAATGCATTGAAAACTGAGTCTAATCAGAAATCGCAAAATATAATCAGAAATATGGATAATGTGATGGAAAACAAATTGGAACATTCAGCGCCATCAAAACCTTTACAGTTTTTCAACATTTTCGGCATTAATGTAGATTTTTTATCAAGTAATCCGTCTACTTGGGAATCCCAAAAGAATTTTAAACATGGTAAAGATGTGTTGAAAAACCTTAAAGTTACTAATGACGTTGTAGAACGTGCAGTAGCATTAGCCCAAAACTATAACAGCACATTCACAAAAATTCCGGACTTTTCAAAAAAGTCACTGGACGTTAATTTTGAATCTATGATTGTAAAAAATAATACCACTTGATCTTTGTTTAAAATCTTTGTTAAATTTATTTCAAATGAATAATTACTACTCCCTTCCTGTTCCTCATATCTCATTCTAAAGTCACCTTTTTTTAAAACCAGAATCGTGATCAGCGACCACGAAACCCGTAAAACTGCGATTGTGTTAATTATTAACCTCCTTCCTCATCCATGATACTCCTTTAAAAAGCCACCTTCTTTTATTTATTGACGTCGGAATCGCCATCAGTGACTCCCAAAACTACTGAGTACCTATTTTCAAGCGGATCAAACCTATTTATGCGATATGTAACTTTGTAATTCGGAGACAACTAAGGCAAAACCATTTTTGTTTCACATAACTTGAGCAATTTGTTAGAATTTGACCGCCGTTTTGAATTTTAAAAATCTGACTTCATATAATTCGTAATCGGTGGCTTTAAAAACCCCGATATACCAATTTTCATATAAATCCACCAATTTTTTAAAACATTTGTATACCACCAAACATCTGATACGTTTATAGAGGTTAGGAAGAAATCATGTTTATGCCTCGTGCATGCATATGAATAAAAAATTCATATATACTCAGAAATTTTTCAACTTTCTATTCTGAATGAGAAAGAATTTTTCCAAGACCTTAACCACTTGAGCGGTGAGGTGTCAAAATTGGCGTTGCGGCAATGGGACTTTTGACGCCTCGCCTCAAGTGGTTAATGTCTAAAAAAAATAAAAATTGAAATATTAGATTTTTCGCATAAAAATCTTATGCAAAACTTCAATCCGCTTGCGCCATCTCTAAATCTAATCAAATCGAGTTTTGCCAAAAGAAAAAAAGTCAACAACAGTTTACTAAATTTTACCAAGTAGAACAAAACTTGATTGAAGAGAACCCAAATGAACTAACTGCACTAAACGTGACCAAAATGATTTAAACTCGATAAAACAGGGACTAAACTGAACAAAAGTGTACTAGAGTGCTTTAAACTGGACAATAGTTTTGATATTGTTAATTCTACTGTTATTATGTTAAAACTGTTTTTATCCTTTTTCCATTGTTGATTTAATACATGTTTGTATGTAATCGTTACATTGTTACATGAATGTAACATACTTGTTATATGACTGTTACTTTTGTGTTTGTAGGGTATCGAAAATGAGTATCCACCCAGTTAACACAAACTGCGCAAAGTCGTTTTAGAGGCATCATATTCGGGCGACTTAATGACATGTCTAAAAGTTGTTAAGTAAGTCGGCCTCGAAAGACTGTGTTTAAAAAGGTTGTCCAAACATCGTCTTATTTATGACGTCATAGAGGTGTCTATAAAATAATCCATAAATGATGACTTTAATGAGTTGATCCCAAAGGCAATTAGCTTTCTTGCATGTGGACAAATTTGAGGTAGCACAGTATACCTGTATGCTTCCAATGATTTTTGCATATCATCTTAAGTACCCCTTGTGAAAGTTTCGAATAGAACTTCAATCAGATACAATTTGGCTCAAACAGATCTATATTTGGTTTCAATCCGAAATCTGTCACTGACTCATTTAGATGTCGATTTCAATCGGTTGCAATAAAAAATTTTATTCGGAATCAATCGGACTCATTCCAAACTATTTATCAGAACAAATCTGAATCAATCCAGGCCGACAAACGGTTTCAATCCGAACTGTGTTTCGGGTCGAATTGGTGTTCATAAATGCCGTATTACGTCTTAAATAATGAATCGTAGCTGTAATCCAATTATCGGCATCGCGTTTGGTCTTAATATTAAGTTAAGCATCGTATACTACAACTGGATGATGTCCGTATGGGAACAGTTCTTTTTATGATAATTAAATTATGTAAGAAAGGTAATACATAATAAGCATTTTACAAAATTAAATAACAAGTTAAACAAAAAAAAAGTTTTTATCGTATTAAGTCCATTGGATTCTCCAATATTGACAATTTTCGCCCGCGTAGCGGATTTGGAATACGGTCATTCTAACAAAGCCGGGAAAAAATACATTTAGCGTTACCCAGGAACAACGACGTGGACGTAGTATTTTTCTGTTCCCTTTGGGGTGCTTGTTGTGAGTCCCCTTGCCTCTCACTGTTCACTTACTTGAGTAAGTGTTCGAAATGTTGACCTTCCACTTCAATGCATTTATTTATTCTTTCTTCAAATGACTTTATACATGATAGAATCATATCTGCAGAAATTTCTGCGCAAGCAATTCTTATGCGTTCCACCATGTTTTCACGAGTCGTTGGTACTTGTTCATAAACCTTACCGTTTAGGTAACCCCATAGGAAGAAATCCAGAGATGTTAGATCAGGTGACCTCGCAGGCCAATTAATGGGGCCACCTCTACCAATCCACCTACCATTGTAATCACGGTCTAGTATTTCCCTTGCTACTCTTGAAAAATGTGCTGGGCAACCATCATGCTGAAACCACATTGTCCGTCGGACGTCCATAGCAACATCCTCAAGTAGTAATGGTACTTCTTGTTCTAGGAAATCTCGATATTTTGTTCCATTCAAATTACCTTCAATGAAATAAGGACCAATGAGTTTATTTCCTATGATTCCACACCAAACGTTCACCGACCAAGGACGTTGATGATTAACTTGTCGTAACCAATGGGGATTTTGTACGCTCCAATAATGCATATTATGCCTATTGACGCCACCATGGTTCGTGAATGTAGATTCATCTGAAAATAATACATTAGCAAAGAAATTGTGGTTCGTTTGCATTTTTTGAAATGCCCATTCACAAAACACCACGCGGTTATGAAAATCATCGCCATCTAGTTCCTGGTGCAGTGAAATGTGATATGGGTGAAACTTATGACGATGCAATATTCTTTGAATGCTGTCTTTGGAAATGCCGGAATCGCGATGTAATTGTCGTGTGCTTACATGTGGATTTTGGTGAATAGCTGCTAGTACAGCTACTTCGTTAGCTTCTCCTGTAACTGTTAATCTTCGCTTCCTTTTTTTCATTTGTACGCTGCCATCAGAGTGAAAGGCATTCACAACTTTGTAAAAAAAAGAACGCGAGCGAGCATTATCTGGAAAACGCTCAGCATACAACGCAACAGCATCGTCAATATTCCTCTTACATTCACCATAAATAAGAATCATTTCGATTTTTTCGGGAACTGTAGCAGGATTCATTTTTAACTTGCAATTCGATTTAAGCAATGAAGGGTAGACAAAAAATAGTCACGTAAACGGAAAGTTGTTATTCTAAAAGCAAAGTGACCTCCGACCGAATTACTACCAATACAATGGACTTCAAAAACAGTCTTACACTGAGAGATCGTGAATACTAAATTTTAATATGGGGATTAGAAAGTCGCGATATCCATTTACTTCCCTTCAGGAAAGTAGAGAAAAATGTAGGTGAACTGGTTACGTGTGACTCAACTTATGTATAAAATGATATGCTACTTTATTTTTGAGTTATGTCGCCCTCTAGCGTTATGTAACAGAACCGGCGCCGGTGATGGCCGAAATGCAAGCGATGTACATGTATGAAACCACGTGAGTTCTCTCGGGGTCCGGTAGATGGCGACGAAATCCCCAAATTAAGTAAGAGTTTCGTTTTGTTTAATAGAAGCTGGTTTGACCGTCAATGCTCAGCTTATTTATTCTCATTTCGGAAAAAACATACAGAGAGAGAATGAATGAGCTGAGTGAAGGGACATGACGCGTTTTTGAATGGATTGCGTGATGTCCTCTTTTTGTTTATTAAATAATAAATTTAAAACCTAAAATGTAATTTTATTGAAGGTAGAAAACTTATTTATAAAATTGCTTCCATATTGTATGCACAATTTTTATGTAATCAGTTTTGATTTTTAATATGAAGAATATCAATTATTCATAATCTTAATTTTTCGAATGGACATTATTAAAATTTCATATTCAGAATAACAATTTTCGCAATTGATATTACTAAATTCCAATATTAAAAATTCTAATATTAGAATTTTTAATATTAAATTTTCATAAAGGGATCAAATTGTCCCTATTTGCCCCCTGGATGCCCCCCTTCGTGTCGAACAACTTTCAACCGACAACTTTTTTGATTCTGTGCATAGTTCTCGAGGTATTTCAATGTCTTCAGATAAATTTGGATTTTTATCGATTACAGCGCCACCTGTGAACCAAAATGCAATAGCTCCTAGGTCAAATTGGTGTACTTTTTTCCGGAGAATCCAAATCTGCAATAAAAACTGGGGGTTCCTATTTAAGTTTTATTGTTTTTGCCCCCACTCTACCCCCAGGGGATGGGGGAGGGGATAAATTTCATTATCACTGGACCCCCCTTCGTGTCGAACAACTTTCATCCGACAACTTTTTTGATTCTGTGCATAGTTCTCGAGGTATTTCAATGTCTTCAGATAAATTTGGATTTTTATCGATTACAGCGCCACCTGTGAACCAAAATGCAATAGCTCCTAGGTCAAATTGGTGTACTTTTTTTCCGGAGAATCCAAATCTGCAATAAAAACTGGGGGTTCCTATTTAAGTTTTATTGTTTTTGCCCCCACTCCACCCCCAGGGGATGGGGGAGGGGGTAAATTTAATTATCACTGGATGCCCCCCTTTGTGTCGAACAACTTTCATCCGACAACTTTTTTGATTCTGTGCATAGTTCTCGAGATATTTCGATGTCTTCAGATAAATCGGCCACCCTGTATATTGTAAACGGGATCACAAAATATATGAATGCGAACTGTTTAAAGCTTTGCCAGTCGACAAGCGTGATGATTTCGTTTGTACGCAAAACTTGTGCATTAATTGCCTTAGTACTTCGCATAAAATTCAAAATTGCAAAAGTAAATTCACGTGCACCAAATGTCGACGAAGGCATCACACTTTTCTCCATAAAGGTAATAGCTCACCGTCAAATGCGGCTGTCGCCAGTCAAATCGAACCACAGCTCTTATTCGATAAAAGAAACGAAGCCGATGTGTCTAATGCTGATGCACCTGACTTATCGAGTGCTTCTAACTTCTCCGATTCTCGTGTCAACTGCAGTAATGCAGTGTCTAATGAATTGATGAACTTAAGATACTAGGCGTATCTTGGTGTCCGGTAGCCGAGACATTTAAATTCTCTGCGGCCCCTCTCGAAGCGTTTTCGGCGACCAAACGTCACATATTGTCAGTCATCGGTAGGCTTTTCGATCCATTAGGCTGGATCGCACCAGTAATTGTCAAAGCCAAGATTCTACTGCAATCTTTGTGGCTACTGAAGCTCGGATGGGACGATCCTCTCTCCTCCGACTTAGAAAAAATTTGGCTGTCAATTGTCAGTCAATTGCCTGAACTGACCAAGATTTCGTTACCACGATGGTGCTTTTTAGGTTCTGAAGCACTATATTGTGAGGTTCACGGTTTCTCAGATGCGTCCAACGCAGCGTACTCAGCCGTCGTTTACCTAAGAGTCGTAACGATAACGGGGGAAATAACAATTTCCTTGCTCCTAGCGAAGACAAAGGTTGCACCAATAAAAACTCTTAGTATCCCTCGGTTAGAATTGAACGGGGCTGACCTGTTAGCTCGATGTATTGATTTTGCCCTAACCAATTTATCTACAAAACCTTCCTCCGTGACTTGTTGGGTAGACTCTACAGTGGTCCTCGCGTGGTTGAAAAAACAACCCTCGACTTGAAACGTGTTCGTAGCCAATCGGGTTTCAAACATACAGACTCTCCTTCCACAAGCCACCTGGCGGTATGTACCCAGTAGAAGTAACCCCGCGGACTGTGCGTCTAGAGGCCTTCTGCCGTCAGAATTGGTAAACATGCACCTCTGGTGGAAAGGCCCCTCTTGGCTCTATCAGTCGCCGGAATTTTGGCCCACTCAACCCTCTGAGCTCCCAGAGATGTGAGACGAAAAGCGAGGTGCTCCTACGTTGCTACGGCGACTCCAATCCCACCATGGGATCTAATGTACAAAGTCTCCTCTTGGCCAAAATTAGTACGAGTAACCGCCTATGTTTTACGTTTTTTGCGAAACGTTCGCGAAAAAAACCGGACTCGATCAAACTATTTGTCTGTACAGGTAACCAAACTTCGAGAGGCCGAACACTTTTGGATACAAATTGTACAGAAGGACGCGTTCCGAATGAGTTACGCGCGTTAAAAAATTCTTGCTCCCCCGCCTCCTCCAGGCTTAAATCGTTAAATCCGTTTATTGACAAACATGGAGTTTTACGGTTGGGCGGACGATTGAAGAACGCCGTCCTTTCGGAGTTTGACAAACAGCCATTCATCTTACCGGCCGGACGATTAGCATTGTTGATCATCGCGGATTCACATCAACGTGCCCTTCATGGTGGGTTACAACTAACGCTCCGAACTCTCCGCGAAAGATTTTGGATCATCGGGGCGAGAAGCAGCGTAAAGGATTACATACGCAATTGCGTAATTTGTGCTCGCGTACAAGCGAAATTAAATACGCAACAGATGGCTGATCATCCGCCTTATCGGGTTACCCCTTCCAGACCCTTTACTCATACGGGGCTGGATTACGCAGGGTCCTACAATATTCGATCAAGCTCTGGCTGGGGTCACAAATCGCACAAATGTTATGTCGCTCTGTTCGTTTGCCTATGTGTACGGGCCGTGCACATTGAACTAGTGCACGATTACTCTTCAAAGGCCTTCTTGGCGGCCTTTGACAGGTTTACCTCGCGCAGGGGTACCCCGTCAGACCTTTACAGCGATAACGGGAAAACCTTCTTGGGGGCCGACAAGGAGCTTCAAAATAACTTCTGGGCCATCTCGCAAGATCCTAACTTGAGTTCTCGACTCGCGTCGGACGGAACTCAGTGGCACTTTATCCCTCCATACGCCCCTCATTTCGGAGGTATTTGGGAGGCCGGAGTAAAGTGCGTCAAACATCATTTACGGCGTATCTTGGGAGCTGCCACTCCAACGGTGGAAGAAATGTCCACCCTTCTTTGACGCATAGAAGGTTGTTTAAACTCGAGACCAATAGCTCCCTTGCGAGACGACCCAGATGATTTCGATGCCCTAACTCCAGGGCACTTTTTGACCGGGACTTCCATTAAGGCCGTGCCGATACCTTCCGTTTTTGATGTAACCGACTCGCGTCTGAACCGTTGGCAATGCTTACAGAAATACTTACAGCGATTTTGGAGAATCTGGGCTTCGGATTATCTGAGTTCCTTGATTAACCGTTATAAGTGGCAATCTGCCAATCCAAATCTCCGAACAGGAGACATAGTTTTAATACGAAACCCAGATCTTCCACCCACGAAATGGGAGTTAGGCCGGATTGTGAAGTGCTTCCCCGGACGTGATTCGCTCACTAGAGTCGTGGAAGTTAAAACTGCTAAATCTACCTACAAGCGTCCCATAACTCAGATTTGTTTGTTGCCGGTTACTCAAGCCTCTGCTATTGTTGAACACGGTACTCCGAAGGTTCCCTGACTCTGATCACACGTTCTAGTTTAAGTGTTTGTCTAAGTATAGATTTAAGATTAATTGCGCGATCTGTCATCGCGCAATGGCGGGCGGCTTGTTCGTGAATTAATATTGAATCTTGTATCCAATGTTGCCGTCTTAGCGCAGCTGGCAACATTGAACGAAGCGTAGCGTCGCGTCGCTAGCGTACATCGGAGGGGGCCAGATAGCCTTTCGTCGCGAACGGAAACGGATCTCCTTCGTCGCGAACCTGTAACCCACACACGCGGTTCTCCATTTTGTACCGACGCGCTCGCAAAGCACTCCCGTACTTTGCACAGTTCAAACAAATATACGTTGGTAAACCTCAAACCGTGTGTAGTGTAGTTAATATACTCATTCCCGCAGCCAAGTGAACCTAATTCACCTGATCCGAACCCTACCAAAAAATCGAACCTCCACCAGTCCACAATCGAACTGAACCGGTGCTTTTCGTGGGTCGGGAATCGGCTTGTGCCTCCCCTCGTACCACAAACAGTTTAAAGTCATCCAAAGAATACGTGTGAATTTTTCCAGGATGTTTTGGGAAATTTTTCCGGAAAATGGCCAGATCCAAAAAATCGAGAGTGGCCCGAAACATCTTGGAAAAATTCACACGTATTCTTCGGATGATTCTAAGCATTTTTTGTTCTATGAAACTTTTTCATCAAGCCAATCATTTTTGCGTAAAAAAATATGTAAATAATAATGCGTATCCTGTTAGGCATTACAAACGTTTGCATAACTCTAATGAAGCACTTCCAAACACAGAAAAAAAAAGGAACGAGTATCAGTGAAAATTATTTGAGTAAAGATTCGTACACAGTTATTGGTAAACATGAAATTCAACAAGGACATACTCAACATTCTTGTAAAATCGAAAATTGTACAACGAGAACAAGACATTTATGTAAAAAATGCAATTTACACGTGTCCAAAAACTGTTCGGGAATCCCGTGTTAAAGAAAGAAGAAGTGAGAAAATTCACTATACCTGAAATATGAGTTGGTGCAGGAGTTAGGACAAACTACGGGCGGTTAATAATTGGTTAATAACAATTACGTGCTAATCGTGTGCAACTCTGAATTAAATTGATTATTAAAGTCGATCATTTAAGTTTTCAAAAGGAAAAAATTGGTGACCCAAAAGTGGTTTTGTGTCATTCAGTGATGGTTTTTATTAATAATTGGTTAATAACAATTACGTGCTAATCGCGTGCAACTCTGAATAAAATTGATTATTTAAGTCGATGATTTAATCGTGCAATTGGAAAAAATTGCTGCTCAAAAAGTGGTTCTGTGCCGTTTAGAAATGATTTTTATGAATAATTTTTTAATAACAATTACGTGCTAATCGAATGTACCTCTGAATGAAGTAGATTATTAAAATCGATAGTGTAATTTTGAAGAACGAAAAAATTGGGGCGCAAAAAATGAATCTGTGCCGTTTAGAAATGGTTTTTTATGAATAATTTGTTAATAACAATTACGTGCTAATCGCCTGCAACAATGAATGAAGTTGATTATGAAAGTCGATAATTTAATTTTTCAAAAAGAAAGGTTGTAGCTCATACAGTGGTTCTGTGTCGTTTAGTAATGATTTTTATTAATAATTTGTTAATAACAACTACGTGCGAATCGCGTGCAACTCTTAATGTAGTTATTATTAAAGTCGATGATTTAATCGTGCAATTGGAAAAATTTGCAGCTCAAAAAGTGGTTCTGTGCCGTTTAGAAATGAATTTTATGCATAACTGGTTAATAACAATTACGTGCTAATCGCGCACAACTCTGAATGAAATTGATTTTTAAAGTCGATCAGTTAATTTTGCAAAAGAAAAAAATTGGTGACCCAAAAGTGGTTTTGTGCCGTTTAGTGACGGTTTTTATTAATAATTTGTTAATAACAATTACGTGCTAATCGCGTGCAACTCTACATGAAGTTGACTATAAAGTCGATAATTCAGTTTTTCGCAAGGAAAAAATTGCAGCTCAAAAAGTGGTTCTGAGCCGTTGAGAAATGATTTTTATGAATAATTTGTTAATAACAGTTACGTGCTAATCGCTTGCAACTATAAATGAAGTTGATTATTAAAGTCGATGATTTAGTTTTGCAAAAGAACAAAATCGGAGACCAAAAATGGGTCTGTGCCTTTTAGAATTGATTTTTATGAACTATCTGTTAATAACAATTACGGGCTAATCTTGTGCAACTCTGACTGATGTTGATTATTAATGTCGATGATGTAATTTTGCAAAAAGAAAAAATTGGAGCTCAAAAAATGGTTCTGTGCCGTTTGCAAATCATACAAAAAAAACAAGGGACTTTTCCAGGGTGGTCTTTGTATGCGTAATTCCACCCAGGGGCTTCAAAAGAAAAAAGAGATGCATCTTACGACTTTGTACAAATCCATGCTTTCTGATTTTAAATCCAAGTACTTTTTAAAAAACTGTCGATCCCTTAATTTTAAATGTTTAACTTTTATATTCTCATTACACAATTTAGAAAATATTTTCCAGGGTTTCGAAACATATGAAACGTTATTTTCTACATGAATGCCTAACCTGTAAAATAATAATTTTTTGATTCATTACAAATTCGAATCAAAAGGTTTAATTTTCCTTTCGAAACCGAAAACCAGTGGCAGGTTAGACATTCGAATCCGATCGATATTTTTGACAGTCTCTTTCGAACTTTCCGCAGCTTCGCTAGAAAACAATTGCGCGGTTTAAGGACGATGTGCATTTTCTTCGTATTTATTCTCAACATGCACCGACAATACTACCATTGCGATAATCGCAAAGCTCCTTTCCTATTGGTTCATTTCAATGCTGAATAACTTGAAAACGGTAGCTTGAAAACATTTTCGGCAAAGGAACTTTCATTTCAGAATTTTACGCTCTATCTGCTGGTAAACGGGGTTCAATAGGTTGAGAATCACGGTGTATAAATTCATAAAATGTAAGGGCGCACATAGTTTATTCCCTCCTGTTCTAACTCTCGAAACTAAAAATATCGTTAAATTCGTTAAAGTTGCGTTTGCGAAAGAATTATCATGTAAATACAAGAATGTGATTCGGCAAATGCTCCTTCTGTGATGATAAAATCTGTTATTGTGGTCACATAATTAATGCTAAAGGTATTCATAAAAACCCAGCGAAATTAGACGCTGTTTCGAAATGCCTCAACCCCAAAACGCCTCTGAACTCCGAACTTTTATTGGAATGGTAATGTATTATAATAGATTCATTAGCAATGCAAGCACTAATTAGCGCCACTGTATAATTTACTGAAACTAAATGTAAAATTTGAATAGTCCAAGGAATGTCAAACAGCTTTCGTATCGGCTAAACGTTCCTTCACACCAGACGTCTGTTTGACTTTCTTTGATCCAAAGAAACCGCTGTTACTTGCGACTGACGCCAGCCCGGTTGGAGTCGGCGCTGTCATTTCTCACAGTTTCAGTGGCGGTACCGAAAGGCCAATCCAATTTGCATCGCAAAAATTAAGTAAAGTTCAACAAAAATACTGTCAAATTGATCGGGAAACTTATGCTATTGTCTTTGCTGTCAAAAAGTTCCACCAGTACTATACGGTCACAAATTTACCCTTGTCTGCGACAATCGCCCGTTAGTTCAAATTTTTCATCCTAGCAAAGCTCTCCCTGCATACAGAGCCATGCGTGTGCAACACTATGCTATTTTCTTACGAGGTTTTATTTACGACATCAAGTACCGCAAATCGGAATTTAACTGCAATGCGAATTGCCTTTCGAGACTACCTGTAGCCGGCGATGACAAAGCTTTAAATACCATCGATGTAGTTGACATTTTTCACTTAGACACGCTAAACATATTGTCAATCGATGCCTTCAACATTAGGGATCTAGTCAAAAGTGATTGTAAAATCCAGTCCGTAATTGAAAGTCTGAAAACCGGCAGGCAATTGTCACGCAAAAACACATGGAACATTGATCCAAGAGAATTCTCTGTTGAAAATGGTCTTTTGCTGATATCAGATAGAGTAGTAATCCCTGAAAAACTTCAACAGAGAATTCTCAAGGAATTGCACGTTGGCCACTTCGGTATTGTGAAAATGAAAGGCCTAGCTCGTGGCCACAGTTGGTGGTATGGCATTGATAAGGATATTGTAAACCTTGCGAATTCGTGCGAATCATACCTTTCGAACCGTAACAATCCAGCTAAAGTGCCTGTTCATCCATGGGAACCAGCGACCACACCGTTTGAGCGGGTTCATATAGATTTTGCCGGTCCATTTATGGACGTGATTCTCTTTATTCTTGTTGACGCCTTCTCTAAGTGGCCTGAAATCAAAATTGTTAAGAACATGTTAGCTTCCACGACCATCGAAATTTGCACGGAAATATTCACACAATTCGGATTGCCTGAACTAGTGGTATCTGATAATGGCAAAGCTTTCATTTCTGAAGAATTTGAGTCATTTTTGGAAAACCACGGTATTAGGCACAAGCTTTCTTCTCCATATCACCCTGCCTCAAATGGTGAGGCCGAAAGGTTCGTTCAAATGATCAAATTTGCGCTGAAGAAAGTTAATAATAAGAAAAACTTACAATGTGATATTAGAAACATTCTCGCTCAATATCGCAACATGCCTCATAGTACCACTGGCAGAATACCAGCAGAATTGTTTTTAGGGCGCAAAATGAGATGCACTCTAGATCTCCTCAAATTAAAACAAGACAAAAATCTAGTCGATGACCAAAACGTATGTTATAAGTTTAAGATTAACCAAAATGTTCAAGCCCGAAATTATGCGAAGGGCTCTAAATGGTTTTTAGGCAAAATCATCGGACATCTAGGAAATCTTATGTATCAAGTTCAACTTGATGTCGGCAGAACTCTAGTTAGACACGCGAATCAAATCTCGGCTGTTAAAGGTGCTATAGCACCTCGTGATGGAAATCATGATTATTTTATACCTGAACCAGAGCGTCTTTCACTACGTGAACCCGTTTGTGAACCGATTAGCGCATCTGCCGCTAATCCTCCATTAGTCGCACACAACTCCAATGGTCAGGTTAGTCTTTGTATACGTTCTAGGCCTAAGCGAAATGTCAAGAGTCCTGTACGCTATCCAGAACCGGAAAATTATTCTACTAAATCAAGCTCATAGAGCCTTACTATCTCACAGGGGGAAGTGTTGGGTACGCACCAGCCTCGTGCGTTGCGCATGTAGATTTGTGTTGTGAGTATGACGTAAGTATTCGTTGGTGTGCACGCGGGAGGGAAAAACGAGAGCGCGGTGGAACGACGCGAGGTACACGGAATGGCGAAAAGAAAGGCACGGGACGACACGAGGCGCGCTGTGAAGAAAAATCGAATCCCTAAATATATTAAGCATCATAAGTTCACTCGAGTATTTATTTAGTGATCTCGCTTCCACCACCTTCCTGCTTCCGTGCAAACATAACAACTGCTTTTAATGTAGCATTGAAAGTTTTCAAATCTTCAATTTTACTTAACGCGCCTACACATCTTAAATAAAAACTTTTACCCGCTTGTGACTTTGTGACAGATTTCCCCATGACGCAACGGAATGAATGAGATGTGCAATGTCGATCCTTAAAAAACATTTAGGCAGTTGATTCGTTTTATTGGTAATGAATTCAAAGCATGTAGAAAGATAACGTTTATAAGACATAGTATTGAATGCTAAACAAACAGCATTTTGAAGCACCAGACTTCTGTCTGTTACTATTTCTTGCGGAATAGGCGCACCCGATCGAAGCCCTGTCGACAACCAAAACGTTATTATGTTTACATCGTGCTTTTCTGAAAGCATTTAGCAACGTGACCAACAATTGTGTATAAAAATATATGACCACTGATTCCATCTGTTCGAGTTAACCTTCGGACTAGACCTCCTGTTGCATCTGTGGATAGGGCCAAGTGCTTGTAATGAATATCTTTATATACATCCAATTGTTCAAGGGACCAATAAAATATAAAAAAATTTTTATATCCAATTGAACGAATTGTTGACGCAAATTCAACATTGTTTGATAATGCTTCTAAAGAGTCAAATATTTTTATCTGTTTTGGTACACCAAATTCGTCATCTTTTGCGTCCTGTTGGGGTGGTTCATCATCTCTATATTCCATCAACTCGTTTGCTTTTTCTCTTCTGTAAACAGAAGATGCCTTTTTATTACGTAATTCTTTTTATACACAAACTCCCTCTTTGCCTGCTAAATGTCGTTTTCCAATGTGCCGAATTTCTCGGGTATTTACTGTCTTGAAATCAATTTTTATCCCATTATCACGTCCAGGATTTTTTAAGTACTCGCCATAGAGTTCTGCACCACATTCATTGCAAGATCCATTAATTTTTAAGTATGAATCAGGCGTTTCTGAAATTTTGGCCGAGACGAAACGAAATGGGCGCCGCAATTTCTGATCTTTCAAAATTACTTTTATCAAAAGGTCAGTCCAACCATCCTTCAACATAAAATAATCTCGTCCATCTTTATATGTTATTTTGATTGGACCTATTTCATTTCATTCTTCTTTGGAAAGAGTTATTTCAAAATCCAATTTCTTGTCACTCTTACGCTTTTCTGCAAAATCAGAATCTGATGATAACTCTGATGAAAAGTCCTTATACGCAGGAACAGCTGTGCTCTTGATTTCGATTTCTCCGTTCTTTTGTTTCGCCGATTTTAAAATAGTTAAAATGTTATGTCGATTTTGAAAAACGTGAAAGTGCAGTGTTAACGTTGCAATTTTATTTCCTAAGGCCTCAGAAGCTATTTTCCACACAGGATCCGAACTTTTTTTTTAAATGTCCTTCATTATCGAATATCCGTAAATTTTGTAATGCTTCTATTTTATCACTTTCTGAAACGGTCGATTTTACAGGCATGATTTGCAACTTTCAAGTTTACTATGAATCTTAGAAGAACGATGCAAACATATATCACTGTATTAACGTAAACATTCGTTAGTGGATGCAAACTGCAAAGGAAAAATACTGTTATATATAAATATTATTCTTGTAATAGTAATATAATGTAAAATAATATGTATCTTATTTTTAAGAGTAGTGAGAATTTCTCGTAAGCAGACTACAAGGTAGAGTTGTCCATCTACATGAATTTTCATGATTTACGATTTCTGGGGTATGTATTTCTCGAAAATTCATACGAAACGTAACTAGAAAAAGAAAAAGTATAGAGTGGACAGTGTGGCTTATGCTTAAACTATTAATTTCGGACTAGGGCTGTCAGTAATTTTATGATAGAAAATTTCATGCTCTACAAAAAAGATTCGATGACATTTTACTCTCGAAAGTGAAGTCCTCTTCTCGGAAGTGAAAGAATGAAAAATGCCGGTTTTTAAGCCTTTAGCAAGTTTTTATAAATCATATAAATAATTTTTTCATCTAGAAATAGTGCATATACCTTAATGATAATATGAAACAGTATAAAATAAATAAAAATGTTTTCTGTCGCTTTTCTATATTTAATTGTAATTTTAAAAGATAAAGTCACTTTGCGAGAGGTACGTGCTCAATTTGAGTGAACAGCGTCTCAACGCCTCTCTCTTGCCAAAAATATGAGCGTCCATTAAGAGTTCATAAAAAGTGAAATTGACGTTTGGGAAATGCGCAAGAAACGTACAGTAGGTCCCCCATTATTTTAACTGGTAAAGTTTTTCAAGATGCCGCCCACCCTCTTATTTTAACATTGTCTGCGAGCCTGTGATTGCTGGACAATATTTTTCGTTCACTATCATTGGTGGTGGTGGAAAACTTGTGTCGAAAAGATTAAAATAAGAGAGGCTGGACAATTAAAATAAGAGGGGTTCTAGTATACGTTCCGCTTCCACGAAAGTTCGATTGGAGAAAGCGTGAATATACACCTTTTAAGAGTCCAACGTTTTGCGTTTTCGAAAGGCTACATACGCTTCTGAAAGCGGGCGGGAAGAGTTGCAGTTTAATGTAAAAGAAAAAAATCCTTATCTTACAAACATTTTTATTTATTTTATTTTTACATTTTTGTCCACATTTTACATAAAAATGCATTTTTATTAATTTTTTTAAAGATAAAGTAATTAAAGAAAATATTCTTAATCCGTCGCCTATCTCGCCGTAATGAACAACACGGGACGCTTAACGACAAATTATGACTGCGTGTAACGCCAACCACAGATCTACCACTGTCAATCAATTTCTAAGATGTAATATAATAATTGTATTACCCGTGTATTCTAATGAAATGTTTTTTGACAATGAAAAAAATGATTGATATGCTTCTAGTATAATTTGGAGCGAAATAATTGTTCAATACTCCAAATTATAAGGTTTCGTAAGGAAACTTCTATAAGATTGTAAAATCAGCGTGACTACTTCTGGCCGAACGGCTAAAAAATTTCGGTTTTCTCGTGTAGCGTACAAAAGTAAAACGAAGGCTGCAGGAACTGTTAAAAGTCACTTAGATAGACTCTTAGATAAAGCCTAAAAGGTGCATATTCATGTTTCAGAACTCTTCTCAGTTAAGAGTCTGCAGCGGAATTAGGAAATCGAAATAATTCCGCTAACTCTCCAAAATGCAATGCGTCAACAATTAGATCGGAGCACGCTGATTGGCTCCGAGTTTTGTTACCTTAAAACGCATACTCGATAGCGAAACATGTGATTGGTCCAAATTTATATAAAACTTTCTATAGTTAGAAATAAATAGTTTTTAACTTAGATAATAAATAAAATAAATTTGATAAATTACTTTAAAATAATATTACTTCGAAACTCGACTTTGCACAATAACAAATGTAAACAATAACAAAGGCCGCGCGCGAAGTTCTTAGAAGTCGCGGACATTCGGAACGAGAAAAATAATAACGAAAATTAATAACGGAAAATATAATATTAACGATAATTAAAAATTAGTTCTTTAAGGGCTGTTTGAAAACGAATGCGAATTTTAAACTCAAAAATAAAGCTTACGATTTAGTTCAACATGTAAAATTAAGACGGCGTTGAGAAATCGAACAAACTCCGAAATTAAGACGGCGTTCGGAAATCGAATTAAATCAGCTTTAATTTCTAAATGGAAACAACATTACGAATATTTAATCTTGATTAATTTACAAAGTTTTAGTAAAGATTCGATTATTTAAAAATAAACGAAATAAACAATTAGTGCGATAAACACGACTCGCTGATTGGCGCGGCGTTGCTCCGATTCGGAGATACAAGGACGGCGCTAGCGATTTCTGATTGGCGCGCGCATGCTCTCGGGCAACCTATATAAATCCGCGAGTCCGTGGCAACGTGCTTATTCCATCGACGTCTGTCAACGAGGAAGGTTCTTCATAAATTCGATTCCTGAAAGCTGTCTCCTGCTGCATGGTTTTGGAGCCGATCCAGTCCAACTTAAAATCTACTGTAGACGCTCATCGGTTCCTGATTGCTTGGTTCTTGATCTTGAGGCGATCCAGTTTCTTCTAATCAGCGTGGAAGCCACATCCGTTTTTTAAGAACAAACTTATTAAATACAGTCCTTTTTAGGGCTAAACGTTCTTCCAACTTCATCACGACGAGAGCGGAACTACGGAACGAGCTACGACCAAGGCTGTAACAAGCAACGTGCAAGGATACGTCTACGACAGCGGAATTAACTTATTCAAAATAGTCCTTTTCAGGACTACTTCTTACACTTTCAGAAATAACTCAACGATGTTGGCGAATGTGATTTGCTAACCACGTAACGCCAAAGGATCAACGGGTTTGCTAACCCGACGATCTACATCGAATGACGAACCTGGACGACAGTCCAGGCCAACTTCCAATCACGAGAGGATCGAGCGATGGTTTGCTAACCGGCGTATTTCTCGGGAAATACGCATGTCAGAGGGAGGATAAAGGTTGCTACTTTTATTCCATCCCGAGGACTTCGCTCGCAACAAAACTCGAAACGACAATCTCGCGAATAGTTCGGGTTAACGGTCAGATATTAACAAACCACGTCGCGAATCATTTCAATCATCCAATCGCGGAACATTCCTAATACGTCGGCAATTCGCGTTATCTAGTAGCGTTCAAAATCTTAGTATAATATTAACGGTCAAAATTTAATATTTTCGAGACGCAATTCCAGGCACAAATCAACGACGCGAAAATTACAACCAATTATATGCACGGGTTAAATAACCAATCAAAGTCGGTGATTTGCTTCAATTTTTGTGATATAAAGGGCGCAATCATGCATTATCATTCACTTCGTTTTTTATCTACAAACGATCAACATCATGCGCATACCGGCATTAACACGAGCTCAAATCGAAGCGCAGATTAGGTCTGCAGTACGAGCGCGGGCTGCGATTTTTCAAGACGTGGATAATATAGCCACCAGTCACCAGAATATTCCGCTGGCTGAAAATCTGGTGGTTACTCCAGTCATCCCTACGGTCCAGTCAGTTTCCGCAGACACCTCTTCATTATGTGGCGGAACTGGAAGTATTCAAACGCCATATATTTCGGAGGACGCTCCCTTATGGAACCCGCACTTAATCGATAAACCATATTTAAGTGTCACCGATTACGCAGTCGCTACGGGGTTGTCTCCACGGGATCCTCGGTTAGTCCCAGTCCTGCCGCCTGCGAAAGAAGATAAGGCAGCCAAATAAGAAGAGCCGACGTGGCTACACCATCGCCAATTTACGCGCGCATTGCCCTCCATCGTTTGGAGTTTCGCGGCGAACACCTACAATTATAAATGCGACTTTGATTCGTTAGACGATGTACAAAAAGCGATAGTGTTGCGAAAACGTGCGAAACACCAGCGAAAGAGATTGCGTCGAATACCACGCACATAAGTTTTTTATTGTATCACAGTACCAGCGTTCGTCGCAAGTGTTCATGTATTATATACTTTATAATAATATTTCAATTCATTTTATAAGCTTTAAGATAAAATCCTTTTGAATAAATCAATTTTAATTTTTCGTTAGCGTTATTTCTTACTTGCCCTGGAACACGTATTATAAGTAGGTTGTGAACTATCCACATTGGCTTGCAAACTCGGACTTCAAGTCGTAATCTATCACGGACACTTGTTACACACAAAACCGCGACAAGTCATTTAAACTTACTTTAAATTATCTCGAAGCAATGCGAAGCGGATTGGGCCGAGTTTTTTTTCCCGATGACCAATCTACTTGCACCGTATGTGGTGACTTTAAGGCCTACCATGGGATCTGGCGTGGGGGATCCCCGAACTCGGCAGGTTTTATGTTTAAAAAGTTCTTAGACAAACCTAATTTGGTAGAAATTGATCGATTGGTTGCTGAGTAAATGCGTTTTCAAAAATGCGAACCTGAAGTTAGTCGGCCATGTTTTTCGCAAATAACTTGAAAACGGCAAAGTCGCAAACGATAAATCGGTAATCGCAATCATTCGCAAACGATTCGCGCTATTCGATCGATTTCGTTTGCAATGGCGGGGTAACTTTATGATGTTTCAAGCCTGAATCTTTGGAATAAAAGGAAAACCTTTAGATCTCAGTATAAAAAAGAAGACTATTAAAAATCCCTATACAGAGCCTTAGTAGTGTGGGCTGTGGGGAACAATATCCCCTTCAGATGATTTAAATTTAAAAACAAACAATACAATGCACGGGGCTGACTCAGCTGACTGTAGCAAGTTTCTCATGTTCCCTTCATCCGTACCGTACATCCAGGTTAGGTTAGAAAAAACATGCCCATCTATAATGAGTGTGTGGCAATGAATTTAATCGGTTTTGTAAATAAAGTTTCATGTTTTTGTGTTAAAGAGAGTGTTTATTGTCTCTATTGCAAATATAAATGTGAAATCAACCTTGATTTTTTATGTGGATTTCTACGTTGATTTTTAACTTTGCTTAATGCAGATACTACGTGAATTTGTGTGGATTCTTTATAATGTATTATTCATTATTATAAAACTAGGATAAGAGTCTTGTAAGAGTCATGTTTATTTATGTTTAGACTTTTTCCAATAAGTTTAAAAAATGTATTAAGGAATGAACACAAATTTGTATTTCACGGTTTTATTTACTGCTTGTGTTTTATTCATCTTATCTTTTTTAATTTTAATTTCATTTAAGGTTATTATAAACTTTTATAACAATTGTGGTTGTATGATTAAATCTATATGTTTTTCTATAAAATTATTTAATATATTTTTTAAACATAACCCCATGAAAATGGAAAGAAATTTGCTCAACACCATGATCAAATACATATGGAAATAAAATTCTAAGGAAACAGGCAAGAAGCGGGATTTCTGGACTGAGGAAGAGAGTTGATGAAATCCAGATTTTCGCAGCAAGAATTTGACCGGCTGTGGTGAAAGAAGTGTTTTCTTGTATTTGTTAAATAAAGATTTCTGCGACAAAGAGAAGTAGATGGTAAGAATATGTTGTATAAGCGCATTTATAATAGAGTAAATGAAAACGTGGCCTAGGGAATATCGGTTTTCTTTATTTAAAAACGAACGTTAATATATATTACAGTGAGTTTTTTTCTCTCACTTTTTTTTTTTTTTTTTTCAATATAGTTCAGGTTTTTTTATAGGTCGTCATGGCTTTCTCATAACCTCGCCGTTGTCGTCTTCGCCGTTGCTTGTCCCGTTTCCGTTGTCTTTGAATTTCGTCTGCTGGAGGGGTCTCCGTGGAATGTCGGATGGTTAGACCGCCCTGGCCCTCGTCGATCCTGGTTTCTTGCCGATCCTTAATGCCGGGGGCCTTACGTAGACGAGGGTCGGTGTTTGGAACAAGAGGAATCCCCTGCATTTGCCACTTGGGCGCCCCGTTTGGAATCAGGACCTGCTTCAATTCCCTGGTCTCTGGTAAGATGACTGGTCCCGTCGATTCAACGTTGCAATCGTCGTAGGCTTCGTGGATAACGTGGATGGAGTCTAACCACATGAAGCTGAGCGGATCCAACAGTGGTTGTCCATACGAATCGCGTTCGATTCGGTTCTCCTGTGTTCGCGTTCTCACAGCTGATCAGATTCGCTCTTCTTCCATGGCGTGTTAAATTCTCCCGTGTCGTATCGAGTGTCAATGCGAATTGAGAGGTTATGCATGATGGCGTTTCTTAAATAGTTATCTCGGAGGCTTTTGATTGGCTCACCAATCGGGAAGAGGATGAAAATGAAAATGACTACTGATTGGCAGACTTCCCAATCATAAATATTGGCGTAAAAGATTTCCCCACTAATTGTTATCGAGCACGGATATTTTTTGTTTTTGTTTTTGAAGCAATGATTTTCGTAATCACTTTATTTTATTCCTTACGTGTACGTTCTGAGAAGAACGGATCGTGCAAATATTTCCTAATTGGTTGAATCTGCATGAAGTCTCATCAGAGATTTCATAGCAGATTCGTGAAGAGAGATTTTCTTTTTTCGTTCAAACAAAAATAGCGGACCTGGTGAAGATTTTCTAATTTGTTAAATTTGCATGAAGTCTCATCAGAGATTTCATAGCAAATTCAACAACTTCTGTCAAGAAATTATCTTTTTTATTGATTTCCTTACGTTTTCGTTCTGAAAAGAACGGATTCAAGGAAGGAAGGTTAGGGAAAGGTTGTAGGTTATGTTCTTTATTATATTTCTTCTGTCGGCTACTCGAAATAAGAACACCCCGTTTTCGGATGATGATGATCAGATTTTTATTTCTCTTCCTAGTCCGTTGGCCAAGGAGGTTAGGAGGTCCGCGACGTTCGGGTGGCGAAGTCGGAATCAATCTAATCGTAACCGCGACACGTTTATATACTTGAGATTCGTGCGAGTGCGCACCAATCAGAGTCGAGCGCGGTGATTGGTCGATATTTTCGAGCGCGGGGATTGGTTGCGAGGCACATGAACTTTAAAAGTTCTTTCTTTTAAGCGCAGAAATTGTTCCGAGCGCGGTGATTGGCTGCGAGGCAGAAATTGTTCCGAGCGCGGTGATTGGTTGAGGGAGGTTTATGTAAAAAGTGTGAGTTTATTTAATCGCAAACAAGAGTTTTTAGAGGTTATAACAAATATGATTGCAATTTGTAATTTAATGAAATTTACAGGCCTACTAGTTGTTTGCAACTTAATTTCTTTCATTCTATAAAGTATTAAATGAACAGACATTTTGTTAACCATTTCCATGTATCCAATTGTAAATATTCAAAGATCAAATAGAACAATTTAAAAAAAATAAAATCATTACTTAATTATTCAATTATTTTGTTCGAAGAGCTACCCTATACTTTTCTGATAACTTGTGTATTTGTCAAGTTAAGGGACTTGAAACAACGAATTAAAATTTAGCATTTTATGATACAATTTGATATCCAATGGCTTTTCCTGGTAAATGGGTATTTTTTTTATTGTATAATGGCTTCTATGTATTGAGAGTATTTATAATCTTTAATGTAGCCAAAAAATCAATTTATGTCGATTGATGTTCAAACTACATTCAAACTTATACATATCCCTGTAGGAGTATCATTTGTAAAAAACTGCGTGTGTTTTCACATAATTAGTTTTTGTTTATAGGACAAGGACAAAGGACAGGTTATTTTCCCCCGCGTTAATGATATTTAATCGTCTGTTTGTGGGTCGGCTCTCGGGTGATACAACACAACACCCACCCAGAGCCAGTCCCCCCTACCCCGATATCGGTACCTCCAGCAGATTCGGCGGTCTGTGCCTTAGCGAGTACGATACGACGCGGGGCTTATCTCATCTTTATCCGAGATAAGACCCACGACGTACCGACCGCGGATAAGACGTTGACGGTACCGATAACTGCCGACGGGGGTCAGCAGCGGTCCCAAATTCGTACCTTCGCCCAGCAAAGTTCCCCGGTTATTCCACACTGGACATAAGCAGAAAAAATTGCACGGACGGGGATTCGAACTCGGGACCTTCGCGACGTTCAGTTCGGGCGGACTAAGACTGACGCCTTAGCCCGCACGACCATCACGCCGACTAGTTTTTGTTTATAGATAAATAACATTCTTCTTTTATTCAATAAAAAAGTTAATACATCCTTTAAACAAAAAGCTTCTACATATGCAGATATGTCAGGGGGTGTTTTAAGTTGGAAGAATATAAAACTCTTTTCGAATGAAAGTTTCAGATCTAAAATCTTATGTCGAGGAATAAACCTCTTTTCGAATGAAAGTTTCAAACCTAACATCTTTAGACGATAGTAATATTCTTGTTGAAAGACTAATAAGACTAATGTAGGTCTAAAATATTATGCCTACGGATAAACTGTTGTCAAATGAAATAACGAAAGAAGATACATTAATTTACAAAAATGGTGGAACTGATGAATTTTCGCGTAGTCGAAATTAGAGGTAGAATATATGTCTACTTGTGAATTGTTCTGTGATATACACTACATATGTATTTGCCGTTTGCATCCATGGGAACGGGGGAACCCCGGAATACCCCAATAAACCTGCTTACCAGATAGCACTGCTCTTTCAAAGAGTCCAATCAGAATTAAGGCATTGCGGTTCGATTTTTGATTGGTCGAGAGCTCACCTCCACGAAGTTAGACGATTTAAAGTCATGTCCAAACGTTGGCAAAAAGTTGGCCTTGGAAGACGGTCTTCAAAGGTTGTAACGCGACGTTCGTATCGAAAAGGGAGAGAAGGATTTAGGGAGAGAAGGGTTATAACTGATTAGACGGAAATCGCGAGAAATTAAAGACCGGCGTAAATTGACGACCATCGTGCCGCACGTGCGACAGGGGCCGCCATGACTGTTTTCATTTCGGAAGAAGACGAACCGCGCAAGCGAAGATAGGCGGTGATTGACGAAGCACGCTCCGATCTATGACGAGGCGTGCCGAAGGAATGCTTGAATCAGGTGGGCGGCCTGTCAATCAAATCGCACGAATGACGTTTAAAATTGTGACAGTTCGGCCCGAATTCCGAGTAAAAAAGCTGAAAAGTGACAGGCATATTGGACGTCCCTTGAGGGTATAAATACGACGTGTCAACCGAAAAACTCCCTCTTGCACTTCCGCCAAACGACTCTTTAGGAAGGCGACCCGGCACGTCGACAACGATTGATCCACATCGACATCGAGGAGAGATCCAGTGCCGGGAAACTTATAAAAACGCTTGGTTTCTTCGTTGACTTCGATCCACGGATCGAAGTCCAAGGTGAGCGCCTCTTACATCTTCAATCGACTTAAATTTCGCTTTTATCTGCCGTCAAATCTTCCCCCGTTCGTTACAGCGAAGGACCGGAACGAAAAGGACGGCAGGAAATAGGGTACCCGGCGAACGCGCTCACCGACCATCGAATTTTGGATCCGTGTGAAAGAATACAGAGTCAAGTGGATAAAAATTTTGAAGAATCGTCCAAACATTAAAATTAAATAGTCAATTATAGTCATTATATCGCATTGGGGCATTCCATGCGAAATCGCCAACGTTTCGGAGTCAAGTTTCAGAACTTATTCAAAATTGAACTACGTTTAGAATGCGTAAAGATAAGCCTATCCTGTAAATTTCAGCTCAAAATATTAATTTGTTCAAAAGTTATTGATAAAAGTGTAAACGACAAAAATGAAATTTACCATTTTTTAAACGGCGATATCTCGAAAACTATAATTCAGAGAAAAAAAATGTTTAATTAAAAAATATGCAGAAATGTCGAAATGTGACGTGTTCTGAAGAAAGGGACCTAAGCGTCCGAACGATAATTGTGCAGGAGAGGGAAAAGATATGCTACCAACGGCTCAATTTTCAATATTTTGCGCTGAAATTTTCAGCATATATCTTCCTAACTCGAGTTAGTAGTGTACAGAAAGAGAGTAAGAGATATCGGAAAAACTGCGCCGCAGTCTCGCCTCTTCTTTTCCCTCTCCTCATAATTGCCGTTCGGACGCTTAGGTCCCTTTCTTCAGAACGCGTCACAAATTTTACACTGGTTTGAATGATATAAACAAAATATTATTGTTTATAACAAATTTTCAAGATTATTTTGTTGTAACTCAATTTTCGCTCGATATGTCATCTTTTTTTTTCTTGTGACATAAACAAAAGTTGTTCGCAAAAGTGTTTGCTTTAACTTGGCAAATTTTCAGTTTGTCATCTTTGAAACTGGCTTTGTAATGTAAAGAAAACCGAGCTCATGAGTGTCCGTGCGCCATGCCGCCGCCGGCCGGGCCGCCTTACATATCAGCCGCCCGGCCGTATAAAACGCTCTTTCCCCCTTTTCAGGCTTACAATTCCTAACTACTTGTTTGAAAAATTGTCAAATATATAGTGGTGGTAAGTATATAAGTATACCCCGATGTTTTTTCTACATATTTTTATTTGGGTCATTACTTGGAAAATTAAAGAGGGGTTTGTTTAAAATCATGTACATCGTTCATTTATATAGAACTTTTTTCCCAAGTGGCATATCAGTCTTTAGGTAACTTTGGCACCGAGCACACCACTTTTTAGTTATATTGTCCAAAAGACAATTCGATAATTTATATACCAAAGTAATGATTACGGGTGCTAAATTATAAACATTTCTTGACGAGAACAATTACTTATTAAAGTATTAATATATAAAGGATTAATCAATTGGAAAATATTTTTGATAATAATTTGCTTTTGTATAAATTACGAATGGATGGATTGCAACTTGATTCTGATGACTTTGAAATTCATCCTGTATTTTAAAAAAATAATTTTTTGAGAAATAATCCAGTACCATCACTTCATCAGAGTGTCGATTTTATTTTTTAATTTTTATAAAATTGCTTTGATTCCGGGCTATGAAATCATGATTCCGAAGTTTAGATATTCGAGATTCAAGTTCTTTTAAATATTTTTCTCTGATGTATTCAGATTTCACAAAATGTCATCGATTATTCAGACCCTTCCATTCCTTGAATACAAACCTGTTAATATTGTTTTTATAAAAAGTATTTTTCAATTGATTATATACTTTTATAAATCCCGGACATTGTTGACATTTTTTAAAGTCGCATTTATTCCGTAGTACATTCGCGCATCATGAGTTTTTGTATTCTGTATTGTTCTCGTCAAGAAAAGTTTATAATTTACCACCCGTAATTATTACTTTTGTATATAAATTATCGAATTGTCTTTTGGATAATATAACTAAAAAGTGGTGTGCTCAGTGCCAAAGTAACCTAAAGACTGATATCCCACTTGGGAAAAAAGTTCTATATAAATGAACGATGTACATGTTTTTAAACAAACCATTCTTTAATTTTCCACGTAATGACCCAAATAAAAATATGCAGAAAAAACATCGGGGTATACTTATATACTTATCACCACTATATATCTGACAATTTTTCAAACAAGTAGTTAGGAATTGTAAGCCTGAAAAGGGGGAAAGAGCGTTTTATACGGCCGGGCGGCTGATATGCACGGGCGGCCCGGCCGGTGGCATGGCGCACGGACACTCATGCGCTCGGTTTTCTTTACATTACAAAGCCAGTTTCAAAGATGAAAAACTGAAAATTTGCCAAGTTAAAGAAAATACTTTTGCGAACAACTTTTGTTTATGTCACAAGAAAAAAAAAGATGGCATATCGAGCGAAAATTGAGTTACAACAAAATAATCTTGAAAATTTGTTATAAACAATAATATTTTGTTTACATCATTCACACGAGTGTAAAATTTAGACATTTCTGCACATTTTTGTATTATACATTTTTTTCAAAATTACTATTTTGAGCTGAAATTTACAGGATAGGCTTATCTTTACGCATTCTAAACGTAGTTCAATTTTGAATAAGTTCTGAAACTTGACTCCGAAACGTTGGCGATTTCACATGGAATGCCCCATTATTAAAATTATAGATTGGAATCGTGAGGTGCTGAAATAATACGTCATTCTTTATATTTAGTCATTCAATTAAAATATATTAAAACACTTTGAATCTCACAAATAATTGAACTCGTCATTAAAAACAATTAATCAAACACACATACCATCATACTCGGAGTCAAAATCGCGGATAAAATAGTATGAGTCTTAACCATATAAAATAAAGTCACCGAGTCGGTGGTAAGTCGAGTGAGTCAGTATATAAAATTTGTCATATCGTCAACGACGGAATAATTTACACGGTAATAAATTAAATAATAACACGGACACACATTCAAAACATACACTCACACGTACATATACATTAATACATCAATACACATAAATAAGATAGGGCGTTATACAAGACACATATTCATTTTTATTTAATATATGGACGGAAGAGAAAGAGGCTTACTTTTATCTTCGTTCTTCTCTTCGGTGTCGTACCTCTTGTTGATTTTTGGGTCCTCCATCCGTCTCGTGATTTGAATCTTCGGCTGCTGTCACCTGGTGAACCCGTGATGGGTGTCGTACTCCATCGCGACCACGAGAGAGAGGACCAGCAGCCTTGTTTAGTATATGGACGAACGGAGTGCCGTCGTCAGATCCTGGTGTTCCTTTAATTTGTTATCCTCGCCGCCTCCATGGATTTTGACATCGTTGCTGGCTGTTGATGTGTGAGCCCACTATTAACTCGGAGCAGCCAGGTCCGTTGTTGAGGCAGCGAGTCGTCCCCAGGAAGACCAATGGAGAAGAGAGAGTGAGGGATACTTACCAGGTCTTATAATACCTCGGTAAGTATCCCTATGTCCATTCATGCCGCCGAGTTCCTTTTTTCTTAAGAATCGGGACGGGAACTGTCAAACATTTGAATGTCATTTGCTAGACTTGAGTTTGACAGCCTGCCCCTCATTTGAATTTAGAGCGCATGCGCCCCATTGCGGCGACACATGCGCTCCGAGCTTGGAACTCGGCCCGTTGTTTCCCACTTTCCGTGGTGCGTGGCCAGGGCGCCGTTGCACCTCTTCTGCGCATGTAGAGGTGCTCCAGCGCAAGCGCTTGTCATTGCGCGCATGTCCCTTGATGCGCGCTCGGATCCCACGTGGGCTTGGGATCCAAAATGGCCGACCGGCCGGAAAAAGCGCGCATCGCGTCCTTGGTATCTTCTTTGAATTTACTTTATTAGTCGCGTCCATACAAATATCGTAACGGCCCTCTTTCTCTCCGTCGCTCTTTCTCTTCCGCGCGGTCGAGTGAAACGGCTCGTTACAAGGTCGTCTAAAAGTCGTCTTTACTTATGACAACTTAAAAGCATCTATAAAATGATGTATAAACACCGCCTTTCTCGCAAGTGCAAAATTTCATGTACATCAGAACATATGCGCTACCGAAAGACCAGCGTATTATATGTATAAGGCGATATCGAATATATGCATGTGTGTGTGTGTGCGTGCGTGCGTGTATGTGTATGAGTGTGTGTGTGTGTGTGTGTATGTATGAGGGTGTGTGCGCGCGTGTGTGTGTTACGACACATTTATGAATTAGTACTATATGTAAACATTATTCTACCGGGAGTATTCGAATAAATAGATTGGCAACAATAACATTGGCTGATATGGGCGTGTAAGTCGGTTTAACGTCATAAATGTTCTTCTTTAGATGACCCAAGTAGTACGACTTATTTACGTCTTTACGACCGTCTTTAGAGGGTGCATATCACGTCTTTACACGTCCTAGGACAGTCATCAAGACTAAAAAGTAAGACTGTCTCGAAATAGTCAGGTCGGACGTTGAAACGTCTCTGTGTTAAGTGGGTTGAATCGTAAATATTTTACAGAAATTATTCGAATTAAAATGATTACAAGTAAATAACAAAAATTATGTAATTATAATGTACGAAATTGCATTAAACACATTCATTCTTTATTCTTTTCTTGTAGTTATTTTGATTCTAACAACTCTCGAAAAAATATTTACGTTTCAAACGATGCACGATGATAATGGTTTTAATTCAGATTTGTCCGACAGTTGACTTTGAAACTTGACTTAACATCTATCATAACCCTCTAATAACTATCTCTTTATCTTAACATCTCGAATTGCGCCTCATAGTGAAATCACGCTCGTGATGTCACGTGAAATGCTACTCATGATGACCTCACCATGATTCGTTGTATGCGCATGTGCAGACAAATGTACCTATAAAAATATAATAAGTAATATAAGAGATTCTTTTGGTTAATACAAAAGCATTATAAAGTAAAATAGATTATTATGTTTTGAAAGGATCACGGAGACTTCGAGGAGGATATGTGACATTAACATTTTCTGAAGACTAAGTCGGGATTGATAGTCATGAGTTACAACTTAAAATTTTGTCAAACTGCCAAATCTTAATTGATATACTTTTACGTGCTCTGGTTTATAGTTCTTAGATATAATGTGTTATGCTACTCTTTTTTTATGTTCGAAAGCTAAGCGACACAATTTTTACCTAAGAACAATTTATTCAAGCACTTAATATATTTAAAACTCTCCCTTCCCTTTCGGAATGAATAATAACTTTAAATTAATTTGTCAATCATTACGTTCAAGAAAGCACTTGGCAACAAGTCATTTCATTCAATATGTCTGCCCGTCAATGACGGGCGATAGTATTGGGAGTATTGGGTCTCGAAAAGATGTGAGGATGCGCCTTGAGGCTGCTCCCACTACAGCGCCTTAGAATAGCTAAAGTTCCGACAGACGATTAAGAAATCAGTTTGCTGCGATCAGCCTTATTGATCAATACTGTGGATCAACATCAATGTACACTACTAGTTGCGGCGTTTAGTCGATTGTATGTGCGATTCATATTATAATGAAATCGGTTATTACTGCCGAATAAATATAGATCAACTGTAATTAAATTGTGGTGTTTCATTGTTTTGGTTACTCCAACCAAACCTTCATCCCACAAAAACATGCCGGTGCACTATGCGCGTACGCTTGTCACTTAGGTGGTGGGCACGATCGTCACGATCAACTACAGTAGAGTTCAAGATACCGGACGACACGATACCCTGGCGAAAGTTCCGGATAGGAATTTAATCTGACCGAAACCGGTGCAATCCGAGGCTATCCGGAATCTGTCCCCTGTTTAATCCAAATTTAATCCGGGTCACTTTATCATTCCGTTCCAAGCCATGCCATACCGGAAAATTCTATCCGTTTTCATCCTCATTCCGAGACACATATGTAAACCATTCCATTCCTCGATTTCGATCCAAACGAATCCCGAGTCATTCCGAAACATATTTGCAATCCGTTTCATTCCTCCATTTCAATCCGAACGAGTCTTCGGTTATTCTCACTCGATTTGCAATCCGTTTCAATCCTAACGAATCCTGAGTCATTCCGAAACACATTTCCTATCCATTTCATTCCTCGATTTCTATTCGAACGAATCCTCGCTCATTCTGACACACAAAGGTAATCCGTTTCATTTCCCTATTTCAATTGGAACGAATCCCCGCTCCTTCGTTTCATCCATGCCGAATTAGAATGGAATGAGACGAATTGAAATGGACCAAATAATTTCGGAATAGATTGTATTTATTTGGATTAAGAATGGTCGCACTATTTAGGATTAAATCGGATCAAACCAGATAGAAACTTTTTTAACATTTCCGGTTTAGATCGGATTAGAAGGGAACAAATAATTTCAGAATATACCGGATTCATTCGTTTCAAAATCAACACAGGATTCGTCAGGATTCATCAGGATTCATTCTCATTCAGTGATTATTTCGGAAAGTTTCGGTTTATATCTGATTCAATTGGATATCATTTTCAGTTTCGACAGGAATGGCCAGGATTGGATAGGGGACAGATTACGGCATGAAACGGACTAAGACGGAATGAAAGTCATTCCGTTTCAATCTGATTTTTTCGCCAGGGTAGTGGACGGAACACCATGGCGGACGAAAACGGAACATGATAGGGGAGAGCGGGGCGTTATGGGCAATTTTGGCTTTATAGTGAAATTTCTTTTTTAATATTGAAAGTCATGAAGTGGGCGCATTTGCATTTTGTTATTAGACTATTCAAGAATGAATATCGGTACCTAGTTTGTAGTAAAGATGCAATAATATTTAATAGGATGGTAATCAGTGCGAAGGGGCAAAATGGCCCATTGCGCCCGATCGATGGGGTGAGCATTTGGCTGCGCTTATTGCAGTCAGAAGGTTAGGATCGGCATCTCATCGTGAAAGCATCCACTGAAAACATTTCTTGAAAAACTTATATGCTTCAAGATCTGTTATTGTTTCGTCGTTTTCATCTGTACATTCATTATCATGTGTTTATACGTCATCTTGACCGCTGCTTTCATTATCAATTTCAACGCTTCAAAACACTGTATAAAATTCAATTTTTTTGCACACGTCATTACGGCACAAGACCTATCAGCAATGTATTACAAAAATTATGTTTCGATTATACCTTGATCCATTGGTTGAATCACGGCAGTGACATTTGGAGGTAGAAATATAACCGAAAAGTTTTCTGTGATTTTATTTAAATCATCAGCACTGGAAAGGGATGGTGTATTGTCCAGAATTAATAATACCTTTTAAAAAGATAATCTAATAAAATCATTTTAAAAATAAATGTTCAATGCACATCAACAAATACTAATTCGTACTTTCTCTTTTTTCCCACGATTTTTATGTTCAACTGCAGGAAAGAATACTTTTCGTGCCAATGTAAAAATGTAACTTTATCTATCCAAGCGCCTTTTGGTTTATTTATTTATTTATTTATTTATTTATTTATTTATTTATTTATTTATTTATTTATTTATTTATTTATTTATTTATTTATTTATTTATTTATTATATTTATTTACGGGCGAGATCGCCCTCAAATACATTAATGATTACAAATAATAACATAAGTAGATAAAATTAAATAAAATATGGCATTAGATTACATTATAAGAATAGCATAAGAAAATAATCACAAATAATATAGAAAACAGTCGAACGGTAAGTCGCGGGTATTGCTAAAATATAAATAAAATACAAAAAACTGTACAATATAGAACGCAATATATTAAACCTAAATTATGCAGGGTACGGCTGTAATGTTACAGTTCTACAAGTGGTTATGAAATCGGATATATTTTCAAAACTTGCAGTGGAGAAAGAAAGAGTATTCCAAGTTCTCCTCAAAACGATTTAGTACTGAGTAGTAAAAGATATTGGACCTGCAATTGGCCTCAAATAAGGTACGAAAAGATCGGTGGTCGTGAGTGCGCCTACGGAAGAAAAATAACTGGGAAAGTTCAGGTGATTTGATAGAGCCAGATAATATTTTATGAACTTGGATAATGTCATTAAACCGGTGAATGGAGTGAACAGTTGAAAGGTTAAATTGTGTGGATATACGTGAAAAATCATGTGAGCATATATGCATAGGATTTTCCGTTTTATAGGATATATATCTTAAGAATTTTCTTTGGACAGATTCGAGAGTTTTTATATCGCAATTTGTGTAAGGAGACCAAATTACGGAGGCATATGTCAAGTGTGGCAGGACCAGTGTTTTATAGAGATTAATGATAGCAGATGTGTCCATGAAATTTTTAGTCGAACGTATAATAAATCCGAGTTGTTTAAATACCCTATTTGTGACTAAATGCAGGTGTTCAGAGAAGGAACACCGACAGTCCATTGTGACGCCTAGATCTTTAATAACCGTAACGCTTTCTAGTTCATGGTTATCTATTGCAAATTCATAACGCATAGTTAAACGTGATATTGAAAGGTGCATGACTTTACATTTACGTGCATTTAGTTGTAAGCGATTTGTATTGCACCACGCATTAATATTTTCAAGGTCCCGTTGAAGTTTTGAGGCATCTAAAGGCGACTTCACTATGTTAAACAATTTCAGGTCGTCAGCGTAGAGGAGAAAGTGTGAAAAAGATATAGCATTTTGTAAGTCATTTATAAATAAGATAAATAACAATGGACCTATGTGGGACCCTTGAGGTACTCCTGACGGAGTATCGAAATAATTTGAAATGTATCCCTTTACGCGGACTGCCTGGGTTCGACCTGTAATGTAAGAGTGTAACCATTTCAGTAATGATCCTCCTAAACTGGAAAAGTGCAACTTATTCATTAAAATGCCGTAGTCCACCGAATCAAACGCTTTTGAAAAATCCAAATATATTGAATCGACTTGATGTGAAGTGTCGAGAGCTTCAGAAACAAATAAAGTAAATATAAGTAAATTGGAAACTACCGATCTTCCCTTTACAAACCCGTGCTGTTGGTTGGTTATTAAAGGAAGTATGTGATCGCTAAGTTTAGATGTTATTATAAAATCAAATAATTTCGCTATAACGTTCAGAATAGAAATCGGACGATAATTTACAATATTTTGTTTAATGCCTGATTTGAAAATAGGCGTGACAAATGACTTCTTCCAGAATAAAGGGAATATACCGGAGGAAAGTGATGTGTTGAAAATCGACAACATGGGTTCAATCAGGGAAGATAGGCAATTTTTAATTAAAATCAGAGGCAGCATATCTGGACCACAGCTTACATCGTCATTCAATAATTTAGCGGCGGTAATAATATCATCACGAGTGACGCGAATTTCTCGTAATTTTACATTAACATTATCAGTCGTTTGAGCAACGGAAGAAGTCGAGTACACAGTACTAAAGTTTTCGGCAAACAAGTCAGCTATCTCAGAACCATTATGGGCATGCCGATTGCCAAGATACATGTCATTGGGTAACTCATTGCATTTTCTAATATTGTTCACATATGCCCAAAACGACTTAAGGTTAGTCCTGGAATGGAATTCGACCTTTCCAACATATTCCTTATAAAGAGTTCGAGATGTGCGGATGCACTTCGCTCTGAGCTGTTTAAATATAATGAAAACGTTAGGAAGGTTGGATTCCTTCCAGCACCTGTGAGCTGCTTTTTTGGCATTAAGTAGCTGAATTAGGTCCGAATTATACCATCGTGGTCGCGTATAATTTGATACTGATTTTTTAGGTACATGGTCACATACGATTTTGTTTATAGTTGTATAAAAAACAGATAATTTGAGGTCTACATCGAGATTTGAAAATTTGTCATACCAATTAACATTCATTAAATTAGCATTTATAATTCTATAATCCGCATTGTGGTAGTCGTATACTATGTTCTTGCGCTCTAAAGTCGACTGGGTAGCAAAATCTAATTGAAGTTTGGTTGCGACGTGATGGATGTCGGTCGGAATTAAAGCCTCGTAATCAGAGATATATTGACAATGATGTATGGTAGACAATAATAGATCTAATGTATATCCCTTATTCGCAGGCGGAGCGATTCGTTGCCGCATATCCATGGTGGAAAAATTATTGCATAAAATAGTTGCATTTTCCGTGATGTTGGGCGATACGTATCCATGGGGTTGAAAATTTATGACATCGTCAGCAACACTCCAGACTATATTGGGGAGATTAAAGTCTCCAAAAATTATCCATTCATAATTAACAAATTTTTCTGCCCGTTTACTCAGTGCATTCGAGTATTCAAGATATGCTGAGTGGGGTGTAGACGGTGAAAAATATGAGGTTTACATATTTTACAGGAAGAACTTCGATATTTTTGAAGCATCTCGGTCTTTTTAATGTTCCAATAACAAATAATGGAATATGGTGCAGACCAGTGGCATTAGCACAAACATGGACTGTTATTCGGTCTTTATTGATTTTAAATCCAGGTGCAGATTTTTCATCTGTAGATGCCAATGTTCGACAAGGTAGGCAGCTCCAAAATAGACCTGTTTCGTCAGCATTATGCAGATTGTCCAGACTGTATCCATCCACTTCGAGGTAACTCCTAAATAATGCAACGAACCCATTACTGGATTCTGCATTACTCGAAAAATTTTCGCCTTGGACCTGAATTTCTCTTATTCCGTGTCTTTCTTTAAAACCCCGGAGCCAACCAGTACTGACATGGAAATCGCTGGACCACCCATACGCTGATTAAGTCGCAAAACTTATCACACGTGGGGTCAATGCGATTCGTAGTAGTGATGCCAGAACTTGACCAAAACTCACCCACCACACCGCCAGTTTCCACGGTGCCTATATAGGTTTCCTTCTGAATTTCATCGAGATTACTCGACCAATATCGAATAATCGCGACGATTGGCCTACGCGAGCTCCGAAGGGGAGGTGTGTCGGAAAGCGAGTAAATAATTTTCTCCCAGTCCTACGTTTTTTTTAAATGACTTTTCTGGAAATTTTAATTGAAGTCCGCATTAACAATTTAGGACGCGAAGTTGAAATTCAATTGCAACATCATGGATCGTGAAAATAGCTGTGCTGGATGAATCAGTAATCTCGATGGATCAGTCAACTATCAGTCTGAAAAAAATAAATATTTTTGTAGTTTCATTCTGACAGATAGTGGTGTATCAAATATTTATGCCAAGTTAATTGCATGCTCAGTAGAGGCAGAAATGATTATGTATGTCAGAAATTCGAAGATTATATCAGATTCGGATTTCAACGTGTAATACAGTGGATCTTTTACAATAGTTGACTTTATGCTTCTGGAAATATTGTAGGGAGCTTTTTGTAAATTTAGAAATGTACTTTTGATTGGACTTTTACCGTAGATGGAAGATTTGTGATCTGAACCGTCAATCTTTCGATTAGACATTCACCATCAATAGAATACTTGAGATCTAAACTTTTCTTTCAGATCTTGTGAGGCTGGACTGTTTTTAGATTTATAAGTATTAATTGGCAAAAACAAATCCACATTTATACAATATCAAGTTTTTTAGTACCATTAGTAGAAAGTTTCTAATGTCAAATATTTCCTGCTAATCGACTAATAATGAAGGAAAGACATAATGAATATTTGACAGAATACACCATTTATGGTTATCAAATAAAGATATTGGGCTGCCAACAAAATATTTCCATGTAAAAAATGTCTGCTATCCGGTCTGCGTAAGAAGAAATATTGTTCGTAATAAGATAGAGATAGAACTCATTTAATGTTAGAATTAAAAGAAATAAAGAAAACTGCTGTAAAATATACCACCGGTACTAAATCCTTCGACGAAAGTAAATTAAAGAACTGTTCAGTATACGCATTCACATCAAGAGTTTTATTGCATACAAACAACATTCTTGCTATAACGCCGTCTGAGAAGCTGTGTGAAATCGTCTGATTTATAAAATGAAACTTTTTCACATTGTAAACGCATAAAGACAATTTGAATTAAAATTTTATCACATACCAATAGTGCATTTCAAATCGATTCTCCTTAGTCAACAACATTTCTTCCGAATGAGTATTAAAACTTTCTTCACTGGTAGGTATATAAATTGAATTAAAGTAATCTTCTTTTCCTGATCAAATATTTCTTCAAATGATGGTGAAAGGTGGCATCAATGACAAAGATGATTTAAAACTGGAAAAGAAACATAATATTCACAACAAATAGTCTTATAACCATCGACCAAAGACGCAAATAAAATTGAAATCCAGTATTAATAAACTTGCATCGATTTGGAAGTTCTGATATCAGCTTTGATGCAGTGTTTAAAATGTTAAAAATTATGCTTTTGGATTTTGTAGTCGGTAGAGAGTTTCCT
This sequence comes from Trichopria drosophilae, assembly GCA_030407085.1. Lineage (NCBI taxonomy): Eukaryota > Metazoa > Arthropoda > Insecta > Hymenoptera > Diapriidae > Trichopria > Trichopria drosophilae. The sequence continues at coordinate 104,733,477 of CM059583.1, read as the reverse complement.
CTGAAAAAGATTACCAAAATCGATCACAAAGAGAATCATTTGAAAATTACATAGGAAGAGAAAGGGGGGTTTACTTTGAAAGAGCAGGTTATGCCTGGTCTTTAGCAAAAGAACGTAATTTCCAAAATAAACTTATCTATAAAATTTAGTTAACCAGAGGCCCGAAAATAATAGTAACACAAGCAAGGAGTTGGCGGTAGTTACAAATATATATGATGGACAGAAAGATCATTCCAATCTATTCGAAGTCTATTTTCGACATGTACACTTTGCACATTGAAATAAATAAAAAATATATTTAGTTATAAAAAACATATTTACTTATTTACTTTTATTTATTTACATTAAACGTACCGCTCAGGCCCTTACAAAACAAATAATAGTACATTCGAGGTAAAAACTTGAGTAAATAATATATAAAGAATAACAGAATAACAATTATATTTAAAAATAATTAAAACAAATTAGAATTACTAATTTTAATTACACAAAGACTAGATTTAAATGAGCCTATATCTGTAATTGAAGTAAGAGAGGCGGGTAAGGCATTCCACAGACGTCTCGATCTAGTTATCGGAGAAAAGAAAAGTTAGGTCTAATAATATTTTCCGCAAGTGGTAGTGGATTTTTAAAATTATTCAAATAGCATCTGTGAGAAAAAAGATTTAATAATTCAGGGGATAAAATTTTTACATTCAGAATATTAAAAGTTAGCGTAATATCGGAGTATTAATGTAGCGTACGTATACTCTAAAGTTTATATTTCTTTAGTATCGGAGAATAATTATGGTCAAAACAATGCATGGGCATTTTGGATCTCAATGCTAACTGTCGCAAGAATCTTTGATTTACTGTTTCCAAGGCATTTTGGGAAACAAGGCGTATGGTGACCATATTTGAGATGCATACATTAATAATGGGACAACTATTGTCTTGTTTAAGTAAATGAATGTTGAAGGATTCGTGAAATTTGAAGTAGATCTATTAATGAAACCGAGCATTCTCAAGGTCTTGGAAACCGTAAGATCAATATGCTCTCTAAACGACAGATTAGATTCAAAGACTATGCCAATATATAATATAAAAACAAAATTCAAGAAAACAAACAGATACACGAAGAAAGGAATAGTACATCAAACGAACAACAAAAGTACGAAATGGAGTTACTCCGAAAAGAAAATTTGGCGCTTAAAAGTATTAAGCTTAAAAGGCTCAAACTGTGATAAATCTAACAAATAACTAAGATTAAACAGAAGCACAAATCATGCAGCGAATGATAAAAATGTGTGTGAAACTTTCAAATCGCGCAAGGAATATATTATCTACAAGACAAACTATCCGTACAAAGACCTAATCTCCATATAATGTATGTTCAATAACATTACAGACTCTGCAGAACCTAATGTAAATACATTGCGCTTTCGTAATCATCATGAATGTTTAGACTCTATGAATAATGCAAACAATTCAACCATCATTCATTTAAATATTATAAGTATAAACAAGCACCATGAAGAACTACAAGTACTAATAGAATTATATCAAAACAAATTTGACATAAATATATGTACGAAGACTTGGCATATTCCGGACAAACGTCTGTATCACATAGACAATTACACAACACTCTACAACCATGGATGCGTCCATCAAAACGATGGAGTTTTAGTATTTATCCGAAACATAATATTGATCGGTCACTCCGTTGACAATGTAAGACAGTTCAAAGTATTGAACGTAACAATAAGAACTGCTAAAAAAGAAGAACCCTTAACACTAATTGCAGTGTAGAGACCCCATACTATCAGTTGTCGAAATTTTATTGAACACATATTTACATACTTATGAAGAGTCGGATCAAATGAAATACTATTTATGGGTGATACTAATCTCAATTTGATGATTCCTTACACAGATCTTGTAGATTATGCTAATCAGTTTGCAGTTTATTATATCTCTAATAAACTTGTAACGGAGTTTCCTCCCGGACTGCTCGTGCCGCTGCTCAGTCGGTACTCCAGGTTCAATACGAGCAGTTCACCTCTTTTCGCAACTCAGACAAAACAAGTCAAGGTCGAGAAATGACTGCCTAGGAGATAAATAAGAGAGACTATATTCACTGAGTAGAGATACAATATGGCCCCTTTATGTGGCCTGACTACAAATACGCCACGACGGAATGCGATAGTGGAGTCCACGACCCGTCGAAGAGGGGGTAAGCTTGTCCCACGTACCGGCTTGTCAATCGTTGGCGGAGAGATCCCGAGTACCGCTCGTCCCGTGTTTCGGAGGAGGAGGCGCCAGGTACCGCGCGTCACCGTATCTCTGACGGAAAGGGGGTTTCGGTAGATCCCAAGTACCGCGTGCCGCTGTACCCAGGAGTAGGGGCAAATGATACCGCGTGTCACCGTACCTCGGCTGGGAGGGATTTTCGGAAAAACCTCAAGCACCGCGAGTCACCGTGCCAAGGAGTGGGAGGCAAAAGGTACCGCGTGTCACCGTACCGCTGCCGGAAGGATTTTCGGAAGAACCCAAGCATCAAGAGTCACCGTGCCTAGGGGTGGGAAGCAAAAGATACCGCGTGTCAACGTACCGCTGCCGGAAGGATTTTCGGAAGAATCCAAGCACCTCGTGTCACCGTGCCTAGCGGTGGGAGGCAAAAGGTACCGCGTGTGACCGTACCGCTGCCGGAAGGATTTTCGGAAGAATCCAAGCACCGCGTGTCACCGTGCCCAGGAGTGGGAGGCAAAAGGTACCGCGTGTCACCGTACCGCTGCCGGGATGGGGTTTTAGCGGAAGGACCAGGGCAATAAACCCGTAGTCCTAGACGGATAGAATCAGGGCAATGAACCCGTAATCCTAGACGGATAGGATCAGAGCAATGAACCCGTAATCCTAGAGGATAGCAACCTCGCAAGTCACCAGGTCGCTAGGAAGGAGGTAGGGTGCCCGTGGGAGCGGGCAAGGAATAATCTGCTTTCCCGGAACGTGCGTCGTCTCTTATACTCGAACGAGCCGGGCCGCCGGCCGCAACGATTGCGCACGCCACGACGGAAACGAACTAGGCACCGCCTATATCGGCGTTTACGCGCGAACAAAAAGGCGCCGAATATGAAACCATATAGCGATGTCGCAACATTCGCGTACTAGAAACGGATTTCGTTTCAAACTCCTATACATGACAACAAGGGACTAGCACAAGCATCGATCATGCCTTTATAAAAACAAAAAATAATATACAAAAGGTGACTGCTGGTATACTCGAAATGAACATAACAGATCACTACCCAATTATAATACAACTACCAAACATAGAAAAATTAACACAACCTTCTAAACCACTAGAATATAAAAAATTAAATGAACATCTTTTAGTGGAAAATCTAAAAACAGAAACCTGGCCGAATACATTAAATTCAAATGACATAAATTCTACTACTATCAACTTCATAGATAACTTACGCCACCATATTCACCATGCTACTTACACCAGGAATAATAAATAAATTCAATGAAAACCAGAGATCGTTTACACCAACAAGCAAAATTGCACCTCCTAAATGAACACCTCTATGCTAAGTATCTAACATATCGAAATGCATTAACGTCGAAAATAAAGAAGGCAAACTCCTTTTATCATGCTTCTAAAATCACACGAAACAGTAATCCCACAAATATGTGGAAAAATGTTAAAGAAATTATAAATCCAAGAAATACAACACAATTCAAGAAGTAAAAATTGATACAGGAAGAATCTACGATAAAACTAAAATAGCTACTGTTTGCAACAAATTTTTTTCGACTATTGGAGGTAAATTCTAAAGTATATAAGCCAACTAAGAAATGACGCGGCTCCAGGCATAGACAAAATTACCTCGAAAACTTTAAACATAGTGGTAATTACTTTGTTAAACCTCTTGCTTGTATTTTAAAATCATCTTTTAAAACCGGTATATGCCCCGAACACTTCAAAAAAGCAGTCATTGTTACAGTATACAAAAGCGGAGAAAGAGACTTACCCTACATTCCATGTATATTTTATAAATTAAGAGAAATTTTAAATGTAAAACAAATCCGGATTATCTATCATGCTTTAGTAGATTCTATACTGTCGTACGGTATTATTGGTTGGAGCGGAAGCAAAAATAATGTCCTAAACATAACCGAATACAGTTCTGAAAGTTATTTACAAAAAAAGAGAAGATTTCCACCAAACAACTATATGCAACAAGTCAAATTCCAACCCTCAAATAGAAATTTTGTATTGCTGCTGTGCATGACTGCCTCACTGATAACGCCATCACACTTCTATCAGAAAATAGAAGTCGCAGGATTTCTAGAGGTCGTACAAATAATAAATATAGAGTCTCTAAATTCGTAAGAAGCATTGGAAGGCGATGTCATGCATACTTTGCTGTAAAAATTTTAAATGATATGCTTCCATCTACGATAAATAATATAATCGAAATGCAGCAAAGACAGAGGAAAAAGAAGGTCAGAGAAACCATCCTAACTACATTCTCCTACATTGTGTTGAAGATTACACAATCGTCAATTATACTGACTGGAGATAAGTGATATCTTTCACTTTTGCTCACAACGGAACATTGAGCAACACATATGTTTTAAATTTTGTTTTATCGTGTATATGTGAATATAAGGAAATTTCTTATACGTACAAAATGTAAATATTTTTGTATTATATTGTTAAAGCTCAATCAAGTTATTATTAGTATTATTATATGTTCAAAATTGTCAATACATTACAGCGTCAAATTTAGGAGATAGGAGACTCGACGAACCACTTATCTACAAGATGAATGCCTAGTTATACAACGGATTCTGATAATATTCAAGATTAATTCAAATATTCAAAATTGTTCTCACGAAATAATATTATTTAGAGAAGCAATTCTTTTAGCAAAATAAACGACATCTCAATTTGAAGTTAGTTAGATAAAAAATAATCATTTGAAAAATTGATAGGACGACAACGAGGCAATCATTTTAAAAGAACACAGTGTGTTATTAAAAATAATCTTACCTCAAAGATTCAGATTACCGAAGTATATTAGGATGAAAGCATGGCAAAAAAGGGTTGTCCATAGGCACAAATCTGTCCGATGTGTATATCACACATTTTGTGACCGAAACGTTTTTAAAGGAATTTTTTATACATTTTTTCATTTATGGACCGACATAACCAAGAAAATCCACAAAATTCATTTAAATTTTCCTCATATTCTAACAAGCGGTCAAGAAATTAAACTTCAAAAATGGTTCCAAAGCCATTTTTTAATGATAGTCTAATGTTAATTGGTAATAGGTGCGTCACGAATAAGATAACTATCTATGTTCTAAAATTTCAATGATTTTTTCAATAACTTCCGACGTTTTTCATGACGTACATATTAACATTAGACTATGGCTCTCCGTGACTTTTTTGTAGGAAATTTTGTGCTCTATGAAAAAGGTTTAGTACATTTTTGTCGTATCTAACACGGTAATCAATACGGAAGCCTTAAAATGAAAAAAGTACTGATTTTTTCACTATTAACGACTTTAAAAAATCATAGAAAAATAATATAAATAACCACATCGTCTAGAAATTATGTAGAAATATTCTTAATGACATAAGAAAAGTATACCTATTTATAAAAAAAAAAAATGTTTAGGATTTCGAATTTTAATTGACATTTTACATCTTCACTCGCCATTTACATCGCGATCTGCTGGACAGTGGGTAGCTGTTTTAGGTGGACAATTTTCTCCGTGATGCATTTCGAATCCGTTTTTCCTTCATTCCTAGCAATTTTTCTAACTGATAACATTTTCGCTTTATTTATACTTGTATTGACGGCGAAAATAGGTTGCGGTACGAAACGGATTGTCAATTTGTCATAGACTAACTGACATTTCGACATTTCACCTGACCCGACTCGACCGGCATTTGGCTAGTAACTTTCTTGCGCAGGCGCATGAGAGTTCTCGATTGCTAGGGATTTTTACCCACACGTACAAAAAGTAATTAATTAGCTTAAAATAATATAAATACAGAATTTAGCAGTTTCGCCGATCGTTTTATGATTAGCAAACGACTAGCAAACGATTCTGTGGTTCAATATCTCTTTAAAGTACACGCGTATTATCCTATTCATAAAGCGGGGGTGCAAAGGAAGGTCGAAACGTATTTTGCAATTTTCTCAATAATAGAGATTGCTAGTCAAAATCGCAAAAGAGTAGAAAAACTAGCAAACGATTAGCAAACCATTCGTATATTATAAGTCCTAAAAATCGAAAGTCGGGTGCTAACTTCATCGAGGTGATATTTTATGCTACCAGAATGGTGTTTGTTTGGAGTACGTACCCATTCTCCTTTATGGAGACATTTGTTACAACCGTAATTTGCATTGAACTGCTTGAAACCATACACAGGGGTTCGAGCCACTGCATCAAGCGAACTGATTAAAGTGTATACTTTAATGCACATATCAATTCCTTCTATAACGCAATGAATCCCTACATTTGATAGGTGTTCCATTTGTTTTACAAATGGTTGAAGAAATGTGCCCATATTCGGTTTGTCCTTTCCGAATCCAAGCGAAAATAAGCTTCTTGGTTCTAATTGGATGCTGTAACTCGTTCATCATTAGACAAATAGGCCAGATTGAAAAAGTGGAACTTTTAAAAACTAGGGCTCCATCGGTATTAAAAGTAACAGTGACGTAACCATTTCTGTCATCATTGTTTAAACTTGATACAAATTTGTAGTATTCATCTCCATCGTATACGTCGCTTAAAATATTTGTATTTCGTGGGCGGTGCTTTGTCACATATTTGTAATAAGTTGAATTCTCAGTTTCATCATTTTCTTCGTCACGTTCTCCACTGAAATTGTGGTAAAACTCATCGTCATCATTTGCAGATTCGAAGGGGATGACGTTTCTTTCTGTGGAAACAAATTTTGACTTTGACTAAATGGTTCGACATTACTCCAATATCGTATACAAAGATTGTAAATTCTAATTTCATGCAGTACAAACACGGAAAGAACGAAATGGATGTTGTTTTAAAAATTGTAATAGAATCATATTGTATTATATATATTCTGGTCTGCGGAAACTAATGCGCGTAGATTCATATAAATCAGTTGCTTTTAAGGCATTGAAAAAGTTAAAAAAGAAATATTACTGAAATTAGTCTAGTAAATGGATATTCGTTTATAGCATTTTCCGATGGACGCACTCGTTATGCACTGAAAGCGAATGTGCACTATCTGTACACATTTGAAACTTTTTCTATGAGAGTTTCGCCATTGACAGAGGATTTTAGATCTAAAATTATATTTAAAATATAGCCTTTTGAGAAATTAGTAACGTCATTATTTACAAATGTTAATTAGGTTATTTGTTATTAATTAATGTTTTTCGAAAATCCGTTTGAACACATACATATTTATACCCGAGACACATCAGAATATTATATCATATTAATTTCATATCAATTATTATATAAAGAATTAATTGAGAAATGCTTATAAATTCATTAGCAATTCGGAATTATCGTTATTTACTCTAATATTAAACTACAAGATGGAATTAGTTATAATTCAACAGCATTCATTGCAGCATAATTATTAATAAGCATTCATTCACAGAAGTGCAAGATGATTTCATAGGAATTACTGTTCATTTTTTCTATAACATGAAGCACATTAAAAATAATTCATATTTCAATGGGTAGCCGGCATTATTAGGTTGAATTCACGTACATGTACATATAATCATTTGAATAATGAACGAAACACTAAAGAGCTTGCAGCATAACTTTTAGGTATTCTGCATAATACAAATATGAAATTCGTTTTTAGTTTAAGAAAAATTTTCAGCAGAAAAGTTTAAATATTATGTTCTGATGGGTAATTGAGTGCCCTAATTAAGTGCAGAGTGCCACGCGGCGCCACCGGCGCGCGTGAAATGAGTACACTTTTGGTGCAGTTCCTACTACTTTTCCGTTCACATACATCTCATTGTGTCCATATGCTATATAAATATGCATAAGCAATAACGTGTTAGTACATTATGTTACAGTGGATTAAATCCTACATTGCGATGGGAAGTGGCGGGGGAAGAGACAACAGACTTTGTTACATTACTCTTACTGCAACATCTGCCGCGGTTTCGATATGATGTATTTCTTCGGCTAATTGTGCGACAGTGTTATAGTCAGACAATATACGTGATTCACCTTAAAAATTTCTAAGAATTTAGAAATGTCCGAAAAATCAATGCATATCTATTTATATTTTACTTTTTTTTCCTTTAAACAAATACAATGTGATAAGAATATAAGACGAAACACATTCCCCTACGTAAGGACTGTCTTGTAACTTATAAATGTTATGAAAATTTTGTGTACAACAAACGTTGACGAATAAAGCGCTAATCTATGCTGGACTTGTCCCAAGCTTAACGTCGTCATTCAAAAACGCGCATTCAAATGAATGTAAAAGGATTCGACAATTTAATATATTTGAATACGTTTCCGTTTGGTGGGTTATAAAGTTACAGGACAACTGTCATCCAGAAGTTAAATGAGGAAACGCCTTCCACAACTCTAATTTTATTACATATATATTATTGTATATATATGAATTGCAATCGTAATGTATACATATAATTATACAGCGTGAGTTTTTGAAAGCGGAACATAGGGAAAGCCATTGTTTATATTTTGCTTACGTAATTGACACTACATAATTTGACAATATGTATTTCAAATTGAGTTTAAAAGAATAATTTATGATATTCATGATTACTTGTACTTGATCGATATTTTCTTTATTTAAAAAATAACGTACATTTTAAGTATTATTGGTATATATTAAATAAATAAAGTAAAAACTAATTATAGTGTTAAGGTTTGTGTAAATTAATAAAACTTAATTCAATTAAAATTTTGAAAATTTAATAACAAAATGTTAAAGTATCGAATTGTTATTTCTAATTAATTTTAAATACAATTTATTTTATTTTATTTTTTTTATTTAGTGAAATTTCTTTTAATTGATTTTATTGGTTATAATTAAACGTAGTTAAAAGTAATAAAATGCAAAATTGATTTTTAATTAAGAAGTCTATTATAAATTAATATTATACCATTTAAAATTCTGGGAATTGAATGAAACGTTTAAAGGGACAAATAATTTATTATTTCGGTATTACTTTATTTAAGTGAATAAAATTAATTCTCGTTTTGAATCATAATTTGTAGTGTTATTTTATTAGATATTTGTTTTAAATTACAGTGCTAAAATATTATTAAAACATTGCTTACAAAAAAAAAACACAAATAGAAGAATAATTTCGTAATTTCATAAAATTAATTCGAAAGCATTATTTTATATTACATTGAAACATTCAAAGGCTTACCAAATTATTTATTTTGATTCTCGGAAAGGTCTTTGAACGCTATGCGTTTTCGTAGAATAAAATAATATAGTCGGTATTTAAATTTAATAATAAGGAATTTGATTTATCAAAGTAATTTATTTCATAATTTTTAATAGGAGATTATATTCTATGTAAATTGGAATATTTGATTTTACAATTTGCATTAGGTTAATATTAAATTTTGTTGAGTTTTTTTATTTTGTTGCATTTGGTTGAAATTGAAAGTTATTTTGGTTTTAAATGATAACCTGCTGTGTGAATCATATTGTGATTATTTTCCCCGTAGTGTTATTATTTAAATTAATGCATTTACTTAAATGATTGATAACATTTAAAGATTTTTATTATATATGAAGTTTGAACACCAATAAATTTCTATAAAATCAATGTTAATTATTATTTTTCATCGTGTTCGGTTATAGTCCATTTATTTAAAGGCACTTTCAAATTATTTGTTTTGATTCTTGAAAAGGTTTTTGAATGTTATGCAATTTCATAGAAACGAATTACAATAATTCAACTTATAAATTATTTTTAATTTTTATTTAACATTTCAGTTTTAAAAATAATTTACTATAAAATTATTAATAATAATTAATTATATTTTTATAATTTATAGTAGAATATTTTTGTTTTGTGTTATTTATATATTTATTTTATTTTATTTTTATTTTTTTTTTAAATCGCAAAATGGACGAAACGACTAAATTAATCACTACAATGTCAGAGTGCATGATATTACAAAATGCCATGTCAAGCATTCCTTATTTTGATGGGAAAAATATGCCCCTTAATAATTTTTTGTCAGATGTTCAAAATGCATCTGGAAACGTACCTGATGAATTTGAAAAATCTCTAATTAATAGCATTATTGGGAAATTACAAGGTACAGCTCGTTATAGTATTTTTTGAAAGACTTTTGTAAAAGTAGATGATTTACTTAAGCATTTAAAGAATAGATTCGCGTCTGAAAAAAATTATCCATTTTATATACATGAAATCCAACAAATTCAGATGAAACGAGGAGAGACAGTATCTGATTTTTATGATCGTTTAAATATGTTGCTGTCAGGAGCAACTTCTGTTTTAAAAGATACATATGGCGTTGGCGCCTCTGAAATGGTGAAGCCTCTAAATGATTGTGCGTTAGAGTCATTTTTAAGGGGTCTACCGGACGAGATTTCGGGTTTAGTTGACGCGCGTGATCCTTAAAATCTAGATGAAGCTTTGCGTTGTGCCGAAAGATTGGAATTGAGAATAAAACCCAAAAGTACAGGATTTCAATCCCTCTATCATGTGCAAAGTGATAATGAAAGTACAGAAGATGAAATTAGGCATAATTATCCTATTATGAAAACTCCTAATAGTCCTGTCTCTCGTTCATGGTTAGGAGAGAGAAATGAACGAAAATCGGGAGGTATAAAATCGCAAAATGTAGAAAATTTCCCTGCACGATATAATGGGGTAAGGAACCTATGTGGCTATATTACCCTCCTTATTTACCTTATCCTCCCATGTATCCTTATCCTCCTTATCCTCCGTATTATGGAAACCCTCCATTCTCTGTACCATTATCGAATTATGGTCCACATGGATTTCCATATTATCCAACTGAACAGAATTTCGGTATGAGTAATTCACCTAGATGGTCAGGTAGAACGAGTCACTATAACAATTTTCAGAGACGTAACGAACAGGTTCAAATACATGTTCCTAGATCTCCAACTGCTAATAATCCACATGAAACAATAAGTCCTTTAAACTGTAGGGAGACTCGTCTTACAGACGCGCCGACGAGTCTAAGCAGTGATATTCAGCGTCATCCGAAAGTCAAGTTTGTGGAGGAACCAGAAATATTAAAATAGTAAATATGGCTACGAATGCGTTGAAAGTAGCTGTTGAGAGTGTCGATTTAAGAAAAATCCAGGAATCTTTTTAGTTGGTACAGGAGCAGAAGTATCTGTTATTAAATTAAAATCATTAAATTTAGAATCAGAAATGAATATTGATGATAAAATATTTTTAAAGGGAATAACAGATTATAAAATTGAGACATTGGGTTCTATAAGAACAAAAATTTTTGGAAATAGTAATATAAAGCTTTATGTAGTTCCATCAGCTATACGCTATACCATTAGATTGCGATGTGATACTAGGTAAAGATTATTTAGATAAGGAATTAGCAATTATTTCATTATATTACAATACCTTAATATTAGCTTATAATCCAATAACTCCGATTAAATTTTTGAAAAATCCAACAAGAAATAATCGTAACGGAGGAGTAACAAATTCTGTTGATAATCATGTACGAAATTATGTATTAAAAAAAAGAACTAAAACTATGGTTAGTATAAATGTACTGAATCGCGATCTAAATGAGGGATATTTGCCTAACTTAAAACCAATAGAAGGTATTTACATAGGGGAATCAATAGTATCTGTAAATAACGGAACTTATAAAGTTTTTGCAATTAACACCTTAGATAAAGACGTAGAAATAGAAATACCTAGTCAGGAACTAATTCCGTTTGAATATTACGATATAGTTGGAGAACATGAATACTTTAGTGACGAATGTTATGATGAAGTAAATAGTAAACCAATTACATCTTTGGCGGATAAAGTAGAGTATTTAATAAGTAATCTAAGATTAAATCATTTAAATACTGAAGAAAGGAAACATATAAAGGATTTAATCCGAGAATTTCCTAATGTATTTCATATACCAGGTGAAGAATTAATGTGTACTCCGTATGTTCGTCGTTCAATTTCATTAACCGATAAAGTACCTATTAATACTAAACAGTATAGATTTCCTCCGATCCATAAAAAGGAAATTGAAAAACAGATCGCGGATAAATTGACTAAAGGAATTATTACACCGTCTAGCTCTCCATACAATTCGCCTATTTGGATAGTACCCAAAAAACCGGATAGTTAAGGTAATCCTAGATGGAGATTAGTAATAGACTTTAGAAAATTAAATGAAAAGACTGTTAATGATTCATATCCTTTACCAAATATAACAGACATTATGGATAAATTAGGTAATGCTGTTTATTTTAGTATACTCAATTTAAATTCTGGATTTCAACAAATAGAATTATCGGAAGAAGATAGGTATAAGACAGCATTTACAACACCTAATGGACATTTTGAATATGTTCGTATGCCTGAGGGTCTTAAAAACGCACCCATGACATTTCAACGTTTAATGGATAATGTTTTAAGGGGACTAACTGGAGCGGAACTTTTTGTATATATGGATGATGTTATTGTTTTTGCCAAGGATTTAGAGGAACATCAAAGAAAAATGAAAAGATTTGTAACGGGGCGTTACGTTGTCCAGTAGTCGTGCCGCGGTCGCGAGAGCGCGGAGTGATACATCAATCCGAATCGATCGATAATAGAATCGTTTCAGGAACGAACGGCCCCGAAAATGCCCGAGCGCCGCCGGCGACGGCGCTCGGAGATGCGCGGCGGCGGAGAGCGCCACAGTTACAGTCGAATCAGACACTGAGCTCTCCTAAAATTTTTCGCCGCCTTGAGCCCTCGTGTCCCCCACTCTCAACCGCCTGTGTTGAGTGGTCGGGAGGCGGTTGAGAGTGGGGACACGAGGGCTCAAGGCGGCGAAAAATTTCAGGAGAGCTCAGTGTCTGATTCGACTGTAGTTCCGAGCAGACCTTCGAGTAGGAAGGACGTATAGCAGCGAAATAGCGTAGTAACCCTCTGAGGGTAAGAGTGTCGCATTGAGTAGTGAGCCGAGAGTAAACCCTTCGAGTTACGGAGTGCACCAAAAAGGGGGTGGAACGAAGCCGTAAAATCGGGAATCCGAGGACTAGGCCTGCCGTCCAGCGAGGACGAGACCCGCCGTCCAGCGAGGACGAGTCGCTCGAGCAGCAAGGACGAAACGCCATTTTGTTGTCGGGAGCTAGCGGGCGAAACGCCAACTCTGTGAGCAACAAATTGTAAGTCGGCCGTGGGCCACAACTCACTATTATTCAAATAAACTGGGAAGGGCAAGAAGGCCCCATATCCCTTTTTAATTAAAATAAAATATTTATCATTATTATTGTTTTCCTGCCTACACCCCCTGTCGTAGCTTGTGCGGGCGGTGTGCGGTGCCGCCGTAGGGTGTTTCGCGGTCCCCGTTTTCAGGCGCGGAAAGAGGCAGGAGCCGACCTCCTCTGGGCGAGTCGTGCCCTACCGGAGTTGCCAGCTAGCCGGGCTGAGCAAAAAAAGAGTCGTCCACCTGGCGCGGGGTTTTCACGAGAAAACCCCAAAGCCCGTTTCACGGCAAACCAAAAATTCTGGCCTCTCATTATAGATTATTTAAAAGACTTAGAGATGCTAATTTATCATTGCAAGTAGATAAATGTGATTTTTTACAAAAAGAAGTTAAATTTTTCGGTCATATTATTAGTAGTGATGGCTTAAAACCCAATCCAGAAAAAATAGAAGCAGTAAAATGTTTTCCAATGCCTAAAATTCAAAAGAATATTAAAGAATTTTTGGGATTAACAGGATATTATAGGAAATTTATAAAAGATTATGCTAAGATTGCTAAACCTTTGACAGAACTTTTAAGGAAAAACGTTAGATTCAATTGGGGTAATGAAGAAACGATTAGTTTTGAAATTCTAAAAAAAAAAGATTATGTAATCCTCCTGTGTTACAATATCCAGATTTTCATAAGTCTTTCAAGCTAACTACAGACGCTTCAAATTATGCTGTAGGTGCAGTATTAAGTCAAGATGTTAATGGAGTGGATCTCCCTGTATCGTATTTTTCAAAAAGTTTAACTAGGCCCGAGATAAATTATTCGACAACTGAAAAAGAATGTTTGGCTGTATTATATGCAGTTTTGCATTATCGGCCTTATTTATACGGGGTTAGATTTAAATTAGTGATCATCAACCTTTAGAATGGATTGATTCAGTCAAAGATCCTGGACAACGGTTAATAAGATGGAGATTAAAATTACAAGATTATGATTTTGAATTTGAATATAAACCTGGATCATTGAATACTAATGCGGATGCTTTGTCAAGAAACCCAGTTGAGAAAAGAGATAAAATTCTAGTGCCGTTGACTAAAGATTGTAAATCACCTCCAGACAGTCAAAATAAAGATGATAGCATGACAAGGAATTAATTAAGAGAAAACATGGTAGACCGTTAGGTTCAAAAACTAATAAGATCCCTGCTCCAGTAGACGTTAATGCCATTGCTAGTAGAACAAGATCAAATGATAACAAAATTAGACAATCAATTCAGACAACATCAAATAATAATAAAATTGATTCAGATTCAGACATAGTAGAATCAGAATCAAATGATGAACTAGAGAAACCTCCAATTCTTCAGAAACGGAAAAGTGCTTTTCCTAATCTAGAATCAAATGCTCATCAAGAGGTTATGTGCAAAACCTCGATTCAAGAGGAAAATTGTACTACTGTTTTTGGGGAAATGTCAAGTGACATAGATATTGAGGAAAACTCGCCTATCTCTATTAATTTGACTGATAACGAAAATGACAATGAACGTGATTATTCCGATGACGATAAAACAGTTTCTAAAAATTCGGATTCAATTTCGTTAAATCTCCGAGAATTGCAAGAGTGTTTTGATCTTTTGGATGATTCGATTCGCGGTCGAGCATATGTCTCTCTATATTGGACATAGAAAAGAATATTTTAAAATCTAGGGGAATGCAGTCATTACCCACAACTAAAAAAACAAGTGAAAACCAAAATTTTAAAAATATTCAAGGCAATGAAATTCTTTTAGAAGGAAAGAATACAGGAAATTCGATTCAATACACCGAAACGAACTTTAATCCTGATTTAAACGTTATAGATGAAAATTGCGAAACGGAATTTTTAGCTGGATACCGACCTTTGATAATAGATTATCGTATTTTAAACAACCCTATTCCATATACATCCATAATGACGCCGCAACATAGGCCAAAACCTATAGCTTTATCTACTCCTTTAGATGAAAATAAATGCAGAAATATTGAAGATGAGCAAAATCTTAAGAAGGGAGGAACTGAGGAGTTTAAAGACGTTATGCGTCCTAGGATTTTAATTCCTTCTAATTTTGTCGATAATTCTAGTAAGTTACAAATACATGAATGCATCGATAATGATCATAAGTTACTAAACGAAGGGGTAAATAGTATTAATGAAAATTTAAGCTATGTAAAAGAAAATCTTACTTTTAGTAAGGGTAATTATGTACATTATATCTCAGGAGACTGTGAATTGGTAACACCAATTTCGAAACTTTTATCAGATTTAGGTATTTTGAATGCAGATGAATTTAAAACATTAAAACCAAAAGTAGGTCAAGTATTAATTACTCCTTTTAGTCAATATAAAGTTTTTAGTGTAGTTATTAAAAGAAATCATTATGATAATATCTTAAAGGAAAATTTAAGAATAGGATTGCAGAATTTAAAAGAAGTATTCTGTAGATTAAACATACAATCGTTTAGAATATCGGAAACTTTTTAGAAGTAAATTCAAATGAAAGTCTATTTAAATTATTATATGAATATTTTTATTCGATAAAAATTAAAATTATAATATGTAGAGGTAGTATACAAATTCCTCCTGAAAATATGCGAATGGAAATGATTTCAGAAAATCATGACAGTTTAATTGGAGGACATAAAGGAGTCACTAAAACATACCGGAGAATTAGAGAAAAATTTTATTGGCCCGGATTACGAAATGATGTCCAAAATTATATTAGAACATGTAAAAGTTGCCAAAATATGAAATTAGTTAGATCGAAAGTAAGAGAGCCCATGATTATTACAGACACTCCGATAAAAGCGTTTGAAAACATTTCATTAGATGCTGTCGGTCCCTTACCTATAACACCTACCGGGAACAAATATATCATAACAATGCAGGACAATCTGACTAAATATTGTGTTGCAGTACCGGTCCCTAATATAAAAGCAGAGACAATTGCACATGCTTTTGTAACTAGATTTATACTTTTATATGGAGCTCCTAGAGTTTATTGGGAAGTTGATGAAAACCTTAATGCGAATTTTTAAAATAACACCTCTTACGACATCAGGATATCGACCTCAAACCAACGGAAGTTTAGAAAGAAGTCATATTGTTTTAACTGAATATATTAGTCATTACCTTGATAAATATACGGACTGGGACATGCTCGTACCATTTGCTACGTTTTCTTATAATGCATCAGTTCACGAAGCTACAAACTTTACACCGTTTGAATTAGTATTCGGGAGAGTGGCCAGATGCCCAAGTTCATTCCCTGATAATGACGGATTTATAACTTATAATACTTATTTGTCTGATTTAATTTCACGATTGACCGAAATGCAGATTTTAGCAGGCAAAAACTTAATTTTAGCAAAAAACAAATCTAAAATGAGGTATGATCTCAAATGAACAGTTTTAAAGGAAAAATGGGAGATAATGTTCGAATTATGATAGAGCCTAAACCAGGGAAATTTCAACCGAAATATAAGGGAAATTATAAAATTGTTAACGTTTTAGAAAAAAATAATTTAATCTTGCAAGATGAAAATGGAAAAAGATTTATCAAACACGTTAAGTTAACTTCTAACGATTAAAATGATGTGTTGAAAAATAATTTATTTATTCATAATTTTTTTGTTTGGTTCCTTTTCTTTAATGCATGGATACGTCACGGATTAATCGATTATTTCTATCCCGTTTGGCACCTTATACGACGAGTAAATATCTTATTTCTCAATTTAAGGATGAGGGAGTTGTAAATGCTTACGTACATAAGCGAGCTACAGGCAATATAGCGTTTATAACTTTTGTTACTCCTGAACAGGCCCTTCGAGTCCTGGAAAGGAGTAATCAATGTCCATATATCCTTCATAAACGTAAACTCGTTATTAAACCCGCTGATTCTTGGAATCTTCGTGGTTCTTTAAGAAAAGCCCCATCTCGCATCGAAGATGAAATACAAGAACTCGCTAGTATTCTACCTGTAGAATGCATAGCTATGATAGCTTCATACCTTTCATTTCCGGATCGAGCTTGTCTTGAAAGAGTGTCAAGAAGGTGGCGAGACGGGGCTATCGCGTCATATAGGTGGGTAAAACAACATTGTCAGATTCATCGGAAATGTGGAACAGGCCTTGGGACAATTCTCAAATAACGATTGATGCGGTATATTGGGTTGTTCGGAGAGCTGGGCAGTATCTGCGGGCTTTGCAGCTTCGTCATGAATTTCCGTCACAAGTAGGTTCCATCATAGCTACACATTGCCCTAGACTTGAACATCTTGATCTGGCCGGAGTAGTTATTCGACCCACTACATTTATAATTTTGGGTGAGAGAGCAAAGCAGTTGCGAAGTCTTGTTTTGGGTAAGACAATCGGACCTATCGAAAACGATCTGCACCGGATATTTTGTGAAAACAAGCAGATAAAGAGTTGTCACATTTTCGGCTTCACAAGTAACCGGAAAGTGTTTAATGGATCAAATCTCCAGTTAACACGGTTGCAGATCGATAACTGTGATCGATTGATTTCCTCAGAGCTGACTTTATTTCTGAAAACTCAAGAACATTTAGAGGAGTTAATAATAGTTAAAGGAAGAACTTTGAATGGACCTAATGTTCTTGAAGCTCTAGCGAATTGTAATAACCCAGGAGCTTTACGCTCTCTCAAAGTACCAGGATTAAGGATAAATAATGGGATGAATGAAGAGGAAAGGATGGCGAAGAGGCGGATTCGGCCGATGCTATCCCGTTTTTTTGAGCTTCCTAATGTCCTATTAGGAATCGAAGGACCGAAGATGACTTCAACTTGTACAAATTTACAAATTCTGGAGCTCAGATTTTGTCCTTTGGTGGATGATGTTTTCGTTAGCGGAGTGGGTCGAAATTTATCCTTGCTTAAGATCTTGGAAATCACGGGATGTTCAAATATTCGCGATGATTTTGCGCTAGAGCCGCTCTCGAATTTAAATAAATTGGAAATACTGAGGATGTCGATGCTTCGACCTAATATCGCTGCCACCTTCTTATACTCCACCTTGACATTGTGCACTTTCGAAGCCCGCGATTGTTATGGTATTAGTGGGGAAGAAATTTGTGGGTTATTAAGATCATCACCGCATTTATGTCACCTGGATATTGAAGGATGTATTAATGTTGGTAGGGAAGTTGTCAACTGCGCCTATGAATCGCTGGGTATGTTTGACAGAAGCACTCTCTTGTCCTTATATTTAGGAGGAACAGAAGCTCGCCATCGTAAGAAGGATAGGAAAAATTTTCTTCTTGATATCCACTATGTTCGGAAATCTCCACGTGTATAAGGTGAATACATTCGGACATATTTTGATTTTGTGAATTATCCCCGTCCTAATGTACTTATTTTCCTACAGCTCAATATTTTTTGTATCATCATGGCATAACAATTATTACTCATGAAGATTTTCTGCCATTCTAAAGTAAATATACTAGACATACTTCTGTTTTGTGAAATGTCCCCGTCTTAGTATATATACTTTCTGTTATCTTTATTTTATTTCAGATTTTCAAGAAACCAGATATTAAGAATGACATGTACTTTGTACTATGTTAGATACCCGTCATGTCTTAATGTTCTGCCAGAACGTCAAGCGAATCGTTTTATCATTTTTTTTATATATATAATACTTTTTGTTGCTGTTACAACGCATAATGCGGGATTTCATGTAATTGAATATTTGTATTGAACAGAATATAGTAGTAACAATCCATGGATAAAAAAAAAAATAAATAAAATGAAATAAAAAAAAAGAGAAGAGAAGATGAAATTTTTAATCTTATTCGACGAGGACGTCGATTTCTTAAAAAGGGAGGATTGTTACGTACCGCTTTAATTGCGAGATATAATATATTCGGTCCGTTTAAAAGTTGATGCTATGTCTGTGTATATAGAGAGTAGCAAGCGAGCGTTGTATAAGTGTATGAGTTTAGGCTTATTTGTATTGATATTGTATAATAATTTGATATTCGAACGAGCTGTCACCGTTGACATTTAGTAATGTTTCGCGGAATGTCAAATTCGGTTGTTCGCGAACGTTCTAAAAGTTGAAAAGATACAACGACCTTTTTCGTCAACTAGTCACTTGTGTCCAGGAAGCGACTTGAGCCGGAGCTCGTTACTAAGGATTTATAAAATAAAGTTTCTTTTCTATAGTATTAATTAAAACGTAGTGTTTTACTTCATCTCTAAATACCATAAGGAGTGAGCTATTGGAATATATAAAGGTAAATATAAAACAGTGTATAACCTGATTAAAGATAATTATTAATAAGAAATATAAAAATTAATCGAAGTCGATCCACGTAACACGCGCATGTGCAAACCGCTAACGTTCTGTCACACAGGCGTTCCACCCGACGGCTATTGGTTAACGACCTATACCGTTAGCCAATCATTACAAGTCTCACAAAGTTCTCATTTATGCGTGGAAGCGGAGACTTTTCGCGTTTGCGCAATGCATTAATCTCTCACCTGAAGTCTCGTATGAACTCATATACGCCCTCACAAATGAGATCTCAAATGAGAGAACATAGTGAAACTCACGCCTTGCTATCTGGGTGATTTTAAGGGTTGTGCCTCACCTTAATCGATTTAAATATTGAAATAAAACAATTATGGCTACTAGTTTAGTACTAGTAAAACTTAATAAATTGGTAATAACAAAAGAATACTGCATCTAGCAAATGTAATGAAAAATCATCATAAAAGTGTCGTAATTATACTGAAAGTTAAATAGTCCAGTCACTATGTACATTTGAAAAAGACAAAATTCCTAGTAGCAATTTTTTTTTCTAGGTTGTAGGGGACATCGAGAAAAGCTTAACTCTCATTTTTCAGCACCTGAGAGCGCGTGCTTCTTTTGCTAGACTAAAAAACGTAAAAAAATCGTTTTTGGCGATAACTCGGGTTCTAATAAGGTGTTACATCCTAACGAAAATCGTAACTAGGTCATGCCATGAAACGCCGGGTTTTCTCCATCGATAAAAATAGAAGAGATAAGAAGGAAACAAAGACGTTTTCTACAAGAAAAATATTAGTGCACAAAACTAAAAAGAACATTAATAATGAACATTTAGTGAACCTAGTGATTAGTGAATAGTGTTAAGAACTAGATCATAAACTTAAGTTAAGAATAAAAATGAAATATGATTAAATAATACTCAAAAACAATAATTAATTTTTGTTTCAAATTAAACCAAACTATTAAGTGTTTGGACTTTTTTTAACGATAATTTAAAACCTAATCAAATGAAGTTAATTAAATTTCATTTTTTTATTTATACAATAAATTAGAAATTAGTTTTTAGATGCCTTTGGTCGAACAGAGAAGCCGCCCAATGCACACACGATACTTGAGAGTTTTATGGCCTACCCAATAAAACTACTGCACTCGGCGGAAATTCATTTTTAACGAATAGGAAAATTTAAAAGATAGACTTCCGCTAGAAAACTCTTGCCGCCAAAAGTTTTTAACCAATAAGATATGTATTTCCTATCTCATCTTCTCTTTTCGTCCAACGCATGCAAGTATATGTAAAAATTCTGTATAAATTCAGCTTCCTCGAACCAGATCTCCACTGCACTTTGAACGCTACTCAGCGGTTGAGGGGCAGTACACGACTTTGAACGCTACTCAGCGGTTGAGGTCGTTCCCAAACAAACCCTAAAATATTCCTTTTCCCGTAAACAAGTAAGTGAAAAAAAGGGAATAAAATATATATACAGTTATAAAATGTTTTATTCATAATCTCCCTTTCCATTTTGTTTTAAGTGGGTCGCGCCGGTGGTAGACGCGAATGTATACTTCGTCTAGAAGCCGATTTATATGGACGTCGTTATGTCCCGCGAAAAAAATCCAATAAAAAAACAAAACACCAAAAGAAGTTGGCAAAGAGCAGACAAACCTCAAAACATAAGATCGTGGAGGAATTAGTTGTCCCACAAGGGACAAAAGCTCACTTTAATATTCCCCCTTTTACAAAAATTCAATATAGAAGGGATCCACGGACGGATCAACCAAATTATCCCCATTTATCACCTATATCCGAATATCCACCACCAAAAATCAATAAATTTCCAACCCTCAATAACCCAGTATTCCTCCGTCCTTCCCTACAATTAATTCCCTTCGACCTGCCATAAATCCTCTCCAATGGCCAATGATGACAAAACGAGCAAAAAGGGATATGATATCCACAAAATTACTCAATTACTGATTAAATAAAAGCTCAACACTGAGGTTATTTTCCCCTTCCTTCCACTCATGATCATAGGCCAGCTCCCAGGTAAAGGGCTTAAGTGCCTTGACCAAAAAAATGGCCAACTAAATATGTTCCAGATCTGCTTCTCAGATTTGGGATATAACAAAATTGGTGACAGCGGTGGGATAAATCAATGATCATGATTGGAAATTATGCCGGTCGAACACTCTCCAAAACCTCAAGATCGCGCACTTCGTTCTAATACCATGGTAGATAGATCAATTTTTGACCAAGATCCAAAAAACTTAGAAAAGAAAATACATGACAATTTAGAAACCGATGAAAAATTAAGGTAGAATATTCAAACGAAATGGCTCAAAATACACAAACAGTCATTACTTCGGGACGCTCTCGAATGCGTACCTATCTTTGACGGGAAAAATATTTCAGTCTACACCTTTCTAGAAGGATGCGATGAAGCATTGTTAATGCTTCCAGAATCTGCAGAAGCAAACCTCGTAAAATTAATTAGAACGCGTTTAACAGGTGAAGCTAGGCGCGTAATAACTGGACAAAAATATGAAAAACTGGCTGATTTTTCGAAATATATTAAAAGTATATATGCTCCGGCTTTATCCGCAAACCAAATTCGACGCGAATTAGGCCAAATATTTCAAAGGGAAAACGAAGATACGATTTCCTATGCTAATAAAGTGCGTGAAATAGGCAACCGCATCCTCGAGGCGCGAAAAATAGAAATTGAAAATGATTTAAGCGAAGAACAAATAGCTTCCATCGATCAAGAAATTGTCGATGCGTTCACGGATGGATTATTACCCGATTTTCAATTGCGACTTAATAAAAAATTTTCGAAACTCGATGAAGCCGTACCTTCGATTATTACAATCGAAAAAAAACTAGCTGCATTAAAACTCCTTCGAACTGATAATGAGAATACACGCGATAAAATTTAAAAAACGCATATGATACAAAAAACGGAATCAGTAACATGCCAAATCTGTAAAAAACCAGGTCATGACGCCACTACCTGCTGGTTCAGAGGTGCCGCTAGTCAAGATGCAAACACCCGCAATTCTTCCCGTGTTTCGAATCCCTACCATAAAAGAAACATTAGTCAACAACCTGAACAATTATTTCCTAGACAGCAAAATACACATTTGAGAGAAACTAATTTTGACCAAAAAACCCCTAAAAACCACTGGCAATTTAATAACGCGAATAATAACCATAATAATAACTATAATAATAAAAAATTCTGCAATTATTGCAAAAATCCTGGGCACACTATAAACGAATGTCGTAAACGGGAATTTAATAACTCCCAGAAAACACAAAATCAGGGAAACTCGCACGGTCCCCTCCCAAGGGGCGCTCCGAGGGAGACTTCTCAAGCCGAACGTCGCGTCCGAGCAATAAATTCCGAAACGAATTTGTCCGAACGGTCAATGTCCGAATAAAAGATTCTGCACCATCAATTCGAGTAGTAGCAAAAAAACCATTAAAGGGTATACAGAGCTTTCTCCTAGATTCAGGATCAGGTCCCAATCTCCTTAGGGCAGATTCGGTTCCATCCGACATATTTATTGATCAAAAGGAAATTTTAAAGCTGAATGGAATAACTCGTCACCTAGTGACTACCTTAGGGACTGTCACGGTCGAGCTCTTAGGATGTCTCGTGAGTTTTCATATTGTTCCAGCTGATTTTCCGATCAAACAAAACGGATTATTAGGAAACGAATTTTTCTGGCAATCAAATGCTAAGATAAATTACGATGACCGACGCTTGGATCTCTATGGAGATGAGAAGGCTGTGTGCTTTGATTTTTATGACACTCAACGCATTCCAGTACCACGATTTGCTACGCTCGAGTTGCGAATCCAGAGTTACGAGTCGGACATTTACCGGACTTAAAGATAGGGCAAGGAATTTACGCAGGAAAGGCTCTTGTCAAGAATACACGCGGAAAAACATATTTTTCGGTATTTAATACGACGGAAGAAGAATTTGATTTGGAAATTCCTACATTGGAAATCGAAGAAGTAGGGAACATAAACGAGAGTCAAAATTCAAATACAACTGATTCACTATTAATAAAAACCTCCGAAAAAAATAGCGGAGCAAATCAAAATCTACTAAATCAAAATCCACTGAATCAAAGTGAATCAGCTCTAAAAACCTCCGAAGAAAATAAAGGAGCAAATAAAAACTCTCTAAATCTAAGTGAACCAAAAAAGGATAATCCACAAATCTTCAAATTAAATAAAAACGAAAAATTACTAAATCAAAATGAAAAAAAAAATTACTAAATCTAAATAAAAACGAAAAATTACTAAATCAAAATGAAAACAAAAAATTACTAAATCTAAATAAAAACGAAAAATTACTAAATCAAAATGAAAGCAAAAAATTACTAAATCTAAATAATAACGAAAAATTGCTAAGTCAAAATGAAAACGAAAAATTGCTAAATCCAAATAAAAAAATACTAAATAAAAATAAAACGAAAGTTTCGATGAAATCTTGACATACGAAGAATATAAAAATCGAAAGAAACAAGAATAAAAAAACAATAGTATATTTAACATAAATTCGACAAAAAATGAAAGAATCAACGAATTATTAAAACTGATTAATTTAGAACATCTGAATCCTGAAGAAACATACAGTGCCGAAAATATATTAAGGGAAAGTACTGATTGCTTTTACTTACCGGGTGATGAATTAAACGGCACAGATGTATTACAACATCGAATTATAACAACAGACGATGCGCCCATAAACACTAGGCAATACCGATATCCTGCAATCCATAAAGACGAAGTAAACAAAGAAGTTTCCGAACCTCGATCAAGGCATCATAAAACCTTCCAAATCACCATATAACGTACCCGTATGGGTCGTACCAAAAAAGGCCGACGCCGAAGGAAACAAACGCTGGCGTATGGTCCTCGATTTCCGTAAAGTAAATGAGAAAACAATCGGTGATTCTTATCCCCTTCCAAACATTATAGATATCATAGATCAACTCGGTGGAGCAAAATATTTCTCTGTGTTTGATCTAGCAAATGGTTTTCACCAGATAAAAATGCATCCGGAAGATGCGCATAAAACAGCCTTTTCAACTCCTTATGGTCACTATCAATTTCAAAGGATGCCGTTTGGATTAAAAAATGCTCCAGCGACGTTCTAACGACTAATGGATGTTATCCTTACAGGTTTACAAGGGATAGAACTCTTCGTTTATTTGGACGACATAGTTGTATACGCATCATCATTAAGCGAACACGAAGTAAAAATGCATAAAGTAATGGCACGACTTCGCGAAGCAAACTTAAAACTCCAACCCGAAAAATGTAAAATTCTACGACACGAAGTAGTCTATTTTGACACGTTATCGGCAAATACGGAATTAAGCCCAATCCTGAAACTCTGAAAGCAGTACAACAATTTCCAATTCCTAAAAATCAAAAGAATATTCGCCAATTCTTAGGCTTATTCGGTTACTATAGACGATTTATTAAAGATTTCTCAAAAATAGCTAGATCTTTAAGTAATTTATTAAAAGATGATGTTGCCTTTAATTGGACAACAAAACAAGAAATTGCATTTAACATTTTAAAAGATAAACTCATTTCTGAACCGATATTACAATATCCTGATTTTTCAAAACCATTTATTATTACAACTGATGCTTCAGGTTTCGCGATAGGTGGAATATTATCTCAAGGAGAAATTGGCAAAGACCGACCAATAGCATACATTTCACGAGTGTTAAATGATTGTGAAAAAAAATATGACATTTACGAAAAGGAAGCACTAGCCATAGTATACGCCGTTTCACAATTTCGACCATATATATACGGAAGAAGATTTACCTTAGTCACTGATCACAAGCCACTAATTTGGTTTCGAACAACAGAAAATGCCAATTCTCGTGTTTTAAAATGGAGATTAAAACTCGCGGAATACACTTACGATGTAGTCTATAAAGCCGGCAAAACTAATGTAAATGCTGATGCATTATCACGAAACCCGGTATTTGCTATAAACACTACACACAGTTTTGAACCACCTCGTCCGAGAGGCAGACCAAAGAAAACTGAACTACACCTTCTACAAAAACCCCATATGTTGCGACGAAGTGAGCGTTTGAAAAAGAATTTAGAACTGTCAACAGTCATAAAAAAACTTCCTTCTACTTCTAAACCCTATGTCGAAGAAAGAAATGTGAAACTAAAAAGTGATAAGGTATCCAACGAGACAATCACGAAAGATTATTCCGATGAAAACATAAAAAAAATGAGTATGATAACGACAATTACACTTCGGAAACGAATGCAAATAATTCAAACCAATTGACCGTAGTTGCCGAGGTACACGAACGGCCTCATCAAAGCGACCAACCAAACAGAAGTGTCCGTCATAAACTCACGACACGTCCAGACGACGATCCCAAAATACAAAAACTATCCACCGGAGTTTCCCAGGAAACTGATTATAAAAGCGATAGTGAATCGGAAGATTCAGCTTCCGACGAAGGCAGTGAAAATGATGATTTGATATCACTAGATAATGCTGAATCTCCGACTCTAGAAAATACGTACGATTTAGAAAATGTGCAGCAAAATTATGAAAAGGTCCGTCGATTTTCGAAAAATATTATAAACTCTCGGGATCAGATATACATGCGTAAGGATAATTTCTTATATTTTATAAACGAAAACAAGGACCCGAGGATGCAGGTTCAGAAATATTAAAATACAGGCATGAAATATGCCAGTTTAAAACATTAGAAATAGGGAAAATTAGTTATACAAATAAAAACGGAAAATATCATATAGCTTTGATAGTACCAAAGATTTGCAAAAATTTGATAGATTCAGCTAAAATAATAAAAAATGTAATAAATGAACTAGAAAATTTATTAAGGGAATTAGACTTGCGATCGATTAGCATTTGTAAATCAAAAAAAGTTAAGTATGTTGAATGGGAAATAGTACTTAATGAATTAGCTCAAGTTTTTAATAGAATTAATACTAAATTAATTATATGCCACGGTGATGTAAAATACCTAGGACAAGAAAATAGACAAAGAATTTTAGAAGAATATCATGCGTCAATGATGGGTGGACACAAAGGCGTTACAAAAACATACAATAGAATTAGACAATATTATTTTTGGGAAAATATGAAAACAGATATTCAGGATTTTATACGTAATTGTTTAGACTGCCAATTAAAGAAATTAGTTCGTGTAAAAACAAAAAACCCTATGGTTATCACTGATACACCAAGGACAGCATTTGATAAAATAGTTTTAGATATAGTAGGGCCTTTACCTCAAACTAGTTCCGGAAATGAATGCATACTAACGATGCAAGACGCACTTACAAAATATTCTATAGGCGTCGCCTTGAAAAACACCACTGCGGAAACTATATCAGATGCATTTATTAAAAACTTCATATGCGTATTTGGAGCTCCTAGAATAGTTCTAACGGATCAGAGTAGAAATTTTCTTAGTATACTGATGAAAAAAGTGTCAAAGAAATTCAGAATAAAAAATTGTCAAACCACAGCTTTTCATCCGCAATCGAATGGTTCACTAGAACGGTCACATCATGTTTTAGCCCAATATCTAAAACAGTATGCTAATGTCGAAAATGAATGGGATGAGTTGTTGGAGTTCGCAATGTTCTCTTACAATACTAGCATTCACGAAGGCACTAAACATACACCATATGAATTAGTATTCGGTAGATTAGCGAGACCCATTTCGAGTGACGACGCTCTAGCCGATACCCATTCAGATACATATAATCAATATTTATCGGATTTAGTAACCAAATTACATAATATTAGACAGGTAGCTAGGAGTAATTTACAAGCAGCTAAGACTAAGTCTAAAGAATATTATGATAGAAACATAAATCCTCTTACTCTAAGACCGGGCGATTTTGTATTTTTACTCAAGGGTGGAAAAATTCATAAATTACAAAATCAGTACACAGGCCCCCATGAAGTATTAGAAATAATAAATAAGAATAACGTAAAAATCAATATTCAAAAGAAAGCTAGAAATAAGGAAAAAACAGTAGTAGTTAATATCAATAGATTAAAAAAATCACCTATAACATCATAATCTAATAAAAACCACGTCTGATTTTAGGAGATTTATCCAACAAAGACAAGATGATCAATTCACAGATTATATGGTCGATATTTTTATTAGCATCAGTAACTTACGGCGCAGATCTAATTGGGTATGACTGCGTGAGTCCGCAATTAAATATAACTACTTTATCATTGCTGGATGTTGGAGAGTGTGAAATTCCAGAACCAACGGTTAATCACACTTTATTATATATTCAGTTGTTGCAACTCGCAGAATATTCAACGACAAAGGCAATTCAGTGCAAAGTATTAGTTAAGAGACATATTACCTATTGTGGAATGCATTCACATGCATCGCCTGTATTAAACGGAATAACCGAATATATCGTAGAACTTTCGCACGATCAATGTAAAAATATTCATAATACCAATACTATAGTATTAGGAAATAATGTAATAATTTCGGGCCTGAGCGTTGGCCAGCTAAATATTAGAAATGTAATGCTCGCGGGAACTGTCACAGTCGATGGAAGTTGTAACGGCGCGCATTATTCTGATCCATACGGATCATGGAACAATGTAATAGTACAAGCATTAGTGGAAATAATCCTACATACAGACACGGTATCTCTTAATTTAAAAACCGGACGGGCACATTTAAAAACTGGAACCACTTGTTCCATTAGAGAGGGTTCGTGTTTTGATTTAGAACGAGGTTACACTTACTGGGATCTTTTAGAGAAAGATAGTTGCGATTTCAATAAATATGACGTTCTGTATGAAGGAATATCCTCTCGTATAGAAGAAATTAACAATCGAGACGCACCAGTAATAATAACCGTAGAAACGGAAGATATTACTTTTGCGTTGACAATAAAAAGCGAGCGAAAATTATGCGGATATCCAATATTTCAAACCGAACATCCGAAATTGTTTATAGCGCCATTTTCAGGCAGACGACCAATCGTATCAACTGTAAAAAAAATCAAATGCATACCTGTAGAAGTAAGAGTTCGACAAACATCTGAATGTTATATTGACATTCCCGTCACCCGAGGAAACCAAAGTTTATTTCTACGACCACGCACGCATGTATTAGTAGAGTCAGGAGTACAAATAATATGTAATTTAGCAGCACCTCCAATGTACCGACTAAATGGAATCTGGTATAAAGTAATGCCCCATTATATTGAGGCCACCGTTCCAACTATGCTCAAACCGAATGATCAAGCCACTTGGAAGTATACAAATCTGGAGAATCTTGGATCTACGGGAATCTACTCAGAAAAAACTCTGGGCGAACTGAGGAAACATATTATGTTCCCCGCCGAAAAAGCAGCCATCCTTAATTCTGTAGCTCGTGGAATCACAGGACAAGGCATGGTAGGCGCGGGTATATCGCTCAAACATCTATTGGATGCGGATTCATTAAATATCATATCCGAAAACACCTGGGGTGTTTATTGGGATAAATTTGTCAAATTTGGCAACGTGAGTGCAGGACTATTAATGTTGGTTTTGATTTTTCGATTGATAAAATTAGCCGTGGACACGATCGTACATGGTTACGCTCTACACTCCGTTTAGGGATGGTTTTACTGCTTATCGCAGCTATTTGGGACTCTTTCACTCACCTTCTGCTCCACCTTTCTAAAGGAAAACCTAAAGAAGATAACGAAATGGAACTTTTAACTCCAACAAATCAGGAGATAACCTTATCTCCATCTCAGAACGACGTAAACACATCTGCACCTCCTCGACCCACTGAAAACCTATATCCAGCTTTTGCATTAAAGAAATAAATATTTTAATTATAGATGGCGCCTCGCAGTGAAAATGTGCTTCAGATGCCTTACAAAATAAGTGAACGCATCAAGAACAGATATCATCGAATGGCTCCATATTTATGTATTCAATCCATAAATTCAACAAGTCTGTGCCACATCTTCAATGATTACGCTCATCTTATATGCACATCTTGTTTCAACAACGCACCTATCGAAATTCAAGAAGAATTCACTCCTTTAAAATGGGCTCATTTTACAACCCCCGTTCAACAGACATTGATAAAACTTCATTGTCAAAAATGCTCAATTTAGCTCTTAAAAATCCAACCATCTGCTTCATGTCAAGACTGTTGTATTCATTATTTTGAAAATGAATCTTATTTAATTCAAGAGCAAACCGTACGTATAGTACCCTCATCAAATTCCCCATTATACCTTGGCGAACCATCAGGAATACCCAAAATTACAACTAGCGGACACCATCAATTGTGCATAAAGGAATTATGTACCGTGATACAATATCGACGATCAAATGGCAGTATCATTTCTATTTGCAAAGATTGCCATCCAGCTTCACGACCTATACCAGAAACACTTCCGAAATTACATGCTGCTAAATTCTACTACGCATATACAAATTACGATTCTGATCAATTCAAAGACGAGCTTGGATTCTGTTGTCATTATTGTAATAAAGAAGTACTGTTAGTCCAATGGGCAAATAGATGTAGAGACTGTATTTTTCGACTAACCCAAGAATTTGAGAATACGCCTTTACAAATAGGAGTTAATCACACCTTCTACATACAACCAAAAATGCATTAACAACCTCAGGAGAGGTTTGCATGCCTGGATACCCAGCCATATTTCAAGAGGGGAGGTGTTACATCCTAACGAAAATCGTAACTAGGTCATGCCATGAAACGCCGGGTTTTCTCCATCGATAAAAATAGAAGAGATAAGAAGGAAACAAAGACGTTTTCTACAAGAAAAATATTAGTGCACAAAACTAAAAAGAACATTAATAATGAACATTTAGTGAACCTAGTGATTAGTGAATAGTGTTAAGAACTAGATCATAAACTTAAGTTAAGAATAAAAATGAAATATGATTAAATAATACTCAAAAACAATAATTAATTTTTGTTTCAAATTAAACCAAACTATTAAGTGTTTGGACTTTTTTTAACGATAATTTAAAACCTAATCAAATGAAGTTAATTAAATTTCATTTTTTTATTTATACAATAAATTAGAAATTAGTTTTTAGATGCCTTTGGTCGAACAGAGAAGCCGCCCAATGCACACACGATACTTGAGAGTTTTATGGCCTACCCAATAAAACTACTGCACTCGGCGGAAATTCATTTTTAACGAATAGGAAAATTTAAAAGATAGACTTCCGCTAGAAAACTCTTGCCGCCAAAAGTTTTTAACCAATAAGATATGTATTTCCTATCTCATCTTCTCTTTTCGTCCAACGCATGCAAGTATATGTAAAAATTCTGTATAAATTCAGCCTCCTCGAACCAGATCTCCACTGCACTTTGAACGCTACTCAGCGGTTGAGGGGCAGTACACGACTTTGAACGATACTCAGCGGTTGAGGTCGTTCCCAAACAAACCCTAAAATATTCCTTTTCCCGTAAACAAGTAAGTGAAAAAAAGGGAAATAAAATATATATACAGTTATAATATGTTTTATTCATAATCTCCCTTTCCATTTTGTTTTAAGTGGGTCGCACCGGTGGTAGACGCGAATGTATACTTCGTCTAGAAGCCGATTTATATTTACGTCGTTATGTCCCGCGAAAAAAATCCAATAAAAAAACAAAACACCAAAGGAAGTTGGCAAAGAGCAGACAAACCTCAAAACATAAGATCGTGGAGGAATTAGTTGTCCCACAAGGGACAAAAGCTCACTTTAATATTCCCCCTTTTACAAAAATTCAATATAGAAGGGATCCACGGACGGATCAACCAAATTATCCCCATTTATCACCTATATCCGAATATCCACCACCAAAAATCAATAAATTTCCAACCCTCAATAACCCAGTATTCCTCCGTCCTTCCCTACAATTAATTCCCTTCGACCTGCCATAAATCCTCTCCAATGGCCAATGATGACAAAACGAGCAAAAAGGGATATGATATCCACAAAATTACTCAATTACTGATTAAATAAAAGCTCAACACTGAGGTTATTTTCTTCTTCCTTCCTTTCCTTCCACTCATGATCATAGGCCAGCTCCCAGGTAAAGGGCTTAAGTGCCTTGACCAAAAAAATGGCCAACTAAATATGTTCCAGATCTGCTTCTCAGATTTGGGATATAACAAAGGCAAAATACTTTTATAAGAGCTCATTTTAACGGGTTTTTCCCGCTCTACAAATTATGTTTTATAACTTTTTTTTGGTTAATCGATTGTTTTCGAGATATCAAAGAATTAAGTAAAATAAAAGAAATAAATTTTTAGTTTTTTGCGTTTTACTCGAAAGTTTCGATCGGAAATGAAAAACTTTTCAAATAAAAGTTGTAGAGCATAAAAAAATGAACAATTTTCATGTATTATACGTTCACTTTTGTTGAAAAATACTCCTTGTAAAGCGCTCTCAAAGTGCGAGTTCCGCGTCAGCGGCTCAGCGGTGAATCGGTTGTGTCTCTACGCGGCATGAAATCGCTGCGCCTGGGATTTCCGACTTTACTATTATAAAAAATTAATATAATATATATTTTTCACAGGCTTTATGATGCTGTACAAGTTATTTTTTATGGCACCTCGAAAATTGTAAATAATGTTCGACGAATTGAACGCGAAAATATAAAAAATGAGCATTTTCGAACTTATTTACATTTCATAATTAGTTGCAATTAGAGCAAAGAAGATATTTTTTTAATATTTCGTAATTATTGCAGGTATTTTGAACACCGTAAAATTGTCCTCTACCAATCGAATCTGTATTTATCATTGCAGACATAATAGTCTATACGAAAATATAGTTACACTTACCGGCTGATAAAAAAAATACAAGACGCCTTAAAAAATACAAGAAATTTTATTTTTGGATATAATTGATCTTAACCTATGTATGAAGTTTTGAAGAATAAGTTTATCGACAACATTTCATATAAAAAAGTAAACAATATTTATTTATTCATTAACCATTAAACTAATTGTTATTATATTAAAAGAAATACACATAATTTAGTTGTATCTAAGTCGTTTAGTTGACGGCTGGTTGTCATCTTCTTCTTCTTCTTCTTCTGCAACGGAAGGTGATGTGTCAGAGTTTTCCGCGTTTTCTTTTGTCGATATTTTCTAAACATTCATTAATTTCATTTCGGACTATTTCTGCTGGAGTAACTGCATTTAGACACGTTTGCCCGGAACAGTGGTAACAAATGACTGAACATTTGATGCCTGCTTTCCTGCAGCCACATGCACCACTGCAACTTCCTTTACATTTACAGGAAATTAATTTTAATAGTTCTTCAGGTGCTGGTGTCGCATGTTTTCTGATTGGCTGTAAACCTGCATAAGTTCTAACCCAGCCATAGTTTTCGGGCTCTTTTTCATTACCTAGCCAAGTCTGGACTTGGTGGTAGGTGCGCAAAATATGTTCCTTTGCGGAGGTTTTTGTTGGTGGCAGCGTGGCTAAATTTAACTGAGTGTTTGAAGCTGATTTGACAAAACATTTGAAGCGTATTGTATCCAAGCATTTGTCCTCTTTTGGACCTCCATACAAAGCGACCAGGAACACTTCTCCAGCCGACGTCAAGACTTTATCATCAATTGTTTGGAATTTAAATAGTTCCACCGAACTCGCTAAACCTGGCCGATTTATCAAAGTTGTAATAAATTTCATCTTTCCTACATTGAATAGAGAGGACGTGGTATCACATCCGCTTAACGCATGTAAAAAAAGTATATTACTGCGGATGGAATCATCGTATTTGAAACTCGTACAATTGAAAATCGCTTCTTTGACTTTGCCTTTAGCAGGCTTTGTGAAAAATATATTCTTTGCATTAGGTGCCAGTCCAGTAAGTAACACCAGTAAGTCGATGTCCTCACCGACAATTTCAGCTGAATCATACATTTCCACCTTTTGGATTGCTGTATTGACGAGTAGGACATCCGCATCTTCGACAGCCTGTCGAACTTCAATTCCCGCTAACTCGAAATGAACACGAATCATGGCGATGAACCTCTCTTTGTTGTTAGCGTTTGACAGAAATTTATCTTGGCTGATTGTTGGAGTCGTGTTTTCGTCGAAAACTACATCTGGGCTTTGTTTCTTCCTAATACGCCTTTCTCTCTCAGCTGATTTCGTCCCGGAAATTGACTTGTCGTTTGTGTAACCGTCGAATACGATGCAAACATTTGTTCCAAAATGTTTCTGCACATACGTCACGTACTTTGTACAAATAAGTTTGAAATTGGTGACTTTGTCCCACACAACTTTATGTAAGAGGAATCCGCCATCTATCAATCTTATATGATTTTGTCTAAACTGTACATTTTGTAATGGCGTAAATGCATTGTACATCGAGGACTTAGTTCCTTTGCGCATTCCTACTTCTGTAAATAAAGTTAAAGGAAAAGGCGACAAGTCATATTTTAAATATTTTTCAATATCGGCTTCCGAATGTTTCATTATGCACATTCTCTGAAATAGTAGCAGAGGGTCGATCGTAATAGATGTAGATTCGATTTGAATACAACTGTTGACAGTAGTCAGTGGTTGTACTTTATCTTTTCTTTTGTAAGAGATACCGTCGAATCGTTCGTTTACGATTTTGGACATCATGGAGTCACCAATTTCCTGTGCACGGTGACAATTGATTTTGGAATGTCCAACGATTCCCGTACTTATGTACATGACATCTTTTCCTTCAGAAAATGGATTGTGGGCAGCGAGCCAAACATCTATTTTTTCGACGTCTGAATCATCTCGTATGATTCTTGCATGACGCATGTCTACGTGTTGCTCGGAATAAGCACAAGCGACGCCTGCGAATTTTTCAATCTGCTCGCATACATTTTGAAGGGAGATCATTCCCAAAATCCATGATGAGATGGTTGAGTCCGAAATGTTACGTTGGTGTAATCCACCAGCTGTCCAGAGTGACCGCATCAAAACTTGTTCAATGGTCTGATCCGAAATGATGCCGGACCAAAACTTTTGTGTTCTTCGAATTGTAAAATATCCTTTATTAGTGAATTTCTCTAATTCGTCGGCAGGTACTTTTTCACCCAAGGTCCTCATTTGCTGCAAATATAAATGGGCAGATTTTGCATATAAAAAATGACCGCTTGCGCGGAAAAAGGGCAGCATTTTTTGGATGGTATCAAGATGAATAGTCCAATTTCCACTTCGCTCAGCTTCTATGAAGTTTTTGACTAAAGTCACCATTTCATAGTACTGGATCCATAGTCTTGCAGTAGGGCTCTTGTCCTTCGTTGTTTGGAGATCGTTGTAAAATTTATTCACGATTTCTTGGACATTTTCATTCTTGGAAGCTTCCAGCACAGCAGGACGATCGAGAGCATCGGTGTAATCGTCTAATACATCGAATTCATCATTACAAACGTCGATATTATTCATAATGATTTTAGATATAGCTAAATGCGTTACGAAGTGTGCGCGAATTGCTCTCGAGTACGCATGTCCAATAAGGATTTTTTTCACACAATTTTCTGCGTAAATCAATTTAAAAAATGTCCTCAATTCCGCTACCAGCCATGATATAGCCTATTGTTCCAAGGAAGGACATCAATAGGTGAAAGCCCCCGAGTCTCACAACGACATTCTGCAAATCGGACGATGGCTCAGAAGCTGCAACTATGTCGGAAGCTTTCCAGTACAGCGGCTGGTCGAAAGTTACAAAACAGGCCGTCTGATTTGAATCCTTACATCTTTTGACTGCTTCAAGAAGTGACGTGTAAATAGTATTATAATCTGAAGGGGGCGCGTTGATGAAAGGTAGGCATATGACTTTTGACATCTCATAACATAAATCCGAGCTAATTAACTCCATGAAGCCGTTCCATCCAGGTATATCGACAACGCATTTCCATTTCCCGTATTGCCAGATAAAGTCTGATACTGTAGACAAAATTTTCTTAGATATTTTATACAGTTCATTAACATCAGAGACACGGACATCGTTTAATCCCGCTAACGCATGTTTTTCATAGTTCAGTACTTCTATCTTCCCTAACGCAGCAATTTGTGTGGCCGACTTCTCTCCAATGATACGATTTACGGGCTCATCTTTTTCAAAACCAGTGGATGGTGTAATGCACTGAATGCCACCCATCGCATGGAAAGTGCCTCGTCCGTCCAAGGTGTCCGTATTAAAATCGGCATTGTCAAAGACGAACTGGACAAATGCGTTGTCCAACGTCCTACGTTCCTTTGCGTGAATGGCTGAATTTCCAAACGTTTGGACTTCTTTGTATGAGGCGCTGAATCCCATACTTGATAAAATGCTGATGAGTGTTTTCGAAGCAAATTTTTTGTATAAAAATGCTCCTACGCCAATCAGAAGTGGGGAAAGGAACGAACGTGGTCGTACAGCCGCTATGATTGCATGCGCAATCGATGTACATTTCCTATTCCAAGGCTCGAGCCAACCGCGTTCATCTTTTTGTATTACCTCAGATAACAAGACTTGCAATGTTTCAGGCACATAAGATTTCACGTCTTCCACAAAGTTGTCGGATGCTGGGTATTCACTGGTTTCATAAACCATCGAGCGAATATCACTGCGAATTATACCTGCAGCCTCACGTATGACTCGCAGTTTTTCTGCCTGAGGGTCTGCCTCTTCGTTCGTAAAACATGTCAGAGAGGAGTTTGTGACCAACATTTCTGAAACAAACTAAAGTACCTCGACTTTGTCTTTCCACGATGAGGATATCGACACCATACTTTTCAAGTTATCGTCTTTTAACTGTTTTAACATGAGGAACGGTACATGTTTTAATTTGATCAATTAATGTCTGAAGTGGAAATTGACACTCACTAGAATTTTCTTGCAAATATGTAAAAATTTGTTCCATGCCTTCAGTTATGTCATCATCTTCAGTCTTCCACTTGACACACGTTTCTACGCATCAGTAACAAGTACATAACATTTTTTGTGGTACCGAGCCCCAGCTGCTACCAGATCAAGGACACTATTCAAGCGAAACTTGATTGCACGGGCAATGTCATCATCGCGACCGCCCAGTTTGTTCAAAATATATTCTTTCGAATTTGCATGTTTTACTCTGGAAATTTGCGTTCGGTATTTCATCGCCAATTTTTTAGCCGATTCTTGGCATTCTGTTCCGCAAAATATGCAATTTTTCTCGAAATCAAAAACTGGATTTGTCTTTTCTCCTGTTGTTGAGTTGCTTCGCCGAGAAGCCGAAAGCGCTGTTTTTTTATTCGAGTACGTTTTGTAACAGGAACTGTGCACACTAACTTCGTTTAAGTTCTCTAACATTTGACGGTTTTCTTCATCTCCTCTTAAAACGGACACAGATAAAAGAGTTTTAATACCCATCGATTTCACTATATGCACGTCTGTAATCAAAGGTTGCTTGCATATAAAGCAATTTGAGGCACTCATTGTTATTCGCGAAAAACTAAACTACATCAATTTCCAAAACGGCAATGACAAAGTGTCCACAAACGGCACTTACAAAGAGTTCAAAAATAAAAACTGCATTAAAAAGGTGCTCGAAAGTGGCACAAACAAAAAAGTGCAATAACTGGACTAACAATCTGCTAAAAATGGCAGAAACTGTCACAAAAACTCACTACCGAAATATTCACTACGTTCTTCTTACTAAATGCATGCGCTCCCCATGAAATTCAGAAAGAAACTGTGAGAAGACGGGAGCAAAACAAGAACAAGCACGCACAGAGGGACAGATGTTTTCTTATGTTATCCTCGCATTCCATTATATTACGTCACCCGGCCAGCCGCTCGACCCTTCGCAGGTATAAACCTGCCACGTTCGTCAACGATATACAAACGTTGATACGAAAAAGCATTTTAATATATATAACAATAATACTTCATATTCACAGCAATTACATATTATTTTTTATAAATATTAAAATAACGAAATACATTTTGTTTGCAAAAAAATAATTAAACATACGAAAGAACAAAAATGATCATATTTTATAATTACGCGTTCGATTCGTCGAACATTATTTAGAATTTTCGAGGTGCGATAAAAAATAACTTGTACATCATCATAAAGCCTGTGAAAAATATATATTATATTAATTTTTTATAATAGTAAAGTCGGAAATCCCAGGCGCAGCGATTTCATGTCGCGTAGAGACACAGCCGATTCACCGCTGAGCCGCTGACGCGGAACTCGCACTTTGAGAGCGCTTTACAAGGAGTATTTCTCAACGAAAGTGAACGTATAATATATGAAAATTATTCATTTTTTTATGATCTACAACTTTTATTTTAAGAGCAGGAAAACCCCGTTAAAATGAGCTATTATAAAAGTATTTTGCCTTATTAGAACCCGAGTTATCGCCAAAAACGATTTTTTTTACGTTTTTTAGTCTAGCAAAAGAAGCACGCGCTCTCAGGTGCTGAAAAATGAGAGTTAAGCTTTTCTCGATGTCCCCTACAACCTAGAAAAAAAAAATTGCTACTAGGAATTTTGTCTTTTTAAAGCCTTTTTTTTGTACATAGTGACTGGACTAAAACCTAAACACAGGAAACAACAAGTAAATCTTAGAAAATTGCAATTGTATTTTAATGGATTTGTTACGTCCAAATGAGGTGTAAAAACCCATATGAGGACGTGGAAAGGGCAGGTCTACCAAAAGGTAGACCTCGGGTTGTAGAGGATAGCGAGGGCTACTATACTAAAATTGGGAAAAAAAGGGTGAACACAAATAAATCACAAGTATGTTAAGTGAAAATGGTTTTTATTTAAATTGGCGCAAATATTGAATAAGGTTTCGGCTGTGGAGGCTGGATTTGTGGATGAGAGAAGGAGCTTGGAATGTGGGTGGGTCGGTTGGTCGGAAAAGTTCCTCTGGGGAGGGAAGTGGAGCAGTTGGTACAGGTGGACGGAAGGACGAAGTCGAGGTGGTTTGCGATGGGCCCAAAATCAAGAGTGGGTCGGGGGGAGGAGGCGTGGGTTGACCCGCGCCCTCCGCTGCTTCGGCGGCGATGGCTCTGGCGGCTCTCAATATAGCCCGGTCCCGTACGCGGTAAAAATTTCGCGGCTTGGTTTTCCTCACTGAAAAAAAAATTACCAATGGTGAGAAAAGAAAGGGGTTGCGAGAAAGGTTTTTATTAGGGGTGGTTAGTGATCATGAGAAGGCGAGATCCTTACAACTATATCCCGGTGAGGGGGAGAAGAGAAAAAAAATTAAAAAGAAATAACTATAGAAGGGGAGGCTTAAAATGCCCAAAAGAATTATATAGGGGTGACCTAACAGTCCCTACTGATGCTTGCGGCTCAATAAGGCTCGACGTTCAGAGAACGACACCCAGTTAAGTCGCCAGTATCACTAATAAAAAAAATACAAGTCCCTACTGATGATCGGAACTCCCCGGTTCGTCATTCAGAGAATGATGCCGCGAGAATTCCTATCCTCACTAAAAATATAAAATAATAAAAAAGAAATTTATTTCCTAAGGTATTGTTCCTCCTTTTCGAAAAAAAAAAGAAATATTGGAGTGAACCAACACGTTCGTCTCAGGTTGGGAAAGGATATTGGATGGGGATTGAGTTCGGGGTTTTTTTATTTTTGTTTATTTCCTCACTATCAATTGGTTGTTGTCTCCGGGTCCCTGGGCTGGTGTTGGGAGGTGCAGAGATGTTGACAGAAGTCTCTCCTTGTATTACGTCTCTCCGTCTGTCTGAATCTCTTTCCGTCTGTCTGAATCTCTTTCTGCCTGTCTGAATCTCTTCTGCCTGTCTGAATCTCTTCTGCCTGTCTGCATCTCTTATGGCTGTCTGAATCTCTTCTCTGGTCATTATTAGCAGTGCGGTTATATTTATATGTGACTCCCCCTGACTCCGAATTTCGGGACTGATAAACGGGATAATCTGGAAGAGTAGATTTCTTGGAAAAGTCGGGATATTTCGTTGATGTTTCTAGCCTCCACTGATTCCGATTAGATATCTTGATTCATGTGATAGATTTTTTTGATGCTTGATCGTAGAACAAATGAATATCGTAGTATGCGTCGGATTAAAATAGTTTCGATTAATTATTTTAACGAGATCGGTTTCTTAATCGCATTGCCAGTCAATATCTATTTTCTTATGGTGAGTGATTTATGAGACGTAGATTAGCATTGTAACGAAGATCATATAAGATTTAACACTGATGTTCCGCTTAGAATCTATGTTTACATTGAAACGCCGATATATACAACTGATTACATGCATCGAAATTTTACGGAGTTCATGATATCTT
Organism: Trichopria drosophilae; assembly: GCA_030407085.1. Taxonomy (NCBI): domain Eukaryota; kingdom Metazoa; phylum Arthropoda; class Insecta; order Hymenoptera; family Diapriidae; genus Trichopria; species Trichopria drosophilae. The sequence continues at coordinate 104,693,368 of CM059583.1, read as the reverse complement.
GATCGAGTATTAAGAAGCGGAGATTGCTTAATCATAGACAAAGATAATGTTATAATTTGAGGGGACGGCTAGATCTGAAAACTTGTACGTGCGTGTTGCGTCATGCGTGAGGCGCGTGCTATGAAGGAATAGAATGATTAATTTTATCAGTGTATTAATACATTTCAAAGAAAAGATGCATTATGACTGGTTTTCGGCATAAGAAGATGAAGTTAAAAATTGCTGAAGTATAATCGTTACGTAGGACGTAACACCCACCCCTCCCCCCTCTTAGATGAAAGTTGGCCCTCCGACTTTCGCAGAAGGAATTGGTCGCTTGCTAACGTGGATCATTAACGCTTTATCTATATCTAGAGCCCTAATACATTTGTTTTAAAACGCATGGGGTTATGCAATATTGTGCTTCGCATTTTCATGATATTACAATGAGCTACGATGTTAAGTACATTTTAACTATTTTAAGTTGTAATGTTTTCGTAGTTTACATAAATTTTTTGTTTTGGACAATATTATCGTAAGTAGTATGTAGATTCGTAATCTCGAGTAGAATCTTGTCGCAAGAAGTTGAATTGAGTACATTTTTCCCTTAATCGTGTAAATTCTTGTAGACTGTACAGTATGTGTGTTCCTAATAATATTACATGTTATGATATTGATGTATTTAGAGTACAGGTTGTCGAGATATGTAATTGATATTGTTACTTTCATTGGTAGCTATAGCGAATAAACAGTATATATGTCAATCTGAAGGTACAACATTCAATAATTTGATTGTATAATTTATCTGAATATATAAATGGTATATCTACTTTTAAGTTAAAACGATGAATTAACGGTACAGATATATTCGATCCTATAAAGCTAAATTAAATTTTGAGTCAACCTTTATCTGTTGTCAATGAGAAAAATAGATTTATCGTCGTGTATTTCCGACTTCTAAATTTGTAAGTGCATAGGTTGTTCGAAAAGTTATTACTGGTTATTACAGTTGATGTTAACGTTTTATTAAGTTTTGGCTATTGCTATATCATAACATTTAATGATGTTCAAATCGTTCTCCACCAAATTGTGGCAAACCTAACTTAACGGCGAGATTCTTTTTTGAGATCTAATTTATGTTTCATTCTTTATTTCAGTGAAATTTGTATTTTTCACATTTGTCCGCATTTTGTGTCGATTGTGTTGATCAGAATTCATAAAAATATTTATAATTCTTTTGCCATTTTTCCTTGCTGAAAAAATCCGTGCATTATAGTATTTTATTAATATTGAGGATTAGCATTCATTAGTTCCATTACTTGTTTATAATGATATATAATATGCTAGTCGTGTAATACTTTTTTTTCTCTCTTTTTTCTTCTGTGATATTCCTGTTAATTCGAAAACAAAAATTTATCATTACAAAAACTGTTGTGTTAAGAGTTATTCTAGTATTTTGAAAAAGGTTATTAGAAATAACAAAAAAAAATTTTAAAAGATGTATAATTCTTGTAAAGCGAAAACATAATATTTTCTATTAGCTTGCTCCTTGTCTGAACTCTGAATGTAGGTCCTGAAAAAGAAATATTCATATACATATATGCATGTGTCTACCGTTAATTAGGAAATGGAATTTCACATGTATATTTGTATATGGTTTGGAATATTATTATTTGCGTTATCATCTAAGAACTAAAATATGTAAGTTGTAATAAAATGTGTAACTGTAAATAACTGTGGTTTTCTTTCTTGTTAGTTTTAAACGATGTAATTCGTTTTCCTAATTATTTTACACGATTGTTTTCTGCATATTCTTTAAATATTTTGTTTGAATAATTGGCTTTCTTCGATATCTAACGTTATATTATAACCGTTTTTTATTAAGTTTTTATAATTAGTTATTGTGCAATGTTTTCCACTATCGGTTAAGGAATATATTAGATTGTCCTTTTTGCTTGTATAAATTATTCGCTGTTTCTGCCACCATGTTGGCTAAAAATAGAATTTTATGCACTGGCAGTTTGTAAGTGTCATTCATTATTACTATAGTCATGCCTATTATTATTTTGTTTGAGTACTCGTAAGTTATGTATTTTATCTTCTTGCTTCGTATCTTGCTTTGTTTTTTTTTTCGATGAGACAGAGATATGGTTTCTAGTTTACGATAACTTTATTTTGGTGCTGTAATCGAATTTAATTGTCACGGTGTTGCCTTGGTTTCCTAATGTTTCTGATTGGGTCAGCTGGAATTATTAGATGTTTATAATAGTTGTGTGTTTTAGGATAAGGTTATTTGTAGGAGATAGGTACACCTACTGCATTTTTTGTTGATTATTGAGACCTTAGTTTATTTCGAGCGTTCGCGAGGTGTAGTCGTGCATGTTTTGTTCGGGAATGAAAAGATTTTTTTTTCTCTCGTTTTTACAGTATTTTTGTTCTTATTTTATTGATTACTAATATATACAGGTGGTGTTCACAGTTAAATAAGTGATTCATAGTTAATAAGTGGTTCAAAGATGTAATAAGTGAAGTGATCCTTATTTCATTCGCGATATCCCTCGTCCTCGCTGTCGGGATCTGGAATGGCTATTTCTGGAGGTCCTCTACGATGTCGGAATTCGTGGACTGTTCTTCCTTCAATGCGAGGTGGTTCTATTTCCATATTTTTTATGCGATCGTTTATCCTCCAAATGTGCGCGTTGTGGCATCTTATGCATTGTGTGGCCGGTCTGTTTGTTAGGAGCGCTTCGTTACAAAATGCGCAACTTATGTCGTTTCCCTGCGATGCTGTTATGTGCACGTTTGTAAGTCTTTTAAATTTATCCTTTTCTTCTTGCGGCATGAGATCGAAGCAGTTTCTGCATGTCCAAAATTCATCTTCTGTAGATAGCATTTCCTCCCCATAGTGGCATTCCTGGTTGAAGATTTCCAAGTGTGCCCATATGTCTTTACCTTTGATCTGGAGGGAGCTCACAAAAATGTTGAGTGGGTAGTCCATTTTTTCTCTGGAAGCGATGTTTATCTTGTTATTTTGCATGATTGTTTAATTGTTAGTAATAGGGAAAATGTAAATGTTCTTCTCTCTTATCGCTTACTGTCGTTGGTTACATTTGTTTCATGCCCGTCGCTCGCGATTTTTACTGTGTTTATGTTTGTGTGTGTGTCAGTAACGTTATGTTGGTACATGCTTATATTCTGAAAACGTATTTTGTTCGGAGAAAGGAAACTTATTGATTTTCTGCATATTTATATTGTGTCAAAGATAGCTTGCCTTACGTTAATGAGTTCACTGTAATGCGTATACATATATATATATATATATATATATATATATATATATATATATATATATATACATACACATACCTCATTGTGAGTTTGTGTTCATTGTACGTTTTCTTCGTATGTTATGATTGTTTTGACTTGTCTTAATCGTTGTAAGTTCTTTTTGTCGAAAATGCGTTGAAGAAAACCAAAAATTAAAAAAAAAAAATTGTTGCGGAGTTTTCGATTCACTTATCGACATGGCGAGTTTTGACTCCCGTCGAGACGCTAAATGAATCTACGCACTACCTTCCTCTAGGGTATGGTAATATTTTAACCTGCCTTTCAGCTTGGCTCTGGCGCAACACTTATTATCTAATCATTTTTTTGGACTTAAAAGAGAAAAGAGAAGAAAAAATAATAATAAATAAATAAAAATTATTATGACATTTTTGAGACGTGATTAAGGAGTTGTACAAAACTTTTCTTTCTACTAATATATCTTTTATTATTACAATAAGTAAATTTTATTTGTACATAAAGGATTTTATTATTTTTTTAAAAGGATATTTTCTTAGACTTGCGTGTATCTATATTAATCCCAAGATTCTTCTTTTCTACTGTGTGATGGAGTTTGTTCGTCTTTTGTAGTTCTTCCGCTGATGCTTGGTAGATTTACTGTTCCGTTTGCCATTTGTGTGTAGAAATAACAACTGTTGCAATTGTTGATGTCGTTTATCACTGCTATATTGTTATTGCAGGAATTACATTTTCTTGGGCAATGTGTTGCATCAGTGCATTCTTCGCACAAGATGTTGTTACATGCTTTAATTTCCATACATCTGTGCCGTCTGTTCTTTTTCCCATAACCCATTCTGTTATTTTTGTTTATTTTGCTATAACACTTTTTACAAATTACACGATAATCCATTATGTAATGTGTTGGTGTGGTGACACATTTGAATTTTTCTTGTACTAAATGAGCTTCTTTGTATGGTGCGTAGACTTCGACATTATCCAACTTTACGTATTCCATGACTATTTTTCTTCCTGAGTAAAGAGTTTTTATCGTTACGACTATTTAATTTTTAATGAAATGTTAAATAACAAAAAATATAATTTGTATGTTATCTTTATTATATGTATGCGTCGGTGTGCTCAAGTTCATATTTTATTTATTTATTTATATATCCTAATTGTTTGATAAGTATAAAAAATTAGTAAAATGAGACGTATTCTTTGTTCCTTCACTATTCGTAATATTATCACATACTAATGTCTGCAGAGGCCATGTGATTTCTCCCAAGGGCTTCAGAAGACTAGATATTATAAAAGAATAAAAAATAATATTTGTAAAAACCATTTTGTTCTTCCCGAATTATTACGTGTTTTGTCGGATTGGAATGTTTTTCGGCGTGTCGTATATCTCTGTGTTGAAGTCCACGTTTTCGTCGGTGGTAGTTTTTATTGTTATTGTTGGGTTGAATGTTACATGCTTAGCGGGTGCGTTTAGTTGCTGATACATCGGCTCGTAATCGCCTTCCTCTACGTTTATGATTGTTCTAGTTTTGAAGTGTTCATCTCTTATTTTATTTGGTATTCGTTCTGTATTAGTTGGTGCATGATAAATGCTATCTATTAATGTTACCGTGTCGTTCTGTCTATCTTCTTTCATATAGCTTCTTTTGTACTCCTGAGCCTTATTTCTGTTTCGTAACTTCACTCCTAATATTATCAGTAGCATGGTTGTTCCTAGGCCATACAGACCAACTGTTCCGATGTGTATCGTATTTTTATTCTCGCTTATGAAGGTGTGTATGGATGTAATTATTGGTGCATATTCTGCATTGCTAGTTTCATATACGTTATCGGGGTTCCATGTTTCTTGTGTTCTACAACCAGAATCCGATATTATTATAGTCTTTGGGGTGGTTGTTGATGTTGTCGTTGTCGTTGTCATTGCTGTTGATGTTGTTAATATTATTGGTGCTGGTGTTGATGTTGCTGTTGTGGCAGTTGTTTCTCTTAATGATGATGGCGGTATCCATATGTACGTTTTGCTTCCGAGCTCTACGTAGTTTCCTTTATCGAAATCGACTGTTATTCCACCGGGTAGATGAATTTCATTTTTTTCTAGGTTTATTTTTCCGGTGTATTGACCTAACGTGATGAATGATACACGAGTGTGATTTACTTGGTAATTCTTACTGTTACAAGCTCTGTCATGTTGCCATTCTTTTGTAATTTTTACTGTGCCTGAGTTAGCTTTCAATCCGGATACCACCCCCGAAGACGTTTGTCCTTTTTCGTGTAATTTAATACAATTATTTGGCGGTATATTGTATGGTCTGTAATCTACTTTCCAAATGATTCCGTTTTCGTTGCAGTTAGTCTCGTTTAACATGTGCCACTCCTCACAATCCCTTATTATTATACTGTCTGATTGACTTGTTCCTACTTTGTTGATGTACATGTGTATGATCAGCAAAAGCGTTATGGTTTTTATTGCTTCCATCCTGTCTTGATTTGTTTCCTGTATTTGAGAAGGAAGGTGCGTGAATTTTCTTGCCTATGACTATTTGTTTATATAAGATCTAATATTTATTGATTAGTTTTTGTTTGTTTGTTTGTTTTTTTTTTGTTATTATTTTTTTAACGCAAAAGCTTTATTATCGATACGCGTGTTTTCAGTTGGCGTTTGATTATTGCTTTTTATTTCTCTCATTTCTAGGTTATTTTCGCTGTTTTGTAAGTCTGGATATAGATGGTATGTTTGATTATTTTCTGCCTCTTGGATCTTTTGTTGATTGGGTGCTGTTGCTTCCGGAATATTGTCGTTGTTTATAACTTTTACTTCCTGTAATTCAGTTTGAGGGAGTGCTTGGTATTTTTGGTCGTTGTTTTCGTTATTATTTCCGTTGTTGTTACTATTACTTCTTTTTGCTAGATGTAGGAGTAAGTGTGTTACTGAATCCCAGATAGCTCCTAATAGAAATACGGACCATCCGTAAGCGGTATGCAAGGTGTATCCGTGTATTACTGTATCAACTACTGCCTTCATTAGTTTTATTATTAACAAAATTCCCATAATGCCTGCTGTTGTTGTTCCGAATATCATGAAGTTTTTCCATACTTTTTCTGACGCGGATTTTATCATTTTACCTATGTTATTTTCGCTTATCATATTTGTTATTGAGGTGCCTTGATAGTTTGTAGTTTGTCCGGTGATGCCTCTAGCAATTGTGTTTAATACTGCTGGTTTTTCTGCTGGGAACACTATGTGTTCTTTTAGCTTTTTTAAATCTTCTTGGCTATATATACCGTTCGTGGCTAAGTTTTCAGGATTTACATAAGTCCATTTTTGTCTCGTAAGTGGTTTTAGTTCGTTGGGTTTTATTGCTTCAACCGGATTTGGTAATAGTTTATACCAAACGCTGTTAACTGCGTACATTGGTGGGACTAGGCTGTTGCAGTTTATTTGTGTTCCTTTTCTTATCATAATTCTGGTTTTTGGTGTCATGAATAAATCTTCGTTTTGATGCTTTATTGGTAAATGCGAATAACATTCGTCGGTCTTCCTTATGCTTACTTCGACCGGTATACATTTTAGAATGTACGCTACTTCTCCGGCTGCTATTGCCATATATCCTGGGCCTTTCATTATATTGTATGCGAATTCGTCAGGTGATTGTGCTGCTAGTGATAGTGAATTTTGTAGCACTTGTTTCTCGAGAGCACATCTTTGTGATATAACATCGTAGTATAATTGTTTTATCTGGTGTCTTAGGTGTTTTTCAACGTATACGAATTTTGAGTTTACGTATGTAAAAATGTCTAAATTCGTTGTTTTTAATGGAACCTTTTTGAATCCTTCTCCTCTATTTGCTTCAAGTATTAGTAGGTTAGGATGTTCTGTCATTGTTATTTCGTAGCCGCATGCACCTTTTCTCCCTTTTGCTGCTAGTGCAAATGTTACTTCATCCGTTGTGAGCGAGTATACTACGGTTTTGTCTTCATTGTATGCTTTATTAATCTGTCCTTCGTAAAGTACGTCATATTTGTTGGAGCCGCAAAAGTCTTCTGGTAACAAATCCCAATATGTATTGCCTCCCTCTAGATCTAAACATTTCTTATCAGTTGCGGGGTATGCCATTCCAGATCTCAAATATATTTTATTTTCGTTAAGGTTTATTCTTGTTTTGTATTTTTGTATTATAATTTTGGCTGTTCCTTGCACGATCACATTACTCCATGACCCATACAGATCGGCGTATTCTACTCCGCTACACGTGCCATCTGTTTGGATTCTTCCAGCTATCGTCAGACTGTGTGAATGTACATGATTTTCTTTTATTCCTGTTATTATTGTATTCGAATTTATGATTGTTGTTCCTGTTCGATGTATGTTGTCGCACTCTTCTCGAGGTATGTCAAGGATGTAACTTGCCATCCCATTCAAAACTGCCGAACTGTGTGAGTGCATGCCGCAGTATTGTATTACTCTGTTTATTTCTATTTTGCACTGTGTGACTTCGATTTCCTCGTATTCTTTGATTTGTAACAGTTGAGCTTTTATTGTGTCTGCTTGCACGTGGTTTTTCTCAATTTCGCATTCTCGTATACTAAGTAATGAAATAGTCGATATATTTGAGGCTTTTGCTCCACAGTCAAATGCGATAAAAGCAATTGCTTTTGTTATCATCGTTGTTATGAGCAGAATTGGGTACTTCATTTTTACTTCCGATTTTTTTTTGTGTGTGTTTCCGGATGTGTTTATTTCGTGATTTACCTGAAAAACGTGCCTTTTTTTTTTTTTTGCTTTGTTAGTGGTTGCGTATCTGCGATGTGTGTGAGTATGTATGTATATTGTTTTTCTGAAAGTCTACAATCATGCATCTTATTGTCTATAGGAAGAGGATGGAATCTCGCTATCTCTTTTCTTTTCTTTTGAAATAGGTATTTTTGAGTATTTTAATCTATTCGCGTGGACTACTTTCTCATCATTCTTTATTTTTATTTTTACGTTTCCATTCTCGAAAATTTGTAATACTTCAAAAGGGCCTTGATATTCATCGTCAAGTTCGCCAGTTTTATGATTTTTCTGTAAGAAAACTGCATCTCCTATTTTGAGGGTTATTGGGTTTATGTGTCTGTCGTAGTAGTGTTTTGCTTTGATTTTAGCTGCTGTCAAGTTTTGTTGTGCGTATTTCTGTATGTCGTATAGTTTTGAGGCCAGGTTTTGTACATAGTCACTATAGGTAATCTGTGTCTCGTCTTTTATGGATCTTGTTGATGGGAGTTTTGCTATTCTTCCGAACATTAATTCGAAAGGGGTATATTTTGTACCTTCATGAATACTAGTATTGTAAGAAAATGTTGCCAATTCTAACCATTTATCCCAGTCGATGTGTTTTTCTGAAAAGTGCTTTATGTATTCTTTTATTACGTGGTGCGATCGTTCTAAAGATCCGTTTGATTGGGGGTGAAAAGCTGTCGTTTTAATTTGTTTTATGTTAAATAATTTTGCCATTTTTTTCATTATTTTACTCAAAAAGTTTTTGCCTTGGTCTGTTAATATGGCTTTTGGGGTTCCGAATATGCATATAAATCGTTTTACTAAGGCTTCCGCAATGTCTGAAGCTGTAGCTTTTTTTAGGGGTATAGCTATTAGATATTTTGTCAGATTATCCTGTATCGTCAGTATGTTTTCGTAGCCTTCTGCTGTTTTACTATTTGGTATTACGATGTCCATTGCTATTTTTTCCAGAGCTTGTTTGGGTGTGTCCGATATTACCATTGGTTGTTTAGTCTTAAGCCTTGTTAGTTTTTTCAGCTGGCAGGATTTGCAAGTTTGTATGAATTTCTCAACATCTGATTTCATATTTCCCCAATAATAAATTTGCTTAATTCTTTTTAGCGTTTTATTTATCCCTTTATGGCCACCTATTGGTGTTGAATGGAATTCTTTGATTACTGCTTCTCTATTTTTCACGTCTACGTGTTTTATCTTGCCGTTACAAATCATTATTTTCGTATTAGAGTTTTTGAATTGTTGCTCTATTGCTCTAATGATAAAAAGCCACTCCACTCCGGCTACTTCATCTGATTTCGCGATACTGAGTGAGTTAATTTTTAGGTTATCTGTTTCTTCTCGTAAGGATTTTATCAGTGCTTTTGCGTTTCTTTGTACGATTAGTTGACTTTCACCTATGTCTGTGATTATTGGTAGTGCAATATGGTATTTGTTATTTTTCTTTATAGTTAATATTCTTTTTACCTCTAGATTACTAAATTTCGGTAATTCGTTTCTAGTTTTTAGTTCTGATGATCCAACTCCGCAAGGTTGGCCTAATGTGTTTATAAAGTAAGCAATGTTGTCTTTTTGCATATATAGGTGGTTTTTTATTTCGATTATATTCTTGTTCTTATTTTGTCTATTATTCCCGGAGAACTCGTCTTCCTCTTCGTCATCGGGATATGAGTTATATTCTTCGTCTGTATCAGAGAGCGTATCGTTTCCGTCGCTCTCTATGTCACCTATAAAGTGGTGACTTTTGTTGCCATTATTTCCATTTGTGTCGCGGTTAATTTTCGGTTTGTGTTGGTTTTTGAACGGTCTACCTTTTTTCTTTCCCTTAATGTTTGCGTTCCTTTGTGTCCTATCTTTATTAAAATTCTGATATCTGTCTGGTTCGCGGGTATTTCGCAAACTTCTTCGTAGTATGGGTATTTCATTTTCGCGTGTTCGGGTAATATTTAGTACTTGGTCTCTTCTTTCCGATGAATCATTAGCAGGAATCGGGGGTTGAGTAGTTTCGATTAGTTTTGAGGATTTCGTATTTCGGTCGAAATTTTCTTCCCTGCGTGTGTTCAGGCATTCTTCCCCTGAATGGTTAAGTTTGTTACATTTATAACAGAAGGGAATGTGAGCTGGTAAATTATAAGCTGGACCTTTATAATTTATTTTCTTGTTTTCTGTTTGAGGTATTTTTATGTTATATATGGGATTATGCAGTAGCGTTTGTTTATGAGATTTTGGTTTATTTAGTATCTGTCTGCTTTTTATAAACTGTATTGGTTTTAAGATCTGTGTATCTTCGATCCAGTCGTTATCAATCCCTTTATATCCTAGACCTCTCTTATCCGTTTGCGTTTTCACTTTTATTGGTTCTCTTATTCCTTGATTATACTTTCCAATGCCTGCTCCATTCCACCCCATTTTGTTCATTATTCTTTCTATTATGTGGCTTGGGCACCGTTTTTGTTGAGCATTTTCGATTTTTAGTACTTCTACTGGGTTCCTAGATAATGCATCAGCATTCACGTTTGATTTTCCTGCTTTATGTATTACTTCAAATTCGTATTCTAATCAGTTATACATCCATTTTGCTACTCTAGAGTTTGGGTCTTTTTTTGTTCTAAAGGATGTTAAGGGTTTGTGATCTGTTACTACGGTAAAGTGTTTTCCGTAAATATATGGTCTAAAATGCAATATTGCATAGTAGATTGCTAGTGCTTCTTTATCGTATGTTTCGTATTTTTTTTCATGTTCATTTAAAACTCTAGATGTGTATGCTACGGGCCTGTCTTTTCCTATTTCTCCTTGTGATAGTATTGCGCCTATTGCAGATCCGGATGCATCCGTTGTGATTAAGAATGGTTCGTCGAAGTTTGGATATTGTAGGACTGGTGCGCTGCACAGTTTTTCGCGTAGTGTGTTAAAAGCTTTATTTTCTTCGGATCCCCAATTAAAAGGCGTGTTATTTTTTAGTAAGTTCGATAACGGTTTAGCTATGCTAGAGAAGTTTTCTATGAATCTTCTATAATATCCTGCAAGTCCTAGGAATTGTCTAATATTTTTCTGATTTTTGGGGATTGGAAACTTTTGTACGGAGTTAATTTTCTTTGGATCGGGCTTTAATCCATCTTCACTGATTATGTGACCTAAGTAACAGACCTCCTTCCTTAAGAATTCCACTTATCGGGCTGTAGTTTCAAATTTGCCTCTCTTAGTCTGTTCATTAATTTTTCACATTTTATTTCGTGTTCTCGTAGGGATGAAGCATATATGACTATGTCATCTAAGTATACAAAGAGTTCATTCCCTTGAAGGCCGGATAGTACGATACCCATAAGGCGTTGGAATGTGGCAGGGGCGTTTTTTAAGCTGAACGGCATTCTATTAAATTCATAGTGTCCGTGTGGTGTAGAGAAAGCCGTTTTCTGTGAGTCCTTTTCATCCATTTTTATTTGTAGGAATCCTGATGCCAGATCGAATATTGAAAAATACTTAGCACCTCCCAACTGGTCTAAAATATCTACTATGTTTGGTATAGGGTAAGAGTCGCCTATTGACTTTTCATTTAGTTTTCTGAAGTCTAAAACCATTCTCCATTTTTTGTTTCCATGTGAATCCATTTTCTTCGGAACTATCCATAGTGGGGTGTTGTAGGGTGATTTTGATGGTTTGATTATTCCACTATTTAATTGTTCCGATATTTGTTTGTTGATTTCGTCTTTATGTACCGGTGGAAATCTATATTGTTTCGTATTTATTGGTATATCATCCGTGGTAATTATTTTGTGCTTTATAAGTTTAGTGTAGCTTAGTGGTTCATCCGGTAGGTGAAAAACGTCTGCGTGTTTATTAATTATTTCCCCTACGCTATTTCTTTCCTCCTTATTTAAGTGTTGGATTCGAAGCAGTTCTTTGACTTGTATAGCACGTTTTGTTGCTTTTGTTGTATGGTATATTCTTGGATTAGGTAGTTTGGTTAATGCCAGCTCTTTTAATTTCACGTATTCATTGTATGTGAACAGTTTTGTGTGTTTATTATATTTTTCATTTCCATGAATTATGTGCGGGTTTTTTGTTCTGATTTTCTCTAAATATTGCATGTACTGATTTTCAAGTGGCTCGTCGGCTATAACCTCGGATTCGTTCTGTTTCGTATGTTCCTTAATTTTTGCATTACTTTCTTCACTGTTGCTAGCAATGGTTTGGTTGTTACAGTTTTTGTGTGATGAATTGTTTAAGTCTGGATTAATCCCGATTTCGTCTTTTCCATTTACGTTTTCTTTAGTGTCAGTAGTTCTATCATTTTTCCATCCTTTTTGCAATAGTAGGACCTGTATGTTTTTATTAAAAGAGTCCTGATCTTCTTGTATTGAGGAAGTATGAGATTTAGGGAATTGTCTCAGGATTAAATTTATTAATTCATCTTCTACGTCGGTATCGAGTGCCTTTGAATCGATAACATCGTTGTTGTAGTTTCTGTTCATAGGCACATCATTTTCGTTTTCTTCTATAGTTAATTCATTTGTTTCTTCGTTCTGACCACTTGTATTTTCAATTATATCTTGACGATGGACATTTCCTGTTTTGGTTTTATTTGCATAATTTTCGTAATTCCTCGTTTCATTTTGGTAATTTTCATTTTCATTTAGATAATTTTCGTTTTCATTTTGGTAATTTTCGTTTTCATTTTCATTTTGATCATTTTTGTTTTTATTTTGATAATTTTGATAATTTTTGTTTTCATTTTCGTTTTTATTTTGGAAATTTTCATTTTCATTTTGGTAATTTTCGTTTTTATTTTGATAATTTTCATTTTCATTTTGGTAATTTTCGTTTTTATTTTGATAATTTTCATTTTCATTTTGATAATTTTCGTTTTCATTTTGGTAATTTTCGTTTTCATTTTGGTAATTTTCGTTTTTATTTTGGTAATTTTCATTTTCATTTTGGTAATTTTCGTTTTTATTTTGATAATTTTTGTTTTCATTTTGGTAATTTTCGTTTTTATTTTCATTTTGATCATTTTCGTTTTCATTTTGGTAATTTTCGTTTTCATTTTTATTTTTATAATCCTTTTCATTTTCGTTTTTGTATTTTTGTTTTTTATTTATAGTTTGATAATTTTCATTTTTATTTTTGTAATTTTTGTTTTTGTTTTTGTAATTTTCATTTTCGTTTGCATTTTGGTAATTTTCATTTTCATTTTTGTGTTTTCTTTTGGTTTCTTGAGTTTCGTTATCGGAATTTTCCGCAGTAACATATTCGTCAATTTTCATTGTTGGAATTTTTATTTCTGTTTGTTCGTTGGTTGTGTTGTAAATTTGTAGGTATCCTCGCCCGTTATTATTTTTTACTATTGCTTCGCCTAAATATATTCCTTCTAGAATGTTAATACGTGGTACGTAGCCATATTCTATATTTGTATTTTCAATATTTATGTAAAATGTAGAAATGGATCTTGCTGGTATTGTCATTTTTTCCTCGTAAAAGTGTATCTTGTTATTTTCCCATTCGACGTAGTGTTTTTTATAATTTATGGTTACTTGGTTTTTATGCAAGAATTCTGAACCTAGAATGCCTGCTGTATTAATTGGGAAACTGTTCTTGACAACGTGAAATTGTGCCTTGTTGCCTAATATTTCTATTGTCACTACCATTGTTGAAACGGGGTGATCTGTAATTCCTTTTAAATCTACTATATCTGATTCATCTATTAAGGTCTCTCCTTTTATATTGCCTATCTTAATTATATTTAGATCCTTTGAGCTAATTTTTATTGTTGGTGCTTCTGTTTTGTCCAGGTATACGGTTTGTATTCCTCCGCTTCCGATTCGACTGCTGTTATGAAATTTATCTGGCGCATATTTCTGGTCTCCCTCTGCTCGCCAATCCTGGGGAGACCATTCCCGTTTCCCGTTTGTTTTGTAGTGTTTTGGCTTTTATTTATTTCTTGCAATATTTCCGATCGCATTTCTTCTTTAAATTTTAATTTCCTACATTCTCGCCAGGAATGTCCTGTATTTTTACAGTAGGTGCATTGGTTATATCGTTGGTCTACTGATTGATTGCTTTGGGTATTTTTATGCCAATGTTCTTGTCGAGGGTTATTTTGAGTACTTCTTGTGTAATTGTGGTTCGATGGTAGGTTATTTTTATGGTTTCGCATTTGGTTGCTATTGTAGTTTTCTGCTTGATTGTTTTGAAAATTCCTTGTTTGGTTACCTTGATAATTTTGCCTGTGTGGTTGGTTATTATGATAATTTTGCCGGTGTGGTTGGTTGTTAAGATAATTTAGTTGTTGGTTGGTCGGGAAATGACGAGATTGGTTATTTCCATAATTTTGTTTTGGGGGTTGGTAGTTTTGCTCTTGATGTTGGTTCTTTCGATAACTTTGCTGTCGGAAATCCGGATACCTTTGTTGTAAATTTTGTAAGTTACTTTGTGGTTGGAAATTTCTGAAAAAACATGTATCTGCCTCGTGTCCGAGTTTTTTGCAAATTTGACATTTTTTCTCTATATTTATTAATTTGACTTTTTGCGTTTTTGATCTTTCTTCTGTTTTTGGATCTTCTTCGGAAGTTCCTCTATAATACTTATTTTGTTTTATACGCCTCTCTACTTGAATCGCTTTGTGTATAGCTGTTGGTAAATCAGTAAGTTCTAAATGTGCCAGTCTCATTTCAATTTCTGGTTTTAATCCGTCTATAAAAGTTTCTAGTATTTCTTCTTCTGTTCGTTGTTTTTCTGCGTCTGTCACGATTCCGTCTTCGCTCGCGGTTTTGTAAGCTTCAAAAATTCGATCACTTGTATCTCTTATGCGGTTGCCGAACTCTGATACGCTCTCGAAGTCAAATTGATGCATGCCTACTATTTGTTGCCTTATATATTTTAATGAATTTGCGGGCGCGTATACTTCCCTTAAACTTTTTAGTAATGCTGCGACTGTTTCAAACGTGTTGTTTCTTACTGCTCGTCGGGCTTCGCCCTTGAGTCGGCTTTTAATTAGCTTGACTAGGTCTTGCTCCGATTCAACCGGTAGCATGCTTTTAGCTTCTTCGCAGCCGTCGGTGAACGCGTAGAAGGTTTTCGGGTCTTCATCGAATCTTGGAACGATTTCTATCGCGTGATTCAGAGTTAGTCGATCGCGTTGGTGTGCCATTTCTTCTGGAAAGGTATATGAGTTTCCTACTGGGAATTTTGAGTTGTTCAACGTTATGTATTTTTCGTCTTCACTGTCTGATTCTGGGAATTTGTGTATTTGTTCGTACTCTGGATGATTAAAATGAATGTTTTTGAGAGATTGGTTTATTTCTCCCTTTACTCTATCTTGGCGTAGTGAATATGTGTTAAAATTTATAGGAGTGCTAGACTTTAGGTCGAATAGTTGTTTGACTTTTGAATACCAATTTTCGTTATTTTGAGCCTGGTTATTTTCTTTCTCTGCAGTGCTGTCGTGGGGCTTAGGATCGTCTACTATTTCTTCGAATTCTTTTACTAATTCAGTGAATTTATCCGTTAAATTTTGGATTCGTACTTCTTCCGATTGTACGCTGGTCTGCAAGTTATCAAATTCTTTTCCTATACTTTTGGCTAATGTATTTCCGTCTTTTTCTATTTCACTGTCTTGATCGGGTTTTGTTGCCTCGCTTATCGCGTTTTTATCGTTATCGTCCGGTACTAAGTTTTCTTCTTGGTTTTCCTCGCAACTATTGTTCTTTTTCCGCGGTTTCCTATGTGTAGTTAATCCCGGTTCCAAAAGTTGCTCTTTTTCTGCGTCGTTTAAATTTTGTGTTTTCAATCGCGTGACTCTACGTTCTGACATTTAAAATATCTCTATCATTACGGTTTTCGTTTTAAGAATTTAAAACTTGTTGACTGACTATGTATAAAGAAAGAAAATGCGTATACGCTTAAGATTCGAATGTCAAGGGACGCACGAAGGAAAATTTGCATTTTATTTTCAGTCATATGTTTATTTGTAAGATATCTGAAAAATTTTCTTTTTTATTATATTTTTTTTTGTTATATACCTAAATTATTATTTGTTAATAGGCATTATTAGTCTATTTGTACTAGTTCTATTATTCGTGAGATGTCCGTCGTTGGCCTCAGTCTCGTCGGGTGTTGAGGTTGTGTAGGTTGGGGTGGTTGGTGTCGAGGCTGTGGCTTGACTATAGCCGTGATTCTCTTCACCTCCGTTTTTCCTTGGATAATTTTATCTAATTTTTGAAGGTATCTCAGGCCCTTTTGAAGCCTTATTTCCTTCAGTTTTTTGTCGTGAGCTTCTACAATTTTGGGAATTTGTTCCCTTAGTTGATATATATAATAAGCTTGCGTCTGACGCTTTTTTTTCAGTAGTTGTAATTCTTGGGTTTTATTTGACACTGTGAAAATGAAACAAACAATAAATTAGTTCTCGTTTATTATTGTATCGGTTCTGAATCGCCGTGTCCTTTAGACGTCTGTTCTCTTTGTAAAAGAGGAGAGTCCAAGGAAAGAATTGTCCCCCTTACTAAGAAGGTTTGGTCAATGTCCGTAAAACTGCGACTTAGTTCCGTTTATGTTACCTCGAACCTCCGTTTTTCTCTTTGTGTTAATATTGATTCCTTGCTAAGAAGGTTATCAATGAAGAGTTGATCCCTTTGCTATAGAAAGTTTGATCAAAACTTTTAAGAGAAAAAGGGAATTAATTTGACATTTACCGTTAATAAAAATTATTTAATATTTTACGCAAGAAATACTATTGAAAAAGAGCGTTCTTTATGTTTTTTTTTGTTACTATTATCGTTATTATTATTATTTTGAAAATACGATGAGGAAATTATTTATTTGAGCCGCCAGTCAGCAAAGCCTTTGCAGGTAGGGTAGGGGTTGTTATGGTTCAAGTTTTTTTTCTCAAAAGGTATAGGTTCTCGCTTGAATTACGCTGTCACCATTTTTGTTACGTCCAAATGAGGTGTAAAAACCCATATGAGGACGTGGAAAGGGCAGGTCTACCAAAAGGTAGACCTCGGGTTGTAGAGGATAGCGAGGGCTACTATACTAAAATTGGGAAAAAAAAAGGTGAACACAAATAAATCACAAGTATGTTAAGTGAAAATGGTTTTTATTTAAATTGGCGCAAATATTGAATAAGGTTTCGGCTGTGGAGGCTGGATTTGTGGATGAGAGAAGGAGCTTGGAATGTGGGTGGGTCGGTTGGTCGGAAAAGTTCCTCTGGGGAGGGAAGTGGAGCAGTTGGTACAGGTGGACGGAAGGACGAAGTCGAGGTGGTTTGCGATGGGCCCAAAATCAAGAGTGGGTCGGGGGGAGGAGGCGTGGGTTGACCCGCGCCCTCCGCTGCTTCGGCGGCGATGGCTCTGGCGGCTCTCAATATAGCCCGGTTCCGTACGCGGTAAAAATTTCGTGGCTTGGTTTTCCTCACTGAAAAAAAAATTACCAATGGTGAGAAAAGAAAGGGGTTGCGAGAAAGGTTTTTATTAGGGGTGGTTAGTGATCAGGAGAAGGCGAGATCCTTACAACTATATCCCGGTGAGGGGGAGAAGAGAAAAAAAATTAAAAAGAAATAACTATAGAAGGGGAGGCTTAAAATGCCCAAAAGAATTATATAGGGGTGACCTAACAGTCCCTACTGATGCTTGCGGCTCAATAAGGCTCGACGTTCAGAGAACGACACCCAGTTAAGTCGCCAGTATCACTAATAAAAAAAAACAAGTCCCTACTGATGATCGGAACTCCCCGGTTCGTCATTCAGAGAATGATGCCGCGAGAATTCCTATCCTCACTAAAAATATAAAATAATAAAAAAGAAATTTATTTCCTAAGGTGTTGTTCCTCCTTTTCGAGAAAAAAAAAGAAATATTGGAGTGAACCAACACGTTCGTCTCAGGTTGGGAAAGGATATTGGATGGGGATTGAGTTCGGGGTTTTTTTATTTTTGTTTATTTACTCACTATCAATTGGTTGTTGTCTCCGGGTCCCTGGGCTGGTGTTGGGAGGTGCAGAGATGTTGACAGAAGTCTCTCCTTGTATTACGTCTCTCCGTCTGTCTGAATCTCTTTCCGTCTGTCTGAATCTCTTTCCGTCTGTCTGAATCTCTTTCCGTCTGTCTGAATCTCTTTCTGCCTGTCTGAATCTCTTCTGCCTGTCTGAACCTCTTCTGCCTGTCTGAATCTCTTATGGCTGTTGGAATCTCTTCTGCCTGTCTGAATCTCTTATGGCTGTCTGAATCTCTTCTCTGGTCATTATTAGCAGTGCGGTTATATTTATATGTGACTCCCCCTGACTCCGAATTTCGGGACTGATAAACGGGATAATCTGGAAGAGTAGATTTCTTGGAAAAGTCGGGATATTTCGTTGATGTTTCTAGCCTCCACTGATTCCGATTAGATATCTTGATTCATGTGATAGATTTTTTTGATGCTTGATCGTAGAACAAATGAATATCGTAGTATGCGTCGGATTAAAATAGTTTCGATTAATTACATGATTGCTTGAAGGTCGTATACAACTTTTGCTAGTTTGTTTTGGGATTAAGATTATAATATACATATATTCTATTTTAACGAGATCGGTTTCTTAATCGCATTGCCAGTCAATATCTATTTTCTTATGGTGAGTGATTTATGAGACGTAGATTAGCATTGTAACGAAGATCATATAAGATTTAACACTGATGTTCCGCTTAGAATCTATGTTTACATTGAAACGCCGATATATACAACTGATTACATGCATCGAAATTTTACGGAGTTCATGATATCTTGATCGAGTATTAAGAAGCGGAGATTGCTTAATCATAGACAAAGATAATGTTATAATTTGAGGGGACGGCTAGATCTGAAAACTTGTACGTGCGTGTTGCGTCATGCGTGAGGCGCGTGCTATGAAGGAATAGAATGATTAATTTTATCAGTGTATTAATACATTTCAAAGAAAAGATGCATTATGACTGGTTTTCGGCATAAGAAGATGAAGTTAAAAATTGCTGAAGTATAATCGTTACGTAGGACGTAACAGATTTATCGATGCTTCACATCAAGGAATTGTAAAAGAACTTACTAGTTACATAGTATCAAATCGTAAAAAAATGTACAATTGTACTATAACTTTCATTGTTGAAAATTGGTAATATTACGACGTAATTATTACTTAGGAACTGTACAAGGTTTTAAGTTTGTATGCTTACGTAGAAAATGGTAAAAATAGAACACATTGGAATTGGTACTAATCGAGCCAATGTTGAATGTACTTACCTTACTGATCGATGGAAAAACATGACAAAACGTTTACACATACAACGCCCAACAAGAAAATTTACAGCGTTAACCACAGGAAATTTATTACATCCGATATGAGCAATATTTGAATATTTTTTTTTTAGGTACTTACCGTTAATCTATGATGGACCATACAAGCCAACAACAATAAACAACGGCAAAGAACTTTCTCACAAATTTCGAATATATACACAGGTGCACGCTTGTCGGTCGTTTCCCGGTAGTGTTGGGTTCACGTATTAAGAATAGTACTGAAATTGGATGAAATTACTTGATTTTTTATTCGTGACATAATGGAATTATTTTATAAGAAACGTTTTTACTCACGACCAGAAACACAATGTGTCCTTTCAGAAGCAATTTTTCTTCTGAATTTGCAGAAAACCATACTTTGTAAGTTTTTGTCGTCGGAAATAAGTAACATTTTTCTGTAGTAAAATCTCAATTTCACTGTATCCCGACTGTCACGAATTTTCTCGTACTCGCGAACCACACGCAAGCGTGTGACGAGATTTTTATAATATATATGAGAATTTTTTTGAAAAGTATGTAGTATCATTTGAAATATTACAGAGATTATAAAAATTTCATATTATTTATCATATGATTTGAAGAAAATTTTCAGTAGGGAATATTTTGTATTAAGCTTTAAATTAATTAATTTGCATCATTACATATGTTCGGAAATAAGTGGCATCTCGACTTTCATTTCTTTTCGTAGATTGTTGTCCGTGTCGTAAACTGATGGTGTTATTAACTTTGTGCAGTCGAAAGTTAACACATTACTTCAATTACAATTTAGAAATGAGTAGTATAGGGATACTGATAGCCAGACGTAAAAATCCCCCACTCCTCCACCTTGAGGTAGGTCTGGCGCCAGACGGTAGAGGAACCTTGGGATAGGTCAGGGGTTACTGACCTCATAAAAAGGTGATAATGGTCATTAATGGGTAATTAATGTCAAAACAAGCAATAAAAACGTCAATAAATAATGTCAATTGGGTAATTAATGTCAGATAAAAAATAATTTATGATCGTAAATATCCCTGTAGCCGCATTTTGAGGTAGGTCCGTAGTCTGAAATAAACAAAAACGCACGGGGTACCTTTGGCCGCTACGCGAGACTGGCAGACGAATCTTGAGATAGGTCATGGGTTAATGGCCTCGTAAAGAGATGTTAGGGGTTATTAATGGATATTTAATATCAAAACAAACAATAAAAACGCCCCGCCTTGCGCGGTAGCTCTGTAGTCGGGTGTAAACAAACCTGTACGGGGTCATCGGTGTGAAGTTGGCCCCCCACTTTACTAAAAAAAAAAAATAACAACAATTCTATATGCCCCCCACATAGTTCTGATGTTCTTTATACATTTTGAAAATAGTTCTGTTGATTTTACCAAAAAAATTGCATTTGGTAATATCGGGGGGCCAACTTCACAAATTACAAAATTTAAAGACCCGTAACTCTCCCATTTGTCATCAGATCAAAAACGTTCATAATGAAAAGTTGTAGAACTCTTTGGGGGGCAAAAGGAACTCCGGAGAAAAATTTGATTTTTTGAAATTTTTTTATTTTTGGAAAAAACAGACTACCTGTAATTCTCCCATTTGTCATCGGATCAAAAACTTTCATAAGGCAAAGTTGTAGAACTCTTTGGGGGGGGGGGCAAAAGGAACTCCAGAGAGAAAATCGATTTTTTAACATTTTTGGATTTTTGGAAAAAACAGACTACCTGTAATTCTCCCATTTGTCATCGGATCATAAACTTTCATAAGGCAAAGTTGTAGAACTCTTTGGGGGCAAAAGGAACTCAAGAAAGAAAATCGATTTTTTGAAATTTTGAAATTTTTGGATTTTTGGAAAAAACAGACTACCTGTAATTCTCCCATTCGTCATCGGATCCAAAACTTTCATAATGAAAAGTTGTAGAACTCTTTGGGGGGCAAAAGGAACTCCAGAGAGAAAATCGATTTTTTGAAATTTTTGGATTTTTGGAAAAAACAGACTACCTGTAATTCTCCCATTTTCATCGGATAAAAAACTTTTATAATGAAAAGTTGTAGAACTCTTTAGAGATTTCAGAAAGATTTCAAAAAATCAAATTTTTCTCTGGAGTTCCTTTTGTCCCCCCCCCCCCAAAGAGTTCTACAACTTTTCATTATGAAAGTTTTAGATCCGATGATAAATGGGAGAATTACACGTAGTCTGTTTTTTCCAAAAATCCAAAAATTTCAAAAATTTCAAAAAATCGATTTTCTCTCTGGAGTTCCTTTTGCCCCTAAAAGAGCTCTACAACTTTTCATTATGAAAATTTGTAATTTGTGAAGTTGGCCCCCCGATATTATCAAATGCAATTTTTTAGGTAAAATCAACAGAACTATTTTCAAAATGTATAAAGAACTTCAGAACTATGTGGGGGGCATATAGAACTGTTGTTATTTTTTTTTAGTCAAGTGGGGGGCCAACTTCACACCGATTACGTGGTCCCCTTGGCCGGAACATGAGGTAGGTCGTGGTTCAACAACCTCTCGACGACTATTTGTTAGTTTTCGTGTTTGGCTTCCTATGATGATTCATCCCCCACTCCTCCTTATTATTTATTAAGATTCACCAATATATAACGGCGATGACCATTATATACTTGTTGCGCACGTGCCTGTCCGCTTGGAGGTCGAAAACGAGAGACTGTGATTTCATACGACGTTGAAGCACACACGTGGTCTTTACTCAGGGAGACCCAGTTTTCTAGGAAAAATTTGAATACGAAGGGGAGATAAGACGTTGAAAATAAGAAAGGGGAGATACGAAGATTTCCTATGAGTAGAGTCGTCAAGCAACGGGGAAATATGTTGCATAATATGTAGAAGGTCCGGAGTCGTCCGAGCTGACAGTGACCTTGTATTAACGGATGAATGATCTGTACTTTCGTTCAATCGTAAGGGTAAATAAAATATTCTAATAATTTTTCATTATTCGTATTCTTATTAATTCGATGTGTTCAACCTCTTATATTTATAATTTTCCACAAAAAACGATATCTTTTTTATGTACAAAATTTTACAGTTACCAAGTGTGCTGCAATTGTCATCTACTTTACTGTTTGTACCCAAAAGGAAATTAATGAGGAGTCGAAACGTGACGCCGTTTTTTCAAATCTATTTGACATGTTTTTTCTTCCGGTCGCGTTACAATTTCATGTACGGCGGTGCGTCGTATTGCGTTAAATATAGTGCATGTTTTTGGACGTGTATCAGTGGTCGTAGTGGTATTAGTAGTATTATTACTATCACTTTCCATAATCATTTTATAAATTTCATCCGAACAAAATGATCGCGTCGATGCCTAAAATGCAATCCACAGGTAAATCTGGCAACTCATTTAACTCTCCCAGTTGCTTTTCCGAGCCTACTCTGATCGGTACAATTATCGAACCTGTCATCTGGGTCACTTGGCCATCAGCAAGTGCAATCGTCCGCGAATCTTGGTTGTGAGACAACACTCCCAATCGCTCGACAGCTTCTTTGCATCGGGATCCAATAAATGATCGGGATGATCCAGTATCGATTAACGCTCGCACGATAATTCCGTGCATATCTATCTTGATGAAGGGTCTAGTCTGATCTACCCTATCCGACACTGAATCGCATCGAATCATCGATTCATTCGATTGAGGCTCATTCTTATCCGCGGGGTAAACGTATGCCTCTTCTGACGCTCCCCTATTTAGTTTTCCAACCTCTCCGAATTGTTCCTATCGCGTCGTCTACGCGGTGTGTCTATACTATTCCAGCCGTTATTATTATTGATCCTATTTTCCTGAATCGACCGATTTCTTTGCGGCGTTACTTCATTAGTGGATTGTTGCCGGCGCCAACATTCAGATTTCCGATGTCCGACTTTATTGCAAAAATAACAACGATCCTTAAATCGCGTCACACCCTGTCTGTACGGACTACTATTTTCCGACGGTGTCCGATTCTGCGATCGATTTCGTTCCCAATTATTACTCGACCGATTCCATCCGCGTCGTTCGGTACTCCGTCCGTGCCGATACGGTGACTCGCCCTTGTTACGGTCTTTTAAAATTTCAGTTATCTCTTTCCCTAGTAACGAGACGAGCTGTTCAACCGTCGCGCCATCTATCGCTGCGCAATTGTCTGGCAATCTATCTCGACGCTGTCCACTATAAGCGGTGTCTCGCAAAATTGTATCTCGGGGGGAAGGGGGCGGTACATACCGATTACTCGCATATGCACTCTCTCGACTCTTCGCCAATTCGATAAAGTGATCGTAAGATCTTATCTCTTCTCGTCGGATGTGCTCTTTCATATCCGGTCTCAAATAACGATACGCGAGATCAATCCGTTCACTTTCGGGCATTTCCGGTCGCATTTTCTTAAAAATGCCTCGCAAACAAATCAAATATACATTTACGCGTTCGTCTGGTCCTTGCGTCCGCGATTCTGCCTCATGACGCAATCTATTTTGAAACTGCGTATCGCCAAATAACAAACGTAATTCGTCTTCGACTTCAGCCCACGTCGTCCAATTGTGCGAACTGGACTCGTAACCTACCCGAGCAGAAGCGGGAGAGCCTGCATCATCTCTTGATCCGAGATGGTGGCATATCTCCGACATTCCTGTAATCGAGAAAGAAAACTCTCAATACCTTGAGGATCATCCGGTCCTTCATACTTCAAGTCCCAACGCTCGATAATTCGGCCAATATCACGCAATCTATTTTCTTGTACTCGCGTGTCTTTGTGCGGTGTATGCTCTCTAATTATACGTGGAATCGCACCTCTTGCGGTCCATTCGATAGGCGATGCAGAGCGTTCCGGCCGAAGCTCTCTTATCGGATCACTCGACCTCACCTCATCCTCGAACGGTGCATTATTACTTCCGAGATCGGTCCTTACCGGATTCAAAACTTTCGTTAAATCATTTAACGCGTCCGGATCTACTAAATATTCGATCCCATCGATCATAATTATTACCGGTTCTTTTCTATTTTCACGCGTTGGTCCCCGTTCTATTTCACGCGGACCCTCATTATTTTCTAACGCAGCATCAATACGCGTTGACGAACCTTGCGCATCACCTGCATGCATATTACTCGGACTTATTATTTCGATCGGGCAAGGACAATTCACTCAACGACATCTGTCCCTTCGTCAAGATGGGTCAATCGACTATTATCCGTTGACGGATTCCACGACGCTTCTTCTCCGATCGCACGACGAAATGCACGATGCAACCTTTCACGACGTACATAAGCGGTTCCCGTGATACTAATTTCCAATCGCTCTAATGCATGTTGTACCTCGCTATCCGTCGCGTTAAAAATCCACGCGGCCAATTCAACGCATTCCTGATCGCACGCTTCCGTCATATCGGACATTATAAATTTTGTTTATTTAATAAATTATTGAATTTGAAAAAATGTTAAAATGACATAAATTTTCTTACTAAAATAAATAAATAAAAAATAAAAAAATAATAACATTCAAATTCTCAAAAAAAATAATCATATGTCACGTAATCTCAACAAAAAAAATATTTCATTAAACTGTGATTAAATGGTTCTATAGTATCCCAAATAATCCAACCGATAAATCCACGTCAGAATTTCTTTAAATTTCAATCTAAAAATTCGAGCTACTACGCACGCATCCAAATTGCTTATTTCTTCGCGCACCCAGACTATATATTTCCCCGAGCCTAACTGTCGTGCGCTTCGACCGTACCTCACTCTCTCGTGGTCTCGTTCTGTCTGTGCTCACGAGTACCCCTTCTCTCGAGCGATTCCCTACTCCGCGCGTATCCCTTTCTCTGTCGCGCGCGATCTCTCACTCTCCGAGTCTCGCGCACTTTCGGTCACATCCGAATCTACCCGACGTTCAAAATGCAGCGTACCCGTGCACTGACATTCTTTCTCACTTCGAAACGCGTGTTCTCTCTTGCACACATAAACACTCTCGATTACTTTGTTTATGTTACGCACTTCGAATCGAAAAACCAATCTGCCTGAAAGAAAGAATATTAGACATACATATATGAAATTTTAAATATGAAAACGAGACTTTTGAAACGAATGACAGTTATGGAGTTTGAACTGAACTTTTTCAAATTTTTCCAAACCGAACCCACTCTACACGTTTTTCGGCCCTTTACGTTGTGGCGCCAATTTTATAACGGGAAACAATTTTATAACTGTAAATTTTATAAAGGACACTTTTACGTTTTGTAACTGATACATCTAACCGAACTGAATTCGGTTGCAACCACACCCGTTATAACTTCCGAGCTGAAACTCGGGAACCGAACTTCTTGGCCGACCGGCTCAATATTTGAACAGTTCGAACAATCTTTCGAATTGACCGCAGAGAGGGGCTGGTTTCTTAAAAAAAGGTTACTCGATATCTATATGAAATGACAACGGTTTATTATATAAAGAAAAATACAAAATATACTTTGATGGACAGTTTGAAATATTCGTGAAACGATCGGAATCTAAATTTAATTTCCGCGATTCTGCGTGGACCGTTATTTACCGGCCACTTCAAAAAAAGAACAATTTCGGAACCGGAATAACTTCCTTATCGCGAAGGTATCTTGTCGAACGTCGCGCTTCGAAAAACCGTGCGATCTCCTTCGATACGGTTTTCCAAAAATCCGGAAAACCCTCTCAAAACGGATCTCGCAGAGTAAATAATTGCCTACTTACAATAATCAGGCTGCAACCTCCTACACGGGTTCGATACAAATCAGGCGTCAGCCTCCGGTAGCCCTTGTCTTAATCGGGATGTTTCTCCCCAACGATAATTTTGAGTTTTCAATCCTGGGACGCGCGCACGCACTTCGACTGACCTTATTATATTTTTTTAATTTAAAAAAAAAAATAGTTTTAGCTTGGACTCTAACCTGTTCTTGATTCTGTACTTTAATGTAGTAATTATCTTTCGCTATTGTATTAAGCAGATCTATTAATGGACTGATATTTCCGACACCCGAGATAAATATAGGCGGGGCTTTAACCTGTCGGCGTGATGGTCGTGCGGGCTAAGGCGTCAGTCTTAGTCCGCCCGAACTGAACGTCGCGAAGGTTCCGAGTTCGAATCCCCGTCTGTGCAATTTTCTCTGCTTATGTCCAGTGTGGAATAACCGGGGAACTTTGCTGGGCGAAGGTACGAATTTGGGACCGCTGCCGACCCCCGTCGGCAGTTATCGGTACCGTCAGCGTCTTATCCGCGGTCGGTACGTCGTGGGTCTTATCTCGGATAAAGAGGGGATAAGCCTCGGGTCGTACTCGCTAAGGCACAGACCGCCGAATCTGCTGGTGGTACCGATATTGGGGTAGGGGGGACTGGCTCTGGGTGGGTGTTGTGTGTGCCTATAGTTCTGTCTTGTACTGTCTGTCTCTGTCCTGTACCTCTCCACCTGAGAGCCGACCCGCAAACAGACATATTCGTCATTAACGCGGGGAAAAATTTCCTGTCCTTTGTCCTGTCCTTTGTCCTTTATAGGCGGGGCTTTAACCGTTTTTGTAGTGCTTTCAATGTGTTCGGTATCTTCAGTTTCCATATTTTCCAAGGATGCAAAACTGTTTGCTACAGAGGTTGATGGTGTGGCTAGCCAATAATCAACAATTTTTGTTTGTTTTGCATTGCGGCCTTTATTAATATCATCAGGACTAGATCTTTCACGTTTTTTTTTATTTTGTGCAATTTTCCATTGGCCTTCAGGTGTTGCATTTCTGTTTGCCGGTGAAGACATCGGTGAATGACTCGACGACTGAGTCAGCAGATCAGATTCGCCGGAATGTTGAATCGCTACGGTTCTTCTTCCGCAGGCCCTCGCGGCCACGGACTCCCTATACCGAATGCAATGCTTATTGGGAATATTATTCTTTTTTGTCTGTTTTTGATCACTGTTCACTTTCACATTGTGACAAAGTCACGATATTATCTAACGATAAAATTTCTAGAATGATAATTATAAGTAAGCAATAATAATACGCGTCGTAAGAACGGCAAGTAATCTCTCGGCAGTGGGAGCGAGAGGCATGCGAGTTGCGCCGGCCCGAGTATTAGTAAGAGAAGGACGCTCGAGCTCTCCCGTCGATCGCCGGTTTGTTGTGTCGGCGACGGCGTCTCCCATCGTGCGACGAAGAGGCGACGATCGGCGAGCTGAACACGCGTGTGTGTATGTGTCCAGGCGCTACACACACTAGCGCGGTATATTACGCACCAATGCACGATTCAAAATTTAAAGAAAATTAGCGAGAGAGGTGGAAAATCGTCATCGGTCAGTACCGATGACGATTTTCAAATTTAGTACGGTCGTGATAGCGAGACAGTAAGTAGGAAAGAAAATCGTCGCGTCGGTGGTATAGTTGACGGTTGGTATTTTTTGTTGTTGTGGTTGTGGTGTGGAGTGAGGCAAGGGTGCGAGAAGCAAGTGGTGAGAGAGAGGTAGGAAGATAAAAAGTAGCGAGAAAGAGAGAGAGGAATATAGGGCGAGAAAGGCAAATATAGAGACAGGAAGAAGAGAAGAAAAGAAAAGGTAAGGCGGCATAGCCGAAAGATTGAGCGAATTAAAATCAAAGCATCGGGTTTTCTTCTCTCTTTTTTTTTAATGATTATTAAAGTACCGAGTCAGACCGGAAGTAGCGAGTGAGTGATAAAAACAAATCAAATAATTTTTTTTGAAATATTGAGACCGGAAATAGATAACAACGGATAAAATCATAAATTTTGGGTTTGAGGAAATTAAGAAACCGGAAGTGAAGGCGAGCGGTTGACGTGGGTCACGAGGAAGGTAGGGAGGAAGTTGAGGAGGTGGTGTGGAAGGTAGGACCGGGAATTCCCACTTCCGGCAACGTGGGCCTAGGAAGATAACAGTCGGACCAGTTTAGCGGAAACCGCATTTTTGGTTCGCGTCCTATAAATAAAAATTTTTTGTGCAACTGAGAATTTATATGTACATGTATATTTTTTTTTTAAATTAAATAAAAGAAAATTCAACGTTACAACATTTAATAATTTAAGCAACTTCATCGTTTTCACTCGCGTTTCGAAATTTAGTTGTTGGTGCTATATACACTTATATCGCGTACGAATGAACAATATTGCAGTTCATTTGCGATGTCGTATTTATTACGTCCATTCCGTCCGACGGCTCGAGCGCACACTTAACTTCGACGCTTTGGTATAAAGACATTGGGGCTCATATGGATTCGTCACCATTAAGTGCGAGTAATGTTGGACTAACTAAGCGTAAAAAATACACTGAAAATTTAATCCTGAATTTTGGAAACAAGCAGATCCCTCAACAGTCGCTGAGTTTACAGGGGCATGTAAGAGGAAAGACCGGATCAAATATTTTGCTTCTGGATCTATTCAAATGCCCATCTATTGCCCCCTCCCCCGCGCCGATTCTTCTGATACTTTATATCCCTCTCACCTGCCGCTGCACCACCTAAAAGTAAAGATCGAGTTACGGTTGGCAACTATATACTCGCGGTATTTTTTAATTGCCGGCCGCTATTATACATATGAGC
This sequence comes from Trichopria drosophilae, assembly GCA_030407085.1. Classification (NCBI taxonomy): domain Eukaryota; kingdom Metazoa; phylum Arthropoda; class Insecta; order Hymenoptera; family Diapriidae; genus Trichopria; species Trichopria drosophilae. The sequence continues at coordinate 104,664,485 of CM059583.1, read as the reverse complement.
AAATCCGCGAAACCTTTGAATTTTGAGTCATAAAATCAAACAAGTTGTATGTGTTAAGGACATTATTGAAATTGTTATATGTTGTAATATAGATTAAGATGTAACAAATGACGCAGTGTGCTTCATTTTTTAAGCAACGCTGAAGAGTGAAAAATATCATCTGAGAATTTTTATATTAGTGATCTTAACTCTTATAATGTAGAGGCGACGTTCGACATTTTGGAGCCTTTATTATTCGCCGAAATCATTACAACCCGATTTTGAATGGCGGCGTAAAAATTAATTAAGGTATATTCGAGAGTACCTGATAGGATTGCTTTATCCGGTTATATTCACGGGTATATTTATTTTTTTCATATTTGTTTACTTATACTACCTAAACTATAAACAGTAATGTCTTCTTAGCCATTTATATATGTTATTTTATCTCTAAACTTACAGAAAATCGTAAAAAACTTGACGAGAATGCGTTAACTACCATTTTAATAATAAAAAATCAAAGAAACCGTTGTTTACCGTGGGGATAGAAAGCGTTAAAACCACTATTAGATTTTAGCGTTTTGACGTTACCTCTAATTCACAATTTCGAAACAATCACACATGTTGCAAATAACGTTCTTTTCAAATGACGGGGTGCCATTGAAAAATGACCATTATTTTAACCAGTTACGCAAGTGCTTTTTCACTTCAAGCATATATTTTTTTGACTCCTCTTGTGAGCACATTCTTAAACGACGTCTGGATTTCCTCCTTTTTCCGTGTTCAAAATTATTAACTTCCCGATCTACAGGGAAGTTATTGAAATGACCTCGAAAATGGAAAATGCTAATTTCATGATATCTCCACGTTTTGTGACCACTAGAAGCAAACTGACACATTTTTAGAGAGATGCCTGTGTGTGTGTGTGTGTGTGTGTGCGTGCGTGCGTGCGTGCGTGTTTGCGTGCGTGCGTGCGTGCGTGTGTGTGGGTGTGGGTGTGCGTGCGTGCGTGCGTGCGTGCGTGCGTGCGTGCGTGCGTGCGTGTGTGTGTGTGTGTGTGTGTGTGTGTGTGTGTGTGTGTGTTTTTTTTTTTTTTTTTTTTTTTTTTTTTTCCGAAGCGACGATGGAAAGCTCTACCAGCCATCCCTGCCAGCCGGTGCCAGCAGGAGTGCGGGGCTCCCACCCGCTAAAACCACCTCCGCTCAGACTGTGATTCCCCCCTCGGAAACCGCCGCAAGGCATTACTTCGAGGGGGGCAGTCTTTGCCTCAGTAGGCCCTCCGCCGATGTTTTGGCTCTTCAAGTCTGGGCGATGTTGTTGCCTCTTCCGTCTTCTTCTCTTCTGATGGCATTCAGCCTATCGATGATGGAGGTGGCGATTATGACCACCGCGTCCCATCCCTCTTGTGAGGCAAGCAGACATTCCCCAATGCCCTCAGGTGTTAGTGGTCCTCCTACCGAGATCCGGAACTGTTCCCGTTCCGCTGCAAATCTCGGGCAGTGGAAGAGGACGTGGGCCACGTCTTCGTCGACAGCAGGGCATGCCGGGCACTCCGCACTTTGGTAAATGCGGAAACGATGTAAGTAGCTGCGAAAGCAGCCGTGCCCGGTGAGCAACTGGGTGAGATGAAAGGTGGTGTATCCGTGTTGTCTGCCCGTCCATTTTGCTACATCTGGGATGACGCAGTGGGTCCACCGCCCCGACTCCGCTGAATCCCATCTTTTTTGCCACTCTTCTATGGTCCTCATGGACCATTTGTCGTGGTTCGGCTCCTGGTCGGCGATGTCCTGCCTTATACACCTGCCTTCGCGGTGTACTGCTGCCCTCTCCATAGCAAGAAGGTCTATGGGAGGGAGTCCCGCGACCACCGAGAGAGCGATGTCTGATACAGAACGGTAGGCACGGGCCACTCTTAGGGCGGCTGTTCTATAAGCCCGCCGGCAGGTGGCTCCGTAGCTCTTATGGATGTTCATGGCATCAGCCCAGATCGGTGCCCCGTAAAGGATAACGGAGCTTACTACCGATGAAAGCAGGGACCGTCGCGGCTGTTTCGGCCCCCCCCCCCCATATTGGGCATGATGCTGGAGAGCGCACGAGCCACTTTGGAAGCCTTTGCGCCTGCGTTCATTAGGTGTTGTTTGAACGACAGCCGCGCATCTAGAGTGACTCCAAGATATCTAATAGTGTCCACCGTCCTGATCTGCCTATCTTCCACCGTGAAGGTGGCGTATACCCTTTTCTTCGTTCGAGAGATGAGCACCGCCTCCGTCTTCTCAGCCGCCAGATCTAACCCATGGTTGCTCAACCACCTAGCTACTACCTCGATAGCTTCATCTCCGCTAAATTGCACCTCATCGATGGTCTTCGCGACGACGATTAGTGCAAGGTCGTCTGCAAAAGCTACCATGGACACCCCGTCTGGAAGGGATTGCCTGAGCAGTCCGTCATATAAGACGTTCCAGAGCAAGGGTCCCAGAACCGAACCCTGTGGCACGCCTCCCGTGATGTTGTAGGAGTGCCTGCCGTCATCGGTGTCATAATACAGGGTTCGTTCTGTTAGGTAGCTTGAGATGGCTTCTCTTAGGTAGAGAGGCACCTTCAGATCTTCGAGTGCCTGCATGATGCAATCCCACCTGGCCGAATTGAATGCGTTCCGTATATCCAGGGCAATGATGGCACACATGCACCTGGTATTTCGGCTGCCACTGATGGCATCCGTGGCTATTGCTTTCACTCGGCTGATTGCATCGATGGTTGAGCGCCCCTTCCGAAATCCGAACTGGTTTTCGGAAAGACCTCCGGCATTTTCGATGGCTGCTTCCAGTCTGGCACAGATAACCCTCTCATATAGCTTCCCGGAGATGTCAAGCATGCAAAGCGGTCGGAATGAGGATGGGTCGTCCGGGGGTTTGTTTCCCTTAGACAGCAGCACCAACCTCTGTTCCTTCCACTGCGCCGGGAAGCATCCTTCCTTCAGGCAAGCACTGAATGTCAATGTGAAGATGGTTGGCACATTCAGCGCTGCGATCTTCACTGCCATTCCAGGTACCCCATCCATTCCTGGGGCCTTACGGGTGGAGATCTTCTTAGCAGCCATCATTACTTCGGCTTCGGTAACATCTGGCAGCTCGGCTGCACCAGCAATTGCCATCAGGCCAGTGCCAATCGGCCGTTCCCGCTGTTCTGGGAATAAATGGCCGACGACTTTGCCAAGGAAGGATGGACATGATGGTGCGTTGGGTCCCCTGGGCTTGATCTTATTCATGACCGTTTTATACGGTCGCCCCCAGGGATCGCGGTCCACCTCCTCACAAAAGTCTTGCCAGCACTTTCTTTTTGCGGCTTTGATGGCAATCTTGAGCCTCTTTTTCTTTCTTTCATAGTCCGCGGCCAGTTGGTAGTACCGGGGCTTATGGATTGCTCTCTGGTGCAGCCTTCGAGCCCGAAGGCACTCTCGGCGGATATTTGCGATTTCCTCGTTCCACCAGTAAACTGGGGGTCGGCCGCGAGGATTTGTCTTCACGGCCATAGAGGCATCGCAAGCCGCTGTTATGGCTCGGGAGAGGCATCGGGCTCTCTCCTCTGCTGTTCCCTCCACCTCCGTCTGTTCCAAGCTGTAGAGGAACATTTCCCGATCGAAGGTGGCCGGTGCCCATCTCTCTTTGCTTGCACTCTGCACCTTTCCTACTGGTCTGCCGGTCAGTTGGAGCTGGTACACCAAGGCTTGATGGTCACTGCCCGTGTATCGGTCGCTAACTTTCCAGCCCAACCCGTCCCCCATTAATTTTGGGTCGACGAAGGTCAGGTCGACTACGGAGGACTTGCCGGCCTTGGAGTAGGTCGGCTTTCCCCCCGTGTTAGCAATCTCCAACTCCAGTAACGAGAAGGCCTCAATGAGGGCATATCCTCGATGGTTGGTCTTCGCGCTACCCCATTCCGTCGCCCATGCATTGAAGTCCCCCCCGATCGCTAACGGGAGTCGGGAGGTTCTTGCACTGGCGACGATGGCCTCCAGGGATCCTTGGAACTCGTCGATGGTAAGACTGGGAGGGAGGTAGCAACTGTATAGTCTTATACCAGCCACCTCCACCCACGTGAAGCTGGGCAGGGGGTCGGACATCTTATTGGATATGTGGAGATTCCCACACACCCAGATGGCCGCCTTGCTGGTGGAATCCTTCACCCAGCTCGGTTTACAAAGGTCCCGGTAAGCCTCGCTGATGACGGCGATATCGGCCTTCTCCTCCTTGACCAGTTGAAGCATCAAGTCCTGGGCCACCGCACAGTGATTGAGGTTTATTTGGAGCACCTTAGCCATTGTTGGTCTGTGCTCCAACCTCCTGCGTTGCCCGATGTTTGGCTACGCAGTCCTCAATCTTGTGGCCCTCCTTGCCACACCGGAAGCACTGCGCCGAGCGATCGACCGCGCTCCTACAACCCCTTGCCAGATGTCCGCTCTGGTGGCACCTGTAACAGCGTGGGGGTCCCTCGCGCAGTCGAACCCGGCAATTAACCCAGCCAATTTTAATCTTCCCCTTTTGCAGCAGTGTGTTTGCTACTGCGACGGGAAGCAAGATATTGGCCGCCTGGGTTCCGCTATATGCTCCCCTGAGCTTGATATTCTCAGGGGTCACTGCTTCCGGTGATGTCATCTCAATGATGGCCTGTGCCACCTCCTCCCGAGTTGTGGCCTCGTCCATGTCCTTGATGGTGATGGCTTCCATATGGGACAGTGCCTGTACGACAGCTGTCCCTTTTAGGATGGACGTGGCCGCTGCTTGGAGCTCTTGGGTGCACACGCCAGGCGTTGCAAGCTCTATGAGCAGTTCGCCTGCTTTCGTCCGCCTGATGGCGGTCACCCTTTCTCCTAACTGTTGCAGTTCTGGCGCAGCTTTTATGGTTTTCAGGATGTCGACATATGACGCACCGTCCGCTGCCTTGATCTTGATGGCATCGGGGCGGAAGGGTCGAAGGCCGGCTTTTGATTCCGGCTTCCCCCTGTGTCCCTTGCCGACATCCGTTCCCTGCTGCTGCTGCTGCTGCCGTCGTTGTTGCTGTTGTTGCTGCTGCGGATGTTGTTGCTGCTGGTGCTGTTGCGGTTGTTGTTGCTGCAGCTGCTTCGCCTTCTTCTTTAGGCCGTTTCTGACCACCGTAACCCAGTCCTGGTCTTCCGACTGGGGTTGCCGCCGTTGTTCTGCAGCTGGTGGTACGGGGCGTTCCTCTTTATCCGCTTCTTTCCTGACCCGTTTTGTCGCTGGCAGCTTCAGCGGCGAGGGTCCTTTACGCTCCGGCCGTTCGGGGGGCTTACGGAATAGGGGCGACGTTTGGCTCGCCCCGTCCTGGCAGGTGATCAACGCCTGCGAAGCCCCCGAATTTTCTCGTGCCCTGGCGTAATGGCCAAAGGCACGCAGTGTGCCTTTGGCCATATTCTTGAGCTCCTTGTGGAGATTTTTCTTTTCCTGGATGAATTCCACAAGGAGTTGGAGTTTTTCTCCTAGGCGCTCGAAACTTGCAGTCTCCTGCGCGTTTCCTGACAGAATGTCACTTGTAGCATTTAATGCTGTTGGGGCCGAGTGACCAACCCCAACAACACTGCGGTTGCCTGATAACGACGCCGGAGAGCCCGCTTGCTCACTCGTACCCGACGCCGGTACTGGGGATCCGACCCCTGCACCGTAAGCTTTTATCTGCAGCTGATCTTCCATACTTGGTTTCTTATTCGGGGTTCCTTCCCCTAGCTAGTTCTTTGGTCCGCGTCGGGTATTTTATTTCTCCGATACCTTTTACCAGCATTCCCCGATCCGCCACCTGGGGACGCGCCCGTTAGAAGGAACCAGCAAGACTCCGGCGGGTGTGTGTGTGTGTGTGTGTGTGTGTGTGTGTGTGTGTGTGTGTGTGAGAGTGTGTGGGTGGGTGTGTGTGTGTGTGTGGGTGGGTGTGTGTACGGATGAAAACCAAATTTTGTCCAAGGATTTCTCTTCAACGCATGAAGCGAATTGATTAATTTTTTTTTAATCGATGCGTCCTGACCTAACTTCGTGCTGATTAGATTTTGAACATGATCGGCTGAGCGGTTTTCGAGTTATTCCAAAAAAAAGTAGTAAAAATAGTACAAATAACGTGAAAAAATGATATTATTTAACAAATTCCGTCATTTTTCGTGAGGAAACTGTTGATGCGCGTCAAAAAACTGAGAAATAAAAAAGCCGACATATCAAAAAGCCGACAAGTAAAAAACCGACATATTAAAAAGCCGACACGGTAAAAGTATTGTTCTCTTTACAATATGCCGATTTTTTACTAGTCGGTTTTTTTATTTGTCGGCTTTTTGACTGTCGGTTTTCTGACTTGTCGGCTTATGTATAGTGTTATTACTTCGACCCAGACCAAAGGTCTCTACGAAGTATTGAATTTGGTCACTTCCCGCCAAAAAATTACCCTACAGTTTTTCATCAAATGTCGACGTTTCAGACCCCAAAGAACCCAAAAAAACAACAAAATAATTTGTGTCCGTGATCTTGTACGTACGTCCGTACGAGAGATTGATCGGGAAGTTATTGTTTCGACTCGCTAAGGGTCACAACCGCTTTATTACTTTTTGTTCGTAACGATTAAAGATATGCTGCACGTGTAGTCGGTTGAACATGAACTAAAGCTGTTTTTTTGAAAAAACGAGGGACGCATTTTAACGGTACTCTTTTCAGCCTTCCTGAAAAGAACACATAGCTCTATCAGGGTTCAAATTCTTGGGTTTTTGTATATTATTACGTGTAAAAAATTCAGACAAATTAAAGAAACGACGCAATCGCTACAAGACCAAATGCGAAAAAAAATTACTGTGGGGACACTTTATTTTAGGCGTTTTTGACATATTTTTCGGTTTCGAAGGTATGAATTTCGTGCTTTTATCTAATCAATAATACATTACATACATTGGTCGATGTGTTTGGAGTGTACCTAATAATGTTGATCAGTTTATTTGCAGAAAAATAAAATAAAAATGCTCAAAAATACACAGTGACACGAAATTAAAAGGTTTCGCAGATTTACCTATATAACCACCGCCTTGTTCTCTTTATAACTGCAATGCGTAAGAAACGCTGCTGCACATTCTGACGGAATGCCCGCTATTAGCCTCGTGCAGAGAAAAATGTTCTCTTTGAGCGAACTAGAACCTACACACTGCCGATCTACTATGTTCTTTAATTTGTGGAAACGACGTTCATTCCGCGGCACTTTCGTACATGCATATACTGAAGCCAGTTTTCATAGAAGAGCATTCCTTTTGGGCGATTAAGTGATCTTTTGGTCTGTCTCCGTTATAGTTTTTAAGTTTTGCGATAGTTTTATATACTGGGTCTCCTAGATCCTGTGTTAAGTAATTTACGTTTGCGTTTATTTTATATGAGCTCCGGTCTGCTTTCCTAACTGCGTTTTTATTCATTTTTATAAATATTCAGAACTGCTTCTCAATGGGTTTTGTATTCATAAAATCATAATATTCATAGAATATTCGTGATCAGTGAAGAAAAATATGACCTTTAAATTACCTTAAAGTAGATGATAGTAGAGGTGCAGGCTAGAGTAAAAGTCATTTCCGGAGTCCTACTTGAAAGAAGACCGGTAATTAATCTTTTTCTTTACCCACTTGTTATGCAAGATTTTCTTGCAAATCTAACTTGACCGCTATTTAACCTCAAAAGGTTACATTGACCGTGAACCTCGGGGCATATTTCAAGGTCAAATTTTATAAAAAGGTGTCTTTTATTTCTCGCCGTCAAATCAGCTTGGTCGCCTATTTTTTTAGATCTTACCTCTTTTTTAATCAAGAATTCTTTTTTCTTGAAAATGAAACATCAATTCTTAGCGAATGAGGAACTTTTATAACGTTTTTGATAAAAATTATTTTCATTTATTGTTTTTTTATATTATTTTACGTCGACTTTTGTGAACCAAATGGGACTAAATCGCGACGGGACCTACAGTTTATGAAGATGGAATCCGAACCACCTGAGTTTTGGCGTTATTAAACACTTATAAATAAATATAGAGGTGTCCCGATGACAAAGGCCGGGATCGAACCAGGGTTTTCTGATTACGAAGCCGATACTCTACCAACTGAGCCACCGCCGCTCCCATTTTCATTTATTATAGTCCTTATTTATCTCAATAATTTTAATTTTTATGAATTTATTTACTTTTGTTATTATTTCTGAGTAAGACTACAATATATAGCCGAAACGTCAAATCTTTATCTTTTTATATCTTTTTAAATTTCTCATATTTTTCTGGTGACCGCATGAAATAACATCACGATTGTTTTTAAATGAATGATATCTGTCGATAAATTAATTTTAAACATAAAGTACTTAATTACAGAACTTAAGAAAAGTAATGCGTGCTGGTTGTTGAAAAGGCGAAAGATTTATGCGTGTATTGAAGGGAAACCAGAGTTCGCTGATTGTTGAAAAAACAATTGCTACCTTTAATTTCGGCCCATTTTCGTAATTTCTTGCCCATAGTGAATTTTCCGTTATGATAAACATTGACCCATGATTATTCGCCAAGTTTAATTTTTAACAACAGACCCCTTAATTACGTAAAATGGCATTAGAAATACGTAGGTTAATTCATATATCATGTATAAATTGGAACTTGACTTACAACAGTACATGAAAATGGAAATCTGCATGAAATTTTCCTTTGGCGGCAATTATTAAAGTGATATTCCATTTTCGATCTCTGGCGCTATATTTTTCCTATAATCTACAGGAAATAAGCTTTTAGATCCATTCGGTTTCATTACATTACGTCGGATCATTATATATCCTATTGAATCATACACAATTTAAATACACATTTTTCAGTTTTCCCACCGCAGCGTGGCCGATAACACAAGGCGTAGAGCGTGGCACCTGTATTTTTGTGTTCCTCATATTTTAGGCGCGGCAGGAGGCGATAAATCAATCCCCTCTAGGACGAGATCTCGTGCTTTCCACAGTGCAAGTGCGGGATCAAATCAGACGAGTCAGCCAGGCCCGGGTCTCAAAATGTCCAAACGGGCGAACGACGTTGTTGTGATGGGGACGAATGTATATTTGCAGAGAGAGATCTTGAATCTAGTTGTTTGTCTTCTTTATATTTCAGACATAGTTTTTTTTAGAAAATCACTTAAGGAAGTCAATTTCATACTATCTTAATTCTATTCGTCTATTTTGCCGTTTTCTCTCGCGGGCTAGCCGAAGACATCGGTTTTGAACAAACCGCGTTTCGTGAAGAGCCAGCACCTTTTCCTGATTCGAAATGGATTCCGAAATTAATGATCGAATTGCCGATTTAGTCGGATCGATTTTCATGAAAGGTACCTATTGAATAAATAATGAACATTTATGTCTAAAACGATTCCATATTATTAAAAAAATATCTTGAACGGAGAAAGGTGGTCCCTGGACGTATTTGAATAAATCATAAGGGAATATTATAATACTTTTAAAATAAATCATTTAAGAGAGATGTCTGTTTTTTAATCTTTTATTGTAACTGTCAAAACATAACAACAGATATCAGTAACCTAGCAACAAAATGACTATCAAAATACAAAGTTGAGAGAGGTTCGATTTAAAACGCGGGATTCTAAATTACGAATGTATAACATTACCATCTCTCCCAAAAAAATATAATTATAATGTATTGGTCTCGACCTAACTGTCGATAATGAAGCTCGTATAGTTAGAATTTCAATAATTATTCCAATGTATACGAGTTTCGCCAGTTTTTTAATGATAAGATCAAATTCTCCCTATAACAAAATAAAAACAGAGGCAGAAAACGTACGAAATAATAAATTTTAAAAGTATTATGCAACTATAACTATATAAAATACATGTGATAAGGAAAGTCAAAGACAATCAATGGAATTCATAATAAATAAATAATAAATTATTTTTAAATTATATTTTTGATCATAGTTTGAATCAATCAATTCATTGATTTATTCGAATTCCATAGACGTTCAAGGTTTAACCATAAACCATTCAGAATCATCCAAAATTCAAAATAATAATATTTGATTTCTAAGGTTTTTAACATAACCATCCAAGAAATCTATATTGCATAAATAATGAAAGGATTAATCATTTCTGAAATATTTTGTCAGATACATAATAAAATAAATAAAATTATTCTATAAAATTTGCTAAACGGTTAATGTGAACGATTTTATACTTTTTAGAAGATTCTTTTTTAATTCGATAAACTACATCATTTATCTTTGTTTTGATCAAGTATGGATCATCACAATTGCATTTTAGCTTCGGAAATTTACCTTTGACACTTTTGGGGAGAAAGAGCCAAATTTGTTGTCCTACTTCATATGAGTATTTAACTGTCTGTAAATCAAATTTTTAATTTATTTGATTTAGATACTAAAGTATTTCCAGTGGTTTTATAAGTTGTATTAAGTTTATTTTTAAGGTTTTGAACATATTCAGGTAAAAAAAAAATATATTTATTATCGTTGGGGGTTTCACTACGTATTAAATCTAATGGAAGTTTTATTTCTCTACCAAGGTTTAATAATGCAAAGGTAAAACCTGTGGAGGTATGTTGTGATGATCTATAAGCTAACAGGAATAAAGGGCTCCATTTATCTTAATCCTTTTGGTGAGATGAGACATATTTAGAAAGATATTTCAAAATTGTTCTGTTAAGGCGTTCAATAAGACCGTTGGATTGAGGTTTAAGAGGAGTAGTTCTGGTTTTAGAAATTGCTAATAATTTTAAAGTATCTTGGAAAATTTCGGATTCAAATTCTGGTCCTTGGTCAGAATAGATTTCTAATGGGATTCCAAATCGACAAAAGATCTGAGAAACTAATGCTTCAGAAATGGCTTGACGATTAATAAGTGGAATGGTTTCAGGCCATTTTGTAAAATAATCCGTGACTACCAGTATAAATCTATTATCAGAAAGGGTTTTTGGTAAAGGGCCGAGAATATCTATAGCATAGTCTTTCAAACGGTTAATTGACATTAAAAAGTTTCAATTCAGCTACTACTAGATTAGAATGTGGTCCGTTTTTGGAGAAGCAAATGGGACATTTCCTACACCGATTGTAGACATCAGAATCACATGAAATCCAATAAAAGCATTGTCTAATTTTAGATAGAGTTTTCTTTATATCAAAATGCCCGCCTTCAGAAAGAATTTCATTAACTAATTGTTCTGGAACAACAATTTGATAAATTGTTTTAATAAAGTTTGGAGATTTCCATTTTTTATAAAGAATGTAATTTTTTATTTCTAGAAAATCCCAATATAGTAGATAAGATTTTAATTTTGGGTCTAAATGAGCAATAGAATTCCAATCAGGAATAGAATTTTTTTTATGATTAATTAAATTTTTAATTAAAGGATCATTGTCTTGTAATTGTTTCCAATCATATTTATTTTGAATAGAACATGTAGTTTGACAAACTTTTGGTTGATTCTAATTCTTTTTTATTTATTATAATACATCTTACAATCACAAGATCGTCTAGAAAGACTATCTGTAATAGTATGTTTAGAACCAGGACGATGTTCAATAGAAAAATTATATTGAAATAGAATTTCTAACCACCTTGCTATCTGACCTTCAGGATTTTTAAAAGACAATAACCAAGTTAATGAATTATGATCGGTTCGAATTAAAAATCGCCTACCTAAAAGATAACATTTAAAGTGTTCAACTGATTTGATAACAGCTAAAAGTTCTTTTCTAGTAATATAATAATTCTTTTCGGTTTTATTGAAAGTTTTACTAAAATATGCAATAATATTTTCTTGGAAATTGTGTTGATCATTATTATTTATGGATTGAGTTTGTGAAAGAACTGCTCCAATTACAAAATTGGAGGCATCCGTGTCTAAAATAAACACATACGATAAAATTGGGGAAGTAGTTAATAATGATTTAATTTGAGAAAATACATTTTCGGTTTTAGTATCCCAAACAAATTTTACTTTATCATTTGTGAAATAATATAAAGGTTTAGTAAGCGTGGAAAAATCTTTAATAAATTTTTGATAATATGAACATAATCCTAAGAAAGAACGTAAATTTTCTTTATTTGAAGAAATTGGCCAATTTTGAATTGAAGAAATTTTGTTTGGATCACTTCTAATTCCATTTTTAGAAATAATATGTCGGAAGAATAAAACCTCTTCTTGGAAGAAAAAGCATTTCTTTAGATTTATTTTAAGATTTGCATTTATTAATTTTTGAATAACTAAATTTAAATTTTCTAAATGTTGATCAAATGTCAAGATAAACTAAACATATTTTTTGTTTAATTAGATCATTTAAAATGTTATTCATTAATATAACAAAGGTAGCAGGCGCATTGCACAAACCAAAAGGAAGAACATTAAATTGCTAAAGTTCAGAACCTATGCAGAGTACTGATTTTTCTTTATCCTTAGGGTCAAGTTTAATTTGCCAGTATCCACTTTGACAATCCAAAGTTGAAAACCAAGTAAAAGTTAATAGACTATCGAGAAGATCGTCAATTCTTGAAATTGGGATGCAATCTTTCTTTGTTACATTGTTTCACTATCTATAATCTACGCAGAAACGAATGGAACCACCTTTTTTGGAAATAGAACTACTAGAGAAGACCAAGGACTTGAGCTAGGTTCAATAAGTTTTTGAAATTTCATTTTTCCTAAAGTTTCGTACGCTTTAGTTTTATAGTGAAACGGGATTATACGTGGGTTTCGTTTTATTGGTTTTGAATCACCTGCATCAATTTTATGAGAAATTAAATTGCAATTACTTAATGTATCAGAATCTTTAGCAAAAGTATTAATATTTTTAAGTAAAAATGTTTTAAAAATACCTTTTTCGAAATTAGTTCATAATTTTGAATTGGAATCTACAATTGTATTAAAATCACCTGAGAAAACTTTAGAATCATTAATAGAAATATTTATTTTAATATCATTATTTTTTTATTTTTTTGACGGAGGGGGAAATGCATTAGGCACCATAGGGGGTTGAAGATGTTGTGTAACCCCCCATGTGTCGGACACCCTCACCTTTGATGTTAACGGCAAGGTTTACCGACTAAAACCCTAACCTCCCTTGGCCCTCCAGAATCCACGTGTGCAGTCTGCAGCAGAAAAGTGGCTCCGATATCCATCTCCTCCGATGCAGACTGCACCGGGCCATTTCGTTTGCAACTGCAACCACTCCCTCTACCATTGGGTAAGTGGTTACAGGATCTCGTGTGACCTCAGTAGACGGAGAGATCCCAGTAGCACTGCTTTCTGCATTCGGCCTGCGATGGAATTTGCATGTTCTTGACAGGCCGGAATGCTTTTGATGTTTTGTAGGAAAGTTGGTCTCATTCCTCCTAGCACTCCAATTATCAGCACGACGAGCTTGATTTTGAACCCTCGATACAGCTTGCGAATCTCGAACAGGAGTTCCTGATATTTCATCCGTTTTTCGTCCTCTTTGCTGACTATATTTGTTTCTGCTGGTGCAGAAAACTCGATGACGAAGATGGATTTGTCATCGAAGTCAATAAGGACGATGTCAGGCTTATTGCCTGATATTTGCCTGCTCGTCGGGAATGAGTAATTCCAGTATATTCGGCACGACTCATTCCCGACTACGGATTCAATATCAGTGGGGTCGTACGGCAAAACTGGGGTTGCATCAATACCATAAGTGCTGCGAAGGTGGTAATGCAGCACTCGAAGAGCCGCATTGTGACGATCGATGTATGCTGAAACTGCATATATTGGACATGCTGCCAAAAGATGCATTAGTGCCTCAGCATGACATCTACACAATCTACAAAGCGTACTCTGTACGGCCTGGTGTAAGATGTTCTGGCGATACGCTAAGGTATTGATGACCCCATCCTGGCATGCGAAGATAAAACCCTCGGTCTCGGATTTCAAGCCGGCTGATCTTAAGAACGAGAAGGTCATCACTGCCGACAAGCCAAGTTGTTGGACATTTCGAAAGAATTGTCCATGCAATGGCTTCTAGATATGCCTTCTCTCCAACATACGTTGTTCCTTCTGTATATAAGCCCTGAGACGCACTGGGCACAGATTGATGACTGATTCAGCTTCCTGTGCACCACTGCGTCCCACGTTGAAAACCAGACCGAGGTTTCGCGCCGCTCGTTCCGCTGCGTTGTATAAAAACGCCCCCTTCCCCTGAATTTCATGCTGATGAACTAGCATCATCAGGGGATCCTCCGTTCGATTAATCACGTCGCAAACTGTCTCGAGGACCAATCGGTCATGCATACACTCCAGGCTTAAAAGGCCACGACCTCCCATATTTCGGGGTAAATACAGTCGTTCCACGGAAGATCTTGGATGAAAACTGCGTTGCATACAAATGATCTTCCGTGTGCTTCGGTCAAGATCCCTTAGCTCGTCAACGTTCCACTTCAGTGCTCCAAATGAATAGAGCACTGGTGATACGGCCAACATATTCGTGGCTGCCACCTTATTTCTCCCGGTCAATTCTGATGACCAGATTCGACGGAGAATGCGCTGGTATTTCTTAATGATGGTGGTTTTAGCAGCCTGCACATCCTGGACATGCCTTTGAGGTAAGCCCAGGTATGTGTAGGCTTCTTCGGCGCTAAGGTGGCGGATGACATTTCCGTTGACGAACTCCATATCGTTGTTATGGGAGCCTGACCTTCCTCTGTGCAAATGAACGACTGCACACTTGTCCAATCCGAATTCCATGCCGATATCTCTCGAGTATGTGAGGGCGATGTTCAGAGATCGATGTAATTGATCCTCGCCTGATGCGTATAATTTAAGATCGTCCATATAAAAAAGATGGGTGATCTTATGAACACGTTCACCAGGCGATCCACACATGTACCCTTGAGATTTCCGGAGAGCAACGGATAGAGGCAATAGTGAGATGCAGAAGAGCAGAGGATTCAGAGAATCTCCTTGATAGACACCTCTTTGGAATTGAACCAGTCTGGACATGGTTTGACGCTTGCCCGATGTCATGACAAAGCGTGTTTTCCAAAGAGGCATCAGGTCTTCTATAATTCTCACTATGTTTGGGGGGACATGGAGGCGTTTGAGCAACGAGCTTAAAAGCTCGTGCGATGTTGAGTCATACGCCTTCATGTAATCCAGCCAGCTAGATGATCTCCCAGAATTCCTCAACTGCGGCCATCGACGGAAACTCGCTTGAGGCTGCGATACGATGTTTGAAGAGGTTGGAAGGATTCGTCCAAAATATTGAGTTTTGTCGAATTCCTTCTTCCCGTCTTTGCAGCCTCTTTTTGGCATCGGCCAATACCCGAATTTTATCCGCTAAACGTTGCTTGATGTTGAGCAACTTCAGCTTGTTCAGTGTGTGATAGTACGTCCGCAGTTGTTGTGCGAACTTCTTGACTTTAGCCGTAAATAAACGGCCAGATGTTAAATAGTCCATTACACACTAAATTCGGGAAGCGAGTTTCCGTGTCGAATCTTACCGTTCAATTGAGACATGCGTTTTGTAATTTGCCGACTCCCCGATATCTGTGTCAGATTTCGCGGAGTCACCAGATCACTTGCAGCCTCGTAAACGGCACAATTGACTTGCCACAGGTCGCAGTCATCTGGAAGAGCATCCAGAAGTAGGCTATTTGCTCTGTCTAATTCTCGTTGTTTAGGCAACATTTTCGTTGTCAAATTTTTTCTAAACACGAGTGTCTTGCTTTCATAATGTGGAGCATCTCTCTCAGCACCGCGTACGGGCTCAGTTGTTATTGCCCGCACATCCGGTACCGGTTGACAGCTGGGAACAACGAAACCTGTCCGCCTCAGATAGGCCACATAATCTCTCAGTTGTTGTTGAGAAAAGCGATCTACCAGTTCGGGATGCATTAATGCAAACCGACTATGCATTCGCGCCATGTAGCCTCTCTGTTGCGGACAGCTCTCCTCGTGGCAGCGCATTTGATCTTGTCTGAGATCCTCCGTCCACTGAAATCGTCCGTGGACATCAGCTGGTCGTCGTCCCGGGACACCTGTTTCGGCTCCTCCACCTCGGGACTGGGCTGGATCCGAAGCAGCCCGATGGTCAGGCGCCCTGCGCGTTGCAGTATTTGAGTATTTGAATCCAAATTAGAACCATATATTATGGAGGATATATTTTGGAATTCAATTGCACAATTGAGAGCGATAGAAAGGGGAACTATTCTCTCACTACGTCATGAGAATTGTAAATCTCTATCTTGTAATCCTCATATGAATTGAAATGCTGAAATTCTATTCATTATTTCAGTGGAGGAGTTAAAATATGCTAATTTAGCTAATTTCTCTAAATCAATTGCATATGATTTTAATGACCAATTGGTTAGTTGAACACGAGAATTAAATTTGCTATAAGAAGTTTTTTGATCAATTTTATCGGTGAATTTATTTTCTAATAATTGTTGTAAATGAGGGAAATTATTAATTTTCAACAGCAATTGAAATCTTTTCATGAATATTTCTAGCGTCACCGCGAAGAGATAAAGCTAAAAATGAAGCTTTCGATTTATCATCCCACCGACAAAAATTCGCTAGAATAACAAATTGTTTAATAAACGCGGGCCAAGAGAAGTACCGAAAGTATCAAGGGTGAAATTTGGAAAAGAAGTAAGGTTAGAAGGTGCGGAGAAAGGGAGAGAAGTAGGAGGCATGGAAGGAATAAATGCATCTGACCTTGTGGACTCTAATACAGGTGTTGGGACAGGAACTGAAGCAGGAGCCGATGCAGGAGTCGGTGCAGGCAGGCACAGATGGGAAGGCGACTGCAGGAGTGGCAGCAACCATGGAAGTAGAGGTTTGGCGAGCGACAATTTCTGGGCTACAAACTGGGGGACTCGGGGCTGTTGGAGCCAAACTATTACGAAGTAGGTAACTTGATAAATTCGTCTGTGCATCACGAGGAGGACGACCGATATTTCGTGAGGTTGGAACTCGATGAGACCGAAGCACACGACTTTGTAGTGAGTTTCGATGCATTTGGTAATTCCGTAACGTCAATGAACAAGTGGGTGTGAAAAGGATCACTTCTGACACGAATTGTAATACTTTTAAAATAAATAATTTAAGAGAGATGTCTGTTTTTTAACCTTTTATTGAAACTATCAAAATATAACAACAGATATCAGTAACCTAGCAACAAAATGACTATCAAAATCAAAAGTAGAGAGAGGTTTGATTTAAAACGCTGGATTCTTCCCGGGTGGGCGCAGCCCCCCGATGGAAATTTGAAATGATGTGAAATGAAAATGAGCATCCGCTTTCAACCGTACGGGCCCATGCGAATCCCGAAAAGGGTCATGGGGTTTGTTTCAATTTTTAAAAACTGTATACTATAACCTGTAAAGTTATATAATGTGATTTTTTATATATATTCCGGCATTTTTGAACAGGTTAAAACATGCACGCCCTACGTCTGATATACGTAGGAATAGTCATCGTATCCGACTACCGTGTACGACGCTTGACGACGAATGGTCGTATACGCATACGCAACGTATACGTAATATAGACGCATCATTAGCATACGTTTATTGGACGCTGAAGCTTGAATAGAGTACGTATACGGGCACTTTATTGTACTAATACGTTTTAAGGCACTTTATTGTACTCTTTTCATCGTATACGATAAAGCGCTACTTAGTGTACGCAAAACGTGGTCGATATAACGCGGAAATCGTACGGAGTTACATAAAAAAATTAAATACTTAACTCCGATATTTCCTTAATTAATTCATAATTATTATTACTAGACTTTTATTATCATCAGAGCATGTGGAAAAACACGATGCCGCAGGAAGCATATTTAAATGCATTCAAATAAACAAATATTCTAATAGAAGCCAACATTAGTCCATTTTATAACAGCATTTTGTAAAAAGATTTACACTTGTCACTCAATCTCACACGAAATACAACAACACAATGACGCGACGCAGGGGAAAATATAAGATCATTCGATTAATGTTCATGTTTCATGTCAACTTTTTCGATCAGCAAGGGAAACGAGTCGTCTTTCTTATTAAAGTGGCCTTTTCGCACTCTACTAACGGATCGTTGTTCAAATCTCTAAAAATCCTTTAGTTCGTCGGGAGCATGTAGAGCACCATAACCTTGAACGCTTGATTGAAAATTCACTGCAACTTAGCCGTCATTGTAACAAACAATAATTAGCCACGTGGTCAATTAATCAGAAAGCATGGCTTCGGCGTGGCGAGTCGGCGCCAACCACGTAGACCGCTTTGGTATCCTTCCAGATGAGGCTACAGAAGGAATACATTTTTACGAAGGCGGTCTGTTCCAAAAAGGAGTTTAGAATTTGCCCAAAAGGCTTGTTACCATACCTGGGACCTCGACAGAAAATGTCGAAGGTCAAAGTCACCAGTCGCGTCGTGCATTTCGCCAACGGACAGGGCTCTTCATGGAATGGCAAATCACCCAAAATCCCTCGTCCTGACTCCAATACGTATTCGGGACTTGAGCAGGAAAAGCCATTCGTGAAGTGCGATGGAAAACTTCAATGATTCCTCGACTTCGGTTTGCACACCTCTGTAAATCGCCAATGTCGGAACGTCTCCTTCGGCAATCAAACAAAGAAGGGCTTCTGGGGGGAAGCCATATACTGGGGAGCCAGCGAGGAAAATTTTGATCAACTAAATAGAGGTAGAAATGCACTCCCACCCTTTGTTACCACTTACAATACCCGTAGTCACACACCTATGATTTCACGATCATACGGACGCACCCATTCATAGTTTATGGCTACCACGTTCAGTACCACTTACCGTACCTGAAACATTGACTATTAATGAAACACTTAACATAAACGAATTGCGCGGTAATATTCAAATTTCGTAATAGCGTGTTACAAATGACCGTTTTAAATAGACTGATATATATATATATATATATATCATGTATTTCAACCTGAACGAAAAGCTGTGCATTTATTAAGAATTAAGCTACTTCATATATATATATTTCCACAAGCAGATTACATATTGATGGTTAGGTACTCACGATGTAGTATGTAGGTCAGAGCATTCACCAGCTATTTCAATATCTGATTTTGCAAATGCATGATTTTTCCTTGAAATTAGTAGAATCGCTCTACACGTCAATGCTAAGAAGAAATTTAAAGCGTCCTCCGCACTTTTATCAACATCTGAAATAAATACTATATAGCTTAATAAGAATATAAGTTATATTTAACCCTTGCTTTATTGATATTGATAAATTTATTAAGCACTGATCAAATGGACTGTGTGCACAACAAACTATATAAAATTGTACAATTAACAAAACTAGAAATCACATATAAAAATCTAACCTAATACAGTACACTCTCAGTCTACATAATAGCGAAACGATAAAAATAAATTAAAATTCAGCATAGCGATGTTTTAGCAAACAACTCCTTACAAATATAATTACACGGTGATACAGTACAATTGATACGTGCAAACACAAAGAAACTAAAATAAAATTAATTCGTTGATTATAAATAAAGTGTTACTTATTCTAATTAGACCCGTCACATACACTCATCATATTTTACTAATTTCAATAGCGTACTAGATGCAAGTCATTCATAAAAATAAATATGTGAACGCAAAACTATAAAAATGTAGATAAACAGACGCAGATAGTAACGAATACGTTGTGAATAATTAGAATATATTAAAACACTTGCTCGATATATTGGTAATTGGAAAGTCGAGTTGGTCTGGCCAGATGAAGAATGGTTTGTAATAGGTAGCGGTATAAAGAGTCGATGAAGATAAGTATGTTATGCTGAAGTCAAAATCTGATAAGTTAATGTACGAAGGAAATAATTATGACAATCTTCAAGTGATAGCCAGTTTGATTTACGCCAATAGGGTGTGAGTTCGATCTCTACGGAGATGAAACACATATCTCAAAACAGTGTTGAGTGATCGACGCAATTTAGAATGCAAGTGACCCGATGCATCTATGTACATGAGATAGGCATAGTCCATATGAAGTATGGCCGAAGCCTTGACCAGCATGAGTTTGTTACGCGCAGGGAGCGTGGAACCTCGGAATAACCGATGAAAAGTAAAGTGGACCTTTGATCTAATCGAGGCCAAGTGTCGATTCCAGGATAGACCTGATGTAAGAAAAACGCTTAGATCCCGAACATCATCGACGTATGGTACTACGAATCCATTAACCGATGTATAAGGGTAGTAAGTATCTCAACCACCGATAGATTCTGCTTGGGCCCAAAAATGATGGTTTTTGTCCTTTTCTCATTAAGATGGAGTCGCTACGCTTGGAGCTATAAGCTATCGCATCCTGTCTCCCATTAAAAAAATGGATTTCCATTTACTCATAAGAAATTCTATTACCAATATATAATAATAAATAATTTATAAATAATTTTCAACGCATACATGTTATATGCGGATCTTTTTTGCTAAACCGAAAAGTACCGAAGTGTAGATTTTTTCCACGTAACGTGAAGACTTCATTCCCTTATAAAGAATGGTTGTTTTTCGCGCCTTGAGCTTAGACTTAAATTTTTGTATATTTTAAAATCTTATATAAGGTTTTATTGCTTGAATCGTTTCGGATTCAGATCAGAAATGATGGTACCTATAATTACCAGGAAATACTGGATCTGTCCAATATTTTGGACACCGAAAGTGTTTAATCCGTCTCATCTGCCAACGTATGAAGATGTGACCCAATGTTACCAGCAAGTTCGTTATGATTTAGCGGTAATGGTTTCCTCTCGTTAAGAGCAAAGCTTCACAGTTGTTGCGGAAAAAGTTGCTGCACAAATTAAGAGCTTGTATTCGAAAGCATCCATTCCGACTGTTACGCGATCAAGAGTTTTAAAAATGATAACTTCTTATCAAGTATTACAACATTCGTACGTCATATAACAGAGACAAAGCCAAGCCTCATAAGACGGAATCTTATAACCAGTTTATCCATGACGCTAAAAACAATATCTTTGGTATTTCTGCGTTTAAATGCAAGATGACCCTTTCAAGCAATTGTGGAACAACTCTTGAAGTATGCTTTTGCTCAGAGCCCATTCAGATTGAATGTACATGTCCCAAAGAAAGACGAGTTTCGAAAATTGAACGAAAGTTTCTTTTCGACCAAAGAAATAATCGAAAAGATAATATTCACCATATTGACATAAAAAAAACGGAGAGGATCGTGAAGATAGATCAGCGAAGAGAGCAGAATGAAATTTTGATGGATAGATCCCGTTCTGTTGTAAGTGACGTTAATATTTCCTTATCTGAGGACGGCCCTGAAACAAACAAAACAAGTATTGAAGACTCAAGTTTATTCATTACTGGTACTTACCCTGAACTTAACCTGCCATCCACTTCTCAAATGAGGCTTAAACATTCTGCTACTGCTCTTGCAATTGATAGCTTTGGTGTGTAAGATAGAGCTACTGCAGCTACTGTGTCAAGCGTCCTGCAGGGTATTGGTCTTAATGCAGAGGGGGATAGATCATTAGTTGTTGACCGAAGTAAAATAAGGCGTGAGAAGAGTAAAATTCGGACTGAATTAGTCGCGGACAAAAGTGCAGATGCACTTGAGGGGTTGTATTTTGATGCAAAGAACGACAAAACAATTATTCAACAGCCAGGCTCTGTTTATATATCTCACTTGGTCCCAAAGTCAGGAACCGGGAAGGTCATAGGCGAGTGAATTGTTTCTTATCTCCAAGAAAATTTGATTGACACGTCGAAATTAAAGGATACTGGAGGAGATGGTACTGTTAATATATATGTAAATACTGTTTGGAAATCAGGATCTATGAGAAATATTAAACTCTTGCTTGGAAGACCATTACAGAGGAGCATTTGCATGTTTCATTTAATTGAGTTGCTTTTTAGGCACTTGTTTGAATTTTTAGATGGTGAGAGTACGGGACCTGAAACGTACTCTGGGTAACCTCATCTAAAATTGCTAAAAGATGTCGGTCGTTGAGTGTGACAGGATCGAGTGCTCGCTGTCCAAAGTTAACGTACGGATTAAACTCCTTCGGTGTCCCAAATAATGGACAAATCCAGTCCTTCCTTGTAATTATAGGTACCATGATTTCTGCTCTCAATCCGAAAGGATTCAAGCAATAAAACCTTATACACCGAGTATACCAAAAATTTAAGTCTAAGGTCAAGGCGCGGAAAACAACCATTCTTTATACGGGAATGAAGACCTCATGTTGCGTGGAAACAAATTTACATCTCAGTGCTTTTCGGGTTACCAAAAAAGATCGGCATATAACATGTATGCGTTGGAAATTATTAGAGCTTGGCAATAGAATTTCTTACGAGTAAATGGAAAGTCTTTTTTTTAATGGGAGCTGGGAGGTGATAGCTCCAAGCATCGCGACTACATCTGGTGGCTGCAAAGGTCCCAAGAGTGTTACGAGGCGCTGTACTTATATTTGTAGCCGTCAGCCGGAATAGCGACGTTGGAAGCTAAGCTACCGCCTTGCAGCTCTCATTACAGATATTAATTTCCATTTAGTCATAAGGAATTGAACCCCTGGCGATCAAAAGGGTGTATGCGCGGATGCAGCCGGAAATGTCTATTGTCCAACAGTAGATCGATTTTTAAAAATATTCTGAGCACAAAGCTGATGTTATTACATTCAAAATTAAAATAAGTTTTTGTTGTACGATAAAAAATGACGGAGATGTGTTAACTTGAAAATTACCACAAAACGCAAAACGCCAAAATTTCATACTGCTCCATCTTCGAAAATACAATTTTTGAATAAATTTCCCAGTACACTTGTTCGCTCATACCTACAACTTGTAAACAAAGTTTGGAGCGATTTAAAAAAGGTAGAAAAAAAGTGTTCGGTTTGTAAGAGAATGTCCCATGTACCGCGCGACATTTTCTAGAAAATAACTTTCAGCGAACGTATTGAGACTGTTTGGCGGTAAGTAGCGCAACACCTACTTAAATCTGCTTCGCATATTAATAAATTTATTCCAATATATTGTCACGTATTTATTTTGTGAAAACTTTTGCGAGGAGCATCCCCGTTACGGCTTTTGATTCTACATAAATGTGGTGTTTTCTGTCAAATTGAACGGTGAAGTTGCATTTCTTCGCAAGTGAAAAGTTTCGAAAAATTCATTGAGAATTGAAAGCTGTCTCCAGATACCGTTGTGACATCACCAAACCAACAACGAAATTGACAACACCTGCGTAAACTTCGATTTTAATTCATTGAATTTCGCTTTCTCTCATTTTCTCTCGGAAGCCCGCTCGCGTACCACTCTGGTTGCTTTAGTTTGGAGTCTCGTCCTCAAAATTCGATGGCTGGGTTCCGCGTCCTCGCGTGGAAGTTCTTTTGATATCTCCATAATTTCCGAACTCTCTCGCTTCATTTCGCGCACTCGCTTCTATCGACGGGTGCTTCGCTAATCACTGCTCAAAGCCGACTGACTCTCTTCGGCGGCTCTCTTCGCCGTGCATCTCCGTGTGCCGTTGTCGTCGGCGCGCCGCGGCGTTCGGGCATCTTTGGGGCCATTCGTTTCTGTAACGATCCTACTATCGATCGATTCGCACTATGATATCACTCCGCGCTATCAGGACAGCGGCACGACTCCTGGATAACGTAACGCCCCGTTACAGCTTTAATACGTCTCATACTTTACCGAGTTGTGCAGATGCAATCGCGATATAAAATCAACCTGAATAACATGTGATAAATGCAAATTGCCCTACCATCCAAAGTGTACCTAATTTAGTAAGGTCAGACACTACGATAAACCAATCTCGGTATGTAGCTCTTGCTTAGAGAAGGCAAATCCTAACTCGCCGATGGTTCCTTACTCCCGTGCATCATGCACATCATCTACTTCATCGGCCACTGCTACTATGTCACAACTGCAGAGTGATAAATCCCAATCAGATCTGGGGACACTTCTCAAAGCCATTCAAAATCTCAACGCAAATTATGTGACTTCTGCACAACAACAGGCGTCTCATAATAGTCCAGTCACTATGTACAAAAAAAGGCTTGAAAAAGACAAAATTCCTAGTAGCAATTTTTTTTTCTAGGTTGTAGGGGACATCGAGAAAAGCTTAACTTTCATTTTTCAGCACCTGAGAGCGCGTGCTTCTTTTGCTAGACTAAAAAACGTGAAAAAGCTTTTATAATAGGCAAAATACTTTTATAATAGCTCATTTTAACGGGTTTTTCCCGCTCTACAAATTATGTTGTATAACTTTTTTTTGATTAATCGATTGTTTTCGAGATATCGAAGAATTAAGTAAAATAAAAGAGATAAATTTTTAGTTTTTTTTGCGTTTTACTCGAAAGTTTCGATCGGAAATGATAAACTTTTCAAATAAAAGTTTCAACTAAAAGTAGAGCATAAAAAAATGAACAATTTTCATATATTATACGTTCACTTTTGTTGAAAAATACTCCTTGTAGAGCGCTCTCAAAGTGCGAGTTCCGCGTCAGCGGCTCAGCGGTGAATCGGCTGTGTCTCTACGCGGCATGAAATCGCTGCGCCTGGGATTTCCGACTTTACTATTATAAAAAATTAATATAATATATATTTTTCACAGGCTTTATGATGCTGTACAAGTTATTTTTTATGGCACCTCGAAAATTGTAAATAATGTTCGACGAATCGAACGCGTAATTATAAAATATGATCATTTTTGTTTTTTCGTATGTTTAATTATTTTTTTGCAAACAAAATGTATTTCGTTATTTTAATATTTATAAAAAATAATATGTAATTTCTGTGAATATGAAGTATTATCGTTATATATATTAAAATGCTTTTTCGTATGAACGTTTGTATATCGTTGACGAACGTGGCAGGTTTATACCTGCGAAGGGTCGAGCGGCTGGCCGGGTGACGTAATATAATGGAATGCGAGGATAACATAAGAAAACATCTGTCCCTCTGTGCGTGCTTGTTCTTGTTTTGCTCGCGTCTTCTCACAGTTTCTTTCTGAATTTCATGGGGAGCGCATGCATTTAGTAAGAAGAACGTAGTGAATATTTCGGTAGTGAGTTTTTGTGACAGTTTCTGCCATTTTTAGCAGATTGTTAGTGCAGTTATTGCACTTTTTTGTTTGTGCCACTTTCGAGCACCTTTTTAATGCAGTTTTTATTCTTGAACTCTTTGTAAGTGCCGTTTGTGGACACTTTGTCATTGCCGTTTTGGAAATTGTTGTAGTTTAGTTTTTCGCGAATAACAATGAGTGCCTCAAATTGCTTTATATGCAAGCAACCTTTGATTACAGATGTGCATATAGTGAAATCGATGGGTATTATCTGTGTCCGTTTTAAGAGGAGATGAAGAAAACCGTCAAATGTTAGAGAACTTAAACGAAGTTAGTGTGCACAGTTCCTGTTACAAAACGTACTCGAATAAAAAAACAGCGCTTTCGGCTTCTCGGCGAAGCAACTCAACAACAGGAGAAAAGAAAAATCCAGTTTTTGATTTCGAGAAAAATTGCATATTTTGCGGAACAGAATGCCAAGAATCGGCAAAAAATTGGCGATGAAATACCGAACGCAAATTTCCAGAGTAAAACATGCAAATTCGAAAGAATATATTTTGAACAAACTGGGCGGTCGCGATGATGACATTGCTCGTGCAATCAAGTTTCGCTTGAATAGTGTCCTTGATCTGGTAGCAGCTGGGGCTCGGTACCACAAAAAATGTTATGTACTTGTTACTGATGCGTAGAAACGTGTGTCAAGTGGAAGACCGAAAGATGATGACATAACTGAAGGCATGGAACAAATTTTTACATATTTGCAAAAAAATTCTAGTGAGTGTCAATTTCCACTTCAGACATTAATTGATCAAATTACAACATGTACCGTTCCTCATGTTAAAACAGTTAAAAGACGATAACTTGAAAAGTATGGTGACGATATCCTCATCGTGGAAAGACAAAGTCGAGGTACTTTAGTTTGTTTCAGAAATGTTGGTCACAAACTCCTCTCTGACATGTTTTACGAACGAAGAGACGCAGACCCTCAGGCAGAAAAACTGCGAGTCATACGTGAGGCTGCAGGTATAATTCGCAGTGATATTCGCTCGATGGTTTATGAAACAAGTGAATACCCAGCATCCGACAACTTTGTGGAAGACGTGAAATCTTATGTGCCTGAAACATTGCAAGTCTTCTTATCTGAGGTAATACAAAAAGATAAACGTGGTTGGCTCGAGCCTTGGAATAGGAAATGTACATCGATTGCGCATGCAATCATAGCGGCTATACGTCACTTCTTGAAGCAGTCAAAAGATGTGAGGATTCAAATCAGACGGCCTGTTTTGTAACTTTCGACCAGCCGCTGTACTGGAAAGCTTCCGACATAGTTGCAGCTTCTGAGCCATCGTCCGATTTGCGTTGTGAGACTCGGGGGCTTTCACCTATTGATGTCCTTCCTTGGAACAATAGGCTATATTATGGCTGGTAGCGGAATGAGGACATTTTTAAATTTATTTACTTAGAAAATTGTGTGATAAAAATCCTTATTGGACATGCGTACTCGAGAGCAATTCGCGCACACTTCCTAACGCATTTAGCGATATCTAAAATCATAATGAATAATATCGACGTTGGTAATGATCAATTCGATGTATTAGAGGATTACACCGATGCTCTCGATCGTCCTGCTGTGCTGGAAGCTTCCAAGAATGAAAATGTCCAAGAAATCGTGAATAAATTTTACAACGATCTCCAAACAACGAAGGACAAGAGCCCTACTGCAAGACTATGGATCCAGTACTATGAAATGGTGACTTTAGTCAAAAACTTCATAGAAGCTGAGCGAAGTGGAAATTGGGCTCTTCATCTTGATACCATCCAAAAAATGCTGCCCTTTTTTCACGCAAGCGGTCATTTTTTATATGCAAAGTCTGCCCATTTATATTTGCAGCAAATGAGGACCTTGGGTGAAAAAGTACCTGCCGACGAATTAGAGAAATTCACTAATAAAGGATATTTTACAATTCGAAGAACACAAAAGTTTTGGTCCGGCATCATTTCGGATCAGACCATTGAACAAGTTTTGATGCGGTCACTCTGGACAGCTGGTGGATTACACCAACGTAACATTTCGGACTCAACCATCTCATCATGGATTTTGGGAATGATCTCCCTTCAAAATGTATGCGAGCAGATTGAAAAATTCGCAGGCGTCGCTTGTGCTTATTCCGAGCAATACGTAGACATGCGTCATGCAAGAATCATACGAGATGATTCAGGCGTCGAAAAAATAGATGTTTGGCTCGCTGCCCACAATCCATTTTCTGAAGGAAAAGATGTCATGTCCATAAGTACGGGAATCGTTGGACATTCCAAAATCAATTGTCACTGTGCACAGGAAATTGGTGACTCCATGATGTCCAAAATCGTAAACGAACGATTCGACGGTATCTCTTACAAAAGAAAAGATAAAGTACAACCACTGGCTACTGTCAACAGTTGTATTCAAATCGAATCTACATCTATTACGATCGACCCTCTGCTACTATTTCAGAGAATGTGCATAATGAAACATTCGGAAGCCGATATTGAAAAATATTTAAAATATGACTTGTCGCCTTTTCCTTTAACTTTATTTACAGAAGTAGGAATGCGCAAAGGAACTAAGTCCTCGATGTACAATGCATTTACGCCATTACAAAATGTACAGTTTAGACAAAATCATATAAGATTGATAGATGGCGGATTCCTCTTACATAAAGTTGTGTGGGACAAAGTCACCAATTTCAAACTTATTTGTACAAAGTACGTGACGTATGTGCAGAAACATTTTGGAACAAATGTTTGCATCGTATTCGACGGTTACACAAACGACAAGTCAATTTCCGGGACGAAATCAGCTGAGAGAGAAAGGCGTATTAGGAAGAAACAAAGCCCAGATGTAGTTTTCGACGAAAACACGACTCCAACAATCAGCCAAGATAAATTTCTGTCAAACGCTAACAACAAAGAGAGGTTCATCGCCATGATTCGTGTTCATTTCGAGTTAGCGGGAATTGAAGTTCGACAGGCTGTCGAAGATGCGGATGTCCTACTCGTCAATACAGCAATCCAAAAGGTGGAAATGTATGATTCAGCTGAAATTGTCGGTGAGGACATCGACTTACTGGTGTTACTTACTGGACTGGCACCTAATGCAAAGAATATATTTTTCACAAAGCCTGCTAAAGGCAAAGTCAAAGAAGCGATTTTCAATTGTACGAGTTTCAAATACGATGATTCCATCCGCAGTAATTTACTTTTTTTACATGCGTTAAGCGGATGTGATACCACGTCCTCTCTATTCAATGTAGGAAAGATGAAATTTATTACAACGTTGATAAATCGGCCAGGTTTAGCGAGTTCGGTGGAACTATTTAAATTCCAAACAATTGATGATAAAGTCTTGACGTCGGCTGGAGAAGTGTTCCTGGTCGCTTTGTATGGAGGTCAAAAAGAGGACAAATGCTTGGATACAATACGCTTCAAATGTTTTGTCAAATCAGCTTCAAACACTCAGTTAAATTTAGCCACGCTGCCACCAACAAAAACCTCTGCAAAGGAACATATTTTGCGCACCTACCACCAAGTCCAGACTTGGCTAGGTAATGAAAAAGAGCCCGAAAACTATGGCTGGGTTAGAACTTATGCAGGTTTACAGCCAATCAGAAACCATGCGACACCAGCACCTGAAGAACTATTAAAATTAATTTCCTGTAAATGTAAAGGAAGTTGCAGTGGTGCATGTGGCTGCAGGAAAGCAGGCATCAAATGTTCAGTCATTTGTTACCACTGTTCCAGGCAAACGTGTCTAAATGCAGTTACTCCAGCAGAAATAGTCCGAAATGAAATTAATGAATGTTTAGAAAATATCGACAAAAGAAAACGCGGAAAACTCTGACACATCACCTTCCGTTGCAGAAGAAGAAGAAGAAGAAGATGACAACCAGCCGTCAACTAGACGACTTAGATACAACTAAATTATGTGTATTTCTTTTAATATAATAACAATTAGTTTAATGGTTAATGAATAAATAAATATTGTTTACTCTTTTATATGAAATGTTGTCGATACACTTATTCTTCCAAACTTCACACATAGGTTAAGATCAATTATATCCAAAAATAAAATTTCTTGTATTTTTTAAGGCGTCTTGTATTTTTTTTTTATCGGCCGGTAAGTGTAACTATATTTTCGTATAGACTATTATATCTGCAATGATAAATACAGATTCGATTAGTAGAGGAAAATTTTACGGTGTTCAAAATACCTGCAATAATAACGAAATATATATATATAACTAAATAAGTTCGAAAATGCTCATTTTTTATATTTTCGCGTTCAATTCGTCGAACATTATTTACAATTTTCGAGGTGCCATAAAAAATAACTTGTACAGCATAATAAAGCCTGTGAAAAATATATATTATATTAATTTTTTATAATAGTAAAGTCGGAAATCCCAGGCGCAGCGATTTCATGCCGCGTAGAGACACAGCCGATTCACCACTGAGCCGCTGACGCGGAACTCGCACTTTGAGAGCGCTCTACAAGGAGTATTTTTCAACAAAAGTGAACGTATAATATATGAAAATTGTTCATTTTTTTATGCTCTACAACTTTTATTTGAAAAGTTTTTCATTTCCGATCGAAACTTTCGAGTAAAACGCAAAAAACTAAAAATTTATCTGTTTTATTTTACTTAATTCTTCAATATCTCGAAAACAATCGATTAATCAAAAAAAAAAGGTTATATTAGAACCCGAGTTATCGCCAAATAACGATTTTTTCACGTTTTTTAGTCTAGCAAAAGAAGCACGCGCTCTCAGGTGCTGAAAAATGAGAGTTAAGCTTTTCTAGATGTCCCCTACAACCTAGAAAAAAAAATTGCTACTAGGAATTTTGTCTTTTTCAAATGTACATAGTGACTGGACTATAACCCGTACATGGTGGAACAGTTTGCAAAACATTCGACTGATTTCTGGAATAGTATTCAAGATCTCAAGTCCGGACAAAATGAACTAGTGGAACAGTGCACCAATTTGGAAAAAGAACATGCAATGTTAAAAATTTGATTTGCAACAACTAAGTGGCAAACTTCGTAAAGTAGAATATCGACTAGAACAGTATGTATTGCTTCTGTCAGGTCTGCCAGAATTTGAAGATGAACATCTAAAGGAAGAAGAAGAAAGAACAGTGCAAGTAGCCAAATTTTCAGAAGTTCACCTTTCTCCATCAGATTTATCGGAAGCTATCATAATTTTCCACATCAATACAAACACATATACGGCGGTTGAATTACGCGGGTAAAAATCAAGTCTAATACGGTTAATTTACGCGGATTAAAAAATCATGTCAAAATACGATTAAATTGCGCGGATAAATATAACGTCAAAATACGATTATATTACGCGGATAAAAATAACGTCAAAATACGATTAAATTACGCGGATAAAAATAACGTCAAAATACGATTAAATTACGCGGATAAAAATAACACTTATAGAATACATTACACATACCGATTTACCGCATTTATGTGGAGAGAAGGAGCACTGTCTTCTTTGTTGAGGCTGCGTCCAGTGGTCGATTTTCTCCTTCCTCGTGGTAATTTTTTGTCCGGAGGACCTTCTAAAATCCGCCGGTCGAAGTTGATCGCGCATTGGTGGGTGAGCGCCTCTCCGTGTACCCTGTCGTCTGGATAGCCGTCGCTACTTCTGGCACTTTTTGCTGTCTCAAAAAGGAGAAGCGGACGGCTAAATCTTTATCTTATTGTGGAATGTGGGGAGTGGAATGCGCTCACCTTGGTTCTTCGACCGGGCTGGTCAAAATTTCTCTTCGAACACCGCAGATTTTTGTTAAGCTCCGGACCCGTCCCGACGACCTCGTGGTTCCAATTTTTGAAGGTCCGGCTTGCGGTGTCCACGTCCTGGTTATTGGAAAAAGAGAGAGCGAGTACATCCCCGGGAGTCCTATTTATAGGCTTTGATCCTCTCCGGGTTCACCCAACCCCCTCAGTCAGTACGCGGAATTGTGGACGGAACTGTCAGTTTTTTTAATGTCATTCGTCAATTTCAAACTGACAGCCCGACAGACCGCCCGTCACATTCGAAATCCGCGCCATTCGCGCCATCTCTCGGTCTTCGCACATGCGCCCTCAATCCTGCCTGGTTCGCCCTTACTTCCGCACATAAAGCGGAAGTAAGGACGACCGCGCTCGGAGCGCCGCATCGTGATTCCTCGGGTCTTTCCGTCTTCCTGCGTTTGATCACCAAGGCAGGTGAGGTTGGGTTCAGTTAGTCGTGATGATGGCCTTTTCGCACGTGCGAATCCGTCGTCTTTTTTCCGCGCCGGTTTTCTGAATTTTCCAAGTCACTTTTCTTTACATCTTCGCTCCTTCTCTCCTTCACTCCTTCTCTCCTTTATACGAATGTCGCGTTATAATTATCCCCTTGTCTTTTCAGGGGTCGTTCGACGATCGCAAAAGAAACTCGGTTCGCGCACATTCGCTTCGCCATGTGGTTTGTTTTTTTGTGAGGTTATATCTCCTACGGCCCGTGTGCCTTTAAGAATGGAATAATTAAAATGATTGCTCTAAATGTGTCTAATTTATTTTTTTCCTCGCCGTTTCAGCTACACCGAGGATTGCAGCCACAACAGAGGATTATTTTCGCATATCCGACGTAATATATCGTCGAAGATTGGACCGATTGTAAGTTTCCTTTATTTTATTGTTGGTCGGATCGCTGAACAGGAAGGCGTTGTTCCCTATTTGTTTTTTAATTTCATAGGGACCCTCGAACTGATGAAAAAATTTCTTCGTAACTTTTTCTAGGGCACTGGATATGTGGGGTACTCTTAAGTCCCCCATAGTTAAAATAATTTTTTAGTGGACCTCTTGCACTTTCTTTCTCCGTTGGTAACTTCGTTCCATATTTTTATTTGCAGAGAGTAATATATATTTTTGCTCTATATTTCTGCCGTCAGGGAATCTAATTAATTTTTGCACTTCATCCTGGACAGGCTCCCCAAATTGAATTTGACAGGGAGCATATCCAGTCGAGTGGTGCATCGTCATATTTAATCATTTTTCTATTTCTGGAACGAAGTTTACCCATTTTGTGTGTTTTTCGGAGCACAATGTACGAAATAGTCTCCCCAGCTCTCGCATAACCCTTTCTGTAGGGTTTGACTGGGGATGCCTTATTGAAATGAAATATACCCAAATATCCAATGCCTCTAAACTATTTTTCCACTCATCTGCCGTGAATTGTGAGCCATGATCTCTTAATATTTTATTCGGTTTACCCATTTTCGGTATATAATCTTTTGTTATTTTGTTCAGGCTAGTGCGAGTGGTTGCTCTCCTCATGGGATACAATTTTACATATTTCGAGAATGCATCAAGAACCACCAAAATATGCTGCATTCCACTCCGTCCTTTGGGAAGCGGACCATAAAAGTCAACGGTGACCAAGTAGGATGGTCCCGTTGATGGAACCACATCAAATGCTCCTTCCATCGATACATTTAAATATTTTGTCCTCTGACAGAGGTCACAGGATAAGACATATTTTTTGGTATCTCGATGCATTCCTCTCCAATAAAAGAATTTCTTTAAGCGCTCTACAGTTTTATAAACCCCAAGATGACCCAATTTGTCGTGAACATATTTTACAAAATGAGTATGCATCTGCCTTGGGACAACAACCTGCCATTGCTCTTGTCCACTCGATTTGTGAAATAATATTCCGTCATACACCTGGTAAAATGTATTACTCGGATCGTCCTTATATATATTGATTAATTTAGCAATATCGGCATTCTCGCGTTGCCATTTTATTAAAGTTTTAATGTCACCTTTTAAGTCCGCTTTATTCAAGCGACAGACTGTCATGCCCAAAGCGGATGCATATACGTTTGTACTTCCATCCTGAGTCGATGCTATCATGATCCTTTTATCGGACTCTACTCCAAATTTTCCTTCTGGATTCCGACTTAAAAAGTACGCCAATACATTTTCGGATCCTTTAATATGAGATACCGAGAAGGAGTATTGCTGCAACAAAAGTCCTCAACGTAACAGCCGGTGACTCTGAAACATGCTGGATCCCAAAAATGTCAAACTTTTGTGATCCGTCATGATTTCAAAGTGCACCCCAATTAAGTACGTTCGGAATTTTGTCACAGAATACACGATGGACAGTAGTTCCTTCTCGGTCGTTGTGTATTTAATCTCTGCTTGATTAAGGCATCGACTCACGATGGAAATAATTCGACGATTATTGTGTTCATCAAACTACAGAAGCACCCCCCCCCCCAATACCATGATCATTCGCATCGGCCTGAACATAAAATTTGCTATTTGGAATGATGTGGTGGAGACTCAGACCTGTCATAAAATTCCTTTTCAGGTCGTCATATGCTTTTGTATGTCTGCTAGTCCATTTCCATGTCGCGTCCTTTTTTAATAATTCTCGCAAGGGGTCCACAGCGGTATTATGATTGAGGCTGAATTCTCTATAATAATTACAAACCCCTAAGAACTGCTGCAGCTCTTTAACATTTCTGAGTTCATTAAAATCCCGTATATCTTTTAATTTTTCCGGATCCGGATTTACCCCCTCGCCAGAAATTGTAAAGCCCAGGAAAGGGATCTTAATTTAAAAAAATTCGCATTTCGTAATATTTAGCGTGAAATTATGCTCGGATAGTCTGCGAAATAATTTTTCTAAGCTATAAATGTGGGCGTCAAATGACTTAGCGCCCACTAGCAAATCGTCAATATATATCGCGGTTTCTTTCTCTAAATCACCATCCAGAGCCATACTTAATGCTCTCATAAAGCCGCTGCCAGCAGTTTTGAGGCCAAGGGGTATTCGACAAAATTGGTATGTCTTTCCCTCGAAAATGAATCCCGTGTACCGGCGTGAATCCGTCTGCAAGGATATTTGCCAATATCCATGCGTGAGATCCATTTTCGAGAAAAAGGACACACCAGCACATTTTTGTAACAATTCTTTTATTAATGGGGGGGCTCGTTGTCATCTGCAATAATGTCCAAACATATCCGAATCCCCTATTACCCTTCTTTACGATTGTTAAGGGATTGACGTATGGGGTGATTGCCCGTTCTATAATCTCTTGCCTCAACATTTCCTGTATTTCCCTACCGACAGCGTCTCTAACAGCAAATGGCACCGGATAGTTTCGTCGTACATAATTTTTTTCATTTCGCAGACTAATCCGATGCTCATATCCCTTTGCCGGGCCCAATTTTATATTTGGTCAGGACGTTTTTGAACGTCAGTTTCTCCATCACATCAAGCTCCGTTATATTATTTATGACTTCATTTATTTCTTTGGTAATTTCTTCATTTTTATCACTCTCGCAGTTCACGGCATTACACGCCGAAAAATCGCCAGACAACGACTTAACCTGTCTACTATATCCGCGATCCACCTCATATTCCTCGTCATGAATCATCGTATATATCTCATTATTACCCTTTACATAATTATCATTATCAACATTTACACCGACATTATTATCAACATTTACACAAATATCATTATTCACATTAACATTATTATAATTAACAGAAGTATCATTAACCTCATCATTAACATTTTCACATATACTATTATCATTTTCACAATTCACATAAACATCATTATTAACATTATCATTATTACAATTAACATAAACATCATTATTAACATTATTATTATTACAATTAACATAAACATCATTATTACCATTATCATTATTGCAATTAATATAAACATCATTATCAGCATTATTAAAATTAACATAAACATCATTATTAACATTATCATTATTAGCATTATCATTATTAGTTTTATAACAATCATGGTTCAGATCATCATCATTACCATTTAATAAATTATCACCTATCATGTTGTTATTTTTTATAAAATTATTTCTTTCATCATTGTCATCATTTAATGTCTCATTCGCTACATTATCATCCCCCTCTTTTCATACATCTTCATTATTTCTATTCAACTTTTTTATATCCCTATGATTCATGACGAAGACATATGTGGCTTCGTCATCATTCGAGCATAAAATACTGCTCGCCGGGTCAAGGGAGAATTGTACATTTTCTTTAGTTACGGTTTTTCCTGCCCACCTAATTTCACGTTCAGAATAATTTAGTATTGTGCCGTACCGTACATGAAAGTCATTTCTTAAAATGATTTGTGTTGACAGGTGAGGAATTATTAGGAAAGCGTGGTTAGTCACTATATTGTCAACTTTAAAATTCAAAAAGACTTATGTTTTTATCGTCGTAGCTTTTCTACCAATCGCTGTGGTTATTAGCAGATTGGTTACTGGTCACTCCTGAATGTTACCAGTATGCGAAATTTGTCGATAAAAGTCCTCGGAAATGGCAGTTATTTGGCTGCCTGAGTCAATTAAAGACCACACTTCCCTACCGCATATATTCAACTTTATATGCGGGCATTTAAATTCCTTGTGACTTTCATGTACGACGTTGTTGTCCAATTTATTTTCAAAGTCTGACGCAAAATTATAATCGCGACGCGCTGGTAGAGCTGATTCAACGCGCCGGTCGTTAGTTTAAATATTGATTATTTCTATTATGTCTTGCGTCATTACGTGAATTAAAATTTCGGTTTTCGAAATTAGGTGGTGGATACCGTACGTCCGGAAGTGTAAGTCGCTCCTCGCGATGCTCCCAGCGTGGTGAATTATTTGGATTTTTCTGATTTCTTTTATTCTCGCGCACATATGGATTTTTACGACGATTTTCCCCATCTGATCGAATGTACCTTATTCCAACCGCCCTTTGCCGGTGATTTGCATAGCTATTAGTCTTACTTTCTTTATCTTTTCTGATAGCGTCCAATTTCGTTAGAGTCTCGCCTATTCCCTCAGTATCGTCATACTGTAAGGGAGTCAGCGATTCTCTAACGGAAAACGGTAATTGTTGCGTTATTGTATAGTTTATTTCAAACTCAGTCATTTTTGGCACAAAATACATTGCTTGTTTTACTTTTTTGTAAAAATCGCTATGCAAATCACCGTCCGAAGTGCGATATTGGTCATTCGTCCATTTTTGTTTAGCCTCTAATTGAGTTGTGATTGAATAAAATTTGTCAATAAATAATTTCTGGAAAACGTCATAACTTTCCAAGTTTTGTATCTCAAACCACATTTTTGCCTTGCCTTCCAAAGTGCTTTCGACGAACAATAACTTTCTTATTCCTTGGATGTTTTTTATTGTAAAATATCGGTCCAAATCCTCGAAGAGCTTTGCCGGATTCGTTTTAAATGCCTCTTCGAATTTAGGTGCGACCACGTCAATATTTTGATTGTTTTGATTTTGTGTTAGAATCGCGTCTAATTCGCTTGCGAACGTTTTTATATTACTTATATTGTAACCGTCTTTTAAATTTTGTTATTAATTTTAATAAGACGTCTATGCGTCTAACTCCAAGCAAAGTTAATCTCGTGCCGACAGTTACAAATGTGCCAATATACAACAGAGGCACCACCCGGAAAAAAAACAACACGAGTAAATACTTGAAATAAAAATACGAAGGGTGACCATTCAAGGATATGGTTTCGGAAAAATAAAAGTATATATATATTGTAGACATAAAAGAAAATATTTATAACCTGAGAGAAATGCTAGAAAGCCGGGACAGAGCCGGTACTTACAAAAGTTGGTGCGTCGCAAAATACGGCAAGTCTCTCTCTCTCTCTCTCTCTCTCTCTCTCTTTCTGTCGATTCGAATAATGGACGTTGCTTGTCCCTAATTCACCACTTTCGTCAAAGGGTTTCAAAACGGGGACGTCGGCTGTCCACTGGCACAAAGTTGTCCCACTATATATGGACGACTGTCCTTACGCAAAATTTGCTAATTGATGTGAAATTATTAATAAAGAAATTAGCAACCGAAAACGCACGCGTGTTCGCCGATTAACAGTTTCTCAAGGTCTGGTTTCCTAATTACCAGTGAGTACGCACGTACCTCTCCACAGTGTTGCCGGCTCTTGCTGCCTTAGTAGTCTGCTAGTTCTAAAATATTTCTAGCCTTATAAATATTACGTATTACGTGACGGAACTGTCGCCGGAGTCTGAGGAATAACGGAATGCTTTTTCCTATAACTAGATGCTAAAACATATATGGAACAGCTATTCCGTTACACCCCCCGCCCAGACGCTGGCTAACCGACCAGAATACCAGCTCTGACATTAGCATCCCAGTCTCAGGCGTAATCGAGTATAACCAAATTTAAAAACAAAGTAAAAGACTTTGAATTAGGTTTATAATATATATAGATAGGTATATCGGGATTTAAGACTCATGCAAACGATATATGATAAGAAAAAGACAAGACAAATGATATGATTATAGAGTTATATTTTATTGATTATGGGGGTGTCTTACTTTCCCCCTACATAAAGGGACCATTCCTTAGTGATTAAGTCCGGTATGGACGTCGAATCAAATATAAAAAAAAGATTACCGTCGTTGGTATCCACAGAGGACACACTCCTCTCGGATTCGTAACAAGGGCGCCCTCGCCCTACTAATCTGGACTTTAAGATCCAGTTGGGCATACCCGAACCGGGATTTCGCCCACTCCAATTTTCCTTGGGCACCTTTCCGCTCCCTATCCGTTGCCCCTGATCTTTCTTGGAGATCTGCCACTTCCTGCTGGGCGTCTGCCACCCCTAGTTCTAATTCAATTAATGGCGGCTGGTGACGGGTCCAGATATCTTCAACTCGGCGGACCTCATCCCTCCGCTTAAAAGCGCGCTGGGTCCGATATTGCTGACGGATCACCAGCTCCTCCCGGTAGTCTTTTATAGACCGTTGGAGTAATTCCATGGATGCCGGAGGTTCGGAGGTCTTTTTTAGCTGATCCATTTACTGGAAGAGGTTCTCTTCCTCCTTTTCGATGCGGATCCGATCTTGCCGGACCGACAGCATTTGTTCTTCAAGGCTCGCCCACTTTTCCCCCGTGGTGAGGTCAACTGCAGCTTCTTCCGAGGTGGAGGCTCTTCTTGGGAAGCCTCCCATACCGGGAACTCCTCGAAAATTTGAAGCTTGTCGAAGAGCTCATCGATCTGGTCCCGGGTGGAATGCTCCACTAGCTCCCTCTTCATGGCGCGTGATTCGGCCTCCAAAGTTTGATGGTCGTCTTCCATGGCCTAATGAGAGTGAATATGTGGATGAAGGTTAATGTCGATTGAGGGGGAATGAATTCAATTTCAAAACAAGAAATAAATAGATAGAGTATATCACAGATTATCCATCACTAACGGATTTTCATGCTATTATCTACGACTACGTGTGTTATAATAATGAGGTGGGACACAAACAGAAGGAATTACTCGTCCATACTTTCTAGGACGTCAACTAGGACGTATACCAGCAGGATTAGGCATAGTGACTTGATTAGACGGACCAACAGAGACCTCTACGTTCGCTCCGCTCGCCCTATTCGACCTCGCAGGTCGCCTATATATTCTATCGAGACTGACGGGCGTCGCGTCGCCTAACCTAATCTTTCTTGGCCTACCGCGTGGCCATCGTTCGACCTCAGCGCCCCTATGGATGTCCGCATGTACAATGATTTGAGGCCTATCTACCACTTCTTGTTCAGGCTCAAGCAATGTTGATTGTTGATCGATGTCTTTTTCTTCTGTTAGATTCATGGAATCTTTCTCAATAAGCGTTGAATCCTCTAATGGTGGATCTTCTTCTTCATGGTACGGCTTCAGTTGATTTACATGACATTTACCGATACTTTTCCCGGATCAATATCTTAATTCATAAACATTAGATCCTAATCGTTTGGAAATTGTATACGGTCCTACAAATTTAGGAGCCAATTTTGCAGCAAATCCTTGGGCTGCCGATGATAAAACATAGTTCCTTTCAAGGACGACGTCCTCTATCTTAAATTGGACGTCTCGTCTTCTTGAATCATAATAATGAGCTTGACGCTCCTGAGCAGCTTCAATATTTCGAGTCGCTTCTTGATGTAGCGACCGCAATGCTTTTAGTCGAGTCATCCAATCTTGGACGGCACTTCTTTCTTCAGCTTCATCAGCTGCTTGGTCTTCATGACGTCGATAGTGATCAGGTGGAATCAATTGACGGCCATAATTCATCATGGCAGGACTCTCTTGCATGGAGCCGTGTACAGCCGTATTATAGGCAAAGGCAAATTCCAATATATATTTGTCCCAAGTGCGATGATTTTCTTCGACGGAGGATATGATCATCCCTTTTACGGTCTTGTTGGTCCTTTCGACCGGATTGGCCTGAGGGTGATAAGGAGGACTTGTCGAAGGTTTGATTCCTCGCTCTCTTAAATATTTGTTTAGTGAATTATTTTGAAAGGCTTTGCCATTGTCGGTATGAATAACTTCTGGCGTCCGGAAACGAAAAACAATTCTCTCATTGAACGCCTTGATTACCGAGGTTGCATTTACCTTTCTTACAGGCACGCATTCTATCCAGCGTGTAACGACATCCTGGAATACTAATAAGAATTCTCTACCTTGAGAGCTTTTAGGAAAGGGATCCATGGCATCAGCTGTGACAATTTTCCATGATCCCGGAACTGGTCGACGACCCATCACTCCTGCTGGAGCGACCGGAGGAATTTTCATCCGTTGACATACGGAACATTTCCGCGCGTATTTCACAATATCTCTCCTCCTAGTCGGCCAAAAATAATACCGAGCAACCCTATCACATGTTTTACGGTTGCGTAAGTGTCCAGCCGTTGGGACGTCATGACTCTCCCTTAGAATCACTTGTCGATTTTCTTCTGGAACGACTAGCTTCCAGGCATCCTTGTCGTTCATCATTGTATCCAGTATTGGATCGGATCGATAAACGTAGAGTCGACCACCCACTAGTTTCCAAAAGGGAAATTTATACGGATCCTCTTCTACTTGTTGACGTTTTTGGAGATACCACTTGTCTTGAATATCTGGAGCCTCTTCCATCGAACTTATTGGGATCCCATCATCCGTCTCATACATCCGCGAGAGTGCGTCTGGCACATCATGTAAGGGACCCTTTCGACGTTTGATATCATACTGATATCCTTGTAGTTCTAGGGACCATCGAGCTAATCTACCTTTAGGGTCTGTGATTACCGTAAAATGATAACCCTCAACGTATTCTCGAAATTCCCGTATGGCTCAAAGAACAGCCAGACACTCGCGCTCCGACACCGAATAATTTCTCTCTGCAGGAGTTAAGGTTCGACTGGCAAACGCTAGGACACGTGTGCCATCTTCAAATGGTTGCCACAAAACAACACCTAGACCTGTATCACTGGCGGCTGTTTCCAAAATATACTCCTTTGAGAAGTCAGGCCTGTGTAGAATAGGCGCTGTACTCAATAAATTTTTGAGTCTTTCAAACGATTCTTGTTGTGACTGTCCCCATATATAAGGCTGGTCTTTCCGAGTTAACTGAGTGAGAAGCTCTGCTATTGTGGCAAAGTCGCCCATAAACTTCCTGTACCAGGACACCATGCCAACAAATCTTCTCAACTGTTTTAGAACCTTTGGCGCCGGGTACTCGACAATAGGTCGGATCTTTTCGGGATCAGGTCGGCAACCATCTTTATTAACTAAGACGCCTAAATATCTAACTTCCTCCTTGCCAAAGACCCTTTTACTTAAATTAACAGGTAATCCTGCATTTTTAATTTTATTCAAAACATGTACTACCCATTTGATATGCTCCTCAAAAGATTCGGTGACAATGATTATGTCGTCTAAATACGAGAAAGCATATGGTTCCAACTCAGGACCAATTAAGGAATCGATCATCCGTTGAAAGGTAGCCAGAGCTCCATTTAATCCAAACGGCATCCTGGTGAATTGGAATAACGTTGGCCAGAAGGTGGCGTCTGTTGTCCTCGGTCTTGAATAGGTCGTCTGTTATCTTGCGGAGACATCTCTCTTTTTAATGAAGTAATGGCGCCTGTAATTTTGGAATCAAATGCTGATACCAGACGTTTTTCCATAGACCCCAATAATTTTGTACAAGTGTCCTCGACAATTTTCTTGACGTCCCACTCTGATATGGATGCAACTGATGGAGTCGACTTTTTCTTATCCTGGACGACTACTTTATTTACGTCTATTGCAGCAAAGTCCACATTTTTCCTAATCGCCCCTTTTGCTTTGCCATGATATGCAACTTCCGGGCAAAATGAGTGTTCAGGCGCAGGTGGTGGTCGATATGCCTGACTACATTTAATGATCCTCTCGGCTTCCCGTGCTTGATATAACAGATCATCAAACGATTGGATCCCATCTCTATGTACGGCCATCTGCAGCTCTGGACGCAGATTTTGATGTACCCAGTCTAATTGAATTTCCATTGATAGCGTCGGTACCCATCTATTTAAAATAGACTGAAGACAGATCATGTAGTCTCGGACTGACTCGTCTGGGCCTTGAGTACGCATATGTACTTCTTTTTCTAGGCGACGTTGAACATTTCTATCGACCCCATA
Source organism: Trichopria drosophilae (assembly GCA_030407085.1). Taxonomy (NCBI): domain Eukaryota; kingdom Metazoa; phylum Arthropoda; class Insecta; order Hymenoptera; family Diapriidae; genus Trichopria; species Trichopria drosophilae. Next base: position 104,622,876 of record CM059583.1, on the reverse strand, counting down.
ACACGATCTGGCATCCTTGCAGAAATCCGCCCAAGTACGCCATTTCTTATTTGAGAAGCGATACCATTGCAGCGCTACACCAGTCAACAAATAAGGTAGAGCTTTTAAGAGTTCCTCTTGTAATGTTCCTGACATTAGACTACATTCCTGCACTCGTATTAAAAAGTCGTCGATACTATGTTGATCATCACCGGAATAAGTGACGTTCCATCGACGAACAATTTCTCCTAAGTCTCTTGTCCGGAGGGTCTAACTTCTATTCCACGCCGTTTGCTGACTATTCCTTTCATTCACGTGGTTTGAATGACCTCCCCTCTCCCTAGGGTTGAACTGCCTGGGAGAAGTTGCAGCCTGACTTTCTGGCTGTCGTCGACCTTGTTGTGGCGATTCTTGTCCATTGTTTACATGTCTTTCATCTGACACTGATGGATAATTGATGTCGAATGTATCACGGAACGTGACTATTTCATTCCTGGCCGGTTAGCCCAATGCCGTGCTATGCGCTCTTTCCGGCCATCCATTAGTCAATTGTTGGATGACTATTTGACTCACCTGATGTGCGAGTTCATTTATTAAAGCTGCATCTTGATTTAGATTCTCATCTTGTATATTATTGGTAGACGATGATTCTTGCTCTCGATGTATTTGAGCCTGAACTCTAATCCTATTTCTAATTTGAGTCTCTTCAATAAACTCTACGAAAGACTCTACTACTCGAAAGAGTCTAATAACGCATCTCGACGCGATCTAGATTCTAATTCGCTTTCGTCTAATGTAGACTGTTCAAAGTCCGCCGCGGTATAGTTGCCTTCCAGTCGATCTAGAAGACGATTGACTCGAATACGTGGTCGACCTGATTTATTTAATTCGAGGCGTTCCAAAGCCTCATCTAATTCCTTAGTCGACAAATGGAATACCCATTCATCTAATTCTTGATATTCGTTCTGGCTCATTTTCCTTTTATTAATTCTTATTTCAATTTTATTTATAACTTTATGTAACGTAAATATACTAACGGTTACAGCTATAAGGAACTAGACAAAGGTATCCATTTACTAACTTCATAGAAAAATAAATAAATAATTAAAACTTTAATTTTATTCTGAGACGTCTAATTAGTAAAACCAAAGTTTCATTAAATTAGTGTTGACTTTATGTCAATTATTAAAAATACACGATTTGAATTTCACTTTAACATAAATTATTGAGACGTATTCACAATTATTCCATTTAGATCACTTAATGCTTTTGTTAAATAATTAAAATAAATTTTTTGAATTTTTACGTCTGAATATATAAAATAATTTACAAGTTAACACTTTCGTCAATTAATTTGTCGTCGTATTTTTAAAATATTTATTTATTTTTCAACCAATAATATACGCTTTCAATCGTCTTCTTTTTCAAAAATATTTTATTAACTTGCAACGAGAGAGACGCTGCAGTCCATCCTCGTCGCGGCGTAAGCCGCGCGCCGCCCAAGCGGGGAAGCCAGCGCTAGTGCGCCGCACTGACGCTAGGCTTCCGCGCGTTCGCGCTACGAGAGTGCTCCCGCCAGTAGTGCAAAGGCAGCGCACGAAGTCGAAAACGTCGTCGAGTCGTCGGTGCTAGCCGACTACCTTCTACGGGATTCTCCGTGTAGCCAAGTAAGCTGGCACTAGACGATCCCGGACCTTTTTCCGACGGGATTTTCCGTGGCAAAGGGCGTCGGGAACCTTCCGTACCCGCTCCGCTCCGTTTCCCCGTCCGTTCTACGGAACATCCTACCCCTCCACGACGAGATTATTCGTGTTGAGGTGAAGGTGCTCCGATGGGGGAGTCGTCAGCCTGCCGGCGGGATTTTTCGTGGCAAGTCGACGTTCCCTACCCGCTCTTCCGCCTTTGCCGAGTTCCACGGCTCCTATCGGCGACGTGATTTTACGTGCCGAGGTGGAGGCGCTGCGGACAGGCAACAGTAGGGGACATCTGCGACGTGATTCTACGTGCCGATGACCCTACTGCCTCCGTATTCCAATGACCTTCTGCACCTCCGCTAAGGTCGAACCCGAAAGTCCGTTTCCGACGGGCCAGTAAGTGGCCGATACCGTTCCTGGGAGATATTCTCCACCCGTCCGCCTCATCCGTAACCTTCGGTCACTCCTTACCCCGCACTTCCGACCGACCGAAGTACCCGTCTCGTTTCGTAGGCCAATCTCTCGGCCAAGGGGTCATCTAAACCCTCCGGTATACTCTCACCAGAGAGTCGCGTCCGCAATCCGTGTTTTTCCCGCAGATGGCGGGTCTAACATCTCCGCGATATCAAACGTCTAGGTTTAATTTCTGTAATCTTATTTAATTTCTGTCCAGGAATAGAGGGCATCCTCCGCCTCCGGGGAAAGCCACCCCAGGATATTTTCAATTGGGGAAAATCACCCCACGTGTCACATACAGCGGTTAAAGTGTATATATATAATTATCCAGAAGGGGAAAATCACCCCAGAGTTTTCTTTCACACTTACACCCGCGTAAATTGTAAACGCAATGTACACCCTCAATCTTTTCCTGTAACCGAGAGTTTTATTTCAATTACTCCCTGCCTTCGAATTCTGGAGCTGAAGGTATCCGGCAACAGGGAAAACTACGAGAATCGATCTCCGCTACACCGTTGGATCGAAGTTCACTCCGTGGGTAGGGGCATCACCGCCTCCGCATTGACTTGACCCTCCGCTTCGACCGTAAGATCGCTCTCTCTCGTTACAAACTAGACAACTAATTTATCTTAAAGACGTTATTTCTTGGATAAACGGAAAACTACGAAACCAATAGTAATAGTAATATGACGTTTCAACCAATTTATTTAGGTCCTCATCAGAATACAATATAACAAATTAAGCTAAAAGCATATAAAATCAATTACAAGTAAAAAATAAAGAATTAAAATAACTTTTCAGTATAAAATTGCATAAATAAAAGAAGATACAAAAAATAAAAACCTTGAAAAAATCCAAACCTTGTATAGTGTGGCACTACACTTAATTCAATAATTAATAAAAACTCATTCTGATGGAAATGAGTTGAAAATCTGTAAAATAAAAAAATAAAAAAGACATGAGTTTTGTAAAAAACTCAGTAAGGAATAAAGAAATTAAATATTTTTTTCATTTTACAAAATTCAAAAATGAAAAATATAAAATTTAAAATTACCGAAGTTATTCAAATGGTCAGAAAACGAACACTGAAAAGTTATCGAAATTCGTACATTTGAAGGATAGTAAACAGTAAACTGTGTACAATATTATTGTATGAAAAATTATGAAAAAACGAAAATATATGAATAGACAGTTAGGGTTAAAATAATGATTTAAAATTTAATAAGAGAAAAATATGTGTAGGGAAGCTGGGATTGTTCAAATCTAATATTGACAGTATTTTTATTACTTTTAATAAAAAAGTTGTCTATACGTTTTCTTTTAAAAAAATTATGTTCAGTAGCTAATATTTTAACATTAGAATAATCAAAATCATGTCCTGTATTAATTCTGTGATTAGTTAATCCAGTATATTTATCAATATTACTATAAATATTATTTTTATGTTCTAAAATCCTATTTTTTAACAATCTACCAGTTTGACCTATATAAACACTCTTACAAAATTTACATTTTATTTCATAAACAACATCGTTTGGTTGTAATATATTCAATTTATCCTTAAACGGTTTAATACCACAAATATTGGTATTAAAAGGATTATGGACAATTCTGATGTTTTGTTCATTTAAAATTTTTTTGATCTCATTAGAAACACCATTAACATACGGAATACTAACAGTTTTTAAATATTTTTTATCTTTATTTTTATTAGTACAAATAGAAGAGTTATATAATTTAAAAACTCTTTTTTTAATACAATCTAAAATAATATGTAAAGGAAAATTAGTTTCTAATACAATTTTTTTAGCGATATTCAAATTCTTTTTTCTATAAATGGGATCACATAATTTAATAGCTCTATCTATAATACCATGAGCCGTACCTATTTTTCTAATTTGTGGGTTCTCGATAAGTGTATTTCTTTTCGAGCCCTTTAGTTGAGCGCCATTGTAAAAAGTCAATTTATTTATGTGTCAATTTATTAAATTATAGTCTATACATTTTATTCATCTTACATAAAATTATAGGTCATTGCATGGAACACAGGAACATTATATATTAGACACATTTATTATATTATTATAATGTAATTAAAATCGGATCAAGGCAAACGCAGACATCTTCTTACATTGAGTTATCAACCTTCGTCAAACTGTTGAATCATTCATTATTTTTTCATCAAATTCATATCGCAACAAAACATTATTATATACATACAAATTATCATTTAGAATTCACATGTCAATACTATCATAATTTTCCACATCAATACAAATACATATACGGCGGTTAAATTACGCGGGTAAAAATCAAGTCTAATACGGTTAATTTACGCGGATTAAAAAATCATGTCAAAATACGATTAAATTATGCGGATAAAAATAACGTCAAAATACGATTAAATTACGTGGATAAAAATAACGTCAAAATACGATTAAATTACGCGGGTAAAAATAACGTCAAAATACGAATAAATTACGCGGATAAAAATAACGTCAAAATACTATTAAATTACGCGGATAAAAATAACACTTATAGGATACATTACACATACCGATTTACCGCATTTATGTGGAGAGAAGGAGCACTGTGTACTTTGCTGAGGCTGCGTCCAGTGGTCGATTTTCTTTTTCCTCGCGGTGATTTTTTGCCCGGAGGACCGTCTAAAATCCGCAGGTCGAAGTTGATCGTGGATTGGTGGGTGAGCGCCTCCCCGGGTACCCTTTCGTCTGGATAGCCGTCTCTGCTTCTGGCACTTTTTGCAGTCTTAAAGAGGAGAAGCGGACGACTAAATCTTTTTCTTATTGTGGAATGTGGGGGGTGGAATGCGCTCACATTGGTTCTTCGACCGGGCTGGTCAAAGTTTCTCTTCGAACACCGCAGATTTTTGTTAAGCTCCGGACCCGTCCCGACGACCTCGTGGTTCCAATTTTTGAAGGTCCGGCTTGCGGTGTCCATGTCCTGATTATCTGAAAAAGAGAAAGCGAGTACATCCCCGGTAGTCCTATTTATAGGCTTTGATCCTCTCCGGGTTCACCCAACCCCCTCAGTCAGTATGCGGAATTGTGGACGGAACTGTCAGTTTTTTGAATGTCATTCGTCAATTTCAAACTGACAGCCCGCCCGTCACATTCGAAGTCTGCGCCATACGCGCCATCTCTCGGTCTTCAAACATGCGCCCTCAATCCTGCCTGGTTCGTCCTTACTTCCGGACATAGAGTGCTCCGACCGCGCTCGGAGCGCCGCGTCGTGATTCCTCGGGTCTTTCCGTCTTCCTGCGTTTGATCACCAAGGCAGGTGAGGCTTGGTTCAGTTAGTCGGGATGATGGCCTTTTCGCACGTGCGAATCCGTCGTCTTTTTTCCGCGCCGGTTTTCTGAATTTTCCAAGTCACTGTTCTTTACATCTTCGCTCCTTCTCTCCTTCACTCCTTCTCTCCTTCACTCCTTCTCTCCTTCACTCCTTCTCTCCTTTATACGAATGTCGCGTTACAAATAATCAAGTAGTCAATATACCTCAAACCATCACTTATAATGTAAAAATAGTCCCCCCATCGTCATTGTCCTTTAAACATCTAAATTAAAATGCTTCTCAGCTGAACAGTTTATTGCCGATCTTGCCAAAATTAACTGGGAATCCCATCTGCCGATACAATCAACGGATGATAAATAGCAATTCATCACTTTCGCTTTACGAAATACTTACGATCTCCATGCACCTTTCTCATGAATAACTCCAACTAAACCTCGAAATCCGTGGATAAATAAAGACTTCCTATTGCTCATTAAGCAAATAAATAAGCTTTACTACATACAAACGTAAGAGAGATATTTATTGATTATAAGGTGCCGTCCATTTCACCTTCGCAATTATGCTCCATACTCCATACTCTTTTTATATACGCCAGACATGTTTTTTTGCCTACAGTCACATCATTGTCAGTAAATTTAGCATTTCACTCGATAAAGTCGAAGTCAGCGGGGTACGGTGGAATAGACTTTCATTGTATTAAAGCTGCCTGGGCCACGATTGCAAGCTCACTTCTCAATTTATTTAATACCAGTTAGCAGTCTGGTGTCCTTCCTAAAGAAGGGGAAAAAATTATTATGAAACCTATAAATAAGATATCATCTCCTGCATTATTATCTGATTATAGACCTATTGCCATTCTTTGCTTCTTCGCGAAGATGTTTGAGCGGCTTCTTAATGATGCATTTATTTTTTATCTGAAACGTAATAACTTTCTAGGCCCTAGGCAATCTGGATTTCGCAAAGGAAACAGCACCCAGACGGATCTGACTCTGTTTGTGGATTACGTGCGGGAAGGTATTGAACACGGGTTGGTAACAATCCTAATGCTATTTGATTTTTCAAAGGAATTAGATACTGTTGATATTATCACCCTCCTCATTATACTTAGAGACCTTAATGTCTCATCAACTGCTCTAAGATGGTTTGCTTCTTACTTGATAGGGCGCGAGCAAGCACACGGAGGGAGCTGTGCTATCAATTTCCCATGTATCTGTAACTGCGACTACAGCAACGTACTTCGCGTGCATTAGTGGCGCCACGTTCGACCGATTGGTTCAAAAGAACGGTGCGACTATGTCATGTTTGATTTCGTGGACAAAAGTAACGAAGCGCGTGGACTGTAGTCACCCTTCTTATAGAAAATATGTACTGGGACAATGCCCGTTCCTCACCCCCTCCACCGTGCACGGTTTGCAGTGAGTTGCGGTAATTGTTGCTTCGATTCCGTGTAACCCAGATCATTATACGCTTCGCTGTGGCGTAATCGGAATCAGCCATTTGGACGGATCTCTATCATTTCGGTTGGTATTATCGTACGCCTAAAAGTGAGAATTAAAAGATGTGTTGAGTACAAACATTAGTGTTTTATTGTTTCCCTTAATTTGACAGATTCATAACTCAAACAAAGATTTGGCACGGTGTTCTGGAATAAATTTAAATAAAAATTTCATGTCACTTAGAAATTCTTTTTGAGAATAATTTCTAAACCCACTACGAATATTTAAGCATGATTTTTGAAATCGATTTAAATGGCCGATTTAAAAAAAAATGGGTTTGATTTAAAGAAAAAAAACGATTACTGAAATTATCATTTACTAGAGGCATAATGCAATAACAAATTAACAAATAAATACTGTTTATTGAGACAACATGATTTACGGAAAGTATAACAATGAATTAAAACGTAATTATTTTATTATAATAACATATTACTGAAAAGATTGTGGTAAAATTGACTTGGAATAAATTAATAAATATTGTAATATTTTTATTTGCAAATTACAACATAACAGCTTGGATATGCAAACGCATATAGTAATTACTAGACTACTTATACATTACCGGCCAAAAGTTCGTGAACGCTCTGAATTTTCGAACTCGTCAAATAATGTGTCATACCATCGAATCCTTTGAGATATTCAAAAAACGCAAAAGAAATCATTTTAAGTACAGGAATAAAGCTTTCAATTGGTGCATATAGTTTTACATCAGACATTATTTTGTCTTAGTTGTTGTATTTTCAAAATGTCGAATTTTGCAACTTTTTTTTTTCCAGATTTTATCTCTCACCGGATGATTAATAAATTGTTCTGGATATTGCCAATTTTTTTGTAAATACTACAAATCAAGAGCTTGAAATTTATTTTTTTACAAAAGTCGCTACGATTTTTTGTTGCGAAGTTATGATTTTTTGAAAATTTCCAATTCTACCCGTTAAGTGAGAATTATTTGAAAAAGAGGTAAAATTTAGAGCGTTCACGAACTTTTGGCCGGTAGTGTATATGCAAACTGTTATGTTTATTTACAGCTGATAGTAATTTTATCTAATAATCGTTAAGCGAATTTTTAGTTCACGTATTTGTTTTTCGATTTAAGCTGCTAATTGCAGAATTAGTAAACATCAAAACCAAGCAAAATAATATCGGACATACTCAGTGAGGTCAATAGAATACGACAGATCAGTAAAAGTTATGAATTTAATTTGTTGCTCATATATTTTGAGGTTTTTCATTCATATCAAAAATTTCACGTATCATCGGTTATAAATTCGATTTTAGCAGCTGATTTCACAATTAGCAGCCATCAAAATAAACTGACATCTCTTAATTCTCACTTTTAGGTGTACGATAATACCTACCGAAATGAGAGAGAACCGTCGAAACGGCTGATTCCGATTATGCCACAGCGAAGCGTATAATGATCTCGGTTGCACGGACTCGATGCCACAATTACAGCAACTCGCTGCAAACTGTGCACGGTGGAGGGGGTGAGGAACGGGCATTGGCCCAGTGCATATTTTCTATAAGAAGGGTGACTACAGTCCACGCGCTTCGTTACTTTTGTCCACGAAGTGAAACATGACATAGTCGCACTGTTCTGTTGCACCAATCGGCCAAACGTGGTGCCACTAATGCACGCGATGTACGTTGCTGTAGTCGCAGTTACAGATACATGCGAAATTGATAGCACAGCTTCCTCCGTGCAATAGCTGGAGTGGATGGAGAGCTCTCAGAGTGGGCGGAGGTGGTTGCGGGAGTTCCACACACACACACACACACACACACACACTCACACACACACACACACACACACCCGCCGGAGTCTTGCTGGTTCCTTCTAACGGGCGCGTCCCCAGGTGGCGGATCGGGGAATGCTGGTAAAAGGTATCGGAGAAATAAAATACCCGACGCGGACCAAAGAACTAGCTAGGGGAAGGAACCCCGAATAAGAAACCAAGTATGGAAGATCAGCTGCAGATAAAAGCTTACGGTGCAGGGGTCGGGTACGAGTGAGCAAGCGGGCTCTCCGGCGTCGTTATCAGGCAACCGCAGTGTTGTTGGGGTTGGTCACTCGGCCCCAACAGCATTAAATGCTACAAGTGACATTCTGTCAGGAAAGGCGCAGGAGACTGCAAGTTTCGAGCGCCTAGGAGAAAAACTCCAACTCCTTGTGGAATTCATCCAGGAAAAGAAAAATCTCCACAAGGAGCTCAAGAATATGGCCAAAGGCACACTGCGTGCCTTTGGCCATTACGCCAGGGCACGAGAAAATTCGGGGGCTTCACAGGCGTTGATCACCTGCCAGGACGGGGCGAGCCAAACGTCGCCCCTATTCCGTAAGCCCCCCGAACGGCCGGAGCGTAAAGGACCCTCGCCGCTGAAGCTGCCAGCGACAAAACGGGTCAGGAAAGAAGCGGATAAAGAGGAACGCCCCGTACCACCAGCTGCAGAACAACGGCGGCAACCCCAGTCGGAAGACCAGGACTGGGTTACGGTGGTTAGAAACGGCCTAAAGAAGAAGGCGAAGCAGCTGCAGCAACAACAACCGCAACAGCACCAGCAGCAACAACATCCGCAGCAGCAACAACAGCAACAACGACGGCAGCAGCAGCAGCAGCAGGGAACGGATGTCGGCAAGGGACACAGGGGGAAGCCGGATTCAAAAGCCGGCCTTCGACCCTTCCGCCCCGATGCCATCAAGATCAAGGCAGCGGACGGTGCGTCATATGTCGACATCCTGAAAACCATAAAAGCTGCGCCAGAACTGCAACAGTTAGGAGAAAGGGTGACCGCCATCAGGCGGACGAAAGCAGGCGAACTGCTCATAGAGCTTGCAACGCCTGGCGTGTGCACCCAAGAGCTCCAAGCAGCGGCCACGTCCATCCTAAAAGGGACAGCTGTCGTACAGACACTGTCCCATAAGGAAGCCATCACCATCAAGGACATGGACGAGGCCACAACTCGGGAGGAGGTGGCACAGGCCATCATTGAGATGACTTCACCGGAAGCAGTGACCCCTGAGAATATCAAGCTCAGGGGAGCATATAGCGGAACCCAGGCGGCCAATATCTTGCTTCCCGTCGCAGTAGCAAACACACTGCTGCAAAAGGGGAAGATTAAAATTGGCTGGGTTAATTGCCGGGTTCGACTGCGCGAGGGACCCCCACGCTGTTACAGGTGCCACGAGAGCGGACATCTGGCAAGGGGTTGTAAGAGCGTGGTCGATCGCTCGGCGCAGTGCTTCCGGTGTGGCAAGGAGGGCCACAAGATTGAGGACTGCGTAGCCAAACATCGGGCAACGCAGGAGGTTGGAGCACAGACCAACAATGGCTAAGGTGCTCCAAATAAACCTCAATCACTGTGCGGTGGCCCAGGACCTGATGTTTCAACTGGTCAAGGAGGAGAAGGCCGATATCGCCGTCATCAGCGAGGCTTACCGGGACCTTTGTAAACCGAGCTGGGTGAAGGATTCCACCAGCAAGGCGGCCATCTGGGTGTGTGGGAATCTCCACATATCCAATAAGATGTCCGACCCCCTGCCCAGCTTCACGTGGGTGGAGGTGGCTGGTATAAGACTATACAGTTGCTACCTCCCTCCCAGTCTTACCATCGACGAGTTCCAAGGATCCCTGGAGGCCATCGTCGCCAGTGCAAGAACCTCCCGACTCCCGTTAGCGATCGGGGGGGACTTCAATGCATGGGCGACGGAATGGGGTAGCGCGAAGACCAACCATCGAGGATATGCCCTCATTGAGGCCTTCTCGTTACTGGAGTTGGAGATTGCTAACACGGGGGGAAAGCCGACCTACTCCAAGGCCGGCAAGTCCTCCGTAGTCGACCTGACCTTCGTCGACCCAAAATTAATGGGGGACGGGTTGGGCTGGAAAGTTAGCGACCGATACACGGGCAGTGACCATCAAGCCTTGGTGTACCAGCTCCAACTGACCGGCAGACCAGTAGGAAAGGTGCAGAGCGCAAGCAAAGAGAGATGGGCACCGGCCACCTTCGATCGGGAAATGTCCCTCTACAGCTTGGAACAGACGGAGGTGGAGGGAACAGCAGAGGAGAGAGCCCGATGCCTCTCCCGAGCCATAACAGCGGCTTGCGATGCCTCTATGGCCGTGAAGACAAATCCTCGCGGCCGACCCCCAGTTTACTGGTGGAACGAGGAAATCGCAAATATCCGCCGAGAGTGCCTTCGGGCTCGAAGGCTGCACCAGAGAGCAATCCATAAGCCCCGGTACTACCAACTGGCCGCGGACTATGAAAGAAAGAAAAAGAGGCTCAAGATTGCCATCAAAGCCGCAAAAAGAAAGTGCTGGCAAGACTTTTGTGAGGAGGTGGACCGCGATCCCTGGGGGCGACCGTATAAAACGGTCATGAATAAGATCAAGCCCAGGGGACCCAACGCACCATCATGTCCATCCTTCCTTGGCAAAGTCGTCGGCCATTTATTCCCAGAACAGCGGGAACGGCCGATTGGCACTGGCCTGACGGCAATTGCTGGTGCAGCCGAGCTGCCAGATGTTACCGAAGCCGAAGTAATGATGGCTGCTAAGAAGATCTCCACCCGTAAGGCCCCAGGAATGGATGGGGTACCTGGAATGGCAGTGAAGATCGCAGCGCTGAATGTGCCAACCATCTTCACATTGACATTCAGTGCTTGCCTGAAGGAAGGATGCTTCCCGGCGCAGTGGAAGGAACAGAGGTTGGTGCTGCTGTCTAAGGGAAACAAACCCCGGACGACCCATCCTCATTCCGACCGCTCTGCATGCTTGACATCTCCGGGAAGCTATATGAGAGGGTTATCTGTGCCAGACTGGAAGCAGCCATCGAAAATGCCGGAGGTCTTTCCGAAAACCAGTTCGGATTTCGGAAGGGGCGCTCAACCATCGATGCAATCAGCCGAGTGAAAGCAATAGCCACGGATGCCATCAGTGGCAGCCGAAACACCAGGTGCATGTGTGCCATCATTGCCCTGGATATACGGAACGCATTCAATTCGGCCAGGTGGGATTGCATCATGCAGGCACTCGAAGATCTGAAGGTGCCTCTCTACCTAAGAGAAGCCATCTCAAGCTACCTAACAGAACGAACCCTGTATTATGACACCGATGACGGCAGGCACTCCTACAACATCACGGGAGGCGTGCCACAGGGTTCGGTTCTGGGACCCTTGCTCTGGAACGTCTTATATGACGGACTGCTCAGGCAATCCCTTCCAGACGGGGTGTCCATGGTAGCTTTTGCAGACGACCTTGCACTAATCGTCGTCGCGAAGACCATCGACGAGGTGCAATTTAGCGGAGATGAAGCTATCGAGGTAGTAGCTAGGTGGTTGAGCAACCATGGGTTAGATCTGGCGGCTGAGAAGACGGAGGCGGTGCTCATCTCTCGAATGAAGAAAAGGGTATACGCCACCTTCACGGTGGAAGATAGGCAGATCAGGACGGTGGACACTATTAGATATCTTGGAGTCACTCTAGATGCGCGGCTGTCGTTCAAACAACACCTAATGAACGCAGGCGCAAAGGCTTCCAAAGTGGCTCGTACGCTCTCCAGCATCATGCCCAATATGGGGGGGCCGAAACAGCCGCGACGGTCCCTGCTTTCATCGGTAGTAAGCTCTGTTATCCTTTACGGGGCACCGATCTGGGCTGATGCCATGAACATCCATAAGAGCTACGGAGCCACCTGCCGGCGGGCTTATAGACCAGCCGCCCTAAGAGTGGCCCGTGCCTACCGTTCTCTATCGGACATCGCTCTCTCGGTGGTCGCGGGACTCCCTCCCATAGACCTTCTTGCTATGGAGAGGGCAGCAGTACACCGCGAAGGCAGGTGTATAAGGCAGGACATCGCCGACCAGGAGCCGAACCACGACAAATGGTCCATGAGGACCATAGAAGAGTGGCAAAAAAGATGGGATTCAGCGGAGTCGGGGCGGTGGACCCACTGCGTCATCCCAGATGTAGCAAAATGGACGGGCAGACAACACGGATACACCACCTTTCATCTCACCCAGGTGCTCACCGGGCACGGCTGCTTTCGCAGCTACTTACATCGTTTCCGCATTTACCAAAGTGCGGAGTGCCCGGCATGCCCTGCTGTCGACGAAGACGTGGCCCATGTCCTCTTCCACTGCCCGAGATTTGCAGCGGAACGGGAACAGTTCCGGATCTCGGTAGGAGGACCACTAACACCTGAGGGCATTGGGGAATGTCTGCTTGCCTCACAAGAGGCGAGTATGACGCGGTGGTCATAATCGCCACCTCCATCATCGATAGGCTGAATGCCATCAGAAGAGAAGAAGACGGAAGAGGCAACAACATCGCCCAGACTTGAAGAGCCAAAACATCGGCGGAGGGCCTACTGAGGCAAAGACTGCCCCCCTCGAAGTAATGCCTTGCGGCGGTTTCCGAGGGGGGAATCACAGTCTGAGCGGAGGTGGTTTTAGCGGGTGGGAGCCCCGCACTCCTGCTGGCACCGGCTGGCAGGGATGGCTGGTAGAGCTTTCCATCGTCGCTTCGGAAAAAAAAAAAAAAAAAAAAACACACACACACACACACACACACACACACACACGCACGCACACACGCACGCACGCACGCACGCACACACGCACACACGCACACACGCACGCACGCACTGTAACACGCATTTTTGTAAAATTGCGGTGTCCGTTCCAGCCCTTTTAAAGTCGCCAACTCAACGCGTCTTTCGGAAAACGTGTTTTCTCGACTTGGACTCGCTTCAGCAAATCGCAATTTTTGCCGATTCCTCGACGACGACGGTGTGCAAAGCGGAACCATTTCCATTTGGACATCATCAAGCACCGGTCGCGGCCAGGAAGCCGTGGCGGTTCCTCCACCTTCATCGGCAGAATTTTTCCGCCAAGCAGTGTAACGATACGGTTTTCGATGCGGAAGCGGAAGTTCGAACTCAGCGGACGGTTGGCCCCCACAGTGCAATGGCGGCGCCACCGGTAACCGTAGATCCCCGTGTGCCGGATACAGATCAGCTCCAAGGTTCGGACGACGGGGTAGGTTCTCTAACTACGTAAATGACTACACGGAAGGTTTAGAGTAATAGGATAATAATACTGTGTTTATTTTACTGCTGCCACCAAATACAGTCGGTACAATAGAGTGCCGCGTGCACTTGACGCAACCGGACGGCCGACAATGCCGCTAAGTAGAAATGGTTACGCAACCGTGTATTTTCACGGACGACCGGTTAGCCGCTTCGGCTCGAAGGTTGTTGGGGTGATTACCCCAAGCGGTGAGTTGGGGTGATTTACCCCTAGCGTAGTGCAGCGGTGGTGGGTGGCAGTTTCGTTGCCTTAGCAGGTCTAAATAAACAGATAGAAATAAAGTAATAAGTAATTAACCTAAATATAACATACGGGGGTGTTGGTCCCGTGTTTGCGGGACCACAAAACCGGTAGCGGGGCGCGGTGCCTCTATGAGGTGTACGCGGGCCGAAAGTGAATATTGGCGGGGCCGAGAGAATGGCCCAACGGATCGAGGGAGGGGGAACTCCTTCGAGCGGAGCAGGGGCAGTAAGGGCTTGGCCACTTACTGGACCTGGACGGGATAGAGGGCGGTACCTCTGAAGGACGGCTATCGGCCACTTTCGAACCGAGGAAATGAGGTTCGGTTCGGAGTGGTTGGGATGCCGTTCGGTTCGGTTCGGTACGTCGGTCCACCCTGCCAACACAGGTGCAGACTCGTCGTTCGGTTCGGTTCGGTTCGGTACGTCGGTCCACCCTGCCAACACAGGTGCAGACTCGTCGTTCGGTTCGGTACGGTACGTCGGTCCACCCTGCCAACACAGGTGCAGACTCGTCGTTCGATTCGGTTCGGTTCGGTACGGTACGTCGGTCCACCCTGCCAACACGGGTGCAGACTCGTCGTTCGGTTCGGTACGGTCGGTTCGGTTCGGTTTGTCGGTCCCGTTCGGTACGATCGGTCTACCTTCTGCCAATGCAGGTGTAGATTCGTCGTTCGGTACGGTTCGGTTCGGTTCGGTCGGAAGGAGGCCGTGGACACGACTGCTTAGACAGACGTGGGGCACGGGATCGGGAACAGAAAAGGTAGTCGTCCTGATCGAGCTCGCTGGGCCGATAAAGCCTCGGCGAGACGTTCAGGTCGTTTTCCGGGAGCGGAAGTCTCGAAGCGTCCAACAACGCGGTCGATCCTGCCGGTTCCACGGCAACGACGACTCTGCTTTCCTTGCGCCTCAGCACCGCCTTTATACTCGAGGTGGGGCATTTCCACCGCGCGAATGCTCCCCCCACGTTGCAGTGGCTCGTAGACACCTGGCGTCAGCGCTATGCACTAGCGCAGGATACCACGGCCACAGCGGAGCGTGACGTAATCGGCAACGAGGGTGGAGCGCAACGTCTCTCTCGTTGCACCTGTCCGCCATCTTGACGGCGCCAGTGCTGAAGTAGTTTACCGCCTTTTCTCGACTTTGTGAGTTCCCATGTATGTATATGTTGTAACGTTGTGGTTCGTGCTTCTCTTAATCGGAGGTAGAAAAAATGAAATAACTCAGTTCTTCTAGTAACACTTATATTTAACTTAAAATTTAATATATAAAAGATATAAAAAAGTAATAATAAAAATATATTATCACACCGATTTGTTGTTCGGATGATTTGGCTGGAAGTAAGGGTCCTGTAACAAAAAAAGACCAATTCTTGGAGGAGCGCCTCGAAAGAACACTTATAATTAAAAATCTTAAATCTACTTGTATTCGCCTAGGAGCGCCTAGAGCGAGAGTAAGGTAGAGGAGCGCCTCAAACCTTAATCGTCAGAAAAAGTGTAGGAGCGCCTACAACTTTTTACAGTGACGGGAATTTAAAGTCGGGTCGTGTGGTTTTTGTCAGGACGGAAGTGTTTCTGATCCAGTCGAGAAGCACCTATCAGTTACGTATGAATATATATGTGTTTAGTAACGGAGCACGTGCTATCGTTACAATGTGAATAGAAAGACATTGTGAATACAGTATCGATTTAGCGATCGAAAATCCGTTTATTTTTATGCGTTTAAATTCAGTGCTTTATATTTTAATAACGGGTTTCTGATTTTCGGAATTATTTTCTGCTCTTCTAGCGTGTTTCATTCACGTTCGCCGTTTTTCGCATTAATTTATTATTTTTAATTTCTTATTTTAGATTTACCATTTAATCAAGTTATAATGTCGGGTAAAGATAGAGAACAACATTTCCCGGTGGCTATGGAGGAGGCCGAAGATCTGAAGGCACAGCTCGAGGCCTCGCAGGCTCAGGTTGATTCGGTGTCTCAAAAAGTGCAATTCAGGCAACGCGAGACTACTGCACCTGATCCGAGGAATGTTCTTAACCTGTCAGTTGCTCCGTATGTCAATTTTAATCCGCGATCTCTTTCTAAGGGAAGTATTCCCGACTTTGATCATGACGATCCGGAAATTTGGTTTGATCGAATCGAAACAACTTTTGAGCTCACGCGGTGTAGCGATGCGGATGGGGTGCAGTGTGTCATTGAGTTCATTGAAAAAGAGATTTACTCTCTAATTAAGGATTTAGCAGTTAACCGATCGAATCCGGCGTTTACGATGCAATTAAAGCTCGCCTTCTTGAAGAATATCATGATCTGTCAAATCGTCTGAATCAGTCTCCGATATACCATACGTCTCATTCGGCCGCTGAAATTGCGAGACTTCAAGCTGAGCTCGATAAATACAAGAATTTACATGCTGCGTCTGCAGCCGCGACTAATGCAGGCTCGGTGCCTGCCAACCCTGCGCCACCCTGTGACTTCTATCCGCCGTTCAATAGGTTACAACAGCGAATACTGCATGATAGACATTTAGATAATTTTAAACCTAAGGCTTTAACTGGCGATGACCCAGCCATTTGGTTCGAGGGTGCGGAGGATGCTTTCGCTTTGAACGGTATTATTAACGACAGAGATAAAGTACCGCACGTCCTCACTGCTCTTTCCAACGATGCGTACCGATAAATTCGAGCGTTTGTAACCGATCGCAATTCTCCCGACTACTACGTGCAGGTTAAAGAAAGACTGATCTCTGTTTATGCTGAGTCTGAGGAATCTCGCTTGCTCAATTTATTTTAAGCTCAATCATTTTGTGGTAAGCCGTCTCAAATTTTGGCGTAAATTTTGGAAAGGTGTCGCGGTGATTTTGGACCAGCAGCTATTAGAGATCATCCTTTCTCTTGTCAGTCGGTACTCGTAACTATAGAAACTGATGATTTGCATAAACTCGTGAAAACAGCTAATAAGGTGACTGAGGCTAACGGTAGCAATAAACACCTGCGATCAATGCCGTCACTTTGCCGCAGTCCAAAGATTTCGTAGACGATTGTACTATCCATTAGTTCGCTGCTCAAATTGCGAAGTTATCATCGTAGGTTAACAGCCTCCTTAAGGCTGGAAATCCTGCGCAGAATTCGCGAACTCGCAGCAAATCGCGATCTCGTAGTAAGTCGCGCGATCCTTCCACGAGTTCTAAGGTTGATACCGAAACCGGTCTTTGTTGGAAACATCTCAAGTTTCTTGGCAAAGCCCACAGTTGTGCAGCTCCGAATGACTGTAAGTTTCCAAAACCGGGAAACTAGACCGGCTTTTGAACGTATGGACGGGCGTCGAAGGTCGTCGCTTGGGAAAACGTCTTCACATCCGCGATAAAACGTCCGTATTTCTTGCTGATACGGGCGCGGACATATCGCAGCTTCCTGCTAACGCTAACTATGACCCGGATCCCTGCCATCGAAAGCTGTTCGCCGCAAATGACACTGTCATTGATACATTCGGCGATGCTCGATTGACGCTTGATTTAGGCCTTCGTCGATGAATTTCTGTCTTGCCGTAGTTCCCCATCCGGTCCTCGGAGCTGACTTTCTTACGGCCAATGATCTGTCAGTTGACCTTCACCGCGGTCGGCTTATTGATTTTTCCACCAGTCTCGCTGTTTCCGGTGAATCTAAGCCCCCTTTGATTTCGACCGTTTACTCCATTGATAAATTTTCCGACTGTCGGTATATGAAGCTACTCGCAGAGTACCCGGAGCTCATCGGACTCATGCAGACACCGATCTTCCAAGACAGTACGGTTTATCATGATATTCTTACGGAAGGGCACCCTGTTACCGAGAGAGCAAGGCGACTCGCTCCGGATAAGCTCCTAGCGGTGAGCAAGCATTTGTGGCGCGACGGATCGTGGAGAGTCTGTGGCGACTATCGCAAATTAAATGCCATCACAGTGCCGGATCGCTATCCACCCCGCGTTCCGGACTTTAACTAACCGATTTACTGCCCACAATCCTACATTTTATTCTATCGATGGAAATAACTTCGAGAGAGATGCTTGTTTCAAAAAATGTTTCAGACAAAAGTTGTACGGTTTGAAGGGTGCCATCTAATAGTAACCTTGGCGTTGACCTTGAGTTCAAATTTGTGGGTTATTTGAAGGTCATATCGCGATTTTTAAATGGAAACTCCAATTTTTTATTACAGATTCTGATTCTGTGACGAAAAATATGAAAGTTTTGTCCTAATTATTTTTTTCGATGCGTGACAGATGGTGCTGTAATAGGCAGCTTTAATCTATCGATGCGAATATTTTGGAAAGTTCGGATCTGATTGAAAAATTGTAACGGGAAAATTTATTTATTTATATAGAAGACATCCAATAAAGTGAAGCTCAGCACCCACCCTCACCTCCGAGGGTGGGGCGTGGGCCAAAATTGAAATTGGCTACTCCGATTTTTTATTACAGATTCTGATTCTGCGTCGAGAAATATGGAAATTTTTTTCGAAACATTTTTCAGATTCGTGGTTGCTTACAAAAATCTTTGCCGATTTAGAATGTCTGGAGGAATACACATCGTGTTCTGCAAATAAGACTACTGTGGATAAATACGTTTAAAAAAACTTTTCATGAAAATGTTTATTCTACTTTTAGCGTTACCTCGGGACAACGACGTGGACGTAGTAGAATCATGTCTCTATGTGGTGCTTGTTTAATGTGAGTCCCTTTGCCTCTCACAATTTGGCCTTTAGATCTAACAAGGAAGATGCCAGGTTAGGTCGGCCTGGGCGACAAAACGTGAATGCGAGAGATATTGAGAAGTCGACTTTTACATACTGTATACGCTCAATGGCAAATGCACCCGTGATGTATTTGAAAGCGTTGGAAAATTTAGCATTGCAGACTCACAGTATAAAAGCACCTCATGGGGACATGATTCTACTACGTCCGCGTCGTTGTCCCCGTGGTAACGCAAAAAATAGAATAAACATTTTTATGAAAACATTTTTTTTAAACGTATTTATCCACACTATTCTAATTTGCAGAACATGATGTGTATTCCCTCTCGAGAAATTTTAATTCTGTAACGATTTTTCAATGAAACTTTCAGCATCTGCAATTTCGGTTTTTAAGGAACTTCCATCCGTATGTTGCCAAACTTGGAATTCAACTCCATCAATACAATTATCGTGCAAGAGCTTGGTTAAATGTTGCTTAGTATTTCATCTCAACATAAATCACATTCGCCAAGATGACAAAATGAAGTGGGAACGAGGCAAGTTATATTTTTTAAACAATCCTTGTACGTTTCAAGTGGAAGCTTAGATTCCTTGGTCATTTTTTTTAGATCGATTGCATCCAACATGAGGTTAATATTTTCATGATAAATACACACACACAAATAGTTTACGTTCCACTTGCGCCAGCAAGTACACACTGACGTGGCCTAAGTTGAGCAAATTTTGAAAAACCAATTTGCACATTAGAATACACAGATTTCAATGTTTCGTACAGTTTAGTGAGATTGCTCAAAATTAATCTTTTCTGAATTTACTTTTTAGAACCGCTTACCGATTTCACAGAAATGAAGTCCTTCATTCCTGACAGTAGATGACTGCATTCGTCATTTTCATAAAATTATTTATTATAATGCTTTCACAATAATGTGCTCATATTGACTTCCATTTACATAATGTTTCCTATTTTGTGTTTCTCTCCTCACACTCATTTTACAAATTTTTCCTTATACCCGTATTTCATACATACAATTTCACTCATAACCCATTTACATATATGCATACATACCCATATATATATATATATATATATTAGGGTGGTCCACAAATAACAAATGTTTTATTATTTAAACCCCTAATACACGCCGACTTTGGGCTGTAGGGCAATGTGAAACTAGACAAGACAACAAATATTTTGACCCGTCGTAAAAGTCAAAAGGTTGATATTTAGAGGTCGCGCAGAGGTCATGAAGATTCGTATTATAAAGCGAGAATCTTGCAATA
The DNA here is from genome assembly GCA_030407085.1 of Trichopria drosophilae. NCBI lineage: Eukaryota > Metazoa > Arthropoda > Insecta > Hymenoptera > Diapriidae > Trichopria > Trichopria drosophilae. The sequence goes on along the minus strand of CM059583.1, from coordinate 104,602,600 downwards.
TGGTTAACAGGGGGTTTTCGAGGATGCTGAACACGAATCCGATGTCAGAATTTTTAAATTCAAAATGGCGACTCCAATATGGCGGTCGAAAATACGTACTTTTATATTTATATCAGATTATACATCACAACAAATTGCACTATTGCTGCGCAGGAGGTAGCAGAAAAAGTTGCGTATAAAGTTTCACCCGTCACTTTTGCCGACAAATTAAAATCGACGCCTGTTGTGAAAGTTTCTCGTGGACCAACGGTTCCTGTATGTTCTAGCACATCATTTATTGTGGCTCCCTGTCCGAATGCTGCTGCAAAATTTGCAAACTCGAATAGCACAAAAGAGGCATTATTTAAGGCAATAAATCCAGCTACGGTAAATTTAAAAGTTGACCGATTGACCAAAACAGGCGGAAACGAGGTAAGGATCGAGGCAAGTTCGGTAGATTTAGAAAAACTTCGCTCTCTTGACTCGTTTACTGCTGCAGGACTCCACATTAAAGATGACACGAAATTTAATCCGCGCTTATTGATCTCTGGGATACCAAAGGACATGACAAAGGAAACCATCCGTGAAGACTTCATCAACCAAAATTTAGGAGGTATTGATGTGCCAGACGTTAAGGTTGTCTATGTATTTTCACCATATCAAAATTCCCCTGTCACTAGGTGTGTTTTAGAAGTTCCTCCCGAGATACGTTCCAAACTTCTTGGTCAAAATAAAATCTACCTTGGTTTTGCTTCGTGTTCGTTTAAAGATCATGTTAAAATTAAGCACTGCTATCGATGTTTGGCTTTCGGTCATATTGCTAGAGATTGTAATGATGTGGCTCATTGTGGTCACTGTGCCGGTGATCACGAGATGAAAAATTGTCCCGACAGAAACAGAAATCCGTGCTGCTATAATTGTAAATTACATAAGTCTCAAGATAGTGCTCACGCAGCATTGGACAGTTCAAAATGCTCAATTTTAAAAAAGAGGTTAATGGATAAAGTTCATCTAATATTCTAATATTATGGATAATAACATCAATTTATCCAACCTTAGGATCTGCCAAGTAAACTGTCAATCACTTATTCCTCATTTGGATGAATTTCGATCATACTTTACTACTAATCTGTTCCACATCATCTGCCTGTCAGAAACATGGCTAAAACCTACAATTTCTGATGAACTTATAGCATTGCAGGGATACTATATTCACCGTCGAGACAGGATTGGGAGGACAGGTGGTGGAGTTGCAATTTACATATCCACCATGCTCAAAAGTAAAATAATTGTCTCGTCGTCTGAAAACTATTATTATAAACCTGAATTTTTAATTATTAAAGTGACAATATCAAATGTAAAATTACTACTTGCAACAGTTTACAAACCACCAAAGACTGGCTTGTTACGAGAGTTCGCAGATATATTTCTTAGTTTGTCAGCTGATTTTGATAACCTCGTTATTTTTGGGGATTTTAATGCCAACTTATGCGTTCAGTCTTATGAAAGCACACACTTATTGGAATTTATCGATTCTTCAAATCTTTATCTCGTCCCATACCATCCAACCCATCATCTTCAGAATTCTGTTACTTGGCTTGATATTTGCATTGCGGATACAGACGATAAAATCACTGGTTATGGACAGGCCGACGTTTCATTTTTATCAGCACATGATCTTATTTACATCGAATATAACATTAAAGTGGTGTCAGATCCTTTCATTCCTATTCTTTATAGGAATTATCGGAATCTCAATGATAATGTTTTCTTAAGCGAACTTAGAGAACAAAATTGGTCTAATATTGCATTATCAAACGATATGGACTCAAAAATAGAAACGTTCAATCATCATTTAATTTCTGTCCTTAATAGGTATGCCCCATTCAAATTTGGTAACAGGAAAAAAGTCTCAAATCCTTGGTTCACTGTTAATATCAAAGCTCTAATCTCTGCTAGAAATAAAGCCTGGAGAACGTGGAGGCGCAAAAAAACAACATCAATTAGACTTGCGTTTATTAATCTTCGAAACACAGTAACGTTAGAGATTGATAAAGCCAAAAGAGAACATTACCGTTCGATTTTTACTAGCTCTCGCTCGAGTAAAGAAACATGGTCGCATTTAAAGAGTTTAGGGCTCATTAAGAATAATAGGACTGGATCACCGCTGGTTGTGCCCTTGCAGGATCTTAATTTACACTTTGCAGCTGTATGTACTTCAGTAAGTCCTCTTCCGCCCGTGAATTTTGGCCATCCTCGTTACTCTGATGACAAATTCTACTTCAAGAATCCGACTTTAAATGATCTTCAAGAGGCATTTTCTACATCCACATCAAACTCAACTGGCATTGATGGCATTCCAACAAGAATCCTCAAGAAGGTTCTACCGTATCTAAGTAATGTTATCTTGCATTTATTCACTTATTCATTTATAAACGAAGTTTTCCCAAGTTTATGGAAATCAGCAATTATAAGCCCTATACCGAAAATTAAAAATCCAATATCATGTCTGGATTATCGACCTATTTCGCTACTTTGTTCATTGTCGAAAATTTTTGAGAAAATAGTTGCAAAACAAATTATTGACTATTTGATAGCAACAAATAAAATGGATCCGTTTCAATCGGCGTATAAAAAAAATCACAGCACGCAAACAGCACTCCTCAAGATACTCGATGAAGCTAAAAATGCTGCCGACAACCGCATGATAACCATCATGGTTTTTTTCGATTTCTCTAAGGCTTTCGATAAAGTTATACATGCTAAACACATTTCAATTCTCAAAGATCTTGGTTTCTCTTATTCCGCCTTAAGATGGATATATTCTTACCTTTGTGCTCGAAATCACGCCGTTAAAAACCCAGAAGGTCACCTTTCTGCGTGGGCGGAAATTAACATTGGTGTACCTCAAGGGTCGGTACTTGGACCTCTTCTTTTTTCTCTGTATATTACAGGACTTAGTAAAGTCCTAAAATTCTGTAAATATCATATCTTTGCGGATGATATCCAAATTTATATGTCTTGCAAACCGTCACAATTAAATTGTACCATAAAGTACATTAACGAAGATGTTCAGAGAATTGTTGAATGGGCAGAAGATCTTGGCCTTACATTGAATGGTTCAAAAACAAACGCCATCATCGTTGGCACATCTAGGCTTGTTAACTCCGTTGATTATAACCGCACACCTAAAATCTTCGTAAGGGAAACTGACATCGAATTCACGAATGAGGTTAAATATCTAGGTGTTTCTATAACAAACAACCTCTCTTGGTCATCTGAGGCTAGGCGGACGCGTTAAAAAAATCTTCGCCACCTTACACAAATTAAAGGTCGTCAAGCGTCTACTTCCTTCTACGATACGTCAGCATTTGATTGCGTCACTCATTTTTCCTATCATCGATTACTGCTGCGTAACTATGTTAGATATTACAAATGAGTCTGATTTCTTAATTCAAAGAGCTCTTAACACCTGTGTAAGATTCATATGTAATTCAAGTCGTTTTGAACATATCACTCCATACTACGGAAAACTTAAATGGCTTAAAGTCCATACCCGTAGGTTGTTTTTCGAAGGCTGTCTATTACACCGTATAATCTGGATACAACGACCAAGTTACCTGGCAAATGGTTTAACCTTCAGGACATCCATATCTGCAGTTACCACAAGATCTGATTTCTTAAAACTCAGTGTTCCGGCGTGCAAAACTGAAGTTTACATTAAATCGTTCCTGAGCCATGGACCTCTATTTTGGAACAAGTTACCTCTTGACATTCGAAACTCATCTTCTACATGGAAATTTAAAGAACTGCTCTTCAAACATCTGCAGCGATCAGTGGAAAATAACTAGGCGCAAACCTACTTACGTTGTTATTTATTTTTATTAATTATTTTAATTGTGTTGGATGCTCCATTTTATTTTATATCTGACAAGACTGGTCTACTATTTTATTTATACTGTTATTGTTTTAACGTTTTAAGAAACATACAATAAATACCTGTACAGTAATGTAGCTACCGCGCTTAAAGGGTTTTAAACCCAAAGCGTAAAATAAATATCTATCTATCTATCTATCTATCTATTTTCACTGCATATGCGCGAAACTCAGTATCCAAGGGTTTTTGGGATCGCTGAATACGAATCCGATGTCAGAATTCTAAAATTCAAAATGGCGGCTCCAATATGGCGGTCGAAAATACGTATTTTCACTGCATATGCGCGAAACTCAGTATCCATATGTTTTTGGGGTCGCTGAATACGAATGAGATGTCAGAATTCTAAAATTCAAAATGGCGGCTCCAATATGGCGGTAGAAAATACGCATTTTCACTGCATATGCGCGAAACTCAGTATTCAATGGGTTTTGGTGTCGCTGAATACGAATCCGATGTCAGTATTTTGAAATTAAAAATGGCGGCTCCAATATGGCGGTCGAAAATACCAATTTTTACTTATTTGCGCGATAATATTCGTCCATGGGTTCCCAAGCTCACGAAGATATGATTTACACAGTGTGTACAACGAATTGTGGTTTGGGAGCATCCATTAATCACGTGATCTTTCATGGGGGGGTGCGCTGTGCTTACGTATTAGTAAGGTATAATTAATGAAAATTACTATACCAACGTCGATATGCCATTACACACGTGAAAAGTAACATTTATTCAGTATTTTAACTGTCATTTTCACAAGGGGACATGCTAGTCGAATGAGAATTTAACACTTTCATGCGTATTTTTTATACGAAATATGTTTTGTAATCGGATTATATTCTGTGGCCTGTTAGAAACGATTAAGTTTTACAATGTTCATTATGAGTAAAGTTTTTTTTTCAGTATTAATATACAAAATTCGCTTGGTCATACAAAATTCTCTCGTTTGTAGAACTATCCATTTATTGAATTTCAAAAACTTGTCTTTTAACATATTTTCAACTGACAACCACAACTTTTAAATGTAATAATTTATCAAAAATGGTATTTGAAACTAATTTTGAAAGAAATTAACAACCATATATTTAACGCATAACCAGTAATAGGTTCATTACATTTGATAATAATATTTTATTGAGAGAAAAGTAGTTTTCTTCACGCCGGGAGGAAAGCAGCAAATGCAAGCGGGTGGGAAGTTGCAGCTTATCCTCCCTTGCGTCAAGAAAAATCGTATACTTCCTTCGGGACATTCTTTATTTTACCTCCCTTGTTGAGCAATATACTATTTTTTCAGCATTACAGCTATTATATCTAGATGGAGTTGTCTTTTGAATGGCTAATGGGTAGTGGTGATGTAAATTAAAAGTTTAGGAAATGTTTTTAGAAATTTAATATAACGACTTTAAGCAATATCTTTCAGTTCCTGTGAGGATTGAAATAAATAAAATATCTCAATAAACTTTGTACTATAATTTCATCGGCTGTTGTAAACATGACATTTGGCAACGTTGCATTCATATGAATCTTATGTACGGTACTTTTGTACATTATAGGTTATGTGAAAACTTAGATTTGTAGTTGAAACTACGTAAATTAAAAACTGGTTCTGAACGAAGTATTTTTTTTACCATTGTATATGAATTTGACAAGCGTAGTAACCATACAACTCCCTTAAGTATAGCTGGGAACCAGGAACGGACAAACTTATTTGTACAAACAAATTAATTACTCGCTAAGGTCCAAAGCTTCCATTCTGAAATTTGTAAAGTATTTTCTACATAGTTAAGTGAATAGTTTTAATATAAAAAAGTTTTTAAAAAATGTCCAAATTTAAAAAAATCTAATTTGTTTATAAAAATTACCAGATACATGTATTAAAAATTACCTTTTCGCATTTTTATCTACTTTATCAGAAAGCTTACACAAATAAGAAACTTTCACCCTTGAGAATTTTTTTTGTACAATGAATCGGTTTTGAGATACAGGCGGTTTAAAATTCTAGTACAGTAGAAACAAAAATTTGTTATGGCTCAGTTGGCATGGAATGTCCCATATAATGAACCTATCAATGTTTATTCGTTAAGGACAAATCCACGAAACTTTCAACTTTTTATGGCCCTAAATTGCTCAGTTTTTTTTTTTGACATAAAATGACTATTTCAGAACGCACATATAAATGAGTAAAATCGTATCTTCTTTAAAACAGTGTCTTTTTTAAGCCCACAATAATAATTATTTTATTCATAGCACGGTGCAATTAATCAATAAACATATGCAAGTATTTAAGCACAATTTTACTATTTTGGGCAAAATACTTACACTTGTTTATTGATTAACTGCGCAGTGCTATTAGTCAAATCTTTGTTATTGTGAGCTTAAAAAGGGCATAATTTTAAGAGGATACGATTTTACTCATTTATGTGCGTACTAAATAGTATTTTTATATAAATAATTGAGGAATTATTTTGGAACGTAAAAGTTAAGAGTTCCGTGGATTTGCCGATATAGATTGTTAATTTCTGCCAAAATTTGGTTCCAATTTTTAATAAATTAATATATTGAAAAGTTGTGAATGTTAGTTGAAACAATTTTAAAAGTCAAGGTAGATCCCAATGAATTTTGACACAACCCCACGCCCCCCCCCCCCCCCAAATCATGAACAAAAATATCCTAAAAATTTGAGATTTTTATGTTTACTTTTAACCCACCCTCTAGAGCCTTGTAAATGAACATTGCTTTTACATAAGAAAATTAATTTTTTCAGTTTTTCAACTGGCATTTATAACGCAGTTAATCGAAAAATCTACTAAGAGAGATATCTTTTCTTGGATGATTTCTGAATGCAATGGTCTGATCATAAAAGATCCATTTCCGGACGAGTTATTCCATTTTAAACTTTGATAATTTTTACTTAAAAAATGCTAAAATCCTAAAATATCACAATTAATTTAGAATATCTCTTTGGAATGTATTCTAGAATTATGTATCATAGAATTTCGAATTCCTGATAGTTTTCCAACTGAAATGACCACCAGTGGAATTAAAAATGATCATTTTGAATGAAAACATTTTTTTTCTAGTAAAATATTACAACAAAGACGACCATATTCATCACTTTTTTTCCTATTGAAAGGCATAATTGTCGGCCTAGACAAAAAATGTCTGGCCGCCATACAATCTCTCAACTGTTACTCATTTTGATATGTATGAAATCTGGAAGCTAATAAATATCTTGTTTATTATTTTATTCGTACGTGATCTTCTACATAGCGCACACAAAGAGCCTCTGTAAGCCCCATGCAAAAAATGCCCGTTTTTCGTACCTCGAATATTGAAACTTTTTTTATGCCAATTGGTTACATATGATGACCCAATATTCCCTGCAAAATTTCAAAGTGAGCATATGCCCCGTTATAATAATATTAAAAAACAATCAGACGATATGGTTCTTTACATATTTTCGGTTGCTGATTACAAATCTGAAGTCAGATTTTAAACATCCAAAATGGCGGATCCAATATGGCGGACGACTTTTTTGAAAATCGATGTAATTTGCCTAAAAATTATTACTCGGGGGGTTTTTGGAGTCGCTGATTACGAATCGGATGTTAGTTTTTAAAAATTGAAAACGGCAGGTCCAATATAACGGATGACTTTTGAAAAATTTAATGTAATTCGCTTGAAACTCGTCAGCTTAAGGTTTTTGTAGTCGATGAGGTCTAATCTATCGTTGAATTGATATTGAAAAGGCTTTTCAGCTTTCTTTGTCGCTGCATTAAATCTGTTTGGACCCTGCATAGGAAACAAAAGAAAATCTAAAAAAATCCAAGTTTTAATGCATCTTTTAAGACATCTTATTTGAATCGTGGGCTTGCGAATGTGATAAAATAAAAGTATCTTTAGTGTTGAAAATCTTGAATTTCTAAAAGATTTCAGTCTATATTCAAAAACCCTAAAAACAAAAAACGATCAGCAGATTATCATTTCATTTATTTCCATTCCAGTGTACATCTTATTTGAATCGTTTGCTTGCGAATGTGATAAAATAAAAGTATCTGTAGTGTTGAAAATCTCGAATTTCTAAAAGATTTCAGCCTATATTCAAAAACCCTAAAAACAAAAAACGATCAGCAGATTATCATTTCATTTATTTCCATTCCAGTGTACATCTTATTTGAATCGTTTGCTTGCGAATGTGATAAAATAAGTTATTGCAGTTTTGAAAGTCTGAAGTTGAAGGATTTCAGCATATAAACACCAAACCCTAAAAATAAAAGACGATCATCGGATCATTAATTCATTAATTTGCATTCCATCCTTCATCTTATTTGTATCGTTTGCTTGCAAAGGTAGTAAAAAAGTTTGATAATCTGAAAATATATGTTCATGATAGATGGTAAGTATTTTTTGTGAATCTTGTATTTATGATAATGAAGAAAAGATCGGTTTAAACGTTTGTCATACTCGCTACTTAAGAGATTTTTGTTTTTTTTTAAATAAAAATGCCTTTTATTAAATGCGTTAGCTGCGATAAGCAAAAGAGAAGTAAAGATGACAAGTTCTTTCCTGTTAACAATATTGAAAATCCATTAACCGTTATTAATTATATGAGACAATTTCGCAACTCAAAAAAACGTAAGCTTGATGACATAAGTGATATTTCATTAGATGCTAAATTCTGCACAGGTTGCTATCAATTACGGAAAAGTTCAAATGTTTCAGCTGATGTTATGGAACCAGATTTATCGATTTATAGAAGAGGTCTGAGGAGTTCTCGCCGTCGGTGCACATTTTCATGTCAAAGTGTTAATAACCTAATTATGGTTTCACCATTAATTTGTCGTGATCTTCTTATGACTTATAAATTCTTTGTTCCATCGGGTGCTCGAATGTGTTCTGATCATGTGGGTATTGCGAATTACTGGCCTCTCGTCAAACAATCTGAAGAAGTACCGTCAGAAGATCAAGCTTTAATTACTGATAAACTGTTAGAGTATTATGAAGAGCTAAAATCAAAAAAGCAAATAGTTTTTGATATGAATAACATCGATTCTATTGATGATGATACATTTAAAGCCTGGTTTGCGTACAATAGAGAACAATTTAAACAAATCTGTACCTATACCGTAAAAAGTAACCTAGTACATGTAGGTGTCCTTCTATGTAAACTACGCACAGCTCTCTCAAAATAAGCAGATTAGCTTCTTATTTGGAGTTTGCGAAAAAACAATTTGCAATTTTATTAAATTATCAGTAGAAGACTTAGGGGAACACTTAGTTCCTAAATTCATTAATAGTAAGGACCGAACAGTACTTACTGCTCATGTTACTCCTATTGCAAAAACACTTTTCGACATACCGGAAAATAACGCTTGCTTAATATTTGATGCTACTTACCGTTTCGTGAAAAAGTCTAAAAATTACTCAGGACAAAAGCAACTACGGAGTGAGCAAAAGAAAATGCTTTTAATGAAACCCATGGTAGGATGTACCGCTGACGGTTGGGTACAATTCGTTCTTGGCCCATTTGATGTTACTCACAATGATGCAACAATATTGAAAGATTGTTTTGATAGATACACTTCTGAAATGAATGTTATTCATGAAAATGATGTCATTTTAGTTGATAGAGGCTTTCGGGATGTTATAGAATTCCTTACTAAAGAGAAAGGATTGAAGGTTCATTGTCCAGGACTTGGTCAATTAAATACTATAGATGCAAACTTGTCTAGATTTGTTACAAAATGTCGCTGGGTTATTGAACAAGTTTTTGGTAGACTAAAAGTTAAGTTTCCAATATTTTCCATTCCTGCACATAATTCAACGTTGCTTCGTGATTATCAATCACTTCTGATAGCTTTTGCATTGCTGAACTTATTTCATAAACCTATTCTGATAGAGAAGAAACTAGATAACCTCTTGCCTTAGTTGGCTGGATTATACCATCTTACCTTTGCCGGTTGGATTATTGCATCTTGCCTTAGTTGGCTGGATTATACGATCTTACCTTTGCCGGTTGGATTATTGCATCTTGCCTTAGTTGGCTGGATTATACGAACTTACCTTTGCCGGTTGGATTATTGCATCTTGCCTTAGTTGGTTGGATTATTGCATCTTGTCTTAGTTGGTTGGATTATTGCATCTTGCCTTAGTTGACTGGATTATACGATCTTACCTTTGCCATATGGGATCCGACATTTTGAATTTTTAAAATCTGACTTCATATTCGTAATCAGCGACCCCAAAAACCCCCGAGTAACAATTTTTAGGCAGATTACATCGATTTTCAAAAAAGTCGTCCGCCATATTGGATCCGCCATTTTGAATTTTTAAAATCTGACTTCAGATTTGTAATCAGCAGCCGAAAATCTGTAAAGAACCATATCGTCTGATTGTTTTTTAATATTATTATTCGAGTATAAATGTGAAATTGATGTACACTTTTTATTGGACATGGTCAACTTTGACCCCTCATATTTCCGAAACGGGGCATATGCTCACTTTGAAATTTTGCAGGGAATATTGGGTCATCATATGTAACCAATTGGCATAAAAAAAGTTTCAATATTCGAGGTACGAAAAACGGGCATTTTTTGCATGGGGCTTACAGAGGCTCTTTGTGTGCGCTAAGTACAAGATCACGTACGAATAAAATAATAAACAAGATATTTATTAGCTTCCAGATTTCATACATATCAAAATGAGTAACAGTTGAGAGATTGTATGGCGGCCAGACATTTTTTGTCTAGGCCGACAATTATGCTTTTCAATAGGAAAAAAAGTGATGAATATGGTCGTCTTTGTTTCGTCCTAGTGCGCGAAAGTCGAGATTCTCGCACGGAGTGTTAAAACCAAATGTCAAAAATCAAATTAAAAAAAATTTTTGGTTTTCTTCGTTTATTTTAGGACAGCAGATGCCCTAAGCTACGGACATGGGCTTATACGAAATACATAAATCGCGATTAAAAACAATATGCGGTAAAAAACATCATTTTTTTCTTCCGCTCTTTATTAGTTTTATCATTAAGTTTGCAGATAATTTCTGTACGGTTACATTTTATATGACATAAAAACTTGATTAGAGTACAGAAACTTGCACAATTTTCATAATAACGCATACGTATCGAATAAGGTCAAGATGCACTGAACTTTTTTTGTAGAGGATTAAATTTCCCAGAAAAAAGTCCTGGAGTGTACTATGTTTTAAGGCCATTTACTGATAATCGCGTTTCAAAATTTTCGAACATCCGTTAACCATATAAGACCGTTACTTACGACAGCTGCTAAAACTTCTCTCAGTGCAGATCGAGCATTTCACGCCTGGGGAAAACGGCCGATTACTGCCAATCATTATTCCTTATGATTACTGCAAAAATGACACAATTTCTCGCAGTTTACAGGGTGATTTAAAAAAAAATACACGCGAAACCTGGTCAGACCCCCCACGCCCCTGATGATTGACGATGATATTTTGATGACCACCCCACATGAAACCACCCTCATGAAAGATCACGTGATTAATGAATGCTCCCTAACCACAAGTCGTTGTATACACTGTGAACATCAAATCTTCATGACCTTGGGAACCCATGGACGAATATTATCGCGCATATAAGTAAAAATTGGTATTTTCGACCGTCATATTGGAGCCGCCATTTTGAATTTTAGAATTCTGACATCGGATTCGTATTCAGCGACCCCAAAAACCCTTGGATACTGAGTTTCGCGCATATGCAGTGAAAATACGTATTTTCGACCGCCATATTGGAGTCGCCATTTTGAATTTAAAAATTCTGACATCGGATTCGTGTTCAGCATCCTCGAAAACCCCCTGTTAACCATATTGCAAGATTCTCGCTTTATAATACGAATCTTTATGACCTCTGCGCGACCTCTAAATATCAACCTTTTGACTTCTACGACGGGTCAAAATATTTGTTGTTTTGTCTAGTTTCATATTGCCCTGCAGCCCAAAGTCGGTGTGTATTAGGGGTTTAAATAATAAAACATTTGTTATTTGTGGACCACCCTAATATATATATATATATATATATATATACATACTTAGCCGTAGATATACTTCTTCGCCTAATGCACACACCGCACTATCACCCATTCACTCACTCTCTCCCACCCATACCTAATCATACTTTATTCGCTCACATGATTTTTCTTATTTCTCTCCCTTTCATTGTCATTCCTCATTTTTTCTACCTCTAACATCCATTGATATCCTCTTCCATCTTCATGCAGCACGTCTACTCTTGTTCTTATTAAGCACTCACACTCTTTCAAATGGCTGATATATTCTGATTCTTTCTTACATAATCTGCATTTTCTCTCTTGATCGTTTATCCAATACCAGTTTCCCTTCGTCTCATTTTGACATTGCCATCTCGCAATTGTCTGTATCTTTTTCCCTTCCGTTTTCTTTCTATGCTCTCTCAAATATCTTCGTATTCCTACCACCATCTGATACTCTCTACAGGATTTAGTATTACGTACTTTTTCTCGTCTTTCTTGCTCTTCCACTTCCCTATCTCTCCTTCTTAGCTTCTGTCATTCCACTTTTCCCACACCTCCATAAATATCCCCTTATTTCCAAACTGTCCCTTGCCCACTCCTTCACCTCTTTCTTTCGTCTTTTCTTTTCTCTGCTTTGCACATGCTACCAATTTCTCCCATTTTTCCTTCCCCCATCTTCTCTTCAAATCGACCCGCTCTTTCTGCTGCCGTTATTCTTATCTTCTCTCTTTTCAATTCTTCTCTAACAATATATCCCGGCGTCCTCCAATCTACACCTATTATCCATCTTAAATATTTTTCTTGCAATTTTTCTACTTCTTCTTATTCCTTGTATCCCCATATCTCCACCCCGTGCATTAAAACTCCTTTCACTATACTATGAAATAATTTTAGCCTCTATATTATATCTCCTTTAAATTTCCTCTCCCCATAGCTCCACACCCATCCCATCGCAACCCTTGCCTTTCTTATTCTTTCTCTGACATGTTCCTCTTCTCTATTATTACTTCTTATTTCATAACCTAAGTATTTAATCCACTTAACTTCCTCTATTTCTTCGCTACCCCACCACCAGTTTCTTCGTTTACGTCTCCCCCATCCCTTTTAAAGACTACTACCTTTGATTTCTCTACACTTAGTTCTAATTTTTTTTATCCATATAAGCTTTCAACATTCTCATCATAGCTCTCAACCCATCTTCTTTCTCTGCTATTACCACTATGTCATCCGTGTACTCATGTGAACATACCTTCTCCTTTCCATTCTTAGCTCCTCCCGGTCCTTTCCTCAGTTCCTCTTCTATATCCGCAACATAGATATTAAAAAGCGTCGGACTTGAAGGACATCCTTGCCTAATCCCCTTTCTAACCCAGAATTCTTTCGACTCTTTTTCACAAATTCTTACCCTGCATCTCGTTTCCTTATATAGCTCTTTCACTCTTTCCATTAAATCTTCTGAAATTCCTCTCTTCCTCATCATATCCCACAATATTTCTCTGTTCAATTTATCAAATGCTGCCTTTAGGTCTACAAAAAAACGCCCATAACTTCGCTCCCTTACTTATTCTCCTTCCAATAATGTGCTTTAAAATTTTTATGTTTCCTATCGTACCTCTATTCTTTCTAAATCCTGCCTGAGTTCGTCCCCACATGCCTTTTTCATCTAATTCCTTTACTATATCTCTATTCAATATATTCGCATAGATTTTGTATGCCGTACCTGTCAGCGTCGCTCCTCTATAATTTGAGACTATATTCCTCTCACCCCTTATCCATATTGGCACTACTATTCCCACCCTCCATTTATCCGGAAATCCCTCTTCCTTCCATACTTTTTTATTATTTCTTTCAGTTTCTTCCCTACCTTCTCACCTCCTGCCATCCATACCTCATTTCTCAGATCATCTGCTCCCTCTGCTTTACCTCTTTGTAACCTCTTTATCTCCCTCCTTACTTCTTCTTCACTTATTTCCCTATAACCTCTCTCTTTCCTTTTAAACATGACTTTCTTTTCCTTTTTTCTTTCTCCGCCTACATAAAATACTTTTCCCATTCCTCCATTTTTATTTCTCTACTTATCTCTATCCTCTTTTTCTTATCCTTGTTTATAAATTTCTATGCTTGTTCTTCTTTTTTTATATTTTCTACCTCTCTTCTTTCTTCTCTTCTATATCTTCTTTCTTTTTCTCACACGTTTCTCTATATTCTTTCCTTTTTCTTATGTATTTCTTATAGTCCTCCTCATTCTGTGTTTTCCTGTATTCTCATCTGTTTCTATACACTTCTCTTTTTTTCGATCTACACTCTTCATCCCACCATGGAACCCACCCAAACTTCTTTCATTTACCTCTCTTTCTCTCCGGTAATGCATGTTTTATCTCTCTTTCCAATTTATCTCACCCCCTTTCTACTTCTTCATCTTTCTATTGTACTTTCTCCATTTTCTCTCTATATTCTTTTTCGCTCTGTTTCGTCCAATTTTGCACTTTTACTTCTATCGCTTCTTCTTTTACTTTCTTAATTTTTCCCTTTCCTGTCTATTTTATTATAATTGGTTGATGGTCCGATTCTATTCTATCTCCTATCGCCATTCTCTCTACCTTCTTTTCTGCTTCCCAATTTACTATTGCATAGTCTATAATCGACCGCTTTCCGTCTTTTTCATTCGTCCATTCCCCCTTTTCATCTCCCTCCTTCTCTCTTAATTATTATCCATCCTCTCTCCTGTATCATTTTTATCAATTCTTTTCCTTCTTTATTCAATTTATAATCTTTTGACTTTCTACCTCTCCTTCTTCTATCATTATCATCTTCCTGCCATCCTCCCTTTTCTCCTATCCTTGCATTGAAATCTCCCACTATTATAAGATCATCTTCTTCATCTTCTTTAATCATCTCTTTTAATTGCTCCAACTTCTCTTTTTTGCCTTCTCTATTATACACTGAAATAATCCTCCATTTCTCCTATTCTATTTTCACTCTTCTTTCTTGTACCCCTTCCCTCTCCTCTTTTCCCTCATCTTCCTCTTCTATACCGTCCCTCACCCCTGTTATTATCCCACCCATTGGTATTGGTATTGGTATGGCTTTCATCAGGTCCGGGGTTGAGACCTCCGAAATCAGCGCACTTGACAATTTGCCTTTGTACGCTATTCCTGATGCCACTTCAGGGTTCAGCTGGATAACCAGCCTTATTGCAGAAGTTCAGAATTTGCTGAAGATTTCGCGCCCTGATTTACTCCTTCGCCAGAACTGGAGAGTCTAGGAATTTCCTTCGTGTCTCCATTAGGGCAAGACATTCACAGAGGAAGTGTGCTGTGGTCTCCTCCATGTTTTCGTCGCATTTAGTACACAGCGGGGAATTTTTCTTTCCCACCGTATAGCCATGCTTATTCAGGTTCCCATGTCCAGTGAGGATTTCAATGGAAACTCTTATCCTTGTTCTGTCCAGTTTGGTCAGCTGTTCAGCCCATCTATCAGCCCTCAGTCCACCTGCAAGGCTTTTGGTTGTGCTGCATTTTTTGTGGTTGATCCACTCCTTAACCTGCAGAGCTCTAAGATGGCTCGTCAGCCTGTTAAGTCCTTCCTGAAAGGGCATTGACGACCCTCCCGGCCATGTCCAGGCCATTTATTATGCCCGACTTGGCCAAGGAGTCCGCCCTTTCGTTTCCTTTCCAACCCATGTGTCCGGGGATCAATGTTAGGTTGAGCTTATTACGTATGGCCAGATGTCGCAAACTTGCCTTTGCATCTCTGACTAGCGCCGATTTAACGATAGGATTTCCTATGGCTCTCAATGCCGCCTGGCTATCGAAGCATATCCATATCGTATTACCTGTCACCTCCTTCCTCAAAAGGGTCTCGGCACATTGAAGAATGGCCGCCACCTCTCCCTGGAAGACAGTGTTGAATGTATTGAGCTTAAGGGAAAAGTTCTCCTTAAGCTTCGGTCCGCAGAACCCTGCACCTACACCTTGACTTGTTTTGGAACCATCAGTATACCAGATGGTTCCATGCTTACGTGTTACCGGATGTCTTTTCCATTCCTCTCAATCCGGGAAAAATATCTTAAAGTTATTTCCCCCGAGTCGAGGATCCGGATTTTATTCTGTGGTTGATTCCACATGGTTCTCAGGCTTCCACAAAAGAGTTCACCTAGCCCTTCCAGTCTGCCTGTTAAACTTCCCATGCATTTGAGTCTGTATACGGTTCTCCTCGCTTCGCCTTTAATAGCAAGGGCCAAGGTGGGTAATCCCATCAGAGTTCTCATTGCAATTGTGGGTGTACTTTTCCTTACCGAGCAGTTGCTCCTTAGGAACATACCCTGTACTCTATTTAGTTTTTGTTGTACATTGGCCTTTTCCACTCTACGCCACCATATCGCTGCCGCATAGGTGATTCTGGGTGTCACTATGTGCTGGTAAATCCAGAGCAGTTGCTTTGGTCCTAGACCCCAACTGCAGCCTAGTGCTCTTCTACATTGCCAAAAAGTTGCGATTGTTTTTTGACATTTCTGTTCCAGATGTCCATTACAGTTCAACTTCCTGTCCAGGATTACTCCAAGTTACTTGGTTTCTCCGGTATATGGAATCTGTTTCCCCCCTATCACCATTTCTCTGAGTTTTTTCATCTTGTTCCTCTATTCTCGATAGGCAGGCCTGAAAATCGCTCATTTTGTCAAAGTATCCCTGCAGCGGGACCTTTGATATCAGGCGCCATTCAGTATGCGAGAGCCGCATAGGTCCAATCCTTTCGGAGTACAGACCTGGAATATCGTTGATGTTGACGTTTACGAATTTTTCTCGGTTATCCCTGTAAGCGGAATTTCAATGTAGGTTATTTTCTATTTTTCGCCTACTGGGTTCGTCACTACCGCCCCTACCAATGGCTTTTTCTCGATCGCCCTTACATAATTATCGAGAATAAATTATTCTGTTTTCTACCCGACTGCATCTTTTCGAATACGCACGGAATAGATAACGCGATGATTACGCTCGGTAGTATTATTTTTTGATTCACGAAAGTTTACGGCGGCGTGGGTCGTAGATTTGTAAAAGAGAACGCGCCGAGTCGCATGGCGAACACAAAATTCAATTAGTTAAGGGTTGGGGGTTGCTGCTTTCCAGGTGGCGATCTCTCGCAGCTTCTCTTCCGCATCGCTTCTTATTCCGGATCAAACCTTCCTCTCGCGATCCCGTGGATGGTCCAGGTCGCCGTTACAGCCCCGCAAGAGGTAAGAAGCAGGAAGAGAGGGATCTAACGACGAGGGGTGGAGAGGCGAGGGGATCTCCTACCCTCTACGTCGTTCGTCCCAGGTTTCATCTCGAGCTATCCCTTCCCTCTTCGCGCTGAAGAGGGGGAAGCTCATCGCGCAGTCCTTCGTCAGCTACGGTGCGTGGCTAGTCCCATGTATGGGACTGTATTGTTTATGCGTAGCACGAGGGTGGGGACGCCGCGTCATCGAGGCGGCTGCCTACGAAGCACCGCATAAAACGGAGGCCGATAATTTATGAGTGTTTACCTCCTTGCGCTTATTCTCGTTACCGAATTCCCCCTTTTTTTTTTAAATTCTTCGAACGACGAACTTCGTTTATCGTACGAGTTCTCTTCGCCGTCGAATATAAGGGGGTCGTATCCCTTTTTCAGTTTATCGACATGTACTACTTTTGTATGAGACTCGTCTATTTCTAGGCGTACGTTACGCGGTACTAGAACCTCGAGTATCTCATAGGGACCTACGAACGTGTCGTCCCACTTTCCATGGCTTGGTTCTTTAGCCAGCATTACCATCTCGCCTACGTGGAAGTGATGTACGTTTAGCTTCCGATCGTAGTAGGCTTTGGACCGATATTTTGCCTATGTGAGATTCAGTGCGGCTAATGTTCGAATTTCCTCGAGAGTTGCTGCGAGCTCTCCGACGTAACCTGAGTACGTTGGTAGTGAATCTCTCGGCGACGTGCTCGACGGACATCGGGCAATTTTGCCAAATACCAGCTCGTGCGGGGTGTAATTAGTACCTTCGTGTACGCTGGTATTATACGCCAGCATCGCATATGGAATGTATTCGTCCCATCTTTCGCGCTTCTTAACGTAGCACCTAAGGTATTCGGCAAGCACATGGTGACTCCTTTCAATACTTCCATTTGACTGCGGATGATATGCTGTCGTTCTCAGTTTTGATATCCTGAACAGACGTGCAAGCTCGCAAATGACGCTAGACATAAGATTTTTTCCCTGATCAGTAAGGAGTGCTCGCGGAGCGCCATATTTGCAGATGAGATCTTTGGCGATTCCCTTTGCTATTGTCTCGGCTGTAATCTCGGGGAGGGGTACTGCCTATGAGTATTTGGTCAGTAAGTCCTGCATTGTAAGGACGAACCTGTTTCCCAATTCCGATACCGTTGTTGGACCCCAGATGTCTATTGATACCTTGTCAAAGGCATCTGCTGGTGTATCCGTTATGATCATAGGTAGTCTAGTTTTGTTTCGTAATGTCTTTTTGCCTTGACAGATGCCACACCTGTTGATTACTTTTGTCACGTCGGCTCTGATATTCCTCCAATAATGGGTGCGTGAAAGTCGACGGTATGTTCTTAATTCCTTTATGGCCACCACTCGCAGAGCAATGATGTTCTCTAACTAACAGATATCGCTCGTGGTCAGCTGGTACAGCCATGGAATCTTTGAAGAATACGATTGTTATTCTGTATTTTATCTATTTTCGGAAAAGCTCAGTAACAGTCGGCCAGCTTTGTTTGGGAATCATGTCGAAGTCATACCCGACATGTATGGCGCTGATTTGAGCTGTCAGAATGTGCCTGTTTAGCGCTTTAATACACGACGTGATTGCGGACATCGATGCTCTTTCGTCAATGTATTGCTTGATTAGAAGCGCGAACATCGTATATTTTCCAACGTTGGTTACTATTATTTCGCCAATTTTTGGAGCGTCCTGAGCAGATAATTGCTCGATGCTTACGCGCCGTTTTTCGCGAAGCAGCTTTCCGACTTCGCTATCTAACTGACGGTCGGCCGTCGTAAAATAGGCGACGTTGCCCTTTTCACTCGTCAGATGACGATTTGAAAATTTCACGATCGGTTCGCTTTTTTCGGGCGCATTCTGCTGTTCGTTTGGTGAGTCACTGATACTGGTTGCCTCTGCCAAAGCGGACGATGTTGGCAACGGATGATTTTCCGGTGCTTCTGGTGAATCGGAGGTATTATTTGACTCAGTCTCGATTGCAGACGATGCGGGCAGTGGCTGAGTCTCCGGTGCGCTTCCCTTGGAATTATCATGGTCGCTTTCCGATGGCTCCGAGTGCGTGTTTTTGGAGGAGCCTCCCCCTGGATCCGGAGATCATCGAGGCTGATGGAACTGCTCTGAGCTACTCTGTTTTAGGTAGTGCTGTCTCTCGAGATGCAGGTGATGCCATCTCGCTTTATCGGAGACTCGCACGTGGAAATATCTGGTTTGTTCATCTCGATGATCATAATGAACGCAGATATTTACGCCGTAGAGATGCGCGAATAGACTGATATGATTGTCATCGCCGTATTCATACTGCGCGAGTAAGACGTTGCGCGCTCGACCGGGTTCGGCAATAATGTCAAAATTGCCTCGAAGCAGGAGAAGCCTTCGCAGATCGTCTGGTGACATTGTCAGCTGCTGAACCTTGATGAGTGAGTCGAATAGGCAGTTGCCGTCAGTTACGACTCCTTCGTCTCTCATCAGAATTTCATATGGTTCAGCGCAGTGCTCCGACTGCTGATAGTTTAACAACGGAGCTTCGTCTAACGTCACGTCTCTCTGGCATTGCGTTTCGTGCACGGAGAGTGGAGGAGAGGGGTGCGCGGAAAGTTGAGTTCGTTTCGAACTGCAAGAAACGTCGCGCGTCTTAATGTGGCTCTCTTCGTTGACCGGAGTGGGGGACAATTGAACGTCAGTCCCACTCGATCGGCCATGGGATGCATTAGCATCCATTGACGTGAAGTTCCTCTCGCTGCTCGACCCGTATGTTGCTGGGGTAGCGCTATCCTTCTCGCACGCTTGTTCGCGCTCTTTGACTAAGTGATGCGGAGAAGGGGTACCTGAATTTCCAATGTGGCTCGGACGATGATGCGAGCGGTTCCTAGCATCTTTGCTGTAGCGTGTGCTCTCACTCGCTCCGTACCTCTCTCTCTCGCTTTCGCTGTCCCTGTTAATCGGCGCGGACAGTGATTTTTCTCTATGCCTCGTGCCACTGCGTTCGCGGAGATTTTCCGTTTCCGCTACACTCGGCATGGATTCGTAAATTTCGTCGACTTCTGACGGTGCTCTACGACGAAGTTCGCAGTTCAATGCGACGTTTTGTTTTTCGCGCTCCTTGCGCCGTCGCTCGGGCGTCCGCGATTTTTTCTTACGACACTGTCTCCAGTTCTCGCTCATTTTTGAGCTCTCTGAATTTCCTTCGTCATCGTCCAAGGGTTGAATGTTGATTTTTCCCCATACGCGATGACTATAATTTCCGTTCGGAGTGGTTTTTTCCTGTTTTCTAGGAGATTCACCTCATATGTTATTTTCCGGGGAGGAAAGTTTTTTGTCCTCCATCCTGCTGACATGATCGGTATCGAACGAAAATTCGCCCGTTTCGGGTATGATCATTCCGACTGGTAATATACCCATCCGATCTTCCCACCGAGTACGATAATCTTTAGTTCGATTATCTATGAATTTGTCGATATCTGACACTAATTTCGGAGAACTGGCGGAATGTTCGGCAATGGAATCCGTGTCCGTGATTGCCGTCGAATCAACGTGTGATTCGTTCGCCTTGTTCGGCGTAGAGGGGTGGTTTTTCGCGAGTATTCGCTCTTCGGTCCGTTGCGTATGCGACGCCGATGGTGTAGTCGATTTTTTATATACTTTACCCGACCGCGTTCTCCAGGGTTCACTGACCGTCTGTGGAGATGATCGCACGGCGGGTTCAACTAATCGCCAACCCCAATATTTGCTTACGGACGACCCTTTAGGCTTCCGTTGCAAATTTTTCTTGTTTTCCGACTTGTCAGTTATCTCATCGACCTCGGTACTCGTGGCAATAGTGTTGTCATTGTTCCGATGTAGTTTTTTGTCTGCAGGATTTCCCGAACTCGAATCCGATCGTTTTCGAGTGTTGTATTTGTGGAATTCCTTCTTTATCTTGAACCCTCGTTCTACGGGTTTTTTCTTCCGTAGGGGTAGTACAGTCTTTACGACAGGGTGTTCCACGTCCTCCTTCTGATCGCTACTGTCGATATAAACACCATCCGTCGGATTTCTCGACAATGCGTCAGCATTTGCATTTTCCTTTCCGGGCTTATACTTGGCTACGTAATCGTAGTCTTCCAGTTTATTGCGTAAACGATGAAGCCGAATTGTGAGGTTCTTCATCGTTTTGAGGTATTTTAAAGGTTCGTGATCACTATAGATCGTGAACTGGCGACCGTATAGATATGGTCGGAATTGTTCTGTACCAAAAAATACGGCGAGCATTTCCTTATCGCACGTGGGGTATCGAACCTCTGCACCTCGCAAAGTTCTGGAAGCATAAGCTATCGGTCTCTCCTTCCCCTCTTCACCTTGTGACAGGACTGCACCTAGTGCGTATCCGGAGGCGTCCGTGTTCACAACGAAGGGCTGCTCGAAATTTGGCAGTTGGAGGATCGGAGCCGAACACAGCCTTTCTTTTAATAATTCGTAGGCCGTGGTTTGTTCGTCCGTCCAATCAAAAGGAACCGTTTTTCTCAGCAGGAAAACTAACGGACTCGCGATCTTCGAGAAATCTTCCACGAATCGTCTGTAGTATCCGGCGAGGCCCAAAAACTGTTTGATTTGTTTTGGATTTTTGGGTTGTGGAAAGTTTTTCACGGCAACGATCTTTTTTGGATCAGGTTTCACGGTGTTCTCGGAGATTATGTGTCCGAGATAGCTGGCCTCTTTCTGTAAGAATTTGCACTTTTGAGGCTCTAGCGAAAGATTCGCTGCAGCTAGCCGTTTTATTAGTCTATCGAATTTCATGAGATGTTCAAGTAAATTCTTTGCATAGATGACAAGATCATCTAGATAGTCTATAGCATTTCAGTGCCTTGCAGACCGGTTAAAACCAAATCCATAAGCCTCTGAAATGATCCAGGGCCATTTTTAATGCCCATGGGCATTCGAACGTATTCGAAATGCCCGTTTATCGTAGAGAATGCCGTTTTGTGGGCATCTCTCTCGTCCATCATTATTTGATGGAATCCCGACTTCATATCAAGCGTAGTAAAGTATTTCGCTTGGCTCAGCTGATCGAAAATATCAGCGATATTCGGGATTGGGTAGGCATCGCCGATCGTCTTTTCATTTAAATCACGAAAGTCGATCACGAGCCTCCACTTTTTCTCGCCATTCGGGCCTGCCTTCATCGGCACGACCCAGGCTGGGGAGTCATATGGCGAATACGAGTGTCGTATGATTCCAGCGTTCAGCTGTTCTAGTACAAGCCGCTGCATCTCCTGGTTAATCACAGGAGGGTGGCGAAATCGTTTCGCACGCACCGGAATATCATCGGCGGTGTGTATTCTGTGCGAAAAGATTGACGTCGCCTTTAGCGGTTCACCCAGTAAATGGAAACGACCCGAGTGTTTTGTAACAAGAGCGCGCACGTGCCTTCTTGTCCTTCCCACGATAAGTCACTCAAATCCATGAGCGCCAATACCTTCTCAGCTCCGGTGTTGTCTTGCTCTCGATGCTGCTTCGTTGCGTGGACTTTCGCGCGTAGCAGCGTCGCTCGTTCCTGCTCGATTTCGGAACTCTGCTCGCTCTGGAAGTCGCACGGCTCGAGATTTACTACGGGGATTTTTACGCGTACTGGTTCCTCGTGGGTATTTACCGCTACTGCAATCGCGTATCCGTTATAATTATTGACGAGGGCTCTGCCTAAATAAACTCCATCGATCGTATCGATTTTTGGCAGGACTCCCGTCTTTACGTCGTTACCGATTTTCACGCGGATTACTTTCCTTGTGCGCGGGGGCAACTCAACAAATTGCGTGTCCGCAGAAGGCATTTTTCGATTGCCTAAATGGAACATTTCGTCCGCGTAATCGATTTTCACGGCGTTTTGTCGCAAAAACGGATCGCCTAGCATCCCGTCCTCGGAGATGGGAAAATCGTCTGTAACGATTTGAGTTTCGATGATTAAATCATTGAAACTTATTTTTGCGCATCCGATAGTGCGCGTTATCCCCTCCCCGATTCCGCTCAATTCGTAATGAACGTCTAGGTGGGGAAAAATGTCGCGTCTTAACTTAGATAATTTAATAATATTGATTTCCGCGCCGGTATCTACTAAGAACGTCGAGTCGGAAAGATGTAAGTCCGGGCTGGAGATTTTTAGTCTCGGACATTGAGCGTAGTCAGCAGTCCCGAGACGGACCGCTTCTCGCTTCCTCTCGGAATATGCACCTTCCTGGGTGGATTCTGAGACTGGACATCCGGAGCGCTCGGACCTCCAGTCGTGGCCCGAGCGCTTTTCGAGTTTAAATGTCCTCTAGAGCTGCCGATTCGATTTCGGGTTTTCCCTTGACGCGCGCTATTCTCGGGCTGACGAGTATTATGGTCGGGCACTGTTTTTTCGAATCGGGGCGTATTTTGATTCGCTGGCGCCTTTTTCCCGGGTTTTTCCCGATTCCTACTGTGCGAGTAATTTTCATTACGCCTTGGAGGAACTTGGGTGCACGGCTAAGTCTTTTGTAGATCTTGCCGTAACGTGATGCAGCGCTCGCGCGTGTGACCGATTCGCTTAAAATGAGTGCACTGTGTCTCATTGTATAATCGCGCCGGGCAGTCGTTTTCGTCGTGGCCCGACCTTTCGCAGTACGGACACGTGTCCGTATTAGAATCGGAAAAACTGCACTCGTCTAGATAGCGAGTCTCGTCGCACGCAGTAACGACGAGTGCGAATGCGCGTCTTGGCGGTTCGGTGCGGTGGTTTGGCTGGGTTTCGATTGTCGTGGCATCTTTTGCGGAGAACTGGCGATCAAAGCTAATCGCGAGCTCCGTGGCCTCTCCTAGCGTTCTCGGTCGCGCATTTTGGACTCTAAACTCCATCAGTCCGCGCAACTCGACGACGAACTGCTTAAGGCACCCGTCCTCGATCTCTTTCGCGAGGGTATCACGACACTCCGCGGAAAAGTTAGTCGCGGCTTTCGTGGCCGCGACTCCGGCCGCTCACAGATCCGTTACGCGATTTCCAAAATCTTCGACAGATTCCGCGAGTTTCTGGATCAAACCGGGGATTCTGCCGAGGAACATGTGGGGGCTTTCGTGTCCCCCGTAGGTTTTGTCCAATTGGACCAAAAGCTCCTCGACGCTTCCAAGCTCGTCGAGTACTGGAACATTTCGTTCCGCGCGGCCCTTTAACTTTCCTCTTAGGAGGAAATTGAAAAGCGGCTTGCTAGCGTCGGTTAACAAAGCCAGCGCCCCTTTGCACGCGCTTGCAAATTTCGCGTATGTTGCACGATTGCCGTAGAAATCGGGAATTGTATAGATTACGTCCTTTGCCGACGGACATAATGTCAGTGTCGACGTCGGCGTCGGCTCCAGCCCCGCGTTCGCGCCCGCTTCCGCCATGACGAATTTTCGATCTGGGTCCTCAGTCCAATCTTCCAGAGAACCCGATCGGTTCGCGTTCGACAAGTCGGACGTGTTTGATTCGTTTTCGTACGCGGCACGGTTGCGATTCCTGATTTTATTAACTACGGGTGACTCGAGTACGTTGCGAGCCTTGCTCATTCAATCGCGTGAGATTTCTCGACTCGCGAAGATGCAGTGTACGCGGACAAAGTTATAGAGCATAAATGCAATAGAATATATATATATGTAGGGCGAACGATAAGTATGCACTGAGTGGAGAATGTAGCGACTTACCGTCGTGGATGTGGATCGTTGGCCCCGAAGACAGCTATGCCGAAGACTGCTGTCCACCAGATTGGCCAGGTAGTCATCCTGTCCTTCTCTGAGATGCTGGTGGTGACCTGCTACAGTTGAATGATCCTAAAGGTCACTTGTATAATCTTTCCACTTTGTCTGTTGAGTTTTTATATTCGCACTTTTTTGTTTCCACTTGCGTGAAGTTGATCCACGTCAGGACGTGTGGATCCGAAGATCACGGGGCGGGCTGAAAAGTTCAAAGTCTAGAAAAAATTTCTTTTGCCCGAACACGCGCGTGATCCCACTTCTGACACCAAAATATTTATGTGTTACGTACGGAGCGGTCGTGCATAACAGGCGCGAAGTGGAAGAAGGGGGTGTGAATGACACAAAAGATGTCCAAATAGCACCCGCGTCCCTTCGCGATCTCGCGTTAACTCGATTACAAACGCGGAATTGTTGTTATTCTAATGGCGCGCGAAGTCGAACACCGGAGCGCGCACTTATAATTTCCGGCGTTCCGCTCGAAGTTGGTTACTACGAGCTTTTCGGACACGAGCCGACGACGTTACTCGTTCCGCAGCTAAAAACTGTCTGTCTTGAGACCTCACTTCCTCGAGATCCGTCAACGTGTCCGTTGACGGATCGACGTCGTTCTCACACACCCGAGATGGGGATGTGGACAGAGGACTGCTTCCCGAAATGCATTTAACCGAATTGTTCGGGAAGGATCCCATGTCGTCACATGAGACCGGATGCGCGGCGTTACCTTACTTTAATGTGATACGTAGAAATTATTAGTAGCTATAAGATATACGTATAATTATTAGTAGAATGTAGATGATCTACGATCGACGGATCGTAACAATATTCAAACATCACTTCTGGATAAATATCCAAATAAATAATTTGTCTGATAGTGGTAAGAACATAACCTTCGATGGATATTAGTAAAACATCACATTCTGACCGATATTGGTGGAAACATCACCCCGTTTTCTCAAACAGATGTATGATACAACAATTTCTTTTTATAAATATTCGAAAGGATAACGTTTTCTAACGTATGTTTCGTTTGGATCAATTTGTGTTGCCAATTTCGAATTTTTTTGTGAAATGCTTGGTACCAATTTCATTTCAAAATTTGTGTACGAAGGACAAGTGAATTGTAACAGTTTAAGATAATATTTCATACTTATTATGACTGTTCATGTTTGTGAAAGTCATGATAGGCGTCAATATCAGTTGTCGTAAGTCCCAATTTGGATAGTGGAGCCTAGTTGTTTTGCTACTTGACTGTTATGTCCAGTCATTTGAATGGCGATGACGTTGTGATGAATCGAATTAGATCGATTTAAATTTCGTTACATAATTTGGATTAGAATTTAAAAATATGAACCCTTTAATCGCATTATTATTCATTGAATGGGATGAGTCTTCTTTTGGTTTTTAACAAATTTCTCGAAAACTCCTGGAGGCGGTAGATTATAGAAGTCGACAATCATGAACTGATTGAATACTTAGCGAGATGGTCGTATCTGCTAAGATAGTAAGCAGATCGTTCGTTTTCGACAGTTTAAAAGGAAAGCATTTTGATTACCTACGGCCGCGATCTGACGAGGTGAAACTTTGAATGAAGTTGATGCCATACTTGAGTTGTTTTTGAAGCCTAGCACACGCTCTGTTCCTGTGTCAAGAACAGTCAGGCGTTTATTTGGTTTTCTTGTTTTTTAAATGCCTTGCTTAGACTGGCATGATATTTCTATGGTAAATAATATAAACAGAGCTTACAGATCTGCGACGTAATCTATCTTAAGAAAATGTATAATTCGTAAATGTAAAAAATTATTCACATAATCCGAAAATGACGATGATATCGCAAACTAGAGAACAGATCATAAGAATTATGTAACGCAGCCAGGAAACTCAGATATTTGTAAAAAAAATGGCAAACATGAAACATTCGCTTTAAGTGCAGTTAGGATTCGATTGAATTGTCGAAACGCTGGAAAAATAGGTCACCATTTACGCGGTTACTTAAAAAAGAAAATATACGCGTTAGACATAGAGTAAGCGGAATTTACAATTATTCTCGATATGCCGATGACCGATTCGATGACTCGCTTGGCGAGATCGACCTGCTTGGCAGAACCCCTGGCGGAAAATCGGATGCTTGGCTTCAATTTTTACGTCATTAAAGAAAGGCAGATACCGTAACAAAAATTGAGGGCGAGCCCGGAAAATTCGCGATATAGACCCCAATGATGGCGCCTTGCAAAGAGTAAAGATATCGGTGTTCCCCTGCTGCTTGTGAAGAAAAATTTGAATTTCAGAAATGTAAAAAATACAAAAGAAGCGTTTCTTTATTCGAGCAAAGTAACCGCGCTTTGCAATCAAAGAGCCTCCTGCAGATACGGATTGATGATGACTTAGTCATCATCACCGGAAAACAAAATGCTATTACTGTTATCAACTTATAAAATTGCTGTTATTCGGAAAAGTGAAAGCTTTTCTGAAAATTACCGGTTCAATGGTTTCCGCTAATTTGTGTATCTGGTGAACGAGTTTGGTTGCACTAATGCTTGGGTGTGAAGTATGTGATATAGGCGAAGGGTTTGTGAATCTTAAATGAGTATTCGAAAGGGTTATAAAAACGTCGAATTAATTGTACAGTTATAATGTTACTGCCATGTGATATTGCCATGCGAGTTCTAAAAGTTACTAATGTAAAGTGCATGACGTGTCAAGACTTCGATGATGATTTGAATGTGTTATGGAAACATCGATTCTCGTGAAGTGTACGAGTCCGTAGACTTCGTACAGGGGGGAGAATGTTACTGACAGAACCGATGTTTCACCGACAGCGGTACCAGGCGTAGGTTTTTCCCATAAAGGTGGTTTTCCCTACGTCATTGCACACCCGAATGAGGGTACCTCTCAAAATGAAGCAGGCCTGCTAAGTAATTATGTAAAGGCCCTTCAACATGGTGACAATATCGATGAAATTATTTGTAATTCGAATATTATAATTTCATTATCAACGAAATAAGAATTTCTTGACGAAATGGACGGAATTAAATAAACAATGATATCGTCGATTGACGTTGCAGTCGATTCAAATGTTCGAAAAATTGAAAAGTCGAATTCAGACGATGTGAAAGTGACGATCGAGTTTTTCCGTACGTTTCGGGACGTCGTAGAGTTAGGAGGTCCGGGTCGCGATCGAGTCGTCACCGCTCGATGGGGATAAATTATTATAGTTTCGTGTGGTCGTTCAAATCGTGTGTTTAATTCCAAACCCTTCCACTAGTCTTTTACAATATACAGTGATGGGAAAAAATTTCGGGAACTCTTAAATATCTCAGCAGGAATGCATTTTCGGGGAAAATGTTTCAGACAAAAGTTTAAGAATTTTCCCCTGGCTATTTAATGGTATCAGTGAAATTGACCTTGAAGGTTATTTCAAGGTCAAGTTTGTTTCTTTAAATGGAAACCCCTATTTTTTTATAGACTCTGAAAGAGCGGAAAGTTTTATGTCCGAATATGATATATTCAATTTTTCCATTTCAAGGTCAAACTTAAAGCTCTCGGCATTGCGAATTAATTCAGCAGGTGTGCATTTTCGGGGAAAATGTTTTAGACAAAAGTTTTGAGGATTTTTCCCTGGCTATTTAATTGTAACACTGAATTCATGACCTTGAAGGTTGATTTCAAGGTCAAGCTCAATTTTTCAAATGGGAACTACTATTTTTTACCGCGAATTTTGAAAGTCGGGAAAATTTTACTTTCAGGATACAACCTTGAATATATATGTATGTATATGTATGTTATAGGAGGGGAAAGAAGGAAATTGGAGAGGGAAAAAAGGGGGTTATTAGGAGGCATGTTATGAAGGGGTACACAAATTCATTAAAGGCATGGGGGTAGGGTTTATAATAAGGAAATGGAAATTGAAAAAGATACTATACTCACTTTTCCGGTTGATATCCGAATCAACTTGGAGGGGTGTAGCGCCAAGGAAAGATAGCCGATGTTCGTCTGGATTTCCGGATTCGGTGTGGTGGAGTACGGGCCTGCAGATCGGTGACCGGTAACTCTGAAGATGTGTTCCACCGACACTGTTAAATATCCACGATATGAACTGGTACCCGAACTTCTCGAAAATTGAACTCTTAGATTTTTTGATTCTCGCACGAACTTGAATGCTACTGACTGACGGTGGATGTCTCCCTGACTGGTTCCATGATTGCTTATTGATGAATACTATCTCCTCTCGGGTTTAGTGCATAATATTTATTCCCTCTCCCGTCTTTCATAGGTATTTTGATAAGGAACAGTGTTGGAATCTATATCGAAAGGGAAGGAAGGGGAGAATGGGATTATTGTTCGCAATTTCGGTAACATATCGTTACGTCGAATTCTAATTTCCTAGAAAAGGGGGCATAGCAAAAGACACCTGCATAGCGAACGAGTGAGCTCACGCATGCTTTACGACTCGAAAGATTGGAGAGGTTGGCAGTCTCATCTCCTACAATTTTGCATGTCGTGTTTGGTAAACGCTGTACCTTCTCGACGAATGTCATCGCCTGTATACGTTCATTTAGATGTTTGTTATTTCTCAGTTCTTAGCGTACCTAGGGCGAGATAGAGATAAGAATGCAACTGAAATTCGACCGTTCTTTTGTCTGAGCAAATCGAAAGTTTGTTGGCTTAACGCTTATACGTAAAATGCGATGGAGGTGCGACGCTACATGCATATGCGTCATGCGAAGGATTAGGGTACACGCATGCTTTATCTGGAACGTTCGGAAGAGGGTTTATATTATTGTACTGTATGATTTTTAATTCTGCATTTGATGCTAGAAATAAGTCATAGAGCGCCGCGTCTATACTCCGGTAGCTATTACTAATGTTTATTGACTCAGGTGTCAGTCGTGCTTATATTAGGAATACACTATATACATAAGAGAATTGACTTACTAACAAAATATGTCTTATCGCTCACAGCTTTCTTGTATTTTCAGCAAGAGTCGGAACAGTATGAATA
Organism: Trichopria drosophilae; assembly: GCA_030407085.1. Classification (NCBI taxonomy): domain Eukaryota; kingdom Metazoa; phylum Arthropoda; class Insecta; order Hymenoptera; family Diapriidae; genus Trichopria; species Trichopria drosophilae. The sequence goes on along the minus strand of CM059583.1, from coordinate 104,572,684 downwards.
CTGGGTTTTCTTGTCAGTTGAGATTTTATGATGGTATCCAGCCCAGATCTCTGCGCATTTCTTCCACAGAATCGGGATTTTTATAAACTGCTAAACCATAGCGTTAACGCAAGTCGCGTTAATTCTGACAACGATCGTAATCGGATGGGAATATGTGCCGCAAGTCGGGAGGGAGTTTTGAGGAAAATTAGAGAGAAAACGCGTGAAAAAGGCAGTTACGTCGCGACGCGCTAAGTATTCGCCAATCGTGGATTTTACAGTAGAATGTTGTATACAGCGAAAATAAATACCGCAAGATCCTAGTCTGTGTAAATTTGAGTTTGTTTCGCTCATAATTTTCTGACCTACCATTCTCCAATTTGTTTCGAACATGGAATTCGATAGTTTCGGATTTCTCGCGATGTAACCGGCATTTTAACGATCGAACGCTGCATTTTTTGCCTTTTTTGTGAACGAGGTTTACATTGATCCTTCGAGCCGGATCGTGGTCATTCTCTAAAAATTTAGTGAGAGTGGTGCATCGGAAAAGCTCCAAATCTTTTCCAAATGAAAGAGGAAAAATAATGGATCCGCCGTACATATCCACTTTCATAATGGCAAATTTATGAATTGTTTGACCGCATTACTGGTGGTACATGCGTGCTGTTGAACCATACATTTCCTTCGTGAAAACACGATTTTGTGATTATGATTGTGTATACGTGTTTCTACACGACTTTCGTGGTAAATTTTATTTTTACTTGCCACGTGGTGAATACTTGGCTATTTTGGTAATTATTACGAAGACCATTGCGCATCATGTTTGCGTCGCTTCGTTTCGTCAAAGCTTCCTTCCGGCATCGACAACGTCGACTACCAACGCACTTCGGTTTGGTACTGTATGGCCTAGAAGTGGGGCGCTTGATTCGCGGGGGCTAATTTGTGCTGCGTTCACGGAGTGATTCCTCATTGCGCAGCATTGCTTCTCCTTTGACCATACTAGAGTGGGGTCGGAAGATTGGTATTCAGCCGCGTGTGTTTCGTTTCGCGGGGCTTTGATTTTCGATGCTACGACATTCAAAGTATTGGTGATACCGTTGTATTCTGCATTCACATTGTGTCAAATTATGTGCGAATGATTACATGTGTAGCAGTGAAGTGACATTTTTCAATTTAAATAAAAAATAAATTGATTTACAAATAAAATGTAAGAGGACACGGGGACGTCTAGACAGACGAGGTCTCAAGGTCCCGTTGTAGAAGCGGGTTTAGTAAAACAGCGCATGCATTTTGAAACATTGTCGCGTATTTTAATTAACGTAAACGCTAACTAATGTAAATGTTAACGCACGTAAAATTAACGCTGCAAATGTAAATTCCGAGCTCCTAGTGAACGCAAAACTGAACATTATTTCGTCGGTGACGAATTTGGGCATTATCACGACATTTATGTGGATTTGATGGACCTGTTAGCTAATCTGGTGAATGGACTGCCTTCGAAAGCTGCCAGTTCTGCCAGTGTGGATGCGCCCGCGACGGCGCCTCAATTGACGCGGTCAGTTCAACTTCAGTTCAACCTGACAGTTCAACCGAAGATTAAGCTCCCGAAATTTTCTGGCGACATCACGTGCTGGGAGACCTTCCAAGATTTGTTCAAGTCACTCATCGTGGACGACGTTCATTTAAGTAATATTAAAAAATTACATTATTTTAAGTCGCGGTTTACCGGTGAAGCGCTCAATGTCATTCAAGAATTTTTGGTAGCAGGACTCAATTTCGAGGCAGCCTAGAACTTGGTAAAAAAGACTTCTTCGAATAACGATTATTAATATTTTCTTTGACATCACAACTTCTAAGCCACCGTACTGTTACTAATTCTAAGCCGCATATACTCCGGGTGCTCTTGGATGAAACCAGAGCACTTTTAGCTTCTTTAAAAGCACTTAACGACCCGGTAGATAATTGACGTACACTTGTAGTTGTGATGACAGTATTAAAGTTGAATAGCGCTACTTGCAGCGCTTGGAACAATCATTCGGTTGAACAAAATCTGCCTAAATTTGATGATTTATCATAGATCATTTTGCAACGTATTTAAGCGTTGACTCTAACTGATTGTAAACCTCCTGTCTTTAATACCAATTCTAAAGCTGCTTCGAAAAAAATGCGTCCAATTCTACGCGATACACGGCCCATGTAAGCACGGCACCAAATGTGCTATGTTTCGTTTGTATTTAAACGCACGAAATACGGGATTGTACAGCTTTTAAGCAGATATCACCAAAAGAACGTTTGAAATTAATTAAAGAGCATCGCTGTTGTTTCAACTACTTGAAGGCTGGACATTATCCTAATAGTTGTGAAATGAAAAATGCGTGTTTATGATGTCGAAAGAAACATCACATTTTTCTTCACGAGGCATTATTAATTACGAATGAAAATTCTACGGTAAATATTGAAGCTCCATCTACTTCTTCAATTACGAATGTTGCTTCTCACGTCGTGACAAGTCACCTTGCTGCTCCTACAGCTATCGTGAATCTTCCGAGTGTACTTTTAGCGACTGCTTGCGTCAAGGTCGCTTCTTCTGAAGGTCGCTCTATGTTGGTCCGTGCGTTAATTGACGCAGGTTCAGAAGTATCCTTTATTACCGAATCTATCGTGCAAACATTGTCCGCCGTTCGACAACGCTTTTCGGCATGTGTCACCGGAATCGGCGATCGAATTTCGAGTCGAGTTTGACAATTGGCGCGTCTTAAAATTATTTCGCGACATTCTTGTGCTTCGATTTGTGTCAATGCACTTATTTTGAAAAAGGTTACCGCTTACCCCTCACGTTTTCCGTTCGATACATTTCGCCTGTCGCATATGGAAGGTCTGGAATTGGCCGATTGTTGTCTCTGTACTGAGCTTCCTACCAATTTAATTTTGGGAGTTGACGTGTATGGAGATATAATATGTGATGGCGTGCAGAAATACGAAAATGGTATTTTAGCCCAACAAACAATATTAGGTTTGATTTTAACAGGTGGTGTGTCTTCGGAAACGCCCCCACCCATGTCATCTCCTTACACGTCACTTCTAATAACGAATTGCATATTGCGCTCGAAAAATTTTGGAATATCGAGGAATTGCCAAAACAGCGTTTTTTAAATGCGGATGAGTTGACTTGCGAAAACTTATTTCAAGAATCCACTACGCGAAATAAGACAGGTCGACATACGGTTGCCTTGCCGTTCAATGGAAATCCTCCCTTGAACTTAGGCGAATCATACGACATTTCCTTAAAAGCGTACAAACGCATGGAACGCAGGTTGGCTCGTAATCCCGATTGGGCTCGCGATTATCATGAATTTTTACGTAATTATTTAGTATTAGGTCACATGGTTCCATATCAACGCGTAGATGATGAACAAGTATGTTTCATACCCCATCATGCTGTAGTCCAGGAATCAAGCACGTCCACCAAATTACGGATCGTGTTTAATGCGTCGTGCCCAACGTCGAACCGAGTGTCCTTGAACGACCTTTTATTAGTCGGCCACAGGCTGCATCAGGAGCTGCCAGCTATTCTTACACGTTGACGCCTCCACCGGTATGTTCTACTGCTGACATCACAAAAATGTTTTGCCAAATTATGGTGGAACCTCCTGATACCAGGTATCAACTGATTCTTTGGCGGCCTACGGAAAAGGACGACATCCAGGTTTTTCGTTTGCGAACTGTAACGTACCGTACTGCTGCAGCACCGCATTTGTCACTTTGAGTGTTACAGCAACTTGCTCTTGACGAGGCGTCCAAATTTCCATTAGTTATCTTCCATTAAAAAAGTTGAGTGCTAATGGGCCCTCCCTATTCCTCTCGAGGATCGCGAATTATAAGCACAAAAATCTTTACAAGAAGATGTCCCACTCAAGGTGTTAGGTTTAACTTGGACTCCTGCCCAGGATTGCTTACGTTTTCCCGTCACATCAGAGCTTCCTACTACATGGACGAAACGTAGCCTTCTTTCTTACTTGTCCAAGTTGTTTGATCCATTGGGGTTGTGGCACCAGTAGTGATAATATCGAAAGTCCAGTTGCAAAAATTATGGTCTCTAGGTTACGATTGGGATGCTTCCCTCCCAAGTGACCACCTTGAAGAATGGCGTAACTTCTTTCAGGATTTAAAGCTCTTATCGATTCTGAAAATTCCGCGGTGTGTAAATTCTGAGCCCAGACGCTCAGTTCAAGTCAATGGGTTTTGTGACGCATCATCAGTAGCTTACAGTGCAGTGGTCTATTTGCGTGTTGCTAGTAAATCGGCTGTTTATGTAAAAATAATGACTGCAAAGACTCGTGTTGCGCCTAGAAAAATTTATGTCACGATTCCCAGGTTAGAGCTCTGTGCTGTTGATCTATTAGCTCAGCTATGGCAATGGACGATTGCTTCCCTAAATTTAGATGTAGATTCAAATCCCGTATAGCTTGGACCGACTCTTCCGTGGCTCTTTATTGGGTAGCAGGTTGTCCATCGAAGTGAAACGTCCTCGTTGCCAATCGTGTCTCACGCATTCAGAATTTGTCCAAGAAGCTATCGGTAACGTGGAGACACGTTCATACAGACTCTAATCCAGCCGATCTTGCTTCTCGGGGTGTTTCTGCGGTAAACTTGCTGAATGATTCATTGTGGTGGAATGGGCAGCCCTGGTTGGCCTAGAGTGAGTCGCATTAGCCATGCAATAATTTTATGGTACCGGTAAATACGGATTTGGAAGAGCGACCAATAAGAGTGCAGGTTGCTCACACTGTAGAATGGGAACTCGTGAATTTTACGTGAACAGTATTGGGTGATCACTGCTCGCACGCTTGTCAGAATGCTAATTGCGCATTGTGTAGCTTGCATGCATCAGGGAGCGTCGTTATCGACTCAACAGATGGCTTCACTACCATCGGTCCGAGTGAATCCGGCTCCTCCGTTTCATACGGTGGGCGTGGATTTTGGAGGGCCGTTTTACGTTCGGTCTGTATGCGGTCGGGCTCTTCAGGCTCATAAGAGTTATTTAGCGATTTTCGTATGCATGCGTGTTAACGCCGTCCACTTAGAACTGGTTATGGAATTAAGTACTCCATCGTTTTTGGCGGCATTACGGGCTTCTCCTCCCGTCGTGGTATCCCCTCCATTATTGATGAGTGATCGAGGTACTAATTTTTAGGGTGGTGATCGGGCTCTTCAAGGTGCACTTCAAAAAGAGCTTAAGGACCCCAACATGCGAGCCTCCTTAGCTACAGAAGGGATTGACTGGCAGTTTATACCTCCCGCAACACCTCATTTTGGCGGTGTTTGGCAATCAGGTGTACGTTCTCTGAAGCAGCAGTTACGGCGCGACATTTCCGAACACACGCTGACTATTGAGGAATTTCAGACCTCCTGTGCCAAATAGAGGCTTGTCTGAATTCTTGCCCTTTCAACTTCTTGTCTGCCAACCCCGACGATTTAATCGCCCTAACGCTAGGATATTTTCTCATTCGCCGACCCATGTGCGCAATACTTGAACCAGACCTCTCTGATATAAAAGTATCGCATCTTTCTCATTGGCACATTGTTCAGCGTATGCACGATTATTTATGGAAGGCGTGGAAGCTCGATTACCTTGCCTCATAACAAAAGCGCGTGAAATGGCGGCGGTGCGAGCCAATCTGCAAATCGGCGATTTTGTTGTAATTCTTAAGGAAAATTATCCTCCGACAATATGGCCGTAGTGATGGATTGGTCCGCGTATGCATAGTAAAAACCGCTGAAACCGAATTGAAGCGCCCAGTGCATAAAATCTGTAAACTTTTGGTTGAATAATTTCCATATTTTTCTAGTATTAAGTTTCGTTTAAGAATTTGTGGTTTTCTTTTTGTTTAAACGATTGCGATCTACGACAGAACACGGAATGCAGTATGTTAACGTATGGCGCGTTAATTCTTACAACGATCGTAATCGGAGTGCAATCGATGGCGCGGCCTATGTGCCGTTATCGTTCTTTTCGGAGGAAGTATGTGCCGCAAGCCGGGAGGGAATTTTGAGGAAAATTAGAAAGAAAACTCATGAAAAAGGCAGTTATGACCTGACGCGCTCGGTATTCGTCAATCGTGGATTTTTGAGGTGAATTTTGTATAAACGAAAATAAATACCGCAAGATCATAGTCTGTGGAAATTTGAGTTTGTTTCACTTATAATTTTCTGATCTACAATTCGCCAATTTGTTTCGAACACGGAATTCGATGGTTTCGGCGTCCTCGCAATGTAACCGGCATTTTAATGATCGAACGCGAGAATTTTCTTCTCGTCACTAGCACGCATATAAATTCTTTTTGCAATATGCAAGACACATTCTAATTTATTCACAATAAACTCCTCTCCATAAGGTGCTGTACTGAGCAAGAACTTGAAAGTTTTGGAGTCTCCATCTCCGACAGTCAGTCAAGTAAGAGCGTTGTCGACTTTACCGACAGGTAATAAAATATTTTGCTCTAATTCCTTCGTGAACCTATAGAGGGAAGCTTTGTCCTTGATGCATTGTTAACAAAGATTCAGTTGTCATTGATTTTTTAGAAGAGAAACACGTTAAGCGTCATGAGTGCTGAATACGCCTTACGCTACGATGCTGTGTTCCTGTGCACCCATCCGAAAGGTCCAAAAATGTCGCAATCAGCGGCTGCTAAATACATGCGAAAGTCGAAAGCATTTGTACAGAAGTGGACACAACGATATAAAGTAGCAAAAAATGTCGATGATTTACCAGAACGTGGCTCGATAGGCAAAGTGGACAAAAAAGACGAAAAAAGAATAGTGAATCTGTTTTCGCGGAATCCTGCTTTAACACTGCGGCAAGGACAAGCAAAATTAAAGTCAAAAGGTTTAGATATCTCGTACGAAACTATCCGAACTCTTCTCCGTGCTCATGACCTGAAATTTCGCAACACAATGCAGAAGCCACTGTTAACCGAAAAACATGTGACGAAGCGACTCGCTTGGGCATATGAGAATATCGATAGAGATTTCGACAATGTCATTTTTACGGATGAATGTTCGATATAGGCCCGTTGTGTCCTCACCCGAGCCTGGTCAACTTCCACCAATAGGCTTGTCCAGCGGACCGTAAAACACGCAATATAGGTGTATTTTTGGGGCTGCTTCTCAAAGCAGGGATTCGGCGCTTTGCACCTGTTTACCTACAACCTAAATGCCAATGGAATGCTGCAAATCTAAAAAAAGCTTTGCTGCCGTCTGCCAAACGTTGGTTCATCAGAAAAAATTACGATTGGATTCTGCAGGAGGAAAACGACCCAAAACACCGCAGCAAGCTCTGTACCGAGTGGAAGACGCAATCTCGCATCGCTACATTGGATTGGCCGTCGCAGTCGCCCGATGCAAACCCCATCGAAAATGTGTGGGCTTACATCAAGCAGAAGCTTCGTGGAAGACTCACACAGACTTTGAAGCAGTTATCTGGCGAAATTCGTCGCATCTGGAGATCGTTGCTACTAGAATACGCCGTCAAATTAGTGGAAAGCATGCCTCGGAGATGTCGGGCAATTATTGACGCCGGTGGTGACTGGACACATTATTAACATAATTGCATCATTGTTTGTAATGAGTACAATGTATATATAAATATAAACTTTTTATTTAATAAATTTTTTTATGAATTTACAAGAATTTTTGTAATTCATATAAAACTTTATATTTTAATTTCTTCGGTTTCTGAGCAGACGCACTAGTATTATTTTTATAATATTCGGGAAGTTTTCCTTGAAACTTTCGCTTCTTAGGTTTAGAACCTAGACGTCGCCAGGCTTTTTTGTTGCAAGCTCTTCTTGTCCATTTTTGATATCTCGAGCGCGGACGAGAACGTAGAGCTGTTGCTACTTCGGAGTTTCTAATTATACTGACGTTAAAGAACCCTGTAGTTAAGGTATTAGTTGCACCAAAACTGCATTATTCAAAGAATAAGGGACCATACATATATGAATACTTAAATAGGGAATAGCAGCTGCTCCGGTGAATAAGAGATCGCGGTACCTGACCAAGCGGAGCGGATTAGTGCCCGCAGGGAGCAAAGTAAAATTCGCTCAAAGGTATAGTTACACTACTCTACAGACACCTCCAACTTAAACGTTAGGAATCTGCAACGAGAGCAAGGCCGGCCCAAAAATATTTGGAACCCCGCACCTCGAAGAAGAGCCTCAAAAGCACAACAACGGAAGAAAGAATCGAGTATACGGACATAAAAATGACTATAAAACAAGAAACAGCGAATTAGCTTTTAGGGCAAATGCCTGTAAAAATGCATTAGATGAACATGCATTTCAGTCTGAAATTCTATAAATCATCTTAAACACCCTGCGTCGTAATCACAAGGAAAAATGCTAGGCGTGCTTGAAACAATTTCAAATCATTTCGAAAACGAAAAAACATGACCAATGTTGATATTACAAATGTAATAAGGAATTTTAAAAAAAGTTCTTTCTAAAAATTCTTTTAATAAATTTCGATTTCACAGTTTTTTTTTATTTGAGTAGGTAGGAGTGAGAAAAATGCATCTAATTTGGAAGCATGAAAATAAAATGGTGGTATAAATGTAAAAAATAAAAAATAATTGAAAAGAATGAAAAGAAACAATTTGAAAACCCCCAACGATATTAAAAAATTAAAAAATAATAACGTGCACGGAATTTCGTTCTACACCCTCCACGATTGAATTCGTCAGTGAGGCTCTGCGGAAGGAATCAGCCTCATTTTTTTAATCCCTGTTTGCGTAGAGAAATTAGGCAGGCTGATCTCGTAGCACTCGGATACAGGCTGGTTAGGCGAAGATCAGGAATCGTGAGAGGAGAAAGTTAGAATAATATATTCGTATCAGAGCTATTGTATTTCTGGCGAATTATACACTTTCCACGGAAACACGAGCAGTTGCAACTGCGTGTAATTCCACCGATTTACACTTTTATACGGATGAAAAAAAGCACGTTTTAGTTAGAGTTGGCGAAGCAGGTTCGCTTGGTTCAAAAGACAGAACGGAACTAAGAGGCCGGACATGTGTTCCCGCTTTCCGGAATTTGCGAACATATTTCGATAGATGGGCGTCCTACCGCAGAAAAAGAGGACCATGAACGAACCTTTGATTGAAGCGCCGAAAAATAGGAATCGTCCCAGTGCCGAGAAACGCATTTTCAAGCTACAGGTGTCGCTCGCACGCGAACATCCCGCCCGCCTTGATACCTTGTAATCAATACAAATTGTTATCGCGTTGCGCAAGTTAGAAAGATATCTTATATTACTAACATAAAGACTTAAAATTACTTATTTCTTAGGCCTCGCCGTCATGTATCGGGAGAAGCACCAGCTTATGAACACCGCGCGATAGCTGTCCCTTAGCTGTGCGAACATCACACACGCGAACGTGACCGTCCGATCCCCGGTGAATCGCTACTATCTTGCCCATCGACCACCAAGTAGGGGAAAGGTTGGCATTTTCAATGAGAACGATGTCGTCTATTCGAAAATCAGGTCTTTCGTCATGCCATTTATGCCGTTTTTGTAGCGTATGCAGGTAATCTGTGTGCCAGAGACGCCAAAATTGCTCGGACATTTGTTGCACAAGTTGCCAGCGTTTGAGACGATTGCGTTCTATATCTACTATGGACATTTCTGGAGGCGCAAGGAATAGGGCACCTATCAAGAAATGGCCAGGGGTCAAATATCGAAGATCGTCGTCTTCGTGGGACAGGCTTGCGATAGGACGAGAATTCAGACAAGCCTCTATTTTGCACATTAATGTGGAGAACTCGAGAATGGTTAGTGTTTGAGTACCTACGACTCTCTTGAGGTGCTACTTTACAGAGCGTATTCCGCTTTCCCACATACCGCCTATGTGTGGAGTAGAGGCCGGAATGAATTTCCAGTCGATCTCTCGCATGGCCATGTACCGTTCGATCTTTGGATTGAGGAGCGATTCTCGAAACCTCCTGCTTAGTTCACGACTTGCGCCTAAAAAATTGGTACCATTGTCGCTGTAGACGACAGTAGGAGTGGCACGCCTGGACAAAAACCGATCAAAGGCACTGAGAAATGCGGCAGTGGTGTAATCATCGACCACTTCGAGGTGTACAGCTCGAGTTTCTAAACATACAAAAAGTGCTAGATAGCACTTACGAGCTCGTTGACCTCGGCTAACGAAAGACGTTAGTGAGAAAGGGCCTGCATAATCAATGCCTGTGTGGGTGAACGGCCGAGATGGTCGAACACGCGGCAGTGGCAATGGAGCCATCTTTTGAGCGCCGAGTAAGGCTCGTTGTCTGGCACAACCAGTGCAGTGGTGGACAATTGAGCGTAAAAGTACTCGAGCTCGTATAATCCAGTATTTCTCACGAAGGGTAAGATTCATTAACGCCGTTCCTCCATGGAGCGTCTGCAGGTGCGTATCGCGCAAGAGCAGCGTCAATAATTTGTGCTTCGCGAGAATCACTGAATGTGCGAAATCGCGAGAAACCAGGGCGTTTTCTAGTCGACCACCAACACGGATAAGTCCTTCTTCGTCAATAAACGGGTCAAGTGATCGAAGGCAACTTGATCTTGATAGGATCGCGCACTTCCGCAATCGAGGAATATCCGAAGAGAAGCACTCCTTTTGGATGTTGCGAATCCAATGTAACTCTGCTCGGCGTCTGTCAGTGAGATTCGTGGATTCTAATTCGGTTTTACGGTGCGTCAAGCGTTTAAATTTAAATATTAACGCAGTAATACGTATGAGTTTCGACCACGACGAATATCGATCGGACAAGTTCCAGGTAGTAACCGTTGTAGTTAAAGCGACGAGCTGCTTTTCCTCAGGATCTGTCCCACGTTCGAGATACAATGCGGTATTGGCCATTCCGAGCTGGGAAGGGTGAGCCAGGTGGGCCCACTCCATCACAACTTATTTGATGTCAAATCAGAGAAGTAATGCCCCGTGAGGCCAAATCAGCTTGGTTATCGGTAGATGGGACGTGTCGCCAAGCTACATCGGACAATGTAGCCTTAATTTGAGCAACTCGGTTACCAACGAAGGTCTTGAGAAGTGAAGGATGTTTCTCAAGCCAGTGGAGGACTATAGATGAGTCTGTCCATGCTATAACTGGTATGGAGCTGCGCTGTAAAGAGTCTACGCTCCACTTAAGCAGTTTAACCAGGAGGAGGGCGGCACAAAGCTCCAAACGTGGCACCGTTAGCCGCTTTACAGGAACAACCTTAGTCTTACTCGCGAGAAGAAAGCAGGTTTGACTGAACGGGAAGACAACATAAATCACGGCTCCATAAGCCTTCTCCGAGGCATCGGCAAACCCATGGAGGCAAAGACATTCCGTGGAATCGGCACGAATCCAACGTGGAATGGAGATTTGACTAAGATCCCTGAGTCCGTGGATGAAATCCTGCCACTCGTGTAGAGTCTTTTCTGGGAGCGAATCGTCCCATCCCACGTGCGACAACCAAAGTTGTTGGATCAAAATTTTGGCTTGGATGATCACAGGCGATATCCAACCAAGGGGATCGAAGAGTTTGGCTATGGAAGATAGCATTGAGCGTTTGGTCCACGTTTTGGTGGTCGTGATGATTTCGTGCTGAAACTTAAATACGTCGGCGGAGGGACTCCAGAGGATGCCCAGCGTTTTAACGGAAGCATTGTCTAAGAATACCTTATCGAGCGCTATATCGCAAATATCCTCGGGCAGGTCCGCCAAGAGCGCAGGACAGTTAGATGTCCATTTTCGCAGGCTAAAGGCACCTGCACCGGTGAGGGCAATAATTTGATCGCGGAGAGTCTTCGTTTCAAGTAACGTAGAGCCACCAAAAAGAATGTCATCGACGTAGACATTGTTCAGAATTTCTCGGCTAGCATCGGGAAAGGAAGCTTGTTCATCAAACGCGAGTTGATACAGCACTCGTAAAGCAAGGTACGGTGCAGAACTGGTCCCGTAGGTTACGGTATCTAGTCGAAAGATTTCGAGAACGGAATGTGGCGAGCTTTTCCAAAGTATTAATTGATATTTCGCGTCATCTGGGTGTACGCGAATTTGCCGAAACATTTTTTCGACGTCAGTAGAACACACGTATCGGTGCTGTCGCCAACGTAACAGTATTGAAGCGAAATCCCGCTGTAGTTTAGGTCCGGTTAATAAATTGTCATTAAGTGACTTAGAGTTCGAGCTGGGGCTCGACGCATTAAAAACAACCCGCAACTTGGTGGTCGAGGAGGACGCTTTCATAACTGCGTGGTGAGGAAGATAATAATTTGGAGCTGGAGTGTCGTACGAAACACGAGACATATGTCCGAGATCCAGATACATTTGCAGGAATTTATCGTATTCGGCCTGTAAGACAGGGTTCTTTGCTAGGCGCCGTTCGCCTGATTCAAATAAACGCTTCGCACGCGTAAAGGATTCTCCGAGGTCCGGAGGATCGCGTTTGAAAGGTAGTCGCACATGATACCGACCCGTTTGATCACGGCGTGTTGTGTCGGTAAAATACTGCTCGCATCGAGCATCGTCCTCGGACCACAGATCGGTCACCGGAATTTCCTCTATTTCCCAGAACTTTTCAAGGCTAGAATGCAGGTCTACGTTAGATATCGCACGCAGACAGTGTAGGGTACGCGATGTCTCGCGAGTTGACGAGTAAACCGGTCCGAACAGTATCCAGCCGAACACGGTATTTTGTGCAACGGGCATATTTTCGCGGCGAAGTATGCCATCAAGAAGAATATCGCCGTAAATATCAACCCCGAGTATAGCTTCAATGGGATGCGCACTATATGGTTCGGAATCCGCTAACATTACATCCGTGAACGCGGACCTTACGTCAATTGAACAATGCGCAGAAGGCGTATACGCGGTGAGTTTTGGTACCATAAGTGCCTCGACCGATAGAGGACCACGACCGATTTTCAAGTTTGGTAACACGGACACGGTTGTCGCGTGTTTCACCTGTAGAGATTTACTTATGCCAACGCCGGTAATGGTCGCTGTGACACGACGACGTGACACACGTAAGAACTGAGCAGCCCTCTCAGAAATAAAAGAACACTCAGACCCAGGATCGACGAGTGCCCGGAGTCGCAGCATACGTCCATCGCATTGGAATCTTATCCATGCTGTAGCGAGTAGATTGGACGTCCGAACTTGCGCATGTCTCACCCCGTGATGAGCAGCCATGGTCGGTGAAATTACAGGTTCCGAAAGATCCGCTGATGAATCTTTAGTGACTTTGACCTGCGTTTCCCCGTTGTTGAAGTACGAATGAAGGAGCGTATGGTGCGACTGCCCGCACTGTCGACATCTGGAGGAGCTGCACAGTCTAGGCGGATGACCTGTTCTAAGACAATTAAAACATAAATTAGCACGTCGGGCAATGTCCATTCGCGAAGACGTAGAAGAGTTTTTAAATTGCGTGCAAAGATACAAAGGATGAATAGAGTTACATAGAATACATTTTCTTTGAGTCACTTTTGACACTTCCGATACCACCTGATTTGTAGCTTGATTCCATGAATACGAAGGCGTTGATGTCATCGTTGGAGCTCTATGACGTATTGAAGTGGTGCTAGAACGCTGATTCGATGACCCTCCTTGACTAGGAATGGAGCGATGTTCTGTAGACTTAGTCATCGACAAATACTGCAGCCGGTGCTTTAAATAAGCGTCTAGCTCGATATACTTTGACATCACTTCTCTGTTGCCAATCTTCTCATACCATGCACTGCGAGTGTTCTCATCTACACGACTGAGTGTCATGACAAGCAGCAACGAGCTCCATTCTTCAACGGGTTCTCCCAACGTACGCAGAGCTGCAATGCACTCATTGGTTTGCAGAATGATCGTTTCGAGCGTAGAAGTTTTGCCAGATTTTGCCGACGGAAGAGAGAGCAATCTATCAATTTGAGCCGTTATCAGGGCAGGTACATCCTGGAAGTGATCGTAGAGGAGTCTCCATGCCGTCTGGAAGTTGCGTCCGTTGACATCTATATTGGCGATAATTGACAAGGCATTTCCTATCAGGCTTGTCTTCAGATAGTGAAGCTTCTGTACATCAGATAGTCCCGGCGAGTCCACAACCATAGTAGAGAACAGGTCTCTAAAGTTCGGCCACTGCTTTTGATCCCCGGAGAAGAGCGGGATTCGAATCCGTTCCAAAGCTGGAGGCATCTGTGTCGGAATTGAAACTCGTTCCGGTGTAGGAGTTGGAAGGAGGTTTGCCAACTTATCTGTATAGGTTAAAAAAAGAGTTTCGTTAGTCGCAAAATCATTCTCGCTTCGATAAGCAGACACTTGCGAACACGTTTCGGGATTCGCGGACAGCAGGTCCACATGAACTTCCCGACATGATGACCAAACAGTCCCTAGTTTTGATAATAAATTGTTCACTCGCGTGACATGAATTACATCTGACTTGAACGCGTCGATCGTTGTACAAATTCGACTTAACGTGTCAAATTGCAATTGTTGCATTGTCACCATGCGCGCCAAAGAAGACGGCGATTTTGCGCGAGTGAACCTGGCCGGAAGCCCGAGAGACGGGGGGCCTCATGATCTGTCATCTCGTAAAACTGAATAACGTATTAATAAATAACTCGAAATTAATGTATAGTTATTTTGTGTACAATGCACGAGTTTTTTAACACTGTTTTAATTAATATAAAAAAGGAAAACGCGTTCAAAAATGCAATCGAAATCATAGACTTTTATGGTATCGCAAACAGAATAGCATCCGAAAGGTCGATACGCGGTGAATAAATGTCGTATTTTCGTTCCTTTCGCGCACTAACACTGTACGAAATATACCGACACCATTTGCACTATACACTTTTTTTTTTTTTTTTTTTTTTTTTTTATTAAAAAATGCGTGTACGGTTCAAATTTAATGTTCACGACCCCTACAATCGTTCGAATCCTCGACGATCCGGCTCGAAGGACCAATGTTTGCGTAGAGAAATTAGGCAGGCTGATCTCGTAGCACTCGGATACAGGCTGGTTAGGCGAAGATCAGGAATCGTGAGAGGAGAAAGTTAGAATAATATATTCGTATCAGAGCTATTTTATTTCTGGCGAATTATACACTTTCCGCGGAAACACGAGCAGTTGTAACTGCGTGTAATTCCACCGATTTACACTTTTATACGGATGAAAAAAAGCACGTTTTA